>OX388028.1:12286156-13699134 GCA_947578705.1 Lacanobia wlatinum | reverse complement strand
AACTGATGCAGAATCCTGTCAGTATGGGTCAGTGCAGAAAGAGCGCAACAATACAAGCGCTCGTGTCCGTAACGATGGCGGCTTGGTTTCGTGGACAAACGCGCGCGCTCTCTAGCTGTATCGTAGATGTTCGCGCAGTGTTATTATCATGTATTCTATTTTGATCGCTAATTAATAAAATAACCAAATCAAACTGTTGGATCGTCTTACTGCTCTTGTCTATACTAAGCCTAACATTATGCCCATATAAATCATAAATTTAACTGTACATGCCTTAGACTTCGCGCAAAGTCGTCTGATGCGGTAATCGACTAAGGTCGTTATTCTGCAATCGTTTGTAGACACTTGATTGAGATTATAGGCTGAAATTTTCGTTGGTGTCACTCACTCGCCATGGTCTGGTCAGGTCAAACAGGTTTGCCTTTTTTTATTCACTAGTCTTTAGTGGATAAAAAAAATCAAACTTCATTTATTTATTTATTGTTTATACCGTATTTAAGGGGTCGTAAAAATAACTTCAAAAGTACCTACTTTACCAATACATGGCAATACTAACGAACGTGTTATAATACTGAAACGGTACAGACGATATTTCAAAAATTGTATACATTAGGTTTAAGAGGGTTGTCTTGTGGTTATTTATTTTACTTATGATTTGAAAGTAATTTGCTTATCTTACTTAATGAGGTGATCAGATATTTACATAATATAATTAAATCAATGTATGAATCGATGCTAGTATACATGGTAATTTGTACGGCTTTTTTCAGTAAAACTAATAATGATAAATTTTATAAGGTAGATATTATAGATTAGAAATTTGCCAATCGGTTTTATTTGACTTCAAAGCATGATTTTTCAAAAAAGAAACGCATGTCCCGTAGAACTTTAGAAATAGCGTGTCCTGCCAGAACTGGACTCATATTTCCAGGAATCTTAGACAAAAATCTAATTGCATGTCTATATTGCTTCACTATCCGGTATCTTTGAAAATCTTATGATTGCAAGTCACTCAAGCTCCACCAAACGAACTTTCGCGGTCTCAAACTCATATCGAGTTAGTTACCCGTGGATACGCTCGGGTGGCCGCCGACCGTCGGGTTCGGTCGTCATGGCGTCGCTCAACACGGTAGCGCTCCCTTTACTCCCCGATACCGGTGTAGTGGCGGCAGGCGCATCGAAGTAGGTAGGTCGGGCGTTGTTCACGGCTCCGTGCGCGTCGCCCGTAGTACTTAACGCGGCGTGTGTGGCAGTGGGAGGCTACTACGAGGAGAGCGGCGCGAGCGCGGCCTACTGCGGCGAGTACGCGCGCTGCACGCCGCACGCGCCGCACGCGCCGCACGCCCCGCACGCGCCGCACGCGCCGCACGCGTCGCACGCGCCGCATCCGGCCCTCGACCACCAGCACGCATGTGAGTATCTCCACATCCGGCGCCGAGAGACTTTCTAACGTGTCAAAACGCAAGTCTTACTTAATCTGCCGGCACAAAAACGATCCTCTCGGATTACTTCAGGGAGAGCCGAATTTGATACGGGGATTTGCGTTTCGCGAAATTGATATTTTCATCGACTTGTACCGGCGTCGAACGAGGTAAGGCTTGGAGTAGTAGTATAATATGCTCGGACTTAGCGCCAGTTCTTTCTTCTGATCTATTGACCTATCGCTCTGCATGGATAATAATAAACTCTTGCATTCTGCGCTTCAAAAACCTTCGCTTACCTGATTAAACTATGGAAAAAGTTAGGAACGACCTCGCTGTGGGAAATCCTTCAATCCGAGCCATCGAATTCTTTTGAATGCAATCGCGGTAGGGCCATACAAAGGTAGGAATACCGTGAAACGTTCCACCTTCTGTCGCCTGTAATAGATGTAGCACGGTAGTGAGAGGTCACAGTTGAATGAATGCGATTTTTAGGTGCGGGTAACGGTGCCGGCGTAAGTGGTGCGGGCGGCCCAGGTGGGCCAGGCCCCGGAGGTCCCGGGGGTCCCGGGGGGCCCGGGGGTCCTGGAGGCCCAGGCGCGGGTGGAACGTCGGAGTACGTGCGCAACGAGCTGCGCGCCGTGGTGGGCGCCCGCTCGGCGCGGCCGGACCTGCACCCGCTGCAGCCGCCCGACATGGACTCGCTCATGAGCTTTGACATGACCCCGCCTGGTTCGTACTCACTTATTATCTAGATATAGTCTATAGATGTAGCCTCGGTAGGTACAATTACTGTTTAGAAAGAGTTCTCATTCTTCCACGGTTGTAAAAATTCGCAGTTCAAATATTTTCTCATGGAAAATCCTTCTCCCCCAGTTTGTGTGAGTGGTTGCTATTTAATTATCGTTTTTATTGTTTGCAAAATGTTCAGTTACCTTGCAATGTTATTTATACTGAATTAATGTACTTTATTTTTAATTTATTTTTCAATGTTGTAAACTGGGATAAACAACGTGTAACAGAATAAAAGCAATACCTCAAAAGGGGTCATTCTACTTACATTATGTACAACTTTTACTATGAGGCCATCCCCGAAATCGCTAAAAAAATCAGCTGTTCAGTACATTTTGTCGAGTTATGTGCACATAAATGTATGGGGTGGTCGATTTTTTCCGCGATTTCAGTGTTGGTCCCATAGTAAAAATTTTTCATAATGTACAATAACTCCTTTGGGAGCGTTCAAGTATTACGTAACGAATTTGGGGGTGGGGGGGGGGGTCTTGTAAAACGTTACGATGCGTTACAGGGTAGGAACTACGCGTTACGTAACATTGTTTTTTTTAACCCTTCAGAATGGTCGCGTAGAGATTCTCTCACGCATTTTTAAAACGCTTTTTTTTAAATTTCAAATGGAATGACAACTTGAAAATCTTTTTCACTCGTGTCACTTGGTGGTTACGTAACGTTTGAGTAAGGGGGAGGGGGGGGGGTACAGAAAAACGTTACAGCGTGTTACATGGGGAGAGGGGGGATCAAAAATCTCCAAAAATTTCGTTACGTAATTCTTAAACGCTCCCTTTCTGGTAATGCGTTTATTCGGTTACACGTTGTATAATGGATGTTACTAAAATTAACCTTAAGGCTCCCACGGTAATGATAGTATATAATATTTTAGTGTATAATTTTAAGAGCAAAATACAGATTTATACTGCATTTGTTTTTAACTGTATGGACAGACTATGAGTGTTGACGTCTGATCTCAATTTTTCCCACAAAATATTCTACTAATCATAGCCGTGACGCCGGGCGATCAGAATTAAATTTTAAAATTAATTCTTTTGAACATGAAATATTATTATAATATTGTGTTGATAAAAACGAATAGTAGCACTTGTTAATATTTGAGACGAATACACACCGTGAAATTTTAATGTTAAATTTCACGGTATTTGTTCAGTATCTGCAGTAGGGATTCATTTTTTTTAAGAATACATATTTTGGAATAAAATATATAGCAACAAAAACTTAAAGCACTGGTTTCATAAAAAAAGAACAGCTGAAATCTATTTCAGAAAAAAAAAACACCTAGATTTGTGGTGTTGACATTTTTAATGATTACTTCCTGTATTACAATTACAACCCACTTAATTCAAATAATAGTATATAATCTAACCTGCTTGGGATAACCATTGCCTGCACTAAGCCCTTTGTTTTATCTTAAGTTATGATTTACTCATAAACAGTAATGTTTTCTTTAAATGTGGAAATCTTAATTAAATGATTCTTTAGAATTTAATATACCAAACATAATTAATTCGGGAAAACATTGGACTTGACTGTGGCTGTATATGACAATGTTGTCCATAAGTGGTCATCCCTGCATGACCAGAACGTTGCTGTCTATAGCGCGCTTTCTTGAAACATTGTCAGTGTAGGGGATATCCACTGCCAATGTATACGTGTGTACGTACGTAGGTGGCGGCAGTGTGGTGGGGGGCCGAGCGTCGGCGTCGACTAATTCGTGGGAATCGCAGAGCACCCCGGTAAGCTTGGGACGCGTTCAGCGACTACAAAATATCATCTAGTCACTTCACTACTTTATAGGTTTTCATTTTTCTGTAGACCCCTATAATTATTACGTCTGCTCTGCTGCGTGTGTTGTCGATTCGATCATCTTGATACTAGAAGCTTAGAGAAATGTACCAAGGTGCGCTATCTGAACTGGCATAATGTTTAAGTACTTAAAATTAATAAACCTAACTAAGCAAACTGCTTTGAAATTAATGCAATGCTGATTTTATGACTTTTAGGTAGCTTAATTGGTACGTTCCTGAATTTTGAATAAGCTTTTGTGATGTGATGTAAAATAATGTTTCTTAACTAGTGACAACTATTTTAATTCTAAAAATAATCATCTCAAATCTTTTTTCTTAGAAATCTTGTTTTAAACATATATTTACTTGAATATGATTCACCGGCTTATAGGATTTGACCAAAGGTTAAGCTTATGATAAAATTGGGGAGAAAATCGCATGCACAGACTATAAAGTGTGGTGAAGGTTTTGTGACGTTGTAGTAATAAAACAACAGCATTATATTTTTGCAATAGTTTGCTTATTGTCTGCTTATAAAAATGTTTTAGAACATTTTTCGTTGATAACGTTTCGTAGATGTACAGGAGACGATTGCATGGCGGTATTTAAAACTTATATCGGTTTATACCATTAGAAATTGCATATTTACGAGCAGCGATCAAGATCGTGCAAAACATTGCAACAAATTATCAAGTAAATTCAATAATAATAGAATTTAAATTTTATTTACACAAATTATGTAATACAAATATTTTATACATTACATAAATTCTCATACAAAAAGGAGCAGCAGTGTTATTAGTGAGATGCATAATATTACGTTTAAATTTAATTTCTATGCAATTTTATAACGCGACTTACATGGCATAATTAGTGAAAAGCCAATCTGAAAAAAGAAGATAATATATTTTGATCGTTCCTCGTGTATAGTAAATTTACCTTTTGCTTTCGAAAAAACTGCTAGCAAATTTCTTAAAAATGCTACACTTTGCAAAAAAGTAAGTTTTGAGCGAAACTACAATAATAATAACCATTAATCAATTTTCTTATTTTGTATTCAATTTAAATCGTCCAGTATTTTGCCGATCAAATTTTGATGTTCCTTTCTAAGTAGTTGGATTCGTTAAAAACTAAGTGAGTAGTTGAACAGTCAGTTTTTGGTCAAAATTAATAATAAGTACTACAGTCAATTGGGTTACATTATTATAATAATAAACGAAAAAGCTTAATGTATCAATTTCTCATTTTTTAAATTATGCCTTTCGCTAGTAAGTCGATGGTTAAAGAAGCGCTTTACAAAAAAAGAAAATATAACACTTTAATATTAATAATAACATTTGTGTTAAACGCTTAAAATCGCCAAAAACTAACTAAGTGTGCTTCAGATTTGTTTACAAACCTCAATAAATTATGAAGGTGTGGTAAAAATCAATTGAATTCCCAAGTTATACACTAGTAACTAGTGTTTGAAATTGTGAATTAAGGTCCGCGCAGTATAGTACAGCATAATGGAAGTCGCACACTACATGATAAGGAGTCAGGAGCACTGAGTTGCGGTAGTGACGTGTTCGTTTGGTCCCGCACAGAGTACTACGGGGGCGGCGCCGGGCGGTGATGAGGCGGGCGGCGCTGGTGGCGCGGCGCCGGCGCAGACGAAGGCGTCGCTGCTGCAGAAGCTGCTGTCGCAGTAGCGGACAGCGCTACGGGTCTCGCTGAAGTTTGCATTTATTAATTTCTCGCTTCATCGGATGGACGTTAATCGACGATCCTTAGATTCCAGCGTAACGAACGTCGTCGTTCCGAGTTACGGTCTACGTGGTACCTCTGCGGCTGTAAATCTCACGCTCGTGAGAATAATATAGTACATACGCGTATTTATAGACATCTTTAATGTAGTCTAGTAGTGCTAGTGATGTTTTCGAGTTGTATAAAATCGTTTCGTTGATAAATTACTTTTAAGTTCTTTGAGAAACTTTAGGTATGGTCTTTTATAAATATGTATGTATGTATCTTTAATTATGCTCTAATTTTTAACGAAAAACGAATTGATGCGAAATTCGTAGCTTCCTGTGATGGAAAAAAAATAGTGATTTAAAGATATCTTATTGACTTGTACGCCCAGTACACATACACAATGTACAATAGAAATATACCGCGTGCAATATTGTATAGAAATATAAAATACATATTTTGGCGTTGTGAACGTTATGTATTATAGTATGAAAGTCAGATGTTACCTGTTATGACAAAGTAATTTGTATTATAGTATATGATGACGAGACGTCGAGTGAAATGGTTTCTCTTATGGAGAATATTATTTTTACGTGTAAATAATACGTTGTTAAATTATAGCTGTTGCTTTATTGTTGTAAATATTTTGTTAAAATATTTCTTTGTGTTTCGTGTATGGTACAATATTCTTTTAATTTCAATCCATTTATGAAATTGATTAAATAATTACAAATTATTTTTTTATGTTTTTCCAATACCTGTTTTCAATTATTTTAATTAATTAATGACAAGTTTAATGTTATAATCACAGTAAACGTTTCATGTGACGAAACAAAATTATTTACATGAACTACATTGACAACATTTTTTTACAACTTTAAAACTCGCATTGATATCGCAAGTACGCATACGATAAATTGAATTTTATACAAGCTTATGAAATTAATTGAAACAATTGAGTCGTAATAATATACATTTTATTTTTTTTATTAATTATTTGGTTTGGTCAAGACCTGTGATTATAGCATTCCTTATGTCCTTCTTGATAATAGAGTAAAACCCCCTTGTTTGGTCGATGAATTTACCCTAATACAAAGGTGCGGATTTGTTATAAATAATAAATAAGAAAGTTATAGTGAATTGATAAAAGTAAATTGTTGTTTTTATCAATTTGATCTATCCATTATTCTTTGCACACTGTGCAAATACTGGATTTGATGAATAATGAAATATTTGATGACCTAAATATTTATACGTCTTAGATATGGTATACATGTACTTCGTACATGTCATACACTCGATATTGACAAAACATGTCCGTCAATAATTACTAAGAGACTATTTGCAGCGGTCCGACGAACGTTTCCCTGAACTGAAAAGTTCCCCTATACTGCGGGTGGTGACTGGCTTTTTTGCAAGGCATTTTTAAATTCAATTTTAGTTTGGTATTTTAAAGATTTCAGATTGGACTTAATTCTAAAACACTTTTGAAATATGGTAATAATATTATGATGAAAACCAAGAGTGCCATTATAAAGTGATTGTTTTTATGATTTAAATTGTAACATCGTAAAATAAGCGTCACCGTAACCGTTGCAAATAGTGAAAACGATGATATGATGGGCAATCGATACGATATATTCAGAAACGTCTGTGCGCTTAGAAATTTTACAGTCTTAACTTTCATACATGCATAAACGTAGACACGTGTAATAAACACGACGTTATTCGCTGCTGAAATAAAAATCTACAAAAATTATGGTAAAGACATTATTATCGTACATCACACAGTCTTAATTTATTATAAACGTTGTTTATATTTGAAATAAATTTCCTTTTAGTAGTTATGTTATTTACGATACTAAAGCTAGTAGTTTCGTCAAAATGATGTTTATAATTAAGTGCATAAAATGTTAAAAACTGTGTGTGTATAATTCTAAGTTCTACGGTGGAAGGTCAATGTTGAATACATCAATGTTGGATGTCATTATTAGTAATTATAAATTAAATATTAGGCACGAAAATTAGCAGTATTTACTTACTTCGCCATTTCAGGCAGTACTAAAATTGATATGCGAAATTACCAGACTTGGAAATGAAAGAAATGACATAACGGTGTAGGATATTGCATGTCGTCACCAGCATACTTCTTTGCTAGTATTTTCTTTTGGATCTGATAGTTCAAAACACATTTAGACTTAAAAAGTGAATACTGCTTGAAGTGGCATGTACTTTTGACGTTAACAATTAAGCGTACTAGAATTGCACAATATTATCTAATAATAAATTAATATACGTTAACTTTAAAGTGTAATAATAATAAAATATGACTAAGACCTTTGGGTGTGGTGTGTATCCTAATAACGGTCTAATATGTGTAACTTAAATCTTAAAAATAATCCACTGGTAGAACGTTTAGCAAAGTGGTTGACAGTTTTGTTGCTCCCTATTTTCATATGCGGGAACATATTAGCCTGAAAGTTAAACAGTGCACATCCGGATAATAAGAACCGTTACCGGTGTTCACATCGATCTTTGATACTAGGGTACATGCTACCGCCGACTCTGTTTTCTGATCAGGAATTGTTTTACCTTTTGCACGTTATACGTAGTCCTGATAAGTTATTGGCGAGTAACAACAAGTTAAATGATTTGAAGTACTTAATAAAGTTCAGGGGGTTCACTCAATTTAGATCATAATATAAGTAAGTTTCCTTATAATATGTATTAATTACTTTCTAATAACAATACTTTTCAGAATACCAACCATAACATTTAGGACGTAGATACATTAAAGAAGTAAATTGTGATGTGCTATAACTAAATAATGAACGTACAAAATATGTATAGATAATCCACAAATCAAGTTAAACAAGTAATCAGACTATGAAATATAAAATAAAAAAATAACATATTTTTATACCATAAAAAATAAACAGAGCGAAGTGTAGGCCGCTGACCAATTTAATTTGTCACTGTTGTTGATAAAATTAGAGAAGTTCGGCTCAGTCAGTATATAGATAGTGAGATAAGCTTTACGCAATCTGATGACCATGGCAACATTATTCATTCCACACGATGGTTTCAGAGAGGCGAGTCCTGTCATTGTTAATAAGTAAAATACAAACCAACAAAGTACAAGTGATGGCCTTGTTACATTGAAATATAAGCAAATAGGCAAGGAAGTAGCCGTGTCTAATACATTCATAATACATAAATATATGGATACAAAATTTATTTACTCGTAACTGGTCGCTAGATGAAACAGCATATAATGCCGTCACTTAGTTTATAACATCTTGACGAGGATAAATGTACACAAATGTTATATTTTTTGCAGATTTACGGTAACATAACTAGTTTATGTAATCAAGACGATATCATAACGTCTGAAACACGTCCATTGCATGATTAAACCGTTTACTTTTCTGTTAAATGTATATTGTAATGTCATGCCGTAATAAAACATCGGTGCCTGAAAATTAAAGATAGTGAATATTTTTTCAAAGCCACTTTTAAAAAAAAGTAATACGATTATAAATAATATTGAAATTGAAATAGAATTTAGTAATAATATGCATAGAAAATGAAATAAATTCAAAAGTCTGCAAACACGTTGATTCCATTTCAAATATGATTATAGCTTATACCTAGATCAAAATCATTGTAAATAAACTACATCGAATTTAGAGCTGATGCATTCGTGTGAGATGTGTCTACCACACATGTAGTGATACCTTGTCATGAGATGATGAATTAGTCTACACATTACACAATATGCCTTTGACAAAAAATTACCTTCATCCAGGACTCACGTCTACATAAGAATGTTATGTAGTTACAGTGGAATTATTATCGGTGAATTTTAGTCTTCCAAAATTAAAAGTAGTCTGGTCTGTAACTGTGTTGAACTTGGCCCGGGGGTGCTTCATTGGGATCCACGTAATGAAAATGATTTTAATGTCACATGGTGCCTACACAGGTTTCAAAAGTACTGCAATTAACGAAAATGCGTGTAGGGTTGTTGTGACATCGTGGTTTATCAATATGGACAGAATGCGTTTTCGGGCAGCACTCGGTAAGAACATAAAAAAGCCTTAATTTTCGACCCCTAATCACATTCAGCCTTTATCTAGTTACCTGCGTCATTAAACTATATCTCTGTAAAATGTGTGCCATTACATTTTGAAGTCGCTTATTAATGAAATATCTAGCCTGTTTAACTGTCTTTTAAGTTCCTGGTTTAGTCGAATTAGCAGTACAAAGTCAAACACTAACACATTTTAGTCTTCGTATAAGCCGTTTAAAGATTTATCATTATACATACCTTATACTTTAGTCGCGACACCAGTATCTTACATTATTTTATCCGTTATGGTTTCATTGCGCGGTTTTAGTCAATTGCCTACATACGAGTATGTCTTATCCCGGTTACTGCTACCAATAGAAGGTAGTAATCGATATTACGATTTGTACAACGACTATAAAATGAAACGCACGTTCCAATTCACTAATATAATCGCTCAATAAGCTACTAAATTACTATTTCCTATACTAAATTATAGAATACGTAATTAAAGTCTCTAGCAAAAAAAAACGAACGTCATTCAATCCAAATGTGCTGATTCGATAATGCAACACGTCTATAATCATCAACGAAAATAAGTATTCCTATAATATAAACAAATATTTTGATAACCAAACGTTTAAATTTTAAAATGGGCTTTATAAATGGATATTACATGTATGGGAATCGTCTAGATATAATCATGTGTTAGGAAGATATTTGTCTTGGTGTAATGAATGAATACCTCATTGTAAGAATCAATTGGAACAATATCTAGTTCATAACAAAATTGTACAAACTGCTACAATACTGTTTAAAACATAGGTTGAAGAAAGATCATTTAAAAAACGCTAGTGTGTGCTGATATACCTGTAAGTCTTTTTTCTAATTACTTTTAGAATATAATTGATTTTCGAATTGGGACACCCGATTCAGATATTGTTTAAAAAATCTATGAATTTTTCGGAATAAATGATTATGTCGAACATAAATTGTAAGAGCATGATAGATTTTACATTCTATAATTACAATTCTTGAGAAATTGGTATATATTGAAATGTTACATATAATTTGAAATTCTATTTAAGAAGATTGAAATAACGATTTCATTTTATATTTAAGAAAATACGACCCATTGTCTCAGAGTAAATTTAATAAATTAAAATATAATTAATTGGGTCCAAAATTCCATCCAATCTTGCAGAAAAAATACAATTGGACTGCATTAACTAATGTGATATATCGATGTGTAATAGAAATATTTTTTTATCATTCATAAAATTACTCTGCGGCAGGGGCCTAATATCACTATCACTATGCATTATGTGAAACGAGAAACATAGACGGGTACGGGAGTCTTTGATTCTGGAGGAAAACATAATTAGTTTAAAATAGTTTGTTTTCAATCTTATGTTACATGATGAATCAATTTATTTTATAGTTATTGTTGTTTTTTCCTAATATGATAATAAACAAAGGGTTTTCTAAAAATTCCTCTACTCGGAGGTAAGATTGTGTGATAAAATATTTATTATAGTAGGATGGCAGTCGCTAACACAACAAGGTATTCCCGTACGCTGCTGATTTTACTTTTTGTATAAAATCATGCCTTTTGTCTTGGCCTGTCGTCTGCGTACAAGGGTATTTTTATATTGTGAATATTGCTTAGGTTTAATATTCTGTTATGACTTATGACTAAACTAATTATGTTTTTCTAAAACATTGCAAAGTGATTTTAGATCTGGTCGCTCACAGAATTGATTTTTGGGGATGTGTGCTTTATTAGTTGTATGGTAGAGCTGGGTGTTTCTATTAATATTGTAGGAATAAGCTCAACGGCAGGTTTCCCTCGGTCATTAATTCTAACTGTAATGTTTGCGAATTGGAAATTTCAAGCAGTTTTAAAAGAAAACTAGTAAGAAACCTAGTCCTTGTTTATACAATTATCCTTTTTGTGAGTGGCCGTTAAGTCTGTGTTATTTAGTTCTTCAGATGTTAGTTAAGGCCTTTTGTGTTGCTGTGCATTTCTACGCATTGTATGTATGTATGTTTATATATTGTAAATAGCTAAAATACATATATTTTTACGATTAGCATACACAACCAAAGTTGTTATGAAGTGATGGTTGATTAAATAAGAAATTTAACTATAGGTCGTTATGTTTATTTTAGAAGAGATACAAAGAAATCTGTACAGTTCAATGTCAGTACATCCAATGTCTTGTCTTAGCATTTTAAACAACCGCCCTGGTATTAGGAATAATAATGAAGTTGTTATTTTTGGCACAAAAATATTGACGAAAAAAAAATTATAATAACAATAAAATCAACAATGAAAAGGAGAATGTTGTAAGCTCCTTTTGTTCCTAGTAGCTTGTTCCGGGTCACTTACCATTTAGTAACTGTCAATTAATAAAACATACACGTCACGTACTAATACCTTCAAAATGTTTGAATTGTAATATTTTAATCATTGATGAAATCAGGCGTTATGAGTACATAACATTTAAGTTGTATTTTTTTGTACATTTTAGATTCGAAAATATATTAATATCTAAATAAGTGGTGTTTTTATTTATCAAAATCCCTCACTCCTTACATTTATTGCCTTGGTAAAACCAAATGAAAGTTATACAAACACTCGATTCTGCGTCAGTATGATCCGACTTACTGACGAATCGAGTGTGACTGACACTGGCATCGCCACCATCAGGGATTTTAGTTTTGATAACACAAGAAATAAGTCGAAAAATTCGCCAAATTTCAGGATTATTCGGTCACTGGTTCAAAAGTTAAGAGCCCTATCACAGAATTGCGTTTCCAGTTATAAAACTGCTGGCTCATTGCATTATGTAGAAATTATTCAGTTGCAATTACGTTTATTTTAGGGTTTATTATTAATTATTATTTTTTTAATTTTAATTTGTTAAAGATTCTTTTTCAGTTAATTTTGATGTCCGTGACTAACACGGGACCACTGACGCCAATCGCTTCCATATTTGGTAAAATAATTAGTACTGAATTGGTACTAATTGGTACTTTAACAAAACAATTTGTACCTTCGTAGTTTTCGAGAAAATCGACTTTGAAGGTGGTCCCGCGGTAGTCACGCTATTTTCAGCGGGACCACCATGAGCGCCGAAAAAGGGCCCGCATGCTGCAGCTATTCTAAGTATACAAATAATTAGTACCCTTATATGTAATTCATGTCTCAAAAAGAAAACAGAGCTGAAACATTATATTTACCGTGCAATCAACGATGATAACTTTCGCGCGCTCGTTCAGCAGGACCACGACTTTGAATGTTGATTCCAAGCTTGGGAAGTTTGTCGCTTTCCTTAAACTTATATAATAGAAAATTAGTACCCTGCAAGATAAAATTAGTACCCAAAATCCAAAATTAGTGCTCCAGTAGTTTACGAGATATACCATGCCATTGGTAGGGTGGCCGTGGTCACGGTGTTAAAATTTCATTTCAAGTCTAAAACTCTGATTTCTTCCCAAATTTGTACAGTAATGAGTACTCCTAAAGAAGTTATAGGGGCCAAAATTTAGATTCCTAAGTATAGGATTACAAGAGAAATTAGCTTTCACTTCTTCTCCATGCTAAATCTTCCCGTATAATCCGGCCAAATTAAGTTGTCAATGGTATTGAGCTTTGTAGGAGATGTAGGTACACACGAGCACATAAGTGTATGGATGTCGATAGTAATAAAAACAGTTTTTTTTTTCTTCCATAATGGCAACTGAGCTGGTTCCGACTATTCTGCCAGTGTCACGTCGTGACGGCGGCAGCAACGAGAGTCAGACCGTCGAACTTTGTATTCGTGGTAGGTGTTAGTCTAGCTGAAAGGACGAACACATGGGTTAGTAGGAACACATAATTTACACGCTTATATATAGGTATGATATATACTAAACATAAACGACTATATACATACTAATTACATAAGTTACGCACCAATTAAAATTTCAAATCATTTTCTTTTAAAAATGTAGCCACAATGTGATTAATTTAGGAGAGAAATGGGAGTGAAGGGAATGGAAGTTGGTTGGGAGAGGAATGTTGCATTTGAAGATTTTTTGATAAAGCTCAAAGGATTTATTATTTAAGGAGCAGGAGAAGAAAATATGGTCCAAAGTGCCCTCCGCAAGACCGTACTAGCACAGGGAACTATCTCGGACATGTATCTTATGCAGGAACACTAGGCTGCAAAAATGTCCGAGTCTAAGTCTACAGAGTGACGAAACAGTTCTCTTCGACAGTCTAGGGCATTAAAAAACCAAGCCCTGCGTTGGATTTCCGGCTGAATAGCGGCATAGTAGATGCCCTTGGTTTTAGAGGTCGCCTTCCATGTTTCAGTCCAGTAGTTAAATAACTTGGATTTGGCACCATTCCGCAAATCGTAGTTATGAGTTACGTAGTGCTTTCGATCGGCCGGATTCGATGTGGCATACTTTGCTAACGAATCAGCGCACTCATTGCCAACAACACCCGAGTGGCCGCGGATCCAGGCTATCTCGATGTCCAAGTCGTTCTGGGAGCAATCAAATAACAAGGTCTTAATATCTGCAATGATTTGACTATGGATTTTACTGTAAAGTTTATTTTGGGAGTCTGAAAAAACTACTGATCTTGTTATTTGATGGGATTTAATATAGTGTATGACTTCTTCGACAAATACCAATACACTCTCCTGTAAATAATGTTGTTTCTGGTGGGCATTGGAAAAGTAAAGCAATTTTCGAATTTTAAAAGTAAACTGACACACCAGTACAATCTGTTTCAGTCAATTTTGAAGCATCGGTGAAAAAGAAATTCCATCCTTCCCAATAATGCTTGACAGCCGACTCAAAATCGTCTCTAGTGTTTTGGGAATTCTTTGATATACCAAGTTCCAGAACGGCTTTTGGTTTGAAATCAATCGTTTCGTTGCGGCAGAAAAAACCGGGAGAGTTGGATATTGACAAATAGGCGAGGAGAGTTGTTTAAGCTCTCTGTACCTATTCATCAATAGGGGGCAGTCCGCCTAGTAGTAGTTTGGTCCCCGGTAGTTCTTAGAACTATTTAAGGAGAGGTCAATTTGTTCTAAAATTGGGAGTAAAGGATGGGAAGAAAGGGAAAAAACTTTCGACAGGAAGCATATCTTGCAAGGATATCTTGCATGCTCTTGTATGTATACCATGTTTAAACAAATAAAGAAATCTTATCTTATCTTATCTTAAAAATCTGCCAAATACTGTCTCCTAAGATGGAGGGGTGGGTCTGCACATTCCACTTGAAGCGCATTTATAGGAGAGGATTTCATGGCCCCAATGATTATTCTAAGACATTTGGCCTGAACACTGTCTAGTTTCTTAAGCGCTTCTTTGTTGCAGGGCTCAAGAAGGAAGCTGCAGTAATCTAAAGCATTTCTAGTCAGCGCATTATATATCAGTTTAAGGGTGTAGGGGTGATCACCCCACCATACCCCAGCCAAGGCCTTAAGGACCGACACAGAGCGTTCACATTTTTTGACCGTGTTGCTAATGTGGTCGACCCCAGACAACCTTGAGTCCAAAGTTACTCCCAGAAACCTAACCTTATTTTGGACGGGAATGCTTTGTCCATCAATATTAATATCAATTGAAGGTACAGAACGCTTGCGTGTAAAAATGACAGCTGTACTCTTTGGCGCACTTAAAGATAAACCATTGTCAAGTAGCCATTGGTTTAATGAAGCCAGAGAGACATTAATCGACAGACCGGCATCCTTAATGGAACTGCCACAG
Source organism: Lacanobia wlatinum (assembly GCA_947578705.1). Taxonomy (NCBI): domain Eukaryota; kingdom Metazoa; phylum Arthropoda; class Insecta; order Lepidoptera; family Noctuidae; genus Lacanobia; species Lacanobia wlatinum. The sequence continues at coordinate 13,683,550 of OX388028.1, read as the reverse complement.
ACCATTAATGCAATATCGTCAGCATTTTGCAGTCGAAATTAAGGGAAGAGGGCAGGTTGGCTGTATAGATGTTATACAATGGGGGACTAAGAACAGATCCTTGAGGTAATCCTCTCCAGACCGATCTTTGTTCAGAGTCAGCCCCAGGTATTCTCAACTGAATAACGATTGGTAAAAATGCTACCAATGATGCGACAAATCCTAGCCGGGATTCTCAGCTCGTGCAGCTTTTGCCTGAGATTAGGGAGGAGGACGGAATCATAGGCAGTTGCATGTCCAGAAAAACAGCAACCACAGACTCATTTCTGCTGAGGGATAGCCGGACCTCTGACGTGAGGATAACCACACTATCAGCTGTGCCCAGTCCTTTCCTAAAGCTGAATTGAGTCGTTGGGAGCAGTTTCCTGTTTTCCACCCACCACACCAATCGGTTTTTAACTAAATGTTCCAAAAGTTTAATGAGTATGGACGATAAAGCAATAGGTCTATATGAGCAATGATCATTAGGATCTTTGCCTGGTTTTAAAATCGGAATCACAACTTGAACCTTCCACTCTGTGGGAATGTAGCCAGAAGTAAAGCAGAAGTTAGCCAAATCCAGGTAATATTTGTGAGTTTTGGACCAGCTTTAGAAATAAAAGAGTACGGGAGTCCATCCACACCTGGCGCGGAATTCTTGACCTGGGATAACACAGTTTTTAGTTCTTCCAAGCTAAATGGCATGTTCATAGGGTCATCAGTGTTGTCTGCATCATAGATGTCAACATTGGTTTCCTCAATAGTTGGAACATAGGCTGGAGCAATTTTTGAGAAAAACTGGTATCCCAGTTCTTTTGTGAGGTTGTTAGAGGAGGAGGCAGGTGCTAAACTACTCCTAAAACGTTTAGCCTTTCGCTTTAACGGACTCGGCGAACTACAGTATTTTACTCAACCTTCGCGTTTTTCCTCTTTAAAAATTTCCTGGACTTAGCCAATATCTGCTTGAAGGCGATGAGGTTATCCAGGTTCATATTGCGGTTGACTGTCTCTTCAGCCTCATTCCTGGCCCTGACCATGTTAGTGCATTCCCTATTCCACCATGGCGGGGAAGGGTGTCTACCGGATTGGGGTTTTTTGGATGGGAGGCAATCATCTGCTGTGGAGGAATTGGTGGAAGAAAAGGATGAAAAGCAATCCTGGGCATTATCCCTGTTAATTTCAGGAAGGGAAGATATTTTGAGGTCCAGGATTTTAGATTATAAATCCCAATCTGCTGAATTTAGATGGTATTTCAACAGAGAGGGGGAAGTTTTAAAAGGAATATTTTTGGAAGGAAATTCAATTATGATGGGATAGTGCACTTCCATAGGTCAAATCCAAGCGACGCCAAATGAGGAGACTAGGTAAATTGGATGAGCAGAACGTCAAGTCAACGCAAAATATTTATATAATAAAAAATATTTATATCCTCAGCCTTAACAGCAACAAATTTATGTTGTCGCCAACAGAGGTTAGAGGAATCTGGGAGAAAGATACCTTGCTATTGATGAGCAAGGCACATCTTCCGTATCCATCAGATCTGTCGTTACGCACACTACCAAAACATGGCAACTTGAAATTGCTTCCAGGTACAAGCCATGTCTCAGCAACGCCGCAGATTGATGGTTTAAATTTGTTGATTAAAAAAGAAAGATCAGACTTTCTGGGAGTAATACTCCTCACGTTCCATTGTAGGAATGTCAGTGGATGGAACTTTGTTAATGTAATTAAGAATCGAGGTCAGTTTTGATGCAACGTGGTCAGGTATTGATTGGGACGGACTAGAGAGTACGGACATTAACATGTTTGTAATAAGTTCCAATATATTTTTAGAATTATCCTGTCTGTAGATCATTGGCTCCGCAGCTTCCGTTGGAAGAGCACAACCATTTCTGGATGGAGAAAAGGAATAGTTTTGGGTAAGGTTTAAATGTGCTTGTCTATCGTAGCCAGGTGATAGGGGGATACGGGGTTTGGGTTTAAAAATACCGTTTTACAGTATGAATTTTGGGGTCACTGGAATGGGACTTGAGGACTGGGATTGTGAATTATTTGTAGTAACCTTGTTGCGTGGGGATGATTTGGAGACTTCGGCATGTGACCTAGAAACAGGTGGGAAAACCCGACTTGCCTCCGCATATGATTTCTCCGCCATCAGAGCTTTGATGCTCTTCTGTCGGCCCAATTCCGGACAAGCACTGTCATTTGCAAAATGGTTACCAGTACACGAAACACAAAAGCTGAACTCAAGGGTGACATCACATCCATCTCCTGGATGATCTGCACCACATTTGAAACATCTTGGTTCTAACCGGCACAGTGTTCGGGTATGGCCAAATCGACAGCAATGATAGCACTGAATGGTTGGGTATGTGTATCTCTCCACTGGAAGAGCCGAATAAAAACTGTAAACACGTTTGGGTAAAACTTGCCCATCAAAAGTAAGCGCTACAGTTTGTGTAGGCCTCCACTCAGTCACGTCAGAAGAGGTCACCTTACGGGTCATCCTTCTAGCCTTGATAACAGGGCCACAACTCTCTGGAACCTGGATATTTTTTAAAACTTCATCCTCCGACCACTCAACCGGTATGTCCCTAACTATACCCATTCGTGTTATATTGAACTGTGGGATGGTGGCGATGTAGTTATGCTGTGTCAAAATTGTATTATTGAGTAAACTGTTAGCATCCTGATGTGACTTAAACTCGACTGACTCTGTTTATACCTATGCGTTTGATCCCATCGAGACGTATGTTATTGACGTTATTCATCGTCAAAAACATACTAAACTTGATCGGTTGCAGCACAGTGCCTGATGTCTGTTCATCCTTGAGAGAAACATGTATGTACTATGTATAGTGGGTTGTCTCCCATGGTATATGCAAATCTGCCAATAATATTTTTCGCTATTTTTATCGGGATTTTAGAAGTAGCAAGGTGTGGCGAACCAGCTACCCTTTTACGACTTGTGGTCTCTGTATCCATGCTAGGGTCTTGCGTAAGTACTTCAGCGTCATGGGGGAGGGTTACAGTCAGGACAGGGGAAAGTTCAAAAGACAAATTATCGGAGAATAACGACTATAAAGCAAACCTTGAACCAACAACACAAACACAAAGAACATTTCGATCAAGTTTCACACTTAAAAGTTCACCAAAATCGAAAATATTCGTAGCACTGACAAAAGCACGTGTATAGCCTTCACCAACTACCAGCGAATCCTAAAAACAGTTCAATGTCTATATTTTTAAACGGTTTAAATTTAAAATACATACTTGTAAATACATATTATTTTAAGTATCTATTTATCTAATCAATATAGTTACTGTTACTATATGCACGTTATCCAGGTAAACTTATATATGTATATGTTTAGTCAAAAAACGTGAGACAGGATGCGTTCAAACGGACATCCTCTGACTATCCTTACTAATGTTATAAATGCGAAAGTAACTCTGTCTCTCTGTCTCGCTTTCACGCCATAACTACTGAACCGATTTAAATGAAATTTGGTACAGAGAGAGTCTAAGTAGAGCCTGAGAAAGGACATAGGCTACTTTTTATCCCGGGAATACGTTCCCTAGGGACCACGCGGGCGAAGCCGCTGGCAGAAGCTAGTAAGTTATAACTAGTAGACCCGCGCAACTATGTCTGCGCGTCACATTTTTCATTAATGCTAATATTATACCTATGCCTATAGCCTTCCTTGATAAATAGGCTATCCAACACTAAAAGAAATCCAACACGAACCAGTAGTTCCCGAAATCCTGAGATAAGCGCGTTCAACCAAACAAACTCTTCAGCTTCATAATGTTAGCCCTATAGATTTACAGAAAGTAATTACAGGGCGCATTTTAAGTTCTACACATAGAAATATAAAAAAGGAGAAGTGGCAAGGGGGCGTGTCCGTGTCCACGCAACATGCTCAAATTGAGCATATTATAGGCAAATGGTCGTTTCGGCGAACTAGTGCGCTTTCGACCGCGATCGTGACAATATATAAGAATTCCGAATTGTTCAGTGTTTTCTTGAAGAAACCGCAGCCTAAACCAAGACTTTGTAAATCAAAGAATCACTTACACTATCTAAATATAAGTAATTTACTATATTTGTCTTTAAAATCATGAAAAACAACAAATCGTATAATATGTCTTGCTCTTACTATATTATTCTTGTTTTCAAATATTACAGCGACTGTATTATTTTTACAATAAATACATTGCTTCTTATCCACTATCTAAGTTTTTCACTAAAACACTGGACAAGCAATGTAAATATTACAAAACGATATTTTATTAAGCGGATGCAACGCGTAATACGGCCGCTGCTTCTTGCGACGACTTAATGATGTGCTTGTGCAGATCCACCTACGTAGGTTATCGACACAATGTCGATTGACGAATGAAATCTTGCTATAAAAGTTTATTTTCTATTTGTCAACCGTTTTAACCCGGTTATAAGATCGATGTAAAATAACCCTTTTTACTTATTTACAGCGTAATAGAGAAATGCGTAACTAATTTTCGTAAAGTGAGTTAATTAAATTTTAGGTTAATTATCGGTGGAGTGTTTATAATATTTTCTGGACACGCTGTTTTTTCATTTATTTTATATTTAGGGCCCAAAAATGTTTTTGTCCAATAATAAATGGAAGATTCGATAACTTTCTGATTAAGTCAATCACTAGCATATATGTGAAATAAATTGCTTTTGCACAGCGCAACGATAACGACAGTTGTTTTTGTGTGCGTAAGTTGTACGGTGTATGGTAAATGCACGCTGTGTGTGATGTTATAAGGTTTATAATTGATTGTGTAGTACGTTCTGTTATAAGAAATGATGTTTTCCGCTAAACGGAGCCAATTCCACCCAGCTCCATCTTTCCGAGGTGCAATCGTGCCGATAACCGACCAACTTGGGCTTCTTGGGGTTATATTAACATCTACCCTCAATTTTGGCCCTTTCATAGAGGCAAAAGCTCAAGTGGCTGCAAAGAAGTTGGGGATCTTAGCAAAGGTGAGACGGTACTTTACGCCGGAACAGCTGCTCAAACTCTATCAAGCGCAAGTTCGATCATGTATGGAGTATTGCTCTCATCTTTGGGACGGATCTGCCAGCTACCAGCTTGATGCCCTTGAGTCAATAGAGAAACGAGCCAAGAGGATCATCAGCGATGATAGGCTCGTCGCGACGAAGCTTCAAAGTCTTGAGCATCGACGACGAGTTGCTAGCCTGTCGGTTTTCTACCGGTTGCATTTTGGGGAATGTGCGACGGAATTGCATAATTTGATTCTGCCAAGCCCGTTCCATCATCGGACCACAAGACGAACGGCGATTCGCCACCGGTACCTGGTGGACATCCCACCCACGCGCACAAAACGTTTTGGGAACACATTCATAGTGCGTGCAGCTAAGGAGTGGAATTCCCTGTCGGAGTCTGTGTTTCCTGATAACTATAACCTGGGAGTATTTAAGTCAAGAGTGGATTGGTTACTTCTAGGCAAGCGTGCTCCATCTTCGACCACATCATCGCTTACCATCAGGTGAGATAGTGGTTAAACGCGAGCCTATAAATAGTAAAAAAAAAACTTGAGAGGTGTCAAGGGACACCCGGATGGAACGAAGTTCGGAGAAGTAACTAGTGAAGGAATTGTAATAAAATTTTATATTTTTAAGTTACAATAATATTTTTTTTATTATTAACAAATATAATGTAATATAAACTTAATCAGTAGGCTCAATTTTAGACCCCCCCCCCCTACCCTGCCTACCTTACAAATATAATGTAAACAGAAATACATAGAAAGACGAAACGAAAATAACTAGCTTGCTTTCTATCAGAGAGAGAGAGAGACAGACAGAGAAACACGCGCACGTCGCACGGCTTACAACTATAGCAAAAATTGTCGTTACAACTTTTCGTGAGAATTTTTTCCGTCTAGCCCCCTTCCACAACGCGCGATAAGGAACTTCGTTCCAAAAAAAAAAAAATGCGGGTGTATGCGCGACTGCGTATCTATTGCTTTTACTGACGTGCATGTGTAGTAGGTAGTTGTCTTAAGGAAGGGGAAGACTGGAGACACAGGGTCCCGGTACATTTTCCTCTAACGGGCATATCTCCCTATTTATTATATCTGTGGTTCTACACAACAATAAAAACTAGCTAACTGATAGATTCTAATGATTTAAAATTTCACTTTATCTTGTCCATGGACCATCTAATACTTTTTAGGGTTCCGTATCCAAAGGGTTACCACCGGAACCCTAGGTATTACTAAGCTTCCGCTGTCCGTCCGTTCGCGTCTGTGTGTCTGTCACGGGCCGTAACTCAAGAACCGTACCAGGGCCGCACTGGGACCCGAAATCGGCCCGGGCATTATTTATAGATGGTCGACCCACCACTCTCAAGAATAAGGAAAACTACTAATATTTGGAAAACTACTTATATATGTTACGGCTAAAGATGGGTGTAGAACGAACCTTATGATTAGCTTAACTTAAGGAAAACATAGAGACACAGTATTTATCTTTCCTATTCAGTTTATGGAATATCTTTTAAATCGATCCAATATTGGAGGAGGAAACAGACGAGAGCCAAACCTCGAATTATGACTTTTTACATACAAAGTCTCTCCGCCCGGGTTTCCTCTTGACGACGATCCTCTGTCTTTATCGCTTTTTTGGGAGTTATGAAGATTTTTACTGTTTTCAATACAATCTTTCAAATAGTATTTTTAATTAATGTCATATTTGCTAAGAAGGACAACGAGTTCTAAAAATAATCCATGGTCTACAGATATGTCCTCCAAGCTATAGGTATGCAGATTCTAACTTATCGCCTCTAAAACTTAGGCCTCGTTTCCCAATAAAGAATAATGGACATCTTATATAGATCGTGGGCCCAGCGTTGTAGCACTTTCTTACCTACCTTAAAATGAAGATCCGAATAATCTCAACATTTTATTCTATGGCAGCAATAGTCTAATGAATAAAAAAAATGTTACAGCGGTTTCAAAAGTTTAATAATTACATTTACAAATGCTAATATTATGACCTAATGGGCCCGCATACCTAATTGTATCTATATGTAAAATGCGTTTTCCTTTTTTGTGTCGCCTTGGACTTGAAAAGTTTAGTTTAATGAATAAGTGGTCTTAAAAATATTCAATTCTTCATTTCGGTATTGGGATAGGTTTGTATAATAATAGAAAAATACCTTTGAAAATGAAACATCTTTTTTTACAAAACTATAACATAATCATGAACAATCAGCTGATAACTGTCCCATTCTCAGAATGTGAAGGGTAAGGAGTTGGTTCTTACTAGACTATACTAAAGAATTGTCTTAATTAGTATTATCGCTTGCGGGAGCGACATGCCTTCCAATACTAAAGTACCTTATAATACTGTTGGCATGGGTGCATGCACCAATAGTCCTCATTCCTGTTAAGCTTGAGCAATAAAATGCCTGGATAGCGTTAATTCCCTGAACATTGGAGTTGATCTGTATCTTGGTATAATATTTCGTATTATACCATTTTGATCTATTATGTCGTGATAAAATACGACTTCTCATTAATTTATTATTAGAACAACGCAAAATGATGTATTGGCTTAATATTGTAAGGATTAATCCTTTCTCAGCGGGATTGGGGCTCCAAGGCCTTTGCAAGAGATCTGTCAGTTGGGTAAAGCCAGCTCACGAAGCTAAAGACCGACGATGGCAAAACCATATCCGTCAAATCGGAGCTTCTGAGAGAAATTCTATGGAAAGTTAAACACGTCAATGTCTAAACCAGTTACGAATCTAGCTAACGACCCATGAGCTAGATTGACCCGGCACTATACCGAGGACGAATTCCAGCTTCCCGAACAAACCGGATTCCGAAAAAGCTTCAGCATCGTAGACTACATAAATACACTGCGGCAGGTTACACAGAAGACCGAAGAGTATAATCTGCCCCTCTGCTTAGCGTTTGTAGACTACGAGAAAGCTTTCGATTCGATCGAGACTTGAGCTGTGCTGCAGTCTCTTTAACGGTGCCAGATCGATTATTGGTACATCGAGGTGCTGTGTTTGTATGAAAACGCAATTAAGTCAGTCCGATTTCAGGATCAGACCTCAGAGCCTATTTTTCTGCATGTAAGGCAGGGAGATGTCATTTCTCCGAAAGTGTTCATGGCCGTAATGGAGGATGTCTTCAAGGTTTTGGATTGGAGAAGACTAGGCATAAATGTCAATGGCGAGTACATCAGCCACCTTCGTTTTGCCGATGACATAGACCTCCAATGATGAAAACCTACGTTCATTGTTTGATGACCTAAGTAGAATGGGTCTTAAAATGAACATGGAAAAAACCAAGGTATATACCCATGTAGCACCCACTCATTAATTTCAAAATCGGAGATTCTACACTCGAAGTTGTAGTACGTCTACCTGAGACAAACGGTCTCGTCAGGTAGCGCGACCTTCGAGATAGAGGTCAACCGTCGAATCCAACTCGGCTGGGTGGCGTTCGGCAAGTTGCGCTCACATACCACAGTGTCTCCAGATGAAAGTCTATGACCAGAGTGTGTTGCCAGTGAAGATTTATAGAACCGAAACGGTCGCTCACAATGGGCCTAATCAAAAGGCTTAAAGTCACCCAAAGAGCAATGGAGAGGGCAATGCTTGGAGTTTCTTTGCGTGATCGAATCAGGAATTATAATATCCGCAAGAGTACCAAGGTTACTCACATAGCCTGAAGGATCGCCAGACTGAAATAGCAGTGGGCAGGGCACATTGCTAGCAGAACAGATGGTCGATGTGGCTGAAAAGTTCTGGAGTGGCGACCGCGTACCTGAAGACGCAGCGTTGAAAAGCCACAAGGTGAGCCAGAGCCTCTAGACAAAGCGCCATTCTATTAGGAAATGCGATTGTCGAAATTCAAAAATGTAGGGAATTGATCGCGTGACATTTCGACAGCGATTGAGAATCCCATACATTTTTGACGTTTCGACAATCGCCTTCGCCACGCTACCGCTGACATTATGCCACTTGTCTAGAACATCTGGTGAGGGTCGCGGGTAGTCGAGCGAGACGCACAGGACTGGTTGTTGTGGCGATACTCAAGGAAGGGCTATGCCTAGCAGTGGACGTGTGCAGACTGATATGATGATGATGATCATTAGGTCATAATATTAGCATTTGTAACTGTAATTATTGAACTTTTGGAACCACTGTAACTTTTTTTTTTTGATTCATTAGAGTAATGCTTCCATAGAATAAAATGTTGAGATTATTCGGATCTTAAGAAAGTGCTACAACCCTGGGCCCATTCTGCCAATTGATCTTTAACAATGTCTATTATTTGCTGTAATATAAACGGTTGTACGTTGTTTTATAGACGACAGTTTCATAGAATTTCGTTTCACATAATTTTTTTCTCGTATTATCATTTCATAGAATATCTAATCAATACGCAGAATACTTACTTTGATTAAATTTAAATCATAGATTTTTGTTACATATAAACTTTGTTTCGATATTCATGATATCATAAAATAACAAATCAAATATTTTTTATCCTCATATTGAGTAGTTATAGTTAATATAAAACTTGTTACCAAGAATAACATTTTATCGAGTGACAGTTTTTAAACGTTTGACAAAATGCATAGGTATCCTTCTATAAAATTACAACATCGCGGTCACAAAAACAATGTGGGTAAATTCTACTCAAGCAAAACTTTTAATTCGGAGTCGGGCCCGCTCGACAGAACCCCGCGAAGCGGCAATGGTGGCAAATGGCGATGGGAATAAAAGACCAAACTATGCGAACAAGCATACACCATGAATGCAACAAGCATACAGCAAGCATGCAGTAAGCATACAGCGAGCATGCAGCAAGCATGCAACATGCAGCATGCAAGCAAGCAAGCATGCAGCACGCAAACGAGCATGCAACATGTAGAATGCAAGCAAGCATACAGTATGCAGGCGAGCATTTAACATGCAGCAGGTATGGTTTCTGTCACGGCTCCGGCGCTGCGGGTCTCCGGCGATCCTACGCGAACTTATCGCCGCAGATGGTTTTAACGCCCGCCACCGCCGGCAGGGCCGGCCAGCAAGCCGAATCTATAACACCTGTTCCTCAGCTCATGGGCCGCCTCGCCCCTCCGCGCCTACGCGGGCTTAAATTACACTCTAGGGGTAGGGCAGACAACACTACGTGGGGTCGGTTTTACAGCGATTCGTTTCTGTCACTAATTTTTTTTTGCACACATGTTGATGTTTTTAATATCATATTTTAATTAAAATTTAAGGTTAAAACGCTTTTTATAGAAATGGCAATATGCGTAGTAAAATTAATTCGAATAAAATTCTGCCATCTTAAAAGCATGCCATGGACATTTTCGCTGAAATATAAAATACCATGGAAGAATACACCGGACAAACAATATTCGTTAAAACATAATTCTGCTGTTTGATAAGTTTGTTAAATAAAAAAAATTTGATCATGAAATTCAGTGAATTGTGTTTCTGTGAAATAGGTTTCATTCAAGTCTTTGAAACAATAATAATCGACATAAAGTTTCAAGAACCAAATATTATGTGAAACATTTTCTGCGAAACGAAATTCTATGAAATTTCTGTCTGCGAAACAAGGGTACACCAATAGAAACACCAAATTAAACTCCCTTCTTTCTACAGCTGGATGGATAATCATAATCTAGAAATTATCTACACCAAAACAAAATTAATTACTTTTCATCCCCATCAAACCTACTTAAACTGGAAATCCCATATACAGAAAATAAGAGCTAAACTATCAAAATTTGCAAATGCCTTACGCGAAATTAAAAATCTACTAACCTGCAGACTGCACTTGTCACTTACTACGCATATGCCCAGGCATGGCTCAGCTATGGGGTCATGTTGTGGGGTAACAGTACAGATTCACAAACCGTATTTATCTTACAAAAAAAGGTAATTCGAATAATAACCAACATAGATCAAACAGATAGCTGCAAACCACACTTCCTAAAGCACAAAATACTCACACTTCCCTGTTTGTACATCTTAGAACTATGTAAATTTGTCAGAAAACATCCAGATTTTTACACAACTTGTGAAGAAACACAAACAATATTCAATTTTCGACGCAACAAAAACAAAAAACATACCTCAATCCCGACTCAAAATGCACTCAACCAGCCCTTTAGTAATGTCCATAAAAATTTATAATAAACTGCCAAAATGATATTAGAAAAGTAAGCAAAACAAATATATTTATGAATAAATTGAAAAAAATCTGGAATCCAAGTCATATTACTCAGTAAAAGAGTTTTTTGATGACAAACCTATTTTAAAGTAAAATTATTCTCTCTCTTATTCAACACACACAGGTACTTATAAAAATCAAACGTAAATATAGAAATATGAATACATAGTTTATAACATAATTTAATCTTAATGAATAAATACTTCAAACAATTTCATAATAATTACCTACCTATTATTTTTATTCAATTTTATAATAATAGTACACCATGAAACACAGACCTAATAAATATATACATAATGGTACATACAATTTGACATTTGTTTACCTATTACATTTTGACATTTATTTGCCTATTATTCTTATTCAATTCATAATATAGTACATCTACAAACACAGACCTAATAAATATATACATAATGATACATACAATTTGACATTTATTTACCTATTATACAAACACAGACCTAATAAATATAATCATAATTATACATACAATTCAACATTTGAAATGTTTTTTGAAAATATTGTATACCTTGAAATGCTACTTAGCCCTCTTCCTCTCTCCTAATTTTTGCTGTGCCCGACAGAGTCCATATTAATCTCTTACCTTGTTTATACCATCTATGTCATACATATGGAACGCAATAAAGTATTGAGTATTGATTTTTTCTTCTTTTCCGTACTTGTGCTTGGTGTACAGACTTTGTGCTTTTCCTTAATCATTTGATTATGGAAAAGTAAATTATCGATATCTGCGTTGTTGGATCTTTAAAAGTAAGCCTCCGCACAAGTACGGTGCGTTTCAGTTTTTCATGGTCTTCAACTCTGGTGTGAAAATGTCTCATATTTCATTCCTTATATAAAAGGACTAGTTGACCCACGCAACTTCGCCTGCTCCGCTCGTATTAGTCTTAGCGTGATGATATATAATATAGCCTATAGCCTTCCTCGATAAATACGCTATCTAACACTGGCGCGGTTTTTATATTGGCTGGACGTAAATTTTGGTATTTTTTTACAATAGTTACATATTCTTCGCGTACGACAGAAGACCTGTCAAGGTTCGTCTTCGTATTTTTCAATTTTAGTAACAGTAATTTATCTGAATGCTTTTCGATATTATTAACTGGTAGCTGTAATACTCGTAGCTCGTTATTGCGACACGCTCCACTAATTCCTATGATCAGTACAACCTGTAATGAAAATATTAGATAATTAATATGCATAATTTAACATTTACAGCATCTTTTACATATCTTAATAAATATTTTAACAGTATTGCTAAGCCAGACTAGGATTCATTGCGCTTCCAAAAATTAGCAGTAGGTACCTTTATACATAACAGTTTACTACACACAAATTTTAATAACTAACAACATAGATTCATAGGTACCACTTACTTTAGCGGCAAGAAAATTGCAGTCGGGAGCTTCATTAAAAAATTTTTCTATGATAAGGGCCGTGAAAATTTTGGACTTTTTAGCCTTATGAACTGACATTATTTTTAGAAAAGATACGAGTTTTGCGTATGTTTCAATATGCACGTTATGTTTTGTTTTTGAAGTAGCTTTCAATATTGAGTAAATACTCCACATTGTAGATGATCGCCTCGTCTGTGATAAATCTATAAAATAAGATAGCAACACCGTCTCCGAAAAACTGCTTGCGCCCTTTGTAAGTCTCCATTCATTGAAGACATGATATTATTATGTTTTCAGATATTTCTCGCGAGACTTCTCAGGTAGGAAACTTAATTCTGCATTAATAACTTGTTGTTTTAACTCTTCCGGTGTTAAAATACTGTTCTCGTCGCTAGTTTCACTCATATTTTACGATTATTTTAATATTTTTTAACTTATTCAACTCTTTACGCCAGTCAAGAAATTTTATTCCCGCTCTTTTATTTAAATTAAGGCGTGTTCGCAAATAGCACCCATGTTATTTTATTATTCAAAATATATTACGTAACATTATTGAAACTAGAAATAAATATTTACAGGTTAAATATCAGTTTTATTTGCAGTCCATACTTATTTCCGTTTAAATACCATAAGTTAAAAATTCAATAAATTACATTAAAAGACATAATTATCTTTTTACAAAATTTCTTTAGTTAGTACGAAATTCCGAAAGTGTTTGTCTTTGAGGTCGAATTCAAAATCGGAACTTCGAAAGGGCTGGTCTTTGTCTCTCTCCCTTTCTAATGGCGGGAAAGAGATAGAGTGTGAATGTTTCGAATTGTATAATTAACCCAAGGCTGAATAAGATATTCGCGACTTTCAGAAAAAAAAGTTACTTGGTCTCACTCAGTGAGCAAAATCGCATTTTGCTCTCTGATTTCAGGCAGCAGAACCTAAGTACATGTTTGAGCTACTGAAGTGAAAATAACTTTTTCTTAATGTGTACCTAGGTACCTACATAGTTAGTATAAAAAAACCTTTTTACAAAAAATATAAGACAAGACAAGACAAGACAAGACATTTATTTGTAGAAACATGAGTATACATAAAAGAAATGCAAGTTGTTCATAAACAAAAAAGATCAGTCATGTTCGGCCTTTGTGACATACAAAATTAAGTTAAAAGTCATTCAATAATTAAAATTATAATTAAATTGTCAAACACACTATTAATTGAATTTAAATAATAAACTTGTATTAAATTGTCTTAAAGTCTAATTATAAATAATCAAATTACAAATTATCAAAATTATAAAATGTCGCAAACCGACCAAAACAAAACACTTTCGGAAGTCGGTGTTTTTGGTTATTTCGTTTTTTGACACCGACTTCCGAAATTAAAGTTATTTTATACTTTGTAGTGTTTTGTTTTGGAAGTCGGTTATATTTTTTGTAAAAAAGTTTTTTATTTTTCACTTTTTAGTGGTACCTGCCTACCCATTCACAGCGTACCGGCGTGATGTTATGTTATGAAAATAAAACTTACTAAGTGCTTTCGGTGTAAAGGTCTCGTCAATACGAATGAAATAAGCCCAAACACTTGGTAGTTCCTACATACCGATGTGGAGTTCCCTTGACTCTCTGTCGTCTCCATCATCAGGTCTGATCCAAACCTTCATTATTTTGTAGTATCACCCGATATACACACGAATATCAAGTTTTTACCAAATACGTGCCTACAATTTTCGAGAGTTGCCCTCGATTTCTCAGGGTTCCCATCATCAGATCCTGACGTGGTTGCAATGGGACCATCTCGGCATAAAAGCATACCCTTTCATATAAAAAAAGATTCATCGAAATCGGATCATAAACGACGAAGTTATCCGCGAACACACATAAAAAAAATATATACGCTGTCGAATTGAGAACCACCTTCTTTTTTAGAAGTCGGTTTAAAATGATAGAGATAGATAGTAAACTGTTGTTATTCGTTTTCCGACATCCATAAATTTATGTCCGTTATACAATTTTCAAGTGTATAACGGACATAGGTAGAAACAATTTTTGTGTGTTAGAAAAAGTATTTATAAAAACTGGCCAAGTGCGAGTCGGACACGCGATTTCGACTCGCACTTGGCCAGTAAAGGGTTCCGAACGAAATCTTTATTTTTTTAACATGTTATTTTAACACTATAGTCTTCTTATATTCTTAGATTAACGAAATATTATCAGGATAAATTAACTAGCTGCGATGGTAACACTTGGAAAATAGTCAAAGAGTCGGACACGCGAGTCCGACTCGCACTTGGCCAGTAAAGGGTTCCGAACGAATTTAATTTTTTTAACATGTTATTTTAACACTATAGACTTCTTATATTCTAAGATTACGAAATATTATCAGAGTAAATTAACTAGCTGCGATGGTAACATAAAGAACACTTGGAAAATAGTCAAAGAGGTGTGTTATATTAAACAAAATAAAGTATCTTCGGAGGAGCTTCTTTGTATCAACACCTCACCGACACAGTCACTTAATACCGTTAACTCTTGCTTTACATCAATAGGAGGCGTTTTGGCAAGCGACATTTTAAAACAAGCAGGCACATCCGAACATGTTTTGGCACGACAAGCGTTAGTGCCAAACTCCCTGCGTAACTCGATGTCGTTCACTCCAACTGATCCTTACGAGGTGAGAGGAGTTGTTTCGGGACTCAGAACGCATAGTGCACCTGGATGGGATAAAATATCTACAGACATACTCAAGCGGAACGTCCAGTCCTTGGCGATGCCTATAACATCTCTGTAATTTGAGTCTCCAAACCGGTATCTTCCCTAATCTGTTCAAGAGGGCTGTTGTTTGTCCAATATATAAGGCTGGAGACAAGGAAAGCCCCTCCAACTACAGACCTATTTCTCTCTAGTCTTCACTATCAAAAATACTCGAGAAAATAGTTAACAAGAGGGTAACCACCTTGGAAAAAGCAGTTTACTCAACAGCAACCAATATGGTTTTAGAATAGGAAAGTCGACTGAGGATGCGGTTCTTGCCCTCACCACGGCTTTAACAACTTACCTGGACAAGGGAGACAAATGTATAGGAGTCTTTCTAGATCTTCAGAGTCTTTGAGGTCGAATTCAAAATTGGAAATTCGAAAGGGCTGGTCTTTTTCTCTCTCTCTTTCTAATGGCGGGAAAGAGATAGAGTGTGAATTTTTCGAATTGTATAATTAACCCAAGGCTGAAAGAAAGAAAGATAATTTATTTGTCAAATATGCGTTTACATGAACTGTCGAATCAGACATGCAAGACCTCCCCGACCTCCTCAACCTCCTCGACCTTCTGAAAAAAAAAGTTACTTGGTCTCACTCAGTGAGAAAAATCGCATTTTGCTCTCTGATTTCAGGCAGCAAAACCTACATGTTTGAGCTACTGAAGTGAAAAATGTATATAATAATTGACGTCAATAAAGATTATTGTTATTATAGGTTTCCCTGTAATCTGTAGGTAGAGATCTATTATCTCCAATTTTTTTCAAAATTTTAGGCTCAGTAGTTTCGGAGATAAGGGGTAGTGGTCATTTTTCGTCTAATTTCTTGAATAACTTCAAAACCATTTACTTTAAAATTATGAAAAAAATATAATTAAAATCCTCACAGTAAGTCCTTTCATGTGATATGTCACACAATATTGTTCAAAAAGCTTTTTTTTTAATTTTCTCGTTTGACCCCCAAAAGTGACACCAATATTAAAAATTGTATAATTTACGTAACGTGTATCAAATTTAAACAGAATCGGCCTAGTGGATCCGGAGAAAACTGGCTGTGACAGACGGACAGACAGACAGATAGACACCACTCGAGTGTCTGTCTGTATCCTATAAGGGTTCCGTTTTTTGTTCGGAACCCTAAAAATGGGTTGAGTTGCCCCTGGACAAAATCCAGACTAAGTCCATGGCAACGCCTACCAATTTAATTTAATTAAATGCAGGGAGGAAATTCACACGTAGGTAATTGTAGCAGGCAATTAACAACTAGTGCGCGCGTTGTTCCGCGCCGAGTGTGCTTGCTGGCAAGTACTCATTACTCCTGAGAGATTCACAACGAACACAATTTGTTACGAGTTTTGCCCACCCGATACCGGTTTTCCCTGTAATCGAATTTAAATGGATATAATTGTAAGCTCTAATATGATAGAGCTGTTCTTAGATACTTCTACGTGGTTAATTATTGGTTTATTAACAGTCAGTTTAGTATTTTTATGTAATATTTTCAGTGTCACGGAAATTATGAAATGGGTGCAATGGTTTCGAAATAGGGATAAGTCTCTATTAACTTTTACAGGGGTAAGTTTTATTGAATATTTTTAAAGTATTTATTATTTCTAAGGATGTAGAATTATTGCTAAGTAGGTATTGACGTATAGTAGGTATTGGTTGCCTTGAAGTGCTTATGATGATTCGGACCAATAACTCTGCAGGATTCGGTTTCTGGTGGAACATACACGAGGTTAGTACAAGGACACACATACTTACCTAATAATTGGATCTCACTAAAATATCGGTAAAGGCCTTAGGACCCATAATTACTTATACCTCTGTACTTTACTAAAAAACCGCTCAAGAGCGAGTCGGACTCGTTCACCGAGGGTTCCTTACCACCATTTAGTACCAATATTTACCTTAATTTTTGGAATTTTTCCTTTATTTGTGCTGTAAGACCTTATTTTTGGCCAAATTTCGTGATTCTAGATCAACGAGAACTACCCTATAGGTTTTCGACCCGAAATCCGAATTGTCAATTTTGGTTAAAAGCAAGGTCTTACAGCACAAGTAAAGGGAAAATTGCGAAAAATAAAAAAGTTGAAAATTAAGGTAAATTTTGGTACTTACAAGTTTTCGCGAAAATCTATTCGCCCATATCTTTTTATCGTGTTGACTCAGGACCTTGATTTTTATACACCTAGATACTATAGTCCCTATGACTAAAGTATCTGGTATAAATTTTAACTTGCTAGGTCCACCCGTTCCTGAGAAAATCGGTGGTGACACACGAACAGACAGACGGGCAAGAGAGTGATCTTATAAGGGTTCCTTTTTTATCTTTTGAGGTACGGAACCCTAAAAATCACGTCTTACAGGGAATTCCGTATAGCATGTAACATTGTAGCTTTGTCGGGTATCATATTCATTTATGGTGTATTCAAATAGAAGTTTTCAAGGTGTGTTTTTATATACAACGTGTAACAGAATAAACGCAATACCTCTTAAGGGGTCATTGAACTCATCATTATGAACAACTTTCACTATGGGACCAACACTGAAATCGCGGAAAAAAATCGACAACGCGCAATGCAATGTGTGCATATCTCGACAAAATGTACTGAACAGCTGATTTTTTTTTCGCGATTTCGGTATTGGTCCCATATGATGAGTACAATGACCCCTTAAGAGGTATTGCGTTTATTCTGTTACACGTAATAGATTACTAGCTGACCCGTTCCCTCTTCGTTGAGCGGTATTTTTATCGTTAATATATAGCCTATAGTTTCTGCCAGCGGCTTCGCCCGCGTGATCCCTAGGGAACATACTCCCGGGATAGAAAGTATCTTTCTCAGGCTCTAGACTATCTGTGTACCAAATTTCATTTAAATCGGTTCAGTAGTTTTGGTGTGAAAGCGGGACAGACATAGACAGACAGACAGACAGAGTTACTATCGCATTTATAATACATATTAGTAAGGAGTAAGGATTACACTCACAAATAACGTAGCTTTGTATTGGTAAAAGATTTTATTTTTTATTTTATCGATAGGAAATCATCAAATGACTCCTCCCGCTCTGGGCGAAGCAGAAGGGAGTATCAGACTCTTACTGACTAAAACCCATCCGTGTTCCTCCTAGTGCCCTTTGCGTTCCAAAGCCGCGGTGACTCTTTCGAACAAATTCCGCAACCCAAGAGATTACCCCCTACAACTCACAAAGTTTACCTCTTTATATTATTGGTAGTAGTATAGATTACTATTTCAGTAAAGTAGGTATCTACCCGTACCTACCTACGCCGTACATAACCTGGAATTGTTGTTGTGGTTAGTGTTATTTCAGGCTTAATATAGTACTTATATATAAAGTGATTTCCGAGAAGGTACGTCATGGGAATATTGGGAAAATGATTATGTTTATTAGGGAACAGTTAGGTAGGGCCAAGAGTTTTACTGCATAAAGGCGAACACTGAAAATTATTGGTATAGCTATGTATGTAGAGATGATCCCAAGTTCAAGATATCGCATTGATTAATAGGCGGTTCTATCCCTGACTGACAAACAGTAAACAATTCTTCGATAAGATGACACAATAGATAGTCTAGGAACAGGTCATAATAACAAAATACTCAATAACAGTGTTTACGAATATATTATCCCGCTCCTTATCAATGTATTTACAAGTAGTTATGATTAAAGATTCGTCTATCTATAGCAGTGATGGCCTCAAAGGCTTACGTAAATGCTAATTCAGTATAATTAACGCATTCACCGTCGATAAAGTAAATTAATTGATGAGGTCACTCGAAATAGCACAAAACGTAAATTGCTCTGAATTTGTCGGATGAGCAGTATCGTATGATACTTGCTATTGTGG
The DNA here is from genome assembly GCA_947578705.1 of Lacanobia wlatinum. Lineage (NCBI taxonomy): Eukaryota > Metazoa > Arthropoda > Insecta > Lepidoptera > Noctuidae > Lacanobia > Lacanobia wlatinum. Next base: position 13,664,233 of record OX388028.1, on the reverse strand, counting down.
TGCTGTTGCCACTTACAATTTTTCACCTTTTAAAACTTGGATTACGCATGAAGGGTTAGCAGGTTTGGCCACGTCATAATCCAGGCGATGAGTCCCCTCTTTGAGGAGTGGCTAGAGCGGCGTCACGGCGTCCTCACCTTCCGCCCGTCGCAGGTACTCACCGGACACGGTTGTTTCGGGAGATACCAGTTACGAATTCGGCGGGAGGATACGCCCGGGTGTCAACACTGCGAGTATCGCCCGGAGGACACGGTGGAGGTCTGCCCTGCTTGGGCAGAGCACCGCAGTGTCCTTATCGAGGCGATCGGCGGCGGCGACCTCTCGTGTCCGGCCTTGGTTCAATCCATGGTCCGGAGTGAGGAGGTATGGGTAGCGGTCACTTCTTTCTGCGAAGCAGTAATGCTAGCGAAGGTGGAGGCCGAACGCTTGAGAGAGAGGGAAACCTCCCGCCCCAGCCGCCGCAACAGAAGGCCGGGAATCGCAGGGCGATTCCCGGCCTTCTGTTGCGGAGGAACGCGGATGGGTTTTAGTCAGTAAGAGTCTGACACTCCCTTCTGCTTCACCCAGAGCGGGAGGAGTCATTTGATGATTTCCCATCCTTAAATAAAAAAGGGTTAGCAAGTTAGCATAGGTACCTTTATCGTATTGTACCTACTCTATTTTGCGAAGGCGTACTTTGTGATTTGCAAAAGCAATGGAATACGCTAAAATACAATTTTCATTTCGACTTTGAATTAAAGTGAATGAAATCCTGCCATTTCAATAAAAACTGAAAGAGTTATTATCAGTCATAATTGCAAAGTGGCGGTAAAAGAAAAGCAAGGTTTCGTTGCAATTTTTATAGTAGTCGTACAATTTATTTTGACAACAAGAACACATGTTTTTGTTTTGCTAAAAGTAAAATAATAAAGTATAATTGTAAAACAGTTTTGCCTACTTACACTGTTTATTCAAAAAAAAACTTTTTACAAAAAAATATAACCGACTTCCAAACAAAACACTACAAAGAATAAAATAACCTTAATTTCGGATGTCGGTGTTTTTGGTTTTGTTTTGTTTTTTACTGTAGATAGGCATACGTTTGTTTGTTAACACCGACTTCTTTTATTTTTTACTTTTAAGTGGTGATACTTGGACGACGTCTTCGTCAACGCAGAAATTGAAATAAGCAAAAAAGCTCATAAAATAAAAATTATTGAACCAAACTGAATCAAATTTTTATGGGACCAAATGGCAGTATATTGCATCAAACTAAAAAAGAATCACAGAAATCGGATCAGAAACCTCGGAGTAATCGGTGTACATACATAAAAAAAATACTCGCCGAATTGAGAACCTCCTCCTTTTTTGGAAGTCGGTTAAAAAGTTAGTTACCCTGCTTGAGCACTAGTTGACCCGCGCAACTTCGTCTGCTCCGCTCCTATTGGTCTTAGCGTGATAATATATATCTGTAGGTGTAAGCTAAAGGACCTTAAGTCACATTTTATAAATTATTCAGTAGGGCTCATTAAAGATGTCTATACCCGAAATTAGATATTTAAGTCGACCGTGTATAAAAAGTAAATAGTGTATCGTTGTAGAATAAAAAGTATGATTATAAAGTTTTATTAAGCTATTATATTGTGATATTTTTTTGACAAATATTGTTCACTAAGGCTGTATTAACGGACTTAAGGTTCTTTAACTTTGAAGTTTTATTAAATATCTTATAGTATTACGGTAGTTACGTCTCTCCTGTATCAATAATGTATAGTAAATTTAATTATTTTATTACTTAGGTATGACACAAAATCATTGAAACATACGCTTATAAGTTTTAATGACCTGAGAAATGAAATAACTTTATACATTTTAATATTATTTATTGAATGAAACCTTTTAATTTTAACAAATCACCTAAATAAACTTTGAACTTCAAAATCTTTAATTAAAATCAAAGAAATTATACAAAAAAAAAATCTGTTAAGTCACATACTGTGCCATCGTGGGCTCAGGTATTATAAAAATTATGAAAAGTGGGTGGAATCCACTGCAGAGCTTTCTGTTAATCCTGAAATTTTTAGTGCTTATAGATTCGGGGCCTAATCGAATAGGCTGCAATATAGGTATGGCAAAGTCTTCTAGTGATCTTCTTCTAAATACTTGCGGCGAGACTTTGTATGTAAAAAGACATAATTCGAGGTTTGGCTCTCGACAGTTTTCTCCTCCAACATTGGACCGATATAAGAGATATTTCATAAACTGAATAAAAAAGATGTACACTGTGTCTCTATGTTTTCTTTTTTTGATTAATAGTTTCCATATTTGTACACTAGGGCTCTGTTGACAGCGATTTATCGGACAATTTTGAGCATTTTGTGAGAGTTCTAGTACTTATACGGTTAATAAATTATCAAAAAGGAAAACATAGGGACACAGTATATATCTTTCTTATTCAGTTTGTGAAATACTTCTTAAATCGGTTCAATATTGGAGGAGAAAACAGTCGACAGCCAAACCTCGAATTATGACTTTTTACATACAGTCTCACCGCCAGCATTTCCTCTTAAGGACACCTTTTCGAATTCTTGTTGATTAAAGGAGGTTTTATAACTCATTATGCCATACTTTTTTTTAAATTTCATCCATACTATTTCAGAGTAAGGCACTGACTGGCCCATTTCCCCTTTTTTTTCGGTGGATAAATGGCGCTGTAGAACCTTCTTGGATGCTCAGAATGTTTTTAAAATCTTCAGTTGCCATATCAATGACTTCAATTTGTGACTTATCGGAGGAACAGGACCGTATGAATTGCTGCCAGTCCCATGGGGTTGTTATGGAAAATTGGGGTTGTCTTTGTTTTTTCGTTCAATAATAGAATATATACCATCTACCTCCATATGAGTATGACCTTTCATAAGGTATTTGTGGTTAATACATTGTAAGTTTGGTATTTTAGCTAATAACCACAAGTAACACATGACGATATGTATGTTTTTATTTTGTCCTGCACAGTTATCAGACCAAATAGTGATTTCTCTTGTCGGCGTGTTGGCAACGTTCTTCTCAAACCACTTGATTAAACCCGAAGATAATTCGTTTCCTCCTCGCCCTGATATGGATTCGTCCCAAACAAAAGTATAATATTGTATGGTTGAATGTCCACAACTTGCGTAAATAGAAACTAAGGCTGTTTGTTAGTAGAGAAGTGGGTAAACATATCTATAAGTCGACAGTAATCATCTTACAATCAGAATTTATTCCACATTGATGTTTATCTAAACCTTTTAAATCATATCGAGTCTTTGCTGCACGTGTTCTTCATATTTTGCCTCTAAAGTTTCCTTTTCAGTACCTTGAGAACTACGTATTTGAACAACAAAACGATCACAATCATCACACGTGTCAGTCTCTGGTGGCTTAAACCCTAAATTAAAATGAGTGTTGAAAAACTTTCTGTACGTCCAAATTTTAGCAATCAACTTATTATCTACATTATTCTATGTATAAGTTATACTTAGAAGAGTGCAGAGTGAAGAGTGCTCCTAAATACTCACGTGCCGTCTTTTCTCTGCTATAGTGGCTTTCATGTTTAGGAAATGATTCTATGTGCTTTTAATTCCGTCAACGACTTCGTTTGCCGTCTTATTCGGTGGCTCTTTCTTTCCTCTTCTATCTTCTTCTACAATGCCATAGTTATTAGATTTTTTGATAGAATTTCTGACCATCTTTTCTGATATCCCTTAAATTCCCAGGAAAAAGGATTTGCAAATAATAATTTCGTTATTATTAACAGTAAAACTGTATTCTAAAGTATGATTTCTTTGTTTTGTACTTTCGTCATTACGTACTCTACGTCTTTCAATAGGTTTCTGTCGAAATCATGCCAAGATGAATTGTCGTTTCATGTCCCAGGTTTTCAATTCATTCCAATAATTTTCAAATATAGCTTTTCGTTTTGTATCATCTATTTTGTCACCGCAAGTTTTCTTACATAAACATGAACTCTTCATAGTCTTAGCAGATATGAGCTTTCCTTTATGTGTTACATGTGATTTGCCACAAACTATATACAATTACTAAACGGGAGAGTGCGTGTCCAACCGCGCCCTCCCCCCGCAGCGTGTCATCGGGGGTCGTAGGTACGATTGCACCCGCGCAAATGCAACTCGCGCGTAGTGGTAAAGAACCGTAAGTCCCACATACTGTCGTTTAACATTTTATCTAGATTTACTATTAAAAATAGTAAACAATATTAAGTGATCATACGATCGTTCACTTTTTCATGCTTAGGGACTTAATGTTATTTATAATTTTACATCCACGACATTAGTGGCTGTAGGACTTAATGTCTTTTACCATTTGATCAATACGGGTATACTGAATTAGAATCATTGAAAATACAAAAATGACAAAAAATGGACTTAAGGTCCTTTAGCTTTCACCTACAGATATATAGCCTAGAGCCTTCCTTGATAAATGGGCTATCTAAAACTGAAAGTATTTTTCAAATCGGACCTGAGATTACCGCGTTCAAGCAGACAAACAAACTCTTCAGTTTTATATATTAATTAGAATAGATAAAAGCGCACCAAATGCCTCATTCTGAAATACCTATGCTCAATGCATTTATTTATACTTGGCCATATATTTGTACCCACTTCAATCGAAGTCCAAAATATCTGTGGCACGCATGAAATTCTTCGCGGTATTTAGGTACCGCACCGGCTCGCCCTTTCGAGCTTCATTCCCGCAGTCCCGGCGGGGGGCGTGTGCCCGAATGTCGGGAGCGTTTGGGATAGTATCCTGGAGAGTCGAGGTGACGGAGCCCGAGCTAGTCAGGAGGCGCGCGCCCGCTCGGCCGCACGCATGCGTACGCTCCCGGGTCCTGTTGCACGCATTACGTAGTGCCAGCTCCTTCACTACCGCGAATATGTTTACGCTATGTTAGATAACGAAAGCTTATTCATCAGTCTCATTGTCCTGCAATAAAGTTAAGCTATAAATAAATGAACCAACTATTAAGTTCTTTAGAAACCAATTGTGGCGGTGAATAAATACATATTTGAAATGTGATAAGGTCAACAGTGCAAAAAAGGTTTGCAAGATCAGAATTATGCCCTGGAGCTGTCCGTGGTCGAGAGACCGCCAGCAACCAGTCGCGGTCAGTCCGCCGTTGCATTTGTTGTTGCAGGTTTGTTTGCCTTACATTAAAGCATTCTTTTACTTACATTTACTTAGGAAATTCACTTTCAATGAGAATAACCAATGAACCCAACTTTGTAGAGATCAAAAGTCTTAAAAAGAACCGCTTTCCCATGAAGTGGAATTAAAACCTCTGAGTATATTGAGTTACTTAGCAATGTATGCAGTGTCGCCCGCTCTATATTTTTATTAGAGAATTTGAAGATAGTGTAGTCAATGAACTCATTACAAAATTCATAAGTGACAGCTTGATGCCTGTTTAACCGATTGGAAAGTTATAGTAGGACAATCCTAGCTAGATAATGTAGGAGCCAGGGAGACGTTTTCGGTCGGACGATCCCGGGAATGTTTTAATGGATTTAAAGTGCTCTATGCGTGTTAATCATGTCCATAAAACGTAGAGATGGACTTCATGCATGACGGCTCTACTTTACTTTTCTGTGATGATATAAAAGCATACATATTTTAATCTTCGTTTTATGTTGTTCGTGTCTCTTCCTAATTATTTAGGTAATCGTTACTAAACTTTATGTTTATGAAATATTTAAAAGTAGCGGTGGTCAATGTACCTAAATCCAATACAAAGACTGTTTTTTTTATGAATAAACTAACAAAGGTACGAAATACAATAATAAAAGCGTCACCTATGAATGACGGAAGTGCCAAAATGGTTAACTTTACTTTACCCAATAACATTAATGTATTCAGTATTGCTTACCTGGCTTACCTGTGTATTTCTACGTGATTGAAATAAAATATTTGACTTCTTAACTTTTATTTACGACGCGACGACGTTACAATTTGGTTGTCGGACCGCGGTCTTACAAACATTCAACTAGGAACTACAAATGAATATTTAGGTGTCTGAAATATACATCATCTTCATAAAGGTATGTAGTCAATCTGCAGATGTGTGAAGCATCCGAGATTGCCTCTGAACTAGTGATGAGGTTCAGGAGTGTAATCAGCTGGGTCCGCGCCTCCGGCCTCACACTTCACAGTCACAAGTTGCTTGTGCCCGCGGCTGCTCGTATGTGCAGCCACCGGATTACCTCAAACCAACGTGAATTTATTTTTACCATTTATTTTTAATCTTAGTGACAAATGAGACAAAAACTATATAAGAGAAAGCATTCTAAACTCTCCTGAATTATTGTGCAATGTGAAATGTGATGTCTATTTTGAAAATGATGACACTGAACATTTTTTGTTTTTAAAATGACTATGTAAAATGCCTTGGAACTGCCTGTGGGGATACCAGGCACCTGCACCAGCCTGCAGAGTTAGTGGACCAGTGCATTTACTGTTGCAGGTACCTAGATTATAATTTAATACATAATAATACCATATTTGTTATTCTGTTTATTTTTTTTATTTGAAACAGAAGAAAAACAGTATTTCTTTAATTATTACGTAAATTATACATAGGTATGCATACATACAAGTATGGTTAATAATAGATTAATTAACATAAAATATAATCTACGGGATCTACGTCTACGATCTACTTAGATGCAATTGCATCTAAGTGCGTGTAATTGTTAGTTTTATATATAGAACTACAAGTTCTATGGGTATATTATAGAATTACGTATTCTTTAATAGATAGGTGCATAGAATTCTTGTTGTAGCTACCTAATTATTACGTGTTCTATATGTATAGAACATTTAATAAATATGTAGGTAGCTATAAGATCTTTTTTGCAATTTATTATGGGAGCAGAGTTTGTATAGATAGGTATAGACTGGCTAATTAAATAAGCATGATTCAATAAAAAAGAGTACCTAAATAATATAAAGCATTGCTGAAAAATATTGAGTTTGAATAATATTCAAACTCAATATATTTTATTAAGGTTCTGAGAAAAAGTGGTATTGTTTATATTTACGTCTTCCCATTTCTATAATAGCTGTCGATTATGGTCGGAACTTAGTTCAGCTTCATTTGTATAAGTGCCTTTTTTATTTACCTACATTAGCTTCGAGACTTTCTTTTGAGTTAAGAAAGAGAAATATTTAATGTTCACTTTAGCCAAGTTGTTAACTGTGTAACAAAGCTTATAAGAATTTTATGGATGTAAATAAAACTTGAAACACCTACATTTTAATAATTTTCATCTGATTTACTAATCTTTAATTAGTTGTAAGTGTTGATAAACTATTTGCTTGGCCTCTTAAATAATTTTGAATATTACTAGTCTACTGTGTAAAAGTATTCGAAATAAATAATTTTACCTAATTTCTGCTCGTCTCCTTATGCTGAATACGAGTTAATAATCAGAAAACTAACGTATAATTCCTTATTTCCTATGTAGAAACGTTGCCTAGATGTTTAATTAAATAGGTCCCTTTAAGGAAGACGCAGAAAGCGCTTATTTTCACATTGTATGATAACCTCAACCTAATATTAAAATCGCAAAACACGATGTAGTTCTGCATTTTTGATATGTGTATGCAAATTTGCAACATCGAAAAGCTTGTGCTCGCTGCGCCCCACGCGATAAACTGCGTAATTTTGGGACTTTTTTCACTTTTTGCTCTAAAAGTCAAAAACTATGCATTATCAACAAATGAAATTCAGCATTTGTTTAAAGAAACCTAAATTTGCATTAATTTAAGCCCAACCACAGCTCGATGAATCTTATAGGGTCCAAGATATGGCCCTTCAAAGATGGTAATTTTTTTTTAAGTGAAAGCTGAATGAAGTCAGTGTTCACGATGCTTGCAGAAAGAGGTTCACCGCTCGACATAATGTTGGCGCATGTGCTCGTCGTGGGGACGATCAAATTCCACAATCCCACCCTTCGACCTCAAGATCGGCCCTATGAATCACGGGAGCATTTGTTTCCTTTGTGCGGAGGAAATTATTGAGGAGTTTCTCCAGCTTCAAAAGAAACTTGCCAAGTTACGCAGAAATGAGGTGCACAAAATTGAATCAATGACAACGATAGTCAATGCTCGATGCAGCCAGTCGCCAAGGTGTTGAATGGGGATGGCAAATCATCAATCGCCACCTACTTTTGACCTCGTTGCAGCTGATGCCAGGTACCATAAATTATACTACAAGGAGTTGTACAGTCTGCCATTCTGCGTAAGACAGAAGAAATACTGAGAAGCAAAACATAAAATTGTCGATCTATTATCTTGGTATAAGATTAATAGAGCTGCGGTTGGGCTAAAATTTTTGCATATTTATGTGTTTTTATATAAATACTGAGAATGTTATTTGTCGAAAATGCATAGATTTTTACTTTTAGAGGAAAACGTAAAAAACGTCATAAAATTTTTCGAAGTTGCAAATTTGGATTCACACTACTCTAACTGGTCCATACAACATCCAGAACTACATCCAGCTTTGCGATTTTAGCCTTTTTTAGCGTCGATTTGTACTGGGCTAAAATGAAAAGTCCCTTTATCTATTTTGTTAGGATACTGGATATTTTTATTTTGTTAAAATACGCTCAAAAACCTTTGTTGGAATACAAAGACAGTGTTCAATGAGTTTTTACAACTTCTATTTTCCGAATACAATAGGAATCGTTTGTTTGTCTGACCCACTAAAGTAACTTTCAACGTTATGTATACCTAATTGGAACCCTATAGCATACAATAGAAATACCTCCATTACGTTTCGCAAGAATTTTATTTTTTTAGGTAGTTTACCAACCGCAGCAGAATCTTTGGTAAAAGGTATATTGATTAAAGAATAGCTTACATTTTAAAAATGAAATCGAATGATAAGTGTCTATCGATTAGAATATAAAACCAGAAACTATTAACGCCATTAACGGTAAACCTGTTATTAATCATCGATCAAACATGAACTCATTTCGAATAAAAGCAAATTAATATGATTGTTTTCAGTCCACGCGAGGTGTGCAGTAGCGCAACGTATTTATTATCCTTCGTGATTAACATACGGCGCAGGTTACAAAGAATCGATATAGATACTATAATAATTTCATTGTTGACATCGTTTCATTAGGTTACCTTGGCAGGTAGTAGAGTTAACGGTAGAATGCTAATGCGCTGAGGCGAGTTCGTAGCATTGTCGCATGAACTCGCATGCTCGGCGCGGGGCCTAGCTTCCCAAAGGTTGCGCAAGCGCGGGACAACCGCCCACGAGCCGGCGCCGGCGACAGCGCCGTCACCGGCCGGTCGCCGGCTCTAAGCAAATATCTCCAGACAGACAAGTTCATTGTCGACCAATTCGAATAAATTACGTTTAAAATATCTTACTACATTGAGCAAAGACACTCGAGAAAGTTAGCCGAGGTATGATAATAATGTTACTTATAATAAATATCTCTGTTGATAACCAATTTAAACAAAAATATTTGTATATTAACAACGTGCGAGAACGATGGCGATCACTTTAACGAATGCACGGATTGTAATAAGGAAGCTTAGTAAATTGTATTACACATTGCGTGCCCATTTCGTTTAAATGTAATTATGATTTTGTAGGCAGCTGCATTGCATCGGATAGACGGATGCGTGGCTCGAAAAGGAACGGCTGGTGTCGAATATATTCAATGGTCTATCTAACGTTTATAAGTTAATTAGGAGCATGTGGGGCTGCGCTCGCGCATCCCGATGGACAATAAAGCCTTTCAGCGGGCGGTGCCTTTGAACTCTATACGTTATTAGTCCGATTATGTTCTTATCACTTCGTAGGTATTGTATGGTGTGCGTATAAAATAGGATAGATCTACCACGGAAGACAAGAAATAAAGTTCCCCGCGTTCATTGAGCCTTGGCCAGGAGTTACTAATTATGGTGCGCCAGCAAATTAAATCTACCGACTCAAAGAGTATTTTGTATGAAAGGGTGCTAAGATAAAACAATCCTTTCTATACTCATGCAGATTCTTAAATAAAAACTATTCTAGAGACAGGAAAACAAGAACCTAGGATATTATCGTAGCCTCGTAGCCGCGTCTACGAAAAGCTCTACGCGATATTTTTTCGCAAAACGTTGAAAATACCTACAAGTTCTACTTCGCTACGTGGCGTAGCACACGTAGCGAGCGGCTACAACCCCTAGGAGATCTGTGCTATTATTTTATTATATTACATATATGAAATCTCTTTTTTTATCTTTAACATTGGTTTCTGTTAAATCACGTTACTTGTGCACATTTCGTTTACAGCATAATTTGAAATCTCTTTCACTTTGTCTAAAACTTCTGCTAAATTGATAACAAATATTCCACCCACATTTAAAGTATTGGGCCTCTTTGGTACACGAATCAAGTATGTATGCAAAAGTAGCCTCCTTCCGTCTGGTCTGGAAGAATGAAAACGTTGTAAATGTTGTTACGCATTTAGTATAAAAGCGTGGCGAGCAGTTCTGTCGGTGTCGTACTGCCGCCTGCTGGCGAGTTCGGTCATTGCTCGTTCACGCTTCCGTAATCTGTTTGACTTCGATGCTGTCACGGTATATTTTGCGATCTTTTTTATCAGTATGACGCAAAGTTTTTCCGCTTGTGTAGCTCAATTTCCAACGCATTCTGTTAGATAGTTGACCGAATAAAGAGGCTTGCGCCATAATAACTTGAAATATTTATTACATACTAAGACGAAAGTCATACTCAAAACAATTTATCTTCCTTGTTCACTTTAAAAGAGAAATTATTTGTAAAGTATGTAATGTAGTTATCATTACTGTAGCTGGAAACAATAATTGTTTGTTTAAATGGTAGCCCGTACATATCAGCTTATAAATTAACGCCAGTGACAGGCGGCAAGCGGTGTCAGAAGGCGAGTCTTCGCTAAGGGTATAATAAGTGGCTATAGGCTATGATTTACGACACATTCCTGCGCAGAGCGCGACGAGGATCTGTCAGTGCGCCTGCGCAGCCCGATGGGGACAAGATTACTTCTCACAGATTCGTCTGGGTGGTGACAGACAAAGCTCTTTGTGCCATCATTGTTCGGAGCACTCAGGAGACGTCTGGCTTAGCTGCGCGCGTTTCAACCGCGGATTAGTCAACGCCCGTATCGTATGAAACAAATTAATTTATCTTAAAGCAAACAGCCAATACATAAATAAGTTTAAGTAAAGACTTCGATATTTATTACGATCGCTCCTTACATTGTTATCAAGTACCGTATTCGTTTCACATCTGTGCAAACCTTAGTGAGGTCTCATAAGTATTACAGTCTTATAAGTGGGTATTGTGTACTTACGATACTTAGCTTACGTTATTTTACGTGCATGCACTTATATAGGACTTCCCGGATCTCGCTGGTAGAAATTAAACACACAATAGAAGTTTACTTATTAGGATGTAAGTAGGTGCTTTATTTTGGAGCGTCTGAAATGTTTCATGAAAGTTATTCCTGGTTATGAATTGTTGAAATGAGAGCTCGGGTTTATATGCGGTATGGTGCGAGCTTAAAAATGTTTTCATGTTTATATTCGTAATAGCAGCGGATGTTGCGCAAGTGCGCTGGGATTGGGACTGCCCAACTAAAGCGCTTGACCGGAAGTGCGCTCTGCGGGCGCGGGACGCGGTTCTAGCGCACAGGTACTAAATGATGCCTCTAATGAACGGCACAGGAGCGGCACGGGTGCCGGCACTGGCTCTGAACCTTATTATTGGTAATGCGCAATACATTAGCCACAATTAGTGCGGCAGTCGGTAGTAATTGCGGCGTGTTTCGTATAACTCGTGGAGCTCACAGTATCTACTCTTACTTAGGAAATCGTAGCTATGATGTAGTTGTTTCTGAATAAATTTATGGAATTTAAAGTGCGGGGCACGATTTATTACGCACCTATTAATAATAAATTTTCCTTAATGTCTAAGGTCCCCGCGTTACGCGACACTCGAGAACGCTAAGAATTCCCGCCGTATATCGTAAAACACCTTGGACACCTTTGAGAAAATAATTTTATACGCTACGAATGCGAATGTTGGAAATATAATATAGGTAATATATTGTGAAAGGATTACAATAGCATGCGTAATTTCGAGTGGGTGTAGAGTTTCGCAGTGGTATCAAATGTCGTTGTTGAAATTCAAACACTCGTTCAGAGCAAGGTCTCTGCAAAAAACATCACGGTTCGCGAAGCATGCTCGCCAGCTGTCAAGCAGACGCGCACAGTGCTCACGTGTCCCCGCGACCGGCGGCGACCGGGGATACAATTCAGTGCTTATATTGCTACGTGCTACAGAAGTCTCACACATCGACACATGCCCGTAACGAACTCGCCGATACTGAAAGCAATTGTAAATTCTTACCCATGAATCAAAAACCATATGAAAGGAACTCATAAAATAAATTTTATTCCCTTATTGGTACATAAACAGAGTTTAAAAATAGTTGGGACCACCTGGTGCACTCTGCTCCTAACTTCGAGTGCAGGGAACGTGATTTATGGGCCTATAAGCCATACAATGCAACCGCAAATATAACCCTTGACTATTTTTCTAGAGAACAAATTGTCCCCGGGTAGATATTTGAAGTGGGTTGACTGTTACTCTAAAGTCTAACCGGTACAAAGGCTTATTATAACGCTTATCGATATTACCCCATGACAATCGAGAGGTAATAAATTAATTCGTTTAGACAACAAATTCAAAAATTATTTGCGATTGTATTGTCTGGTTGCTTGATGTTTTGATAGATATAAGTATTGTATTGTAATATCAATTTAAACACCAATTGCAATCCGCATTCTGATACTAATCAGTATAGAGGTTAATGTGGGTTTGTTCATTTGTAAGTAATTCGTGGTCGAACGGTGGCCAGTTATCCCAAATGAACGCATCGATGCATTTGGTACTGAGGAGTAGATGTTGTGGACGGTGAGATCGTTCCGTGTACGACGTGGGAGGTCCCATTACTTCCTCGGAATTCAAATTGACCTAAATCGATATCGTAAAAATATTAACAATATTACTTTGGTAAATATACGTCGAATATGGGAAACACTTCTTGCATATCCTTTAAAAAAGCTGTAGGTAAATACCTGATGCTATTACTCATACTTACATAAAATTCCAAAAATAATAATCGCTGCACCCCAAATACTTTCACGTCTCTATCTATTATTCTCGAGCCCGAAAATGTTAAGCTCAATAAATGATTAAACGCAATTGTAAAAAAAAGAAAACGAAGCTTAGATCCGGCCACACTGACACCATTGTCATGATCAACGTTGTAACGAATGAATTGGGTTTCAAAATCTAATTAAATAGAGACGAACAGTATGAATATCAGTTTATTAAGCTGTAACTTGTTTGTAACCAACACAGTTTATTACGTGTGGTTTTTAATAAAATGAAAGTAATTGATTTATTCAACCACAATCATTGTTTCACCGCACAATTACATGGTAAGTTTGTATCAGTATTCTAATGGGCTGCGTTGTTTGGGTTTTGTCGTGTCAGACGTCATCCCCTCGTCACGTCACTCCTTTCACTGTTGTCGAGCTGACACCTCCAGCAATTAACATGTCACTGCGCAGCATTATCGTTAAGACTTGAAGCGTTGAAGTAAATATTTTATTAGATGTGTCAAGTCAGTCGCGGTCTGCGATACAGTTTACACTTCCAAGGTAGGTATTCTTTAATGATGATAGGAGTCATTTTGATTTTGGTAGAGCGCGTTGTTTTGACAATGTACGAATAAGGAGACCCATGTAATTTTCCTTCCTATAAATGGGCAGATTGTTAAGACAATAATAAGTACGAAAACTAATTGGGTTACGTTGCGTCATCCTGGCAAGGTTTTCGCCTAATGATGTTAGCACCGTGTTAGCTTAATAACATGCATGTTTACCAACGTTCCTTTTGTGTTTGCGGGTTATCAGAGTACTTCGACGTAGACATGGGAGGCTGTAAAGTCGCATGAAGTGCAAGTTTCCTGTAATCATGCAAGTTGCGCAAGTTCGCCCGAGTGTGAAGTGTATTACTGTACCAATATGACGTCATATTGGAGTTTCAACACTGTACAAACAAAGCCGCAAGACTCTGGCACACATTGTGTGCTCATTTCCAGGACAAACAATGAATTATTTGGGAAATAATTTACATACAACATTAACTAAGCGGGAGGTCTTCAATACAGATTTTGTTTATGACAGCTTTTAAATCTTCGAAGCGTTCACACAATCGTCAGTTAACTTTACTTAACCCGTATAAGTGAAGATTTAATTTAATTGAAGCCCCTAATGATAAGTACTTTTCAACGAAGATATATTATAGAATTTAGATTAACATTTTTGGGTCTCTACCGAATGTGGTTGATGATTTTATTAAATTAGGGTTCGGATGGGCTTGCCATAAAACAAAAATTAATACATTGTAGTTAACCGGGTTACCCGTTACATCTTCTTTTTTTTAAGCGTGGAAAATCATCAAATGACTCTTCCCGCTCTGGGTGAAGCAGAAGGGAGTGTCAGACTCTTACTGACTAAAACCCATTTATGTTCCTCCTAATGCCCTATGCGTATCTGGGCCGCGGTGACTCTTTCGAACAAATTCCGCTACCCCGGCAGGCACTGGCCCTAGCGGGCCCCGTCTTCTATGCTGACAGATCTTTGAGGCGCGCGGGGAACACAGTTCACCGTCGACCCGGGCCTGGTTCTGATCGGACGGCCAGCTACTCAATGCTCGCCGTCCGTAGGCCCGCGTCTACGGTGGCCGGGAATTGCCCTGCAACTCCCGACGTTCGCGGCGGGGCGTCTTCTTCTGTTGCGGCGGCTGGGGCGTAAGGTTTCCCATTCCCCCCGCGTTCGGCCTCCTCCTTCGCTAGCATTACTGCTTCGCAGAAATAGGTGACCGCTTCCCATGCCACCTCGCTCCGGACCATGGACTGAACCAGAGCGGGATTTGATGGTTTCCCATCCTTAAAAAAGGGTTGCAAAAACCCATTTAAATATAGTATGTAGGTTCATTCATACGCCATACGTCAGAGGCGTGTGGTCTGCGTTCTGTGCGACAGTTTCCGCGTCATACTGAACTTATATCTCACGGACACAAATATCACTTGTACTTGTGTTCTTATACCGATCGCCATTACCCACGACTCGGGTGGTCTCCCGGAATACGAACTATACTGAGAAACTATCAATTTCCTTTTGGGTAATGAACTGTTGATCAGTAATCTCACGAAAATCGGACATTTAGATAACTTGTCAACATCTATGTGAACGTAGGTATCTACTTATTTTCTGTTCGTAGGTATTGTGTGAGATTCAAGTAGCAAAAGATACCACGGGTAGTGCTTTTTACATTTGTATCTGTTATACATTAGTGAACAGCAGAGCTATCCGTGGCTATAAATAAAGAAATTATGAGCCTTACGAAACGTTGCTACTTGCTGATATACGAGTGTAGTCCAGCGCACATTCCATCTGAAATCGTGCGGTGTAACCGCAGACCCGTATTGGTTCCTACTGCATAATCAAATTACATTAATAGCCCGTTTGTGAACCCCTCTTGGGTCCAGCTCGAGACAGTCCCACGCAACCCACAAGTTCGTAGTCAATAAGACCAGACGATATATTAGTAGGATTGTAGCAATGTTTAACATCATATGAACCACTTTCATGAGCATTAGCGTGATCTAGACTTTCTCTATCACACTTTATATGGAAGTGGTCGAGTGTGTTCGACAATCAATCATGAGAATAAGCAATATCTCAAACCTAAGTCGCATAATGTAAAAGATTTATATCCGAGTATCTTTTATGATCCTTAGACCTTCTTTCTTTATGTAAGTAGATATTAACGACTATATAGTAACATTTTGATTTGTATTTTTGTGAACTGTGGGACCGATTAATATTTGGAAACATTTAGACATTAAAAAGTCATTTTACCGGTACAATCATAAAGCGGAAAGAATTAATGAAGCTATAAAAAGGTCCATATAACGTTATGCCCCAACTCTACTACATTAAAATTATGAATGAAATAAAATACCAAAGATAATTTAGTGTAGACATGAATGAACTGTTGGTATACTCGTAGATCCTAATGATGCCCTAGTTTTCGACTTCACTATTTAAATAAATACGATTATTCAGATTTGCCCGTTTTAATATTTATAACAAAATAAACATTTACAAAGATACTGTTTGAGCCACCCAGAATCATTGCATGCTTGATATTGCAGCTATCGACAGCTGTATTATTGGCTGCGGAACGCGTGCATCGATAAAACAGGTTCAATAGTTTATCAATAATATGATTCCAACTATTGTTTAATTTTAAGTCATTCGAGAATGTTGAAAAGTTACGTAACAAAGTTTACCTTCGCCGTAAGCCATTACTTAGCCACCCCAGCGATAGGTGAGGGTTCGTCCCTTATATTAACCGTAACATAAGGGAGTGGCCGGTCATCATCATCGCTCACGGGGGTGAAGAAGACAATATTAGTTTATAACCGGTCTGATGCCTCATGCGATCATTTAAAACAACGTTGCGCTATCTATGCCAGTCACGCGAGCTTTTGCTATAATAAAATAATTAGTTTTGTTGGGACAGTTATATTGAGAAAAATCAATATAAGTATAAAAAGATGTTTTTAAGTGAAATATGGCATAAAAAGATGCAAAAAGTGTTTAGCAGAGCGTGGTTTCGATCCACGGACCTCTGGGTTATGGGCCCAGCACGCTTCCACTGCGCCACTCTGCTCTTGAGAATTGTTGCGAAATTACCGGCTACATGGTATTAGACGTTACAAAGTATAACATGGTTCATATTCTAGTGCATCGATGGTTAAATACGAGACTAAACAATCATTAAGGCTGATTTAAGCATAGATTATACTAATTAGGCATACTGTTGACATTGATTTATATAACAATGCCAATTAATTGGCGATTGTTTGCCTTGAATTCATTAACAATGCGATTTTATATGAACGTAGCATACTAATACGGATATAAAATCTAGAAACCTGATTTCTGGTTGGTCGTGATTTAGTAGAGCCAAATTTGAAATGAAAGGAAGTATTTTTTTGGATTAGTAAAAATGTTTGTCCCATTGTAGAACAATGGAAAGGAATTATATCCGTAACGCCGTAAAAATGCTTCAAAAGGGTCCGTCCTACTTTAATTGGTATACTCGTAATTAATTAAAGTCAGTGACCGAGCAGCGGCCGACTATTGTGTAAACGTTTTAAAGTTGTAGTTCAAATCGTTGTACTACGATCTGTCTCCTTGAAACACACTGGCTGTGGCTATGAAATTACCTCGGCTGTATGGAACATGTAGTGTTGGTATTTATTGCTTTTTTATCAGCAGCGCAGAACACGCGCACCAATAACTGTAGGTACAATAAAGATAAGGCATACACTAGGTTATAAAATAAAGGTTGCACATTAATGACATTAAAAGAAGGTAAGTAGGTACTTCAGTGGTAGATTTTAGTTGATTGCATTTTGTTTTGGAGATGGACATTCTAGTTGGAATCTGTGAATCAGTTTAAGGTAGGTAGATACCCTAGCACTAATTCGTTTCTTTATCGAAGGAAAATACTAACTCCACATTATTTTCCTCTTAAATCAGATTTTATGACTTAGCAAAAAACCTGATGAAACATTGATTTATGAGAATTGGTTGGTATCTATTAAACGACTTATTTAATTAAAGAATGGACCAGAATAAATGACTTGAATTAGGTTTTTTTTATGATTGACGACATGCTGATTAAAATTATTAGTCATCATAAACTTTTCAAGTAAGAAAAAATTTTAATTTTCGTTTATATGTTAAACCTCCATATATTTTACTCTAAAACGCAAAATAACAGATAAAATTCACAACATTTATCGATGATTTATCGCTTCCAAAAGCCATTCGATTTGCGTTCGATATTGACATTCGATGACGTAATTTTCCGGTTTAACAATTTAATGAGTTTCTAATCGATTAAGCGCATACAGTATTTTGTTCACGGACTCGGAATTAATGTACATAAGTAAGTACCGAGAAACAGTATGTTAATGTTATGTGAGTGACAGTGGAGCCGATGCCAAGTGCCGGCCATCGGGCACTGTCGGACACTGGCAGGCACTGGCAGGCACTGGCGGGCACTGCCGGGTCGCCGCGAGTTGTTCAGCGCGTGAGACAATTTTGTATGGCTTATAACGCCTTGATATTAAACGGATGTCACGTACAAAGGCCTTGAGAAAGCACCGCTCGTTGAACAGATGGCAGATGGCTGCCCGCCCGAAGTGCCCAAATATTATTGATGTTTGACGACTATTTTCAGGAAGTTGCTATGTTTCCGCTGTATTCATTCGCCTCCAAACTACGTACAGATAAATAGTCCAGTTTACTGGTTTAATTTGACTAGTGTTAGCACGTGCACAGCTTACGAAAGTTTCGCCGGAGCAAACAGATAACCATGAAATTGGAACATCGTTGTACTTTATGCGGCAATATCTTTGTTATCAGCACTACCTTAAATTTTATCTGAAAAAGAACAGTCTCCTTTAATCCATGCTTTTAGTTACCCTACTTATCTAAAATGTACATGTTTGTTTGCTGTACATTGAAAAAATATATTGAACATTAAACAAAAATAGTCACGTTTCCTCTCGTAGCACCGAATCTAAGAATTCCATCGATGCAATAATTCTTGTTTATAATCTTCAATGAACAGTTAATGCTTAATGAGGTATGCCGCATTTGTATCATAGATTACAGTAACAAAACAAGCTCGTTTAACCTGTCTTTAAACAAGAAACATTCTTATCAACGTGAATTTGAATCTTAATAAAAGAATGCAGTCATTTAGTTAGGTTTGGTGTTATCGGCGTACACGCAGTAGTAATTCATTACAAAACAATAGAGTCTAATATCAAGGGGCAGGGCGTTCAGTTGATTTATCATTCCGACACCGAGCCCTTTGTTTTCTTCCACGGAGCACGGCGGCTTCAATCACATGTCCGCGGTCAAAAGTTCGCCGCCATCCAAAAAGAATATTAATTTTTGTTTCATAGGCAAACCTACATCATTCATAATCATGACTCATGAACTCATGAACGAGTGTCACTGTTCAGTGAAAAGGACCTACTTACTTTCCAATGCTTTCTATCTACTAGTCGTCATTTAGAAAGTATGTCTACAAAATGTGTCCTTACTGTTAATCTACTTAACATGTATTGGAAATGGCCCACTTCAGAACATAAGTACGAAAAGTATCTCAAGAGAAGCGAACATTTTGTGATTTTACTCAGCAAAGTAAAAGCAGCATCGGATGTCTACGTCGGCATCGTTGCGAGGATTATAAAGGATCTACCCCAACCACATTTTTTATTTATCTTTTTAATACAAAAGGCGTAGGCTTAGATTGCTACAAGTTCGTCGGAAGAAATAACTCAAACCCCAGAGAGAGGTCGAAAAAAACGTTTGTTGTTACAAGTTGGGAACAGGAAACAAAAAGTGTCATGATGGCGTTACTTCAATGTATCAGCATTGCGGCATTTTTATAGATTCTCTAGTTGTAAAAACAAATGGCAGTTGTTTTGTGTGGAGGGTCTGCTACCGTGTGCGGGGGCCGAGTCGGGCACGCCACCGCCACCGGGCCCCAGCAATTACCTCGGGGATATAGCGAATTACTCTCTGATGGAAACATTTCCGAGAACCAGGGTCCTCTTACCACACCGTTTGTATGTAACTCAACATTTATTAGCATAATCTAGTTGAAATGTATACCACACCGTATCGACTGAACTGCCGTACTTGCTTGTTATTTACTGCAGACCATGCAGAGCTTACCTTTATCTTATTTATTACTAGAGCAAGTTTTCCTTCGAGATACGTTTCTGTTCGAAAGCAGTTATCGTAAAATAGAGATATCATTTGTCTCGATAGTTGGGTCGCTCTTTGAATGTACAATGTTGTGTCCAGCTGTTCAATGAAATTTGATTCAGTTAGTTAATGGGGCGCGTGTAATAGGTGCATTGTGAGGTTCGTGTCAATCTGTTCAGCTACTGCCTACACCTTTTGTGAGAATCGGTTTTTTTCATGCGTTTCGCTTGGCACGGGTGGCGCGGGCGCCGAACACCGTGCGCCCGCCGGCAGGGACGCAGTTGCTGCGATTTTAAGCAGGTGATTTGGTCGCACGTGTCTGCGTCGATACATTTTTGAATACGTGGAGGCGTGTAAGTATCTTTATTCGCACATGTATGCGTAGCGGCATAGGATGCAACTGGAGATTTGTAAAAGCTCATTCAAGGCGAGCTTTTGTGGTGTCAGAATGTGAACTTTTGTGTGCCATGGATATAATAGCGTAGCATCTAAAGTTCAGATCTTTACACAGTTAATATTGAACTGTATAAAATGATTACAATGAACATACTTTATCTAAGTAGCTTACACTACCGGAATAGTAGCAAGCATTAAAAGCTCTTGAGAGTGGCGTGCTCGCGGCTCATGCCGATAACACAAAGGAGTGATTTATTTCAAACACCGATTTCAAGTACATCGTCCATGTATCATGTGCGCTGCAAATGTGGCGCCTGGAGCGGCGGCGTCGGCGTCGCTCGGCGTCTGCGCAGAGACGTGACGTCACCAACTCCAGAACACTCTGACCCCATACAAAGAACATTGTTGAAGTGTATTGCGTGCGAACGTAATCTGGCATATTGATTAAAAGGAATTTTGTATGATCTTACCAATAAATCCTGGGATAAATTCCCTGTGAACGTTTGTAGAAAGTTAAGACTCCTCATAAACTTCTTACCAATGAGGCAATGAGCATTAACTTGTTGGTAAAACGGTAAATCAATTTTTTTTTCTAACCCACTTATGGATAACAAGGAGCATGACTCAAGCAAAATAACCGATTTCCTTTTCTTGTAGCACTTGTATACCTAGACAGAACTGATTTACAGCTGTCAGTTACAATTTGCTAACGAGTGTAAAACATGTCAGGGCTTTAGATAAAGATCATGGCCCAGTCGTATTATTGAATGCAAATTGCGAACATAAACGCCAAGTATCGTATTGGAGATAGATTGAATAGGAACTAATTATTTACTCACGCATTGTCCTGTCAGCGACAGCGGTCCGTGTTGGTTTGGTAAATAGAGAAAATCCCTTTAGTTTGGTTTGAATTGACTTGCTGAGAATCATAAATAAAACGGTAGGAAAGCTTTGAAAGCGGGGTCTACAATCGAGTTCAATCTACGTGTATATTAGCAGTTTAGGTTAGTTAACTGTGATAGAATAATAGAGTTTCATGATAACAAGGGATAAAATACACGTCGCGTATCTGTATAGTTGAATGGGCTCGCGTTCCTCTCATCCATTGTCCGTGGGCTAACGAAGGGCGAGCTTGGGCAGTGGGCACACTGGGCAGGTAAGGGCTGGCCGGGCAACCCGTCCCGTTGTCGTAATTATCCGCCGGCATGCGTCCTGGGAGCTCGCACTATCAACAATGGCCAGTCATTTCACGCGCTAGTGTCAAACGTTTTCTAGTCTCGTTGTTCGCCTGAAGCTATTTGTTCTTGTTAGTCTATGGGAAAATATCAACTTGTCTAAACAACTTGGTATGACAAAGACGTCTTGTTTGGTAGAGGTAGAAGGCTCGTATTATATTGCTAGCAATAATAACATTGAAATATATTGTTCACAGAAGGAGGGAGTGGGTCAGGCTCACGCATTTCGTAGTAAGTCGTTCAGGAAGCCAAGACCATGCCACTGGTGCCATCAGCCGGTACAAAACACAGGGTCCTGCTGCAGAGGTACAAGTCTAACAACTCTAATACAACTCCCACATGCATGACTCACAAATTGCACTTGAAATACATTTAAAAGTTTTATCTTGACCGATTTGTCTATTCGCAGAAACTTGACTTGCAATTCTAAAAATCGACAGACTTGACATTCAAAGGTCATTGACGAACTGTGCGCTGACGACGGAATCAGTGCCTCAAGTCAATATTGGAGGCTAAAATGTCACGCTCAAAATTCAATTGCTTATCGAAGTTTGAATTATAGCTTTGTGAAATGTTAGGTGTTTGTTATAGCTGCAAATATCACGGAGAACGATCCCTGCGCAGCATTTTTGCGAAACGATTTCTGCATACGGAGTGTTTGTTCTATTCACGCATGAAGCACAATCGACAATTACTGTACATCCATAAATAAAAGACATAATGTTTCATGCATGAATGGGATATTTATAACTTTCAGAAATATTTTTGATTTTTTGTGTAAGCGCTGTCACTTATTTTTTTGATGGGTGGCCTGTACCTAGAAACTGTATAATATACAGTTTCTCCCACCTAAAGTGTTCCTCGGTCTGAAAAAAAAAATTTAAACATCGTGAAACTCAGATCAAACTGGATGGAAGTTGGCTAGCTAAACTTGCGTTTCCATCCAGTTTAGGAGCGAAAACGTATCCGACTGGACGTTAGGAGCTATGTACAGCTGTTGCAGAAAATATTAGCAATGTTATTACGAACGTAAATAAAGAATAAATTACATAATAAATGAATCTATTATTGAATAAATTATTGCGTTACATTAAAAGTCTGCAAGTAGATAATGTTGAGACAAGACAATGCAAACGGTTTCTTAATTTTAACCTTGAATTTAATGTCAATTTTGCTGTACCTATATTACAAAACATTATGTTAATTACCCCTGTTTGTTTCAGTGTGCAAATATGTCTGCCACCAGGCGTGCGAGAGCAAGGTACGTATACTATTATAGGTACTCCTAATAAATACTATGTCGCTACATGCACATGTCATGTGCTTGCGCCTGCTTAGCTGAAAACGGCGGACGCAACGTGTATGCAATTAGAATTATCTCAAGAATAAGTGTAATCGGTGCCAAGGCTCTTCGGAATATAATAATCCGTGTATGAATGCAGGCGTAGGGACTTTACCTACATACTAAGTAGAGTCCCGCCGTATCCTTTATAAGTAAAGTCAGGGAGATTCATTGAGTAACAAACTGACACACGTCAGTATGCGGTATTACCTACTCCCTACATCACACAGAAACTATGACAGTAGTGATTTGAAGGGGTTTGTAACTACCAATAGCTGACTTTTATGTAGGTACAAAATATTTCGTTTTTCATTTTCTACAAAACTCTACTAACTTATTTGGTACATTTCCACATTTTAAGCTTAGTGTGGCTATTTTATTTAAAACATCAACATTTCAAAGCAACATTGATGAATTGTTTGGTGGCGCCCTCTAGTAACATCAAGATGTTCCATTATTATGAGTACTGCGCATAGTCGCATGCGCAGAGCGATAATGTTCATTCGGCGGTGAAATTTTGTAGTGCTACCGAGAGGTGGCGCTCGGGTAGCCTATTGTGTAGATTTTTGTGATCAGTTAAATTAAATGATTAGCTGCAATTGTAATTTATAAATCATTTGATCTCGTCCAATGAGTGAGTTTATAGTACCTATTATTGAATTGAAATAAATGCATAAGGATTTAGAGTAATCTTTCTGTGTGCAAGCGCTGCCATTATCTTGGTGATATCATTGATGTTCGTGACCCGCCGGTTGCTGGGCATACCGTGGGCTTATCCGAGTTTACTTAAATTTATTCATATGCTAGATAACCGTCCGGTTTGTTTCTCTGCCTGTCCATGTTTAGCGAGCAATGAGCATTTGATGGCAATCAGCTGGTCGACTCCGGTCACGCTTCCATTGTTCCACGTCTCGCCGAAATTGGCTGCTCAGCAAACAATGTACCAACACCGTTATAATAACGTGATGTTAGAAACTGTCAATATGTAGCTAGGGACCGGGTAATTGGTTAAGTAAATGTTTAACTAAGGTGCAAACTCGCCTTTTCGATTGTATTTCATCAATTTATTTTATTTGACTTACATTTTGTGTTGAACCCATATTTTTGTTAACCTAATGTCTGATTAAACCTTTATTTCGTCCGTGTCTCTGATATCCATCCTCAGTGTGACGCACGGTCAACTGTAAACTTCCCCAACTTTCGTGCATGCAGAAAATGCTTTTGACAGAAGTGGACAAAAAACGAACATCCTACATTTAAAGTTTCCTTGTTTTTGTTGTGAGATTCCCTTGTTGTTTGTTCTTGGCAGAAACTGGTACGCCATTGAACAAGACTGCATTGAGACGCTTCAAGAATAACAAACAGATACTGACTATTCCTCGTATTTTCTGACCTTATTCTTTCGTTTTACTTCAATGTGAAGATACAATTTCCCGTTTAATCTACCTTCGTAGTCGTTGAAGCGTCATTCGGTCCCGAAACTTGTAATTGCAAGCCTCCCCTCGGTGTGTCTGCTAAAATTAAACATTAATTACAATATAATGTGCACATTTATTAGTTTCTGTAATTACGTTACATTTAACGAGTCGTTTTCGGTCGGTGTCGACTCTCGCTGAATGCTGAAAATAAAACAATGAAATGTAATTATCTGGAATGTTTAATTGCCTGTATTTGAAGAGTTGTTTGCTCTTTGTCACGTTATTACGTAGGTAGACTGTTATTTATAAAGCTTACTGTCTACGTTACATGAGGCCGAAGTCGGTTTATCAAACGTATTCTAGACTAGAAAATACTATCTTAGACCACAATTTATCTACTAGTCT
Source organism: Lacanobia wlatinum (assembly GCA_947578705.1). Classification (NCBI taxonomy): domain Eukaryota; kingdom Metazoa; phylum Arthropoda; class Insecta; order Lepidoptera; family Noctuidae; genus Lacanobia; species Lacanobia wlatinum. The sequence goes on along the minus strand of OX388028.1, from coordinate 13,639,475 downwards.
GCAACGTTTGTTTTACTATGAGTTGATTTGCAATTGTTTGGTGCAGCGACACAAACTACGAACACGAAAATGTTAAAAACTAACTGCAAACTTACAGCTAAACGGTTTCGACTTGTGAAAACTTAAATAGCTTTATTAACATGCAACCTAACTGATAATAAGTAACTTTGCAGAATATCTAGTAAAAATAGTGCTAAGGACCTGTACTTACGAGTGAACTACCCTCTTACATGCTTAGTAAAACAAAAAAAAAGCGGCCAAGTGCGAGTCGGACTCGCCCATGAAGGGTTCCGTAGCAGCAAGTAACACAATATAAAAGTTCTTGTAGTTCGTTGTAACTTTATAATTATTATTTACTTAGGCACCTATTACAGATTTATTATTAGAAAATAATGGTTCACGGTTTATGCATCAGGTTTATGTCTATGAAATTAAATGTTTTTTTTTATATATGAGTTGATTGAATGAAAGGTAAATTGCGGTTTACGATTTATGACGTATTAAAAAAAAACTACTTACTAGATCTCGTTCAAACCAATTTTCGATGGAAGTTTGCATGGTAATGTACATCATATATTTTTTTTTAGTTTTATCATTCTCTTATTTTAGAAGTTACAGGGGGGGCACACATTTTACCACTTTGGAAGTATCTCGCGCAAACTATTCAGTTTAGAAAAAAAATATATTAGAAACCTCAATATCATTTTTACCTACCTATCCATAGATACCCCACACGTTTGGGTTTGATGAAAAAAAAAATGTTTTTGAGTTTCAGTTCTAAGTATGGGTAACGCCCAATTTTTTTTTTCTTCTATTTTTGTGTGAAAATCTTAATGCGGTTCACAGAATACATCTACTTACCAAGTTTCAACAGTATAGTTTCGGAAAAAAGTGGCTGTGACACGGACAGACAGACAGACAGGCATGACGAATCCATAAGGGTTCCGTTTTTTGCCATTTGGCTACGGAACCCTAAAAAATAAACGTTAGTAGGTACAGTTACTAAAATCCCTTTGTGGGTACCTACCTAATACTTTAAACAGTGTTTATTAATAAGGGTCATATCTAGGTACTATCTAATAAACCATAATAGAGCGTAAACAAGGTACAGGTACCTAGGAAGGTATGCCACGAGTCCACGACACTGGGTGAAGCCGAGCCCCGAGGCATCTATGCTCCGTGAATAGCAGACCTGTGATTATATCTTTACTTTGTCTCCCACGAGACAGGCAGCGTTACCTAAAGGCTACAACGTCAGTCTGGGAAAGTCGACTAACTTCATGATTCAAATATATTGCCTTTATGGGTTACGTGAAAAGAATGAAAAATATTTCTGCAATCTTCAATCATTTGACAGGGTTGCGGAAATTGTTCGAAAGAGTCACTGCGGCCCTGCCACGCTCACGGCATTAGGCGGAACACGGATGACGAGTTGAGTTTTAGTCAGTAAGAGTATGACACGCCATGGCCATTTTTTTATTTTTTATTTGTGATGGGTTTGCTCTTGACTCTAATTGTTGATTTTCCATTCTAAAAATAAAGTTCAATCGTCTATTGGGGTTTGCCATTAGGAGATGCCTCACTATCAGTTTTGAGTGTTGCATTTGTGCTTGGTTAGTGGCAAGAGGCTTATTTTAGAATACTAACAATAACCCACCTAAGAATACCGTCATGCGAAATGTTCACCAATTCAATAATAACATTGTGGCGAAATATTAAAACTACAGGAAAGACTAAAAAAAAAACCGGCGTTTCGGACTCGCCCACCGAGGGTTCCGTGCTTTGTAGGCACATATTACTTTAAATAAAGACTTTATTTTTTTAATGACTTAATTGCAAATGTATAGTTTTCAGACTTTTACTTGTAGTATAAGACGGTATTAATTGCCATACTTCGTAGTTCTAGGTCAACGGGAAATACCCTATACATTTTGATTCCTTTGAGAGTGTCGAAATATCTTCTTTTTTTTATTTAACTTAGAACTTTGATTTTTTTCACAGGTTCAAGGGACCGTAGACCTGAGTATATGGTTTTAATTTCAACTCGATACCTCCACGGGTTCCCGAGATAAAGGGTCTTGACTAGGGTTGCCAGATTTTTTTTCCTAGCCTATGAGGGACAAATGGTTAAATGGGCAAAAAAATACGGGATTTCAGTTTTTTACCCGGGATAAATGAAAAATAAAATTATTTAGTGTCACTTTTTTTATATTTTTCCGAGGATCGAGTCAGTTTTAACATATTTTTATTCGTTTTAACATATTTGTAAAAATCAATACAATTATAATCGTAATTAAAAACGGTCATCAACTCGCTTTTTATTAAATTAGGAGTACATTTATTTCTTACATCAGTCCACTTAAGTACCATCTGTGAAAAAACCCTTTCCACGAAACAGTTTGAGCTAGGAATACTAAAAACGAAGGCTAAAATTATTAGGGTATTCGAAAACCCTTCGATGACTTTCTTCCACTTTTCAATCGCACCCATACTCTTGCCATCAGAAGTTGTGCTAACGATATCCAGGCTTTTTTTAATTATTTGGAATTCCTCATACAAGTAATCCATATTTATTTCTTTTATTTTAAAATATTCCGCAGCTTCTTGAATATTGTTGTAGTTTATTTCAGATTTTGTTGTTATTAGTGTTCTTACAAGTACTGTTGTACTAGAATTTTGTCAGAATTATATCGCAATTTATTAAATTTTGAGCCCAGTTCTTCGTAAAAAGTTATTGATGAACGTTTACTCGATAATAGTTTTCAGCCAAAAAATACACAAAAGCTACTAATTTTAAGTTTAGATTAGAACTATTGTTCAAGTGGGTCCGAATGTAAACAAACAAAAATGGCCGCCCGCGGTTTTGTCCATTGTCCCGGTTTGTGTTTTTCTTAACTTGTATTTTTCTTCGATGGCTATTGATTAACAAGTGTGATACATCATTGGAAAGGGCATTTCTTGTAGAAAATAGTTACATATATTATGAAAAACGAAGTACGGTTCAAATACGGGACAGAGTCAGTCCCGCCGGGACATTTTAAACTATGGCTAAAATACGGGACGTCCCGGGAAATACGGGATGTCTGGCAACACTAGTCTTGACAGAGATATAAGGATTCCGTTTTTTCCTTTTGAGGTACGGAAACCTAAAAATGAGCAAATACAGTTGCAACGTTATTAGGTTTTGCCTTAATTTGCAGCATTAATTTGCCCTGGACGTCGTACGCGCATATCCAGTTTTTTTTCACGTTTTATTGCTCACGTTATTGAAGAATTTAAAGAATTTTCCCAACCCATATTAAATGCCAATAGCACTGTACAAGCCGTAGGAAGCCACTGTGGAAACTTTTACTGTACGATATCGAAGCTCTGGCACGCGCCATGCGATACTGCTGTCATTTGTTTCAGTTTTAATTACATTGTTACTTTGATTAAATACAGGTTAGTCGGATGTATGGAGGAAATAAACCACATAGTTGGAAAATTTTAGTATAGGGAAGTATTTATCATCATCTTCTTAAACAGCCTTGTTTCACTTGCTGTTGAAATGCTTGCGCTGTGCTTTTCTGTTCTGCGCGAGTCATACCCAGGTCTCACCGTGGTCATTTGTCATCTAACGGGTTGAGTTGTGATTCAATTCCAAGCTTCCTTTCACACATCTTATTCTATTCGGTTTATCTGTCAAAACGTATCCTACATCGGCAACCACCCATCCAGTTAAGACTGCTTTAACCTCTCCCAACAACCGTCATCACATCCATCTTGCTCAATGTCAGTCATCATCAGTCATCCAATGTGTCTTGTTTTGACATGACAGAAGCATTTCAGTGGGAGGGCCGCATACTTGAAAGGGTAAAAGCATACCCTTTGTGTATTCTTTCCTCAAATGTGACGAGTTTATGTCACACACATGTCGTGAACATATAAAAAATGAATAAAACATTCCGGAAAATTCTGAACCGAACCGCGCTTCGTTCGATATGAGTACTGTCTAGCTAGATAAAGACGTTTTCTTTGACAGACGGTTTTTGGCAAGCTAGGCATGGAATGAATCCAGTATTTACTTAAGTTTCTATGATTATCTTAAAATACTTAATAAAATAGATAAAAGGCACTTAACTGGTTCGTGATCGTGAGCACTTATTTCTGAGGATAATCTGTGTACCTGCGTATATCTTTGCTCCTTTACTTATCCGTTAGATTTACTGGTAATCCACGCCCTAGAAAATAGAGGTCCAGAATAATAAGTAGTAGCACTGCAGAACCAATCGATTTTTAGCACTCTTCCTGTGTGTCTCAAAACTTTTTTTCGGCTCCAGACTAAAGAACAATGAAAAAAAAGATTAAAACGACGTTGTAAAACATTATGGTAATCATAATAAAATATTCAGTATTTTACTGAATTCTCATTTTCTGAGCGTAGGAATTGCCGTCTTTGTGGAAACAGTACAATATGTATTTTCAGTGTTGTTGTGAAGCCGGGCGTTTTCTCGCGGTATCGTAAATCTGCAATGCTAATGAATCGTGCCCGTGTACCGGTATCAATGGTTATTTATATACCTACCGGCACAACGTTGTGTTAAACCTTGAAATTGAATGAAGTTTCCTTATACTTTAAGGTTTAATATAAAACTTGTTTCGTAAATCCTTATAGGATGATGTTGTGTGAAGGTTACGACGTTAGATGAAATTAATGTCAAGTATAGGTTATGCGTAGTTTGAGGAATAATTAACAAAAACATTGTTTTAATATCTTCAATTATTTGTAATAACGTAGCCCTTCTCCATAGGTCTATTTCACCTGCTTTTGATGTATTGCGAAACCTATTGGTAATAAAGCTGATTAAAATGATTTTAGCTATTAACAACCTACAGAAATAAAAAAAGTTCTTAGTTAAAAATACTTTGGTAGTCCGAACTGTGCATGCACCAGTTTTTTATATTAGGTTAACCAATTTTACTGTTACTATAAAATATGAAATTATAACAGTCCTATAAAAATAAATCTTAGTAGCAATAAAATCTGTATTCACAGAGCATCCAACATAACCTGCTATTCACAATATCAATACGTAAAGAAATTGTCGAACATTCCGTACTGCTATTACCGAAACACAGAGATCACTTGAAAACCCGTTACTTGTGCTTTTTAAATGTAAATTGAATCGTAAAATGCTCGTAAATTTTACTGCACAACGTAGGAGTGTACAGTCTACACGCGAACGGAATCTTGGACACAAGATACATACGTCCGAGTAAATAGTATTGTGACAATAGGCACCACATAAAGCAAGATTTAATGTTACGGATTGTTGTTGGTTAGTAAAAATATAATAAAACGTTTATCGACGTCAGTTCTGGGTACAAATATAAACTGAAAAGCTTAGGAAATTACTGAAATAAGTGACCAAGACACGCCGATCCGCTGGTGCGGCGCGTCTGTGCGCCCGTATCAGGGCACGATCAGCAATAACCGTTTCATTTTACACCCGTGTCGATGTCGCCTGTTGTCCGAGGGATCCACACTCACAGGAACAGTGATTACATGTGCGATACATTTTAATGGGCATGGCACTTGACTTATCAAACTGTGATATTCTTAATTTATGGTATTGGAATTTTGGAATCAGCAGTTTTTTATTTAAGCTCGTTGATGTCTTTTAAATTGCAGTTATTATAATAAAAAAAACTGGCCAAGTGCGAGTTGGACTCGCGTGCAAAGGGTTCCGAACAAATTTTATTTTTTTAACATGCTATTTTAACACTATAGAATTCTTATAGGTTTTCCTGTAATCTTTAGGCAAAGATCTATTACCTCTATTTTTTTCAAAATTTTAGGCTTTGTAGTTTCGGAGAGAAGGGGGGGGAAAGGGAATGGTCATTTTTCGTCTAGTTTCTTTAATAACTTCAAAACCATTTATTTAAAAATTATGAAAAAAATATAATTAAGACCCTCACAGTAAGCCCTTTCATTTGATATGTCACACGATATTGTTCAAAAAACTTATTTTTGAAATTTTCTTGTTTGACCCCCAAAAGTGACCCCCATACTAAAAATTTAATGATTTACGTAACACGCCCGTGTTTGGTCACAGAAGTCCATATTTGTACCAAATTTCAACAGAATCAGTCCAGTAGATCCGGAGAAAACTGACTGTGACAGACGGACAGACATACAGACAGACAGGCAGACAGACGGACAGACAGACACCCGAGTGATCCTATAAGGGTTCCTTTTTTTTCGGAACCCTAAAAAACACCTGTTAAGCTTTTATTGCTTAATTACCCGAGGTCTATCCTGTGCAGATTACGCAGCTATTTTACAAAAGCTCGGGCTTGCATAGCTCGGGCCATAATTAATCCGTTAATTTAGAGCCCAAGTAATTTAACAAAATAATTTATTGCGTACTAGGTAAATACCGATTCGTGATACCATAATTAAGAATATCGTTCACCCCTGTTTAAAATGTCTTAACATTTTAATTAACAGTGAGCCTGCCTCGATTTTCTTCAAGATAATCAAACTTTACAGCACGAGCACGAAGGCGGCAGAAATGTATTTTTTAAATACGTAAGTTAATGAAGTGTATTTTTAGCACCACTGAGTGTAAAGTAGCTGTAATTGTTGCGAATTCGGTCATGATAAATGGGCATTCGATAAAAGATTAAATATAAATACCCACTTTCTTTGATCAACAAACGACCTCTGCCAGCGGTTCGCTAAATAAAAAATTACCTCTCTCAAAACTGAGTGTTATTCATTAAGATAAGGATGAGTGTTCCTTTCTTTGTTGTATAATTCGTATCTTTACATTCAAGTACAAAGCCTTTACATTTTTCTTTCATGGTGTATTGGAATATATTATTTATTGTGTCAATTACTCATAAACAAAATAAAAACTTATTACACAAACAACAGGGTGTTCATATTTCAGTAAGTCGTTGGGACTTGGGGTACAAGGGTGTCATTGTGTGGTATGCCGTTAGCTCGGCGCGCGGTGTCAACGTTCTGCGCGTGACGCGTGACGTCAGCACGTCAGCGCTCATTGAGGCACTTGTGCAAACAAACTCGTTTCGGCGTACAGCTAATATTTCATGCTCCACAATCACCAGCAGTCCATCGACGCGACGGCGGTTTGTGGAACGACTTTCGATGAAAGATATGGTCACTCGAATTGATTGAGTCCTTCCGGTAATAAACACGTATTTTGATTTGACACAAAAACTTACATTTTATAATGTAAAGGCTACCATGGACAGGCGTGACAACGGCAAGAGATAGAAAGCTTTTTGCGAAAACCACTGTCGAACCGAAGCTGGATTGTCGCGTCGCGCTCGTCTACGGAAACTTTAATGCTCGAAATGACGATAACAAAGCATCGACATGTGTGACGGGAGCTTTTGTCTGGTGGCGACATGTTGAGAGGCGCGAGTGAAATGCGCGGTGCGCGGGCGCAGCATGCAAATTAACAATGTTGGCTGCTTACAACAGCTTACTCACATTACTGGGAAAACTTGAGGTCGGACGCTCCAGTAAGAGTGTGGTTATCGTTACCTACATAAATATTCTTATCTCTTTCACATTCTCTTTTATCTAAATGAGTTAGTATTATGCGAATGCGAATCGCGAAAATAGTTTCATGAAAATCAATCTTGTATTCAAATTAGGCGAGGAATCAGCAGTTTTTACGTCGCCGTCGCATAAATAAATCACCAAAACGCTCGTCCGTCGCCACTTCCTAGTGTTCCAGCTGGGAAGAAAAAGTTGCTTAACAAAATACCCCAAACAACGCACAGACTCCCAAAATTTTAATATTCTCTTAATTTTTGAAGTAGGTATACATAATATAGAAATCGTAATTCATGATCAGTACAAAACCAAACAAAAAAGTAGCTCCAGCAGCTCTGTAAGTTTACACTATCAATGCGGCTGGAGCTTTAAGCTCGCCTGCGCGCACCTTGTAAATCAAATCACGAGTTACGATCGACAGCTATTGATAATCGTAAAGAAAGCAGTGTGAATGACAGTATTTTGGAGCCACATACAGGATATTATCTCCGAGATGGAGGGGTGGAGGTGGCGTGGATGGAAGCTGGTGGTCGTAGGGCCGCGGGCGCGGGCGAGTCAGGTGCAACGCACGCGGGCACGAGCGCGCGCGGCGACGCGACCAGTGCCACCGCGCGCGCCGACTGGCCCACGCGCACGCCAAATCTGCGTTTCGCGATTCACATTCGCACAAATGCAAACAGCTTCCCATTTTCAAACAAAATCCTTTTATAGTCGCAAAGCTCGGTCGCTCTATAAATAACGCCTACCAGTGCGCCGATGTGCTCTAGCCAGTTCGCGAAATCTGTGCAAATGTTCCTATGTTATAAACTTGAGATATTGGACTATTTTAACAACTCTCAACCGAATAAGGAGAGCTGAACGCTAGGCGTACGTCTTGGGTGATTATAATTCCATAAATATTGAATCAATACTCTATAACAGTATACTTTGTAAAATGTGCATAAGCTAAAGAGCAAACATTTCAACATAAAGATTTGTATTTACGTATACTATTAGTGGCAGAGCTTTTAATCCATGTGTTCATAGTTATGAAAATATAGCTTTCTCAAAGAGTAACCTTGAAATAGCTCGTGTTACTGAGATTGGCACTGACCTTGTAACGTAGATAATTGTATCAACCAAAATGTACATGTAAGTACATAATTATTCAATGTTATCTTTACAAACAGTTACCGCAGCGAAATAAATGTTATCTTCTGGATTCACGAAATCATTCAAAGAACATGAGTGGTTTAGGCGTTATCTAATTTGTAACAAAATCAAACGCTTGAACGTTTCCTCAGATTCTTCCAAATAACAACAGACTACTGAAACCTGAAACAAGTGAACATTAAATATGCAATCGCTGAATTCAATCGTTCAAGGTGAAAGCGATTTTTGTTATCACTCGAAAATAGTGGATATTGCCGCAAATGACGATCGTATGCGATAACACTGTTGTGTTTCAGTTTTATCGATAAACTTACTCCTTGAGTCACGTAGCCATTGCTCCATTGCTCAACACACTAGTGTTGTGTGCGACTGAGCTGTGAGTTCTGTGAGCGGACTGATTAACGTCCCTATTAGTAAATATACCTCCTTATATAACCCGGCAGATTGAATATTATATTCTAATTTCCTAGAAGTGTATGTTCGCGGAGTAGTCGTGAAGTGCTCTACTTGGTCGTAAGAGCCGGTTCTAATGGTGTCAAGTGTTTATTAAGATGAAGTCGGCGGTTTAATCGGTCACTTGGAACAATGTGTGTGTCGTGCTAATTGTAACTAACTGTGCAGTAAACAGAAGATCGGTAACCCCAAAACAATTAACAACGGGACTGTTACTGTTTGCTTCTGTGTACTAATGGTTTGGTCAGTGAATGTAACGAACTTTTACAAGTGTTAATTTGAAATTGCATAAAATTTAAAAATGTACAATTACAACGGAAGATTGGACTCCAGATTGGATTCCAGTAGTACATCGACGTCATCGGGTAGTTCTGATTTACGGGTAAGTTTCATTGTATAAAGCTTTTACTCTTCATATATCTTTATTTAAGTGTCACAATTGCAATTTCTTGACAAATGGTTATTTCAAAGCATGTGTAATAGTAGCAACATTGATTGTTCGTTGTGGCCGCAGTCTGCGGGTCAAAGATTGCATACAATGATAGGTTTGCGGGCAGCGGGCAACAGGCGTACGTTACCGGCTCACCACCGAGTCGCCGCCGTCTGCGCAGCTTGACGACCAAAACTCAATGCTAGTGCATTGAGTTACTTGGTTACTACCAACCCATGGGTTGGTTAGTACCAATTGTACCATTGAATTGCTAGTTCCAAGTAACTAACGCACTCCTTGGAATCTTAGGGCCCATTCACAACTCCTGAACAATTCTTCGTTTAAACCAGTCGTTACCTGACTGATCCAAATTTAAATTAATCTGTCAGATTAGGATTTTTATCGTCAACCGATGATAAAGAGGAACAACCTTAATAACGCAATTCATCATGTGTGTTGATCTTCGCGAAACGCATAAAACTTGTTCTTGGCTTTAATTTTAAGCTCCTTCACGCTGGTGTTATCCTGTTACAGCCATCAGGGCGCTTTTTATTACGTCTCAAGTGCGCCTTCACTGGTCAGTGGTCACTGCATCCATTTGAGAGTTTCTTCGTCCTACCGCTATGTCTCACCCACTTGAGAGATACTTACCTTAATCTCAACTATGTATTAAACGGTACAATTATGCACAAATTGGAAATTATGCTTGTGATAAACATTGCACACAGCGGGAATGCGCCGGCGCAGCCATGGTACGCGCCCGGGGCGGCGGCGCGGCGGCGGCGACTCCACGGTGCAATACCAGCTAAACGCACATTATCTCTCTATTTACCGTTGCACTAATAATGGGGCTCAAGTAACAATTTCAAAATAATTAATTAATAGCTTTCAAGAGATCAAGCAAGCTGATAAAGTAGTACTTGTATCTACTTACCGTAAAGGTTGAATAATAACAGGCTCGTTATAGTAGAGTTCGTTAAACGGCCTATTTGCCATGCCCATAACCATATGAGATTCTGTTATTATTGCCTAATTTGGAGGGTAGGGTAATATTTATGGGTCCAGTGTTTGTAATGTCTACTAAAATAATAAATAACTATAATATAAATTTCCTGACCCCGCCGGAAGTACATCAGTTTCAAACGATTAATTCTTGCTTACCAAATCGGTGCCCATCAATTGGCAAGTAATCGACTTGTTTTGACTAAACTGCCATTTCCTTTAGCCTGCTCAGTTGGCGGGTCACAGGCCTGACATTGCGTTTAATTTCCAGGTTGGGCAGTGTTATTAAGTTTCTCTCGTTTTACTTTATTTTATTGCTCGTTTTCCTGTATGAGGAAATTATCAGTAGTTTGCCGAGGGTTAGATAAATGGCAAACATATTGCCCATTAATAATAACATCCGCTAAGTGTGAGTTGCATTATCGAATAGCCAATTTAATGAGAACATTTAATGAGAACGAGTCACATAGTACTATGTGACTCGTTCTCATTAAATGTTAAACAAAAAGGTGAACACATGTAATGCTCAAGTACTTACGTATTTAGTTAGTAGGTACTTGCTTAGTCGCAGTGAGTGTTTCATATAACACCTTTTCCTATTTGCCTAGAATCTAGATTGACACCGCATAGGAATGTCGTTACGGTGGTTTTACGTAATCGATCCCGGGAAAATCAGCGCGTGTTTTGACTCGTCGCCTACTTTCTTCCGATTCAGCTCGACTCCAGCTGTGATCGATAACGAACTAAGACGAAAAGTGTCAACAAATTTTTACATTTTAATTGAATTTTGGCTGTGTGATCTCCGTAGAGGATTGGCTAGTTTGAGGACTACGAACGCTGTGACCTTCATAAGTCATAAAACTATTACGATCCCCCTTGCTATTGATTTTTCATTGTTATTAATTGACTAGCCTATTAAAAGCTGAAGTGGATGAATTCGGGTAGATATTGGTACGAATTTACCCTAAAACACCCTTTGTTTACTATCGAAAGCAAAGCAACGGCTGCAGTATCTTCTTTTAAAACTGTATAAAAGTTGAATGTGCCAGACTGCTGTCGACGTCTGCTGCACCTGCAACTACTAAGTGTGGGCAGGCTATTAGAAACATCAACAGCATGTAAATGTTACACAAAAATGACAAAATACTTGTCATGATTCCTTCATTAATAATATAATAAATCCCATCTAAATTCAACACCTTTTTTGACAGTTAAAGCCTTTAAGCACTACCCACGCTCTTAAAGTTAATACCTATTTTAACTTTTCTTAACTTTGTAAAGGAAAATCCGTGACAATACATAAGTGGTATCCAAGTAAAGAATGTTAATTTTAAAGGGTCCTTGTTCAATAGGTCATCGTGAGTCTGACCCCGGCACGGGGCACTTGACAATTGTAGCGTCTTTGACAAACCGATTCCCAATATCGGAATTTCCTCGTAATAATCGGAGCAAATTTACTCATAAGGGGTTGATACGGAACGTCGTCGTCTTTCATTTATGTTTATTTCAAACATAATTATGAGTTTATAATTTATCTACTTTGGCACTTCTTTTATAATGATAACTAGCTGACTCTGCAAACATTGTTTTGCAAAAAAAATAGGCTACGGCCTGTTCAGATTTACCAAATATAATATACAGAAAAAAAACATAATAAAAATCGGTCAAGCAAGCCATTTCGGAAGAGTTCGATAACAAAGGAATACTGTGACACGAGAATTTAATATTATAACAATTATGAATTGATCGTACTTGCAAGTAACAAGTAACTTACTAAATATTGTAATATAGTGTCATAGCATGTTGAGAAATGTCTCAAATTCGAGTCATCTTCACTTATGTGTATCTGTAGTTACTTGATTCAAATTATTCCCAGTTCCTCTCTGATTCATTCATGAAACGCGGATTTATAAAGCTTCATCCGAAAAGAAGATTCAATATTTCTTTTGAAATTGGCGACGAAATCATCCCCTTAAATCCGAGTGAGAATCTCGTCAGCCTACTTACGGCACAGTTATTAGGTCGTCGGCACTTCGGCACGCGGCTGTATTGGAGACTTGGGGTGTGGAACTAATACCTCTTCCGGTAGGTCGGTCGATATTTTAAATGTCACCCAGTTTCCGGGTACATTGCCTTCTACCCGGAGAAGATTAAATGCGACGAAGACCGGTCTGAACGACACGGAGCAATGCTGATGTTGTTAGCTCCAGTTTTGCAGCTTGCAACTAGAAATATTTAAATCCATTAATAATGTGAAGAAAGTGTGGGAAATCGTTGTATTACAGTTACGATATTTTCTTAAATATAAACTTTAACTTTTTTATAAATACAAAAAAATATCGCCATTCTTTGGATAGACAGACACAAGTTCATTAATAAATAATTATAAAAACGTAAGAAATTGGTATTTGAAGCCAAATCTGTATACAGCTTACGATCATCCAAGCGGTGATAGCATACTTCCGTGCTCAGAATCGAACTCCTAGACGAGGTTATTTCCAGCTTAATACTTAAGGAAGAGCCGTGATGTGGAAACGGTGGAAGCTCTGATGTTCAGCACTTAGCATTACATTATAGACTTCTGAGTATTTGTTAGTATGAAATGTCTTTGACTCTTAAATAGCAACGAATATGTAGTTATGCCTAGTAATTCACTGTCTTAAGATTCTTGCAAGGGTTCTAATTCATTTTTGATTAGTGTAATACAAGACTGTTGGCCATTTCCTTGTAGTATTAATCTCTAGAAAGTTCTAACTGTGTGAGCTCTTAAACTAATCTGTTTTGTTAATACAGATTATGCAAAGTAACTTTGTTTAGCCCGGTAACCAGCCGCAGTGCAACAAACATTTTTGCTATAAAAACCGTTCCGGGCCGTTCTCAGGCCGCATCTCCGTACAAACTCGTGTAATACATACGGACAATCTTTTATCGAGTCCATGTAATCATTCATGCCAAAAGAGTCTGGAACACTAACAATGCAAGGTCGTTTCGGTTGTTTGCCGAATTTTGCGAGCCGCGTCGTGAGACGCAGGATGAGATTTTAATGCTGAGGTGCATTCTTGGAAAAATAATACCTTGTGAGAAACATATTTAACTCTAAAGCTCCTTTAGCAGAGATGAAAGTCTGGAGAAAGAGATACGGGACATATTTCCGAGATAAGTTGGTGAGATCGGTGCAACAGGCGTACTTATTTATATCTGCCGCTATAGTTTACGGCCGTCTGTGGTATTCGTTGATTGTGTTAGTCTGTTTGCATGATTGCGGTGCCGTTTTTATAGGTACGGTCAGCCACACTAAATAGCAACATTGTTGGAATATTCCGAGGCCTAACTGTTTGTTACTGATGTCCTCTTTACAATTGTTAGCGAACTTCAACCAAGTGGTTACGCCAGTTTTAAATAAAGTACATAAAGATTTAAAATCATCATTGAAACTAGGGATATCTAAGGATGCTTGCTTAGATCTCCCTGCCCAATAATTATAAAATAGTAGGTATAGACACAAAATCAATAAAAAAAAAATCTTCCGTGACTGACTGAGTGAGACAACGCGCAGATCAAACTAATGTTCGTAGAAAGCTGGAATTTAGCAGGTAGGTTCCTTGAAGAGTGTAGCGGAGCACTAAGAGAAGATTTCCCGAAATTCCTACGGGAACGGAAAAAACGGGATATGCGTGTACGAAATCGCGTGCAAAAGCTAGTACTAAATAATATTTTAGCATTAATTCGGCTTAAAACAGCTTATTATGTATCTGATATCGACATCTAGACTAGATTCAACTTGGCATTTCCTTAGATTGTGTTACTACCAATGGACCATTACTGCGACTACCAAAAGTGCCGATTCATTTTATAATAACGCTATTTTCCTGTTCTTGTTTTTTTTTGTGGAGGTTCTAATTTCATCCAGTTTTTCGAAGTTACATAGTCAAGACTTCGTAGTCGTTTCCGAAAACATTAAGTTAATAAGAAAGGTGGGCCCAGTACTAAGCATTTAATCTGTAATAACAGTAGGCAATTTAATTAGACTAGGTTTAGTTAAAGTAAGGAATTGCTTTCTCCGCGCTCATTAACTTTACACACTGTATCTTAATAGGTACATTTTCGTATTAGAATTAATGGTAATTAGGTACTCGGAAATCGTAAGAGAGATTACAGATGAATGAAAGCTTAATGTTGTGAAAACAATACTTTTAAATAATAAAGCTTTTGGTACCTAACTACTCTACATCACGGGCGTTAGTTTTTCTATTAAAATCCTATTTGTAAATACTTGTTAACTCTTTATGTGTTCTTGTCCTAATAAATATTATAGTGAGTAGTGTGCGTTCAGTAATTTAATTAAGTTTAACTGCTAAAAGCTCGAAAGCTCCATGATTATGAAACTCATTTATGAGTACTTATTAAATAGAATAGGTAGTTGTTATGTTATTGGTGGTATGTTATTTTCTAGAGTTTAGTACCTAGCTCTTTCAGATAGCGAGAGTAAGATCCATTCAATCAATTTTACTGTCGATACTTATCACTTTATCTCTAAAGTGTTCACGTCGCTTTATGCTCTAGAGTTTGTGGCGTTATTATAACAGTGGTACAAAGACATCAATGGCGTACGCCGAATGACCCGGAACTACCAGTCAATCACACTGGCCGTATGAATTCCGACCGAACCCGTGCGAAATGAACACATACATTAGTGGTCAACGACTCAACGACAAATATAATTTGATCGTTCGTGACAGCGCCACTTGCAAAGACAAACATCTGTAATGTGTTAAACAGTACATTAAAATGTGTAGTTCCTTTTTTCACCGCATGCCTAGAAATACTGGTCACTTTGCTATACGTTCGAAATTCGAATAATTTGAATTAACCATAGCATGCCGTTTGCTAATCGTCTTATGACGAGCACATTTTTTGCTCGCTATTAGGTTTAAGCCGTGATTCGACTAAAATGAAAAAAAGAAATAGTAATAATCGATTTCTTGTTAGCACTCATTGTGAAGCCTGTTAAGGTGCGGTTTAAAATAAATTATGTACTTACGCCCGGGACGACATCTGCTATCGGCGTCTCCGCAATCTTGAGGACTCCAGGTTCTCAACGCTATGGGTTCTAGTGGACACAGGCCTGGATAAAATTGTCTACGCCTGTGTCTACCGTTCGCACAACGGTGATTTGGAGACAACTGGGATCACACAACACCTAAGTAAGGCGGCGGATGCGGCTCAGCAGCGGTACCCTTCTGCCCAATTGGTGTTACTGGGGGACTTCAACGTCCACCACCAGGAGTGGCTCTTCCCATACCATTGCATATACCATGCTGGACGAGAGACGCAAAAGCTAGCGCTAGCGTTAAATCTTACCCAGCTGGTCCAAGGGGCAACGAGGGTGCCGGATGTTGATTCGCACACTGCCAATTGCTTGGACCTTCTGCTGACAACAGATCCAGACCGCTACTCGGTGTCGATTTCTTCACCACTGGGTAGTTCCGACCACTGTTTGGTGAAGTCTGTGTCCGTTTAGTCCTCGCCAGATCCTAGCCCGAGAGGCACCCGTCAGGTATGGCCAGGTCAGCAGATTAGGATGGCATGCGATCTTTCTTCACATGTTGTACTTGCTTTTCTTCGACTGATGCGTCGTCGTGCGCGGACGCCGTGACGGATGTGTTGCGGAGGGGAATGTAGGACTAATGTCTGGCGAAGCTTGTCCATGGTTTGGTGCCGAGTGCAATCGCCCTGATGCGTCTAAACACGCGGCGTACCTAGCAGGGATCGGACGCTTCTCACAAAGCAAATGACGTGAGTCAGAAGAAGAGAGTGTTGCGGAGGGCTCGGTTTGACCACATAAGCTGAATAGGGAACAAACTTGCTTCATACCCAGCAGGTAGTAAGCCTAAGCAGCACCTGCTGTTTAGGCTTACTACCTGCTTGCTGCTGCTTGGTCCCTGGCTAAGTCGGTCGAGTCGAATTTCTGCCGCCCCTCACTACCACCACTGCTGAGATACGATGGGTCGCTGGCCCACTCCGCTGAGAAGAAAGCGAATTTGTTTGCTTCTTTGTTTGCGGAATCTTCACGTCTGGATCCTGGTGGCGAGAGGCCCCCCCTTTTTTTAAGGACAGGAAATCATCAAATGACTTCTTCCGCTCTGAGCGAAGCAGGAGGTAGTGTCAGACTCTTACTGACTAAAACCCATCCGTGTTCCTCTTTTGCGTTCCAGGGCCGCGGTGACTTTTTCAAACAAATTCCACAGCCCGGCAGGCACGGGCCTAGCGGGCCCCGTCTTCTATGCTGACAGCTCTTTGAGGCGCGCGTGGAACACAGCGCGTCGTCGACCCCGGCCTGGTTCTGATCGGACGACGATCCAACTAATGCTTGCCGTCCGCGTTGCCGGCCTACGGTGGCCGGGAATTGCCCTACGACTCTCGACGCCCGGGGCGTCTTCTTCTGTTGGGGCGGCTGGGTGTGAGGTTTCCCTTTCTCTCATGCGTTCGGCCTCCTGCTTCGCTAGCGTTACTGCTTCGCAGAAGGAGGTGACCGCTTCCCATGCCTCCTCACTCCGAACCATGGATTGAACCAGGGCAGGACGCGAGAGGTTGCCGCCGCCGATCGCCTCGACGAGGACACGGCGGTGCTCCGCCCAAGCAGGGCAGACCTCCACCGTATGCTCCACCGTGTCCTACGGGCGATCCTAGCAGTGTTGACACCCGGGGGTATCCTACCGCGGCGCGAGGCCCCCTGCTTCCCCTGATGGATGTGAGTCGAGTATGTCGAACATTCGCATTCATCAAAAGGACGTCCGTAGGGTATTGCATAACTTAGACGTGAACAAGGCTTAGACCTAGCAAATTACAGACCCATTTCGGTAACGGTACGCTTTCGATACTCTTACAGAGTATGGAAAGCGTGCTGAATGTTAAAATCCTGGCATACCTAGACAGAAGCTAACGATATTCTTACCATACGGGTTTCGCCGAAATCGCTCAACAATCTTCTAGCGTATACCATTCAGATCTGGAGTGAGGCCATCGAGAAGCACGGGGAAGCACTTGCGAGTTCCATTGACATCTCGAAGGCCTTCGACAGGGTCTGGCACGATAGCCTTATTATATTAAGCTTCCTTTCTTCGGTCTGCCGGCCGGATTGTGTAATTGGATCGCAGATTTCCTGAGTGTTCGGTCTATCCGAGTGGTCATAGATGGCTGCTCGTCTGGACTGCCGGATATTAATGCCGGTGTTCCTCAGGGGTCGGTGCTGTCGGCAAAACTGTTCTTGCTGCATACCCGTATGCAAACCCAGTACCTTTGGGTACTGTATCCTCTATTCGTAGGGGCCTAGTTCATGTAAACCTTCTTGGTTGGATTGACTGGTCGATAAAGCTTTGTAAGTTTTAATGAAAAAGATAGAATAGAATTTAAACTAATTATAACGAGAAAAATATATTTGTTTTTAATAGTCAGTCATGTATTAGCTTTCAACCAGGCCAAGTGCCTTAATCCTGACTTCTTTACTATTAATATTATAAATGCGAAAGTAACTCTGTCTGTCTGTCGCGCTTTCACGCCAAAACTACTGAACCGATTTAAATGAAATTTGGTACACAGATAGTCTAGACCCTGAGAAAGGACATAGGCTACTTTTTATCCCGGGAATATGTTCCCTAGGGATCACGCGGGCGAAGCCGCTGGCAGAAGCTAGTTATTAATATTTCCAAGCCAAACAGTGTTTCATTTCTACTAATATCAAGTGGTGCTGCAGCGTTGGTAACCTGCGGCATCACTTTATGCAGACGACAGCACTGTTGCTGAGAGATACGTGTCCGACGCACGAGCTGATGGGTTGCAAACCCGGTCTCCGGGACGCTTTGGTTGAGCGCTAGAATGTGTCCTTACATGCTGTCACTGAATAGGGCGATGCCAATCCGGTCAAGTTCAATGCTGCTAAGACCCAAGCGTGTCTTTTTTCCGCCAAAAGGAGCCAATTCCACCCAGCTTCATATTTCCGAGGTGCAACCGTGCCGATAACCGACCAACTTGAGCTTCTGGGTTACATAATCATATACCCTCAATTTTGGCTCTTTCATAGAGGCAATCAAGTGGCTGCAAAAAAGTTGGGGATCCTAGCAAAGGTGAGACAGTACTTCTCGCCGGAACAGCTGCTCAAACTCTATCAAGCGCAAGTTCGATCGTGTATGGAGTACTGCTTTCATCTTTGGGACGGATTTGTCAGATAACAGCTTGATAAAGAAAGAAAGAAAGAAAACTACTTTATTTGGTACACACGAAATCACACAAAGTAGGGAACAATATGAGGAAATGAAAATTAATTTTAAAAAACAATAACATTGTGTGCCCCGCCGCTGCGTCAAATAGGTTCAGTTCAGCAAAATGCCAGACAACTAAGTGCTGCCTGACGCTGGTTTTCAACTGCACCTTATGTTGAAGTGTACGGATGTAAACCAGTTATGTAGGGTATTAAATATATAGTAAAGTGTAGTTATACATAAATATAATTTAGTGTGCAGTGATAAATAATATGTAAAAAAAAACAAACAAAGGAAAGAAAACAATTGAAACAAGAAGCAAACAGAAATAAATCCACGCTAAAAACCAGGTTTCGTGCGATTCCCAACCCAGACTCAATGCCATACAGTCCGCGCAGTGCACGTTACGTAACCACTATCCCGTGAGCAGCCGAGCGAAATAGACGGATTGATGCTCTTGAGTCAATTGAGAAACAAGCCAAAATGATCATCGGGAATGATAGGCTCGTCTAGTCGAAGCTCCAAAGTCTTAAGCATCGACGCCTAGTTGCTAGCCTGTCGGTTTTCTACCGGTTGCATTTTGGGGAATGTGCGACGGAATTGCATAATTTAATTCCGCCAAGTCCGTTCCATCATCGGACCACAAGACGAACGGCGACGCGCAACGGTACATGGTGGACATCCCACCCACACGCACAAAACATTTTGGGAACACATTCATAATGCGTACAGCTACGAAATGGAATCTATGTTTCCTGATAGCTATAACCTGAGAGTCTTTAAGTCAAGAGTGAATAGGTTACTTCTAGGCAAGCGTGCTCCATCTTCAACCACAACATCGCTTACCATCAGGTGAGATAGTGGTCAAACGCGTGCCTACTAATAATAAAAAAAAATCTTAACCTTCTCTTTTACTATCGGGTTCTATTTTTATTAAAGCTTGACAAATTCCGTGAGATTCTGTCAGGCATTTTCCAATTATTATTTTTTTCATTTAAAAGTCACCGTCTTTGTGCTAATTATGACTAGAAAATAAATATAAATAAATCTCCGGAAAATATTCATGACATGATAATTTAATTTTATGAAGATCATGCAAATGCAAAAATAATTGCATCACATTTATGTAATCACTACTAATCTCTCAAAGAAGGGTAACTAGACTATGTAGATAATACTTATGTAGGTAATCTACTCAGTTGATGAGGTTCATGAAACATTAGGCGATGCAGCAGAGCGGCACAAATTCGAGTAAATAGTGTAACAACGTAAATGACAATGGAATTACATACTATTTCGTAAAAGAAGGTTACAGTTCCCATGACTAAAGTTTACGGCTTTCATAATGTAAGTAGAATTGCATAGATTGTGGGCGTAATGACCCGAAGAAAGAGATCAGCTCAATTCGAGTAGGACGATCTTTTATGTCAGATATTCTTTATTGTCTTGAGAGCCGAAATCGAAATGATATCGAATGACAAAGTGGCATACAGAGCAAGTCATTTCGTATTTTATTTTCACCCAAATATTTTGGTCAGTCCCTTCACAATTTATCGCATATCAAGTGAACGTATGAAAGTTGGGCTCCGTCTGTATTCCGTTACGAGTTACACCTTAATTTGTGGAGACAGCCGATGTCATCTCATCGGATTGAGACGTACACGTCGGTCACTGCACGCAAAGAACTTAAACACTTATTTAATCTCATGCATTTCCCTTTAAATTGTGCCTTAAATTATACTTAACGTCGCTGCTCACCTTATAAGGAGGACTTTAACGTAATTTGAAGTGTTGCAACAGAAATGCGAAGCAATTGAAAACATATCATAAAAATGAAAAATTATGTAAACTGCCGGTTACGAAACGGGAATACGAGTTTTGTTTTTATGGAAACATGATTCTGTTCGTAAGTATTTACAATGAGAGAAATTAGATTGCCACCACCCATAAAGTTAATTCTTTTCTTTCTCATATTTTATCAAACCTGTTGACGAAGGTAGAACATTTCAACAGCCAAAAAACAATATATTCAGGTAAATTCACAAGAGAGTCCGTAAACATGTTTCGAAATTGGTTTGTCAGAAGAGCGCCAGGCGAGAGGCGCGGGGCGCGAGTGGCCGCCATGCCCCTGAGACAGGACCACCGAGCCTCGTAATTAATAACAGCGTGCTTACAAATTGCGGCTTTACTGACACTCGCCGGTAATAGGACACCCTTGCACGTCGCACGCTGCCCACCACTGAATACTCCAAATTATAGCCTGCCAATAACACCGATTGCGTGACTGATGTTATTCTGTTTTTTGGGTAATACATTTTCAAAAATCTTTTTCTCTTTATTCTTTCTTTAAAATGTTTCTGAGTTAAGAATGATTTTGCATACCAAAGTTAGATATCTTAAATCTGGCAAACACACAGTAAATTTTGCTGAACGAATTGATGTTGGAAGGTATACGTTACATAAAGTCACATCAAAGGCCCTGGATCCCTTTTCCTTTACAAACCGCAGTCTTATTGATGGGCAACTCTTTGATTCGTCATTCGTCGATAGGCGTCTACTTTTGAATGGCGATACGTAACCACAGAACATCTGAGAACATCAAATGAAAATAAACTGTATTAGAGCATTTATAGCTTCGCCATTTCCTGATCGACCTAATAAACATAGGTAAGTGAGGTTCTGGAGTCGATCAAGCAACACAATCCGGGTCGAACGTCTCCTCTGGGACGTAAGCGCTGCTATAAGGTTTATTTTTACAGCAATGCGGCATGTGAAGTGGTTAACATACGGCAAAGAACTGTATCTTACACGTTGCCGGTTTATTATGTTCTTTGTCAGAACAGAGATGTTCAGCCAGATAACTTTCGCCTTTATCGACTTACACCTCTGAACACTTTCATAACAATCGTGTCCTAATTAAATCGATATAGAACACCTTTTCGACAACATTTCATCCGTACCAACTTTCATAACGAATCTCTTCATATGGTTAGGTACTTTATTTACTAATGTTACCGTACAACACGGTTTTGTTAATTTCACACGTATCAACGTAGAACAATGCCACGTAATGAATACAAACGTCCGTTGTTGAGAATCTCATTAGTTTTCTGAGTGAAAAATGCCGGAGAAGGTGACCGATGGCCTGTTATAAGTTACGCAAAGCCATGTCCTCCTTCCCCGTTATTTACCGCATATGTGATGAATTTCCTAAGCTAATGGAAAGTAATGGCGATGGGCTTGCCGGCCGACCGCGACGTCGACGCTGGCTAAAGGAAATTAACCTTATCGCAACTAGAGAAAGGGTCAAAAGCTATTTGAAGTCCGGAAGCGTTCATATCGAGAACAGAGTGGGCCGTTTACTTTAAATGCTGAGATTTAATTCAATTATGTTTGTGTTAGTAGCCAAGCTCTTGTTGTAACATATACACAACTAGTTATGTAACGCTGATAATAAACATGTGAAATAACTGTAAATTCTTAGTATCAATTAATAGTTATCCTATGAAAATGTAATAAAAGTCAAGCTATCGCAAACTACGATCAGTTATCGCTCTATTGTTTTCCGAAGATAACCATTAACTTGTAGGGCAGGACCTACTAAGTAACAGATAAATATATCACAACCGAATTTTGTGCCCTACTCAGAAAACTTTACAACGCAGTATATTAACAACGAATCGTTTTATTCATAAATAGACTCTACAATGCTGATCATTGATCAAGTATTGGGGTCAAATTCATTTATTTCATGCAAATTACATTAATAATGAAACAAACGACTTATCGGACATACATGGGAGCAATTATGAAAAATATCGTAAGATATTGGTGTTATTATTGCAGATATGGAGTTGTCGGCTTGTTTTAAGGTCTTCCACTTATCACTTCTTCACTCTATGGACAAAGAATGCGTCAACACTTTCGAAGATGAGTTTTATAATTGCGTCGGCGGCATGTAGTCGAGGAGATTGTGTTGTCAAGTCAGTATTGTTGGCACCCCTGTAATTTAGCGTGGTCGCGTGGATTTCTCTGCCTCCTTTATGAATTATTAAGTGTTACATGAAGGTTTCACCGTGCAATCCATCATTATATCATTAGCCTCGGGAGTCTTAAAAAGTGGTTATGTTTTTACGGAAAACAATTACGGAATTATTATGAACTGTCTTCCTGCATTTTAGACGCAGAATTGTTAAAGCTTCGCCTCGTATTATTATGTGAATGTCGTTACTGTACAACCTCTTGCTGAGTTGTATAGCACTGAGTATCTATTTTGTTATGTAAACACAAATCAATCTAAAACACAATATTTGATATGAGGTGGCTTGGTCAGCCCTTCATCCCCTTTTCCAAAGCTCCCTGGGCTGTAAGAGCTGTTTGTCACCTGGACCCATTAAAGGTTTGATTCCAAACTTAAGTTTGGAATCAAACCTTTAACTGAAATGATGTCGAAAATAACGACGCTAGATAGCTTATTGCTATTTCTAAGCAAAATGTAGACCATTAAAAGATTTAGTAAAACCTACCACGACTATCAACAGCTCTGAATACTGTGATGTTCTAGAAATGTTCTTTCTGATAAGTAGGTTGGTTGCTCTGGACTAAAGCTTTAGATGCGCTCAAACTTATTGTAATTAGGTATCTATTGAAATATTATTTTGATAGGCAGGCATGAAAAGAAAACATACCTTACTATTTGGTCACTGTATTCTGGACTTACAAATAGCATATCCAATCATATTAGAAGGTACAAACATGTGATAAGTATCAAGAATCTGAAATGTCCAGCTCCACAATGCATACGGCACAGTCCCGTGACTAATGCTCTTTAGTGCAGAGATATCGCCACATCAGACAATGCCCGCAAATTACTCCTTCGGGGCAGCTTGATTCGCATGCACCTTCACACGAATACACGTAAATCCACTTTTACGTCCATTTATGAACTATTTACCACTTTCACTTGATTTGAGTAATTGGTATATAGGTAACGTTTTCTCTGGCTTCTACATAGGTACCTATTGTGCTCTGAAGAGAACTTTTCTTATCTCGTTCCGTTTAGCGGTATTTTATTTGAGGGCTGTTGTCCCGACTTTTCGCACCCGAGTTGTTTTTGTTTCTCCACCCTTATCGCGTAAATTAAGTTGCAAAATTGGGTTCGATTCGAAAAGGGAAACATTGTAAATGGATCGGAACCCATTTTAATAAAGGTTGTTTGTTTTTTATCACTTTAAAAAGGCATCTTGTTTGTTTCGTAAAAAAAGATTAAAACAGGATTTCCTGTACAGTGCAGTTTAGTTACAAGTATTTTATGGGCTGCATTTAATAATATTAATAAAATTTTATTTATTAGGGCAATAAATAATTAAATTAAAAATACAATATATAAAAACACAAAATTACAAATAAAAAGAAATCAATAAATTACCAAATTACAATACAATTTAATCTAATCTAATTGAATAAATTGAAATCAAAATCAAAATTAAAATCAAAATCACCATGCTAACTTTATAGGCCAAAGCTTCATTCTTAGAAAATTTACAAAAAAGAACACTTTTATTTTCTTCAGAAAACCACTAAGAAACTAGAAAGAACAATAACTCGTTACACCATGCAAATAAAAGCTGGTTGCGGGAATCGAACCCGCGAGTTATAATTTATTACACTGCAGTGGCACGTAACGTTTTGGCAAGGTGAGTTCGCGTCCAAGTCGCGAATACGAAGCTTAGTGTAGTAGCACAAGGTCACTGCGCCCTGCCTCAGGCGTAGGCAGCTCTTTCTCTCGCCTAGGAGCTTATAGCTACAACTACGTGCTTCAGATGGAATGCACATTTTGTTCCCAACTCATTTGGCCTCGCTACAATGTCATGGTTTTTATTTCCGTGACTAACTTTCGGTCATACAAAAACAGGATATTTTTTGTGTTCCCAAATCACGATCGCGGAAGTGAGTAGAATATTCTAAAATGGCCATATTTTTCTTTATTGTTCTCTCCAAATTCCACGGCATAAAACAAATGAAATACGGAGTACGGACATTCGTGATGGTCCGTGCGGAGTCTGTCCCTCGGGAACAATTGACCCACTTAATGTAGCTGGGAAATGTTTGTTTGTTTCAGGTGGCCGGAGCCGTGGAGCTGAGCGACTCCGCCAATACCGCGCAGATATTGGCGCAAGTACAGAACTCTGTAAGTACTAAAGTACCCACTGTACCTACCCACCTTATAACAAGAAACTTTTTGATTTACCGCACCTCCTTAATGAACTGCGCATCTCCTTATCTGTAAACAGATTCCATATTTTCAACAGCGCTATTAACTTAAAAGTACTCGTATCTTATCAGCACTATTGAAATTTTATAACTGTAATAATATAAAAATCATATCGCGTGTGACGTTAAATGGATCCGTGTATGGTGCGTTTAACCGATAATTGTTGGAAACACGAAGTATTAATAAATTCGCTATAATTATTACGGGAGGCATCTTCAAAGAGATCGATCATTGACTTTCGCATATTCAGCGCTCAATGGATATGAGCTGCGAGATATGGTTGATGTAAGGGCCTCTTTGGAGCAGAAATTGCTGATATTACTTCCCATTATGATTATGGGACGTGAACAAGAAAGTGGCACGCTCGACTGCGACGGGTCAAAACGTGGCGCACGCCGCCATCGACTTCATTTTCACGCCATTTGGCAAATTTTCGGCATTGAGGATGTGTGGAGCTGCTTATGTTATTGCTATATGTAGCTTTGTGTGTGATATATGGAGTTATTACTACACGAACAGGAATAGCGTGTAATAAAATTAATATGTATTAACTACTACTACTAGAAATAGCAGACATTAGTTCCGTTTGCGAAGGCCAGCAAAACCAATAATAATTTATTTTTGTGTTATTCATCGAATGCTTTTGCCGACTGTAGCTGACGTAGCTGCGGTAATGAATGGAAGATAAAATAGTTTCTCATGGCTCCAGCTAAGTCCAGCAAGGATTTAGAAAGCGCTAACGACAGATCAAACACTGACAGGTTCACAGAGCGCTACATTCCGGGCTCTACATTCCTCTTCCTGTTTGATTTCTGTACAAACATCAACGGATAGTAAAGCTATACATTTTTTAGGATTAGGCACACATGAGGTCATGAGAACAGTTACATTTCAAGTTAGGGAGCAACCACATAAATATTCTACCTTTGGATGAAATAACGTGGACTGATAGGAAATCCATACAGCGTACAACTTTATTTGCAAGATCTATGATAATTTATATGTATTTTATGTATGAGATAACAACCTTGCATACTAATGTGTGGATAGAAGAATAAATGACGCAATATGCGGTGCTAATTATAATTATAAGTGAGGTGCAGAGTAGTTTTGTATGTTGAAGGAATAACTTTGATTTAATTTAAGTATTACTACAACTAAAGTGGGAATACTATTAGCTTTCTTTTTATTAGGAATTATGATTAATATCGCTGTCCTCTCAGATAAGAAACATTTAACAAATAAAAGACGCGACGCTCGGAGAAAATTAGTCCTCTTTGTGTAGGAGCAGGGGTGGGCAAGGGCAAAGTGCTTTCGATATTTCAAAGTTAAACAAATTTTACATCGAGGCATCCAATTTGAAAACGTTTTAGCTGTTATTGCAGTAGTTAAATATAAAGTGAAATAAATTGCCGACTGGCTTCGGGCATCAACTCTTGAAATCAATTAAGTATTATTTGCCGTACATAATGAAATATCTCCGGCCACGCCAAATGTCAATTAGACGAGTATTCCTAAATTATAGCTCGTAAACGTATCTACGTACTGAACTTGGGGTACTCATAACGTTTCTAAATTGCTAATTTTCTGGGACACTAGAGAATTTGCGACGAAAGAGCCGGAAATGTATGGGCAACCGGTGTTTTTTTTTATGGTACACTAACGCCACCTTGTTAGATGTATAGAGTATTTCAATACAACCAATGGCCTATCGCAGCTCGAGGGCCGAGCACGAATGTTTTGACTTAAGTGAATTTTGAATATAAAAAACTACAACCCCATAGTATTTTGGTTTCATTCCATGCGACATATACAATTTCTTTCATACAAAAATATGAATATAGCATCCAATTCAAATAAATACTATGTACGAAACGAGTATTTAAGTTATACGCACTAGAGGTTGTGAAACGACGAAATATAAGGGTGTTTCTTGGAACACTGTATATTTAGTTTTACTGACTATAAGTCCGTTTTATCCTTAAAAAAATAATAGTTTTTCCACATTTGTCCACTATGTTTCGTGTCAAATGTGGAGCATAGCGTCCAACAAAGACGATGGTTCTCAGAAACTCCTCTTTACATGACAACCTAAACCACAAGTCTACTTTTGTTAATAAACTATGTCTGTGAACAAACCTAAATAATAACTTTTATTAGTTCTCCCTTCTCAAAAATATAATTTATAATAGTGGTCGGGGAACCAGTACGTTTCATGTAATTGACATCTGTCAAACACAGAAAGCTTAGCCGTTCCTATTTTAGTATTGTTTATGGCAACAACGGATGCTGCTCCTCCATTTCATGCGCAAGACATTACCAGAGCGTTGAAATTGTAAGTTGATATAAGTAGTACATGGTCTGCAGGTACTTGTATCATCACTACTCTGTCTTACGAGTTTGTAGGTCAGTTAACGATAACATTTTATCTACAGTGCTATTTGCCCAACAGCTATCTTTGCATAAGGTTTTGTGGCATTTTTGTGATATTTCAGCAGGCAAGGTAATATTGTGTTCTTTGATTTCTGAAAGGTTGGTGATGAAGATTAATGTGTAAACATTGGGGGGCGGGTTCACACGTGTGTCACGGTGTGAAGGTGACGGCGCGGCGGGCGCGCGGCGTGCGGCCCGCGCGGCGGACAGTGCGGCACGCGCGCGCGACCTGGCCGCACCGCATACCACGGATATGCGCCGCTGACGGCCCACAACGACCACTCCTCCTGTTCTCGCGCGACTAGATGGCGCGAAAATAGGCAGTTTACGCGGTTTTATACAAAAATCGCGGCTAACTTGCCCAAGTGTTGTAGTGATGACTATTTTCTTTGGAGACTCAAAGAGAATTTGTTAGAATATTTTTGGTGTTTCGTGAAAAAAAAGTCTTAAGTTACGGTCACGTAGTTGAGGCGTAATGAGTTAGTAACGCGTCGGACACGCGCACTGACTCTGCAGCTCGCCGGCGTCCACTGCGCCAAGATGAAGTTGTTCAAGAGGAGGCTGTCGTTCAGCGCAGATAAACAGAAACAGGTTCCCCGTACAGACGATCCCTTTGAACACGAGGTACTTAATAGTCCCATGTTTCATGACTCTACATCTTGTAGATATCACTAAGTATTCGCGTACATAGAGATACTACACTACACTGTGACTACACTAACAGCTGGGCTGACATCATTACAAACAGACAGCATCCTTGTACAGTAATTTAATAGATGGCTCCAAACTTCATTAATACTAATGTAAACATTATACCTTCATAGTAATAGCGTCGTTCCTTGTTGATAACGATAGTGGACCGGAAGTTTTGTAGAGAACACAGCGTGTTTCTTATTATTAAAATTAAGACGGTTTCATATAACATGGGTGTAATTGATAAGCGTGTTTTCAGTACTATAAGTAGCTACGCCTTAGCTAAGCAAATTGAAAGGCAAGGTTATCTTATCAACGGAGGCCGCGACGTAACTCACCGCGTTTAGCCACTTGCGCGATTCAATTCTGCGAATCGAAAATATATGGCTTCTAGCGTCCGCTCCCAACTTAAAACTAGCCCATACGTGATACTAAAACAAAATAATAGAAATTAAACACATATGTTATCGAACCTAGCTAATGACAGAGCCCTCTTTTATCTAATGATATTTACGTTAGCATCTTCGATCAAGTTGTGAATATAACATCAATCACCATCAGACACAGACTATAAAGTCACGGTCGAGAATTCCACAATGATACCTACGTCTTTGTTAATTATATAGTTACCAAGACACCGAATTTTTTGCGAACCGCTAAGCGCAGTCAGCGACTGGAAAACAAAACAAACAAATTATTTTCGCAACCTTCCTTGAATTTATACCAAAACCTGACGAATGTTTTTTGTTTCACGTTATCTTAGATCTTTGTAATGCTAATGTTGAACCTAATAGGCATTTATGATCTCACGACGACCATACCTACTACGTTACACTGGAAGCTATTTATACAGATGTTTAAATCTGCTCGTCAAACGCCAATGCCAAACGTTAATAAAATACAAGTCATGAGCTCTTAGGAACATAATGCTGTAGACTGGAATACTAGCTATTGTGCACGATTGACACGGGCAGCGGGCTGTAAGGCCCTAATGAGGTTTTGTCTGACCTGAAGTAGTTAAACTTAAAGGCCGTAGATGGCATGACGGGATAAAGGAAGCGGAGAACCGCGCGAGGTGGTGTGTTAGTAGTCGCAATCAGAGCGCGCAATCGCACTGCTAATGTGCTGCGGCTATTTGTCCTTGGCCTCTGTGTGTTACGTGATCAACTTGCATTGGTATCGCACTAATAATGAGTTTGTAGTTTGTATTCCTATTTAAATGTAATGGCTTTTTGCGACGGAACGGAAAAGCTACGCTAAAATAGAGGACGGGAAATTATGCAGCTCAATGTAGTGATGCCAGTTTACCTCTTTTATACCTACACGAATTATTTACCTTAAGGCTGATTTAAATAGGACATTTCATTACATTCCGGACAGTACCTACCTAGGTTGTTTTTAAAACTACTTAACTTTTGGTAGCGTACCATTTTTCCGAAAACATGCCTCGGTTATTTTAATTTATTCTCATTTAGCCTAATTTGAAATTCTAATTTGATAAAATGCGAAATTTTAAGGCTCTGTTGGCTTGGTTTATCATTAAATAACTAACTAAAAATATTAGCGGCTGTTTCGAGTCAAAATGTTATATGTTAACTACATGGGTACGTCTGTAAGGAGGTAATTAACACGTAAAATAATTGATTACCATTAAAAAAAATATCTCATGCGCTAGGTAACTATTAGGTACTGTAAATAATTGTGGTCATTATTATCTTACTATTGTCTATTATACATTAATAATTCTTGTCCTATTATGGAAAGTCATACAAAATATTTCAGTCCAGTCACTAGAAATAACCGCACAGAACTATGACTAATTAATAATTCGCGTTGATTGATTAACGAGTCTTGTTTGTTCCAGTTTGGAATTCCTGCGGTTCTATTTGTGACCCTGGAAAGTGGACCGCTATAGTTTTCAACTATAGCGGTTCACTGTGAATGAGACAGACTTTTAAAAACATAGATATTCATATTTATAAACCTGGAATATAGAAATAACTAGAATTAATCAGTACTGTAGGCACTGAATCCTTTTTCCTCTTACACATTCCTAATAATAAATTGACTTTCATTTATCACAATTCAACAGAACATCGGACCATATATTTAGAAATTCCATCTTGACGAGAATTTAATCAGCGCTGATCGCAATGAATAAGTGCGTAGGTACAGTGGAATTTCAATATGAGGCTGGAAATCTTTTCAATAAATGAAATACCCATCACGTAAGTATTCGTAGAATTAATTCGAGAGAATGTTATTGTTTACAAATTCTTACAAGTTTACAAAGAAACAATGTTAGTTGTTTGCCACAATCAATCAATGCAACCTACCTCCTATGTACTGTGGCGTGGGTGCAGGCGTCATTTAGAGTTTTTAACCATTTCTAATACCCACGTAGGTACAACGTACTCACGATTTCTCCGAAGAAAGAAGTCGAGTCAACATTTGTACATTTGTGTGTACCACTACTCGGTAATGCCAATGCAGTAGAAATATTTTTACAAACAGCTGTTAATACCTATTAATAACAAAACCAAATGATTGAATCTAATAATACATTCGTAATTTGGCTAATAGCCAATGATATTTCACGTCTTTGGATTTCCTTATTCCATACAATATTTACGCTATTATCAATGAATTAACAAAAATATCTACAGAATGCTATTATGATATACAATGTATTAATGATAACGATTATGATAGATAAGTGGATTAAGAAAAGATAGCAATATCTACTCTACCTACACCAAATGTTCAGATTGACCTATAAAATAAGATTACCAACTTGGATGAAAAATGTACGTAGTTGTATTAAGGATCGTGTGAGAGGTTAACTGGCAGCGTGGATAACTTTATTAATTCTGTAGTTGGCTTATCTATTCGATACGTGTTAAAAGTAGTAACGAAATGTGAAGTGCATGCGCCCACGCAGCTCGGCGACCGGGAACATGGGCCAGCATGGCGGCCGGCGCTGCATGCTGACAACACTCGCATCATCTCATGTGGGACGCTTGCTATCTTATCTCGCTGCTAGTTAATCCGATGTGCTATTTTCACACAATGTAGAGCAGGGATTTTGAAATTCTAGCAATTTATAGCTCCTTATAAATTACACATTGTTTGTGGCTGTTACAAAACAGCGCCATTCGCGTATCTACTCACTGGTTATTTTTATATCGCGCATGTCGAACGCAGCTCGCGACGGTTCAGTTTACAAATGCACATAAACGCGCGATGCACGACTTTGTTACTTGTTACCAACGTATTATTTAAAAACTTCGTTTACGTGGTAAAAAGTACTCAAACATAAATTTTAACATCGCCTTCCTAAAATATTGTTTCTTGATAAATGTAATTTTCAAGTTTTTAAAAGGGGTTTTAAATACTACCTAGAAGCAATTTATCAATATTCCGGGTAATTTCGCTTGGGGAATGAAAGGCACGTTGGAAGTTATCAACCAATCATTATTCAATTTCACCCCAATTAACTGGATGGGGTCTCGGAACATTTGGTACATAAATCAATCGCTCTGAAACCGTAGCATTAAACCAACACGCGTGTAGTAATTAATTATGAATGTTGGACTATCTGATTCTGTTGTCAATGATTAAGGCTAACACACTAGGAAAACAGAACTATCTAAGAGAAAACACGCCTCACAGTTAGAGGTTTAATACTGAGTTTCAGTAGTGTGTCATGAGGTTACCTAGGGACGTGTCTAGCGCCTTTTAAGTTTGTTATAGCCAATATCCTGTTCTAGTGCGGTTTGTATTACAAAGATGTCCAGCTGAGAAACCTCGGACGTGACCGGAATACGCAGCGCTCATAGTAGCTCCGGAACCAATCAGTAAATATAATAAAACCAATCCTATTATGCACCGGCCTTTACTTACGAAGTTACGACTTAATCACAGCGGCTGACGCAATGTAACAATCTCGCTGTGATTAGCTTCTTGACTTATAATTTTGTGGCATTTTCATACACTGTAATTTTATACAGAAGGGCATTAAAGACATTCGTGCTCATTTATTTCAATGTGAATCTGGAATCTCATCGGTCTGACCTTTGAGGACCTCCGTTGAAACTAGTTGTCTAATATTCTGTTCTGGGTACTTAAAACAGAAAAACCTATTCTAGTCGTACAACAGTTTCACAACCGACGATACTGACAGCTTTTTATAATTGCCTTTTCAAACTGAATAAGAAACGTCTAAATAGAATTAAGCACATCTAAAGGTTGAATAGAATTGCAACAGTAGCTGTTATGGTTTGGTCTTCAACCCGGATTCGAAAGCTATTGTTATCGAACACGGCTTGTGACAATACCTCGACTTCGAGCGCTAGCGTGTCTAAACTCTTATTTCAAGTTATACAATAAAGGTGCTTTTTTCACATTGGAAATTGCTCCAGAATAAGCTTTCGTTGAACGCATCAACATCATAGACGTGACTTTATAGGCTTCGGTAACGTCGCATAGTCATAGCGAAATAGCCAACACGATATAGCAAGGTCGCACGTCTACGCTGCTAAGCGGCTTCAACGCTGCTACGGTGGAGTCTACGAGTTACTACGCCGCGTCTACGCTGCTACGCGGTTACTAAGCCGCTACGTGGGTGACTACGAGCTGCTACGCCGCGTCTACGAGCTGCTAAACGACGTCTACGAGCTGCTATGCCGTTTTTACACCGTTCTACTGTGTTTATGTTTCTTCCACGTCTTACGTTACGTCCGAGTAACGCCCGCACTGAACAATATTAAAGAGCGAATGTACTCAAACCTAACCAAAAATATAGAAAATGCTTGCTCCTGTGATTGCAAGCATTTTCTATATTTTTGTATCGTTATGATTTCAAAAATGAAAGTATTTTTGCGTAAAATTAAAATGCATAGGTATATTCTAGTATTCGTTCAGTTTTCATGACAGCTTTTCCCTGAAAATTTAACAAAGCGCCATAATGCACAAATCCCTAAAGCCAAAACACTCCATTTACAAATATGTCTGTGATGTCGCCGAACCCTAATATTATATTCCATTTTACTGAAGCTCTTTTGAAACGCCTAACTGATTCCATCTATTTTTCTATCAGGACCGAGCACGTTTCTCGGACACGAGCTGGCAGATCCACCGCACGTGGATGCGCAATGGCGACCCGCTGCCGCTGTCGCCCACGCCGTCGCGCTCGCTGCCCGCTCCGCTCGTGGCCCCTCCCGCGCCGCCCGTCCCCGCGACCGTCACCTTACGTTCCGAACAGAACGGCATCTATGACACCATTTCGGTAAGTGAAATTATTGCTTATGGCTCATCAGTATTTTAAGTGCGACGAATACAATTAGTTTTAAATGGAACTTTAAACTAATAGGATTTGGAATGAGGCACAGCTCAATATATTGCGCATCTTCAACAAGTATTCAAATGCTGTATGTACGAGTATGTAATTCTTATTAAAAACCGAACGTAGTTGCAAGTTAATTAGCACAACAAGCAGTGTAGGTAGTTAAATACGATGCATGAAAGTCCGTCAGCGTGAAACATTTTCAGTTTTTTTTTTAGGACAAAAATTCGGGATGAAAAACTTTCATGCAAATTAGTTCAGCTGTTTCAGTAACAAGCGATAAACAACACATTTTTGCGTAGGTATATTTGCCATGCGAAGTAAATTATTTCAGTAAAGTAATTTTTTTAGGAGATTTTATGTTACGTGGAGACTTAAGTAGGGTAGGCTTTTTTGGACTTCGTGAAACTTTTTCGCATAGGTAACGAAAAGTTCAGATCACTTACGTCAAGGGAGTTAATAAATCAGAATTTCTGAAGAATAAACGGTAAAATTCTTCGATAACAGCGTAACTGTTGAACAGCCAGTAATTCCCGGAGTTAGTTTTTATCTTTTAACATTTATTTCGTATGCACAGTGTCAAATCATTATCAAAGATAGTTTATAATAAAAATCACGGCGATAAAAGATCAAACTTTAACTGAACTGTTCTGAAGATACTCATATCTGTTCATTAGATGGTGTCGGGACTAGACTGAGTTTTATTACGTTATGAAGCTATCATTGCTTATTATCTGTCTGATGTTTGTTTATTTAATGCTTATCTGTCTCGAGTAGAGCCGCGTGTCATGTACTACATATATATCTGCAATTATCTCGAGAGGTTAGTAATTGAGGAAACTTCTAACTATAAATCAAAAGTTCGCGGGTAACGTGTTATTTAATTTTGATATCACATTCCAATAATTAACTAGTCATGAAACGCCCGTGACGAATAAATGTGTGGGCAATTTTATTAAGTTAGAAAATTGAATCGAAAAAGCGGGTATGCGGACGTGGTATTAACCCGTCAAACAGCACCGAGCCCTGCGCGCGCGCACGCCCGTACACGACGCGACACAGAAACTGAACCTCGGCTTTCGAACTATAGATTTGCATTAACTGGTCATAAATCATAATCTGCCGGGCGGCGGCCCAGGGCTCCGGCGGCTTAGAGGCGCACTCACGAGCCGCGAGTTCCTGTTGTTTCGCTAATGTACCTTTGTGCTCGCGCGCTCGTAAAATAAGGGTTAGTGGCCGGGGACTGCCGCCTGCTGTCACTAAACTCCACTGTTATAACTTACCAACATTTTATTTTCAGTTAGACGAGTATTCAGCCAGCCTTTATGTACTCAGGAACACCAAATACTCATGTGTCCATTACAGGAATGTAATGCCTATGACCACACCAAGCAAGTAATAACAAACTTCACGCGAAAAGCTATAAGGAAGTAACGATTGCATGCCGAATAGCTTGTCAATGAAAAGCATCAGTACTTCACAAGCTCGTCATTTTCGTTAGAAGTTATAGAAATGGTAATTGCAAGTGAAGTAACAAATGTTGCGAACAAAGGGTCGACATTGGCGGCAGAACTGGGCCGGATGTAGCCACCATTAATATTACGAGTGCTCTGGGACACCATAGAGCATGGTTATTTGTTTCCTCTTGGCTGCGCCCACACGGCTCCAGTTCCGCACTAAAGTATTTTCACTTAGTTTAGTATTCAAGTGAGTAGTTGTTATTGTTATGTGTTTGGCGAAAATTGCAGTTGGCACAAATCGCGTTTTACTGTAGGTAATAGGCGTTCGTGTTTCACTAAAATGTAATAACACAGCATGATAGTATATTAATTCTAAATAAATCCTCGATGTAGTAGTTTATTATAATAAATGCTACATTGGGTATGGGTATGTATTGTTTACAACAATACCGGTGCAACCAATATTGTTTAGCAACAGCCAGTGAGTCACACTTCAGGAATATCTCGCGAGTGTGCTTCGTGCCTTAGACCCTTAGTGCGGGTAGCTAGAACTCCATCAATCCTTGCAGCATATTATATTTTATTGAAGTAATCGTATAAATCATGACCTAACCTTGCAATTATTGTCAGAACTAGTTATTATTGGAAATGCTATTTAACACAAGCCCTTGATATTTTAATTAAGCTGTAAATCGATACAGTTTATTAGTTTTAATGTGATTGCTACGTCGCTGGCTAATAATTGGCACAGTTATAATAACGAGCTAATGTTACGACAAAGGCAATTAAATATCCTATGATAATTAAAAATAAACAAAGAAAAGTTCATAGTTCGTTGCTCTTTCAAATTAAATGTTTTGTAGTCAACATATTTGTCATAGTAAAAGTTCAAGGGTTGCGCTATTGCGAACTGTCTATAGAAATAGTCCCCTAAGGCCGTTTATGATAATTTCCGGCGCAGTAAGTGCTGGCCTCGGGGAGTCGGGGTAGTCCGCAGTTCCACTAATGGGGTAATTGTGCTCCCAATAATTGACGAACCAATCGCTGCCACCTTCCGACTTGTTAATGGTCGTGTTCCTTCACCAGGAACTTGTGAATGTGAGAGTTGGGACATTCATCATTTACCTATTGTTCTCTTTAACTTGAAACATACGTACATAGAATGATAGTTTTGCCTTTTAGTTTTATCCACAGGCAATCACATATCAATGATAAGAAAATTGAAATGAATTTATAGATTCTGTTTATCTTATCTATCAGAAATATACATCCAAAAGAACTTTATGTAAAAGACTTCGTTCTGATCGAAAAATCTGGGTGTCAATACCTACCCTTCTCAAATATATGTAAAGGAGCTTTCCTTTAAGAACAAAGTATTCTCTTTATATGCATAGGCGCACAAAAGGCCGACACAGTATTTCAATAAGCTTACCTTTTTACGGTCGCTTACTAAGAAATTCTGCAAGTTTGTCCCAAAGCTACCTACGTAATATTCCGGAGGAATGAAGTTCAGTCTTTTCTGAATACAAGTACGTGTTATATCCTGGGAACATTTCACAGAAAACAAGGTTGGGTACTCATATTGTTCAATGTCTAGTTGGTTCATATTTAGCAGGTGTGCTTCTGAATTCTCACGAAATTGCAAAACAGGTTGAATTTGTTATGAAATTACCTACATGTTATTTCCTGTACGTTTCTTGGATCTGCTTTGACATTTATGGAGATATCTTCTTTATTCCATTGTGATGATTCTGCTGTTGAATATTATAAAAAACTTTTTCCAAAAAAATACAACTGGGTTCCAAATAAAAAAAACACTACAACGTAAAAAATAAGTTTGATTTCGGAAGTCTGTGTTTTAGGTAGTTTCTTCGTATTTTGACACCGACTTACGAAATTAAAGTTATTTTTACCTAACAACATCACTGGACAATCGCAGGAAAGCAAAATACGTAATTTCGTTTACTTGGATGACAAAAAACCGTCATCCAAGTAAACAAATTTTGATTTAAAAGTCAAACTTCCTAACCGATTTTGATAAAATTTCTATGGGACCAATCTTATATCCTTTCGGATAAAAGATTTTTTTAAATCGGTTCATAAATCACGGAGATATGAAGTAACAAACATAAAAATACAACCGAGAACCTCCTCCTTTTTTTAAAGTCGGTTAGAAAGCAAAGCTGAGTTGTCGATAAATTAAGAGGAACCACGCTCAAACTTCCATGTGACAATTTTGTAAATATATCAATCCAATATTTTTATAAATCTTTGGAATTTACAAGAGTCGTTTGAAGTAAAGAGTATAAATGAAATAGGTAAACCTATTTGGACTAGCGCAGGTATTAAACACATTTACAATACTGGCTTTGCAAAACTTCTGCGGCTATAATATTTAAGGCTTTGCACAGTTAACTTGAAAAGTAGTGCATAGGCAAAATTTCCTGCCAGAACAATACAGTTCTAAAAGAGGTGATATTCTTGGCCGGAATAAGTTTCTTGCGAAGAATTAACTTGCGAAGAAAATCACATCGCTGTCCCCATGAATAATGCATTTGTTCAAAGAAAGGGATACGCAGATGAGAGCGTATTTTAGCAGCTGAAGCCAGGAATGAATAATTGAGCCTGCCGAGAAAATGTTTTAGATTGTTTAGACAGATATTACAGAATTCTCGGGGCTTTTGAAAAGAATATATCTGCAAGACTAACCATGCAAGGTGTCTTCTAATTTTAATATTAAAGTTTTGCAGAATTTTGTATTACTTTGGTCGATTCCCCGTCTTTTGTTCTTTGGTATTAGCAATGGAATTGTTTTGGTTTTGAGGTTATCAAATTCTCTAATTTTAGAACACCCTGATTTCTGATTGATCAGGGACCGGCAGAGTTAATATTCTCTGATCGTTAAAGACAGCTCTAGCAACATTGCGTATAACATAATTACCTATGAATTTTAGATACCTATTCTGGTAAAAGTGTAAGCGTATCTAACTTAACTCAGCTTTCTAAGGTTGAAAGTATCTAACAATGGTGTTGAAATGCACGTTACATAACATTTAAATATTCAGCGAGAGGACAGCAGCAAGCGGCAGGAAGACTTTATGGAATCCTAATGCCTTTTGTGCCAGTAAAGTTGAGTGTCGAACATTTAGCATTGCAAATACAATGATCTAATCTCAGTTCTGACTGACAATACAATGCTAAACAGTTTTCTAGGCGTAGGGCAGCGAGAAAACTGTTACGTAATCTGTTTGGCGTGGGCCTGACACGTAGTAGGTAGGTACTGTTATTTGCATTGTACGGATAAATTAGTATGATTAATGTAGGTTTTGACGTACTC
Source organism: Lacanobia wlatinum (assembly GCA_947578705.1). Lineage (NCBI taxonomy): Eukaryota > Metazoa > Arthropoda > Insecta > Lepidoptera > Noctuidae > Lacanobia > Lacanobia wlatinum. Next base: position 13,601,069 of record OX388028.1, on the reverse strand, counting down.
ATGACATGACATGCAAAATAGGGTTTCATTCTTGTAATACAACATAGGTAATGAATAAGCTACAAACAGAAAATATTTGACTGCGTTGTATCAGTGGATCGGAATACCATTAACCTATTAAAATTCTGTTATACTTCTGTACCTACCGTATAATAATATGATGTCATTAAATAAATAACATTCAACCTTCATTATTTCGCAATCATTCACCCAATGTTTGCCTGTGCAAAATAACGTAAGTATGATTATCTCAAGCAACTTACTAGACATATTCGTCTACAAAAAATAGTAGTGTGTGTAAATACGTACCTATTGAATGGAATACCAAAGTGTGGTGCGAAACGAATAAACTAATAATACAAATTATGACACCTCGTTGTAAACTACTATGTACGAGGTTATAGGTGTGAGCGGACCACCCGGCGGCCACCGGGGAGATACTGATCAGGCCCGATCAGGGCATCAGGTGTCGGCGCACAGGCCATCGAGCCATCCCCGACGTCGCCATAAATAAAATTCGACACTTAAACAATAGACCGGCCCGACCCGACCCACAGACCCGAAGATCGAGCGATACCGCTGCGCCACCCGCTCCTCCGCTCTCCGCAATCACAACACTACACAACCTGTTCTAGCTGCCGTACGACCAGCTCTACCGTCAAGTACCGTCACACCTCTCCACTCAACATTTAATACATCACTATCATCTCCATTGCGGCTCATGCTGCGTCATTTTATAATCATAACAAAATGTATTTCAATTTATGAAATTGAGCAAAACTAAAATAAATAGCCATCGATATAGGTCGGCGTGGTGTAATTAATACAAATTAATTGCTTTTGGCCGTAAGTGGCTGTCAAAGAGGCCGCGGGCCGGGATTAATGTTAGATAAGTGATTGGGCGGCGGATCGCGAAACTTTCTCACGATAGCTATTGCGATAGCAGCGGGCCCGCGGCGACGTATCTTCCTGGCTTACGGGAACGCCGACAAAATATTGTAGTTCCTTTTTCAGTCAGAGATAATGTTGTTTACTCTGACCATTGCTCACTGCACTTTGCTTATTTAGTAGCCTGGTTTGTTGGTTGCCTTAAGAATTCGCCCGCAGGGAATAAAACTTTTTTGTTAATTTTCAAATTTTTTATTGAGCGTAAATTTTCTAGCCAGCTTTTGTGTAATACCGATTGCCAACTATTAAGAAAATGTTACGAAGGTTTCCTCTTAAATAGTGTAATTACTCTGTTCATAGTCGCAAGCCTCCGTAATTACCAGCAGCGAGTTAAAGAAGCAAACGGTAGAAATAGAAAGTTTATTCCATAGAAATGAAATGTTATGTAAATATTAAGTCTCCGAGTAAATATTTGGGCTCCGACTCGTTGGTGGACGTTACGCTTACATTAGTTGCTTTTTAAAGTAATATTTACTTTGGTGGACCACTTTCAAAGCCTCGGTAGTGATCTTGTATTTTCACGCAGCAGAAACTCAATTTAAATGGAGTCACTATTTATATTTATTTTGGTACGGTGCAGCGCGTGCAGCGATGCAACGAGGGAGGAATTGGGTTAACTGGCAGGCACGTCGTCACCCTAACTTTAGACGAACACTTCGCCTTCATATATGTAGATATCAAAATAATCGGTTAAAGTCAGAAGTGTTAAAAAGCGTATAATTAAGCGTTTAGAGTTGAAAACCGGTTATTTGAGAATGTTTAACGTCTTTAGACAACTTGGCAATAGGCGCTCTTACTTCCTATTTACAAAGTAGTGTAAACAAATTGCTTGTAATTTAATCAACGTTTTTAATCACGCGCTATGTGATCGATAATCTGATAAAAGTCGAATTAATTTGACTTACTTGCTGAGATATATGGAAAAGGCACATAACTATTTATTAACCTTCAGATATTAAACGAGTTTGTACCTATAACCTGTTTGCTAGTTTATCTTTATTGCTAACAATATTGTTGGAAATGAACAACTCGATGGTGGTGATACTGATTATGTTGTCTTCTTAAAGTCGAGTTTGAAAAGAGACGATCTAGTCCTATGTTTTTATTAATTTTCGGTCTCGTAGTTACACTTTATTGAAGAAGCGTATTTAAGTTCAACATAGCTACTGTGCTAATGCACGAAATCTACGAGTTTTGCTATTTGTCTAGAATAAACCTACGCAAAGAGTGGAGCTTTTATAAATTCGCTTTACAATTGCCGAAACGATTGCTAAGGCCTCCTGAAACACAATGTATATGGATTGATTGGCATTCACGAGTTGCCCCCAACTTGTGCAGGCCATGTCCGTGAGAATGTCGCATTGTCGATCAGTTCGATACACATCCAGATAAGTTCATAATAAGGACCGTGGGTTACTTCCGGTGACGTCAGCGCAGGTACCTTGTCGTCTCGTACTAATTAGGTGATTATTCGTTACTTATGGCGAATTAGTGTAAAATTGATCGTTGTTTCGACTGCCTGTCATGTTTATGACAATTAACGAGATGAGGTAATTAAATAAAAAAATCTGTAAAATAAAATGTTTAAAATTACACTTTTATTGAAGTAGGTATCATAAACAACTACAATAATAGTTAAAAAAGACGAAAAACAGTAATAAATGTTTTAATTTAAGTAAAATGATGACATAACTGTTCTACGAGTATGACGTCAAATCTCACTGGGACTCACATTAACTGCATACGCGTAAACAAGTACAAAATGGGAAGATATTTTCAATCGGGGTTAGTTATAAAGTTATCAAGAAAGCAAGCGAGACGCGATGCACGCGCGTTTGTTTACGGAAGCTTTCCGCACGCCCCGGCCCGCCCGCCCAGCCGCCCAGCCGCCCAGGCACAACACATGAATGAACCGGTAGCCATTGCGTCATGCGCCGTATTACAACTACTTTTATATTAAAACGTCGAGCGAAGATACGACAGACATTTACAGTAAACTTACATGAAAATGTCACAATCACACTAACTCACACATTATCAAAAGTAGGTAATACATTAATCGTAATGGAAGTATAGATACAGTGACGTAATTCATTTTTTAATAGAAAGCTACACTACCGTGGAGTTTCATAGGCTACTTATCCGAAAAAATCACGGTTTCAGTCGGCTTTCCCATAGCAAAGCCGCAGGAAAATGTACAAATAGGGTTTATTTCACTTTTATCCTACAATTCAAACACCCTCGCTTTTAAGTTCACAAGCCAATTATCTATTTCAGTTTAATGATGGTCAAATCACTGTAGGCACTTCATTAACTATATGGCGAGAAAATCTTGAACTTTATGACGGCATTTTAATTAAAATATTCGAAAGTGCGAGTTAAGGTGCGCTTGTGACTTTAATGACACCTCCTTTGATTAGTGAGTTGAGTGCTTACTGTAAATATTAAAACAAAGAGCTGCCATAGACTACACTTCATAGTGGTGCAAGTATGTATCAATTTAAGACCAACTTATCACCATCATCACATGGTTACTAATTACCATTATCTACGTCTTAAATTGATACATACTTGGCATTATACTTAGTTAAAAAATCTTAAAAGGCTGACGTAGTTATAAAATGTTTTGTTTTTGTACATGGACACGCACGATGCACTTTCTCAGGATTATTTTATAAACCTTTTGAAATAAAGTGACGTTAAGACTTCAAGATATTTATTAATTCCTTACTAAAGTTAAAACAACGTTTATAAAAAAACCCAACCAGCTTCGGTTTCGCGCGGTACAGCGGGTTCTTGCCCTTGATGGGTAGAGGATGGGTCTCCGTGTTGAACACCCACTCATCCAGCGACACGAACTAGCTTAATTTATTTTGAGTTTTTTGAACGACACAATAGTTTATCGTCGTAGTCTAGACAGAGTTGGCTCATTAATAATTTAGAAATGGCTGGATTTTGGTAACAAGAAATACCCTTCTTCGTTGTAAAATCTCTAGGTCCGAATGTCATGTAAAGGGTGTTTACTGTCTGCAAAAGCTCTATAAGATAACATCGAAATGTGTAGTGCACGGTTGTCTAGCGCGTCGCGCGTCGGTTGCCTAGCAACGCTCTGACGCCACAGTGCCGCCAGAGGAGCGCCGGGACGCTGCGGCGGAGCGCCGCCAGTGCCGCTCCCGACGTCGCCTCACGCGTGTCCGACACGATTAACTAAATAAATCTATGAGCATGTATTATGGACTTCTTGTGCAACTTGGCTCGAAGATTTTAGACCAGTGCCAAAAAAAACGCGGACCCGGTTCCATTGTTTTAATAAAATTTATGTCTAAACAAAAGTGCAGTGAAAAGTTGTTCAGTGAAAAACTTTAAACTAAGTCATGTGAATTTTTACTTAATTTTATGGTGTAAAAAAGAGTATTCACTTTTACTAGTTAAAAACCTAAAAACTCTTCAATGTGAAAGGATTTCAGTAAATTGTTTTCGTATCTTGTTAATTCAGATGTTTAAACATTCTCAGATAAGATAAAGGAGCACAATACAAGGATTACAATGCCTTGATAACCGCTTTGCAAATTATGATAAAGCAGACAAGAGCGCTTGGTAATTAATTATACAAAATACCAGACTACTCTGTCGAGTAACTTCAAGAAGCAGTTACATTTAATGTGCGCCTTAGAAAGGAAATTCTTGCAGAATATTCAGAGAAACGTTTCAATCGCCCGTACCGTTTGTAATCACTGCTATTGAAAGCAAAAAAGCTAGCGCAATGAAAAGAGTCGTCGGCGGCCCGGCGTCTCGGTGACCGCTGATTCCCGTCATATGACGATCTTTTATTTAGATGAGGCACACCCCCGGGGTCATTCAACCCCGCGCGGTAGCACGCGTTTTATGAGGAAGGTCAGGGTTATAACGGTGACGTGACGGTGCAGCCACTCCACTACCAAAGTCCCGAGCCGACTCACGTTAAATGAATTATTGCAGGCTTAGACTTTAACAATAGAGCTATAGCAAAACAATAAAGATGCAAAATTATGCTTTAATTAGACAAGATCGTCTGTATTGTGCTCTGATAAGCATGTGTCATCTCAAAGATTCAAAACATTGAGAAGAGTGACGTAGTGCACAGCGCGCGGTGTCGCAGTGCAGGGTTCGGGGCGCATGCCCCGGGCGCTCGCTGCCGCCACTCCATGTGTACTACAAACCACACGCTCCTTTCATACATCTTTTGTTTTTGTCCACACATACCTTTAATTTAGAATTCTCTTTTTCAAGCATTCTTTTTTCTTTTATTTTAGCCTCAAATGCCCCACAGTTAGGCAGAGCTTTTTTCACGAGGAACTTAATTAACAGAAAATTCAGCAGACGAAAACAGGCTTGATGATACGATATGTTCTGGAACACGTTATTTTATAATAAATTTATTTCAATAGATTGAGGACATAGTGATACAAGTTTAAATGTCATCGAAAGACTGTAACGAATTGATGGACTGGGCGAAGTGTGTGCAAGTGGAGGAAGATGCGTGGTCGCTGCAGCAAGGGCGCGGACGCCGCGAGGGCGCTGCACCGGCTGGCGTTTGCTCTGTGGCGCGCAGTCTTCTACCTCCAGCGTGCGCCTGCGCGAGCCACGCGGCGCTCGCGCAGCCTCGCCGAGCACACCCGCGCTCCCACTGCGGTCTGTCTTGACTACTGATTGATACCACGAACACTCGTAAAACTACGTGACCTATTTTTACACTTTTAAATATCCGTTTTAAAGCCGGATAAAATATTGCTGTTATATACGCACGCGCATAAAATACTATAACAACATTGCCGGCAGCATCTACTCTGCCTAATATCAGACGTATACGTTATATTGACCGTCAAAGTTAATCATAACAATGAAAAATGCAGCTTTGAGAAAATCGAAGCATTTTTAGATGGTTTAGAGTTTGTAAAACTTTAATCAAGTAATAAATTAACAATAATAATAACTAAAATGACGATCGGAAAGATTGCTCCAAATCAACATGCATTCGGCTATCACCATAATCCGTTTCTGCTGTTTCAGCCCTACATTGACATATTTTCTTTATGCTTTCCATTTATGGAAGCACTATCATCTTTTAGACCAAATGGATCAAATTATCCGACGCACTTTGTCATTAATTTTGAATGTGGCCTTGGACGACCGAGCTTGGGCACAAGCTTTCCTTCCCATCCGCATGGGAGGACTCGGCGTCCGCAAAATTTCTAGTATAAGTTTACCGGCTTTCATATCTTCGGTCCACGGCACTGAGGAATTAATCAGGAATATCCTGGCTTCCACACTGGTTAATTTTGATATAGTGCTTCACCGATGCTATCGATGCCTGGAAACTCGCTTGCCCGAGTATTGACCTACCTGACAAACCATCTTCCCAGAGGCGGTGGGACGAGCCGCTCTGCAGAGGAGTTCAGAATAACTTACTGTCTACGTCTGCTACTACTGCTGAGCGTGCGCGCCTGCTAGCTGTGGGAAAATGGGAGTCATGTCTTCGGCTTCATGCACTACCGTCGTCGAACCAAGGCACTTTGTTTGACGACACCACTTTCCGCCTCGCTGCTTCTTTACGTTTAGGAGCCCCTTGTTGTTCTCCTCATCGCTGTCACTGTAGTGAAGTTGTCAATAGCCTGGGGCACCACGGCCTTTCTTGTAGCCGCAGCGCTTGGAGGACACGCTAATTTAAACGACATAATCCGACGAGCTCTCGTCACCGTCAGTGTTCCAGCCGTATTAGAACTCAATGGCTTGGCACGTGACGATGGCAAAAGACCGACGACATGTCTTTGTTTCCTTGGAAGATGGGACGCAACCTGTGTCCATACGCTGTGGCTGCGGAAAGCCTCAAGCGGCGTAAATATAGTAACCTTATTGGTAACTATATTTTCGAGCTGTTTGGGACTGAAACCCTCGGGCCGTGGGGCCCTTGTGCTCACAGCCTTTTCAAAGAAATTTCGAAACGGCTGGTTGACACTTCCCGTGACCCAAGAGCTGGCTTTCACTTTTGCCAGAGGCTAAGGCATTGCCATTCAACGTGGCAATGCCGCCAGTCTCTTGGGCACATTACCAGTTGACAGCGTTGAGGACCAATTTTTTGATGCTATATTTAAGTTTGTTGTTAGTTTAGTGTATTTGTTAATTTTAAAGTTTGTTGGATTTTATTAAAAAGACCAGTACATTTTTCAGACATAACGTCGACACATTTTTCAGACATAACGAGACTGAAATACGGTTTTATTTTATAAAAGCAAAAAACTAATAATAAGTACCACATCACTTTTTGCACCATTTCTTTACCGATTTAGTTGTCTCGGTTCTCGTTGGGTGTTTTGTCGAAATCCAAAATGTAGTCTACCTATGCTACAAAAATATTTTATTAAGTATCTCAGTAGTCATTATAAAATTGGGATACAAGCTTTACAGTGACTTTAAATAATAACAATGTAGTCGTCTGTTAATCAGCTGTTTTACGAAGCGATGTAAGCTGCAGTAATCACTTAAGCCGCGCCCAAAGGGGCTCATTTATCAGCTTCATTGACGGGACCCGTCCATCCGATCGCGATACACCCTGCCAGGGACTGACGCTGGTAAAATACGACCAACACACGTTTCACATCTCAAGGTAACAATAAAACTAGCGTTGTTCCGGGAAAATGGTAGTAAATTGTGCGTAGATGCTTGCTACGATTTTATCGTTAGGTATAATTCCTAGCCTTGACCACTGTGACAATGAATCAATACAAGCGTTCGACTTAAAATATACAAATAGTTAATCAAAAAAGTAATACGACTTAACAAAGTTTTTTGGATTAATCGTGGGAGTTGCTACGATTTTTGCTAATAGGGCTACGAAATTCGTAGCAGATTGGCGTAGGCTGCAATTTTTTTTATAATAGTATTTGTGTTTGTTTTCTTTCAATTGTTATAACAATAAATTAGTTATTTTTTATCTTTTCAAGCATGACTAAACTAAAATCTACTATTATATTTTATGATCCATATACTTATGAACAACTCAACCACACATTCAATACAACATTATCTAAACAAGATTTCAGCTGACAAAGAAACGTTCATCAAGTGTTGTCAATAGAACTGTCACCACAACTAAACCACAAACTACACCAAGCCCTCGAAGAAATGAAATCATGTACCGTACAAAGCTCGCCTCAACGTTAGATAGTGAAATGAAATGCATTCCTCAATGCCACCTCGGCGTACTATACAATCATAATATATTTCTGTGAAACGAAATCCCATCAACTCGAAGCTGACATTGAGAAAAAATGACAAGGATTAAATTACTACTTTTGATTTCATTTTAATGACAGCCCGAGCTCGCGAGGCTTTTCAAAGATTCATGTTGCAATAATCGCAGTAATAACAGCTTGGCAGTAATCTGTGGCGATGTTTTAATAACATTCTGTTGTTCTTTTGTTTTAGAGTCGAGCAGTGAGTGCGCCCGCCACCCCGGCTTCAGCGACATTTTCGAGGGAACAGGTAAAAATAACACTATTATTTTTTATTAAATGAAAGTGTACATGCGAAAATGTATTCGGATTATTCTGAACGAATGTTGTTTTCGTTTTCAAAAGCGAGAAGTCTGTTTTGCAAACGTCGGTTGTAGAATAAATTAAGATTAGTGACATCAACTGAGCTAAACGTGTTAACCTCAACCTTCATTATCAGCTGTCTCTGATCAGCAAATTAATTAACCATTTCATTAAACACATTAAGTGATTGATAGCGATCATGTGTGTGTAGCAACGGGAAACTAATTGATCATATCTCATAAATAAATTATTAGTAATTTTTACTCGACTGCCCTCGAATAAGGGTATTGTTTTTCTTTTCTATCTTTCTTTCCTCAGCGAATATGAACGAGCTTAATATTATTTTACGTAATGCAATCATAATATTCATATCATGTCTTTCTTTGGCACGGTACCAAACCACTTGAACGCACGATATGTTTTCTCAATGGCGACCATAAAGTATAGACAAAAGTTGCTTCTTTATCGTTTGTAGGTTTTCTTTCTATTTAATGTATGTCATACTTCGGAGATGGAGATTTCAAATTCAATGAAACTTTAATGAATCTATGCAAAATCTTAATTCGTTGATTGTGAGAACTTGCAAAAGAAACATTGTGATTGTATGGCATTTTTCTTCCCATACTTATTTTAAAGAACACGTCGTGGGCGATAAGCAGTTTTCCAAAAGGATACACATTTTACATTCCATTACAAAAGGAAACTAAGCTTTATTCTCGGCATTTTTCGCAATTATCTTTAATCAACCATAATTTAAACCGCATTTTAATGGGCCATCGATACAAATAAATGTCTTGTGTTCAAATAGCCTTAATTTACATCACATAAAAGCGGGGCTTACGCATCGACTACTCTAATCCGATTAACTGCATTGAAGGCGAAGCTCGCGGAGTACGCAGCTTCGCGTCCCGTCGCCCGCGCCTGCGCCTACGCAGCTTTGAGACACTTTCACAGAATTATGGCGCGCCTACGACCTTATGTTGGCTGACATAAACACTTAAAAGCAAGACAAATCAGGGCTTTTCTCTTCGCTGTCACCTTTCTATTCTAGTTTATCGTAACAACAGTATGCTTTACATAGTTTTCCACGCGTCTGGTTTTATTTCATAAAGCGGAAATTATGATGGGATTAGTTGTTCCGAACTCGTTTTGAAGTTTCGACAAATGTTTACGAGTCCTTCACACTGCACAGCCGGCGGGGAACACGTGTTTTAGCCGAATCTACAAGAGGGGTCCTAAAATAACTCCTTGTGAACGCTTCTGATTGCTGTGTAGTTTATTTCCTGCGTGTTGACCTTGTATTTTTTGGATCTGATAATGGGAATGTGTAAGGAACTCCTACACCTAAAGTAAATGTTACAGAACAAACCGGTACGTCATCGTACGGAATAGGCAATAATTTTCGTATTAACGTTTTGTTATATTGTATCTCTTGTCAGCTGAGGTGAAATAGAAGCTTATTGTATTCCGACATTTTGTTACACAACAATTAAATGTTTTGTTATTATATTATAATGTGGTCATTGACGCGTTGAATTTCTGTTATTTATGCGCATCGGGTGGAAACTGGATATTCTGTCCGATCATTGACACCAATAAGGCACAAGGGTGATAAACTTTTGTTATTAAACAATACAATAATGCACCTATATAATACCTGTATACCTGTGTAATGTACCTGTACATTGTCTAAATCATGCGAAAAAGGTATCCTTTGCTTGCCAGGATTATTGTCGAAACACATGTTCGGTTCAGCATTAATCTACATACTTACCTATATCCAGATGCTCGTAAATAACAGTACTCCTTGACCTGCCACCACCTGACGTCCGTAGCTCAATTAGTGTCCTTGTTTACTTCCCTTCATAGTAGAACTAGAGGTAGGAAGATCTCAATTTATGTCCATTTACACGTGTATCTTCAAGATCTCAATGCATTATGCCCACGGAAATTATGCGTCTCCTTGCTCACCTCTATAAATTAGGTATGCACTACATTGATTTTTATTCAGAAACCTTAGATGCCATCAGGGGCGGATCCTGGATTGTCGTTTGGAGTCCCGGAGGCTTGACTCCGCTGAGGGTGGGTTTTAGCAAAGAAGTTAACATTAAAAAAACACGGAAAATTTTATTTTGCTTAACGCATAATAAGCATCCTTCGATTACTTTTCGTAAATTTCTCAATGACTTCGTTAGGTTTTGGACTACCAAAATTTTGGGTCTTTGGGGCTTGAACTCCTTCACCCACCCCACCTGGATCCACCAATGGATGTCATACTCGTAGTTGATAATATCTCTTAGCAGCAATAGTCTCGCAATCAGCAATTCTTCAAAGTCTGTCTTTAGCCTGGAAACTTGTCATTTGGCATAACTCATACTTACTCAGTTCAGAAACCCGCCCTATTAGGGAACTGATGAACTGGCAAAATTTATGTAGTTTTATAATTCTTCACTCATCCTCTACGGTAAATACTTACCTACCCATACACTTCATCTGTAAATTCTTGTTTTTTTCTCATCCAGGGTGGTTCCCGATCGGCCAGCTACCCCGGCGGCCCCGGCAGCAGGCTAGACCTGTGCTATGTGGCGGAGCGCATGCTGGCTCTCCACCTGCCCGAACGAGACGCGCATGCGGAGGCGCAGGCCGCGCATATGCTCACCAATAAACATGGAGAACATTTCATGGTGAGTACTCTTGAAAAACAACAGAAACATGCAAATTTCGCAGAAGTACCTGGTACCTGCTTAAGATAACATTCATTTGTGACGTAGTCTAGCATTTTTATGTTATTCTACAATTTAAGTTTAGGTACACACACGGAATTAGCTAGATCTTAACAAAAGCATAAATTGACAATCAATAGTAGGAGTATGTATATGGAGGTTAAACGATTTTTTTTACTCCATGATTTACTAGCGGTATCTACTTCAAAGTCAAAGTCAAGTAAAAACGTTTATTCCAATTAGGCCATTAAACGGCACTTTTGAACGTCATTCACATTTCAAATAATATAAAATAATCGGCCCTTGTAAAAGTGTATAGATATAGGACTAAAATATGTATGTTAATAAAACTCAGAGGAGCAATTATCAATATTACCATCCTCTTCTCTTCCTGCGGACTTTTTTATAATGAACGGAAAGAGATGCATTCATAGACCATCACGCAGCAAATAATTTCTATGATTTTATTCTCTTCGTCATTAGCGTAGATTTTCATGTTAAATATTTTAATTAGAGGAAGTGCTGCCCACATGGTGGGCGCGTCGCCGTCTCCGAAGAGCGGCGCTTTGAAGAAAAAAAAAATATTTAAGAAATAATTTTATAAAACGGGCTTATAATTGCTACTATGGCAAGATATGTTTGACAATACAGTTGGTCGTTTGAAGATACCAAAGAATATGTATTTTCTAAAACCACAGTTATACACACATAAAAATACGTATTTACTTTTTCACATGGTACCTATCTGGTTGTAACTATCGAAAGCCAATGGAACAACATTAGAGCTACAAAGTCTAATGTAAATTTGACCTGCACCCTTATATGGAACGCGTTTAGTAACTCAAATGCTAGAAATAAGAGACACTCCCGCCTTAAAAGTCTCCTAGTTAATATTACTTGTGGGACCTTTAGTCTTAGTTTAAAAAGAGCCGTAAGGAGTATTAAGTTAATGGTAGTTAGAAAAGATTCTTAATTTGTAACTTTTCCATATGTGTATATCATTCATCAAGTCTTTCTTAGGTTTTTGTTAGATCTTCTTGTAACTGCTTTGTAGTTTAAACTATACTGCGTCAATCTGGGAAGCAAGTTTTAAGGTCAAATGTGATATGTTATGTGTAAATGGTTTGATTGAAACCTTAGAGCCTAGCACGAACGTTTTGACGTATAGTAACGTGATAGTAACGTTAACGTAAGTGAATTTTGACTATAAAAATTACAACCCCAGAGCCTAGCACGAATGTTTTTGATGTACCTATATTTTTGTATTATACAAATTGTTTATGTCGTATAAATTAAACCAAAATACTATGGGTTTATAGTATTTTTATATTCAAAATTCACTTACGTTACTATACGTCAAAAAAATCGTGCTAGGTCCTCTGATCCCAAAAAATATTAGGGTCTAAAGACAAACAACTGACATTCACACACAAACACTAGACATTCTGTAAGCGGTAGCGTGGCGGGGGCTACTGACAAAAATTTTAAAAATGTAGGATTGACAAACGCTCTCGAATTGTCACGTCATCAATTCCTTAAATTTTGGCAATTGACACTTGCATTCGCTGATAGGATGACAATTTTTCTAGAGCCTGATAGACCGTATACACGATACAGACTTCCATAAACTTCCATAGACTTTAATTTATACAACAAATAGATTTTTCTTATTCAGAGTTCAAAGTCTGTATCCAGTGGACCCAAGGAAAGATTACTTCTGACGAATATTCGGAATCTGCAGCTTTTAAGATGTTTACATTAACTTAATAACCGCTACGGTTCTAAAGAAGCAAACACTCTTTCGTGATTGTTAAGTCCACATGGTAGTCCTCCCGCTGTCCTCGACACTAGCGTCTGAATCATTGGTCCATGTATCTATCCACTTCCGTTTAGTTCTGCCTCGTTATTTCCTAGCAGAAACAACTAGCCTGTTGATTTTTCATCATTATCGTTTCCATCTTTTCCAGGTATTCGAGGTGAGCGGGGGCGACAGCGCAGCCGGTGTCGGGGCTGCTCGTGGCGTGTTCGGGCGCGCTCGTTCTCTCGGATGGGCCGGGGACCTGGCCCCACCGCTTGAGCGCCTCTGTGCCGCTTGCAAGCATATCGAGAGCTGGCTCGCTGCACATCCAAAGAACGTCGCTATTCTACTCGCATGGTAAATATCTGATACATGATTAATTCGGTTAAGAAGCCATTCGGTCTCCTGAAGACATTATGAATGCCACTACATGACAGATGACAATTATTATAAGACAGCCAGTCTGTAAGTAATACGCTTGCTAATACAGCAAGCGTATTACTTACAGGCTGGCTGATTTTTAACCGAGTTCAAAAAAGGTTCTGTATTTGTGTGTAGATATGTATTTTTTTGTTCACTAAAATGAACCTATTTAACCAGGAAGATGGATCGCTTGTTTAATAGTGACATATTCCGGCAAAATAAGACTATTAATAATAAATCAATCAAATAATCCGGCTGCCCAAAGGTACCGCGCTCGCTGTATAAGGAAAACAGATAATATTTTTTTGCATAAATTTTCCGGGTGTCGATTATACCAAGAATCCTAGATAAATCGTTACATGTGTAAATAGATAATACAGTAAATACATAGATTAATAGTACAGTGTCCCTTTTATTTCTGGTTTCCTTAATAGATAAGTAAATTCTTGTTAATTGATCTATGCTACGAGTAATTTTCTCTATTTCATTGATGAATAAGTAGGTGAGAAATTTATTTGCTTTAATCCAGATAATCGGGGGGTGCCCTGATAAAAATCGATTCGGTCTATTAGTTTTGATTAAAATAATAATTAATTTTCTTTTTGCATTGTTTCCAGGGGTAATCGTGAGCGGCTAGGGGTATTGGTAGCAGCTTACATGCACTACTCGGCGATATGCGGTGCGCCTGAGCACGCCCTCGATAGATACGCTATGAGGAGATATCTGGATGATCGAGTGCCGGTCTTCCAACTGCCAAGCAATAAACGGTAATAGGACACACCAGTTCCAGAATCGAACGATCCCTAATCGTCAATTTAAAATTTACTTAATTTAATTTACTTGCGTTTATTTAATTTAATTTACCATTTAAATCAGAACATAATTCTATCCAAGACACTTTCTTTTATTAAGTAAAGCTGACTTGACTTCACCGTGATGCCCATCAGATCAGCTCCTTTTCCTAATGGCAGTAGATTTCAATGGCATTGGCATCCGCTTTGTGCAAACTCAATTTAACATCATAGTTCGAAGAAGATCGCCTTCCTGAAACCTTGCATGACTGGTATTCACTTTGATCAGCTTCAAATAAGTTATATAAAGTCCCTGCAATTCTAGCTTGTTATAGTATTGGCACCCGAGTAATATTATTGCCTTCTCGCAAACAGCTACATCGACACCTTCGCCGGGCTACTGGCTGGTCAGATCCGAGTGAATGCAGCCCCCTTACACCTGACGCACGTGAGCGTGGCGGGCTCGCTCGCGTCCCCCGCCACGCCCACCATCGCCTTCCTCAAGATATACGAGAACTTCGTCTGCGTCTATACATCAGGCAAGTAACAACAACCGTACCAAGAGACTAGACAAAATCACTCTACCAGCGATAAATATTGTCGAAAAGTCAAGTCGCTATCGCTTATAGAAAGTATTTTTTTCTAGAGGCCAACTATAACGCTAGTTTATGAAAACCACCCGTATCGCTACGAAATAAAGGTGCTGTCAAATAAGCCAAATAATTTTTCTATCAGCGAGCGATAAGAATTGTCGAAAAGTCAAGTCACCATCGCTGATAGAACGTATTTTTTTTAGACGCTAAGGTCAACCCAACATAGGTTTTGAAAATAACCCTTAGTGCTACAAGATAAAGGTGCTGTCTAACTAGCCAAATTATTTATTTAAAATAATGTAAATAACACCTTAACAGCACCGTAAGAAAGTTGTCTTACGATTTCGCGTGTATAAACAAAGTCATTTGAAAGCGGTTTCCAAACCGAGCTTTTAGCATAAATACATCGCAAATATTGAGCGACACATATTATTCAAATATTTCAATCAGTTTGTATTGACATACTACTATGTAGGATGCTGTCATCGGATAACCGGTTGTTTATGACTCGGGCTGTCAGGCTACATATTAACAGTAGACAGTAAGTAGGAAGTGAATTGATTTCCAAAGTGCCTTCTGTTTTGCAAGCGGCGTTTAATCGGAGACGGATTTGGGCTTCCGTTTTTCGGTGTGCAAAAAGAGTCATGTCACATAGCCCAAAACTGGATCGCAAACAAAAAGGGTCGGTTAGAAAATCTTCAATATCTTCAAAAGTACCTGACCTAGCTTTATAAAATGAAGACTAAATTAAAGAATATTTAATGCCACATAAAGTAATAAATAAACGTTTTTTATTTATTTTTAATAATTGTATAAAAACTGAAAATGTAGAATAATGGTCCTTTTTGAATTAAGTACCAAAAGATTCCAATCAATTTTGTCGTGTTTGTTTTAGTTTAGCAATAAAAAGTTATAAATATGGTGTCTCTGCCTTATAAATTTTATTGTTCTGAAGTCATAATGTCGTTTACCCTTAAATAATGTACCAGGATCCTGACAATGCTTGAAGATGGTCAGTCAGCGAA
Source organism: Lacanobia wlatinum (assembly GCA_947578705.1). Taxonomy (NCBI): domain Eukaryota; kingdom Metazoa; phylum Arthropoda; class Insecta; order Lepidoptera; family Noctuidae; genus Lacanobia; species Lacanobia wlatinum. The sequence continues at coordinate 13,585,194 of OX388028.1, read as the reverse complement.
ATACAGCGAGAACTTTTCGTGTAACTATTTCTACAGTTCAGCGAGTACTCCAGCGTTTCGATGAAACTGGATCCAATCTTCGAAGACCAGGAACAGGCCGAACAAGGTGCACGACGGCGCGGCAGGATCGCTATATGGTGTCAACAATTTTGAGAAATCGCTTTCTTACGGCTGTTGAAGTATAGAATCATCATTTACGGGCTAGAGGAAACAATCTGAGTAAGAATACAGAAAGGCGGCGTCTGGCTGAAGCAAATTGAAAGCCATTAAGACCTGTAAATGGTCCAAAACTAGAAAGACACCACAGAAACTCAAGGTTGAGTTATGGTAGAGATCACGAGAATTGGACTCTGAATGACTAAAATGACTAATCAAGAGTTATGTTTTCAGACGAGTCTAGATTCTGTTTATACAAGCACGACGGGAGGAAAAGAGTGTACAGAAGACCGGGAGAGCGCTATAACCAAGCCTGTTTAGATGAAAAAAACCATACGGCGGAGGCTTGCTCACGTGTGGGCTGGGATTTCTTCCGAAAGCCGCCCTGAGCTAGTGGTGATAGAAAATGGAACTTTAACTGCATAAAGATGTCACTGAAATTTTGAATGACTACGTCGGTCCATTTTTTGTGGAAATGGGCGAGAATGCCATTTTTGTGCAAGACAATGCCCGCCCGCATACAGCTCAAGTAGTGTTTTCCTATTTTCAAGAAGACAAGATGATTTCTATTGACAAGATGTATGTGATACCGACGTATCACACACATGGAGTGGCCAGCACGGGACGAACTGGGACGACGTGTACGTCAGCGGAATCCGCCGCCAATCACGCTAGGTGAAATGAAAGAAGCACATCGGTAACCAAACTAAAACGAAATACGCATTTTTATTTATCTACACTAATATTATAAAGAGGAAAGATTTGTTTGTTTGTTTGAATTGAATAGGCTCCGAAAATACTGGACCGATTTGAAAAATTCTTTTAGCATTGGATAGCTACATTAACAGGGAGTAACATAGGCTATATATTATCCCCGTACTCCCACGGGAACGGGAACTACGCGGGTGAAACCGCGTGACGTCCACTAGTTAAAAATAAAAAGCTTGAATTCATTTTTTTATCCTCATTTAAGTACATTATTAACATATTCTTTAATTAAGTCTTTATTTCATAAAGCTAGATCAGGTATTTTTGAAGAAATTGAAGATTTTCTAACCGACCCTTTTTTTTTGCGGTCCAGTGTATAATTAACATTTAGGACCGGTTTTATGGTAATAGAACTTTTTTATCTATTTACATAGTATGGAACAGTTAGAACTTAAGCGTTTCTTGAATTTATAGATATAAATTCATGAAACGCTTAATTAAATATCTGTATTAAATATATAAGAGTTATTTAATACAGATGTTCTTTTGTGCAGGTCTATACATGGTGAACGGCGGTGGCTGGACAGTGGGAGTGGGACGGCTGGCCCTGCGCGGTGACGTAGTGGTGCGCGCGTACCGGCGCGCGGCCCAGGCGCGGACGGGCGCGGGCCCTCCGGGCCCCGGGGCCTCATTGGGCCCCGGACAGCGGCGCCTGGTGTTCGCGTGTCAGTTCCACACGTGTGCCGTCGCCGACCACACGCTCTCCTTCACCAAGCAGCAACTCGATCATGCCGTGCACGGTAACCACCACATTTCTGGCTTTCAGACGAATGTATCGTGAAGGATGTAGTATCAATTTACTGATATGTACCTACTTTAGTTAGATTGACGTGAAACTGATCCTGTAAGTACCTGATGCGAAAATTGTTCAATGATCCTTATTATTTAACAAAGTAATAGGTACAGTGGAATAATACACGGTACATTTATCTGTGCACATCTTTTTTCTCATACCAGTATTCCTGACACCATACGAAAAGGAGTAATACTTGTTATCTATTGAAGCAAAACTGGACGTCTCCCGAAACTTGAGTATAATGGCTCGATTAACGAGTTCAGTCTTCTAAACACAATTTTACTACTTTTTCAATGCTTTGAATGTGTTTTCTGTACTGCAAACTTACCTCTCATATAAAACTGCCATCATAAGATGCCAAAATCAAGTCATTTACACTCTAAAACACTAATGTATGACGCGTCTAAATCTGCCTATACAGCACATTAAAATGAGATAGTTATAGGTAGCTTTAGGTAGGTACGATACATACGAATACATAATACTATACTTACATTCTAGACAAAGATATTTATTTCAATAAGTGTTGTCTACAATTGAGTGCAATTACGCCAACGTCATTTTGTTATCAGGAAAATTGCTTGGGCCATTAGGTGTGAGGTCAAAGTAATAAATTTACTAGTATAATTTAATGCTATGCATTTAATTCAGCCAAAATACATTTTTTCTCGTTTACGAATAATTAATTCAATATGAAGCAGGCCACCATTATTTTAAGGAATTTACAGCAATTGGCACCTACTAGATCCACAAGAACGTGGGGATTGGCACGAAAAAAGAGGGCTATGCTCAACAATGGGTGAAGTCGGGCTGTTAATGATGATGATGGGTAATATATTCTAAGATAATTAGTTCCAAATAGGTTATTATAGGTATGATAAACATTATGTTGAACGTTCATCAAGGAACTTTTAAGTCTATGTTTCAATAATCACTTGACCTGAGGGTGTATAATATTGGTATTCACGGATAAAATTATCTTTCCTGACTGAAGTGCTGGTAAAGGTTTATTGAATTTTACATTACCTAGTAAGTTTTCAGGAACAGCCCTATTACGCGGGACTCATCTTATTTTTAACTAGTGAAATAATGGTGTACTTAGGTTCTAGACAAGTGACATTCTGTCGGCGGTAGCGGGGCGAAGACGATTGTCACAACGTCAAAAATGTATGGGATTGTCAAACGCTGTCGAAACGTCACGTGATCGGCCCCTTATATTTTGGCATTTCGACAATCGCATTCGCTGATAGAATCGCACTTTGTGTAGAGACTGTTTTACACCTTTGCCCTTCATCGCCTTGGGTCACGTAATAGGTGCAGGTGTGCTGTAATGTTATACATATGATGACCATTGTTTGTTTGAGCAGATCCTTCGTTCCCGAGCGACGGAGCCGTGGAGCTGGTGTTCCTGCGCGGGGAGGGCGGCGGCGGTGCTGCGCCCGCGCCCACGCCCGCCGCCCCGCTGCGCGCCGCGCCCGACGCGCTCGCCCGCGCCGACTCGCTCGAGCATCTGCGACCGCTGTCCACACTCACCGATGATGATCCTGGTAAGCACTGATATACTTGAGAGTACGCTGGTGTTATCATGATATATCGAACTTGAGGAAGAGACACGCATTTACGACTAATAGGAATAAAGTTTAATATTTTCTAAAACTCGACATGTCATGTACGGTTAAGTATTTTTACTATTTCATTAACTGTACGCCTTAGGGTTGTGTATATTGCAGTTTTAGATCAGCACCATCTCTTGACCGCTATTGGAACTACTGTAATTTTTGTTGATGATTTCTGAAAAGGTGTGCTATTTAGAGATATCGTTTTATTTTTCTTGTAATCTTTACAAAAACTTCTAGCACATTGAATAATTTCTGATTTTTCTCTATGCAAACTTCGGAGATAAGGAGGGGTCAATTTTTTTACATTTTTCGTCAAAAGTGGAAAATGTTTGAGAATGCGCAAATAGCGCTTTTTCATACGTTACTCCACATGCCCTAGTACGCCGTAAATTGCTGCAAAGCCAGCGTTTGACTTTGATATTCTTATGCAAGGCGTATAGGACGGTTAGTACTGAGGCCTTACCGGTGCTGGCGGGTATTCTCCCCGTCGACCTATCGCTGCAGCGGCGTACTGCAATATACTACTACGCTAGAAAGATCACGGACCCAGAGTTTTTACCGCAACGCGACTGTGCTAAGATCTCTAGATTACTAAACCCCAGACTGATGTCTGGGAGGAACTTTTACGAATGGCAATGTAAGTGAGAAAATTCCATTAAAGGCCGTCACCTCCACCAGTTTTTCCATCCGTTCGTGAGGCGGCTGGATAGGACATGGCTGGAGGTGGATAATTGTGTTGCCCAATTTCTCACAGGTCATGGCAACTTTAAGAGTAAATTATTTTCCTTTAGGCTTGTGGCCTCGCCTTTATGTCAATGTTCTACAGCTGACCATGAATACGAACAATCCGCACACCACATCTTATGGAAGTGTATTCTTTGGCAAACTGAACGAATATTATGTTAGATAGTATTCAGGTTACATCTGGAGTAGTTTACTACACGGACCTTGTAGAAACCAGAGCAAATTTCCGTGCGTTCAAGCGATTTTGCCATACCTATTACTGGAATCAAAAGTAGCTCACAATTTAGACCCATTAGTTTTTAGTGTTAGTTAATCCGTGGTGCTTGACAACTGGGCTTAACCCAGTTGTATATGTCCCTTGGTGCTTATTGGCCTAGCTCTATTCTGTCTCTTGCTTGATAAGAAGGGAAGTGGAAATTATAGATTTTGTTTTCCTACTCCTCCGCTGTACTTTTCTGATTAAATTCGTTGCTGGATCCAAGACAGTTCAATCGTTTCTCCGGGACTCGTCAGGCTTCATTGGCTCGGCGTTTTTCTGGTGGTCGCCACTGTTGATTCTGGCTTTCAGGAGTTGCAGTGGTTGGGAATGTGTGGCGGACTTGTCCCAAAAAAAATGCCCTAGTAGCTCCACTTCGAATTTTTAAGAACCCCTTTCAGTCATCATCAGCGTTGCCTTTTCCCAACTATATTGAGGTCAGCTTCCAGTCAAACCGGATTTAGCTGAATACAAGTATTTTACGTGGAGCGACTGCTTACCAGACCTCCACATCCCATTAACTGGGTAACAAGGTACTTCATGGCAAGACTGGAGTCAGATTTACTGGCTTTTGACAATCCGTAACAACTGCCAAAGATCTACAAATGACAGCCGAGACCAACGGCTTAACGTGCTTTCCGAGGCACGGAGGAAACTCGGTGTGTTAAGATGGTCACCCATCCACAGACCATTTGGAGATTGGCAAGCATTGCTTAACCTTGCAGATCGACCCGTGCGGCTGTTATTATCTAGCCACGGGCTCCTCCAGTCGCTGTTGCAATAAAAAGTATATACATTATTATTTCTTTCTTATTTGCAAAATAGTTGAGCAAACGTCATCTAAATCTATTCAAAATTTCAAGTTGATAGCATTAGTAGTTCTTGAGATATCCAGCTGTGACAGACGGACAGACTTAGTCACACCATAAGGGTTCCTTTTTACCGTTTTGGTACGGAACCCTAAAAATAGGTTCAGTGTTGAGGTGAGGTCATTTCACGTTTAAGTGAGTCCTGTAAGTTTTTGTATATTCTGTAGTCGTTAAATAATAACAGCCGTACGGGTCTATCTTCAAACAACGCTTGCGTAGGTCGGTCTGTGGATAGGTGTCCATCTTAACATACCGAGATTCTCCGTACCTCGGAAGGCACATAAAGCCGGTTGGTCGCGGCTGTCATTTGTAGATATTTTGAAGTCGTTACGGATTGTCAGAAGTCAGAAAATTTGACACCAGTCTTGCCAAAAAGTACAGTGTCACCCAGTTACTGGGTGTGGAGGTCAGATTGGCAGACCGGAAGCCAACCTCAATACCTATGTTTGGAAATAGATCCTTTTTTAATATTTTCAATGGCCATATTGATTTTATCACACAAGACCTTGTCCTTGTTGCAACCGGCGTGCGGCCTGCCTAAGTTTTTATTTGATAGATTAGAGGGCTTAGCACGAATTTTTTGGCGAATAGTATCGTTAGCGTAAGTGAATTTTGAAAATAAAAGAACTACAACTCCATAGTACCTATTTTGTTTTAATTTTATGCGACATGCACAATTTAGATCATACAAAAATACCTATGAATATAGTATCCAGTTCAAATATTTTTTATGTGCGAAACGAGTATTTTAGTTACAGTACAAATTTACGTTAAGTATGTTACTATACGTCATAAACATTCGAGCAAGGCCTTCAGGAGATATGAATAAACTTAATTTGTCAGATAGGTATAGCCGGTCTATATTGTCACAGCTCACGGCTAACCGTGTAAACTTAGGTGGAGCGAGTATGAAGTGAACAGCCGCTCGATTCTGTAAACATTTCGATGTGAAAACTTAGGTGAAGTGAACGATAAGTGAGTTGTCAAACCATACAAACATAATGGAATGACAGCTCACTTGTCGTTCACTCCACCTGTACACGATGAGACGTTGACAGAATGGACCGACAGTCTTCGGTCATTCCATCATATTTGCATGGATTGAGAGCTCATTTTATGTTCACTTCACCTAAGCTTACACGGTGAGATGTTAACCAGTTTACAGAATCGCACTGTAGAACATCACCCTTTAAATAACCACGCATTTCTGAAACGCAGTCTGTCTGCAAATAAGCTGAAATTTTCAAATGGGCGTAGATCGCCAAATCCGAAACTATGAAGAATCTAACTTCTTTAGTTCAGTCCATCCAAAGGTTGTCTGTAAGAGATTGCCCTGTGCGATAAGACCGCCCATTGTACACTAGTTTTTATAAGCGATTTTCCTGTGCTTGTTATGAGGTGTACAATAAAGTATATAATAAATAAATAATAATAGAGAAAAATACTAAAAGGAGTCTCGGGCTCGATTTTGATGAAAGCTAAAACTGCTGTTTTTAACCGATTTTATTCGACATCGAATCGACAACAGTTCAAATTCAAAGAATACCAAAAACGAAAAGTAACTTTGACCATACATTGTTTGAAGGTTCCTAATCATCGTATCTGTATCGAACTAACTACATGCAACGTTGTGCTCGTGTTCGGGCCAAGGGGCGTGGCTCCGAAGCGATTTCGCGGATGGGAAGCATAAATTAATAACTCGAGTGCTAATCCAGTAAAATGCGCTCAACCTTGGCTGAGCGACTCGACCAGTTTGTCGGTCAAAGTTAACTACAGTAGGTGGCTTATTGAATACAGTAAAACGTTGTTTATTGTTTAGTTCTAAATTTAAGAATCAGTAAAAGGTTGATTGGTAGAGAATGTCTTGTAGCATTAAGTTCGCCTATCTACCACTATTGTACATAAAGTATAATTAATTAAAGAAATAAATTAATGAAATATGAAGTTATGCCAAATGATAATTAATTATTTGTTACTTATTTTTCCACATCAATATCTACATAATATTTATTTCAAAGCTATTCATATTTAATAGAGGTAGAGGACTTTGTGGTTCACTTCCCAGGCTACTTACAATTGAGACGAAACGCTGAAACAAACTTAAAATGTGGTCTTGACGTAGTTTACATTTTTCTTGGCTGAAGTAAACCACAATGTAATTTGGTTTACAGATAACACTTACCCTAAACAAGGAAATCTACAAGATTCGCCTTAATGCGTTTTATTAGTTCAACATCCGCAAGTTCTAATCTATTCTCGTGAGCATTAAAAGCTTGTCTAAAGATTTGTATGAGGGGTTCCCGCATGTGGCTGGTGGCAAGTGGCAACCGAAGCAGAACATCCGTCGGTCGGCCATTACCGGCAACAATGTCACTGACTTACTCCAACTAACTTGCGTAATAGCCCTTTTGACAGGAACTGGCCGAAATGGGGGCCGTTCCGTACATCCTGTATAGGTATCTACGTTTATTGATATCCAGAAAGAGTTAGTCAAGGTTCTGTGATCAAAGAAATACATCTATTATTATTTAGTTGCAACAAATATACGGTAGGAAATCGCAAACGTCGCTAAAAGTTGTAGTTAATCTCAAGTTACCAATTAGAAAACTGGGTTACTTTAGTGAAACTGAAAGTCTCGTAACTGAAATGTGTCATGTGTGTTGACAAAGCGACCTAACTACACCGGTTAGCGAGAGGTCGCGGCGGCGCAGGTGTCGCCCAGTCGGCTATTTTAGTGATGCGTCCGCCGGCGCCGCCCGCCCAGTCCGTCCGCGCCCGCCTAGCGCGCCGCCACGCACGCGCACGTCTTTAGCTACCACTACCGGTACGAACTTTTAACATCAGTCAAAATATTCGTAAACTCTACCCAAAAGTTAGAAGATATCCTAAATTCGCTAGAAGTTTTACAAATATTATAGTGTCAACGAAAAGTTTGAATAACTATCTAACAATTTCTTTTGGATATTTCGAGGTTCGGCTAACAAAATCACAATCGAGGTGAGTGTGACATTAATTTCGCCGCTAGTAAAGCCATTTTATGACTTCAAAATTAGTGAAGTTAATTCCATTGAATCAGTGTTCCGTTTCATACATGGAGGCAATGATTGATTGTGCGTGTCAAAATCTTTACGAAGAGTGTGTCGGAATAAATTGAAAGTGCCTACGGAGCCGGCTTTTCTCATTTAACAATAGCAGGTCTCGAGCAGAGATAACAATAGGCGGTGTTAGTGCTAACGACAAATGAGATTGGAGTCGCTTCGTCCGGCGCCTGCCCGCTAATTGACCGGCGAGGAGAATCGCTGATGTATGTCCACTTCTCGGGAACGACAGCCTGCCCTTAGGGCCAGCATTCGACACACATCAATTTAATTCGTTACGAGAATCGAGATCGCCCATACGGGTACAAGCAATAAATAATCGTGATCGTTGTCTGTGTCGGTAACCTTAGCAGCATGTTTGTCTTATCTTGATTTTGTTTCTCAATAAAGTCTTTAAAATCAATCGGAGACACAAAAAATAATCTCCTTACAAGGCATAGTGTGTTTATGATGAGTTGAACAAAAAACTTACGTTAATAAGATTATTAGTGACCACCACAGGAGATAGTGAGGTCAAAGATTCGTACCTACTTGTACTTATGTCAGCCATTCGCACGCAAGGCTATGTTTACCGTGACGTCATCTCCGCAAAAAATATAGGTTGCGATCCTGTCGAACGCATGTCGAATTAATCAATCTGCAATGTTACATGGTATAGCACTGTGAAGTACAGTGATGTGTTTAAGACACTTGTGTATTTTTAACAAGAAATTTGTTTGAGTTTTGCATGGATCATTTAAAGATCTGATTCATTGAGCATTTGTTTGTTTAAATGTCCGTCCATTAGCCGATCCACTCTGCGGTTGTCTGATCATTGTGTACACTAAAGATTGTACTTGAGTACATAGTATCGTATTGATCGGATGGAGTTTATCCGCGCTTGCTTGCCCTGACATTACGCACACATGTCCTGCCACGATAGCTATCAGTATTATTTTATCGCCAGAGCTTTCAGTTTTGATGAACAGTCAATATTACCCGCGTACGTACGGCACACGTGTATTTTGTTCAGTGCTTTTACGATGCTAATTACAGCACTTTCTTTTAAATTAAGCGATCCAATTAATGTGAAGTGTTACTAAGTGAATAGTCTTTTTGTGCTCCTTAAATCTTATTAATATTAATATTGACCTTATCGACCAATCAGCTTCAGCACCATAAAATTCGCGAAGCTATTCATATTAAGACCAAAACAAGCGCATTAATATGCAAATGTTGTTCAAAATAAACCACATTCCTCACTTAGAAAAAAAGTAAAAGAGCGAAACTGGTTACAATTCGGAGCTAACGTCGGATAACGAACGTAGATAGCCCAACGGTCAGCGTGAACCCGCATTATTATGCTGTAGAGCTTAGAGTTTCGCAGAATACAAGCGAGGTGGTGTCTGATGACATCACTGCGTCTGCGCGCTCACCAACACACGCTCAACTTCATAGGTATGACGGTTATCGCAACACTGTTAAAACACCACTGTGCAAACACTATTATTTCTCCCTGCCAGCACGTCCTACTACATAAATGTGTTTCTGTATGTTTGTCCATCAACCAAATCGAAACTGATTTGGTTGAAATTTGTTAAACAGACTATGATCTGAATAAGGACGTAGGATACTTATCCCGGTAGCAGGTAAAAACGTGGCAAGGGATAAAAAATTCGACATTCACACAGGAGAAGCCACTAGCAAAAGCAGGTTTTTGATATACGACCGGTGGGTGTGACTCGCACGTATCCAAAGCTCCACCACATCGCGGTCACGCTCATTTTCAATTGTTAACGAACTAAAATTTTGTCGGACATCAGTTACTGATATGTTCCGATGACTTTAATAAATGTAGCTGTCGTGAACTTTGTATCGAATGGCTTGACAGTAACGAAACATGACTTTTGTGACTTCCGCAAGGCACCTTTTAAGTTTGTAGAAAATCAATTTAAAAGTTTTTGATCACGGTCTGAACAGGAGACATCCTTTACATCGTAAATCGTATGCTATTTCTCTGAATAGATACCGGAGTAAGATAAAATCATCAACTCTGCGTAATCTTATTAATCTGGCAGGGATTGCGATCAGTGCCATGTGTGTCTGTAATTAATGAAAACTGATTTCTTTATCTCCACGTGTTGAGATATATCGTGGGACGCTGCGCAGGCGACGCTGCGACGCACATCCTCTTCCTGCGCTGCACATTTCGTAACACTGCTCACTAGCCCCCCGCTCGTCGCGTTATTTTCGTTGACAACACAGAAATAACCGCATCTTCCTTAACAGCGTCCGACGGCGACGGTCACCAGACGCTGACGTTGATATCTTTACACTAATTGCGTTATTGACAACCGCACATTTAGTTCAGTTTCGAAATCGAACGCAGACGCGGCGCCGGTGCTCCGGACATGTCGCAGTTAGAGGAAAAGTCACAAAAGTGACACGAAACGTTTGCTACGCGAACAAGACGCGCTCATTATGTAAATTAGGCGAGTAATAGTGTCTATCCTCCTTATTTGCATTCAGTATTACACGCTTTGACACTTCCAAGCATCTCGTAAATGGTTGCTGGTCAAAATATTGTGTGGGTTGCTTCGATCTTATTTATAATCAAGTTCGGCGTAGCGGCGTAGCTGGCTATAATATAGCGACAACTGGTCAGTTTTTTCTATCTATCCATTTTATATTATGTGTCTACAATGTATCATTTACCTATATGGTATCAATGGTCTTAAATCTATCGATGTAAATTGAACAGGTGTTAGTAAATGTAGTAGAGGTCGTTTCCTCGTTTGGCAGTACCGCCTTGAACCATCAACTAGCTAGTAGAGTAGGACCATCTTAGAATATTTTAAGACATTTTTATATCACAGGGTTATCACGCGGGTCAATGCTAAGTTATATTTCTCTGCCTTTAAAGTCCAGCCACCATTTATCTTAATATAGAGGTCAGTTGCGAATATCATTAGCGACAACGACAAAGACATCTTTTACGTTCATATTAGGCACATAAAGAACTTGAGATTTCATTCACTTACTACTTCTATGTATACCATTCTATGGCAGGCTACTTCTACAAGAGTTTTTATATGATTTCCGTATAAAAGCATACTCATCTATACGTAAGACGTGGTACCGGCACTTCATCAAACAACACTTAACGGTGTCATCCCGCTGCTGGACTAACGGGAAGCAAACTTAGTCCTTTTTAGGATGTGCTAGCTGTGTCGCATGTCGGGGCAGTAACTGCACCCGCTACTGTACCGGCTGCCACTCGCCTAATTAAACACTCGAGACTAGCTCTCTAGCCCTATTATTACGTGTGAATATGATAATAATACAGAACTCGTCGTGTAACTTACCTACATGTTAATATTGTTAAGTAATTCTGTCCTCGTGCAAAGTGCAGTAGAAAATTATACACGTGCCAACCAGATAGATACAACATCGTTGCGAAGAGGCCCCGCCGGTTTATTGGAGCGAATCGAATCCAATTTAAAAGCTATTCGTAATTAAACCGTCGCTAAACATATCGCCCCAAGGCAGTCCTAATCACATCGAAGTTATATGAGAGCAGTTTGTAACGAATGTAGGTCCGTATTCGATGGTCTGAAGTATTGAATTTGGTTCAGGTGAGAATAACGGCAGTGCAGAAGGGTCTGGCTCGGGAGGCGAGGCCGGCGACGGAGCCGAGGCGGCGCACACGTTCGGGCCCCTGGACGGGTCCATCTACGCCACGGTGGTGCGCGCGGGCGGCGGGCCCTCGTCGCCGCTCAGCGCCTCCATGGACTCGGGCATCTCATCGGCGGGGCGGCGCGCGGCGCCCAGCCCGCCCGATGAGCTGGACGCGCTACTGGGCGACATGCTGCGCACCGTGAGCGCACTGCCCGATCCGCCGCCGCAGTCGCACGCCGACCGGCCGCCCGACATACCGTACCACGCGCGCGCAGACTCCGCGCCCTTCACTTACGGAGCGCCCGGCCTGCGCCCCGGCATGCTGCGCGCGCCCAACCGGCTCGCCAGCCCCGAGCTGGTGCGCCGCGCCCTCGGCGGCGACCGCAACTACCGCCCTATCGAGGACGACGACGACGAGCGCACCGTCACCCCCGAGCCTCCATCGCCGCGCACGCCGCTGTCGCCGCGCACACTCAGGAAGTTGACGCACGAAGATGTCACCACCACCACCGCTGTAGCACCACCACCGGCTTCTCCCATTAGGAATGGCAGGTTAGTCCCTTATTCCAAAAACATGATATCCAAATAATTATTCAAATGTATGTAAACAAATGTCAAGACGGGTTAATTAAACGTATAAATATTTGTATAACTACTAATAAATAAAGACAACCTTCCAAACCAGTTCTCCCTTCGCTTCGACCGTAGGTCTGAAGGAAATCCTCTGCTTTAGAATATAAAGTATAATTTTAAATATTTTTATTCAATAAAATCTTAAAAAAATAACGGGATGTATGATATTCTAACCTAAACATCCGTGTTTTGTATCTATTGTTTGTATTTCTAACTGGGGTCAAAGGCGAAACATCAAATTTTATATTAGTGTAATTAAAAGAAGGGGATCTGGTGGCAGATGTAAACATGTGTTCCTGTGCCGTGGGCGTGGAGGTCGCACCCGCACCGCCTACACCGCACGTCTCACGACGTGGACACTGTTTACATTCACAACCACATCGATCTCATTATTTATAGCAAAACCTAGTTTTTTTGATATTCCAAACCATGTAAACATGTAACCAGGGCCGAGTATGGAACATCAGTAACGTTCGTGGGAACACCGTGTATCTGTCAACTTAATCAGTAACAAATTGTTTGTAACCGAACTGTAACAGAGTGCGTCTCCTCTCATTTATTTAGCCGTGTCCCTCTCGACCCACTTCACTGTCAATGAAGAAGAGCAATAAAATGTAGCATAACCAATCACGGCCATTACACCACACAAGCTAGGCTAATAATATATTTATGGTGCCCTGATTAATAGAGTAAACGAGGGTCGGCCATCAAAGACATCTCGACTGATATAAATTAACCTACTGCGAAACTTCGAGCGACTTACCATACTGAAAATTTACTCTAGTTGTAATACTGAACATATCAATGATATTCAAAGAAAATCTTCGTGTAAAGAGTTTTGTTTTTTTGTTTGTTTTTTTTTCAATAATTATTAAGAACGAGGATTTTGACATACATATATGGTGAACATAATAAAGAGTCTATTCTATTCGAATTTGAGAAAACTATTATTAACACAGTGCGAGTCTTTATAATGTGCACATATGAAAATAAGAGAAACTAAGCTTAATTTTATCGACGGAAAACGTTTTAAAAAAGAAACTATTTTTTATGGATTTTTTATAAATTTTGTTCACAACTGTGACCCCAGTGTAAACAAAACTGTGCAACTTTTAAACTAAATGATCTGTCACAATAAAACAAACTCCATAATGATCGGACAAATTAGGCGTCCTCATAAAATGAAAATAGTGGAGTATAAACTACCCTCAATTGAAAATAAATATGTTTTTAGCACGAATCTGATTTTTTTTTCATCAATTTTTACAATAATCGTTAAATTTCTCAAAAAGACGCCTTATTACCTAACTTTTTTATTCATCATTATATCAGCCGAAAGACGTCCACTGCTGGACATAGGCATCCCCAAAGGGGGGAGGGGGTTGCCATAATCATAATAACTTTTTTATTACTTTAATTTGTGCTTCCTCATATTAGCTACCCAACAGTAAAAATTGCATGTGTAAAACTTAATCCCAAAATTTCTTATCAACTGTTAAAGAAAAGCCCAGCGCACGGCTACGCACATTGTTTAGCACGCAGATAGCCATTTTTTGTGATTTTTTTCAATAAGACAATGCCATCTTTTGACACTTGATAGAAAATGTTATGTTTGAGTTATAAACATGCAATTTTTAATCATATTAAGTTATTTTTCATCATATTAGCTACCGATTTTTTTCAATACGTTTTCCGTCGATAAAATTAGCATAGTTTCCCTCATTTTCATATGTGCACATTATAAAGACTCACACTGTATATGGTTACTTCGAAGCCGTTGTTGTTGTATCGCAAAATATGAAAACATGCTGCATGTGTTTCATGTGCTCACTGGCTACGATAGTCATAAAATAACTTCATGAAAGTTATGATTTTAGTTCCATGTTTGTTTACTAAATAATAAATGCCAGAGAAAAGATAGATGCTGTAGTATAAGTAAGTACTCATTTTCCAAATGTCCATGCCGCGCCACTGCGCCTGTCGTTAAACTCGTCTAGGGGAAAGCTCTCGTACTAAAATAAAATGATCGTTATAAAGGAGATACCTGCTAATTAACATTTAATCTTTAACAAACTTAACATAAACCTAATTGCGGTACTTTCGAAGTACCATGATTGTATGTAAGTATTGGTCTTCCATTGCATTTACTAAAGATCGCACAAAATTCACTCAAGCTGACGAATTCGAAACAAAGACTTATTCGTTACTTGTTACACAGGTTTCCTGCTATTTATAAATATAGGAAAAGTTGCTCTATTTACATAGTTCTACTGAGTGTTACTGTTACTGTTTTAAAAATATTATTACACCTGTTTCAATTAGCTCATGTCGCAAAACTGAGCCATTATCGATCTTACGTAAGGCAGCGAAGTGTAAATGCACGAACGACAAAACGGAAAACCTCTTTGTCTCCCGCGACCACCTGAAGATGTTTTACAGAGTAATATTTTTATTGAAAGCTGTCATAAGATTAAGTCATCCTAATATATAAAATTCTTCCGTTACTGACTGATTGAGTGACTGACAGACAACGCACAGCCGAAACTACTGGCCGTAGAAAGCTAAAATTTGGCATGTAGGTTCCTTGAGGAGTGTAGGGGAGCACTAAGAGAGGATTTCCCGAAATTCCTACGGGAACAGCAAAAAAGAAGCGCGTACGAAGTCGCGGGCAAAAGCTAGTATTGAAATATGATGTCAGGAAATTAAATTGATATGTCAAGTAAACACAAAAACATTTTAGAATCACTTTAGTTCAAACAAAAGAAGTAGAACATTAAATAATTTATAGATTGGAGCAGCGTAGGTGCCGGATATGTGGGCGTGGTGTAAATATACAATGATTACCACAAAAACTTGCATAAACTGCTCCAATGTTTTTTGTGTGCAATGTTACAATTTTTTATTCAATATCGAAATTCTTTATGAAGAGCGATATTATCGAGATTTTTTCATGCTGTTATGGCTCACGTTTAAGTGAAAAATGTCACATATTCTCCAAATTCGAAAATATCAAGTAATTTCAACAAGGCGTAATAACGTTATACTGTAATACATAATAAACTCAAATTGGTTGAAATCCTCATAAAATGGTGTAATAACGATATTCCAGCCATGACACGCGCTACCAATAAATAATGATGCGGCGTGACAACAGAAACAAGGAGTAAATTACGGTTATTATCATAAACAGTGCGTGTGCGGTGTGTGGCACACTATAGCATAATGCCCTTCTTTGTACTATCCAGTAGCTACGTATCTTTGTATCAACAGAATGGGTTCTTCGCCTGAAGCTATGCGTTATGCAATTTTCATTGAATCAACACAGACATTTTTGAAATGCTTGGTAGACTACTGATAATATTATTATTGTTAATCGACGTTGGTAGGTACCTATTCTTAGAATTTGATTCCTGGGTCGGGTAAAGTGTTATTAGACTTTTTCACCTGAATGTTTGCAGTAGCAGCCTCATTCTGCATTTTTGCCAGGTGCTGGTGTTGTAGGTACATATTACTTTAAATAAAAGACTATATTTTTGAAGTAAAAACTTCTTTCTCTTTCTTTCGGCGCGTTGAGCACTTTATGGGTGAACCAAAATCATGGAACTCACGTCATCGTCACCGAACGCTTTCCAAGTGAAAACTTCTTTTGGCGCGTTGAGCACTTTTTGGGTGAAGAAAGCCTGGAACTCGCGTCATCGTCACCGACCGCTTTCCGTGAGCTCGATACAATTCACAAGTTACTTGGTTTTCACTACAATCGGCAATCCCCAAAAACTGCCCCGCATTTTTTTATGATTTAATTACAAATGTATAGTTTTCAGTCTTTTTCCTATACTTGTAGTGTAAAGACGGTATTAATTACTAAATTTCATAGTTCTAGGTCAACGGGAAATACCCTAATTTTGATTCCCTTGAGAGTGTCGAAAAATACGTTTTTGCGACATAAACGGCCGTATCTTTTTTTACGTTAACTATATATATTTATAACTTTGTTTTTTTCACAGCTTCAAGGGACCGTAGACCTGAGTATATGGTTTTAATTTAAACTCGATGCCTCCACGCGTTGCCGAGGTAAAGGGTCTTGTTAGACAGACGAACGGACAACAAAGTGATTTTACATATAAGGGTTCCCCTTTCCCTTTTGAGGTACGGAACCCTAAAAATATGATAGTGATAGGGTTGCCCCTTATTACATGGGACTTATGGGGATTATGTCCTTTTGGGGAATACTCATAGGCCTACAACAAGCTTTTTAAGTTATTTTCTTCTAAGATTTAAGTTATTCTTGAAAAATTCGTTTTCCGAAAGACAAAACAAAAACTTAAACTAAAACTAGTTTAATTTTAGGTATATCTGGAAAGTATTTCCCTATGTAAATCATACCTGTTTCTTGCAAACAATGGCACACGTCCACGTCGGTGTGAAGGCTGACATCAAAATGATCGACATTTTGATAAGTGACATGATACCGATATCTGTGTTGTCAATCATATCGTCGTCAGCGTAATGCATTGTACTCACAGCACTTAATGTGAATGCCTTTGTTATGGTAAGTAAGCGAATGATGCTGGGCGCACACCTGAGATAATGTTCGTGTTTGGTTACATTTAATGTCGTTTTGCATACTGGTAGAGTCTCGTAACGCCACTGTTAGTAATACTCGTACTGAATTGTTATCAAGATACTACCTATTTAATATGTAGTGGGTATCTTAGTTTATCCATAAATAGGTATTTTTGTTTCTAGAAACTTATTAAAGGGAAGCGAAACTTCCAAAAATGTTAAAGAGTGTGTAGTATTATATCTAACAAGAAGCTGAAGATAAGCTCTATACCTTTGCTCTATACCTCCACTATCCACAATCCACAGCACTGCCCTAGAACCATTTGCAGTACATTAAGAAACGGAAGCGTTCGTCACATTAATTGAGTCGGCGATAGGCGTGGGCGAAACCGAGTCGAGTATCTATCCACTCGTTCCGCAACATTGCCTGCGCCTGAGCACGAGCAAACGAGCTCAGCTCAGCTGCCTACTGCGAATTATTTATGCGGCGCCCGCTCAATGAATGGCTTCTTAAGTTCCCAGTCAAATTACTGACACGGCATAACCATTCTTGGAAACAACTTCAACTAACAAACCCATAATTTATAGCTTACATACGACATTCAAAAAGTCCTTTCTAATCTAACCCTACTTGGTATTAGATTACCCATATTATTTTTAATAACATCTTGTCAACTTGTAATGGCTCACGTCAGCTTTAAGTAATGATCAACAAATATAATCGAGCAGTTAAACTCGTCACCGTAGATAGACGCACGTCGGAAGGCGATGTCGAGTCGCAATTCTTGATTTGATTTGGAGCGATGGTGTGTGATTGCGTCGCGCCATGACCCAAACAAGTTACTATTTCGAGATAAACGTGGCCATAAACGGGCGGGTGTCGACCGGGCCACGACACTGCGACGCCTCAACGCCGCACCGCACCGCCGCACGCAGACCGATACACTATTTACTTTCTATTAAAGCCCGCTTTGTTAAGCCCTTTTACTTCCCTGTTCATTAGAACAGTTAACTTTCTGTTAAAACATGTGGTTTTACTGTTAATCTGTTCTATCTGTATACTTATCTCATTCCGGGAACACCAATGCTTTAATGAACAGATGAAAGAAAAAACATACTGATTGAAGACATTCCATTCTGAACGGAAGACGATTAATATTCATATAAAATTCATTAGTATCAATAATGAATTATCCATACCTACTCAAACACCCACTATTTAAAGATTCTTAGCACGCGGATACAAGGTTTTACATTGCCATAATAAGATCACTTGGACCTTCAAGTCCTACACGCAAATAACTATAAAAAAAACTCACAAAGATAACCGGACCCCGGCCATGAAGATATATTTTGTTGTTTATTTAGTTCAAAAACTTTTATGTTTACAACAATTACATCCGTTATTTTTAAGTTCCGAGAAAACATGACGATCCCAAATACATTGGGGCCTTATGGCAAGCTAAAGCCGATAGTACTAACAATATACACATTTGTGTGAATAGTACTATTATTCCCAACGATATTGTTAATTATTGGCAATAAACGTAAAGAATTTCCTCAGCAGATGGACAAACGGCGAAGTCGAATGGGCAGAGCGGCCTGCTAGCGCAAGCGCGACTACACGGAAAACACCACCTGAGAATGGAACGTGGCGATCAGCGAGTACCCTCGGCTGGCACGAGAGTTCCCGAGCCCGGGAGCCTCGGCGATCCGAGAGCAGTGTGGAAGGCAGTTCGGGGCTGACGTGGCTACAGAGACAGCAGCAGAAGCTGCGTGAGAGGAAAGAGGCCAGGGAAAGAGTCGCTCGACTTCCGCTCGAGTGGGATACTACTTCCTCCCGACAAGTGCGCCGATCCGCCAGCCACCGGTGAGATGATCGTTCTTGCCGTTATAAATGCACTGTTTAGGAGAAAATTTTATTTGTTAAAATTAAAGCTTAGCTAAAAGTTTAAGGGAAAGCTTTAACTCTATCTTGCACATTTACGCAGAAACGTTACTTAATCCCTTAACCATTTCAATTCAATATCATTAACTTCTTTTTGTCTTGTGCTTTGGGGGACTTCATGAAAGCCACCGATGCAATAATTAATGTAGCCACCTAAGTCCGGTCTATCTAAGGAGTTAGCCATCGACTTGAAAAAAAGAAGAACTTCTGAAAAAATGACTCAGGCGATTATCACACGACACGGATTTCGTAGCGGTGCCCCGCGCAGTAAGACCGTTTACGTGTGTTAGGCATAAACGGACGCCTACCGTGACAGTGCGCGGTGCTGTGTATTAATCGCCTAACCATTGATAATGATTGCAGAGTGGATGGTTACACGAGTGACACGACGGCGTTCGCTGACGACGATGAAGACTTCAGCGTGCCTTTACACGTGAACACGCGCACCCCTCTCAGGACAGAGCACACCAGTCCGCAGGCTCCAGACAGGTATAATAGAAGCCCGTATTTAACATTTGAAGCTTTACTTTGACTAAATGATACAAGACCTATTAAGCCCCAGGGGTCCTCAGTGTGATAGAGCCTTTAACAAACATTTTGGATTTAGGGAATCCAATATGCACACATCATCATACATCTAAACCGATACTGCTGTACAACACAAAAATACTATCGAGCAGTCTCCAGATCCTCAACAATCGGCCAAGACAAAGATGTGATTTTGCATGTACTTATTGTATTTTCTGTTTTTGCTTACCTACGTGTTTCTGCGATTTCTGGATGTTAGCAGCTTTGCAAAAATTTTCTTTTTGAAGAATGGTTATTGTGATGTTTCCAGAACCTCATCTAGAAAGTTCATGTACGAAAAGATGACGATGCGTGAGTGGAGTACGACCAGCACCCCCAACAGTACTCCCGCGCCTGGATTACTGTCGCTAGCGGAGCCTTCCAACACTGATACCATTGTAAGTCTTTATTTCCATTAAGCATTAGCTCTTGCATTGGTTGGAGACTAAAGTTACTTTATAGGTAGACCGAAAATGATACTGTTGCGAAGTACTATAGAAGTAGGTAATACTTCAAAAGAATAATCATAGGAGTATTAAATTTTTGTTGATGGTTATAACGTAAGGTGGGTAATAATTAGACCAAAGAAACGATTTAAAGCTATTGTATCTTTGTAGCTTCTTTGTAGTTAGCTTTGTAGGTAGCGCACACCTAGTGCGCAGATAAAATAGCTACACAAAATATGGCTACTAAGATGACGACTAATAGAGATGTATGGAAGAGGTACTCCCAAAATAAATTAGGACAAGGACAGGAGGAAGATAAAGAAATCCTATCCTATGTACCTGACTGAAGTAGACAGATTTCCTAATGCAGATTGTAATTCCAGGATCGTGCGGAGAGCTGGTCGCGCGCGGAGTCGCGCTCGGAGTCGCGCGCCGGCACGCCCGCGTTCCCCACGCACCCGCGCACGCCCTACCCGCCCACGCCCACGCCCTCGCTGTCCGCGCGCCCGCCGCGCTCGCCCTCCGTCACCAGGTACAATATGTTTGACCTGGAGGACTCGAGGTAACACTACTGCTGATGCTAACATGGCCAGGGTAGAAAATGCCTCGAATGCAAAATCAAGAGTCACTTTTCAGAATCGCTTTAGCATGAAACCTGTCAAAGTTTGACATCAAACAAAAGTTTGGCACGTCTTTAACTTCAAATTCTCAATTTAGAAACCCACGATTAGATGAATCGATTTTTTGGGCCATGACTGATATGATATAACACAATGACCCAATTAATACATGTATGTAACATTGTTAGAGACCTTAAAGTAGACAGATCTATTCTTTCTTCACAGAAATTAGATCACCGCGCGCTGATTTAAAACATACCTCGCTTCAACTATAAATCGATTGGAAGCCAATGACCCTGACCTGAATCCGATGCAGATAATATTTCCCGTCATTTGTTTTTTTAACCTTCTGAAAGAGGAACGATTCTTATCATTTCCATTTTCCAAATATAGAAAAGAACGTGAAGTGAGTCCTGAGTCGGAATACCGGACGTATAACGGCAGCAGTGGGTCCCGTCGCTCCAGCGTCAGTGGAACTGCTGAGCCTCAGCATGTGGCTCCAGACCGCGTGCGGTTCGCGAGGGATACCAGTCACTACTGGTACAAACCCAACATCTCCAGGGACGATGGTGAGTACTAGCAGACGCAGCTGTTGAATACCTACTACATCAATATGCAATAACAGTGATCGCTGTAATAATTGAGGACCAGTTCTACTAATTTTTAAGCAACGTTCGCATTCGCATCTCAGTCGCAATCTGTCAAAAAAGTATGTAAAATGAGGTTTTTTTGCCGTATTGCGACTTTTTTTGAATGATTGAATTGGGACTCTGATCAGAAATACTGTTATGGCTATCAAATCAAATCAGATGGCCAGTTTAGGCCGGGGTAAAACGGAACACTTATTATTAAGTCAAGGGAGGCCACGAAAAACATTGGGATAGGGCGTTGCCGATCATGATTGCAGTGGTCCACAAAAAAAAAATATAAAAGCAAAAATGAAAAAAATACAAAAAAAAATATATAAAATGAAATGAAATGGGCGATTATGTCCATCAGGATTCATGAAATAATGCAGCCGTTCACAATATCTTGATAGACCATGTTATCAAGATATTGTGAACGGCTGCATTATTTTACACGCACGAATTATATCTTTATTTATACCCCCACCAGCCGTATCAGCGCTCCTCCAACTAGACGAAGGCGCGTTCATCGTGCGCGACTCGAACTCGTTCCCGGGCGCGTTCGGGCTGGCGGTGCGCGCGGGCGGCGCGGGCGGTGTGCGCCACTTCCTCATCGAGCCCACGGCGCGCGGCGTGCGCCTGCGCGGCTGCCCCGACGAGCCCGTGTTCAGCTCGCTGTCGGCGCTCGTGTACCAGCACACCGTCACGCCCTTAGCTCTGCCGGTGCCGCTCCGATTACCTGACAGGTTAGTTGGCTTTTCATTCAATGAATGAATGCAATCAAGTCTGAGTCGGCTCCAGAATTCTGCAGATCTTGGAGATGAGGTTCTCTGGGTTATTTCAGTCAGTCAGAATGTTCGTCGACTGTACTGTTTTCAGTTGTGTGTTTTTGTTTGTGGATAGTTAATACAACTTTAGAAATAGAAGTAGTAAAAAGAATTTACAGAAGCTATTTTACTTCTTCACAATTCTCTTCCTCACACAAATATTATAATAACTGATACCTAATCTAAATAATCATCAAAACTATACCAAAGTGCAAGCCAAACGCCTGATTTTGGAAACGAGTAGATAATTCTTGTCCAGTACACAAGTATGTTGTATCCCGCAGAGATCCTTGGACGGGTGGGGGCGCGAACGCAGCCGCGCGCGCGCTGCTAGCGACGGGCGCGGCGTGTCACGTGCTGCTGCTCGGATCTGAAAACACTGAAGCGTTAACTGGACCCGCGGCCGTCAAGAGAGCCGTCACCAACATCCTCGCTAA
Source organism: Lacanobia wlatinum (assembly GCA_947578705.1). Taxonomy (NCBI): domain Eukaryota; kingdom Metazoa; phylum Arthropoda; class Insecta; order Lepidoptera; family Noctuidae; genus Lacanobia; species Lacanobia wlatinum. Next base: position 13,562,564 of record OX388028.1, on the reverse strand, counting down.
AAAGGTCAGTGTTCAGAACTTACATGAGTAATTTCACAGCTGCTAGTTTTATACCAGTTTTAATAATATGTTAAAATAGAGAAATATTAAACCAGCTTTAACTCAACAGTTGGCTAGTTTAACCCAAGCTCAACGCTGACTTATGACCCAACAGTCCCAGAAAGGGGTAATGTTTTGCAAGAGTAGGTAGGATGTATTTCTTTTTTAAATTGGTGTTCAAGAATTTTTCCTTATCAAAGTATTGCTGATTTGTGGCAAATTATTAGGTACATTGACATTCCATTCTGGTCGATCATCCCGCAAAATGCAGCATTATGTTACGCTGCATTTTGCGCAACGGTCGACTATAGCTAAACTGTAGTTGGTTACAGATAAGCCATGATCATTACCAAATTCCGACGACTTCAACAGTGTTTGTACTGTCCCCAGGGCTCCGCACACGTGGTGCACTTCAAGGTGTTCGGCGGCGGCATCACGCTGACGGACGCGGCGCGCAAGCTGTTCTTCCGGCGCCACTACCCCGCCGCCGGCGTGTCGTACGCGGGGCTCGACCCGGACGAGCGCAGATACACGCACACCGACAACAATACGCAGCTCGAAAAGTTAGTATCATGATATTTATAGACTACAATACTCTTTATCACGTACACCATATAAGTTACAGGGCAAATGGATGAAGAAAACATTACATAGGGCGACACAAAGGGCGACCTTATCGCTAAAAGAGATATTTTAAAGATAACCTTTGGATGGATTTAAAAGAGTGAAGGAAAACCAATACTGTACGTATAGGTTATAGAGGAGTATTCTAGGATTATTAAGCGGGTACAATAACCGCACGCTCATGGTCAGAATATGACTTTGAAACGCCGCTATTAAGCAAAGCAGCAAGCATTTTATGAACCCGTTGACTGTTATTGTATAGTGAAGTGACTTCCCGTGACTCAGCAGTACCTACGATAAGCCAACATCAATATTCTGAACATTCATTCGGTCAACCTTTGAGAACAATGCTTATGAACATGCAAACTGTCGTATATCTGAGGGTTGGAGCTGACTTCAACCCTCGTTTATGTTTGCAACTTTACCTTTCCTTTTCTAACAAAAATATAATTTCATTCAGTTTTTAACTTATCATTGTTCCATTCCTATCTTATACGTAGATTCCCAGGCCCAAACTACGTAGTCAGTCTCAACAATCGATTTTCTTTTGCAGACGAATATTCGCGTTCGTGGCTCGGGCATCTTCGGGAGCCGACAACCAGTGCCACGTGTTCGCTGAGCTCGAGCCTGAACAACCAGCCACTGCTATCGTTAATTTTGTCAACAAGGTAAGCAAACAAGTTTTGCAATAATGTCAATTTTCTCTTGATTTTTTGGAGGCATTTGACATTGTGACTAATTTATTTAAACTGTTTTGCAGGCTCTACTAGGTAGCTCGCAGAAAAAGGATATCATCTAAGTGGAATGACGACAGTTTTAAAGAATATTGGCGTTAATGAAATACTCACAAACTGATAAGTGTAAAACACAAAAAACCAAGAATGAAGCTTATGAAGGTGTCGTCATTGTTGTAACATACGATTATAATATAAAAGATACAAGTTTTTATTTATCTTTCGCATTCTATACCTATATTGTACAATATTGGATAAGGAACTTGGTAAACGTGATCTTTTTTATTTAAGTAAATATTATTTCCGAAGATTGTTCTCCACGATACGCTTCATTTTCACCAAGTACAATTAACCATAAAATGTGTGTTAGGATGAGCTACACACATATATAAATATAAATATATAACTTAGTTTAGGGAAGGAACTAACTAGTCTCATATTATTTAATATAGAGTAGTGATATTACGTGTGCCTAATGAATATTAGATTATTAAAACTAAATCCCAGTGCATGCTATGATGAGGTCCCACCATGAGTTAACAACAAAGTCAATTAACAAGGACAAGTAAACAGAAATGTTGAACGTGTGATCGAATGCATTGTAATCAGAACAACGAAATGAAATCGTCTAATATACGAGTAGTACAAGGCTTGCATGAATTCTAAATAAATAATGTTTCAACAACAAGCTATTATCATGTGTACAAAGAAAATCGAATGCAGCTTTAATACATCTTGATGAGTTTTATCATTCATGCATACAACTAGCTTTTATTACTTATAAGAAAAAGAAATCATTGCCTTAATATTTAATGCTGAGATATTAAAATCGTTGGCTTTTCGGTTAGAATTTAAATCATTTCCATTTATTAGATGTGGAATCGTCTTTGAGCTGAAACTGAAGAAATGCCTTAACAGTGAACTTCACGTGCAGCATACCGAAGGTATATAAATAAATATTCGTCACCGCGCAGTTCGTGACGCTATTAAACATTGTAACACATTTTATTATAATAATAACTGTTGTAAAATGTATTTATTGGGTAATAATATACTCATGGAAATAATCTCAAGTGTTTTATTTTTACCTAGATATATCTACTAACTAATAAAGAAAGGTAGGTACAATTAATGTTTATTAAATTAACAAAAAGAACAAAAACAAATTACATACAGGTTTTAAAAAAATGAACAGGAGTATTTCATACATAAGTACATTTCAAAGTGAAACATTAAACCAGCCATTAATATTTCACAGATCTAAAATTAACAACCACTGTCCAACATAAAAATACATAAAACACACATAAAAAGTAATTTAATAACTATATTAAAATTAGGTTACTTCTTAATTATTTGAAAATAGAAAACTAATAATTTTACAAAGTGATACAGCGATATACATAATTTTACAGACAATATAACTTCTGAAAATATACTATCTACATTATTTAAAGACTAAACTGTTAGTAGAAAGCAGTATCCGCTAATAGAGAGTAAGGAGCTTAAGCACACGATTTGTCTGGCGGTCGTTCTCTATGCTGGAGCGTGGGCAGATGTCTTTTGTGAGCGGCGCGCTTGCGTCAGTCGTCAGACCGGCCGAAACGGAGGTGGCCGTAGTCGTCAAAAGCATCATCAGCTCGGACGGCCCTCCTGATCAAGCTGTAGTCCCTGTACAGAGGCCGGTGCCTGAACTCCTCGTCCTCTTCCGGCAGCGCGAAGTGATGAAGGCTGGCGCCTTCGCAGCAGTGCACCAGCATCGCCAACGCCACCGTGATCGCCATCGCCACAACTGTTACTAGTCGCATTTTGTCGGTTTTGAGGTTCTGTAAAATAAGAATATTTCCAGCTTAGAAATCTCTATTGATCAACCGAATCCGAAGAAACCTTCAAAATTCGCTTAAAAGCCTGTTACAGTGGATAATAATCATAAAAACTAAAACAGGTAAAGCTGCCACGAAGAGTTAGTTTCAACCTAAAATTGTATCCTACCATCACTATCTTCTGTAGGTATTATTGGTAGCAGAGAATACGAGAGATTAAACTAACATTTTACATAGGATTTTTTCTATGACTGTTTGTAAGAGGTCTCCGGACCTTCTAACACGATTAAGAATAAAAGTCAGTATCTGAAAGCTACATGCCGATGGCCACAGGATATGTTTGATGGCAAGTACCTAGATTCCTACACAGTAGCGTAGCGAGGGGGAGCGGAGGGGGCGGCTCGCACCGGGTGACACCCGTTTAGGGGTAACACCCGACCGATCGTTGACTGGTTTTGTCACTCTCGGGTGTCACCCCTAAATATTTGACGCAATGAAACCTGTCAGAAGAGGGGTGAAATAAATTTTGAGCTCGCTGCGCTCGCTATTGCATTTTACGCTCTCTATTTTCATGACATTTTCTGTATAAATGAACAAAAGACTTCTATTTAAGTATGAATGATCAAAAGACAGTAAAACCCTCCGAGACGAGATGCAAAAATTTATTTAGTTCTTGAGGTTTTCTGCATGTGACACTTCACCATTGGTTGACTTTTTTCACTATAGGGTGTCTTTACATTCGTGCGTTTTTACATTCTGCACTTTCTTTATTCTCGAGCTCTTCTATGTATAACTTAACAAAATGACTATGTTTATATATGAATGATCAAAAGAAAATAAAACCTATCCGATTTGGGTTGCGAAAATCTTCGAGCTTGCTTTGCTCGCTCTTGTGTTCTGCCCTCCCTCAATCTATGAGCTTTCTTGCATCAGTCCATAAAGTTACTATCCGAGGTGCGATGCAAAAGGGTTGCATTTAAAAAAATCAAAACATTCTCGAGAAAATTTCAAAAGAACAATAAACGAAATAACAAAATTTAAATGAACAAATGTTTTATTTAGAAAAATTATAGAATCCCAATGTATGTGACATCAAATGAACGACTGATCAAAAGATGCTAGATGTAATTTTAAAATATCAAATCATAACAAATCAAATTTTATTCTCACAAATGATTTCTTATTAAGAGTTATTAATTTAAATGTATACTTATAATTGAAGTACATCAAAAAAAATAACCACGAAGGCTAAGGCGGGAGCGAAGCGGAGCGGAGCTCCCGCCTTAGCCTTCTAACCTAACCTATTCGAGTCGGGGTAGTCTGAGTCGGGGTGTTGTCATTAAACGATTTGGTCAATACTGTAATAAATAATATAAACATTGATATTCGAGACTTTGGTCAGCTGAACTTTTGATCAAATGACCATCGTTATTTTAAACTTTGTTGATTTGTACGTTCTTCTTTTGAAATTTGCTCAGAAAAGTTTTGATTTTCTAATATGCAACCTGCAAAAGTTAGTTCCTCAGCTACCTTGCGTCAGTCAACAAAGTTAAGATAATGAAGAAGAGAAAATCAAAATAATCTGTGGCGAGGTGCATAAATTAGAGATTTTGGTTGTAAGTGTGATTTAAGAACATTCTTGAAAATAAAACCTGCAGCATAAATGGAACACCTCCCCCTTTAGAAAAATGGCTTGCGACTGCCACCAGAACTAAAGGTGCAACTCATTTGTGTGGTGACACCACATTATCTGCCCCGGGTGTACCCATGGTACGCTACTATTTCTACATGGTAACAAATCTATTAATTAAACTACCCTTACTGAAACTTTTTCCCCCTTTTAGCCGACGTCTGTCGCCCAAAAGGAATTTAGTATTTTTTACAATTACGTAGGTACTAACTACTTGTGTCAGAATTTTCATTATTACTTACTGAATGTTATTAAACATATTAATATTTGCACACCATGATAATATGGTAAACATGTTAGCACAACTCCATGTACTTTATCATCTTGCGTGCATTTGTTATAATTGTATGTACACACATGTTTGAGCAAATAAAGTTATCTGAATCTGAATCTGAAAACTTTGTAGCTATCATCGATTTCAAACAACTGGTAAAACTAAATGCAACAAGTTTATGATTATATTTTCCACTTACCGGAGCTCGCGAAGTAGAAGAATGAACGAGTGAAACAGTAACCGCCTTTTATATACCAAATACTCCCGTTGGAAAACATCACTCCCCCTGCTTTAATATTCCCCTCAGAGCTTGTCTGCCCTTATAAAAATTCTAAGATTAGTAATTGACAGATTTCAATTATTATAACCTCATAAAGTAATCCTATTGCTGCCGTGGAAATGTTTTAACAATTTTCTTTCTGTTTTTCTTAACACAAGTAGGTACAATGGAAGGTACTTAATGTACATATTTGTTCAAACTTCGATACTACTGTTTTGAAAATACAAAAAAGAAAGTACAGATGTCACAAAAAAATTAAAAAAAAAATGTATCCAAAATTTAAAATAAGAACATTTGGGATAGCTCTTCTTTTTTTACCAAGTTTTGGTGACCACAGATTTTTTTACTTTTTTTTGTAATTTCCCCGCGCTTTTGAAACTTGAATGTCAAACTCAATTTAGTCTGTATTAAAATCAGTGCAGCTTGTTTTTATATATTTACTTATATTAAAAATATACCACAATGGGCGTCACGACCGAATTTGAATTGCTGGAGCAACAATTTTTAGAACTTATTAGCGAATTTCGGACTCTCACCGTAAGTTATGAACCCATTCCCTTCCTACTAGCCCAATAAATTATAGACAGAGGTCTAGGCTAGCATAAACATTAGAATAATTTGTAAACAATATAGAAAAACACAACATAAAGATACGATTATGTGATAAGATGATCCTCTGTATTTCAAATAAATGTTATCCTTTATAAACACACATTTAGATTTTTAGGCTGACAGGAACACTTATTTTGAAAAGCGCAGTGTTAACATAAAGAGAGAGAGGTGACTTGCCTCTGATCAAACTTTTCCACTTTCAGATTTTACATTTATCTCAAGATTTTATTTCCTTAATCTGTCACGAACTTAGTGAAATTCAGACATGTTGCGAGAAAGCCAACAACCGTTTGGTGTTGTAATTCTTGAGGGAGGCCTATGCCCAGTAGGAGTCGTCTTTCGCTGGATTGATGATGATAGCTCAATGAGAAATGCATGCTTTCCTCGATTTTTTTATTTAGATTTCCGAGAGTCGTCTGCGTGGGTCGCTCCGCACCGAGTCGACTCGAGCCGAGGCTGCGGAAGCAGCGCGGGCGGCTGCCGAACGTGCAGCCGCGGAGGCCCGCAATGGAGCCGCTGCCGCCACCGCTGCCGTCACCAAGGCCACCGCCGCACTCGCCAGCACACAGGAACACCTCACCGGTCTCAAGATACACCTAGATCTTACGGTATGCCAACCACGACCTGAGGCTCCAGACAAAGCGACATTGTATCAACTAAAACGATGGTCCAAAGTGAAAATGTTAGGGATTGACCACGTCAAATTTCGGTAGTGCTAAAATTGACAATCCCTTTTGCTGATAGCTCTGGAATATCGGCAAATTTTCGTAAATCCTGTCAAAACTTAAATATCAATTTATGAATGACAATTAGTAACGATAGTAAGTTGGAATTTCTTGTACGATCAAATAACTATACAATAGCAATAGGTATAATTTGTGAGTCACAATAATAAAATACATGATGGCAGTAACAGTGGCAATCTGTTCAATGACAGTAGATACCTACATCCAGTTAACACTTTCTTCTTTTGTGAGGTGGGAAAATTCACACTCGTAAGTAACTAAGCGGCTAGTTAAAATAAAATATACTCATACGTATTGTACAACGTTGATCATCAACAAAAAATAAAATTGTTAACACTTAGAAGTAGGTACCTATAAAAAACAGCTTGTGCCAGCTGCGGTTTGGCCTGGGTGAAAGTCAGCAATTATTCCAAGGGTGATTTTTATCCCGAACGCAATTAAGTACACGTTGTACTTGCGATCGGGATAAAAATCATACCTATATGTTGTAATCCAAGACATGGTCTACCGGTGTGCCAAGTTTAATTCAAATACATTCAACTATTCCTCCAATTTCAGGCTCCTCCTCCTCGCGTCGTATTCCCCATTACTGAGAGTCGTGCAGCGTGAAGCGTAGTATTCAGGGAAGATCGAACCTGGTCAGGAACATCAAGTGGACGCCCTCTTGGTCGCTTGCCATTAAGATTGCTTGTTAGGTGTTTTAGGTTTTGGTCTTGCTCGGTCTTTATGTTTAGTTCCCGCATTTGTGCGGAAAAGGCAGTCCATTGCAGCATTTCTCTCTAACACCATATTTTGAAGGCGTCTATGCGGTCTTAGTCATCCTTTTTCAAGGTTCATTTCTCCGCCCCGAAACTATTGAGGCTAGATAGATTAAAACATCAGGACTTTCATAACTAACATACTTTCTTAATTAAACACGTTTATTACGTTCACGTTTAGGTAGAGTTAGCGATGATTCCCAAAGATATGAAACAGGCACAAGAAAATATCTTGCTTATGTCAACAGACATGGCAATGATGATGCAATACAAGTTCTAATTCAATAAATCATTACGTCATATCTATGTATATGGACACAACATCACCCACTATGATTGTCTAATAGGAGAGGCAGAGAAAGCTTTTAGAAGACAAATGCAGTGACATGACAACCCAGATCGGTGCCTTGGAGAGACAAGTACAGCAACTGAAGCCAGTACAGTCGGCCCACTGCACCTTGCAAAGGCAATACACAGACCTGCAGGAACGCATCTGTAGAGCTACTGAGGAAGCACGCAGGTAAGTGAATTTTCACCAGTTTTCTAGAACTAGGTAGGTAGGTTACCTCGGGCATCGGGAGTCGCAGGACGATTCTCGGCCACCGTAGGCGCGGGCCTGCGGACGGCGAGCATTGGGTGACCAGGCCCGGGTCGACGGTGAGCTGTGTTCCACGCGCGCCTCAAAGAGCTGTCAGCATAAATGACGGGACCCGCTAGGGCCAGTACCTGCTGGGGCTGCGGACTTTGTTCGAAAGAGTCACCGCGGCCCTGGAACGCAAATGGCACTAGGAGGAACACGGATGGGTTTTAGTCAGTAAGAGTCTGACACTCCCTCCTGCTTCACCCAGAGCGGGAGAAGTCATTTGATGATTTCCCATCCTTAAAAAAAGGTAGGTAGGTTATAAAGCTATGTTGTAGTCAAATGTAAACAGTTAAATAGTCTTTGTGAGGTAAACGCATTGTACTTTAGTATTGATATATATATATATGATACGCTTGGCTTAAAAGTGAACGAATTCGATGTCACTAAAACAGAGAATCTTCCCGTCTTGAGAGCGAGCTTCGAAGAGTAGAAAAATGCGCAAGCGCTGGATCAGAAATTAGGGAACGTGCACGTTTGGCCGCTGCGGCGCATGCGCGAGAGAGACGCCTTGCATCTGCAGAACTGCAACACACGAACAAGGAACTACTAGCCGCTAATGGTAAGGATCAGGAACAGTCAGGATACTTAGTAACAGGTTAGTACTCTGAAGCTAATTTATTTATTCTTGTTTCTCTTTTTTTTCCATAGCGGAAATTAGCAAACTTAAAGCTACAGTCGCTGAACTTCAGCTCCACTTATCTGAACTGAATAATAGTACATCGTCTAAGAAAACAGTTGATCCTGATGTAGAGGCTCTAGCTGAGACACGAGCTACTTTGGAAGCAGAAAGATCTGGAGCAGCGAAGCTTGAACGAGCCTTAGCAGCAGCTTTAGCAGATAATGCTTCTCTAGCTACACGTTTAAACACAGCAGATAATAATGACGTCACAATCAAAACGTCTACACCACCAGAATCTTCTACTACCAACATTTGTCCAATTGATTCTTTCCTAGCTGAATAATTTTTACTTTGATGTTTGGGGATAACTCTCTTATTAAATAATTCGAACATAACATATAACACTTCTATAATTTACGTAACTCCGTCAAGCCTAGCTGAACTGTCTAGTAAGTTACGTAATAAGAATATGGCATCATTGCTCCGATACGCAAGGATGATCAATTTATAAGTCAGATGAGTACAAAAACTTGTATGTAGAATATAATATTACGATATAAATAATTACAAGTATACCAGCCAGACTTCATTAGAAAACAATGATGTGGGAGAAGCAACTGTAGCGCCATTTATATTATGAACAGGTTTTATAATCGCGACTCGCATGTCCAAAACTTAGAGGTCACGTCGTCCTTTCCACGAATGTTATGCTTTCGGTCCGACCTGTTTAATACTTCTAGCATTTTTGTTACTTATGTAAAGGATTGGACGTAATTTTCCTCGTACATTTTTTGGAATTTCGTTATGATTAACCTTTCTATATTCAAAAATAATTATTAGGAAAATGAGCAAAATTTATGTATGCTACACATTGATATATAAAAACCCAAGATACACACTCAGCATCTCAAAAACGTCCGCAAAAAACAAGCGCACAATGTATAATTGTGCGCTAGTTTCAAACAGTCTCGCATCGCTCGCCATACTGCATTGCTTTGTAAAAACAACTTTAAGCGATCCGTGTAAGGTTGAATTTGCAAAAAAAAAAACTGTTTATAGTATAACTACACACAGCTCACACATGACACTTGATACATGTCAGTTTTTGACGACAGTTTCGAGTGTTGCATTTGTTCGAGACTGTGCATCTTGGGTTTTTTATATATCAATGACGCTACAGTTTTATTTCATTTAATATAATTTATGGGTGACAGGCTGTCAATTTTGTGGAGTAAATGTGAGTAATTATGTCATTTTGGACAAGTATTTCAGTTGTATAATGGACCTTGTTGGGGGTCCCAAAAATAAAAACGCGTTGAGGTCTTTAATTAGAACATAAACGCAATAAATCGAAAATGTGGTTGAACTACAGTCCACAATAGTTAGGTATCTTATTTTAGACATTTTGATTTCATGACTGTCTGGCAGTTTGAGTATACTATGCGGCTTACCCAAATGTCCTTACTTTGGTATTGTTCGTCGGTTCGTTGAGCTCCTCAAAGTTCTGAGTTGAGCTGCACGATAACTGACAAGTGCTTGCAAGCCCACTCAAACCTGCGTGGTGCTTTCCTCAAAAGGCCACCGCAGACGTTAACCTACATGGTTTTCATATGTTGTTGGCGATTGTATGAACTTCAAAAGAGACTATGACCTCTGAAATTGTTTCGGTGTTTCTTCTCAGGGTAGTCTGCTAGGAAACATCTAGCCTCATCTAGACTAATATGACAAAAAAAAAATTGACGTGTAATATCATTTATCATTTACCCCCCCCCCACCCCCCAGTGACGTTTACGTAATACTGAAACGGCCCGGACTGAATAGATTTTTCAGGAAAATACTCTATAAAATATGTTTCAGGTTCAGTTTTTGGAATGGGTAAAAGTAATTGTAATGATAAAAGAGATATGCATAGATGTCCAAGTATAAACTAAACTTGATTTGATGCAAAAATGTGCGCATTTTAATATCTCTTCATATGCATTCGGCGAGTCATAGTATTGTGCGGTCTCAGACAATAAAGCATTAATATGCCTGAATACTATTTCTAACTCTGTCTGTCTAAGCGATTATTATGGAGTGTTGCACTAAAACTGGTTCCTAGGAATGCACTGCCTCAACTCGCATCGGCTTCTCTAACATATCATCGAGCATCTGAGATGTACGCGTCCTGGACGTGATAAACAACCTGTTGTTATGTATAAAACAACAATAAAAACATATTTACTGAACGCAACCGTAGAACTTTACGCAATATTTGCCTTTACAAACTACGGTCTTTGAGCTATTTAAATTATCTAGCATACATCTAGCATTAGCCTAATTACAGTTGGTGTTGTTACGAATTTCAGACCTTGTTAACAAAATGTCCTTTCGGATTTTAATTTGTTACATTCAATATTTTCAAAACTTTTGTCTTTTAGCAGCTATTATTTCAGACTAGTCAATGCACACAAAAATGCAGATTCGTCGTCTAGTTAATCGATGTCGTTGCCCTAACGTTTTGGCATCAATAAAGAAACCTCCAGCTACGCTGCACAGTGCGAGTAGGTGCAGCGGCACAGGTACTGCGGCGGTGGATTTTCGCAAGGCTTCGCGGCGCCCCACCCGTGCGTAGGCGCCGCTGCTTCACTCCGCAACACTTATTGTTAGTTGTACACTGCACCCCGCGCCGACTGTGTCGCGCCGTCACGCTACACAAACTATGTGCACCCGAATCAAACGATCTGTGATATAGTGATAAGTTATATTTAATTAAGTGATACAAGAACAGTTGCTTTAGAACCCATAAGGTGAGCTTCAGTCAAGATCGTCAAGTTGCATTTAATTTGGTGTGTACGTAATCTCTATTTATATACAGGTTGAATGTCGAGATTTTAAATGACATCAAGTTGAAACATTTTTGTGTTAACTAATATAAATGGTCAATAAAATATTGTCTGATGTAACAACGTTTATGTTAAGATAGCTTTAGTAAGTAGGTGGACACGATGTAGAGTCACGCACTTGGCGTTATTGCAGCGATTGTTTTGTTACCCGAGGAGGTAAACACTACACAACTCGAGCGATGTCGTGGACCTAGAGAAAGTTTACTACCACAATACACTCATTTGTCATGTTATGTCTTTGTACAGATTGAGTACCGTATCTAAGACTTAAAACGACAATTGGTCATTATTGGCATGAAACAACTTAATAATCTCAGATAGTTTTGGCGGTGAATTCTTCTAATAAGAAATAAGCTGTTTTACCATATCGGATGCAAAGGCTGTTCCGCCCACGCAAATGTTGACATAGTGAGTCAGAAACAACGCAAGGACACAGTTGTACATATGTATGACAAATATGTGAATTCTATACATTCATGATTCAGAACAAACAGCTCACCCACGACTCGAACACATCTTGTTACATGTGGTAATGAGTTGCAAGGCACTAATACCTGTGTGACATAATCAATATTATTAAGCACAGCATCAATAAGACGTGCAAAATTCCAAATTCCATAACCAATTGATGTAAAGACAAACAGATTTTCTAACGAATCATTAGTTTGATTACATAATAAAAGAGCATCATTAACGAACATCTGAAGATAAAATTTATGTTTAAACGTAACATGAATGGAGTCCAATTTAATGTTGGCCATATAGAGCGTGACCATTCAGAAGGTTGCGACTGGCAAGATTCCCTTCATGGAAACGTAAACAAGCGTAGGAAGTTAATAACAAACTAAAATTATAATCGAATCCATGTACAAATACGTTTTATTTATCAAAACAGAATGAATGCTACTATCGCTTTATAAGCAACTAACTTTTGCCCGCGACTTCGTACGCGCATATTCCGTTTTTACACGTTCCCGTAAGAATTTCGGGAAATCCTTTATTAGTGCTCCCCTACACTCTCCAAGGAACCTACATGCCAAATTTCAGCTTTCTACCACCAGTAGTTTCGATTGTGCGTTGTCTGTCAGTCACTCAATTAGTTAGTAGTGTAAGAATTTTATATATTAGGTTTTTTGTCTCACTTTGAGAACTGCACACACAAGAAAGTTTAACGTAATAATCTTCTCGAGTGAAATATAATTCTACCCCCGCTTTCTAAATTAAGAATGTTAAAGTTGAGTAAATTTCAAATACTAATTAATGGGGTTTTCACGTTATTAAGAGGAAACGCGGGAGGAGAGACTTTTATTTGTATGTAAAAAGTCATAACTCGAGGTTTGGCTCTCACCTGTTTCCTCCTCCAATATTGAACTGATTTAAAATTTATTTCATAAACTAAATAAGAAGGACATAAACTGTGTCCCTATATTCCTTTTTGATGATATATTAACCGTATAAGCATTCAAGTTCTTTAAACTTAACAGACAGTTGTGTTGCTGGGGAGTTAGTTGGCCACTTCTTCTTCCCAGCTAAAACACTAGGAAGTGGTGACGGGCTGGGCGATTTGGGGGACTGTCTTCATGTAAAATTTTGACGTTCAAAAAGTGCTGATTTTCAGCCTAGTTTGAATAAATGCCTTTTGATTCGATTTTGACTGGAACCATCAAAACTGCTCAAAATTGTCTTATAAACCGCTGTCAACAGAGCCTTAGTGTACAAATTTGGCAAGTATTAATGAAAAAAGAAAACATAGGGACACATTTTACATCCTTATACAGTTTGTGAAATATATCTTTAATAGTCCAGGAATATTAGGGGTTTCACCTCGGAATGAGATATAGTCAGCTATAAACTTGTATAAACCTTTATATTGACAACCTAAAACTTGTCTCAAAACCTACTTATGTTAGGACGTCCACGACTACAGATATTCAAAGGTCAAAAAATCGATTTTTACACCTTTTTTGCCAGTATCGAGTTTCCTATGGGTTTTTCACTATTTGTATTTATACATGGAAGTTACATGCCAAATTTCAGCTTTCTACGATCAGTAGTTTCGGCTGTGCGTTGATCGATAAGTCAGTCAGTTTCTGCTTTTATATAAGTACTAGCTTTTGCCCGCGACTTCGTACGCGTATATCCTTATTTTTTCCGTTCCCGTAGGAATTTCGAGAAATCGTCTCTTAGTGCTCCCCTGCACTTCCCAAGAAACCTACATGCCAAATTTCTGCTTTCTACGACCAGTAGTTTCAGCTGTGCGTTGTCTGTCAGTGACTCAGTAACGGAAGAATTTTATATAATATATTGATTGATTGATAGAAGATTAAGAATTAATTTATATACACGCCCACGGTAAGTGTATATAACAATTTATATACACTTACCGTATTCTTAATCTGCCCGTGTAGATATAGAATAGTTAAGGAAAATACTTAAATTATATTTCAATTCTAATGTAATTCATATTAATAACTTCTTAAATATATAAAGAAACGTAATGTTTTTAATAAAAAGAAAATACCATTCCATACACTTAAGATTGTGGAAATAAAAAAAAATAAAATTACAAGAACTACTAACTAATAATTTTAACTAAGATGACTAGACTCTCCGCCCTCTATCTCGAAAACGATTCAACGTATAAAAAAACTTTAAGGACAAAAGTTGTACGGGATTTAATCCACGCAAAAAATGTGCAAAATATCGATTTTTGTGACTTTTGACCTTAGATTTAAATAGTCGCGAACACCCTACCACATGTAGGTTTTGAGACAAATTTTTGGCATGTCAAGATACAAGTTTATTAATACGAGTTCATAGCTGGTTATCTCAAATTCCGAGATTCTTACCTAATTTTGACTAATTTGACTGGACTATAAATCGGTCTAATATTGGAGGAGGAAACAGGCGAGAGCCAAAACTCGAATTATGATTTTTTCCAAACAAAGTCTATTCGCCCACATTTCCGCTTAACTTCAAATTTTCAGTTCATAAACAGAGTGCTTACATACGAAAAGAAAACGTGATAAATCGATTCTGTACTCTTACTCTATGAAGATAGGGTAGAGATTTGGTTTAGTACGGACAAGTCCTTGTACAAAAATGTTCCAGCATTAGTCAAAATGCATCATTGGATTTTTTAAGATCAATGTTCCTAACCAGGCATCGAACCCGTTGAATATGGAAAAAAATACACTGTACTATTAGTTAAAACCGATACTCAAATTCTGGCAAACAAAAAGTAATGGCTAATTTTTTCCAAAAAACATTTTAATTTTTTTACATTATCTGCCAGTTACACCTTAAAAACAAATGATGCAGTTCATCAAAGTCGGGCCCAAGACTTCTTCCTCATATTTGAGGAATGGCATAAATACTCAATTGAAAAATTCCGCCGGTATTTCGTATATCTATAAATCTACCTTTAGTTTTGGTAGTCTTTTTGATATAAAAACTGGCCAAGTGCGAGTCGGACTCGCGTGCAAAGGGTTCCGAACGAACTAATTTTTTTAACATGCTATTTTAACACAATAGACTTCTAATAGTTTTCCTGTAATCTACAGGTGAAGATCTATTATCCCCATTTTGTTCAAAATTTTAGGCTCAGTAGTTTCGAAGATAAGGGGGAGGAATGGTCAATTTTCGTCTAATTTCTTGAATAACTTAAAAACCATTTATTTTAAAATTAATGTAATAAGAACCCTCAGGGTAAGCCCTTTCAGTTGAAATGTCACACAATATTGTTCAAAAAACTTTTTTTTTTAATTTTCTAGTTTGACCCCAAAAGACCCCCATACTAAAAATTTCATAATCAACGTAACACGTCCGTGTTTGGGTCACAGAAGTCCATATGTGTACCAAATTTCAACAGAAGACCGAAGAAAACTGGCTGTGACAGACGGACAGACAGACACCCGAGTGATCCTATAAGGGTTCCGTTTTTTGTTCGGAACCCTAAAAACGAACCTTTTTGTATTGATCTGAGTTACGAACACACCAAAAAACAAAAGCAGTTTCCCAGAAAATTATGTTAATCATTTTAATTTCAGAAAGATGACTCATAAATTAATTCTATACTACTTCGTAGTAGCATTGACAGCGCCACTTCTCGTACAATGGTGAGTTTTACAATTAAATCTACTTCATAAAAAAATACTGTTTTTTATTAATTCCAAAGACGTGACTAAAACCGTCACGTGTTCTTCATCATCTACTTTATATCATCTATACTATAGGTATCTATATTTCTATATACTATAAACTTATACTTTATACTTAATATATAGAGCTGAAGAGTTTGTTTGAACGCGCTAATCTCAGGAACTACTGGTCCGATTTGTCTTTCAGTGTTCGATAGCCCTTTTATCGAGGGACTATATGCTATATATCATCACGCTAAGACCAATAGGAGCGGAGCAGACAAAGTTGCGTCAACTAGTTAATCATAAAATATGTCCTACGGCGTAGAATACAGCGTAGGACCTACGCTGTATTCTTAAGATCGGAAAACATCAACAGGATAATAAAGATTGGCCATTTTCCGCATAATCTTCCCTATGAATTAATTTAAAGCTTTGGTACAGCACAAGATATGACATCTGGAAGCTTCTTTTTTAGTACTGATCGTTAGTCATAAGACGAAGTAAGATTCGTCATCTGGCCCACAGAGCTTCTTTTTATTTTTTAAGATAAATAATCCATCCCTGATATAATGGCGTTCGTGGACCATCGATTAACGAAGGAGGAGACACTTATTGTAATTTCTACGACCCCTATAGGAACCAAATAGTTAAATAGTGCGTACGGCTTGAGGTTCCGTTAGTCGCATGTACTTACACACTTCTCCAGTAAAATGCAGTGTGCGTTAGAGTGCACAAAACCTCTTAGTTCTTAAAATGTAGGCTTTTTTAAATACTTATGACTGTTTTTGGGAAACCAAATGTATGTAGATCGAATATTTCTTTACCTTAGTTAAAAAACTTCATACTTTTAATCTAATCCGCAGTATATCAGTGCTAGGGCCACGACTGCTGCGTCCATACAATTCATACACGGTGGCCATAGCAGGCGGCTCCCGGGCATACACCCTGTATGTTGCCGTAGAAGGCCGCCGAGCCAATGGAGAACAGTTCACTAAGGGACGAGAGGTACAGGTCCCAGCTGCTGCCACCAGGCTCGTAGAACTTGAAGTGAGTATGTCAAGCTATGTTTCAGAAATAGTAAGCCATCAATGAAACTTACTTATTAATTCATAAATTGCTGCAATGGGACCCACGTATTGCAGTAATTTATGAATAGGGAATATGCACGAAAAAAATATTTATTATCTATACAGTTTATCTAAAAATATACACAAATATAATACTAACAGTGAAAATAGAATAAAAATTGCTCGAAAAACAAACGAGATATAATTATTTTAAACAAATATATCTGTCCCTCTCGCGAAAACGCTGTTTTCTATGGCAGCTGTATAGGGGCCAAGAACTTTGACGTCACAATTCATATCGGACTTCTCTTTCTAATTGTAAACTTTGAAGCTTTATAACTTCATCGCTGATGAAGTTATTTAAAAAATAATTTCATAATTGTTTTTCAGAGCTAATAAGTATTTCATTTTTCAAATAAAAAAATCGCATGCATATTCCCTATTGCTACGTGAAATATCGGACGAGTTATACCAATTCGTAATTTCGAAAGTAAAAATTGATGTTACATACGTTATATATATTGCAATTAACATTAGGCGCAGTAATTTCAGATCTCTGTAGTTCAATAGGCCACTCGAAATCCATATTGTATGCTACATCAATTTCACCTAAGCAGTAACAGCCATTATTATTGTATGTTTGCTTGTGGAAGATTTGATTGCTTCTCCCACAAGAGTACGTGACCAAATCTGTTACACCTGATGTAGATCGCTGACCCTGGACCAGGACAGTACTCGCTGGTGGCGCGGTCAACTGCAGGCCCGCTATTCTCGTCGTCGTCACCGTTGCTCTACCAACCGCGTAGTTTCGCCGTCTTCGTGCAGACCGACAAACGTGTCTATCAGCCCGGAGACACCATTAACTTTAGGGTCATCGCTTTAGACAAGTAAGAAAATTGTCGTTTTATAGCTGTAACACATCCTCTTCGAAGTATCTTTACGATTAGTCGAACTAACACCGAGAACTACTGAACCGATTTCTAATGGGCAATCGATGCTATCAGCGGGTTTACTGTTATTTGTAAAATTACACAACAACAACGCACAGTCCGATGTCCTAAAGTGAATGTTGGTCTGCCTCATCTACCTACTACCCATTCTACTTATTTAAACTTACCAGGGTCTTATTTATTTTCGGTCCTACTCATGCATTATCCTGAAAAACTGAAATATTAAATATCTAGGTAAAAAGAGTAATTTTATCACGCAAAGCTTCTGCTAAGTAGGTACTGACCATTAGACATTGATGATCATATCAAATACTCTTCAGGCTTGACTGACTTCATATAAAACACACTTCACTGAGGTCACAAGTTTAATTATCTTGATAGTTAGACAAAACATTAACGCAATTGTTAATGCGTAACACATCAATCGATTGTTTGAATACCTTCCTATCAAAGACCCGTGTCCTTGTTCCATTTAACGAGGAAAATGCGATCCGAAGAGCATTAACGAAGTATTTGGTAGTGAGCGCAGTATACTTTCGTTTTCTGTGCCATCGTACGAGAGCTCTTGCGCGTAAGATTACGTGTGATTATGGGGCGGTCGTTGACCTGTGCGCTTGTGCAGGTACCTGTTGCCGCTGTCGACAACTGTGGACGTCAGTGTGCTGGACACCGGGGGCTCGCCAATCAGACAGTGGGTAGCTGCTGAGCTGGACCGAGGAGTCCTCACTGAGGAGTTGCTACTCGCTGACGAACCTGCACTTGGAGAATGGACTATACAGGTAATATCCATATACCAATAAAATTAAAATATAACCGCGGAGGTGAAATTTCTGAATAATTATAAAATAGAGAGAGAGGTGACACATCTTCCTTTTCTAAAATTAGCATAAAATATGAATAATCTGGCACCTTGAATAGGATACCTAATAGTAGCACAGTATTTATTACTATATTAAAACAAAACTATAACCTGCTAGAAATAAATATGTAAGATAAGGAATTTTAATACACATTACTACCTGTAGCGTAAAAATAATAACGGATACGCAGCTGAAACTTTCATTTTTAACATTTTTGTTTACAGCGGTCGGTGCATAATATGTTGGATCTGAGCAAATAAGCAGTATAATTTTTCACCCATGCGAAGACATGGGTAAAGACGTTTATACATAAATGAATATTTAATTGATCTAGCTGAGAAGGAAAACAACAATTACGCATTACTTTGTTACTTCCTCATGTTGTCTTTTATTTGCTTTTAAAATAAGTTTGATAAAATTTAAACTATCTCTCCAGTTAGCCAAAGGATCGAATCGATGTTATTTGGGTGTTTTGAGCTCGAAAATAATCGTCCCCCTAGAGCAGTCTATAATGCTCGTGAGATTCTGCCCAAAGCTTGTAGTTTTTTTCCAAATTTTTACAACCTCTGCGTGCGTTTAAACCATTGTCTATGTATATTGATACTCGAGATTTAATTTCCCAATGAACAGTAAGAATTGACATAATCGCTTGATTCTTAATAAAAAGTTGGGAAACTAAAGCAACTTAAAAATATTTAACTAGATTAACTCCGGAAATTGCGATTAGCCTCGAAATCATAACGCTAAAACTGACTGCCCACTCTACGATGACCTTACACACATACAGATAGGTGTTACGTTCGCATACTTGTGCAGGTGGAGGCTCGTGGGCAGAAGTACTCGCGCCGCGTGCTGGTGGCAGACTATGTGCAGCCCAGGTTCCACATGGAGATGCACATGCCCAAGGAGGTCCTCTTCACCGATGGCAGATTCGACATCAACGTCACCGCTAAGTAAGTTCCTTTACGATATTCTGAACGAAGCCCAGAATCAGTGTTTTAAAGAACGAAGAAATCTTTATTGGGGCCTATAGTTTGGGATGTATGAACCAGTTTACTTATTTTTAATGTGTGTGTTATAACTTATAATGTATTCAAAAAACAAGTCGAAGAGATTTATGTCCAAGAACGAACTTTTACGAAAACAAGTTGCCTAAAGAACCTGGTATCGCTCGAGTTGTTATTCAGAATCACATAAAAATATGTTCTAAAATACGAATTATATAGGTACAATTTTTATATTACTCAAACCGGATTATCGAGAATTCGTAGTTGTATGTGCTGCGAAAAACAATCCAGTGTTCGTTAATCAACTAGAATGAACTTTTCTCAGCGTTCCTCCAACAAAGGAATTTCCACAGCGAAAGCTGTCGTTTCTCATTACACTACAGAAAAACTCATCACTCGAATTCAATAGAATAATCATTACGTAAATAAGCAAGAACCGTTTGTAGTCGCAACGTTGTCAGTTACAATAAAGCAGTAATAATTTCTTTAAAAAAAAATTGGACATCGGTTATTGGATGAGCGTCGAATGTACAGTCAACAAAGCTATTAGGTATGCAGGCAGCTAACTTGCAACTACTTTTACTCGTAAGTATGTCAAAAGTTTTAAAAAAATATAATGGACACATTAGAAATAAAATTTGGCAGTGCTGTGAAAAAATTAAAATATTTTTGCCTGTATACCGAATAGCTTTGTTGACTGTACTTGTAGCTATTTTTAGATCTCATTGAATAATATTAGCGTATTTGATAAAAGTAATTTACAGTTTTATAAATAATATTTACCTATTTATTTACTGACCGTACCTATTCGTAGTGAATCAGAATGTTACCTCCGTTATATTTATGCTTCGGAGAATCTAATTAGCATCCGCGACCTTTGCATTTAGAAATACTAATTTACTATCATTAAGTCACAATAAAATAAGACTCATATAGGCATAACTTTCAGGCACTTCAACGGTCTGCCAGTTCGTGGTGAGCTCACCATATCATCCTACCCAGTATTCTTCTCCAATGTTTTACAACCGGTGGTCGCATCACCTACTAGGAAAGTGATCGACATCAATGGACAAGCGCAAGTTACATTCGACCTCAAAACTGACCTAGACCTGGTTGAGGATGCAGCAAGGCCTCTCGTAGTGGAAGCTGTGATTGAGGAGAAAGATACGCTGATCAAGCAGAATGTTACGTCTAGAATACTTCTGTTGAGGACGCCTTATAGGTTGAAGGTGTCAGCTTCTGATTACTTTAAGCCTACTCTGCCTTATATCGTACAGGTAAACATAAATATTTTTTAATATTTTATTTTAGGGATTTTTATTCTATATGAACATGTCAGCCCCATTAGATAAATAATTAAATATGCATCTTGCATAATTTTATTGTAATTTTAATTTAATTGTGATTATTCGCACATTGCTATTTTGTTATGATGCTGTTCTTCACAAGTCTTGATGAATAAGTACAAGTATTTCTTACAAGATGATAGGGGCACTATTTGTAAGACAGATAGAATGTCCCTGGTTTTCGTAACATTGTGCATTGGAACAAATATTTACTTAACCATGCGATAATCTTCAGAATGTTTGTTCTGAGCCGAGTTCATTTGTTTGATTTCGCCAAAGCAAACAAATGACGGACTCAGGAAATCCTAGTAACTGATGACGTCATTGAAATTGTGATAAAAACCTCAATATTAAATCCTCTGTTGACAGATTGAAGTAGTGGACCCCTCGGGACAAGTGATGTCTGTGGATGGTGACGTGACAGTGGAACGGTTGTGGGATGATGGAGCGCCCGTCAACGTCACCAATGTAGCTCTCAACAAAGGCATCGCCACTTACTCGCTTACACCGGACAGAGCACACGTTAACTCCACGCTTAACTTGGTGGTAAGATTTTGTTGCTTCTTTCTAGTTCATATTCATATTCATTTATTTATTGTTTTTTTCATCGTGCCTTTTTTGAGAAAATACCTTGATTTCGATTGGTGATCTCCTTATTCGCTCATCTATGCAGCAGGGACCGGCATCGCCTTCGAATCTCTTTGAAGAATCTTCCTTAATCTTAATCTATTCAGTATTTGTACAAATTTACTTTTTACTTTGGAATACATATCGTCTGAGGATCTATACACTCTACCACTAAAGCACTCTTTCTTCTTCTTACTCATGGGCTCTCAATGCAATGAAAAAGAATAAAAAAGCGGCCAAGTGCGAGTCGGACCGACCCATGAAGGGTTCCGTAGCAGCAAGTAACACAATATAAAAGTTCTTGTAGTTCGTTGTAACTTTATAATTATTATTTACTTAGGCACCTATTACAGATGTATTACTAGAAAATAATAGTTCACGGTTTATGCATAAGGTTTATGTTTATTAAATTAAATATTTTTTTTATATTTGAGTTGATTGAATGAAAGGTAAATTGTGGTTTACGATTTATGACGTATTAAAAAAAACTACTTACTAGATCTCGTTCAAACCAATTTTCGGTATAAGTTTGCATGGTATTGATTATATACATCATATATTTTTTTAGTTTTATCATTCTCTTATTTTAGAAGTTACAGGGGGGGACACATTTTACCACTTTAGAACTCTCTCGCGCAAACTATTCAGTTTTGGAAAAAATATATTAGAAACCTCAATATCATTTTTGAAGACCTATGCATAGATACCCCACACGTATGGGTTTGATAAAAAAATTGAGTTTCAGTTCTAAGTATGGGGAACCTCCAAAAATTTTTTTTCTATTTTTGTGTGAAAATCTTAATGCGGTTCACAGAATACATCTACTTACCAAGTTTCAACAGTATAGTTCTTATAGTTTCGGAAAAAAGTGGCTGTGACATACGGACGGACAGATAGGCAGACTGACATGACGAATCCATAAGGGTTCCGTTTTTTGCCATTTGGCTACGGAACTCTGAAAAACTTCGTTTTCTACCACCAGGTAAAATACAAAGAAGTAACAGAACGTGTCGTAAACGTCCAAAGGAGCGAGTACTCATTCGGACAGTTCCTAACGGCCGAGATCTTAACACGCGGCACCGGAGTGGGAGATGAGATGCGCGCGCGCATCACCGCCACTGAGCCCATGGACATGGTGCACTACGCTGTCATTGGACGAGGAGATATCATTGTCGCTAAGACTGTTGAGGTTAGTATTTTGCACTAATAACGATTACCAATTATTAAACTACTAGTCTATTCTGTAAATAACTATTTCGATATCGAGATTCACCTGAGTGACAAAGCTCACAAAATGAGCTTTATTACACATAACATAAAGATCTTTTATATTTATACGAATTTGATACTCATCTCGGATTCCGCTGTCGAGACACCAAAACGTTACAGAATAGCACTACAAGATTGTTTCTTGTTCATCTACTCCAACTAAGCCATGCTTTTGCTTAGGAACGTTGATGAAGTAGATGCAAAGAATGTGATTTAAACACACATCTAGCTTGACAGAAAGCACTTTACTTGTTGAGCTACAACCATTTATTTAAATTGGTTTTTAGGAGCATTGATATAAAGCTTACATAATTTTGCCTTATTGGTCTTGTTTATATCATTGCGATAAATCAACACCACAAGTATGAACTATATAAAGAAGAATATTTTCCACGCTACATTATTGTCCACTTTTCACAGTTGAGTCCAGCCCGTCGCAGTGTGGACGTGACGGTGTCGGTGACGTCCCGCATGTCCCCGGGCTGCGTGCTGGTGGCGTGGTACCCGCGCCTCGACGTCAACAACCTGCTCTCTGCCGCCGTGTACGCGCCGCAAGCCAACCTGCTGCAGAACGATGTAAGTACTGCCTACTACAGTGTCAGTGACGTCCTGCATGTCCCCGAACTGCGTGCTGGTGGCGTGATACCCGCGCTTCGACGTCAACAACCTGCTTTTTGCCGCCGTGTACGCGCCGCAAGCCAACCTACTGCAGAACTATGTAAGTACTGCCTACTACAGTGTCGGTGACATCCCGCATGTCCCCGGGCTGCGTGCTGGTGGCGTGGTACCCGCGACCTTACCAACCGACGCGAACTACAAAAATGGACTGACACCACACAAATCCACATCGCGCTATCAAAGTTCCCCGCGAAGTTTTAGTTGCCCAGCACACACAAAACAGAGATGTGGAACTTTCTACCCTGCTAACTACAGTGCCTGTGTCTGATACTACCTAACACTAAATCTCTAAGTAAAGAGAGTGCAGTTTCGGGGTTTAGCCCCGATTTTTCTGCCTAGAAACCAGAGGTCTCTGGCTCTTACTCTTCAGAGTTCGAAGTAAACGAAGTAATGATCAAGGAAAAATCTTTCATATCAACAAGTATTGAAGGTGTAATTGAAAAGTATCGTAGTTACTACGATATTAACGATTCTTCTCAAGTTCCACAAGCTCCCTTGTTTCTAAAAATTATCACATTACTCATTCCGCTTTGGACAGAGCAGAAGGGAGTATCAGACTCTTACTGACTAAAACCCATCCGTGTTCCTCCTAATGTTCTTAGCGTTCCAGGGCCGCGGTGACTCTTTCGAACACATTCCGCAACTCAACAAATTCCCTGGAGTACAACGAGCAATAGATTATTAATTTTACCTCATTTGTCTAAAGTGCCCTTTAAGCAACCAATATGTTTACCAAATCTCTCCTTCACAGATCTCCATATCCCCTGTAGCAAGCGGCGGCGCGGGCACGAAACCCAACACGTTGGTAGAACTGCGCGTGTCCGGCGACGCGGGCGCTTACGTGGCGCTATTAGCTGAAGACATGAACGCCATACAAGCTGGGCTTGCTAGCCACAACGGACTGGGGAATGGACTTGATATGCATACGGTAAGTTACCAACGATCTTAGTAACATAGCTCGGGACCCTGACGTCCCGAGTCTGGAAGACGTACGAGGGGCAGAAGCCAACTAGCGGAGGCCCCGTTGTCCTAGCAAACTAATTTAGCCAGGCCTTTGTCTGACCAAGGACAAATTGGAAAAGACGAGTCATCGATTGAAGACCGCAAAAATAAACGCAAACGATGAACCAACGATCTACGAGTAAAGACGGCAGAGGTGGATGCGAAAGACAAGACACCATGCCGTGTTGTTGCTCAACTTGGGAGAGAGCAACTGTCTGTATAAACTAAGTTGATCTATTCAGCTCAATCGGCTTTAACGAATCCCGGAACGTTACTTACAAGACTGTTTTGTTTCAGGTTGAGCGCGAGGTAGAAAGCTTTAGCGGTTTGTCCCATTCAATATTCAAAAACGAAGATCATCTGCCTGGAATGGGCTTGGATTTGGGAGGATACACGGCTTCAGATGTTTTCAAAGTACGTGTCACACCTTATTATTGATTATTTCGTAGTATGATTAAGGTAGATGTGATAAATTCGAACCTTCCTTATTTTCAGAACGCAGGTGTTGTCATATTAACAGACGGCGTAGTCGTTAAGAGCAACCAAGATGGTAAGTCATTTGTCGTTTTATTCCATTTGACAGATTTCTTTCGTGCTTTAGCTAATCATTTACCTGTCTAATCTTCACTAGTCACATATAAATGAAGATTTAAGTACTTTAATGCTGGCGTATTTTCAGGCTCGATTCCAACAGCAGCTCCTCTAGAGACAGGCACGCGCGCCCCTCAGGCGGGCCCGTACGCCTTCAGTCGACTGCCACCACCACCGTCCCCGAGGTACTACCTCACTGTGTCACCGCAGCCCACCTGGATGCTGGCTAATCTTACTATTGGGTAAGTATCACTGTAGCTAAACTGCTACTACGTATATTTATCCCTCACCTATCCCTTCAAAAAATCCATTGAGATTAAAAAAAAAAACTTCTTGTATCAGTTGAACAAAGGTTTTAACGGAAGCCCTCATTACAGCAACGACGGAAAAGGAGCTAAAGAACGTTGGACGTCAGTAACTCCTGGTGAATTCTCTATCGGCGCGTTTTCCGTGCACCCGACCCTAGGCCTTGGCTTAGCTTCACCGCAAAAGTTCATGACCTCCGTGCCGTTGTCTATGGCTGCCGAACTACCCGCCACCCTACAACGAGGAGAAACTGTGGCGGCAGTGATTATCTTGAAGACAACGCTAGCGGTCGACACGTCGGTCGAGGTGACATTCTACAACAGCGAACAATACTTCGAATTCGAACCTCTCGATAACGAACTCGATTCAGCGAAAAGTAAGTGAAAGACATATAAATGACTCGTTTTCGTCGCCCTTTTATTTTGGAGTCGACTATGATGGCCGAAAACAGAATTTTTTTTCAGCAATTTTGTAAGGGAATTTCACAATAGGCGAGTCATTGCAAGGGCAACTGCTGAGAAATACTGAGCATACATCGTATTTTTTCGAATCCCAGGTCGTCCTTAATGTTATTAGATTTTACCTTCAAGAATGTTCAGTAGTCTACGTGATGAATTCCAATACATTGGCCATGGGGGTGGGGCTAAACAGAACTAACTTCTACTACTAGGTACTTACATATGTAGCGGCATCAATGCCGCCACAAGAAAAAACCAACGGAGCAAATCTACATCGCAACAAAAAGAACCGCGACGCCATCTATCCAACTAGCAACGAACTACTAAGTTGAAATCCTGCATCGTGCAAGCAGAGTTTAGTTTTAGTGCGATTTGAACATATACATCAGCCCGAATATCAACTATCGGGCAGTAGCCCGCCAGGCACAACATCCGCCTGGTCGGAGGATCCTCCCTTTACAATGGAGGTGTGTGGGACTTTACTCTCTGTTCCGCATACCTCCAAACATACTGCTGCCCTACCGGTTTTACGAAGACAGTATACGGTTGTGGATAACAAGAGCAGATATTTACTTAACCAACCTCTCCAGAGATCGAGCTGTTCCGTCGCGTCCGCGTTACGATCCCTGCGCGCGGCTCCGTCAGCACGGCGTTCCTGGTGAGCGCGGTGCGCAGCGGAGATGCGCCTGTCATCGTGGAGGCCAGCGGGAACGGGGTGTCTGACTCGCTCTTCAGGACCATTCAAGTCAAGGTACGAGTCCGACAACCTTATGACGGTAGCTGGGTGTGGGAAACACAACACTGGATGTGGTTCGGCTAAATAAATTTTGATTAATGACGTTTTAATCACCGGCGGCCGTGAAAGGCCATGCAGACTACGAGTAAGCTGGTTAGCGACGTCACAAGCTCTGGACTCTAGACTCATCACATCACTGTCGCCTACAGTCAACCTGTTTTGAGCTGATTTTGATATGCATCATGCACTGCATGCATCTAGTTTTCCAGTCAATTGAGAAAACTTAAACCTTTTAAAAGTAATTTTGGTGTAACTTTTCTTAATCTTTCTACACAGGACGGCTACGAAGAAGACCTATTCTCTTGGAGTCTCCTGGACGCTCGTCGCGGCGCCGCTCGAGCCAACGTCACGCTAGACGTGCCTGCGGGCACGAAGGCGGGCGCCACGTCCCTGCAGGCTACCGGAGACCTGCTGGCCGGAGCGCTGCAGGCCGCCAGGGAGCCCCCCGCGCCGGCCGCAGATCCCGCGCATGCTGTGAGACCACTTGCACTGGCTTGTGTACTGCTCGACTATTTGCAGGTTTGTACCTATATTAATCAAACACAATTCAAGGCACCCACAACCACACCAAGACACCCAAATTTTTCCAATTATGTTAGAATTACTACTATGACAAACCGGCCAAGTGCGAATCGGATTTTCACACGAAGGGTTCTGTTATGTACCTACGGAAATGACCGGGAGGTATGCGCGTCAATAAAACTAGCAAGTCGATTGCACACTGATGTATTCACAAAATTGTCTATGACATCTGTCCCGCTGACGGGGATCGCGGGGTGGGGGTTGCGGGGCGCAACCCGCTTATGCACACATACACAACATTCCTCCCCCTTAAGCTATGAATCACTTAACCTATTTTCCTTAACTTAATTATTCCTACTGCTAATTACTTGTTCTACGGTAGTTTATGTTGGCTCGTCATCTTCGTCATCACAGATGTACTGTTCCATCGTTGGTGTCGAGAAAACTGGACTGATTGCTCGTCGCCTTTGAGCGGCGGCGCGTGGCAGTGCCACTGAGGTGCCTGGTGATATCGCTCCTTGTCCAGGGTCCGTTACCGTCTCTCCTCCGCCTCCTAGCTGTGCGACGGGTTCGGGGTTACTGGTCGCGAGCGGCGCCACATCTGGCACCACGTCCGCGTCCCAGTGCTGGTCGTCATTCGCTGTTGAGTTTAATCTCTTTCTGATCTGATCTGTGTGCCTGGTAACTTCGCATCGTAAATGTGGTACATATATCACATACATAATATTGCCGATTTTCCTTCTAATGATCCCTTGAATCCAACATATTTTTTTATTACTTTCATTTTTAGTTATCCACACTCTTTCGTTTTCTTTAAAGTCTGCTCTGTGGATACCTTTGTAGTGTTTAGCCTGTAAGGACTGGTTACGTTCGACGGTTCGAGTTAGGTCTGTGGACGTTGGTGACGGCGCGCTCGGGTTCAATAAATCTAACCGTGAGCGCAACGTGCGCCCAAATACTATCTCCGCGGGTGACTCGTCAGTGGTACTATTTTTCGAGTTCCTGTAGTCGAATAAAAATTTTGCTATTTTCCCATGAATATTTTTTTTATTACACCCCTCTAAAATTAGTGTTTTAAGCCCCTTTTTCACAATTTTTACGTAGCTCTCAGCTTGTCCATTACTGGCCGGGTGATAAACCGGAGATAAGACGTGCCTAATGCCGTTTATTTTACAAAAGTCTTTGAATTCAAAAGATGTAAAAGACGTACCGTTGTCACTCACTAACGTATACGGTACTCCGAAACGCGACATAAAATCATATAATTTACCTATAACCGCCTTTGAATTATAAGTAGAGGACATATCGTAACATTCTACCCATTTACTATATGCATCTACAACAATTAAAAACATGTAATCGTGAAAAGGGCCTAAGAAATCTATGTGTATTCGGTAAAACGCGTGCGGCGGTAACGGCCAAGGCGCGAGAGGGGAGTGCGGCGGTGCGGGGCGCAGCGCACAGCACACGCTGCAAGCCCCCGCTACTTGCTCTAGCGCTGCGTCTATTCCAGGAAACCACAGCCGCTTACGAGCCTCCGCCTTCATCTTCACAACCCCGAAATGTGAACTATGCAGTTCCCTACAGACGTTACCTATTAAAGACGACGGAATAACGACTTTATGCCCGCGCATTAATATACCATTTTCATATGATAGCTGTGTCCGACAATTAAAAAATGGTTTTAAGCCTATGTTATCATTAACTCTCCTAGGCCATCCGTTTAAAACATAACGTTTGATAATAGCTAGATGAGTGTCGAGTTCCGTCTCGCGACGCAGGTCACTAAGCGTCACCGGTAGGTCTCCGTCAACTACAAAGTTGACGTAGGCCGCGCGATCAAAACACTCCGCCTCCGCGAACTCGTCCTGCGCCTTCGTTACGTTCATATCTGCACACGCCCTAGATAAATAGTCCGCGCTGTTTTGCTTACTACCTATGTACTCAATGGTGTAATTATATGCTGCTAAAAATATGGCATATCTTTGCAGGCGGTTAGCTGATACTTCGGGGATGCCTTTGTGGGGCCCGAATATAGCTAACAGGGGTTTATGATCCGTTCGTAGCACGAAAGGTTCGGACCGACCATATAGGTATTGGTGAAATCGCCTTACCCCAAAAATTATTGCGGTTGCTTCCTTTTGAATTTGTGCATAATTTTTCTCCGCGCTCAACAGCGTTCGGGAAGCGAATGATATCGGCCTTTCTAATCCATCCTCACCTATTTGCGATAACACAGCCCCTAACCCTGTCGGCGAAGCGTCCACCGTTAATATTAACTTTGCGTTCGGGTCGAAATGCGCTAATGTCTTATCTGATGCTAAGATGTTTTTTATTCGTACGAACGCGTTATCGTGCTGTCGAGTCCATTCCCATTTTATATTTTTATTTAATAAGTTGTACAATGGACTTAACACGGATGACGCGTCCGGCACGAAGTTCCGATAGTAGTTCGTTAGACCCAGGAACGACTGTAGCTGTGAGACGTTTGTCGGCTTGGGTGCCTGCACTATGGCCTTGACCTTATCGGGCGACTTCCTAATCCCATGTTTGTCAATGACGTGGCCCAGATACGAAATCTCGTCTTTAAAAAATTCACACTTGCATATCTGCAGAGTTAGTTCGGCATTATCTAAGCGTTGTAAGACCGTAATGAGCCGCTGCATGTGCTGGTCTTTATTTGCACCTGTTATGAGTATGTCATCTAGTAGGAAGATGATCCCGTCAATTCCTGCGAGTAGGCATTCCATCGCGCGTTGGAAAATTGCGGGTGCACTGGATAAACCAAAGACCAAACGAGTGAAATTAAATAGTCCACGGTGAGTATTGATGCAAGTTAACCTCTGTGATTTTTCTTTTAAAATAAACTGATTATACGCCATTGACAAATCAATTTTACTGAACTGAACGCCACCGTGTAATTTAGCTAATAAATCATTTACCGTCGGTAAGGGATACTGGTCGATTATCAGTTGTTTATTTATTGTGACTGAGTAATCCGCGCATAGTCTGATGCTGCCGTTCTTTTTCAAAACTGGCACAATGGGCGACGCGTATTCAGAGTGTTCAACCGGCTTTAAAATACCTAGCGATAATAATCGATCGAGTTCTTTGTCTATCTTTTCTTTTAAAGCATATGGCACTGGTCTTGCTTTGAAAAATATCGGCTTTGCATCGGGTTTTAAATGTAACTCTATTTTATATTTGTTAAACGATCCGAGATTTCCGGAGAAAACTTTAGGGAACATGTTAAAAAGTTGTTTATCAATATTGGTTTTAGACTCGCCTACCGCTACTGCATTATCAAAAACGGCGTGTACGAGCGCCGGCGCCGCCGGCGCCAGCTCTAAATCGAACTCCCGAATGAAATCGCGGCCTAGCAGCGGCGGTCCGCCTGCCCGAACTACGTACATGTTCAGATTATGTGTTCGTCCGAGATACGATATTGGTAATAAAACAACTCCGATCGTTTCGATATTTTCCCCCGTGTAACTAAATAACTTTTTGTTAGTGACTGTCAACGGTAATCGTTTAAAATACGAATTGTAGGTATTTTCTGATATTACATTTACCGCCGAACCACTATCGATTTCGAACTCCAAAGCTAGACCACTGACCATCACACGCTCTGTCATAGGTTTCCCTTTTACGCACCTAATATTATAAAAACACTCACCGTCGTCGCCTCCATCGTCCACAGTACCTTCCTCCACGTATTTCACTTTGCCCTCGTTAGGGCACATTTTACGCAAATGGCCTTTATTACCGCACTTTTTACACTTATAGTTTTTGAAACGACACTGATTAGCCTTGTGATTTGTGAAACCACACACGCTGCACTTCTCCTTCTTGGAAATGTTGTAGACGCTGTCCGGGCCCGCTGCGCCTGGCGCTACGCCTGGCGCTGCCAGCGACGAGGCCTGGCGCGCGCACCGCACGCTTTCTGCCAAGTCGATTGCCTTCGCGAGGGTCAGCTCACGCTGGTCCTGCGCGAAGAGTTTGTCCCGTTCATGTCCTGCCGCCATGCCCATGATAAATTTATCTAGCAAGGCCTCCTCCAAATTCTTGAATGCGCAGTGAGTCGCTAATCCCCTGATCCTGGCCGCCCATTGAGTGTGACTTTCTCCTGGTCGTTGTGTAGCCGAATAGAAAATTGATTTCTCTGCAAACCCGAACCTTTTTGGTGTGAAGTGGTCGTCGAGAAGTTTTACGATCGTCTCGTAGCCCAATTCTTCCACCTTGTTGGGTAACGCCAGGTCGCATGCAAGTTTAAATGTTGATTCGCATAATGACGTTAACAATATCGCCCTCCGTTTGATTGTTGCTTTGTCGGTTTCTGATGTTATATCGTTAGCAATAAACCACTGATTTAATCGCAACTTGAAACTATTCCACTCTTGTGATTGGTGATCAAAAGTGGAAAGAACGCCATAAGTCGTTCCCGTAGACATTTTTCACCGTAATATGAGTTCGCTCGTCGCCACGTGTTATGTACCTACGGAAATGACCGGGAGGTATGCGCGTCAATAAAACTAGCAAGTCGATTGCACACTGATGTATTCACAAAATTGTCTATGACATCTGTCCCGCTGACGGGGATCGCGGGGTGGGGGTTGCGGGGCGCAACCCGCTTATGCACACATACACAACAGGTTCCGTTCCATAAACCGAAAAAAAAACACGTTTCTGGGAACCTCATTTAATTTTTATTATTTTTTGTTATAGCGGCGATAGACATATTTCTCACTCTGTGAAAATGTTAACTGTGTACCTATCAATATGCTTACCTACCTACCTTTATAAATAGTAGATTGTATCATAAGGGAGCAAAATCCAGAGCGAAGTGAGGGATTCTTTAGTAGAATCCTGAACGTAGCGAGGGATTCAAAGTACGTCGCACGAGCCAAAAATATATTTTGCGCCCGAGTGATACACTCTACTTTTCATCACCGACTAGGTATGAGGAAATAAAGGCGCCTCATATTTTATTATATTATTATTTAATAAAACATAGAATAACAACTAAATTGAATTGAAAGTATCTAATAATAAAACAACTAAAAACTTATATTTACATTTGAGACATTTTCGCAATTATGAAAATTTATTGTTACAGTTTTATTAGGAACTAGCTTCTGTCAGCGGCTTCGCGAGGTCCCTTAGGAATGTACTCCCGGTATAAAAATTAGCCTATGTCCTTTCTCAGGCTCTAGACTATCTATGTACCAAATTTCATTTAAATCGGTTCAGTAGTTAAGACGTGAAAGCGAGACAGACGGACACACAGAGTTACTTTCGCATTTATAATATTAAAAGTAAGGATAGAGATTTTGCAGGTATAGATAGATTATCCATCACATTTGTTGCGTCACTGCTAATACTTTCAGTAGTATTTAATGCTATACTTTCACTGTCACTTGCAAAACTCATTTTTTTAAAAAAAAAACCATGAATTTCTAACAATCCGTGAAAATTGACGAAAACGCGGGCTGTAGTTCGCGCGTTTTTAATTTGATTTTTTTTTTTTATTTAAGCGTCGGCGAGACTATGGGCCGTCGTACCAGCCAGTCTTTATTCAAACAATATTTGCGTTCGATTTCTTTGGCGCTGAACACTAAGATGTTCCAAATTCAAAAAGTGCGCGGCAAAGATAATTGCGGCGCACTTATAAAGAGGATTAAAAACTCATTACTGCCCGCTAAAAGTTTCTTAAAGAAAACATCACCTTTGGGTGCACTTAAAGGCGAACCAAGTCGTCCTTTTTGAATAGATGGTATGAAAATAACATTCTTAAACATGCAGGCTTCCGGCCAAGAAGAAGTAGCAACTACAAAGGAAGCACGAGACCTGGCAGCTGTCGGCTATCAGCGACTGATGGCGTACCGACGACCTGATGGCTCGTTTGCGGCCGAAAAAGACGCTGACGCTGAGGGAGATGTTTGGTAAGTTTCAGCTTAAGCTGTGTGATATACAACACTTTATTTTCAAGGACGGGAATCATCAAATGACTCCTCCCTATCAGGGCGGAGCAGAAGGGAGTGTCA
Source organism: Lacanobia wlatinum (assembly GCA_947578705.1). NCBI lineage: Eukaryota > Metazoa > Arthropoda > Insecta > Lepidoptera > Noctuidae > Lacanobia > Lacanobia wlatinum. Next base: position 13,529,172 of record OX388028.1, on the reverse strand, counting down.
GACTCTTACTGACTAAACCCCATGCGTGTTCCTCCTAATGCCCTTTACGTTCCAGGGCCGCGGTGACTTTTTCGAACAAATTCCGCAACCCTGGCAGGCACTGGCTCCGTCAGTGATATATACAACACTAAAAAGGCGATCATGAATCATGATCCATCACCTAAGATAGTCCGTGACCGTGATCCTGCAGCGTCAGAAAACACTCAGTATTTTGATAGTTTACCCAAGACGAAGCTCAAATTTTTTATCTACTAGTTTCCGCATGTCAATCTCGAGGTGATGGTTTTGGCGTGGATTAACAGAATAGGTAACAAATGGGGTGCTGTATGAGCGCGTTCAGAACATAGTAAAATGTTTGTAGGATGACAGCGGTGGCGACTCGCTGGCTGTCCCGCTGCTCGCGCTACGTGTCCGTGGAGCCCGTGGCGGCGCGCGGCGCGGCGGCGTGGCTGGCGCGGGCGCAGCGCGCGGACGGCGCCTGGCCCGCGCCGTCGCCCGCCGCTCGCACCCACCCGCACGCGCAGGCGCCGCTACCGCTAGCGGCTTACGCGCTTGTGGCGTTACATCACACTAAGGTACACAAAATAATTTGTATAATTTCAAACAGCACCAACCGACCAATGTGCAAAATTGACGCTTCAGTGGAGGACATTATGGCAAGCTTCACCCCGGCAGATCTAAACAGAGATTACATGAGCTGGAGTCATTTCAATAAGGACTGGTCCTTAAAAGCCTAGGTACCCTTTGAACTATATTTGTGGGATCAAAGTGACCCCCAACAGGCTTTTAATATTAAAAATATCATAACTATTTTATGATGTTCACCTACATCGTGATGGGCGACGAACGTGTTGCTGTAGAGTAAATTGCAACACTTCATCTTCATAACTAAAATAATACAATACTTATGGAGCAGGACAGGCAGTAACTTACAAACATGCAAAAAGAGCTCTTCTTTCTTAGCCTAATCTCAATCAACTTTCAGGGCAGCGATGTCCTATACAAGAACAACATCAACAAGGCTGTGGACTACATAGCGCGCGGGTTGTCCCCCGAGCTGGACGCGTACTCATTAGCGTTAGTCGGCGGAGCGCTCGGCGTGGCGCGCCACCCGCAGCTCACGCAGACCTTGGAGATGATGGACAAATACGCCAATACTACTGGTAAATTTACATATTTACATCAATGCAAAGCTTACAAGTGCTGGATAGCCCCGTGTTTAAAGCCTGTTGCACATGCATGTTTTTTCGCAGTCAAAACCTACGGGTAAGATGATTGCGATTGGCCGTAAGCATCTCCTTCAATAAGCTTCCACAGCATAGTGATCCATTCTACTCAGATGATCATGTTTACACATATCCAACTAATTTTAGGTTTTTTATAGTGCAAAAAACGTGCGTTTAACGGGTTTTACAGCAGATAGGTATAGTTATAGTTTGATTACAATGTGCTCAATCAAAGACAAAACAACTCTCAGGATATGTCTTATGGGAAAATTTTGTCTACAGGTTCAACCCTGTTCTGGTCACGAACCCTCTCAGGCAACGAGTGGCGCAACCCCTGGCTGAAGGGCAACAGTCTGGAAGCCAGCACCGCAGCGTGGGGCCTGCGCGCCATGCTGGCGGCTCGCCTAGTAGAGGAAGCCACGCCCGTGGTGCGCTACTTGCTACAGGCGTACTTGCCGCACGACCCCGACCCCGAAGTGGTGAGTATGCTAGAAAAACAGAAACTTGGAAGATTTCATAATTTAAATATCACCATTCAGCTGAAAGAAGTCAATTGCGTCATGCGTGACTCTACCTCTAGCTTTGGGTTACTGTGCTTTCCGCACTCAGCGAATTCCGGAGACCTTAAAGGATGACCCAATCATTCCACACATATCCGGGACGTGGCCCACGTCGTGCAGGCCGCAGAACAACGTGCCTCGACGCTTCCCGGGCACGGCCCGATACTACATATAAACGAGTTGATATAAAATGTACCTACGTATCGATTTTTTTTTAGCTCTTGACGGACCACGGCCCGTCCACGTTCCGGGCACTACCCGGATACGTGTTAACCTAAGTAGGTCATACCTAGGTACACCTACATTACAGTCGTTCATTTACTTAGCTAGAGTTCCGTAGCATGTGTGTGGCGTCAACTCGCCCTTGCTGCACATGAAATAATTGCTAGTTAATAAGGAAGAAAAAGTAAGAAGAGCTATTTACCGTATAGATATATTTCAGATGGACTCGCTCGCACAGTACGCAGAAACCGTGAAAACGTCGTCGAAGCTCCGCGTGTCGGTGAACGTCACCGGATCCGATGAGGCCAGACAGTTCCAAATCGGAGAGAACAACGCCCTCGTCATACAATCAAAATCGGTGAGCAGTTCCGCACTGACTTTTAATTGATAGACAGATTGTTAAATTCACAACACTTCTTGTGAGTGATAAAATTGGGGGCCAAGTAAGGGGCTCACTTTCTTCCATACTTCTAAGTATGTCAAAAATGGCGGTAGAGGGCAATTTTTTTATGTCTGTAATAGGACTAATTAGAGTACATTATATTTTCCCCACCAGATCCGCAACAGCCGGTCAGTAAGTGCGGTGACCGAGGGCAGAGGCCTAGGACTCCTGGGTCTGTCGGCCCGCGGCGCCACCAACGTCACGGCGCCCTGGCCACGCTACACGCTCGACCCTAGAGTCGACCAGGTCTCTACCAAGGATAGGCTTCAACTATCTGTATGCTTTGGGTGAGTTACAAATCTTACTAAACAGTACAATTTATGGGAATAAAATCAACTTATAATTAGGTACAGTAGCGTAGCGAAGGGGGGCGGGGGGGGGGGCGGCGCACACCGGGTGACGCCCGCTTAGGGGTGGCACCCGACCGCTCGTTGACTGGTTTTTGTCACTATCGGGTGGCACCCCTAAACGTTTGACGCAATGAAACCTGTCGGGAGCAGGGTGCAAAATTTTTTGAGCTCGCTTCGCTCGCTCTTGCATTTTGCACTCTCTAACTTCCTGAGTTTTTCTATATAATCAACAAAAAACTTAAATTTCAGTATGAATGTTCAAAATACAATAAAACCCTTCCGAGATGAGGTGCAAAAATAATTTTAGTCCTTCAGGTTTTCTGCATTTAAGGGTGACACTCGTTCGTTGACTTTTTGTCACGGTCGGTTCCCTTAACAGGCGACGTAATGAAACCCGTCCGTGGTGGGGTGTAAAAAATTTCGAGCTCGCTTCGCTCGCTCTTACTTTCGGCACTCTTTTCTTTCTCAAGCGTTTCTGTATGTATCAATTAAATCACTATGTTTGTGTATGAAATGAAATGATCAATAGAAAATAAAACCTTTCCGAGTTGGGGTGCATGAATTTTCGAGCTCGCTTCGCTCGCTCTTGTGTTCTGCCCTCTCTCAGTTAATGAGCTTTCTTGCATCACTCCATAAAGTTCTATTTAAGTATGAATGATCAAAAGAATATAAAACCTATCCGAGGTCGGATGCGGAAATTTTCGAGCTCGCTTCGCTCGCTCTTGTGTTCTGCCCTCTTTTATTTCTTGAGTTTACTTGCGTTACTCAACAAAGTTCGTTTTAGATAATGATGAAAACAAAATCAAAATAATCAAATTTTTGAGATTTTGTTTGTAAGTATGATGTAAGAACATTCCTGAAAATAAAAACCTACAGCGCAAATGACACACCTTCCCCCCTCCCTTACGAAAAATGGCTTGGATTTGCGTCACCAGAACGAAAGGCCAAAGGTGCGAAGCCAAATCAAGGCGAACTGGTTCGCCATCAACTGGAATTTCCGTTCAGGTAACCGGTACACTGTAGCAAGTTGATAAAGATCCCGCATTCAGAAAGTATTAAGGACAGGGCCAGAGGGCCTCAAAATTTTTTTTTCATGAACTAACATGGACTTTCCTTACCCACCCCTCCTTACCTTTAGCTCCATGGGCACCGGCAGAACTATTTTTAGGGGAGTGCATCTTCAAAACCCCACCTCGAAAAGGATGAGTTTTCTTTTGCCCATACACACGGAGATCGAACTAAAGAAGACGGGTGCAAACCCAAGCGAAGAGAGCTCGAAATAGCTGTAGCTCGATTCGGATTTGCTAGGTTCTCTTTTACTAAGTACATTCCTTGTCTAATCTTATTATTTTCGTATGTAGCTTATAAGCGTTTTGTGCGGGGTGCAAGGTCGTAGGTAATATAAAAGCACTGCTTGGATTTGGATTGAAACTGTTTATGCTGCTTCAAGGCTACTGTTAAATGTCTTAAAGTAAAATGTTAATGTTGAATGTTTTTGAATGCACCCGATCCGTTTGACGTATGGAAATGCACTGATGTTAAAGTATACATAAAATTGTCACTTAGATACAAGTACAATTGTTGTAAACTGCTGCGTTAGCAAGTGTTCGGTTGCTTAGACCGAACACGTTTAGTGAAGGTTTATACATATTGATGTCGAAAGGAATTAATAAAATATCTTCGTTACAGGTTCGTGGCGCAAGGAAACGAAACTGAGAGTGGGCTGACTTTACTTACAGTCCAGCTTCCATCAGGATATTTAGCTGACATAAATACGCTGACAGAGTTGACGGTAAGCACGATTTTTTTATTCTTCGCAATGTTGGGGTTAGCTTGCAGTTCCTATAACTAACTGGATGCCAACAGGCTAACGCGCTTTCCAAAGCATGAAGAGGTTCTCGGAGTCTCGGTCTGAAGTTGACGGACCGACCTTGACAATCGTTCCTGAACATTGACTGATCGACCCGTGCGACTTTTACTTACCCACGCGGGCCAAGTGAAGCACTGATACACAACACTGAACAACGGTTATTTTAGTGAGCGTTGTGTGTTTCCAGGCGGTGCGTCACGTGGTGTGGGCGCGCGTGGGGCGGGGCGGCGCGCGCGTGCAGGCGGGCGTGCGCGCGGCGCGCTCGGAGCGCTGCGCCACGCTGGCCGCGCCGCGCGCGCTGCCGGTCGCCAGGCAGCGACCCGCCTGGGCCACGTTACAGGACCTCTATGACTCCAGTCAGTATACAAACACCTCATTTCTTCATTCATTATTAAGATTCCATACCCAAAGAGTAACCAACGGAACCCTATTACTAAGCTTCCGCTGTCCGTCCGTCCGTCTGTCAGCGGACTGTATCTCAAGAACCTTTATAGGTAGACAGTTGAAATTTTCACAGATTGTGTATTTCTATTACCGCTATAACAACAAAATAATAAAAATTAAGGTTAATAGTACGGAATTCTTCGTGTACGAGTTTGACTCGATTTTTTTTATTAATCTTAATGTCGATCGGAGAAAAAGAAAGTAATCGCTCTTAAAAAGGCCATTGAAGCCTCCATATTTTCAACACATAGAGGCTAAAACAGTCCCCTACATTCTGCATGTTCAAACTAACCAGAGCATAAAATAAATCCTCATTGACTGCCTGGACTGATGCAGCTGGAAACAGCTGTGTTCAATTTCCAGGTGGTGCGAACAAGGCCTATCTAGGTGCCACACTGACAGAACATAAGGTGAACTAACATCACTTCACCCTCAGGTCACCGCGCGCGCGTGTTCTTCTCCGCTCAGCCCGCGAGCGCGTGCGACGTGTGCCGCGCGTGGGCGTCGTGCGCGCGCGCGTGCGGCTCCACGGCGCAGCAGGTGGCGGACGGCGCCACGCCCGCGCGCGCCGCGCCCGACGCCGCCGCCGCGCACGCGCTCGCACTGTCCGCCGCCCTGCTCGCTGCAGCACTGCTGCTGCTATAGCCGGCGCGCACTCAACTTGAAGGACTAACATTTTAATAAAGTGCTCTATATTTTGTGCAGTGCATCTAGTGAACAGTCGAATGTCGGCACTGTTAACGTCAAATTCCCTTTTTTCACCAACACTAAGCGACATCTTAATGTTATTCGTAAATAAGCAGTTATTTACCTAGCACAAGGAGACATTTCAACAACCGCATGGCGATACTTTAAGTTATGATAGCGATTCTCCGAGACATAATGCCAACTGCCGAACCTAATGCCAACATATGAAGCGGGTTACGTTACGTTAGACCTTGCCTAACGAGACATTGCTTTGCATGACATTAGTGAAAACGTGCAAAGACGCCTGGTATAAGCTGCCCATCTCCGCCGACTAGTAATAAAGATTTATTAATGTAAGCCTAATTATTTATCTACGCAGCTGACCGTCACTTTCATATCTCTGACTGCACGTTCTTTGTCTTCTTCACTCGGTATTCGATCTTTTTTTCTCGATCTACTTAGGCTTATACCTACCACAAACTTTTGTTATTGGTAAATATTGTTATGAAGAAACGCCGGAGGAAAGTTTTGGTTCTGTGATTGCATCAAAAGACTAAAAAATATTAACATTCAATAACTAATATGCAATAGGCAGAGATACGTAACTACCAACTTTGAATCCACTGTTGGAAATGAAAATATTAAAAATCTTTATGCAGTCAACTACGCAAAATCAAATAACATTTTAATGAGTTGAAATAAGTTTTTTTTTAAATACAAAGAATTAATTTATAAATAAGTAGTTCACAATGTAGAACAAAGAGTGATTGTTTGTACATATATTACCTAATATTAACTATGTATTCTAAACATGAATAAAAATAATAATAAAAACGTGTTTTCTTCCCCATTACCGTCTATCATCAATTCATCACATACTTTGATTTTAACCGACGAAAAAACGGAGGAGGTTCTCAAGTGGACGCGTATTTTATTTATGTATGAACACGCATAACTTTTTACAGAGTAGTCCGATTTTGATAATTCTTTTTTTATTGGAAAGGGTATATGCCAAAGTTGGTCCCATATAAATATGGAAAAAAATCCAAACATAAGGGTTGGAAAACAAGGGATGTAATGATTGATTGTTCACTCACTGATTGTTATGTATGACCACGCATAACTTTTTACAGATTAGTCCGTTTTTGATAATTCTTTTTTTTTTGGAAAGGGTCCTCGAAAATGGTCCCATATAAATTTGTAAAAAAAAAGCTGGGAAAATATGGGTGATTTATTGTTCACTCACAGATTTCAATGCTGAGTCGTGTAGAATTTTTGTAGGCCTACCCATGTTAGTAGTAATTAGTAGATTATAGCCACAAAAAAAGTATAGAATAAAAACTTTTTAACAAAAAAATTTAACCTCCGAAAAAACTGAAAAGCAAAAAATAATAAACCTTTTAACAAAAAAATAACTTTAATTTCGGAAGTCGGTGTCGGTGTCATACATAAAAAAAATACCTGCCGAATTGAGAACCTCCTCCTTTTTTTGAAGTCGGTTAAAAAGTTGATGATGATGACCCGACCGACTTGGCGATTGCTTCAGCTCCGCCGCTATAGTAAATCTAAATAAATCGTAGTTTTCTCGCCAATTGGAAACATACACCATGTTTCCAATTGGCGAGAAAACTACTGAACCGATTTTGTCCAAATTTTGCATAAATAATTCTTATAGGTACGGTCATGTTATAGGCTACATATTATCACGCTACGTGCTATGGAGGGTGAGCAATACTCAAAAATGTCTGTTTTGAACGAGAAAGTGCACATGGTTCGAGCCTTACCAACAGATTTTATTTTTGTATTTATTTTCTCTTTTTTAATTTATTTTTACACTATAATAAGGCCAAAACAAAAATAAAATGGGTTTTCGCGTACTTAGATTAACATATAAATTAATATTCGACATTTTTCCCAACAGTTTAGCGAGGAATTGTAGAAAAAAGTCACTACATAATACAAAATTGTAGATACTTATGGGTCTAACCTTAGCAATGTTTATCATCACGCCATACTTTCAAGATGCTGAGCAGCTAAAAACCATGATATAAATAAGATCGGCTATTTCATTCTAAATAATGTCGTCAGTAGTCATAGACCATCGATTTAATGACTGCCTGCCGAAAAAGTTGGTGTTGGTGTAGAATGCTCGATAATACACTCACTGCTATCACTAATAGTAGGTATTTGGCTCGCCTACGCACCACCACGTGCTGACTGACTGACGGTTTAACACAGACTGACTCCCACCCAGTCCGTACGTTGTGACGTACGCGCTCGAAAGCAATCATAAGTATATACATACACTACATCCCTTCCTTGTTTTTATTTGTATATAAATACTTCCCGTAGTAAGTTTTTTATGGATCTAGGTACTTATAAATAACATATGTATGTATTTATTACTAAGTATTTATTTCCTTCCAAACACTGTACATGACACTAGAGGTATTTTACTTAGTTTACTACTTTTCGGTTAACGACCCGATTATACTATATTGTAATTATATACCAATTATATTTTTTCAATGATCACATGTGAGATAATTGTTTTGATTTTCTTTCTTATTTTCAATGTTATATGCCTTGATATTATTATTATCTCTATCTTTCATCCCTTTTCTCTTTTTAATTTAGTCATAATTAATCAATCTTATTTATGAAGCAAATGTATCTTTTTGATTCAATTCCTTGGTTTCTTTATCATTAAAAACTTTCCACTGACCTTCAATTTCTATAAATGTACGACATTTCTTTTTCATCATTTGTCCTGTTTCATCATTATATACTTCAATATCCCCCAAGAAATTTGCTATCGTTAATCTCTACGGCAATTGTCTAAATTTTTTTTTTTTACACACAGAGCTATTCCAAATCTTCAGTTAACTGACTTTTCGTTCAGTGTTTTAGCCATTCGACAGTTCTAAACTGGCTGTAATCAATCCTTTAGGTTTGATTCTTGATTCACTAGTATTCGTGATTACCAAGTCCAAGCACCAATAAAGTCATAAAACTCACATTGATTTTAACAAAGAAAATCAAAGACTACGTATCTAATTCACAGTCAACATCTATTTCATAGCTCAGCAAAACACAATTCCTATACTCGCACTTCCCTATGGGAAGAATACCGAGTAAACTCTAATTTGTACCACCAATAGCAACGACAGTCTTCCTCGTCTATATCACTCTGTGATACTGCTACAATACCCTGGTACGCCCGCCGACCCACAGAACTAAGAAACTGTTCACACAAACTAATTTGATGCTTACTCGTCATCTATTCCATAACTTCACAACGTCAATTATTCATATACTTGGCCTTGGGCATCTTCCCGACAATGAGATTTTAAAACATACCAACCAGTAAGTTATGCACATCAGAGTTTACGAAGAGAAGAGAACCAAGGCCTGTCAATATTTGTGTCTAACGTTCATGTGAAGGGGCTACGTTCACGAATTACTCTACGTCAATCTACGAGCATCATGGTCATAACTGCACCGAACAGTTTGAATCCATCAATATTATTTTAAATCTTACTTATATTAACTTACATCTACAGTAAGCAACCCGGTAGTGAAAAAATTATTTAGAAATTGTAATAGCTCAGAATTCTCTGTATCCCTACAGCTTTAATCAATGTCATTAATATCAAGTTACTGTTTATAATCGTTTACTATCGAATTTACGAACTGAATTTAATAACTTGTTATGTAAGAAAACTGTCACCGACACGTTAATATAAAAGCTTAAATCAAATTTTTCACTAAACACGTCTAAGTCGGAACATGACCTTATGGCAACCTTGCCATGCAATATCTCATTCTTTAAGTTCGTACTGAATAAAATGTTGAAACTATTACCACCAATGGGAAGCTCTTTAAGTACTCGCTTTTTTATATTGATAGGCACCAATATCTCACCTGGTGGTAAGTGATGGTGTGGTTGAAGATGGAGCACGCTTGCTTAGAAGCAACCTAATCACTCTTGACTTAAAGACTCCTAGTTTACAACTATCAGGAAATACAGACTCTGGCAGGGAATTACACTCCTTAAATCTTTCTCCAACCGTAATAGTGTATTTGTCAGAATATGGTAGCTACATTATGGTCTAAAGATGAGTTACTGGTAATCGTTCTTTTATATATTTTTTTCAACTTTTCTTCCTATGATCCTTCTTAATCATTGAGAAGCTGGTTGTACTTTCTCATCGATTGGTGCTTCCACTAAAACATCATTGGATTTCGGAAACTGTCTTAGTTTCCATTTGGTCAATTTGTAATCCGATTTTAAGTACACCCATTATAACTATAGCCATGGTAATTTCTTTCCCAAGTAGATCTCTAGTTCCATCAGAGATGCAAACAAAAGTAAAAAGTTGCATTTTCGGATCTATCTGCTATTTTTATACAACGTTGATACGACAGAGGGGCATTAAATTACACTACGTATACTATACGTGTTTAGTATTAATCCGATACGGTATAAAAATAAAAAGCTACAAAATTGAGATTTTTTTTCTTTCAAACAAACTAAATAGCTTACAAATCAGAGTAAAACGCAACCACCCTGTGCAAATAAATTCAACTGACCTAGGGAAAAGCGGCAACGTAGCGCGCGCGCCTGAGCGCGGTGTGGGTAGGTATAATAAAATTGTGGTCGGGCGGGCGGCCGGCGGTGGCGCAGGCGCGAGCTTAGGCCTCCGCTCGCGCCCGCTTTTATGATAGGTAAGGTTTTGAAGTAGGTACGCACACAACAACAATCACAACAAAAACACAAAATTTTTAAATTCTCGATGTGTGGAGGACACATCGACAATTTAAAAATTCACAATTCAAAAAAAAAAATCACAAACATACCTAATTCACAATTAAAATCATGTCCGTGTAGTCTGCCGCCGTGTTAGTTACACGAGGCATTGTTGAACACTTTAATTACACGCACACACAACCAAAGTTTAATTACGTGTCCTATCACAATAAAAAACAGTCGATCACAAAAAAAAAAAAACACTAACACTAATAATAATAATAATAATCCCAAGTTACGTGTCCTGTCACAATAAAAAAAGAAATACTGTCTTAAACTTATTTAGTATCTTATCACAATAACAAAACAAAATCAATTGTTTGCTGCTGCGCCCGCGCGCCGCGCTTCCGTGTTACGTAACATACGTTCCGGAAGGAAGACATCGGCACACTGAGGCCCCACTTACCGATCGCAAATATCTAGAATGCAATAACAACACACTGACCTATTTCTATTTCTTTTACGCGCGGTATGTTTTGCTATGATTGTCACTCTCGTAATGAAAGTGCAAGTGTGTGTTTATTGCTTCCTTTTTTGGCGTGCCATCTTTTTAGTGAAAATTTGGTTGTACTTATGAATTGCGTCGGAGCGGCAACAACGCATCGTAGGTTATACTCGATTTATCGTTTTAAGGTGCATGACCGATGCGTAGGCATAATCAGCTGTTAGGAAAAAGATACATCGTGTTCAATTGAGGCAAAAACTTAAAAAAATATTTGCGACTAAACTACTGCTCCTATTTAATTGATTTTTGGTACAGAGCTTGGAAATGGTACCTAGTATAGGCAGTTTAAAGGAAAGCCCCTCTGTCGTATCAACTCGGTATTTGTGCCTTGGGGTTTCTTACTTTAATAACCATAAAAGTCTTATTGCAACTGAATGTTTGGTTACGTTGTTTTGTTTCACATTTCCCCAGGTTCTGTGTGTGATTAAAGTAGGATTTACCTACACGCAGAGTCTACTAATATTTTTTTTTTTAACCTTCTTTCCACCAATATGACAATCTAATAAACTGTCATCGTCGATGTTGAACACAGTCATATTGTATGTCTTTCGACTCTGTTTGAACTGACATCTGTCTAAAGTCAAAGTCAAAAGTCAAAGTCAATGATTTATTTCAACTAGAACAATAAAGGCACTATTGAACGTCAAATTAAAATAAAATAAAATATTATAGTGACTCTAGTCGTCCGTTCGCAAAAGGTAGATTCTTATGGAGAAGAACGGACAAGAAACTCCGTTTATTGTCTAAGCCGTACTGAGAAATTTTTGAAACTTTTCATTTGCCCCTTGTTTGATCAATCAAAAAGAGTGACGTTCTTAATTTGTTTAGGTATAAAGTATGCGTGGAGTTTGGTGATAGCCACTACAAAGACATCCACTCCATCAGCTGGTGATATTTGTATCTGGTATATTATTAAACTAGCTGATCCGAGCAACCTCGTCTTCGTCACATTATCCATTAATGCTTTGCTACTATTGGTCGTAGCATGATGTTAGATCCTATAGTCTTCCCCGATAAATAGGCTGTCCAACACTAAAATAGTTTTTCAATTCGAACCAGTAGTTCCTGAGATTAACGCGTTCAACCAAACAAACAAACTCTTCAGCTTTATAATATTAGTATAGACATTTTTAGCAATTCCAGTCCACAACATGTAGCAGCAAAGCCCGTTTCTTGTAACTACCCTTGATGCCAACAGCTTCCAGGTAGATCAAGAGTTCCTACGTCCAGCGTTTTTATCTCGTTCCTACTGATGAAGGTTCCCCCTCACAATCAAATTTGTCAATTTAATGACCAGTATGTACATAAAAGTACCACTAGGTACTGCTGACCTATTTTGTCTTTGATAACTAACTGTCAATTTAATGACCAGAAGGTATATTCTACTGTAATTACTGTCATTCAATGATGACTTGTCAATTTAATGACCAGTAGGTATATTCTACTGTAATTACTGTCATTCAATGATGACTTGTCAATTTAATGACCAGTATGTATATTCTACTGCAATTACTGTCATTCAATGATGTCTTGTCAATTTAATGACCGAAATATCGGCTTTGTTTAGGAGAGAAGTATTGGTCTAATTTATCTGTTGCAACTTTATAAACATCAACTTATCAATTTCATCTACATGAGCTCCGGGAAGATTGTAGTATACTTCTTGGAGGGCAAGGCCACAATATGCAAGAGGGTTGCTCTCTTTTTCCCACCTGTGTCAATGTTAGCCGCTAGGAAATATATCTCAAGGGCCCTTTTCCATTTTTTCCATCTGACTCCTACTGAAACTGGGTCACCTTCGCAATCGAAGTGCTCAAGACCTGGAAGCGCTAATGTTATCTGAGCCATAATGGAGCGATCTGTAACAATCGCATAACTGCTTACAACTTGTTTGGTTAGTTACATTAAGGCTCACATAACCCAACCATACAACCTTTCCGCTCAACCAGTACTGTCTATCTTATTGACCGTCTTAGTCTCTCATATTTGACTATATTAACCATAACGATCTTTTAAAGATCCTCCAATAATACAATATCATAGCCTTTCTTATTGACTATTTATTCACCACAATGTCTCTCATATTGACCTTTCACCAATAATCTTTCTACGGAGACTTCTTTTAACGCTTCGTTGCAAGTCTGTCTTATTGACTTTCTTTCACACAGGGCCTTTCTCATATTGACCTCACAATCACAGTCCTTTATCGACTTTCATAACACTTATATTTGCTAGTGACCTGTCATATTGGTCAAAATACCATGTAGGTACCTATCTTTCCTTTTATTTTGATACTTCCTCATATACCTACGTGTTTACATTCGTGCCTAATGCATAATTGTGATAACGATATTTATTGCATCTAAATCGCTGCAAATATACTTTTCAAATACACTACACTTTTAATGTACATATATAATCGAAATAGATGTATTCAGTATGTACAAATCGGCACAAAACTTCTTGTTAAGGTTAGATTTTATTATAATAAATCATAACAATTCATTTGTATAGGATAGTTAAAATTGGATACATTATATTTTCTATTGAATACGTTCGTCAATTTACGCATTCATTCATTTATTCAAACTTGTTATTATAATATTAGTTAACCTCATTAGGAATGCACAATGCAATTTGGTAAACAACATGACTCAGAGCGGTCGACAAGTAGGTCACCGCACGTAATTACTAAAGAGATAAGAAAGATTGTCATCTTATTTACGTTAACAAGTAATATTGATAACAACTAATTTACCAATTAGATTTGTCAGTTTTTTTTTTTGTTTACCCCCAACCACATTATGCCATTACTTTAACTGTCCTTATTCTCTTTCTTTTTAACAAAGTATTTGTGCATTAGGACTTACATTTTTCCTCGTCGCCACTTGTAGAATGCTCGATAATACACTCACTGCTATCACTAATAGTAGGTATTTGGCTCGCCTACGCACCACCACGTGCTGACTGACTGACGGTTTAACACAGACTGACTCCCACCCAGTCCGTACGTTGTGACGTACGCGCTCGAAAGCAATCATAAGTATATACATACACTACAGTTGGTACGAATCTCTAGTCGTAATTATTTTTGGATTTTATTTATCTTATATACATTTCTTTACTTAGATTCCTATTTTACCTAGTATTCTCAAATATTCATAACATGTTATTGTTGTATTTCGGATATTTTTTAAGCATTTATCCAAGTATGCTAATAATACCAGACTGTTAAAGTATAATTAAGAGAACCTATTTTCTCTTTATCTGTATTCTGTTTTGTTCGCATCACGTTAAAAAAAGTTCAAAACCAATGTAGATAAGTTTTACACATACACCTGATAGAAATTGCAGCAATTTTCTAGAAGAAATCAACGTATTATTCTCCGTAATGCAGATACACGCAGTGACATAATTATTACTATCGACAGCATGAGAATTATACTAGAAAATATGTTTTTATTTATTAATTTTACGTCTTAAAAAGTAATTCTTTTAATACCTTAAAAAAAATATCGTTCTGAATGCACATATTATTCCTATAAATAAAAATTAAAACCAACTCCGTACTTAATTTTTTACAGTTCAACAAAAAATTTTATAGATAGCGTTATGCATTTGATTTAATTTTTTGAATTGCGGTATTAAGTTTAGAATATTGGTCAACAGGCGCGCGCTTACATTTGCTAAGCTTTGCTAAAGTTGCCCAATACTGGGCCTATACGGGCTTGGATTGGGCTAGATAGCCTGTGCTATCACGTTGCTTCACAGCATGAATTCATTTCTTCTGCCATGTCTACGGGGAACCCACCGACCAAGCATCAACCATCAATAGGTACGCATAATATTGACAAATGTTTCTGGAAAATATAAGGAATGTATTTCCATGAAAACGGCCATGGAAGAAAATGATACACATCATCCAATTGAGTTTTATGATTTCTATTTAGGTATTTAATTTCTTTAAAACTTTACAAAGTCACATACATCCAACAAACTGTTTTCTGTTTAGTTTCAAAACTGTTCAATTGAGCTTGCCTATGAAACGTCATGATCAGCACATGGGCAGAAATTACCTGTTGGGCTTTACTGTCCAGTGGATCAAGGGGAACTGTACCCGCGAAAAGAGGTTCCGATATGGTAGTGCTGGTCCCGTACCCACTCCCCCTCCCTACCTTTTCCATAATTTCGTACATGAATTTGCCAGAAATCAACTGAAATTCGTGACAACAAATGGTCGAGGGACTCATGGGCTACAAATTGCAGGCAGTCAAAACTGTCAACGTCAAGGCTATAAACGCGACTAACTAAACGACTTCTCAGCCTAAGTAGAAATACCTTCCGAATAAAGTATAATTACAGGTCATTGCCCCCTAAAAAACATTTTTTCAACATAGGCGCTGTAGACAGCCCAATTTGCGTAGGTTACTTGTTGCTTCGAACCGAGGAATCAGTTGCCCACGTCATCCAAAAAGTAATGCCGAGGCTGCCCGACGTGAACAAATTCTCGGAACGGTGAGCTGTGACGGTGAGGTCGCTCCGGCAAACCTGTGAAGCACCCAGGAAACATGTGCATTTGGGCGGAGCTAGGCTGGCTAACTTAGCCAGGACTGACTGAGAATGGGAGTCTAACATGGTGCGGATAGCGGACTCTACTCTACTTTAATCTCTCCATTGCAGGGGTAGACTTTTCTTTTGGTTGGTTTGCCATGGCTAACTTTATGTAGCCCTATCGCACGTTAACAACCCTTTTTTTAAGGATGGGAAATCATCAAATGAGTCCTCCCGCTCTAGGCGGAGCAGAAGGGAGTGTCAGACTCAGGACTAAAACCCATGCGTGTTCCTCCTCATGCCCTTTGCGTTGCAGGGCCGCGATGACTCTTTCGAACAAATTCCGCAATGTGTTACCAATCCTAGCAACTTTCTTTAACATTATGTATAGAGAAATATTACTAGGGCTGGTTCGGCATTTGGAACAGAAGAGGTAAAACTGCTAGTGCCTTGCATAATACTCTTCCAAATTCCTAAATCTAAGAAGAGTCAAGTAGTGCTGGATATTGACTGTTCGTATAATATTTTATCTTAGAGATCTTATCTAGCGACAGCATTTTGCTTTCCGGCTTACCCGCGAACGAAGTCGCGTGTAAGTCGGTGCTAATGGATAATAAAACAGGTGCCATATTATATTATATTCATTTTATTCCAACCGCTCACTCCGTAGATACAATATAGAGGCAAAATAAATAAAAACAGATTATCTTTTAAGATTTCGTAAACATACCTTTTTGCATAAGGTAATTATGTCGTGAAGGTAATGTTACTTATATTTCCATTTTCCTCATCATCCATTGAAAGAAGCCGAGGATTGAGAAGGACATGGTCAGCGGCACGGCCGACGCTTTGATCCATGCCCACAGACTGGAAATAAAACAAAGACTGGTTATGCTCAGTTCCAGGTCAGGGCCTTGGGCCGTCAGGGCTCTGTGTTGTGGGCCAAGAGCAAAAGGAATGTTTTATATAATTGCATGTGTGAAACAGTGCTACAGTACAGTCTTTCTTCCTTCGAGGTTTAAGACATTAGGACCTGAACGCAAGGCCTACCGTTATATGACTGTAGGTACATCCCTCTCAAATTACTTCCTTTCAAATCTTTGTAACTAAGAGATAACTAAAGAAAATGTTTCAATTGGGATCATATTAACATAATTGTGAGTCTATTTTAGGCTATTCATTCATTACAGCTTTCCCAAAAGATTAAACTTACTCGTAAGGGTCATCTGAGATGTAGAAGGCTTGCGGGGTAGGCAGCAGTCCACAGTCTGCGATGTATACATGCAGTAGCGGCCTGTCGTCCACGTCCGTCGGCGTGTGCTCTAGCATATGCACCACGTTCTGGCCTTCCACAACCTATAGACCGCTCATTATGTGTTATTAAAATATGAAATAAGATTACAAACTAAAGGAAAACATAGGACTGTTAAGGACTCTTTTACTAATGAAAGGTGCTAGTCTGAAGCGAATTACAAACGTCTACTTTTCGAGGATTACAGGCCTGACAAATATGACTTATACTTTAATTTTAAGCCCCCAATACACTGAAACGTGGTCGCTCACAATGAGCCTAATCAGAGGGCTTAAAGTCACTCAAAAGGCACTAGAGAAGGCAATGCTTGGAGTTTCCTTGCGTGATCGAAATCGATATCCGCAAGAGAACCAAGGATACCGAAATAGCCCGAAGGATCGCCAAACTAAAGTGGCAGTGGGCAGGGCACATTCCTCGCAGAACAACGGTCGATAGGGCCGAAAAGTTCTAGAGTGGCGACCGCGTACCGGAAGACGTAACGTTGGAAGGCCTCTCACAAGGTGGACCGATGACCTGGTGAAGGTCGCGGGTACGCACCGGACAAGGGGGGCTACTCTCTAAGTCCGAAGTCCGTAGTTTCGGGCTTAGTTGCTACTCCGTATCACCTATAGACTTACGATTAGTCCCGAACCCGAACTAACAATGAATGACAACACGATTTCACAATAACTGTCAAATCGTGTTATCATTAGTTCTCAGTGGTTAGGTGATACGGAGTAGAATTTGCCCGCAACTAAGCCCGAAACTACGGACTTCGGGTTTAGAGAGTAGCCCCCAAGGACCGGTTGTTGTGGCGACACTTGGGGGAGGCCTATGTCCAGCAGTGGACGTCTTTCGGCTGATATGATGATGATAAACACACAAGTTATATTGGTAGGAAATCGATTGTAGCGCAGTTTTTTGGTGAGCTCATGGAGCTTAAGAATAAGCAACTTGGGCGAAATTGCGCATGCGCGATAGTTGGCGCTTCCGTCTATCCATCTAGATAACACCCAATTGTAAGATACTTCCTGTGAGACAATAATACAGTACAAAAACAACTGTATTATTAAATATTACCTTTCCAACTACAGTATGCAAATTATCCAACCAAGGTGTCCCAGTAGTTGTTATGATGAATTGACAGCCATTTGTGTTGGGCCCTGAAAAGTAATCGAAGCATTACAAACACATTACAAATTAACTAAAAATCACAGCTCATCACAAACAACAACACACAAGATACCTTTATTAGCCATGGACACAAAGCCAGCTCCACTATGCTGCGTCTCCAAGTTCTCGTCACTGAATGTATCGCCGTATATACTGGTGGAGCCTGTTCCGTTGTCTGCTACCACATCACCACCTTAAATTATATACCCATATTTGAATAAATTAAAATTGATTCACACATACATCCTTAATAATATTATAAATACGAAAGTAACTCTGTCTGTCTGTCGCGCTTTCACGCCTAAACTACTGAACTGATTAAAAGGAAATTTGGTACAGAGATAGTCTAGACCCTGAGAAAGGACATAGGCTACTTTTTATCCAGGGAGTATGTTCCCTAGGGATCACGCGGGCGAAGCCGCTGGCAGAAGCAAGTAACACATAAGGCAGTGCATACAAAAAAAAGGTCAGTTATGTTTAACAATAACTGCACATCAGGGCCCCATAAAATACAAAGGAACATTAAAAAGAACATTATTGTGCCATGTGACAAATAATAATTTAAAAATTCTCACCTTGGACCATAAATCTTTTAATTATGCGGTTAAACGAGGTGCCTTTGTAAGACTTCCCCTTGATGCCTTTTGTTGCTAAAACTTTAAAGTTTTTGACGGCATTTGGAGCCAAGTCGCCAAACAAACCAATAACTACACGGCCAAGTAGTTTATCTTCACTTTTAATATCGAAATACACCTGATCTGTAACACGAAACTGCCGAGCCTGAAAAATAGGGACATTAAAATTAAAACGAGAGTTTATTTATTTATCTGTTCAGAAATATTAATTCATGGGTCTTGTAATATAATATATTTTTATTTGGGACAAAATCCATAAAGTGTTAGTAAACATACAAAAATAACTTATTGCCTAGTGTTAGTAATGCCAATCAATATTTAGTTTCCATAAAATATTATTACTCACATCAGAAAAAACCAGATGAGTTGACACAACAACTAGAAACACCAATGAATTGTGGAAATCCATTATTCTTGTCACTTTTAGTACCTGTCCAGTACACAGCAGTGCTCCTGCTCCACTGACTTACTGCTTAATTAGATATAGCTAGCTGTCTATGAAAGAAGCCCTTCAAGTGCATAGTATGGTATATGTGTATAGCTAGGCACTTTTATTTCATCACTTTTGTAACATAGTATTAATCTTTTGTAGCAAAATAACAATCAATTTACAGTTGAAAATGTACATTCATTAATAACAACTTTAATATTTTCTTATCACCCTAGTGAATCTCCATCACATTGGTATTATTATATTATATAATAATTGAAGAATTTTTTTTCAGAAACAAATCTTTTGAACACCCTCACTCTTCTCACTTGTTAATGGTTTTTGTATGGGGGTGTGCAATTCTCTACAGAACCATTTTTGTGAGAATCTTTTTCCACAGGAAACTTCTGTTGCAACATTGGTTTTGTATGAACCTTTATGTGAGATTTTAGTTTGTCAGTGCGACTAAATTCCTTTTTACAGTCTAAAGCATGTTCAAAAGGACACTTTAACATTTTCTTTGCTTGGTGTACCTTCATGTGTCTTTGAAGCAAATCTTGCCTTTTAAATGTATATTTGCAAACTGAACATTTAAACTGCCTATTACCATGTTTCAGCATGTGTGTTGCCAAATATTTCTTCATGTGGAAACTACTGTTACAAATAGTGCACTGAAATGGTTTCAAAGTCCTGTGTATCTGTAGGTGCAGGCGTAATCTCTTATCACTAGCAAATGTCTTGTTACAATGGATACACATTTTATTATGACTCTCTGTTTGCATGTGAAGAGATAGTTTTTCTGATTTACGAAATCTAGCATCACATTGTGGACATTTATATACTTTCAATTTTGTTTGCTTGTCTTTAGACACTTCAGTATGACACTGCAGGTGTGAAGCAATGTCTTCCAAGCTGCTAAATGAAGAGCTACATTTATGACAAGTATAAATAGGGCAGGAATGCAATTCAGACACATGCTGAAGTAAACTTTCAACTGTATCAAAATACTCCATACAGTCTCCTTGAATGCATTTGTATTTTTTTAGAGATAAGTGGTTCTTCTGATGAGCTCTGTATTGACTGTAATTATCCAATATCAAGTTGCAATATGGACATGTGTAGCTCAACAATTCTTCTTCAGGAGTTCTTGCTGTAGTTTCCTTGAAACCATCTGGCCACATTCGATGAGATGTTATGTGTCTTTGTAAGTGTGAATTTTGAATAAAACAACGACCACACACAGGACACTGATATGGTTTGTCACTGTGAGATTTCAAATGGGCTAACAGGGTTTTCGTCTTCTTGAATTTTTTCTTGCATGTAGAACAAGATAGATCTTGAGGCCATTTCTGTTCTGCCACAGGGTCCAGGAGATCACTGCCTTGATGTAATGTTACAATGCTGTCAGTAAAGGGTTCATTACCAACTGTTGCCTGAATCAAATTAGCATTCGTAAACCTTTCTTCCAACACAATATTGTTACATTTTACCTTTTTATGATCCAAAAATACTTGTAAGGAGTTAAACACAGCTTTGCATGTTCCGCAAACAAAAATATCTTCATCAATTGCATCCAATACCATAACGTGAGCCATTTTGAGAAAGTTATTTGATAGAAGCTATTTCCAGGAGGTATCAGGATATTTTCATCTATACCATATTTAAATTGAACAAAATTAATAAATAAATAAATAACGAAACCAAAACACTTCTCATATCAACAACTTGATTACTTTGACATAGAGATGAGACGTATATACTGGTAGAGGTATATATACCAAGTATGTGCTTCCCAGTACGTAGACCGGGTACGGACCGAAATACTGGGTAAATACCTTGAATGTATGACGTCAGACGCATACTACGATACGAACCGCTACCACAAGGTAGCGCCCAGTTTTATAGGTAGTTCGGTACGCCGAAGCAACCCGAAGCTACCCGACAGCTTACGAAGGGACCCGAAACGTCATTCGTGCTTTATGAACATTCGGTTGATTTAATTTAGTTAGACAAAATGGGTACTTATTTTTACGTGCATAAGGAACATAATAGCATAATTACATTTTTCGTCACGACGTGAAAGAGTTCCTTAGTTTGTTTATGTTAGGGAATATTATTACGTGTTTGAATGTTTACGTTGTCTGATTACCTTGTGTAATTTATATAGAAATAACTAGAATTCATTAATAACCATCGTCATACTCTTAGCCGATAGTCCTAAGCCTGGTAAAGTAGGAAGGAAAGATTTCATATCTCATAATGCATAATTACGTATAGGTACTTGAAACGTCGTACCTACATTATATTGGAGGCATACCATACTTATCGCATACGTTTACTTATCGAAATCCTACCACACCCAAATACTTAGAAGTATTTTGATACCTGGTATTTGTACTAGGTATTTAGTGATACCCATACCTTAAAGGCCGGGTATGGAGAATGGCAGGTATATCTCATCTCTACTTTGACAGCTCTGCTAGGCATATAAAAAATATCGATAAATCAAAATATCGATATTTCTCCATGCTCAATCGACATATATCGCGATATATTGATTTTCGATATTTATTTTAGAGTATTTAATTCGTATCAGTTTCGATTTTTTTTAACGCCACTTCGTGTCTAATGTTATTAGATATCTGATGACTACTGGTTTGATTAAATTGTTTATAGTTGTTTAGACTCGAGCATTAATAAAAAATATTATTTTCGTCTTTTCTTTTTTACGAAGTTTGAATGCTTTGGGAATATGTATGAAGAACCATGCGAAAACTGACGATATATCGATATTTTTCACTTGATAATTATCGATACTGATTAAAAATATCGATACGATTAATATCAATTTATTTTTTCACTTGCCCATCCCTAAGCTCTGCTGGACATTTGACACTATGTGCTGACAGTCTTGAGTCTGACACTCAGACAGTTCATAAAGTAGTACTCTGTGACAGTTCGATGAGGTCTACCGTTTTTGTACTCACCAGTTGGCGCCACTATCGAATAAGGTTCTTTATCACCGCATGAAAGTTGTTATTACGCGCATGTTAACAAAGTTAAAAGGCAAAGGAAAAAATAAAAATCAAACCATATAAGTAAATAAACTCGTGTCAATAGCCATCCTACAGTGAAATTTGACATTTATTAAAACCTCACGCTACACTAGTGCATCTAGCGGCGAATTCAAGCGCCATAGTCTTCATTAAATCTCTATTCATGATCATTGACACTGAGTCCTTCATTAGTTTTTGTTACAAGACTTAAAATCTACATGAGTATGGAGGGTAGAGGTAAGGAGGACTATCTTGTGTTTGAAAAAGTGTCCGTCAAATTGCGTTAAATTAGGATGGCGCTACAATCGTATCAGGTTATCGTTTTTGTCACAATCCGGTAAGGCCCGTCCCATTTAGCTTGAAGCTAAGGAGATTTCCCTTTACTGCGAACTGGATTGTGCATCCACACTAGTGAACCTTCGTCGAAACCTTTATTGTTTATTTTTCGATCATAACGGGTTTTCATCTTTTCAGACATTTGCTGGCCCGATTGTCTAACGTGCTCATAAATGTCATTCATTTTGTTCCGCAAGTCATTCGCATAATCGGTTATACTGCGTGGGGCATCAGGTGGTATTCCAGTGATCAGGTCTGCAGGCAGCCGTAATTCTCTACCAAAGTTTGCGAAAGCTGGTGTCACCGATGTGCTTTCGTGAACAGCACTTCGGTATGACAACAGAAACGGTTGTATATGCTTGTCCCAATCGCGTTGCCGGTTTTCCACAACTTTTGCCAAGTATCTCTCCAATGTCTGATTGAATCGTTCCACCATTCCATCCGAATGTGGGTGGTAAGAAGTTGTTCTCGTTTTATTAGTACCCATAACTCGGCAAGTTTCCTGGAATATTTGTGACTCAAAATTCCTTCCTTGATCGCTGTGAATCTCCAAGGGTACTCCAAAACGGCAGAAGACTTCATGGTCCAGTTTATCTGCAACTGTTGAAGCTTCTTGATTTGGAATGGCGAAGACTTCTGGCCACTTAGTGAAGTAATCCATTACAACCATGAAATACTTGTTACCACTATCACTTTCCGGAAATGGTCCCGCAACATCCAGGGCTATTCTTTCCCATGGTGCACCAACATTGTACAATTTCAATGCACCTCTGCTACGAGTCTGAGGTCCTTTTACAGCCGCACAACTTGTACACTTGCGACACCAGTCCTCGACATCGTCACGACAATGTACCCAGTAAAACCGTTCCCGTATCTTCAGTAGAGTTCGTTTAACTCCCATATGGCCTCCTGAACAACTATCATGGTACAGCAGTAGAACATCGGGTACTTTAGCTTTAGGGACAACCATTTGCAAATGACAGCTGTCGCCCCTAACATTTTCCCATTTACGGCACAGTACTCCATCCTGAATCACTAAGCTGTCCCATTGGGCCCAATAGCTTTTTGTGATCGAACTCATTGCTGAAACATCGCTCCACGTGGGCTTAGGAGCACTGGCCTTCATCCACTCAAGAATCGGCTTGATGTCCGAATCTTCCTGCTGTGCACGTTGTAGGCGTTCCTTCCACTCGTTGCTGAGGTCTGTCTTGAGCATCTTCACAGTTATGACTTCTTTACCCTCTTGCCTAGTACAATTTCAGTCTTCAGGGCAAGGTCTTCTTGACAATGCATCTGCGTTGCCATGAGATTTCCCGCTGCGATGTTCGACCACAAAGTCGTATTCCTGCAGTAGTTCAATCCATCTCGCAACTTGTCCTTCTGGATTTTTGAACTGCAATAGCCATTTCAGTGCAGCGTGGTCAGTTCGTAGGTGAAATTTCCGCCCTAGCAGATATTTGCTAAAATGTTGCAATGACTGCAGCAAGCAATGCATGCATTGCTTGCTGTTGTAGCAAGCAATTCCCGTCTCGTGACACAATAATTCCTCTCTGGTTTCGACAACGACTCGCTAAAGTACGCAATCACAACCTCTTGATCGCCATTCCGCTGAGATAACACACCGCCAAGTCCGATATCACTTGCGTCTGTGTCAACTATAAATTCCTTGTTGGTATCAGGATACCCCAAAATAGGTGTTTTACACAGACGGTCCTTTAGCTCCTGGAATGCGATGTCGCAACTTTCATCCCAACAGAAATGTCGCTTCTCCTCGGTTAGCTTGTGCAGGGGTTTGGCTATATCTGCAAAGTTCTTGACAAAACGCCGATAATAGGAGCACAAACCTAAAAATGCTCTGACCTGCGTCTTGTCTTTTGGAATTGGCCAATCCTTGACAGCGGCGATTTTCTCTGGATCCGTGCGGATACCTTCTTCCGACACAACATAACCCAAAAAGCTAACTTGCCGTTTGAAAAATGAACACTTTTTCGGACTCAACTTGAGGTTGGCACTCTGGATCTTCATGAGCACGCGTTCCAGGTTTTGAAGATGTTCTTCAAACGTACGGCCTACGATGATAATGTCATCCAAGTAGACAAGGCAGGCATTACCAATCAACCCGGATAGTACCAGTTCCATCAATCTTTCAAACGTTGCCGGAGCGTTACACAATCCAAATGGCATAACTTTAAATTGCCATAAACCTTTTCCTGTCGAAAATGCAGTTTTCTCCTTGTCTTTCGGGTCAATTTCTACTTGCCAGTAGCCACTTTTTAGATCTAGTGTACTAAACCACTTTACTCCAGTAAGCATGTCCAGCGTGTCATCAATTCTTGGCAAGGGATAGCTGTCTTTCTTCGTAACGTCGTTCAGACGACGATAATCAACACAAAACCGCATGCTGCCGTCCTTCTTCCTTACCAGCACTACAGGCGAACACCATGGACTGGATGAAGGTTCTATAACACCATCCTTCACCATTCCCTCAATCATGGTTTCCACTTCCTTTTCACGTGCTACCGGTAATCTCCTTGGCCGTTGACGGATAGGCAATTCTTCTCCTGTGTTTATTTTGTGTTGAACTAAGCCAGTCTTTCAGATGTCAGCATCGTTCGAAGAGAAAACATCGGCGTACTTAAGTAACATCCTCTTTGCGTTGACCATTTCATTTTGAGACAGAGCGCTGCGACAGTCTTCTAAAAGTGTGGTCACTCTCGTTTGTGCATCCTTGCTGAAGGTCCCAGTTGATAGATATCGGCATCGACGCAACCAATCCACTTCCTCGCAGGTACCTATCGGTGTGCCCTTTTCTATCACCTGTTCCTTGTCACAAAGGTTCAGCACACGTACCCCTGAGATGTCGGTGGCTCTGACCAATGTTCGTGCCACTTTCCATGGAAGGTCATTGTCAACCCTTTCCACGAGTACGCAACGATGAGTCTGCCCAGGATTCCGAGGAAGACTAACCGGCACAACCGTTTCCGATCTCGGAGGAAGAACAATCTTCTTTAGGTTGTACACATTTCCAGGTAAAGCCCCTTCCATGAAAAGTTCCTCTTGTCCACATTTCATAACTCCTTGATTAACGTCGATCTCACAACGATTCTTCCTCATAAAGTCTAAGCCCAGTATGCAATCCTCCATTATATCGGCCACAACAACATTATGCAGGTAGATTTTGTTGCTTAGCTTCAACTCAATCTCTCTTTCTCCTCGGACGGATACGCGCTGACCGGTGGCTGTTACCAAATTTATGCGCTCTCGGTTGTATGCAGAGTCCCCAAGGAACCGACTTATAAGTTGGGAACTAACAACCGTGCGAGAAGCTCCAGTGTCTATCGTCAGCTTACACGGTGTCCCGTTGACCTCGCCCTTGATGATAAGGCTGTTCCCGTCACGAAATCCTTGGGGCTCCTTGAACATCAGCCAGCACCCGCCACGCAGTTCTGGCTTTTACTCGTTTCCCTGCTGTTGCTGGGCGCTGCTATTAGCCACCCTGCCCTCTGGAGATCGGCTACCTTCCCCTTCTGAAGTTCGCTTAGGGCAACTGGATTGAAGGTGGCCCCTTTCACCACAGCCGTAGCACTTAGGGCTGTATCCTTTTAAACGATCGCGAACTGTAACCGCTGCAACCTCCCTGACGCGGTGGGAACGATGATCTTGCCGCACAGCTTCCACCTCCAGTGCATGGGCCAAGGCGTCCTTAAGCGTCCCGTGGTGCCCGAGCCTCACTGCAGCCCTAACCTCAAGGTCGCGGATGCCGTCGATGAATGCCTGCACCAGGTTCCCTTCAATGAGCGCTGGTGCAGACTGGTACACTTTTCGCACCAGCTTCTCCACTTCAAGGGCCCACTGCTGCAGGTTCTCACCGCTGCATTGCATGCGATCCCTTAACTGCGCACGAAACACGTGCTCCAGATGAGCGTCACCATACCTGGCTTCCAACGCCTCAAGCAGCTGCTCGTAAGTCACCTCCTTACCGAGAGCTTCCAGGACAGTTAAGGCCTGGTCGCGCAGGCCTAGGGTGAGGGCAGTCATGGCCTGATTTTTACTCCACCCGTTCGCCTTCATGACAGCCTCAAACTGAATCTTGTAGGCCGACCAAGAAGACGTCCCATCGAACGGCGGCACTTTGAATCCACGTAGCGAAGGTGTAGCAGCTACAGAAGT
This sequence comes from Lacanobia wlatinum, assembly GCA_947578705.1. NCBI lineage: Eukaryota > Metazoa > Arthropoda > Insecta > Lepidoptera > Noctuidae > Lacanobia > Lacanobia wlatinum. The sequence continues at coordinate 13,502,414 of OX388028.1, read as the reverse complement.
TGCAATTCCATCTGCAACTTTTAGGTTGTCCATTGCTTTTTTCATTTCAGCAATCTGGGTTTCAGCTTCTATAAGGCGGTTCTCGTGCTGAACCACCTTATCTTTGACAACCTTTATTTCTTTGCCAAAGGAAGCATGCAGATCCTTCATGAGGAACATCTGTTCCTCCTGTCGGCGAGCCTGCTCCTCCTGTCGGTGGGCCTGCTCCTCCTTGTCGCGCTGCAGCTGTTCTTTCAAGCGTCGGGCCTGCTCTTCCTGCCTGCGGGCTTGTTCCTCCTGTCGGCGGGCCTGTTCCTCCTGTCGTCGGGCCTGCTCCGCCTTGTCGTGCTGCCACTGTTCTTCCAACCGACGGGCCTGTTCCTCCTGTCGGCGAGCCTGCTCCTGCAGCATCATCATCAGAGCAGCAAAGTCTGGTGCTGATGATGCCGGAGCTGCTGTGGACGGGCCGGCCTCCATGGTCGGTAGCTGACCTTCCGACGTCTGCGGCGTTGCACCACCAAAACGCCTCTGGTCCGTCTCCTGCTGGCGTTGACTACGGGTACGGATACCCTCCGTGTCGTCCTTTGGCAGAATCGGCATGATTATCCACTCTTCTGACACTAATTGTTACGAGCTTGGGGTTCGTTACAATAAAAACAGCCGATTAAACAACCAAAACTGACACTTTAATTTATAACACTAATTATCACTTTAAACTCACTAATTATAACACACAATCGCACTACGAACACTTCACTTCACTATAATTCGCAGTTGAAGATCGCTCTCGAAGTTATCGTTTGTATCGCCAATTCAATACTGACTGAGTCGCCGGATGTCCGCCCTTTATATACCGACAAATATTTCTAGAACCTTCTAGTATGGAAACTTCCCGAAAGTTCGGGTACATACCGGTCTCGACTGACCAGGTGTCGAAACATCGAGAATGTTCTAGCATAGAAAATTCTAGAAACATCTTGAATCCTTTGGTCTGGTTAGTTCCCGCTACTTGATACTAGATGGCGTTAGCAGCACGTATATGTCGTTATGCAACCAGCATTAATTATGGCGCGTAACAGTATGTTCAAAATTAGAGAAGCAAAGTTCATCAAACTCGACACACTTCAATCCTTCTACAACTGCTGCATTGATACCATACCATGCAGCTACGCTAGCGTCATTCTGGCAGGTTTTGAACTGTTACTTTCAGCTTAGATCTGCACGCTTTTTCAACTGGTCCCCCTTATAAGATTGTCTTCCTTTGCTCTACCCTCCATATACATGAGACACAAAACTACAGCAGTTCTTCAACACAATAATTACTAGGTATCAACTCTCGAATAATTGTAATAGCAGCTGAAAGTCATAATAAAATTATTTGTTTGCAAACCAATATACCATAAAATTATTTGATAACTATATAGCTGCCTCACACTTGTAATCAGTAGCGTAGCGAGGGGGGGGGGGGGCGGGGGGTGCGGCGCGCACCGGGTGACACCCGCTTAGGGGTGACACCCGACCGCTCGTTGACTGATTTTTGTCACTATCGGGTGGCACCCCTAAACGTTTGACGCAATGAAACCTGTCGGGAGTAGGGTGCAAAAATTTTTGAGCTCGCTTTGCTCGCTCTTGCATTTTGCACTCTCTGGCTTCCTGAGTTTTTCTAAATAAATCAACAAAAAACTTAAATTTCAGTATGAATGTTCAAAATACAATGAAACCCTTCCAAGATGAGATGCAAAAATTTCTTTAGTCCTTCAGGTTTTCTGCATGTAGTGGTGACATTCGTTCGTTCACTTTTGGTCACGGGATGGGTGTCACCCCTTAACGGGCGACGTACTAAAACCCGTCCGTGGTGGGGTGTAAAAAATTTTGAGCTCGGTTCGCTCGCTCTTACTTTCTGCACTCTCTTTTTTCTCGAGCGTCTCTGTATGAATTGCCGTCACTGAGAACAAAAGGCGCAACTCATAATTATTTTTTTCAAGAGATGAACTCCCTGGTTTTTACAATTTAAGGCGCAGTGCCTTAAATTGTAAAAACCAGGGAGTTCATCATTGTGGCATTCTTGAAAAAAAAAGAAACGTTTGGTCCTTTTCACAAAAAATGTATGGTATTTGACAGTTCTTATGTCAAAGCAAGGTACAGTCATCAAGACGCCACCAAGCGGGATAAAAAGGCAGTGTGCCTCCCCATTGTCGCTGTGAAATTCACAGAGAGAATCGATCGAAATGGTATTACCATTTCACACTAACACTTCCGCGTCCACTCTTCTGTCCAAAACATGATGATAGTGGCAACCATATAGTTATGTGGTAACTCCATATAAAATAAATCAAGGAGTCCATGGATCAAGACAATAATTATCTGTTGTATATATATTCTGTGGTTGTAATTGTCACTGTCATTTTTAATTCATCATTCATCTCACTCATCTCTCAAGCCCAAGATTTGTGTATTTGTCGAATTCATCTGTGATTGTTGATATTTTTGTTTAATTGTTGACTGTCTGTGAATTTGACTCGTTGGCACTCGTCGGCACACATTGAAACCCAAAAGGTGTATATTTATTTGTAATACTTGAAAACTTGCCATCTTATTATTTTGCTACAATGCCACAACTTCAGTGCTAATTATTAATAATTTCCATATTTCAGGTTAACATGACTGTAAACAACACCATAGCACACCAGCGCTTAGTTTTAACTGGAGACCGGGAAAGGTATCGACACAAATTTATCATACCTTACATTTTTTCGTTACACATTTCAGAGTATTGAGAATTTTGCATGTTCAAACTACCGTAACTATGGTATCACTGTGTGCCCTGGTTTTATAATGCTGAACCCTTTCTCGCTATTGAATAACTCCAAAATAATTTGATTTACCTAACATATGGTTGTTAGGCAAATCAGTAATGTGAAAAAACTTCATAAATTTTCAAAACCAGGCCCGGACTGGCCATAGGGCGATTCGGGCAAATGCCCGATGGGCCGGATGCCCGTGGGCCGGTGTGGCCGATTAGCGGTCGACTTTCTTTTGCTATTTAAAAAAAAATAAGGGGTCCCCCTTAGTAAAATTCGCCACAGGTCCTGCGCTTTCAGCACTGAGTAGATTTCCTTACTCTTAAGCAAGGAGGGCCGACCGCCTCTAAAATGCCTGTGCGGTTTCAGGTCCTAGTCTGGCCCTGTTCAAAACAATTCAATTTAAGACTAATAATAAGATTAATAATTTTTGTTACAGGTTTAAAGAACTTTTAAGACGTCGGTTAATAGAATGTGGTTGGAGAGATCAAGTCAGAATGCTTTGCAGAGATGTTGTTAAAGAAAATGAAAGTAATAACATCACATTTGATATGTTAGCTACAAAAGTAACCCCTCGTGCTCGAGCCCTGGTCCCAGACACAGTGAAGAAAGAACTGCTCCAGAAAATCAAAACACATCTGCTTACTCAAAAAGACCAATAAATCCTTGGAGTATTATTTAATATTAAGTTGCTCTTCTCAATATATCAATACATATTAAGTTCATATTATAATTTCATAGTTAATTCTTAAGGTTCTATAATTTATTTTAGCTATCAAATTTTGTAAGTCTCATTGTTGACTTTCAACTAAAAAACATGTTGATATTGTTGCTTCTAAATACCTGTATTTTGTGTTTAAAATGAAGTAAAAAACATTGATTTACAACCAACAGTATATTTTATTTTATAAACATTTATTATACATTCAGGTTAAACAAAAATATATATTGCTTATACATAATACTGCCATAAGATTCCATTTACTAAAGAAAATATTGCCTTGAAAATGTTGTCATGGACATTTTATTACAACAGTGGTGGGTATGGTTATGAGATTTTAAAATTTGCAAAAGCAACCTTGTTTTCAAACACACCCTATACTTTATCAATTATAAAGCTGCCCAAATATCATTTCTTTGTAGACATTGATATAATAAAAAAACCAAGATGCACAGTCTCGGACAAATGCAACTCTCGAAACTGTCGTCAAAAACTGACATGTATCAAGTGTCATGTGGAGTTGTGTGTAGTTATAATATAAACAATTTTTTTTTGCAAGTTCAACCTTACACGGATCGCTTAAAGTTGTTTTTACAAAGCAGTGCACTATAGCGAGCGATGCGAGATTGTTTGAAACTTGCGCATAATTATACATATTGCGCTTATTTTTTGCGGACGTTTTTGAGATGCTGAGTGTGTATCTTGGGTTTTTTATATATCGATGTTTGTAGACTAAAGATTCTAATATAGTCAAATGTGAAGTGTACCAAATAAATAAAGTAACAAAAAATAGTTTTCTACAAATGGCTTACTTTAAATAATACAGTACCAAATAGAAATATATGAATGGGCATCTTTTAACTAAATAAGTTGTTAAAAGTAAAATCTTAAAATAATATCACACCTGAAGAAAAGCAAGGATGGCTTTAACTTAGTTAAACATGTTCATCAATAAGGGAGACTAAGAAAGAATTGATTCGATATCAATGTATGAACAAAGGATATACAAATATAAAAATGCATTACAGAGCTGTCATAGTTCAATAAAAATATTTTGAGCAAATAAAATTATGCTTATTTTTCTAAGGTAAACCCAATACCTATCATAAAATTCAATAAAGAATATAAACTTAAAACTTTTTAATTACAAATGGACAACACTATTACTGTGAGAGCAATCATAATAGTAAGAAGAACATGCTAAGTGTACTTGTATTATAATGAAAATGCCTTGTGTCATTTTGGCAATCCATATAATATGTAGTGACACAATGTTGCATTATTGTTGGAATATATTAGGATATAATTTCAATAGGGTTTATACCGTTGAGCATAAGAAAGGACGAAATTAGGTAATACATAATGTATTTCATCTATTGAAATAGATGCCTGTGTTGAGCTAGCCTTGCTAGCATTATATAACATTGGAATTAATACTACCAATCTAATAGTCAGACACTCATTATTATTTTACTGCATTATTTCCATCACCATTTCAGTATGCCACAAATGCACTCAAAATCCACAAACATTATTCAAACTTAGGTGTAAACTACGGACAATATAAAGAAATCCCTCTTCATCATATTTTAAATAAAAATGTATACAGCATGAGAAGGAAATTATATATAAATGCATTTTAAATGTATATCAAGAAAGATCTAATCGAAGATTATGAGCAATAAATTTTCTTAGTATAAATATCCTTAAAGCTCTTTGATACCTGATCTAAAATTTGGTAATACACAATTATTACACATTATTTTATGTACAAAGTTATACAATTGGAATGTATTTTGGACTCAGTTTATACCTTTGATCAAGTACAATTCATTTGATTATATGTATAACTTAATCATGTAGCCATAACAATATTCAGTACTCTCTTACTATTTTAAAGTTAAAACTAATTATTTTATATAATTCTACTTACACATCAAATAATTGATCAATCCATTTACACAATACTGCAGATTACTAATGAGCAATTCAATAATCAAAATTAATTGCTACAATGCCTGTGGGTCTAATAAGGCCACTTCAGTAGAATCAGCCAGCACATCAAGCTACCTGAAACTGTCAAATTTTCCCAAGCAACCTTGAACCTAATGCTTTAGCGATAAAGATGAAAATAAAATTTGACAGATTGTTGTATGATAATTATATTATTGATATATTATGATTCTATTAAAGAAGCCTTTTTAGACTCGCAGTACTAGCATTTTAAGATTGGAGCTATCCACAAAATAATTACAGCACACATCCAGTGTTCATAAAGTTTCGAAAACGATGCGAATATTTTACATTATTTTTGCATAAAGATACTGTTTGCTGCTGTTACGTTATAATTTGACCATACAAATAGTGACCATAGAGTCGGTAGGTATTAATGCGCTGTAATTAACATTAAGAGGGGACTCTAGTCGGTAACTCTTGGGCCTTTTTCCATACAAACGCATTCAGCTGTTTTCTTCGTGGATAATGCTGACACCGCAATGTTTTTTTTCGAATAAGTCTAGATCGAATTAATACGTGCCCCTATCATTTTCTTTTTTCCAAAACATAATGACTCTAAGAATTATGACAATCCAAAAATCCGAAAAAAATAGCCCGTTTTTACCGCCATATTCAGACGACTATCAGACAAGTTTGATTAGTTTTTAACTAAATAGAAAATAATAGAAGCATAGATATAGTCTTCCTCTAATCTTTTGATACATAATTTTTATAGATCAGTCCAGTTTTAAAGAAGAAAACAGCGGAATACAAAACGTCTTTTGGTCAAGGTTTTTATAGGTAAAATCAGCCTCTGCTGTAGTTGTCGCCTTCGCACTTGATTTGATAGGGCACAGCGCGATGGCATCGGCAATAGTTTCTTCAAATAAATATTTTTCAAATTCCTCGGGACTAGAGGCCCTCTTAAAAATAGATTATCTGCCATCAGCTAATGACTGCTGCTTCTGTTATAGTTTAGCTTCTACCGACGAATATAGACATTGATGAATTTAAAATAATTTACGTTACGTATTTAAGAATATATTCACCTACGTATCTTATTGACACCTACCTTTTATCGGTCCTTCTCAATGTGGCATTGTGTCTTCACTATTTGAAGGCTATGAGAATTTAAAAAAATAATACTAGTAGATACGCAATGATTGATTTGACCAGCAGTTACGTAATTTATTGCGTTTGTAACATATATACAATATTATATTTTATTGGGATGTACCTACGCACTTAAAATAATCTCAATTATTTATATTTACGGTAGTACTATTTGGCAAGTTAAAATTCAGTAACACAAGAAATAGCAAATGTTAGCCAACATAACAAGTAATTATGTAATATATTGTACAATTTCAGATACAAACAAGAAAGCAAGCTACTTTTTACATTAAAATATAAATTTAGAAAAATAACTGCCGTAGATATGTAATTTAAATAACTAATAATATCTTTTATCATAAGAGATTCATCTATCCGTAGGAACATAGTTTGCTACTGTACCTTAGAAATACTCAGCTGCAATATTTTACTCATCTACTAAAAACTTGTAAATAAAGATCTGAAGCTAACTCATAAAATAGACATTCAATAACATTCCATTAACAAAATGTGGCGTCAACATTACATGATAAAATTTCGAGATAAACAACACAACAGATTAGCGGATATTGGCTATTCACAACCCGCGCACGACTTGCGCTCAATTTTGATACCTTTGGCTCCTCGCTCGCTTCGAGGCGGCGCAGTCACGAGATTCAATGGTTAGCGAAGATAATAGCAGATCCTCGACACAATTGTGTAAGTGGAGACCAATCTCACCACTCACCGATCGATATATACATATTGTAGAAATCTATAACACCTGCCCTAAATAGGTTGAAAATTAACTTACAACGATGCGGCCGTCGATGACATCCGTCAGTCGGAGCCGGGTGTGTACGTACATTTTACACGAAAACAACGTTAGAGCGTCCGTTTGCACCCGTGATCCTCGCCCTTGCGGAGCTAGCTAAAGAAGCCGGCGGCCGCGCGCGAGCAGCGTCGCCCACGGAGAGTCAGAGCGCGGGAGGGGGCGGCGCGCGCGGCTAGGTGTGCGCGGCCAAGCGAGCCAGCGGCGGCGCGCGGCGCGGCCGGCCCGCGGGCGCGCGCGCCACCAGCACCAGCGACGACGCCAGCGCCAGCCGCACCGGCACCCGGGACCCGCCCGGTAACCTGCAAAACATTTATATGCTTATAAATATCAAACCGACAGAAAAATACAAACAAAATATGCAAAAAAGAATCGGTCTACGTTTGCCGTAGAGTCGTATAAATAGGTATTTTTGTTGGCAAATTATTTATCAAATGAATCCTCCCGCTCGAATAGCTCCGCAACCCTAGCAGAAATCATCATCATCTGCCTAGCCTTTTCCCAACTACATTGGGATCGGCTTCCAGTCAAGCTGGATTTAGCTGAATACCAGTATTTTACGTGGAGCGGCTGCCTACCAGACCTCCACAACCCATTAACTGGGTAACACGGTACTTCATGGCAAGACTGGAGTCAGATTTACTGGCTTCTGACTATCCGTAACGACTGCCAAAGAACCCTAACAGAAATAACGGTGCCTTTTTTTTAAGGATGGGAAATCATCAAATGACTCCTCCCGCTCTGGGTGAAGCAGAAGGGAGTGTCAGACTCTTACTGACTAAAACCCATCCGCGTTCCTCCTAATGCCCTTTGCGTTCCTGGGGGGCTACTCTCTAACGAAATCCGTAGTTTCGGGCTTAGTTGCGTGCGGGTATTTTCTACTCCGTATCACCTAACCACTGAGAACTAATGATAACATGATTTGACAGTTACTGTGAAATCGTGTTGTCATTCATTCTCAGTTCGGGTTCGGGACTAATCGTAAGTCTGTAGGTGATACGGAGTAGAATACGCCCGCCCGCAACTAAGCCCGAAACTACGGATTTCGTTAGAGAGTCCCAGGGCCGCGGTGACTCTTTCGAAAAAATCCCGCAACCCCGGCAGGAGAAATAAGGGTGCCTGCGTCTTACATTTGTAAATAATAAAATCATCATTCACGTATGATGTTGAGTTAGAACAGGATAAGATTTTATAGGCATTCGAGCTGAAGTTGCACAAATCATGCAAGCAGCGTTATCTGCTTGCTTAATATAATTTGTTGATGCTTATCGGGTTGACAACATTCGGCAAGCAGGAGCCCAACGGTCACAACAATTTTGAGTGGAAGATGAGGATCACCCTGTCTTTCATGCCTTTATAGATAAAAGTAATTATAATAAGTAGTTACTTGACGAGCACGGAGGTGACGGCGGCGCGGCCGTCGCCGGTGGGCTCGATGGCCACGGGGCGCAGGTCGGGCGCGCCTGTCCCTCATGCCTGTATAGATAGTCACACTGCGTAGTACTCACTTGACGAGCACGGAGGTGACGGCGGCGCGGCCGTCGCCGGTGGGCTCGATGGCCACGGGGCGCAGGTCGGGCGCGCCTGTCCCTCATGCCTGTATAGATAGTCACACTGCGTAGTACTCACTTGACGAGCACGGAGGTGACGGCGGCGCGGCCGTCGCCGGTGGGCTCGATGGCCACGGGGCGCAGGTCGGGCGCGCCTGTCCCTCATGCCTGTATAGATAGTCACACTGCGTAGTACTCACTTGACGAGCACGGAGGTGACGGCGGCGCGGCCGTCGCCGGTGGGCTCGATGGCCACGGGGCGCAGGTCGGGCGCGCGGCGGCGGCGCGGACCTGCTGACGTCACGCCGCCCGACAGCATCACGGTCACCGCAGCGAACGGACGCTTCGCCATGTGTAGCATCTGTCATATACATAGTTTTTTAAGGTTTGGGAATGAAGCTTTAGCCCTACTCTATCCACGGATAAAGTCACACATATCAAGTGCAGGAATATGATGGGATCTAAAAAGTGGTTGCATGATGTTTTACGACGCAAAGTAGGATAATGTATTTATCAGCTTAAGTATTTCTGTTTGTTATTTTGTGGCGCTCTAGAGGCCATGTGGGCAGTTTTCGATAATTCGTCAGCTTCAACAGTCTCTTCTGAGAACGGATCGTTATCGTAGAGACGCTCATACGCTTTTAGAAGCTCACTGGATTGTTGGGATAAGGCCGGGATGTGCAACGTCCGGCATCCTTAGGGGATTACACTTCAGAGATGTTACCGAAATTGCACACACGAATGTCTCATAATTTTGTGAGGTAGGCGGAATATTAAGAAGCATATCATCCAGTGGCGGTTCCTTCATATAAGCCCAAATGCCTTACTAAAATGCTCGATAGAGAATCAATATCAAACCAGAACTATTTAAAAGTTCGCGCGCTTAATTCTTATCAAAATAACACAAAGTATCTACCTATGCATCTATACTACACATCGCGATTGTTCGCGCGCAGAGTTTCGCATTTGCAGCATCTACATATAGCTATCTCGCTTACACGTACCGGCTTTTGCCGGGCTTTCAAATACTATCTCTGTCACTTTCGCACTTATAGCAATGTGCCGTATAAGAAGTTAGAACCTTGTGCGTCTACAAATCGATCAGTATGGACGATGTAAGCCCTGCATGCGTATGAAGTTGCACACGTATGCGTGACCTTGTCACCTTGCCAACTCTGCAGTGTTGCCGTTTTAGCGACGTTGTGAGATCTTGGAGATTTTTAACGAGTTTGGAGACTTTTTTTTAAGATTTAGCAACAATAAAAACTAGCGACTTTTTAAAATAACGAAGTTAAATATTCAAGCAATATCGTAAAAATAAAAAAAATGCGATTTCTAGCTCGGTTTTTCATATACCTGGCGATTTTTATTGCCTAAATGACAACACTGCAACTCTGCGTAAGTAGTTCTCGACACCCGAGTGCAACTCACTTCAGTTTGCTTGAGTGGGAAAAGTTATGTTGTTAAAGTTTTTTGTGTGTTTTCTTAGATTTTCTCAGTGATACAATTGTTTTGGTGACTTACCTACAACAATGGAGGTTATTGTACCTTGTGAGGATTTAAAATGCGTTCAAGTTTTGATTAGCGAAGATAAGGTAAAATCTTTAAACTTTGCTCAGAAAAACCAGTTAATTTCTTCATTAAAACCGACGCCTAATCTGTGTATTTCTCAGACTAGTAAATCGCATAAACGAAAATTTAATAGATCAGTGTATAAAACTAGTTGGATTGTTGGCTGTTCGCACACTAATAAGTTGTATTGCTGGTGCTGCATATTTTTTTCGAATGAAGATTCCGTTTGGAATACATCTGGTTATAATGATTTAAATAACATATCTGGCGCCATTAAAAGGCACGCAAATTCCCATAAACACCTGTGTGCAATGGTTTCTTTCGGTAATTTTGGTAAACAAAGAATTTAGACATTTATATCAGTTTATGAGAAAATTGCGATGATACATACGTAGGTACCTACATACTCAGTCGAAAACTGAACTTTCTTTTTTTGAAATCGGTTAAAATTTTATTGGGCTTACCTTATTTTGAAACCCTAGGCACGCCACTGATATCATCCATCGACTTTGAGAATTGTTCTCAATCATCTTTTAGGTTAATGAAACGGCGTTTGAAAGGCATAGTCACTGGGTGAACGACAGACTGGATTTTGCGCATGATCGGTCTATTTTGTGTATTAGAGGATTGTAGGACATATGGTTTTTTTACCCTGGGTGCTGATATTTGAGCTAACAAAAATCAGGTCTGGATTGCACCCTCGCTTCCATCGTCCACTATTGAATGAGCATGTTTGTTTTGGGCCAAGGATTAAGGTCAATTCGTGAGCTTCTGCTCAATTTTCAACAGTTTGGCCATCTGAGTTCGTTGAGCTATAGCCCCAGCTGATGCTATGGCTATTGAAATTCCCAATTACAATTTTTGTGCGCACAGTGTTCAAATCAGAATTTACGAATTTAAATTGTGTGCCAGGAGGTTTATACGCAGATATTAAGGTGCAACTACCAAGGGTCTAACATTATAATAATTTCAACATAAACATTTTACATAATAAATTAGACTGATAGTTACCTCGAGTCGCCTTTGGCCAAATATAATTCGAAGATTCATACAGCTTACCTCGACAACATGTCTCCGTCGCGCGCGGCGCACATCAGCTGCTTGTTTCGCCTTCCACGCGACCACACACGCCGCTAGGAACAGGAAGAAGCACGAAAAGAACACGGAGAAGAACACGAACAGATCGATGTGCAGCTGATCCTGTCTGAAGAATATCACGCCGAAGCTTGCAGCGCCATCTTCTGTGTGACGAGCGCGGATCACGATGTAGAACTTTGTGTGAGTCAGGTCATGAACGTTCTGAGGAAGGGTCAAGACTAATCGGTTGCGAAGGTTCCTCACGCGAAGCAGAATATTCCTCCTATCAACAGTCACATATGTGGCTAAATCCTTCGCCGTATAATCAGCCAGTGTGTACTCAATCTTGTCATAGTACCACGTTACTCTGGGTTCCTCTGGCACATGCTCATCAAACGATGGCATTCTTCTACTAGGCTCATGCTTATGATACGTGGGATCCAGTTCTACCGCATGGTCGCCGTTGCTGGAGTTCACCGACACGACGAACGAGCTGTCGTTCGGACTGAGGTATAAGTCGACAGCTCCCTGAGTCACGTCCACTATAACTCTTATGTCAACGTTCATGTATCTTGGGTTTACTGCTACGAATACCGTCTGACCAGGGTATAGTGGGCGTGGCTTGATCTTGCACTCGTCTGAAAATTAAAAGTATTTCAACAGATTGATGTATTTTTTTTTGCATTCAGACAGTTCATGGGTCGGAGATTTAACACGCTGTTTTTTTTTCCGGAGATTGGCATGGTTTTTTTGTGAGAAGGAGTATAATAATCACGGAAGTAAGTCACGGGTAATGCTACTGTGAATGTAATGTATGATTGCTTATTTAATAAGCAATCATACAATACATTCTATAATGAAACACTTACCAATAGACTTCCCATCAAAGCACAGTTTGTTTTCAATATTAATAGTCTTGTAGCACTGGTGTCCGTTCCTGGGGTCCCCCATGTACAGGTCCTTGCACTTGACGCACTGGTAGCGCCAGCACTCCTGCGCAGAGTTCTTGCTGTTGGACGTCGTCTGACACGAGATGTCGCTCTCGGTGTTGTTACCGCAGTTGCACTTCTCGCCGGTTACTGGGTCACAAGTGTCCCCGTGACCGTGGCATTCGCATCTGGAAGAATAATAAATGATTACATGGCCAATATTAAACTGTGTGTCATAAGCAAAAGAAAGATATATTATATTCACTGAAATCATATTGCTACTGGACGTCCGTACCTAATACGTCGTAATTCTTAAAATTGTGTCTGTAATTATCTAGTGACACTTACGGTCTACAAGGGTCTCTAAAATCATCCGACCCTCTGAAGTACCCCTCGATGCACCTCTCGCAGCGCGGCCCGTCGGTATAGTTGGCGCAGCGCACGCAGCGCGCGCGCGCGGCCACGTCGCGGAAGTCGTCGTCGGCCGGCCCGCCCACGTCGCGCGAAGGCGCCGCGTCCGCCTCGCTGGTGCAGATGGACGTGTGGCCGTGGCAGTACGTCGAGCACGGCACGCATTGTACGTTGTTGACTGGATCGCCCACGAAGTTTGGCTTACATTTTTCACACTGGTCACCCTGTATGGAAGAAATGGATTGTTGAGGAAGATTAATGGAAGTAAAGACATTAATATGCTACAAATAAATCATCTATTTTGATCCAATTTTTGGCGCAGTATATAATTTCGAAATAAACACAAGTGGAGACGGGACGTTCCACTTGGGGCCGGAGAGGCCAATAAATTTCCAATACTTTAAACAATTTGCCACCTTGAGTGATCGACACAAAATAAAGTCACGAGTTAATAACAGTGCTTTCGCCAGTGGAATTGAAGTTTTTGACGTGTGATATGCAGCAGTCAAATCTAATTCCGGGTGTTTCTGAAGGACCTCTTACTACCTACTTACCATAGTATTATTATGGCACTCGATACACTTATCAAGTTTGTCGGGTCCCTCGCAGTCGGAGTGTCCGTTACACTGGCACTGGATGGTGCAGTTGGCGCCCACGTAGCCGAACTCGCAGCGACACACGTCGGGCTGCACGCAGGCGCCGCGCACGCAGCCCTGCGAGCACACGGCCACGCACGAGCCCGCCGCGCCGCCCGCGCCTCCCGCCCCTCCCGCGCGCTTGTGCCCCGCGCCGCACGCACACTCGTAGCCTTCTGGTAAGTCGCGACAAACCTGACGACAAAAACACATTGTAAGTAAAATGCATTTAAGATTTGAGATTTTGAAAAAACAGCTTTAATAGCTACACATAAACTTTAATTTCCACTACAGCTATGATAAATTCAAGAGTATTAGTCATTCTGAAATAAGCTATATTGGCGGTAATGTCAATATAGCTACGTACGGTTGATATGTGTTTTTAGAAAAAATATTATACATAGTTATGAATGTTAGTTTTTTTATGTTATGAAAGGTTTTCTTGTAAAATCATGCGAAACTCACCTCAGACTCAGCTTTACACTGATGATGGTTGTTCTCACACTCATTTTCAGGCGGACATCTTGTGTAATGCCAGGAGAAGGTATCATTCGAGTAGTCGTCGTGATTGGCGGCGGTGTAGACGGCGGCGCAAGAGGTGCGCGTGGAGTAGTCCAGGGGCGCGTCGATGGAGCCCTCGGAGCACACTCCCTGCCCGTTGGCGCCCGAGAGCGCGCACCAGCCGCAGTGGGAGTGGTGGAGGCACTCTGAACACTAAAATAAAATGACAGATACATGACTGTTTTTTTTTTACGCAAGCTAAACTAAACTTGGTTTAATACTGAGCTAGTTATTGTATTCCGAACTTAATTTTATTACAATATTATCAACTAATTCCAAAAATCGGTGTCATAAATTCCTCCTTAAATGATCAAGCAAGGCGTTTTGAGAAAACTCCCAGAACAATTTCCACAAACCTGCTCGAAAGTATTACACGGTGCCGGACATTTGCTCTTATCGGCCTTAGTAAGCACGAGGCCGCAAACGCCTCCCGCGCAGTACACCGGTTGATAAGCAGGAGAAATGCACTTCCCCAGGTAAGTAGCCCAGCGGCACTCCGCGAACCCTCCCTCACCCCCGTCAGTACTCAGACACGACTGACAGTCGTCTAACATCGTGCATCTGTTCGGACACTCTTCGCTCTTTGTCGCACGGAGACTTGTTCGACCTGGCTCTTCTATCAACGCGCATGTCCAATTGAATAGTTCGACAGATTCTTCTGCTATTCGTGTTAGTTGACCTGAAAGTAATATGAAGTTGGTATTTCTAACAAAATACTGAATTTTCACACATTTTTCACACTTGTTTCCAAAAGTTGAAATAAACATGTGTTAATGGAAATGTAACTTGGTAACAAAACAAATTCAAATTACGACAAAACTTCAAAATCATTTACGATTTCGCCAATAGCACTATATAATTCGGAAATCCACTTTATTTAAACTTCCTTAAAGTTTGTATTTGTGTGAAAAAAACATCATCATCATCATCTGCCTAGCCTTTTCCTAACTATATTGGGGTCGGCTTCCAGTCAAACCGGATTTTGGTGAATATCAGTATTGTGAAAATAACATCAATTGGATCAAAAATTGAAATGAATAATTTACCTTCTCTGACAGCATGCCTCGTCCACGTGCATTCTTTAGCACCGACACATTTCTCGCAGTCGGACGACGCGCACCGGAGCTCGGGACAGTTGTCCACGTTGCTGATGTAGGTGGTGCCGGCGTTGCATTTCATGCTAGTACACGATTCATCCGTGGGGACACATTCGCCTAAAAAAATAGCGAAAAATTAATCCACTTCTGAGTGGAAGTTTAATGTTACTTTAATGTCAACACATAAAGTTTAGTTCTACAAAACGAAAATTATGTTATGTGGTTTTGGATAGTATTAGCAAAACTTAAATGCACGAAAATAAAATTGACATTTGCTAAAGCAAACAAGCAAGTAAACTATGAAAGAAGATAACATACCGACAGCCGCGGCGCAGGATTCACACCAGCGACAAGCAGGCTTGTCTTCTGGATACATGGGCCACGCTGCCAGGCACGACGTACAGGTCGTAAAGTTCTCACAGGATCGCGACGATACCAGCTCGGCATCGCAGGCAGCCCCCGGATTCACCGACACACTATCACTGCCCTCACAACCCGGCTTGTCCACAGAAAAACACTTCGTATAATTTCCAGTATTGCAGAAACTGCATCCCATGTGACTTCGACATTCAAACTTATTGGAACTCCATAGAGAACACAGGTCTTCAGGGAGAGATATGCGGGTCACTTGACAGTGGGCGCTGCCGGTCCAGCCTCCTATTATGTAGATGTAGCCTTCGTTCTCGGCGTCTATGTCAATTGCCATCGCGTGAGCTATGGTAGGCGGTGGCGGGTGACCCACGATACTAACACCTGAAAACATGATTATTATTATTGACACTGAATGATTTTAAATTGAAATTGACGTATTCTCGAAAGTAGTTATAAATACCTTTAACAAGTCTGACCCATTGGTTGCAGCTATAGATGTAAGCTATAAGAGAATCAGATCTATTTTCAGGATCAGTTCTTCCACCAAAAATGATCATGTAATCATTTGTTGTCACTGCTGAATGTAAGTATGTGGCTTGTGGTAAATTGTCATAATAGTTGTTTAACTGTAGAATAGGGAATGTAGGCAATTCACTCCATTGCTTTGTGGGATAGTGGAATGAAAACAGTTTGTTGGAAAGGACTGTGCCATTGTATGCATAAAGGATCCCACCATATACATACAGGCTCTGGGAAGGCGCGTGGTACACTGTGCTATGGCCAATAATTCCAGACGGCTTCGCACCTTCATCTTTCAATTTGATCCATTTTTCATTGTCAAGATCAAACTCCCAAACATCAAACATGAAACCTTCTTCTAATGAAAATCCTCCAATCAAAACTAAACTTTCGTAGTCCAAATATTTCTGTAAAGTCAATGTGTGTCCTGCCAGGGAAGGGGGGCCATCTTTATCTTTGTTATTACGAATGTTGCTCCACCTCTGGTCTTTCAAGCTGAACTGCCAAAAATCTCCAAGTGTTTTGTTTTGCCCACTCTTCTCTTGTAAACTTAAACCTCCATAAATATAAATATTTTGTTTCGAGTGATAAATCTCAGCTGCATGGAAATATCTACCTTCTGGCATCTTAGCATCTGGCGTAGCTTCTACTGTTACTTGCATCCACGTGTTATTCTTTGTGTCGAAAAATCGTATGTCATTTAATGGTCCGTGAGAAAGAGAGTACCCTCCGAACATCCACAACCCGCGTCTGTCAGCCACCAAACTGTGACCGAATCTAGGAAGAGTTTTCCTCAAGTGATCTAAGCCGTCAGATAAATATTCTGAGTTAAAAAGCTCTGTAAATACCAGCTGCGCTTTGTCTAGTCTGATTGAGCAGTCATCTCCGCCGAAGCCGTCGTTACATAAGCACCTTCCGTAGCTGGCGTCACATATACCGGCGGCGACCGCCATGCTGCAGTTGTTCCGACAGATTTCTACTTCACAGTTCGGGCCACCGTAACCTTCGCGGCACACACAGTGCCTCTTGTTGCACACTCTGGGCCACGCACAATGGCCGTCACACGCCAGCACCTTGTAACTCCCCTCGAACCCTTGCTCCGGCTGCCCCTGCTTGTAATGCACAGTCAGGTTGCCACTGCGAGCCTCTATGACACCAGAAGAAGCGCCATTACAAAATACACCCAATAGCTGACTCTGCTGGTTGTTACTTAGATCAGGAACACCACCGAGACCGTCATAAACGTAAACTGCATTCTCATCACAGGGAACGTCGAAGGTAGAGGAATTTATAGTAAACTGAATGATAGCATCCTTTATGTCTTCTGCAGATATAATCCATAAACATTCTCTTGAAGGTCCAATTGTTTTGATATCCGGATCAGTTTTATAAGAACCAATTCCTTCGGTTTGTGTCGCATTTAACATTCCTCTGGGTTCACACTGATAGTAGCATCTACCGCCGTGTCTAGGGTCACCATAAAACTTTGGTTTACAACGTTCACAATTCAAGCCTTCGGTGTTATCTTTGCAGAGGCATTCTCCGGTGGCGACGTCACACACGCCGCGGGTCTCGTCGCCGTGGTCGTTGCAGTCGCAGCGGCGACAGCCCTGCCCCGTGGTCGCGTTGCCGTGGCTGCCCGGCTTGCACGACTCGCAGAACTCGCCCTCCGTCCAGTCCTGACACTCGTCGCAGCGACCCACGCCGGTGCGACAGGTGGAGTGATTGTGACAGCCGCAGTTTATGGAACAATCGGCACCCGTCCATCCCAAGTCACAGTGGCACTTGTATTGAGGAGCTCCAAGACAGTAACCATGAATACAGTTATTGTAGCAGGTTCGCATGCAACTTTTTTTACCATCTCCGATATATCCTTGTTTACATTTACAAGTGTAAGAGCCATGCGTGTTGTTACAGATGGCATGCTCGTGACAGTCGTGCAGGCCCAGCCCGCACTCGTCGACGTCGGGGCACTGCGCGTACGCCCAGCCCGCGTCCGATGACGTCACATTGAGCTCGGCGGCACAGTCGGCGTGCGAGCGCGTGAAGTCGCCCTCCGTGCAAGCGCCGTTGATGGGGTTCTCGTGCGAGTAGCACCAACCGCAGCCCATGCTGCGCAGGCAAGCGGAGCACTGCACGTGGCGCCGGCACGACTTGCACTGGCCGGACTTGCGCGCCGTGTCGTCGGGTGGTGAGGAGGCGCGGTCCAGCCACTCGCGGCAGAGCCCGAACTGGTACTCGCTGGTGTAGACGCTGAAGCTGAAGCACTGGCGCGTAGCCTCGCACCACACGCAGCGGCCGCGCTCGTCCAGGCAGTGCTCGCAGTCGGCGCGCAGGCGGCAGGGCGCGGGGCACAGCGCGCGTGACGTCACGGCGCCGCCCGCGCGCCCGCGCCGCGCGCACCTCGCCTCGTCCGCCCACCACTCGCAGTAGTTGCCGCTGACGCAGCGCTCGCAGCTGATGTAGTTGGAGCAGTTGGGACAGGCCGCCGGCTGCAGCGTCAGGTACCTCCACTCGCCGTCGGCCACGCATGAGATGTTCTCGTCGATGTTTCGCGGCTCGCACTTGTTCGTCAGCTCGCACCAGCCGCACGCGGCGTCCGAAAGACATAGCAGACAATTGTCATACTTGCACTGGCCATCTGAATATGGCTCCAGAAATTCGAATGTGAATACCTAAAACAATTTATTTCGATTTAAGTCTTTTAATTTTTATACGAGGCGTTCGCAAACCAAGATATTGCATAGCAAAAAAAAACAGTGAAAGCAGTAGACAATCTTTACCTTTGCACTTTCCTGAGACTTGTTGTGAAGCAATTCCATTTTAGCATGATGATGTGACGGATACAAGCCCGTATGCAATGAATCATTAGCGTGCATATCCACAGCCAGACGGCCAGGAAACAATGCGGGCCAATCCACGAGCGAGCAGGCAGACGGCTGCGCGGTCAGATTGGCTACTGGGCCACCAGCGTCACCCAACGCAAGGGAAATGTTCGAGTACCCCGCGCAAATGTGCAATGTTTCACCCGTTCCATTCCAGTACTGCGGTATATGAAGCCAACCTCTGAGCCGTGCCTCACTCGGCCCACTAAAAATATGGTTACTGCCCCCTCCCGTACCCCAGTCCACAGTGGTTGCGTTGACCACAGACACTCCATCTGGATGGTTCCAATCTGCGGGTTGCTGATATCTGAGGAATGTGAGACCAGGTCGTTTGTCTAGCATTTTACATTCGTTAGGAGTCGTTACTTCTGTACCAGTGGAACCCCACCAACCGGGGTTTTCTGAAGGTGTGTCTTCTCCACAAACGCCGTAGTTATCTAAAAAAGATATAAGACGAATGATTGACGATCTGAACCTCTCAAGAAATTTGGCTTATAATGAGACACAATTAATCTTCAAGAATTACAAGACACCCGGGAGTCTTATGTCTTACGGGACTTATCGCGATGTAGTTGTTGACCCGACGCCCGTTACAAAAATAGTTACACAGTTGAGAAAATTACATTGGAACATGATAATTCTTTCTATTGTTATAAAAATGAAGTATATTATTATAAAAACAAACGGCGGTTGATTATTATAAAGTATTCTAAATAGTTTCATGTACATACACCACGGTATAGTCGCACCTTTATTGATAGATTTACTCACCATCTTTATGATGGCACCGTGCATTCTGCACGCACCAGTTACACTGATCTAGTCCGAGTTTGGTGCTAACAGATGGCAAGGGTGTGCGGCTACTATTCTGTCTGCCGGGCGGCGGTCCGTGTATGAGGCAAGAGTGACAGTCGCCCAACGCTGGGCATATACCCCCACAGCGAATTGATTGGAGGTTCGTTGTGCAGTTGGCTCCTATTCTTCTACCGTAACAAGTCTGCAAAACGTTAATAAGATTGCCCATTTTTACTCTGTTAGTACTTCAATGTGAATTAAGGGCGCCTTAAAATTTCCTGCAAAGTGCCGCGCGACGGAGCACGGCTTGGTTGCGTACCATAAATCTTACTTTTCATTATTTGTTGTTATAGCTGCAATAGAAATACACAATCTGTGAAAATTTCAACTGTCTACCTTTTACGGTACTTGAGATACCTACAGCCCGCTGACAGACAGACGGACGGACGGACGGACAGCGGAGTCTCAGTAATAGGGTCTCGTTGGTTACGGAACCCTAAAAAAGCACGACTACAGCGCTACACCCGCGCTGCGGCCGCGCATCAATTCATCGATCGACTAGTGACGATGCGCACGTTGATTTTATTCAAGTCTCAACATGAACGAAAATCAGGTTGAAGAATTTATCGATGAGATTGAGAGTCGTCCAGCGATATGGGATTCGAAGTCAGACAAGTACAGTGATAAAATCGAAAAGAAAAAGGCTTGGGAAGAAATATGCAATATACATATTTATTGAGAACTTCACAAACAGACAAGGTCGCGTTTGTATTGTCGTAGTGTTACTATTAATTAATAGTAACACTAACAACAGTGTTTCGTCCATCGTGAAACTAAATGTACAGCACTATGATGCTCGAACCTAGCGGTTGCAGCGCTACAGCTGCGCTGCCACCGTGGGCCCTTTGCAGCTAATTTGAAGGCGCCCGCCCAATAGAAGAACCGTAAATTGCTTATTTTATGCTTCATACTGAACCGGGTGCCATATTATGAATTTCAATGCTGTAATGGTTCCAGTGTGTGTGAGAGAGGAGACAGCAACATCCTGTATCGGACTGATATTATGTGATCCTGTATCGGATCATTGTTATTATGTGATATAATGAGAAATTTTTTGGCAACGAAACAAGAATGGCTTTTAATTTCGTATACGGCCGAAAATCGATTGAAACATAATAAAAATCAACATACATCATCAGCAGAGCACCAGCCGCACTCAGGGTCGGCGAGACACTCCGGTTGAGAGCGATGCCGCCGACAAGCCGACTCGGGGTCGTCGTTAGTGATCCCAGCTTGCCAACTAGGTACCATGTATGCCAACAGATCACCTGCATTTAAGAAAATTAATTTAGAAGAAGACTCATTAAAGTTGTATCAACACGCGTTTCTACGTGATATGCATTTCCAAGTACTAAATTGCGATAGTGTATGTTTGAAATCTATATTTAACTTATACACAGGTACACTCACCATTTACATTGCCATGGTACCCTCCAGCAATCAACAAAGTAGATGGAGGCCGCAACGCGGCCGCGTGCGCAAACACGCCTTGCTTCTTAGGATAGAACCGGCGCACTTTGCCCAACACGTCGAGAGGGATCCAGGAGTGGCAGCCCAGGTGATAGATGTACATCTGACCATCGTAACAGATCTCCTCTCGGTTATGTCGATGAGAGTATCCGCCAAATACGACCAGATAGTTTCCTGAAAATGTTTAGTCATTATTGTATTTTGACTCAGCAATCCAACATTGCAACCAAAATGATACCAGAATTGCATCGGCTCCTCGCCTTTCAATAGAATTATTCAAATAAAGTGAATATGCAGAGAGAGTATTAGAAAACCGACTGTATTTAATATACGATATAGTCCGTTTTCGAATACCATACTGCAAGGCGAGATGCAGGTGCTGGTCTAGTTAATGGGCAACTTCCTTTTCAGCTTTAATAAAATAACAAGGTAGTACATACCAATAACAGTTGACGTATGAAATGCCCTCTCTCGCGGCACGTATGTGTCACGTAAATGTGCTCGAGGATAGTGGATCTCACTCCAGTGTTTGTAGTCGATGTCGAAGGCGAACATTCTATCGGAGAGCTTAGAGAACCTAAGTAGAAATAATGTTTTGGATAATTAAACTTCCGAGTCAATATGTACAATTCCATTTTTTATCGTCGCCAAATGATTGATCTTTTAAAACAAGAACAGACAATTAAAAGTCCAAACTGGGCTTACCTTGCTACACTGGCGACTACTCCTCCGTACACTAAAATTGAATTCGAATGCGTATGATACACGGCCGTGTGCGCTACCACCCGCACATCCAGTTCTTTACCGCCCCTCACTTGCACCTTTTCCCAGTACTCCGTGCTTACATCACCCAGCTTTATTTTGTACATACTGCAAACAATAGAAGGAAGGAAACAAATTGTTACTCATTCATTCTAATCTAATCAGAATCAAGTCAATTGCATGATTAGTGATTACTCACCTTGAGGAAAACTCCCCATCCACTGTACTTCCACCAAATAGATACAATTCTTCTCTGACGGCGGTCAATGTATGACGAGTCAGGCCAGGAGGGGTGAAAGGGGAGTTTATAGCCCGCAGTGTCCAAATATCTAACACTGCGTCATACATCCATAGTTCAGAAGACAAGGTTCCATCCGAAAGTTTACCGCCATACAGCACAAACCCACTGCCAAATGCACATGCCGAGTGACCATACCTTGGCTCTGGCTTTGTAGTATTTAGTTTTGTATCATTACTTACTACCTCCGGTTGTTCAGTAAAATGCAAGTAACTTTCGGAATATGGAGTTGGTGCATGAGAATACATGAGAGGTAATGTGGTCTTGTCTTGATTGGTAAATGATGACAACAGTAAATTAAATAATGAGCTTCTGTTGCCGATTTGCCAGCTGCCGTCAACATTTCCCTAAAAAATTTTAAATGCAAAGTAATTTATTTAAAAAAACACAAAATTGAATGGATGGTGTATTGGATTTTTCGATATCTTTAAGAATAGGTTACTTAGGCAAGCATGCTCCATCTGCAACCACATCACCAGGTGAGATAGTGATCAAATGTGTGCCTGCCTATCAATAGTAAAAAAAAAGTTTGTTTACCTGAGTAAATAAAGTCAAAAGAGATTTGTCAATCTCTTCATTTGTAGGGTACCTTCGCAAAACTTTTCCGTTTTCATCGTGCCACTGACTAGTTGAGAACCTATAAAATAATAATGTTATCATAATAAAGAAATCAGAGGTGATTAACTGAGTAAACAAGATAATGAAGTGTAATTCAAAAACCATTTTATAGCACAGCAGTCATCAGAACAGTTAAGTATAATAAAAATTAATGTTGGGCAGTTACTTGTCAACCATTATGGCAAATAATTTAAAATACAAAGTTGCAAAAATTGTTGCTCTGTTTAGTTTCTTTTGAGTAAATTATGATAATGAGAGTGCTCAGACTCACGTTATGAGAACTATTATACTATCACCATTATACTGGTAGTTCAAATATTCCCGTTATTTAACCAAATACACCTTATTGTTTTAATCATGTTCATTTTACTATAGCATTTTATTGAGAGTATTTGTACAAATCATCAAGCATTTACGGTCTTTAGGGCTGACACAGAACTGGCAGTTTTCACTGTCAAAAATAGCAACCTTGTTGTGTCACTTTACAAGGTGTGCGCATTCCATTAACATTATTTATTTTATGGCATATTTGACATTGACATTTATGTACCATATAAGGACATTTTAACTTACTTGTATACCTCCAATAAACCCAGTACTTTATTGAGATCATATCCTCCAAATACATAAAGGGAATCTGTATGGTTCACATAGACTGCTGTATGAGCTGCTCTTTTGGTCATTCCACTCTCTGTATGTGACAGCCAGTGCCAGCTATTGCCTTCTTTGTCATTTTTCTTTAAAGAACATGATTCACCAGAATACCTGTGGTAATGAGACAAAACCGCATCAATTGGTAGATATGGTCATACTGGGCTACCACAGTCTAATGCTACGCAAAGTCTAATTTACATTTAAAGTCGTATATAAAACAAATCTAATTAGACATATTCAAATAAACAAGGAAGGAAATATCTTGAGAAAAACAAGGTCTGTGCAATTTCTTGGCTATTGTGGCAGATAAAACAGATTTATCTGTGCATTGCATTGTCTGTGAGCAACAAATAAAAACTTGAGTAATGATTAACATCAGATTTATTTATTCAACATATTAGTATTTCATTGTTCCCAGTTTTATCAAAGTTACATATACTATAGTATACAAAAGTAGAAAGTTTTGAGTAGTAAAATTAAAATGCAGTGTAACTGTGACAAAACTAAACAATGTTAATTAATATGTATAAAGGTCAATATTGATTTTAATTTTCAGATCATAAAAATTGCACTTATTTTTTAATTGAACTGGAGTTATATTAATACATTGAAACAAATTAATTTTTGTACAGTATTTATCGTAACAATACTTACCCTTTTTTGCAGGCACATCTATCTCCTTTACACTGTCCATTGTTAGAGCAGGCATTAGGACACAGTTCTACACTGCAGTCTGGTCCACCCCAATTGCCAACACAGAAGCATTTGTTGGACACACAGAGCCCCCGCCCTGTGCAGTTGTTAGGACAGTTGTGAATGGCATATGTAGCTCGGAATCCATCCAAAACATAATTTGTATCACTGTACAGTAATATTAGCATCTACAACAACGAAGTTATGGTTACTCTCTGATAATTCCCAAACAACATTGTATTATTATTTAGCCACTTAAAAATTATAATATTTAACCACTTAAAATCTCTATGCTAATTTGAATTCTACTTATTGATATCATACTTACAAAACCACTTGATGCGGTAACATTCTGGGGTTCTGTTTTACCACTAAAACTTCCAAGCAAAGGTGCATCAAAGGAGTCACCGTCATACACAAAAACATAGTCATAGGAACATTCTGTGCCCATACGAATGAAACTTAATGTAATGTATTGGCTTTTATTCGCTGCTTTGATGAGCCACTCACAATGGGAGTCCTAGAACAAGATCTTTCTTTAGTACTTCACTCACTACTGTGTCAAAAAATAGTTGGACATGTAACTGACTTGTGTGTAATTAGAGTTAGTTGGTCCATCGGTGATGATGCCGCTCTGCTCAGTGAACACCCTGCGAGTCTTGTCACAAGGCGCTGTAGATGCGGCACACAGAACAGCCAAGCAAATCCAGCTGATTACAACTAAACCAGCACCTTTCTCCCGCACACTTAGATAAAACATGCCTCTTCCGGATCGTCGTAAGACATAAGTCAAATATCAAAGCCATATAATCGTGAATTTGCGACTAATATAGCTAAAATGTAGAATAAACAACACTCATATAAGTTAATAGGTGACATCTACTTCAAGGCTAACCACTTAGATGAATAATGCCACAAAGGCATGCAGAACTTTTGATGTGGATTAACAAAGATAACACTCTTGTGTGATTTTTGCATTTGATCCAGGTTTTTAGTGGCTGGGAAATACTTTCTAACGAGTTTTTCTTACAAACAAACAATTCACAGATCCATCACAGTATTTTGACATTTGACGTAGAAGTAGAGTTGCCAGGATCTTAAAAATCTAAATAAAATTGTACTAATATGTTACAAAAATATAAACATCCATTTAGTGCAGGAAAATAACCTCAATTACATAACGTAGATCTGAGCGAATAATTCGTGTTGTTTTGAAAATTGGTACAGTTGTTCTTTGAGGTGTCCAGATGAACATACTAAAAGTCCCCGAAGGTGGGAGACGAGTGGGGGAGGGGGAACAGTTTTTTGCTTGTGTCTCCAAAACCATTAAAAACAAATCTCTTTACTCACATCTACATTAAATTTTCTGTACATTATGTAATTACATTTTATTGTAGGGTCAATACTTTAGGAGTTAGAACCCTCTAACTCCTAAAGTACCCATCCATTAGATACCCATCTAATATTAATAAAATAATCATAAATCATACAAATACGAATGGTAATTTTTGAACCAGAGTCCGACAGAGTTGAGACCTATCGTAGTTTTTTTGTTATTTAAGTAGAGCAAGAAAATCTATATATACAATCATTTTTTTTTAGATTTCGATGGCTAACGCATAAATATATGACCTTGAATATGTCTTCAGCAGACGAAGTCTCGAAAAGTTATTTTACATCCATTTTTACAAGTATGCCGGTCGTGTTTGAGCTCATTGGAATCATCCCGATGAGTATTATGTGTAGTTGATAACAAGGGTCTGATGATGAAGAGCAAAAATGTGGAACGCGGTCAAACGTGTTCGTTTCCATTTCTTAAAAAGAGTCCGACAGAATTGAGACTTTTTGTATTTTTTTTTTCGTCATTTGAAATATAGCAATAATATGTTTTTTTTTATTTCGATGACTAACACATAGATATTATTATGTGAGCTTGACTGTTTCTTTGGACAAAGTATATAAAAGTAATTCTTTATACACTCTTACAAGTATGCCTGTGAATTTTACTGTTGGGTACCATTCACTGGAGTTGGTAACAAGGGTCTGATGACGGAAATCATAAAGGTGAGTAGTGGCTCTCTTAGTTGACTATTTCTATAGTGTTTGGGTTCATATGAATTATACGGGGCGGTACTATTCATTGTAGCTGATAACGACGATCTGCTGATGGAAATCATATAGGTGAGTAGTGGCTCTCTTACTTGCCTACTCTTATACAAACCGTCTTTGGGCTCATATGAATTGTACGCGGCAGTACTATTAATTGTAGCTGATAACAACGATCTGCTGATGGAAATCATAAAGGTCATATGAGCGCAAACACGACCGGCATACTTGTAAGAATTGATGTAAAATTACTTTTCGTCTGAAGACATATTCAAGGTCATATAATTATGCGTTTGCCATCGAAATCGAAAAAAAGATATGTTCTTACTCTACTTTAGATGACAAAAAAACAACGATAGGTTTCAATTCTGTCGGACTCTGGTTCATAAATTACCGTTCGTCTTTGCATTATATATGAATAATTTTATTTAGATACCCTTTATCTCTAAAAGTATTGATCTTAAAGTAAAATGTACAAGTCATAATTTGTAGAAAATTTTATGTAGGTACTTAGGCAGATTATTAACGTAGAAGTCAGAAAAAGAGATATTTTTTTATGTAGATACAAGAAAAACTCTGTAAAAACGTACCTTCCTCCCCTCCCCGACTCGTCTCCGTCTCCCACCCTCGGGGACTTTTAGTAGGTATGTTCATCTGGACACCTCAAAGAACTGTACCAGTTTTCAAAACTTTTAGTAGGTATGTTCATCTGGACACCTCAAAGAACTGTACCAGTTTTCGCTCTGATTTCCTTAACTTTCCTGCACTAAATAATTTTGTTTCTTATTTTTATAAACGTAGCTTCGTTACTAAAAATAAAAATTTATGAAACTTAACGTATTTTTACAAAGAGAGCGTGTCGAGTTTTACAAACTCCTGATTCATTCAGTAATTAGTGACTATGTATTTATTGATTAACGAGTTACAACTTCTCCTAAAGATCTTGAATATCACGTGAAACTTTTGATGCTAGTTTAAAAAGATAAAGATTATCTTTAATAGTTTTATATGAATTTATACAAGAAACCAAAAAACCTGTTTTTATTATCAGGTTTTAGGTTATTTGGCAACTTTCCCTGTCTTGTTCTTGAAATTTAAAGAATTCATTGTACTCGTTGTAAGCAAAGTACCAGTAAGTAGTACAGTAGGTATTACTTAAATCCTGTGTTTCCCAAGTTTTGCAAAAAAAGGCAGATTCGTAGAATTTTCAAGTTAACCTATTGAATAAACTGGCAACACCATGTCAAAGAAAGAGGACAGAGGAGTGACGAGAGTAACGAGTAATTAAGAAAATCGAAGAATCGATTTAATAGGTACCTACTTAAATAATTAATGGTGATTAACTGACTTACTAGTAGATAGATTAGGGACTCCATTTTCCGCATTTAGACTCTCATTCGGTCCGTTGTGCTTAGGTGTTCTGGCTAAGTTAGCCAGCCTAACTCCGCCCAGAAGCACAGAAGTTTCCTGGGAGCTTCACAGGCTTCGCGGAGCGACCTCACTGTTCCGTGGATTTGTTGACGTTGAGTAGCCAAGGCCTCGCATTCCAGGATGTCGTGTGCGGCTGATTCTTTGACGTCAAAGCAGCCCCTACAAAGTGAGCTGTCCGTGGCGTCGATGCTAAAGAGATGTTTGTTTAGGGGGCAATGGCCCGTAATTGTCCCTATTATTGTTCTGAGGTTATTTCTACTTAGGCTGAGTAGTCATTTTGTTAGTGTTGGATGTAGACTTGGCATTGCCATTTTTGACTGCCTGCAGTCTGCAGCCTGTGGCCACTTATTGTTGTGAAGTTCAGTCCATCTCTGGCGAATCCATGTACGAAACTGCGAGAAAGGTAGGGGAAGTGGGTACGGGCCGAGCACTACCATCCCGGAACCTCTCCTTGCAAGTTCGTTTGCGGCATCATTGCCTAGAGATCTACTGTGCCCCTTGATCCACTGGAGGGTAATTCTGTTAGACAGCGATATACTCTCAAGGGCAAGGTGACATTCAAGAATTAGTTTGTTTGATTTCTAAGGCTCTGACCACAGCCAGGCTGTTAGATACGATTCTGATTGCGTAGTTGTGTATTCTCAGACACTTTACGGCTTGTGTTAGGGCAACACACTCGCATTGGAAAATCGATATGTGTTCGCCCAGTGGTAGGTGAAAGTTAATGTTGAGGTCTAGGGAGTGTACGTCAGCCCCTGAATGTATGAATGCCCCTGTATGTACATCTCCATTGCTGTAGTTGGGGTTGTCCTCATGCAGCCAGTGGTAGCGGAACAAGCTAGCCTTTGGAACCGCTGCAGCCTAGAGATGGTGGTCGACAGTTCAGTCCTCGTTCATCAAACCAGGGCGCCATAGGTAAAAAAATTTTGAAACAAAAGTTTTACGGAATATAATCCTCTACAATAGGTATTGATTATAAATACAAATAGCGGAAAACCCATAGGAAACGAGATATTTGCAAAAAATGTGCAAAAAATCGAATTTTGTGACTTTTGACCTTAGATTTTAATAGTCGCGTACACCCGAATAATATGTAGGTTTTAAGACTAGAAATAAAGTATTGTGATGCGTAAAACGAAAGAGACATATGGGAAATGATGAACTATTTATCGATACCCTGCTGTAAGGTAACAGACGGACACACGATTGAAATTAGCAATTAGCACTTCGCCCGCGACTTCGTTCGCGCGGATTTAGTTGGTACTCCACGAACTTCATCTCCCCTCTTACCCTCGGGTAGTGTGTAAATTACTTATTAATAGACTAAACGTAGGGCAGTTCGCTCAACCGAACATTTTTCTTACTTAGAGTATTTTTATACCCGTCATAACTTTTAAACGAAAGGTCCAATTTGAATAATTTCAAGTGTAATTTACATCTACATAACCAACCTTAATTATTAAATAATTTAAATAGATAAGGATTAATATCATGATACTAAAATCTCTACTATTCCATTTCACCTGGGTTTTGATTGAATAATTTGAACAAAAAGCGGTCATTGTGACTTAACCATAATAGTTAGATATATACCCTCACGGACATTTTTGTAGATATTGATGTCCTCTATAAAACTGTAGTACATCACTTTGCTCTATTGTCAATAGTTTCTGCAGCGTACGCGATGTAAGGATCTTTTTTGGTATGTTTTCACACCTTGGTTTACATTATCGAA
Source organism: Lacanobia wlatinum (assembly GCA_947578705.1). NCBI lineage: Eukaryota > Metazoa > Arthropoda > Insecta > Lepidoptera > Noctuidae > Lacanobia > Lacanobia wlatinum. The sequence continues at coordinate 13,472,764 of OX388028.1, read as the reverse complement.
GTTTTCATACGGATCCCTAACTTTTTTGAAAATATTCTATAGCTAAAGTCTTACAGGATTTGGGAGGATGCAAAACTACCTCCTTGACTAGGTACTGAAATCCCTTTAATACCTCACAAAGAAAAAAAACATTCGGTCTTTGGGGACTGCCAATAGAAGTGAAAACTAAGGCGCCGACCCCACTGCGTGCGGTCCGTTCCGCGGTCCATTCTGCGGCCCGTACCGCGTCCACACACGCGCACACTGCGAGCGGTCAAAAAATCAGGAGTTCAGTAATCTTAAGCAGTGATAACACGTCGCACGCTCTTTTTTCCAGCTTTTGTAAAAAATAGAACTCCAACAGAACGCGCGTCCACTTTGACCGTCGCGGTCTAACAGCTTTTGTGTGTGTAGGATTCTTAGCCACCGCATAGATGACAGTGGACGCGGAACACAGAACTCGGAACTCTGACCGCTAGACCGCGTGCAGTAGGGTCGGCGGCTTAGTTCTTGTGAATTATGTCGTCGAGCGTTTAGATTATTATTTTCGAATTACTATTGGTTTATAAAAAATAGGTCATAAACACTTCTTTACAAACCAAAAATAATTCTAAAATAATAATCTAATAGCTCGACCTCGACGATACAATTCACAAGTTAAGTACTTAGTTTTCACTTCTATCGGCAGTCCCCAATTTTTTTTATAGACTAAACGTTGGTTAGAGGAGAAAACGCAGTTCGTTCAAACCGCAACATTTTTCAGACCAAAGACTAGTCAGACACTCCCTTCTGCTCCACCCAGAGCGGAAGGAATCATTTGATGATTTCCCATCCTTAAAAAAATATACAAAAGATGTATTCACAAACCACATAGAAGGCTGTATTCATAGTTTGTGGTCGTTTTAGTGACTCCCCGACGATTCAACTGGGTCAGTTTTTAAAACTTGAACACGATTGGGTTTGACTGGGCTGTTGTTTAGTCAGAGCTGTAGGGTAGGTATTATCGCTAGGGAGCCCGTGGCTTAATAACGCCCGCGCCGTAGGTACGAGTCGATTTTTAAGGTTTAGCAACAATTACCGAGAAAGGCAGGTGGATGGGTCAGCATCCATTACATAAGTAGATGGTACACGAAGCAGACTCGTGTCTCGGGAAGCACGACAAACCGTTGGTCCTGGCTGTCATTTTAAGATCACTGACAGTCGTCACGGAACTGTGAGAAATCTAAAAATCTGAAACCAGACTTGCAAAAAGGTAAGGCTGTGATTAGCATTCACCTAGTGGGTCACCTAGTGGTAGGTCAGAGAGCCAGTCGCTTCATGTAAAATACTGACTACCTATCAGCTGCAACCAGTTACCTACCTACACTGAACCGCCGTCCTCAACATCATTAGGTAGGTGAGTGGTAGGGATAAGGCCAGACAGATGGTGGGGTGTAGGTATAGCTAGTGCGAGCAATTAGCAGAACGATGGATTCACGATGAGCTTTTTTTTACTATTGATAGGCACGCGATGGACCACTATCTCACCTGATGGAAAGCGATGATGTGGTCGAATATAGAGCACGCTTGCCTATTCACTCTTGACTTAAAGACTCCCAGGTTGTAGCTATCAGGAAACACAGACTCCAGCAGAGAATTCCACTCCTTAGCTGTACGCACTATGAATGTGTTCCCAAAACGTTTAGTGCGTGTGGGTGGGATGTCCACCATATACCGGTGGCGCATCGCCGTTCGTCTTGTGGTCCGATGATGGAACGGGCTTGGCCGAATTAAATTATGCAATTCCTTCGCACATTCCCCAAAATGCAACCGGTAGAAAACCGACAGGCTAGCAACTCGTCGTCGATGCTCAAGACTTTGGAGCTTCGTCACGACGAGCCTATCATCGCCGATGATCCTCTTGAATAGTAATCCAAAGAGGCTTGTTATGCGTTAGGTAAGCTAAATAATTTTGTTTTGTGCTTTTATAGTTTTCCTACTTTGCTAAAACCCTGGATACGCCGCTGATGGAAAACATGCATTTAATGTTATCTAAGATAATCTAAATAAGTAGGTATTAAGTACGAAAGATCCTGCTTCTTTTAAAGTTTTAACAATCAGCTGGCCTACTATGACGTCTTAAAACGATCGTGTATAAGGTGTGGGAAGGAGACAGAGTTATATAAGACGACACTATCCCTTTTCCTCAGCTTAATCTTGATCGCATTGGCACGTCATAGTAGGGCCCCAGCTATCAGTAGATACCTATATGGTAAGAATGGTGTCCTTGGGAACCTTAGGTATCTAACGCTAACAGTTTAGAATATCAGTTTGTTTACGCATCACGTTTAAGTGCTGGCCGAATTTTAATAGGCCTTTGTATTTTATGAGCCGGAGGGCGGAGACTTACTATTATAGGCATATGAAACCTCTTCCGCCGTTCTTACACTAGGCACGTAATGTTAGAACAGGACAGATTAGCTCAATATTAGAAGTGAAAAGTAGCATATGATGAGATAGTAGTGCAAGCGCGGTTCGAGGAGGGAGGTCGTGGGGGTCATGACCCCCCCCCCAAAACTGTACACTTCAAATTGACAAACCTTCTATAAATTAACAGAGCACGAACATTTAAACTACAACTAACCGGGGTTGGGTACTAAAAATGACGAGCTCGCTTCGCTCGCTCTTAGATTCTTAGTTGTACATAAGTCAACAACATTACTTTTATGTCTGTATCGATAGTAAACAGAGGATCTTATCTATCCGAGGCACAACCTATCTAAGAACTTTTCTAGCTCGCTTTTGCGTCCTCAATTATGCAAGTTTAGTCAACTATGTAACTTCGATGATTGAATTGATGGTAATTAAAAAATGTAACCTACCTATATCCGATCTTTTGTCCGAGGCCGGGTGCTAAATTTTTCGAGCTCACTTCACTCGCTGTAACGTCCATATTTTCCAAAGAATCATCGGTATGTACCTATGACATAAAGAAATTATAGTGTATCCGAGACAATGAACAAATTTTTTTTCCGGCGCACTTCCTCCGTAGCATCCTTAGCTTTCTGATTTACGCTTAAGTCAATAAAAAAACATGTGTATGGATGTATGATTTAAGCAGAAATTTGCGTTTCTGAGTCAAGGAATAAAATGTTTTCGGACTCGATCGCTCGCCCTTGCCTTGGGACCCCAAGCCCTCGTGGCTGAATTAAAACTGCACTGCTAGTAATATTTACATGCATTTGATACAATCCTATAGTTCATACAGCTAAATTACTCGTAGCTCTGAATATTCCTTATACCATCTTAATCTGGTAGGTAGGTACTTACCTCGAAGACTTTGTTAAACTTTTTTTTTTGTTTGTTGGACTTTTTTAGGTATAGGTATTATAAAAAGCCTTACTAAGCAGGTGCATGTGGAAGTCGTTACGTACGAAGATGGTCGAAAGTTTGAGAACCATTCTGTTCTGGTTTCTATCTGTAAATCATGATCTACACATTCCCTACTGTATGTCTGTGTTGTAGTTCCCTATCTTGGGGGTTTATACAAAAGTTTCGAAAGTTCCTACCTTAGGCAAATGATCACCTAACCTACTTATCTACCTAAATATGAGTAGATTACCTACCGGATCCAAAAACCATCAAGCTATAAACTTAGAAATCTCAATATCTTCCATCATCAATGTAAAGCTGTTAGAACAAAAAGCTATTTGGTAGGCAGGCGGAGATGCGTGCCTATCGATCGCGCGAGCTGCTGACTCCGCAATCCTCTCGTGCCGCCGTGCCATAGACACGTAGGTATACATCTACTCCCTGCATACTTCCAGCTGCCTGCCTGGTGAAGCAATTAGAAAATCCAAACCAATTTTATAAATCATTTTAGGTTTTGAAACCGAGTTTGAGTGTTTCCACTCTAAAACTTAAATTGTTTTCTACTTACACCATTTGGATATTTAGCCTTTACGACAGCATGGGTTAGGTATTCCAATATAAACATAAGGACTAATTTTATGTAGGTAAAAATCAAGAATAAGTAGTGTTTTCCAATCGTAACGGCTCTGTACTTTCGCAATGAGAGAAGGCCTTTTATTCAAGTAATTTAGTATTTTACATGCAATTTCATTATGAATGGTTTGTTTTTCTAGTTCTCTTCATAGAAATGTAAATAACTATGTAGATGCCGTTGACCTATTCATGATTTGACCGCAGAGTCGTAACTAAACTATAGATATTGATTTTCGTCTCGGTCAGCAAAAAATCGTGAAAGTCAACAAACAGTCTATTGGCACTTTCAAAAATTAACTCGATAGTCCCCTTCGCTAGGTAGTCTGGTGACCTGACGTTGCCATCGGGCATACAATGCACAAAATTATAGGTCATTACAGGTCACTGACCTGTAAATAATAAAATGCAGTAGCCCTGTAAAACTTCTGAAAACCCACTCAAAGAATGTTCCCATTTTTGTAATTAACTATGGGTCCCACTACACTTCGTGCTTGTAAATAACTTGAATATTATATTGTCGACTCATTATACAGGCGTGCACCATATTTATGAAGGTGAAAATTAATAAATCATAAGCGCACGTGAGAGGAGCCGAGGGCTGTTGAAGTTTTTTCATCCGGAATGAAGTGATAACCGCTAATGACGCACTCTTTAGCCGACTCATCCGCTACACCATCAAGGCTAAATTAAATTATCGCCATCCGACATCATTATGAGCTGTGGAGACTGATGATCAGTTATCAGCATTAAATTATATACCAACGAGATGAAAATACTAGCCTAGTTAGGCTAGATAGGTACTTAACTACGAATAAAACACGAACACGGTGTCGAGCTAAAATACCTAGCTGTTAGTTTACCTAAGTGACGTAATGTCATTGATATTTACACGCACTCGGTAGTATTTGACTGGACTTGGATTCACTGGCAGCACCACGAGTTTCAAATAAAAAGTGAAAAGATACAATGCTTCGAGAAACCCTTTCAGCATTTATTTTAGCTTAGCCCCACAGCCTTGCACGAAAACATCCGGGACAATGCTCTGATTAAAAATACTGCTTAGATTTTCCGGAATCTTTCGACTCTGCAAAAGGGCCTTTGCAAAACACAAAGATTCTCAAATACGAGTTTTGTTTACATGGTAAAAGCGAGTGCCATACCCTTTTACGTAAACGGCAAGATTTTATTAAAAGTGTTTCTGTAAAATTCAAAATTTAATGGTTGTAAATTATTTGCGGCGCACTTTGCCGTCCTGTCCTTGATAGCTGGTCTTGTGAGCGACTGACCGCGCGTGACGGTCCATTCTAAGCGCACGTTTACCATGTAAATTAACTGACCTCCGCCGGTCATTTTTTTAGCAGAAAAAGCAAATATTGTCTCTGGTGTTTATTTTGGTGCCCGGTTTTAGCTACACGTGTCCACACTGCTTTAGTACGTAGCGTTTTAAAGGTTATCCTTTTTCTTTGTAGGTACATATATTGTTTAACGATAAATTGCATCGTTTAGGTCCCAAGCAGTTAGTATTTATGATCGATTGGACTGTTAGTTTCGAATAGATAAATACTATTATAAGTTATTATGATTATTTAAAATAAAATTGTCAACCTATTTACACAATTAAATAAAGCCCGCAGCTATGATGCAATGTACGTAAACTTTATTTTACGCATGTAATATAACTAATATAATGGCTATGAAATATCGTCCGAGTGAGGAGTTTACGATATTGAAGTCACTGACCTCAGATAGCATTTTTGGAAGACGTTATGACTGACATCGTTCTAACATTTTCCCAGTATGTGTCTAAGGGTAACAACTTGCAGTCTGGTAGGCTAGTAACAGGTACTTACGATAGTCGTAAAGCTGCAAGCACTGCTATAACACACACCATTACTTACGAGCAGCGATTCCGGCAAGCAACGTCACTTGCACGTCGTGAACTGTAGAGGACACCGTAGGGAACGACTCTCGGCTGCGGCCGGCATCATCATACAAATGGCACATTAGCGGCCCATGTCCGAGCCGGACCCGCGCCGGACGCACCTTATCTGCCTCTCAACTATATTTGTTCTACACCGGATTACCGGAGATTTACCACGGTCACCGACCGTTAACAAGCGATTAAACGTCCTCTACAAATACAAGTAAAATTTAATGTTACGCGTGACCGCTTGAATTTTAAAACATTTGTGAAAAGTTTCATAAATGCTTTTGGGTTTTGCTACGATAAGGTGCAGCTGCTATTTAAATTCTCATTATAATAAATTAGAAAAATATTGTTTTCACACGTTCCTTTCCGTTCAAGTGGTTTATTGACCCAGCCACGGGTTTACCTCGCTTACTACTCTCGCAAATTGCATCAAAACTTTACAAAACATTAATTGGAAAACCCTTTAAAACTTTGTGGTTATGTTGATACCTCGTAAATGCATAGCTGCGTACACATAAATTATATTTCCTTGTTGCGAAACCAGCATACCTCGGCGTAGCGTGGCGTAGCGCAGCGTAGCTCCACGCTCATCGTAGCAACCCCGTAGCTTATTGTGGCTATCGCGTAGCTTCACGTATGTAGCGCGACCTTGCAAGGCGTAGCACGGTATAGTTCAGTAAAGCTCGACAGTAGGGCAGAGACGCGGGTGCGATAACGTGGCTCCGCTATAAATCAGCGCTGTCGATGCGGAGCCGCCCCATTGCAGCTCGCGGCTTGATTTGTCGCGTCCATCCCACGCGAATCTATGACCACTAGTGTTGTAGTTTGAGTAGTCGATTTATCGATAAAAGTTGGTGCTCTACAGTAACATGTTGAATTATGTGTTAAGTGAATTATGTTTAACATAATATGATTACTTATGCTCAGGTTAGGTACACTAATTAACAACGTGTTACCTTTGTGTATTCTTTGTTGCACAAAATCGACGACGAGTAGGGAAGCAACAAACTTTCAAATATTTCAAATAATCTCTATCATGTAAATAAATAGACAGGGCCAGAAACAGCATCATTTTAATTTTATATCCTGATGATGTCAATCGTATGTATAATCTTAACGTACCTAATATTATAAACGCGAAAGTGAGTCTAAATTGTTGAACCGATTGTGATAAACTTTGGTCCCGAGATTAAAGGCACCCTGAATACCGTTATAGGCTTCTTTTTTATGAAAACCTGTAAAAACGCGTTCGACGCTGAAAACAAAACCTAGTCGTTATACATACGAGTATAATGAAACAAAAAGAAAACAACATTATTGTCATTTAAATGACATCGACAAGTTTAATGAATACCAATACCGACAAAACTGCACTAGCCCATTGATATGGAACCAATAAAGCTCTCAGTAAAATAAAATCGCCCCCAACCGCGGTCAAACATATCTCCTCTACTGTTGTGACCCGCTTGCTATATTGTGCTGTACAAATACAGCAATATAGGAATTACTTAAATAACGAACCTACCTACAGAATTTATTATCTATTTGCATAAATCGTTCGGTTCTGTATTCGTTTATACATATATTATTTAATTAACTTCAATAAAAAATATTTTTAATACATAGGTATTTCTCCTAATAATACGAGCTGTGTCCAGTAGTACAGCTTTCAGAATCAAGCCCTTGATCCAGCTGTCTAACCAGAGCCTCCCAAGGTTTCGGCTATTAAGCCTAGCTGATACAACTATCGGTATTGTACCGCGGTGGCTGAGTCACATGTTCAAAAGTCACAACTTCGCGAGCGAAGATATTTGATTTGCTTATAAATCTTTCTCGACTTTCACGAGCTTCTCACTTCTCATGCTTATTTATTAAAAATTACAAAATGGTCTCTAAAACATCAATTTACATTTCCCTATTTTTTTTCTATCTTTTTTTTTCTATAAGTACCTTTTTTCAGCACCCACTTTATAAAACTTACACCAAGAACAAAACTTAATTTTATTAATGCAAGAACTAAACAAATTACTTACGTACCATTTTGTTCAACAAAATATTAGTACGAGGGAACACTGACCCTTAGATACTTAACATGACGGTGTTAACTGCGACCTAATTTCAGATTAATACGCTTAAGCGGAAACCTCACTAAGCAGGTTCAAATGGCAGTCGGCTGCCGGCCCGCCGGGTGAGCTGCGCCCTGCGGACATGAACGACTAACCTAACCGGCTTAAACACTTTATTACGTTTACTTTACTTTCCCGATTCTTCTCTATTACGTTTACTTTACTTTCCCGATTCTTCTCTATTACGCAAGTTTAGCAGATTTATAGTTTCCGCCCCGTTCATTATCTGTATTGAACAACTAGCGGCCATGGACGACGCGTGGCATAAATCTGAATGAAACGCAGGAAAATAGCCTCCCGCCCCAACAACTTTCCGACTTATGTCAACTTTGAGAAGTTCGCACAACTTTTCTTATGAGCCTCCGATACGTTAGCTAATCTATATTAGATAAGTGCACTCATTACTTCGATTGTGATAAATTGGATACGTCTCAGTAACGATCTCTATTATTCTAATTTTATTTACCCTAAACAAGAACGACAGTATTTTAGCTAACTCGATCACCGCCTACAAGGAGACTACCCCAAATAAAAGAAATATACCGGAAGCCATAACCCGTCCGATTACCAATTCCCTCTGTCCCGTTTCCTAAACATTCAGTTTTTTCTTTGTTGGCATTTTTTCATGTAGTTAAGAAAAACAAGAGCGCCATAACTCTCGTGCCGCTTGATCAGATAGCATGATAATGGCTGTAATGGATCCTGGTCAGCGGCCCGCATGCAAATAAATCTGCGGCCCGATGCAATGATGTGTGGAAAATGGAGTCACCCCTTGCCGCGGTCTGCCCCGCTGGCCTGCTCGCGGTCCGTGCCGGGCTGCGACGGTCACCCATCGTAATAAAACAAATTACCTAACATTTGTAAGTGATTTTTATTGTAATGTTATATTTTTACTACCTTATACTACTATAGTAGGTATGCGTTTCCTGAAAATATAAAAAAATCTTTAATGTGGAGTTCCCTATAATTAAAGTTTTGAAAATATGTCAATTTATGTTTTGGAATTCCTTGCACTACAACATGATGTTGATGCCGCCGCGCTTCAAGCATCATAGTGTTGTACATTTTAGTTTCACGATGGACTCTGACGACAAAACACTACTCTTAGTGTTACTATGAAAACGAAAAAAGATTTTGTGCTGTTGCTGTTATTTGGTTTAAGTCAACGAACTGAATTTCATAAACGAAAATGCTAACTGTGACCAAAAAATTCAGAACTACTTGCGATTATCAAGAAAACAATTCCACGAATTACTTTCCCGTTTGGAACTTTATATTGGAGAACAAAATACATCCTTCAAAATACTATTTGTCCTAAAGAAAGACTCTTTAAAACACTGGCTGACTTCGAATCCCATATCGCTGGACGACTCTCAACCTCATCGATAAATTTTTCAATCTGATTTTCATTCATGATAGACTTGAACAAAAACTAAGTGCGCATCATCACTAGTCGGATCGATGTTATGTCGCGCGGCCGCAGCGCGGCTGCAGCGCTACCGCCGAACGTTTATTATTTATATGGATCAACAAAGTAGCGCGGCGGCAGTGCTGCAGCCGCGCTTGCGCCGCGCAGCACTTTTGCGGCAAATTTGAAGGCGCCCTAAGAGTAGTTAAAAATGTAAACTGATTTACAGTTATGTTATTTTATAACGAAGTTGCTTTTTATCAAAATAATGACCCTTATAATATCCCCATTATTCACCCTTTATAAAAAATAAAAGCCATTTATAGTTAGTTCTGTAATGGCAAAGCAATTTACAGCGAAATCGTCGAGCAAATGTGAACTGTTTTTATTAGAATTGACCGGAGTAAAGTTATCATGATTACTGCGACGACCCCGTATCACGGAGGCAGTTACTGCTGGACGATCTTTACCTGCTGCTGTTGTTTTATCCGGGAAGTGGGCAGCGATAAAAGTCAGGGCAAATGGCAGTCAATAAAATAAATAGCGTCGGCAGGGTGTTCTGTAAATAAGTCGGTGCCCGGGCTCGGGGCGACGATCGCCTTTTTTATTGGCGCCTCGATTGCTCTCGAAACAACGAGTGTGAAGCGGCTGCGGGGCAAGCGGTGCGCGCGAGGGGGGGGGGGCGACGCATATTGCAGTGTCGCGCTGACGCTGCAGATTATACTCACAGATTAGAAATAGAATTCCCCGCGATGTTGCGGCATTGTCTGCTACAACACTCTTATCCTCAATTGTTCCCTCGTCCTATTTGATTTTTTAGTCTGAGACCCATCTGTCATTTGCTTCTTACGCCTTGTTCAATGTTATCTTTATCTTAGCCCTGACAAACAAGTTGCATTTTTCTATTCTTGATGACCGTACACTGAAATCAGTTGGTTGTTTTCGAGTTCAGAAATATCCACCTGCTAGTGTTTTGCGATCATTTCATTAAGTAAACACTGCATATTTTACAAGTAGTCGAATCTGTCACTTAACTGTCCACCTACTTATCCTTAATACCCTGTCTCCAGAGAATAATGTTCAAATGGGATAATAAAGTATTCCACACGTATCGCGGCGGTCGCGAGGCGGCTCCCGGAGAGATGTATTAATTTGTAAGAATTTGTCGTCGGACCCTCGCGTCGCCCTCCTCCGCAAGTATTCCAATCACGCACAACAAGCTGCGTAATTGCACCTAATAATTTTCTTAAATAGCTACAACTACTGGACATCCTACTATCTCGGCAGCGCTTCATGACCTTTTCCTCTGATACGGTACTAAAACCGTAGTATGTGCGCGTGCTTTATGACGAACATCATCTGTAAAGAATAATAAAAAAACGGCAATTTCGTTAAGTTTTATGAGACACGAGTGAATGACCTTCAGTAGTGGCTTCCATTTGTATTGAGAGACATTGGACGTGGTATTAGGAGCGTGACGGAGGTGTCTGTGCATCGCCGTGGGCCGCTCGCGTGCGGTCCCGCGGGGCTCGTCAACACACCACGGACCTAATCCAATCACAACTGCACACGCCCACGTCCACTTACAAATGTTCAGCGCAGATAACACAGTAGAATATTGATGACAACTTCGGGCATTACAACCGAAACAAAGACAATAACACAAATTAAATTAAAGAAATCATTAAGTATTTTTACTTATTTTCACAACTTTAAATAAGTACGCAAATAAAAAAATATCACCGTAATTATGCACCTAAATTATGTGAAAGTATAATATTTAACTGGCGCGTCAATAAAGCTGATAAAGCTCTCGCTACGAGCGCGGACTACGCGCTACGCCGTAGCGGAGTCGTAGCGGAGTCGTAGACGCGCTTAGTTAATTTACCTAAGCACCTTACCGCTATCTGTTTTGCGCCCGCGCCGGATTATGCTAATGATGACTTGTAATTCTCTTATCGCGCTTTGTCTACCTACAGGTTTGCTACAATATAATAATTGAATTTTACACCAAGTCTATAACTGGGGTGGAATTGCATTGATGATAGAAGAGTCAACCCACGTTGATAAAGTACCAGCAATAAACTGAAATCTACAACGCCTACGCTCAATTAGTCACAAAACGAATAGTGGGACGTTAAGGAAAGATGAGGTGTATTAGAGGTGCAGTTATTAGAAGCCTTGATTCGTCCACTGCGGCCGGCTCGGAGGTAATGGGCGCGAGACGCGAGGGGACCGACAATAACTCACGGCGGCCATCCGATAGCAGCAAATCAATGACCACCCCGCTATGATACATGGGATTAACCGACGTTTATAGTTTTAGCTCCGGTCGACGAATTAATACCATAGAGGTGCGTGCTATCTGCCACATAAATTTTATGGTTGTTTATTGTAATCAATATATTTTATAGGTGTTTTAATTGATAGCTCACAGAATTTTAGCTTACTTCGGTTACGCGATCATTATTTACGGACAATTTTTTACGGAACGCTTTGTGTGATAGAATAAAAGCGTGAGTGTCCAGCTGTCACGAGCACTGGCTGTCAAATAGCGTCGTGCAGTTTAGGGATGGTGCTAAGGGTGCCTGTCAGTGTGTTTTAAGGCGCGAGGGTCGCTTGTTAGCGCGAACGTGCTCGTCGCCGGTAAACACGCGGGTAGATAACAATCTATTTGGATTGCCTCTATATTTCATTTTTCCCGTGTGCACCGCTCTAACTAGATAGAGGTGCCGCGTCACGTCAACGAATAAGGGAAATACGGGTCTGTTTCTTCTGTAACAAGGTTTGTACATTTCTATTTCCTGTTCCTGTTCGTGCCGTTTAAATCAAGTGTCTTTACTTGATGTTGGAAGAGTTTGTTCGAGTTATGGAAATGTGTTTAGTATTTTGTACATCCTTTCTATGAACATTTTAATATATCGGACTTGGGGATCAAGGAGCGTCATGCAAGATTTTTTGAGTAAATTATTTGACAGGTTCAGATAACCAAGCCAAGATAACATTAAATAACCACGCCCTCACAAATCTTATCCAATAGAACATTGCAAATCACGTTAAAACTAATACGGAGGTGTGAAGCTACGGTTAGTTAGGCAGTGTTTACACTCGCGACCTCCTTGGTCAGTTGATCGCTTGTGCACACACTCGGAGCGTGTGTAACCACTGTAATACAATCACAGATGCCAGACAACATTGGATACTAGTATTGGGCAATGCATGAGATTTTGCTGAGTCGTAGCTTTTCGATTTAAAAAATCTTAAAATAAACAGGAACATAACATAGCGCCATGCCTGTTGTCCCTGAATAGTTGAAGAAAGTCCAGTACACCCATAAATCCCAAGTATCAAAGGAGTAGAAATTCAAATTATCGAGAAGTTCTAGATGGAAATACCGAACGTACCTACCTACCTTCGCTCGATCCGGGAATCGAACCCGGTTTCTCATACTCAACAATAGCTCTTGCAACTACTAGATCTAGGCAAAACAATTGATCACCATTACCTTGGTGAAATTGTGACCCCATCAGGTAGGTAAACAATCACAGTTGCTAGACAATTTTGAACTGTTATACGCATACGTATAGTTGGGTAATCGTTCAGATAAAAAAAAATTAAAATAGGAAATTAACCATCCAAGTTTTTTTTCTAACCGCAAATTGTAGGTAGTGAAGGCTCATGTACGTACTCTGAGAGTACTCTAGTATCGCCATAGATATTGAAGGGGTTTTATTATTTTTAAAGTGCGCGCTCGTTTGCACGCGAATGGGCCACTTAACCACGGAGACAGGCTCCTGCGAACAGGCTCGTGCGCGAACAGTTCCTATACTAACTGCATTAGCCATCTTTATGTGAGGGATAACTGTTTCGCCACGCTTTTTAGATGTTTTTTTTTCTGAATGATAGTAAAATTCGACCCAACTGTTAACTGCAAACAAACAAATGCGTAACAATAAAACCCTCATAGGTTCTCGCGACATTATTGCTGTGTTTCTCAAAGCTTCGTAAAAACATTGTAATTTTACGAGGGCGAATGATAGTTGGAAGGCAATAGGCTCGTTATCAGAGCTCTCTGCAATAGGCACAGTGTCAGACAGAGGATCGGACGTAATGTCGGACGTGACCGGATTCACGAGAGTTTCCTTCCGCGAAATGAGAACACAACTCCATTGACCAACCTGAGACGTCACGTCAATACTCTACACGTCTACATGTCTCTGCGATATTATAGTACATTTTGACATATGTGTGCAATGACAAATATTGACTTTAAAACGACGTTTTTCAACAGAGTTAACAGAGTTGCGAGGTATAGGTAAATATTTCAGTAACATAATATTTTGTTGAAGATATTTGTGAAACATAACCCTCCTCCTTATGCAATCAGGTAAAAATAAACAAGTTCGAAAGCACTTTACATCAAAAAATATTGTCATGATCTTGTTGTAAAACAATGAAAACGCACGCCCATAGCGATACCTTTTGAATATCTACGCTTGTCAATTTTAATGCGCCCTCCATCTGCACTATCAGTCGAACCCCTGTCGATATCACTCAAGTGTTCTTTATATGTTAAAAAGAAAAATTGGCGATATAGTGAAGCGTAACATTATTCTCAAGAAAAAATCAATACTTTCAATGAAAATAGTGCAAAAATTAAAGTTAAGTAGATTAACTCCCTAAAACTATAAGGGCTATAACAAGAAGTATTATGGTTTAATTTGTATTTATCAACCGTTAAAATGCGCATTGGCAAAGCAGAATCAGTAATTTGCAACCCCTCAGTGCGGTGCGGTGTGTGAACCACAAACGCGTTTGATTCTTATTCATGGCGCGGGGGCCGCGTCGACCGCCCAACAATTTGATAATGTATTCACTTGATAAAGCGGAAGGTGGTACTTCGCAAGTCCCGCATTAAAAAACCAATTACAGCATGGCTAAATCGCGCCATCTCTGCTCTCGCCTATTTGTCAGACTCCGGAGGGATAAAGAGTATATTCTAAATTTAATTTCACGCAATTTAAAAAATTGGGGGACAGTAAGAAACGTTATTTTTTATTGAGCGCCAGTTATGAAGTTTAAAACGATTTTAAGGGAGTCAACTGGTGAAAGGGGAAGCCGGAGCAAATCAAAAGAGATGTGTATTTATTAGATTAATACGGTAGGTGCGTATGTTGCTGACTATTGTGTGAAACTAAAGAGGTACGGATGATGTATAGTTTGTATAGAGGTACTACCGAGAATTTTAGTTTTTATTCATTTGTGAGTGTTTGTTGATCGTTGATGCACAAATTCTAAACTCATAAAACTGAACCACAATTGAACAAACAAACATCTGAACCAAAATTATCGCATTGGGATTGCTAAGCTGTTTTATCAACGTTGAAGTGTACCTAAAATCTTAGATATCTAAATCCCATTGCCACTTAATGCCTGATTAACCCTCACCACAAAACTTTTCAAAGTAAACAATTAAAGAGTTTAAAGGAAAACGTCGCAGTACACGTCAGGGGGCGAGGTTAGGGCAAAGGCGATGTAACAAACAGCCGCCCTAATACAATAACGGCCGGAACAAACGGCGCTATAAAATATCACCAGTGAATAAATCAGTTTTGCCGTGATGCGCCCACGACCCTCCACCTACCGTTACTATCAACGATTTATGGTCATACGATATTGTATAACAGATAAAATAATAATTGTCCGGATCTAAAAACAAAGCCTGGCTTCTGGAGTAATTGATTGGTTCAATCTTTTGTATTGAAATATTCTTTCTATTTTCTCAGTTTTGTAAACTTGAGGTTTCACAAAAAAAAACAGTTTTTATTTTCAGGAAATAAATTCAGATCACATCGGATAGTATGATAATAACATGTTTCAGATGTAGGTACTCTACAGCCCATTGAAAATTATAGAATGTTTGATTTGAATTTTTTTTTAGTACATCAACGTTTGCGATAATCTGTTTTAATGTAAACGCTGAAATAGTGAAAACGAAAAAAAAAAATTTAACAGGGAACAATTTTAGAATGCTAGGGAAATCAATCATAAAAGTTTTACTAAAACGGTTCACCACATGCAATCTTGTGTTTCCAGAAACAGCAAAATCATAGTTGGTCACGGCCATTGCACACGAAGGCATTACGCCTAACGCCGCGGTGTGCGCGTTAGGCGTGAGCTGAGCGCAATCTCAGCATCACTATGCGGGGCAGCAAGCGTGAAACACGCGCGGCGCGGCGCGGTGTCGCACGCCACGGCACTGATTGAGCCGCGACAAGTTAAACGATTTGAAACAATTTAATAGAGATCAAAAATTCAGGACCCCACAAGCCCGCACAAACTTTTGAAGTTTTTTCCCTCGCTAAAGGGATTATCGGTGAGCGGAAGCTTAGGGGGATATTTTATGGTTTTTGTGGACTTCCTTATATTTTTTCCTTAATTCGGGCACTTGTATTGAGGAGTTCACAGCATAAGTTTTAAATCATTAAAGTTATACTATTTTTAAAGTCTGAATTCACGAAATGTATTAACCACTAATTTTGTGATAGTAAGGTATTGTAGGAACTACGTGTCTAAGCTCTATCGATGGCGTAACTCGCAACTTTAAGCCATTACGAAACTGGCAAATATTTCCCAATTAACTAGACCTCGTATACGTTTCAGGTCACTTGTATTTTGTAGTGTAGGTAAGAGTTCCCCAAAATTCTTTTAAAAATACAAATTGCTCCTCACATGGAACGAAAAAATCCGTACCGCTCCGTGCATATCCAAAAATCTAATAACTCACGAAAATATTGTTTTCAATCTGTGGATACATACGTTACATTTATCGAAGGAATAACGTGAGCTTTAGGTTATTATGGTCCCTGATCGAGTTCACGTATCTACTCCACTTCTTTGCTGGAAGGCTATCAACGTAAATATCTGCACATTTTTACTGCCTCTACGACAAGGTACTCCGTTCTTGTATTTGAGGAGTTTCAATCTAATGCGTGCTGCGTAAGGTTGAGTTTTCGCGTGCAATGTAGAGTTGGAACCTTGTCGTATTATTGGACGATATGCGATTGCGTTATGATAGGATCAGGGTTCAGCGGAGCGCGGCCCGTGAGAGAGGCGCTCCCAGCAACTTCCAGAACACGTTACTGTATGATGTTAATATCATTTTAAATGTTGGAGACTCTTTGTGCTCTTTTATACCTTCAAGAAAGTAATGTAGCTTACATGTTGCTCATTTAAGATATCCTTAGTGTATTCGCAAGTAAAATACAAATTATGTTAGGTCCTACTATACAGGCTAGCCGCTACTCGTACAGTAGGAAAAAGAAGAAGTATAGTAGCCGTGACCACCCATTGCGATAAGCAAGCACTCATATCTTCTCCATGAAAAAAAAGTCTTCACTGGTGATGGAAATTATTTTCTCTCGCTTATAAAATAATCCATTTTGAGGATTCCATACCCAAAGGGTAACCAACGGAACCCTATTACCAAACTTCTGCTGTCCGTCCGTCTGTTTGTCAGCGGGCTGTATCTCAAGGACCGTAATAGGTAGACAGTTGAAATTTTCACAGAGTTAGGCGCTCTTCTACTGAAGTTATATAAAAAAAAATAATAAAAACTAAATTAAATTAAAAATGAAAGGGGGCTCACATATTAGAAATAGGAAAGACTTCGTATGGGAGTCCGACTCGCACTTGGCCATTTTTTTATTAAGTCAATTTTTATTCACTTCCAAAGTCTTGAGGTGAATGGAACTAACTATAAACTAACCAAAACCTATAAGAAAATTTTATTTCCTGAAGTAGGTCCCTACCTTCCTAATTTCAGAGTGCCCACTGAAGCTCTATTTCATCTACGAGTTTGTACCATATTCTTTATATCCGATCTCAAATAAAGCTGGCGGTACAAGTCTACAAGCCAATGTGCATGCTCTGAGGATTATTGCGAGGTATAATGGAGCAGAACGGCATCTTCCCAATCGGCTCATCCGATATAGGTACACAACCGAGCGGAACGGAGCGCGGCGTCCCCTGCACGCATCAATCGCACTATCGCACTATTGATTGTCACTGAAAACTTATAGTGCGCATTTCAATCAGGAACACAGAATTTATTTTGGAATCCTTTTTTGTATTTTATACAGTACAACTTGATTCGTTGCGCGCCTGTGGCAATTAATTGCGCTGTATTTTTGAGTCAGTCAACTCAAGCTCAAGACCATTCGCGATGGAAGTCTACTGGTGGACGCCCTCTGCCCCACCTACGGGACATAGGAGCTTAAGTCAACTAAGTCAAACTGACTGATCTTAAAAGTGAACTATCTACCGATATAAAGATTTTAGCCTTCTTTTACCTTGGTGGTGGTTGCAAGTGCGACTGTTACTACCGCTACTGAACATGTTAATTAATATTTGATCATAGGAATTTCTCAATTTGAACCTTTTGTTAAAAGAACACACACAGTCGTCTCTGGAACTCATTCCCACACTCCATACAGCCCTTCTCTTGATGTATTCAAGAGGAAAGTTAAAGAGCATTTCCTTTCGATTTTGACATAATATTCATATGTAGAAGATTAAGAAGTAAACCTAACAGAACTCTAGGTTGGCTGGTACATACAATTAAGGCACACATGTGCCTTAACCTTTGGGGACAAAATGCATTATGTTCAAACTAGGTACGTACTTATTTGACAAAATCTTATTGCGACAATAAAATTCTAGTAGGTACAGAAGTAACATTGCAACAACACAATACTGTGAATTGCATTGTTTATTACCGCCCGAGTACTCAGAGTGTCATATAGCATTACCCACAAAAGCTCAGTCAGCACTTTGTGTATGTCTCCAGTTGCACTCTCCTGCATTGAAATATAAATAAGTACCTACCTATACGATATTAATTCTTTGCGGTACATGTTAAATGTGGACATAGTTCACGTTCGCATACAAAAGTTTAAAACAAGAGCAAATTATCATGTTTGTCCATTATCTGCTATGCCGTAAAGTGTAGGATTTTCTTTTACCAACAGTTCGTTTACCGTTGGTTAACCGAAACACCAAGTCACTCCCAATTCAAAACAACCTCGCAAAAACTTAATTCATTTTCGTAATGCGTAGAAATTCCTCAAACGTTTACTCAGTTAATTGCATGAGTCCAGAATTTTTAAGCATTCATTTTAGATTTTCTCCCCCACAGCTCATAATAGCCTACCTGCCGGAAGTCCATCGAGACTGTCTTTTAAGGTTTTTGCAGATGTCCAATATTCCGAGTTTGTCTTCCATGTGATTCATAACCATCGAAGTAAGATAATCCGTGAGATTAATTTTCAAGAACTATCAAACAGTCCGATATAATTCATGGAAATCCATCAGAATCTATAAGACGTTTATAATGACTTCCTTTGATGAAATTCAATCCTTTTCAACGTCTTCAAATCTCATCGGATTCCGCTTGAGTTGGGCGTATTAAAGTCCAGAAGGGATTATATTTTTATAGGACTGGTTCAACACAAACACAATCATGATTAATCGGATCTGGACAAATGGACGGTCATTTGTGCGAACGATCGGAGACCGTGAATGTCCCGGTGACTATCTAAAGTATCGAGATAATAGGTGCAGGGGCTGAGCCACCCCGCGTGCCGGACGACGCCGGACCGGCCGCCGTGCGCCCGCCGGCTGCCGGCCTCCAGGGCCACTAAGGAATAATGTAAGTGTCCGGGGCGACATTTGCACCGAACTGCCGACGACCTCCGCCTCTTACTTATGCGGTTTTTAATATTTTTATTGTAATGGCTACGGTCGATCCGGAACAAGAAAGGCATGGATTCAATATTTTGTGAGAAGAAAAATGCACATTCTTGTTACTTTTTTTTTATAAGTAATTTAATTCAGAACATAATTCCATATAAAAGTGTAAGTAAAGCTTAAAACTATGTTAGTACCTTATACGTACTTCTTCATATACTCCATTTATTTTACCTGAGGAAATAATAAAAAATAAACAAAATAATCCGCAAGACGCATACAAGTAACGTTTACACCGCGCGAGTCGGCTTGGCTCCAATAGGGCCTTACGGATTCTGACGGTTGGAGCGATTTGGCCCCAATCGGTCCTTATGGATCCTGACAGGTTAAAAAGGACACCACCACCTGTATACCTTATTCTAGTGCCTCTCAATATGACTCTCAACCCTATCCGTTATGAAGGCCATTGGAGCTGCCCCGCACACGACGCATCAGGAAGGCCACCCTCTTGCGTACTGATGCTCTAAAGCAGTCTGTGTTGGCCTCCGCAAACATCCCCGCACTACAGTATCGCAGCAACCCCATCAACATCCTAAAACCCATTATTGTAGAGGATCCGAAGGGCATTGAAAGCCTTCGGAATGTAGCGGACCCACAGGCTGCAAGTGTACAATGTCTGGCAGTACGCCTTAAACAAAGTAATTTTAACATACGTGTGCAATTTGCAAACTTGCGCTAGCATAAAATTTGCGCTAGCATATTGCATCTCACTGACAATTCCCTTCGTTCGTAAATAGTTGAAAGGAAAAGCAGGTTAGAAGGTACATTTCCAAATGAGGAAAATTGCCATAGCTTTGATGGCATTTTTAATGACACATTTCACTTTCACATTATTTTTTAGGATCAAACCTACAAATTAAAAAAACAGATCTCGTTAGTAAACATAAAATAAGTTAACATGCCTGTAGCCATCAACAAAGATCATCCAAAATACAAAATCGACAACTACAGGCAAAAAAACGAGCAGTCTGGGGACAACCGAAGTGAAAACTAAGTAACACATTTTTCTAACTTCGAGTATTTTATACCCGTCGTAACTTTTAAACTTTGACAAGTACATAACCAACCTTAATTATTTAACAATTTAAATAGATAAAGATTTAATATCATGATACTAAAATAATTCAATCAAAACCGGGGTGAAATGAAATAGTGGTATATTTCATTTCACCCCGGTTTTGATTGAATTATTTGAACACAATGCGGTCATTGTGACTTAACCATAATAGTTAGATATATATCCTCGCGGACTTTTTGTAGATATTGATGTCCTCTTTAAACCTGTAGTATATCACTTTGATCTATTGTCAATAGTTTCCGAAGCGTACGCGATATAAGGATCGTTTTTGGTATTTTTTCACACCTTGGGTTACATTATCAAAGTTTTCATACGGATCCCCAACTTTTTTAAAATATTCTATAGCCTATGTTCCTTCTCGGGATTTACTGGCCCGAGACGATCTCTAACGTAGAGCTGTAGGAGAAATGCCACGAGAGCCCGATCGACCGCCAGATCAAGCGTCGTAAGTGGAGGTGGATTAGTCACAAGCTCCAGAGGGATCCCGATCATGTTCCCAAACAGGCAATGGATTGGATCCTCAAGGGAAAAGGAAGCGTGGCCGTCAAACCTGGCGACGCACCGTGTTGGCAGAAGCGACGAGGATCGGAATGACGTCGAGTGAAGTGAAGCGTGAAGCTCAAGACCGCTCGCGATGGAGAACTACTGTGGACGCCCTCTGCTCTAGCTAGGGGTCATAGGACCTTAAGTCAAGTATGTTACTCAGTGATAATGTAGCTTTCTAACGGCAAAATAATGTTGATATCGGTCCAGTAGTTTTTAAGATACAAATATCGTTTCTCTTTATAATATTACTGTAGATGGAAAGCGTTCTGTGACGTGACGATGACGCAAATTCAATGTTTTTTCCTCACCCAAAAAGTGCTCAACGCGCCTAAAGAAGTTTTACGATCAACGCGCCTAAAGAAGTTTTACGCTCAACGCGCCTAAAGAAGTTTTCACTTCAAAAACAAAAAAAAGTCTCCAAAGTTTTTCCTACTTCCTGCATTGTGAGGTAAAGGTTGTATAAGAACGTGTAAAAAACAGCTGTGGACGCGACACCCTTGCGGTCACCGTTATTGTTGGCGACGGGCAGCGCACTAAAACTGCCCATAAAACACCACCGCCACCTCCACCGATACATATCTACACTTATTGAAACTGTCTATTTCCGGTATTAATAATTTTAGACTTCAGATTGTGTAAGTTATGAGGAGCTTCCTGAATTTCAGTTTTTACTTTTGCTCACGTAGTTTTCGTGGGACAAACCAGACAGTTTAACATTAGATGAGCATTATGGCAAAAGTACCTACTGAAAAGTTTTCATGAAAATCTTGCCAGTTACCTATACCTTCTAAAAACTTTAATTACAATGCTATGAAATAGAAATCATTAAATAACTCATAGGTCGAGTGTCTCATTTTTAAAATTGTAAGTAATAACATATCTCAGTGCGTCAACTATTTAGAATACTGACTATTTTCTTATACGTTCCTATTGAGCGTTTTCAGTTTCAGGGACGGACGACATTGGTAAAATGTATTGACTACGTAATTTTTAAATCTACTGTTTGAATCGAAACATTCTAGGAATTCAACAAAGCTCTTTATCAGATTCCGGTGTTCATCAGAAAAATATGTAATGTCTGCCATCAGGGCCAGCCTTAACCATCTAAGCGCCCCCAGCGAGTCATGCCTTTGGCGCCCGTTTGTATTTCACTAACTTCCGCCAGCGGCTTCGCCCGCGTGGTCCCTATAGAACATACTCCCGGGATAAAATGTAGCCTTTGCCCTTTCTCAGGCTCTAGACTACCTCTGTACCAAATTTCATTTAAATCGGTTCAGTAGTTTTGGTGTGAAAGCGCGACAGACAGACAGACACACAGAGTTACTTTCGCATTTATAAAATTATATAAAAGTAAGGAGTAAGGATTACAATTAAATAACTTATTTTCATGGCGAGAAAAGGTAAGTAGGTACTAACTTTTTTCGAAATTTTACCAAAAGCCTACAAAATCAAATTATTCTGTGATTGCGTCATCTTTTCCCGCGAGAAAAATGTTAAACCAAGAGAGGGTATGAAGTTCATGTACAGGAAAGCCATGATATGAAAGTAGGTATACAGGGAGCCTAATTAACTAATTAATTAAAGATGCGCGATAAGTTCATAAAAGATAGTATGCTGAATTTAGTTTTTCTTTATATGGAAAGAAATAGGTATTTGAATTGAGTGGTTAAGTTAAGGTAGCGCGCGCAGCACCCTGCATGTACCGGCGCCCTCCAGTTGCCGGCGCCCTGGGCAGCTGCCCGCGTCTGTCGGCCCTAAAGCTGCTACTGTCTACCATTGTAGGTATAGGTACTTAGAGTAGCACTAGAGTACCCATCCTTATTGGAAGGGTACTTTAGTGCAGGTACAGTCGGTAGGTAAAGTAGAGAGAACCTTACACAGAACAAGTATTAATAAAAGATGTCTGCGCGACTGGAAAGATAATATACGATTTGAAATAAAATCTGTCAGTGACCATTTATGGCGGAGTCCTGTTATTAAAATGTAGCGGGGCTGCGAGCTGCGGGGCGACAGGTCCGCGAGCCGGGCCGGGCGGCGGCGCGCCGGCTGCCACCACGACACGATCTGATTTATGTCCCGACCAGCAGTATTTTATTCGGCGGGCGCCTCAAGAAAACTATAAGTTTCCGTTCGGCAGGACCAGGGGAGTAGCCCAGTAAATATTGTCTCCGCTCGCTGCATCAATACAGACAGATATCTATATTTATTGCGCTACTTTGTAAGATAATTTAGTAATGGATTGGGATCATTACAGTTTTATTCTGTAAATATGTTTGAGCTAACAAGAAGATTTATTGTAAGTGTTAGCAGTTTAGTGAGGATTATTTTTATGCATATTTTTGTGAAATTATATATGAGTCAGAGTTAGAGAAAATAGTAGTGTTATATGGTGTTCTGATTGTAGGGAACTATAATTAAAACTTTTTCTCAAGGCACTAAAACTACTCAGTTAAAAAAGTAAAAGAATATTCTGAACTGAATTAGTTGTTCCTTAGTATAAATCACGGACAGGCACATCACAACGGCGCGTCAAACATGACAGTGATTCCAAATGAAGCCAATTATTTTGTTACTAGCTGCTTTCTACAGAAGCAGGGCGCACTACTCGGATGGATCACCCTTAACTTAAACTAGGGTTTCGTTTAAGTAAAAAATGTTAAATAAGTATATTCTTACTGAGCGCTTCAAGCCATTTCATAAAAAAAAAATAGGTTCAAAGAAAATCGAGTACGATGCTCATGAATCGTGCACTTTTAACTTCCAAGGATCCTTTAATATAGTGCTAGAACTTTTCTATATATTTTTTAGATAGCTAGAGCAGCATAGTATGTTATGCTGCATCATCTAATATACACCGTGAAATTTTAATGGCTGTTTTCCCGCGGCAGAACGATTAGCCATCAGTAGTACTATCGAAACATAACGTAAAACTTACAAAATAATAATATTTCTGTTTTCAAATAATTCAAAAAAATATTCATAAACTCAAAACGCACACGCTGCCGATAAGTGAATAGATTCATACATTTTCAGAGCAAAATAAGCTCCCATGCGTAGGGATAGATACGGCATTAACTGCACGCTCGCATATTCCATTTTTAACCGACTTCCAAAAAGGAAGAGGTTCTCAATTCGGTGGGTATTTTTTTTATGTATGTACACCGATTACTCCGAGGTTTCTGATCCGATTTCTGTAATTTTAATTCGATGTGATTTTAGTTTGATACTTTCCATTTGGTCCTGTAAAAATTTAATTCAGTTTGGCTTAGTAGTTTTTATTTTAAGAGCATTTTTTCTTTTTTCAATTTCTGCGTAGACGAAAACTTCGTCGAAGTATCACCACTAAAGTGAAAAATAAAAAACCTTTTTACAAAAAAATATAACCGACTTTCAAACAAAACGCTACAAAGTATAAAATAACCTTAATTTCGGAAGTCGGTGTTAAAAAACAAAGAAACAAACCAAAACTCCGTATATTTTTTTGTAAAAAAGTTTTTTTTGTTTTCTATACTAATATTATAAAGAGGAAATATTTGTTTGTTTGTTTGAATTGAATTGAATAGGCTCCGAAACTACTGGACCGATTTGAAAAATTCTTTTAGCATTGGATAGCTACATTATCAGGGAGTAACATAGGCTATATATTATCCCCGTACTCCCACGGAAACGGGAACTACGCGGGTGAAACCGCGTGACGTCCACTAGTTTTTTATAAGTCGATTGTATTTCAAAACAAAAACATTTCGCTGCGGGAAACAACCATTAAAATTTCACGGTGTATAAAAATCTCGTGTGTTTGTTATCGAACTCCCCCGAAACGGCTTGACCGAAGTTAATGAAATTTTTCGTGTATATTTGGTAGGTCTGAGAATAGGTCGTAGGCTACTTTTTTATATATGGCAAAACAACGTTTGCCAGGTCAGCTAGTACATGCCTTTCTAGATATGGCAGCTAAGATTTTACATGCTTACATATTTCAAAACTACTATGAGTAGCTACTAACTAGGTGTATGGCTTCTTCTTCTTCTTATCGCAGACCTTACAGCCAGGTCTAATGACCCCACGCACCCTAGTGTTCCTAAACCGCCTCAAAGGCCTCTGACATTGTTTATTTGACGACCGCCATTTGACTTTGACGGCCGGGACCACCGGCTTATACGTGACTTCCTTCATCTTTTTTATCAGACAATCAGGTGATCCTAACCAAACTGGAAATCAACTTTACAAAGTATGATTTCTGGTGGGAATCCAACCACCAAGTCACAAGGCAAACGCCTAAACCACTCGACCACGGAGGCAGAAACACACTTATAGCATCCCTGCGGCAATTTTTTTTTTCCTAGGCACCTTAAACCAAGATAATAACTCAATCAGACCTCGGCAAAGAGTTCGACAAGACGTCCCGGTTGTCAATCTGTACTGATGAGTGATGTGCCCCGACGGCCCTGGGCCCCGGGTCCCCGGCACACGATCAGCGCTAATGAGTCGTCAGTGTCACTGGGCCCCGCCCCGCGCACGGTGATCAACGCGCCTCCTGACTCTGACTGACGGAACATCCTTAATTCCTTTAATTTATCTAATTTCGATTGTCATCGCCCTTTTTGCATTTTAATGGACGTTTTTCATTTGATTGGCAAATATTGAAAACTAAACGTGGAATTTCATTGTCAAGACCTACAGGAACTGTCTATCACTGATATTCTGAAATGTTCTTTATTTACATTGTAATTGTACAAAAGAATAGGACCCATAAAACAAACGTTTAAAACCTCCAATCAAGAGGATTTTGTCGACGTTTTAGGCTGCCTGCCCACGTCCGATAAAATCAGCGACCGATTTTTTGTAGGAGAAAAATGGAACGTACTTATTGCAATAGCAAAACACACACACGCACACGTTCTACAAAAAAAACGCTAGTTTTTACCTAGCTAGGAAAAATCAGCACGGTTGTCGGTACTCCAAAAAGTCTGACATGGGCGGGCAGCCTTACCATCAACCTAAAATCAGAACAACAGCTATACAAAAATCCGTACTCATTGAAATGTCTGCTTTCTGTGTTCTAGCTTTCCTTTCTGGGTTCACTTCAGTTTGTAAGCCCT
This sequence comes from Lacanobia wlatinum, assembly GCA_947578705.1. Taxonomy (NCBI): domain Eukaryota; kingdom Metazoa; phylum Arthropoda; class Insecta; order Lepidoptera; family Noctuidae; genus Lacanobia; species Lacanobia wlatinum. Next base: position 13,446,807 of record OX388028.1, on the reverse strand, counting down.
GTCTAACGGAGAAAAGCCTACGCTTAGGTACATATATGAAATTCAAATACCTACTCGCATTAGAACTCGATTTTGAACCGTCTCCTCATGTTTAAGAACGCCGCCCAATAATTATGGGGTCTGAACCGGGTATTTCAATAAGCGAGCATTTTCTGACGAAATTTGGATACCTAGCAATAAAAAACACCGGACAAGTGCGAGTCGGACTCGCACACCGAAAGTTCCATACTTTGTAAGTACATATTCAGGGGCGTAGCTACCGGACCCCTGGACTACAAGGGCCCCGACATGTGGACGGAAACCTCCTACATTTAGTCCCACCGTCACATTCGTGGCCTGCCGAGACACTTCTGAGCTAAAAGGGCCTATTTTGTTTAAAAAAAAAAAATCAATAAGTAAGTACCCCTAAAAACGGGGATTTTTGATACCCTTTGAGACTAGCTACGCCACTGTACATATTTCTTTAAATAAAGACTATATTTTTTATGAATTAATTACAATTGTACAGTTTTCAGACTTTTACCTATACTTGTAGTATAAGACGACATTACTTGCCAAATTTCATAGTTCTAGGTCCTATAAATTTTGATTCCCTATAAATTTTGATTCCCTTGAAAGTGTCGAAATAAAGGTTTTTTGCGGCATAAACGACCGTATCTTTTTTTACGTTAACTTAGACGTTTGATTTTTTCGCAGCTTCAAGAGTCTGATCTGAGTCGATGGTTTTAATTTCAACTCGATACCTCCACGCGTCCCCGAGATAAACGGACTTGACAGACAGACGGATAGACAACATAGTGATCCTATAAGGGTTCCGTTTTTACCTTTTGATGTACAGAACCCCTTAAAAATGCCTTAATATAACAGTAGGGTAAATCTAGTGTTTACATATGGATTTTGGAAGAACACGGCTGGGTTTTAGTCAGTAAGGGTCTGACACTCCCTTCCGCTCCGTCCTGAGGAAAGGAGTCATTTGATGATTTCCCATCCTTAAAAAAAGGGTAAAGTTAGTACCCCATAGAAGCCAGTCGTAATACTCATTACCCGGTCATTGAATAAAGCTTAGTCCAATTACGTGATTGGATTAGCCACCGGCCGGGGCTCAACGCCTGTCACCTAACTCAAGTACTTAGTTAGCACACGTAACAATCAATTATCGAGCTATTGTGATGTGACATTGTATGGCTAGGAGAAACTGGATTGACAATAATTATATATTGATAGAGGTTTATTTCCTTGCTGTTTGTTATGTTTTAGGCTTTTCAGGAGTTATGACTAAAATAGTGTTCTTTACATCTAGGTACACGTATCGTGTTTTTTTAGGGTTCCGTACCTCAAAAGGAAAGAACGGAACCCTTATAGGACCACTTTGTTGTCCGTCCGCCTGTCTGTCAAGACTCTTTATCTCGGAAACGCGTAGAGGTATCGGGTTGAAATTAAAACCTATATCAAATAAAAAATATACTCAGATCTACAGTCCCTTGAAGCTGTGAAAAAATCAAACTTCTAAGTTAACGTGAAAAAAAGATACGGCCGTTTATGCCGCAAAAAACATATATTGCGTCACTCTCAAGGGAAAAATTCATAGGGTATTTCCCGTCGACCTAGAACTATGAAATTTGGTAAGTAATATCTTCTTATACAACAAGTATAGGGAAAAGTCTTAAAACTACACATTTGTAATCAAATCATAAAAAATATAGTCTTTATTTCAAAGTAATTTGTAGCTAAAAAGTATGGAACACTCGGTGGGCGAGTCCGACTTACACTTGTCCGATTTTTTTTTTTAATTGTTGATGAATGAAAAACAAGAAAGATAAAAATAAGATAGTCGGTTTTCTTCGAAAATCTGACACCAGTCTTGTAAAGAAGTATCGTGTTACCCAGTTACTGGGCTGGGGAGCTCAGATAGGCAGTCGCTCCACGTGAAGTACTGGTATTCAGCTACATTCAGTTATACTGGAAGTTGACCCAAACATAGTTGAGAAAAAGGTTTGCCTAGGCTTTTTCCCAACTGTGTTTGGGATGAAGGCTGTAAACGAATTCCACTAGGAATACAAAACGTCAACAAATCATGGGGTTTAATATAAAATGTGTTTGGATCAAAACTGGGACAAAAAGAAAAAAAAGGGACCGTAGACCTAAGTACATGGTTTTAATTTCAACTCATACCTCCACGCGTTCCCGAGATGAAGGGTCTTGACAGACAGACGGATGGACAACAAAGTGATCTTATAAAGGTTCCGTTTTACCTTTTGAGGTACGGAACCCTAAAAAGAAGCCAAAAGATTTCTACAGTATGTTTCAATAATATTACTTTCAATAACATAGTATTGTAAATATCTTGAAGTCTGAGGTGAACGCCCTCGAGGCACACTTACCTAATTAACATATTTTGCAATTACAAACAAACATTTATTGCAATAAAATTGTCAACGTTAACATTTCATTTCAAAACTACAGGGAAATGTTTATTATTTATTAAAAAAAAAAATGTTGACGTATGATATTTTTAAGGTCTCTTGCTTAGCATTACGTACAAATAATATTAGAAAACTAACTTTAGTCAGCGGCTTCGCCCACTCGAACGTCGAAAATTATCCCACGCTAACGCACTAGGCAATCTCAAGCCACGGTCCACTCTCGCATACCCATCTAAATTACATCAGTCGTTGTTACGTCAATGATTAATAAATAGGTATATTTAAAAATAATAATAATATTTTTTTTTATATTATAATATTTTATTCTAATATTTTAAATGCGAAGGTTTGTGAGGATGGATGGATGGATGTTTGTTCCTCTTTCACGCATGAAAGGATCTTCATGAAATTTGGCACAGAGGTAGATTATAGTCTGGAATAACACATAGGCATATGGGATCGAATCAGAAATTATGATATCCGAAGAAGAAACAATCACCGACATAGCCTGAAGAAATTAAGTGACAGTGGGCAGGACATATCTTTCATACATGTCTTTTAGATGAAACTAGCTGACCCGCGCGGCTTCGCTCCCGGCAACTGGCTACCCTACCCTACCTACTTACCCTACCTACCCTACCCTACCCTACCCTACCCTACCCTACCTACCCTACCCTACCTACCCACATAAACCATCTACTAAATAGTCCGAACAAAGCTTAACCATTTGGTTTGGATAGGTGAGCCCGTTCTTGAGTTATAAAATTACAACGATAAGTGGCATTGATTTTATATAAATAGATGATGATGGTAATGACATTACAATCAGTAGGTATATGATTATGAAAACATATTTCTAATTTTTTTGTAACATCTCTCTCATTCATAAGACCTCTACTATTTTACAATATAGGTACCTATCATCTCTTTATCCTTTCAATATACAGCCACAATTATCAATTATCTCTACAATACCTGTATTACAGGAAACAGCAGACTCAGTGAAATGGTTAAACAAATCGGAATGGCGGAATGATAAATGATCGCGAAACAAGTGTTCAATTAGCGTGCGGTCAGGGCTAGGGCGGAGGGCGCACCTACCGCGCGGTACATCGCCGGGGCCCGGGCCCAAAACAATTGGGCCCTAATGACCCTCCGTGATACAGGCCACGGCGTCGACAAAACTATGCGTAACGATCAAATTAACGTTACCGGCTAAAAGGTAATTTGATTGTCTGTTAATGCTTAGATATGTGCGTTTACAGAATGTGGATCCTTTTTAACCAACTTCAAAAAAAAGAAGGTTATCAATTCGACCCGTATGTATGTTATATTATCAGAATTGCACAGTTTTTGTAAATGTTAGTCTATAGCAGCTTCTAAACATGTGTGCCAATGTGCCCAATTTCATAAGTGTTGTCTTGATATGTTTGTCCACGCATATCTCAAAAACTATTAGTCGGAGTGCAAAAAATATTTTTTAATTGTCGTACGTATAGTTTAACTTAGGGTACAGTGTAAGTTTCATCAAAATCGGTTCGGTAGTTTTTGAGATAGAGAGTTTAGTGTGTATTAGTCACTAGGAAAACATATCATTGGCTTGAAAAAAATCTTATGAAGCAAATACCCATATTATGCCAACTATATTTTTGAGATCAGTGCCAGAGAGACAAGGTTTTTTTAAGCTAAAACCATGTTAAAACTTTTTTTATTTCTTTCTTTTTAGTTATTAATACAGTTTTGAATTCGGTTTAATTTTTTTAAATTACTTTATTCCTACATAAGCAGGCTGGAAGTAATAATTGTACCCAAATTAACGAACACAATCGTTCTGTAAATACTTATTATTGTTGATACTAGCAAAATCAATTACTTAGGACCGGTTTTTAACTTTTACCTAGTCTTAATATGGTTCGATTGACATTAAAAAATCTTTACAAACGGTGTCAAACTGTCATTTTTATTGGAGTTCCGAAGTCAAGTCAACCCTTATAGTTTCGCCACGTCCGTCTGTCTGTCTGTCCGCGGGTTAGCTCAGAGACGCTTAGCATTAGAAAGCTGGAATTTGGTAGCTATGGGTATGGGAATTTGGTATGAATTTGATATACAAAAGTGGAGCCAAGCTAATCGTCTAATGAATGAGAAAGATGTTATAAAACATTTTAGAAAGATATTTTCATAATCATATACCTACTGATTGTAATGTAATTTCATCATCATTTTAGCCAAAAGACATGTATGAAAGACTAGCTGACCCGCGCAACTTCGTCTGCGTCACAATTTTCATTACTGCTCCGCTCCTATTATTCTTAGCGTGATATATATAGCCTTCCTCGATAAATGGGCTATTAACACTGAGAGAATTTTTCAAATCGGACCAGCAGTTCCTGAGCGCGTTCAAACAAACAAACAAACTCTTCAGCTTTATATATTAAGTAGATATATAATTATATGACCTGCCCACTGTCACTTGAGTTTTTCTTCAGGCTATGTCGGATTGATATCTTAATTTCTGATTCCATCATGAAAGGAGAAAGAAAACTTCGAGGAATGCCCTTTGGGTGAATTTAAGCCTTCTGATAAAGCCCATTATGAGCGATTCAGTTCATTAACATTTCAGTTCCATTTGACATCAATGACAAGCTGGCAACATAGACTTTCATTCGTGATAGTACTGTATCATAATCATATCAGAATGAAGCTAACATACGTCTTGCCGTCTGTATTTAGTTTGGTTCTGATAATGTACCTATATAGTTAGGTAGTTTCCGAAACAGGAACATAAGTTGAATAATTGCCAACTGACTAAGATATTTTCTTGCTAACCCTATTCAGACGCATTTATCTATGCTACCATAGTCAGATGACTATGGTCGGACTTTTTTTTTACTACAGATAGGCATACGTTTGACCACTATCTCACCTGATGGTAAGCGATGATGCGGTCGAAGATGGAGCACGTTTGCCACTTTCCAAACAAAAAGCTAGTACACCTACAAACCCACCTAATGTACTTTAAAGTTCCTATTTCATTCCATAACGGGAGCAGAGTCGGCCACGACGACGTCGAAACTAAACATATTTACATTTGCGTCGTAGCACACCGGATACGTATTGATAAAGCGCGCTTACAATTACATTACATTGTAACACGGGCACCTACTGATGTGTAGGGATCCAATGGTGTCACAGTACGTACCTTCGTTTATTATATTTGTTATGAAACCATCACCTTGAGCCTGTGCCACTCGATCTCGCCGACACCATATTGTTTTTGTGAATCCGACACCGCCCGGGCCGGTGGCGGACTTAATCCGTACCGTGTAGTCGTGCACCGTGTGACTGGTGTGACGATCCTTGATTGACTTTGTTATGGTACACGTGAATTTAAAACAATTGCTTATCAAGTTTAGTATTGAGATAACTTTAGTTCCGCCGTTTTTTGACTATTTTTAGGGTTCCGCACCTGAAAAGGAAAAAACGGTACGATTTTTAGGGTTCCGAAAAAAAAGGAACCCTTATAGGATCACTCGGGTGTCTGTCTGTCTGTCTGTCCGTCTGTCACAGCCAGTTTTCTCCGGATCCACTGGACCGATTCTGTTGAAATTTGGTACACATATGGACTTCTATGACCCAAACACGGACGCGTTACGTAAATTATTAAACTTTTAGTATAAAAAAGAGAAAATAAAAAATAAAAGTTTTTGAACAATATCATGTGACATATCAAATTACAGGGCTTACTGTAAGGGTTTTAATTATATTTTTTTCATAATTTTAAAATAAACGGTTTTGAAGTTATTCAAGAAATTAGACGAAAAATGGGCAAAAATTTTGAAAAAAATAGAGATAATAGATCTTTACCTAAAGATTACAGGAAAACCTATTAGAAGTCAAATTAAATTCGTTCGGAACCCTTTGCACGCGAGTCCGACTCGCACTTGGCCACTTTTTTTTAATTATCATAATCATCATATATCGTCTTAGTATCTATTTGTTGTTTTGTTTTGTTTTTGTAATTATTTTAACTGCGTATGTATAAGTTGATAATGACAATTTAAAGTGACTGTGTTTATGGTTATGAATATTATTGTAATGAGTCTATGAAACTTGAAATAAATGATTATTATTATTATTATTATAAACAAGTTTTACAAAAATCTTACTTATATATCTATTCCCCACAAAACCATTTACACGGTTTTTCTGCGGGAACGGAACAAACTGTTGCTACAAAATATCTTATAGTAGTAGTGCGGACACGTATAATAACTTATTAACCATTTATTAACCACTTATAATTCTACAAATTCCTGAGAAAGAACTGCTTGACTAACTTGGCAAATTTACTTTTTATTTTCTGGATTCTTATATCAGCAGGTATTTGGTTGAGAAGATATGGTACTCTTTTATGAAGCGTTCGGTTGCCAAAATAATTACTTATTCTAGGAACATCAAAAAGAATCACTTTGCTGTCCGTCGTTCTGTCTGTCATGACATTAGTGTTGCCAGGTGTCCCGATTTGCGCGGGACATCCCGATTTTCAGGGGTCTGGGGACGCGTCCCGATTTGTACCTGATCGGGACGCTAAATGTACCGATTAATCAAAAAATGAAAAAAATATGTATTTTTACGCTACGTAATTTTTTTGACACGGAACACCATCTATTGGCTTTGGATGTATTCAAAAACATGGGGGCCGTAACTCGATTCGCTGCTACGAGATGGCGTTGCATACTTATACTACTTATTCCTCATCCGATTAATACTTAGGTACTTTATTCTTCTGAAGTGTGTCAATTACATTTAAAGTACGATTTTATTTTATAATTTCTTCTAGCAAGACTGATTATTTGTTATGTAAGATTAAATAGACATAAAACCCCTTGTTTTTTTTTGTTTACTGTCCCGATCTGTAACCCTAAATCCCGATTTTTTTGACCTCATGCACCGATTTACAACAAATCGGACCTGGCAACACTAGTCATGACCCTTTTGATCTCGATCTTATGATCTTGGGAACGCGTGGAGGTATCAAGTTGAAACCTTATACTCAGGTCTACAGTCCCTTGAAGCTGTAAAAAATCAAACTTGAAAGTTAACGTGAAAAAAGATACGGCCGTTTATGCCGCAAAAAAAATATATTTCGTCACTCTCAAGGGAATCAAAATTCATAGGGTATTTCCCGTCGACCTAGAACGATCAAATTTGGCAAGTAATACCATCTTATACTACAAGTATAGGGAAAAATCTGAAAACTATACCTACATTTGTACTCAAATCATAAAAAAATAGTCTTTATTTGAGTCAATATTTACTTAAAAAAATTGTCCAACTCACACTTGTCCGGTTTTTTAAATAAGCTCCTGGTAGATAACTTATACGCAATCTTAAATCCCTAACTAATATCTGTTTTTTTATTTGGCAAACGTTGTTTGGCCAAATAAAACAGCCTACCACCTATTCTCATACCTACCGAATATACACACAAAATTTCATGAAAATCGGTCGAGCTGTTTCGGAGGAGTTCAGTCACAAACATCGTGACCCGAGATTTTTATATATATTTTTAGAGGATAAAGCTGAAGAGTTTGTTTGTTTCGTTGGTTGAACGCGCTAATCTCAGGAACTCCTGGTTCGAATCGAAAAAATCTGTTAGTTTTGGATAGCACATTTATCGAGGAAGGTTATAGGCTATATAACATGACGTTACGGCCAAAAAGAGCGGAGTAATCGTGAAAAATACGACGCAGATGATGTTGCGCAGGTCAGCTAGTTACCTATAAATGCGGAAGTGAGTTTGTTTGTTACATTAAATCGCTAAACCAATTTTGGTACACAGACAGGTAGGTCCCTCGAACCGATTACCAATACTTTTTTTTTGCAGGAGCGAAACCGTAGCCAAAACCTAGTTTGTAATAAATAACACTATAGACTTCTTATAGGATATAGCCTTCCTTGATAAATGGGCTATCTAACACTGCAATAAATTAGCGCATTCAAGCAAACAAACAAACTCTTCAGCTTTATATATTAGTATATAGAGATTAAAATAGTTGAGCAAACGTCATCTAAAACTATTCCAAATTTAAAGTTGATAGCATTAGTAGTTCTTGAGATATCCAGCTGCGACAGACGGACAGACTTAGTCACACCATAAGGGTTCCTTTTTACCATTTTGATACGGAACCCAAACAAAGAAGGTAGATAGTACCTTGATCCGAAACTCAGCTACTCCCTTATTAGGCAGGATTGACTTAAATTCCTGTGTCCTGTTGCGTTCCTTTGTATGTGTGTGCGTCCACAGTGCGCCGCCATCCCGAATGGTCTTGAGCTTCGCGCTTCATTTCGCTCCAGGTTTTTCCTAATTGCTTCGCTTCTGCAATGATCGTCCGTCGTCAGGTCTGCTTGGGGCGACCACGTTTACGCTTTCCTTGGGGATTCCAGTCTAGGGCTTGCTTCGGTTTGTGTTCAGGATCCCTTTGGAGCGTGTGGCCGATCCAGTTATACTTGCGGCGTTTGATCTCCTGGTCGATCGGAGTCTAACCGCAGCGTTCCCACAGATCTTGGTTGGAGATTTTCTCGGGTCAGTAAACACCGAGGATACGACGAAGAAATCGGTTGATAACGACCTAGAGTTTGTGCAAGATGTCCGTAGTGACCTTCCACGTCTCACATCCGTACAGCAACACGGTTTTTGTGTTGGACCGGAATATTTTGAGTTTTACTGTTCGAGTCAATTTCCTTGATTGCCATACAGGACGGAGCTGTGCAAATGTTGTCTTGGCAGTTCTCGAAGTGATGTCTTCTTCAGTTCCTCCAGTTTCTGACACTACACTACAGTGGTATGTGAACTTGTGGACTCTCTCCACCTCCTCTGTGCCGATGAGCAACGGCAAAGAGCTTGTCGCCCCGCACCTCATTTCCTGGGTCTTCCGGATGTTGACTTTTAGTCCCGCCTCCTTAGCCTCTCGTCGTAGGTCGTCCATTGATTTCGCAAAACATCACTTTTAGAGGGGAAAAGTTATCATATAGGTAATGCGACAACCACATGTGGCTTGATCGATCCAAGCAATAACTAGTCAAAATTACGACTGCCTCAAGGCGCAATTGCTTGTGTCCTCTGGTACCGAGTTCAATTTCTAGATCGAACAGTGTTATTGGACCTTGCATTGAATCAGGTATTTTACAGAAGCAGGGACACAGGAGTCTGGATGTGTGCCTATTTATGGCCATCACCCTGTACGCTCTCAATTACATGACACGTAAACATGAGAGCGAAACTAGGTACCGTCTCGGAGAAAACAGGAGGCGTGATGATGTGTACAATAAAAGTATAACAATACGTGGTTACAACCACTAAATAACGTCGTACGTCAATCGGTGGTGGCTGCGAGTGTTGCCAAGTTGCCACGCTTACGCAACGCGCCGAGGCCGTGCTTCCGGAACGCGGGGCTTAGAAATTGTCACGTCAGGCGAAATCACAATGAGCAACACTGGGCACATGTCGGTAGACACACTTACGAGGAGGCTACACGTGCCGTGGCCAAGATACCTATTGTTTAGATTTGGAATATGTATTACGATTTTTTTTAGATGCTTCCTACATATTTTAGAGAACACGTAAGTGAACTGATCGCCTCTGCTAACGCCTTCTTGATATAAAGGCGTGATGTTATATATTGCTAATTTTACTAACATTACCAGCAGAATTGAAGAAAGAATAGGAGAAAAGTTTGCCACCCCTATTCCAATATTACAAAAGAATAATAAATAAGTTAGCAAGATACTATTTTTTCAATGCTAATTCGAATGTGAAGTCTTTTAATAACTCAACAAAATGTACTGAACAGCTGATTTTTTTTTCGCGATTTCGGGATTGGTCCCATAGTAAAAGTTGTTCTTAATAACCGTAACTGGTTTTAAACTTCAAGGTGTTTCGATGTTAAGATTAATCTTATGCGATAAAAATAAAAACATGATGTTTGATATTGGTTATGATAAGGTAAGAATAGTCGACTATTTCTGCCCTTACGTACGCTCCACGTAGAGGCCGCGTAAACACCGCGTAGACAATTAATGAAATTCAAAATACTATGATTCTCCCGCAAAAAGTTCCTTGCATAATCTGACAAGAACTTAAAGAATTGATGGACCCCTTGTGCTTCTTTCTGCATCACAGGAAATTAACTGTACATCAAAAGTTATCATAAGTTACCTTACCGAGTAAATGCTATAGGTACTATTTTAATTCTAGAATATCGTTATGGATTCTTCCACAATGAATTTCGAAATCAGGCTAGACATAAAATACAACTCGGGAATAGCTAAATGGATAAACAGGCAAGATCCAGTAAAGAAAAGTTGTGCCTGTTATCATTATAAAGACTTCCTTTATACAACTTTTAAACGCGGAAAAGAGAGACACATTTTATGATCGAAATAAATTATACATATAAAGTGTATGCTAGTTTCGAAACTTAGTCACGATTCTTGGTATAGATTTTCAGTTAGTACCGCGAACAGGATGTCGCCTGCAATTTGATCTGGTCGTGCCGGCCAATGTGTAAACACGTTACATTGTTTCACATAGATATAATTTACATTGCTTCTATAAGAGGAGGAGGAGGATATGGATATCAGAAAATAAATTACATGAAAACTTGTATTAGGTTTTTGGAATAATAATGATAAATAGGAAATTTGATAATCAGCATTTTGCGTTGTAAGTGCTACGCGAAGTGCTACGCTGTGCTACGCAGGCTACGCCGTTGCTACGTATAGAAAACGTACAGTTTTGAAAATAGCTTACAACACTTTACTTTTGTTTCTGTTTGCATGTAATATATGTATATATAAATATAGTATATACCAGTAATTTAGTATGTTAACAGTGTCTTTATGCCTACATGCAAATACTTCTTTCAAACTTGTTTTTCCCTCTATTCTGTTTAACCGAATTTTCTGATGCTGTGGAAGTTTAAGTTACCATCGTTCAGCGGCACGAAGAAGAGTAAGAACTGAATTTAAATAAAAGGAAAAGAAGAAAGCTTATCTGTGAATAAAATAGATTATTTTTTGAATAAAGCATGGTCGTCTATTTTACTTACTAGTAGGCCGCCATTACGTGCAATAAAGTACATTGAGCTTTCCCTAATATCCCTTCGTAGATTACTCGAACAATAAATTAAGAACCGTTTTTCATTACTAGAAAACGTAAAGGATTATTAATAGAAGTCGATTTAGGATTTAGGACAGCTTTATATCATTATTTCTGTTTTTGATATTAAGGAAGTCAATATACAAAACAAAAGCGTAAAATCGATTAACAGTCCATTGTTTGACTATGTACAAATCCTTGAAGTCACTTCAAAATCGACAACACTTCATTCGTATCTCCAGCAGAGATGTCAGCAATTGTACTTGAATTGTTATCTGAACAGTTGGGAACATATTTGCATAGATCAAGCAGTTTCAGGAACCTACTCTTGCAAACAAGTCTGTCAGTAGAAACTCTTTCCACATCACCTGAGGCACGAACACATGCAAAACATGTTTTCACACGAATTTGAGCGAGAAATAACGGGGACTCACGGAACATCCGCTTACAATGGTGTAAACGTATTTTGTGTGTGTGTGTGCGTCTGAAACACTTTGAATTTACCGAGTCAAACATCAACACAGCATGTAATGTATGGAAATAGTCGGCAGGTGTGAGCCCGGCGCGGTCTGCCGGTTCGTTTGACGACAATCGTGTTTGCGGCGGATCCCTGCGGCGCCGACGGCGTGAGCCCATCACGCGCCCGACGCCGCCGTCGGTACCCCGCGCTGAATGTGGAAACAGATTTTTTATGATTAATTCATTGATGATTAAAAGCCGTAATACACATGCCTGTAACTTGCACAAAAGTATTTAAGTAGTTTGCATGCCATAGTGACAGTCACAAATCAGAAGTTGTTATAGCACTTCTACGGCACATATATTTCCTTACTCTAAAAGTCGTATTAACTATTACAGCCTTTAAAATCAGGAAAAATGTAATGGCCACAAAATGTCTTCGCAGTTATTGGATTATGGTGTGGTTAACCAGAAACAGCGACTGTTAAACTAAGTAGCTATTCGATATCCATTCATTTCTATCTACCTAAATTTGGCTCCAATGAGTAACCAATAGCACGCCTAGTCAGAACAAAAAAAACTCATCTACTTTCATATTTCATTTCAAATAGAGGAAAATCGCTAACCTCATCAAAGTTCCTTCCACACTATTTGACATGATGGAAAGCAGTGTCTTTGATGCGGCTCCCGCGACGCGTTAAACAGGACTCGAAAGAGTGCAGGGTTCCGCCGCTGAAGGGCGGCATAATTCACTTAAATCATGCTTAAATCACGTACGGAACTCAAAAGAGCTTCAGTTGCGGGCTGTGGCTTTGACGCCACACCTCGCACATTTAATACCTTCTCTTGACGCTTTAACGTAACGTGTCAGGTGTTATGATTTTTTTTTAAGCTTTATATGTTTGTGTTAGGCTTGATAACTTGTCTTTACAATGACAAACCAAGTTAACAATAATCTTTTTAGCTCGTGATATAAGAAAACCAACTTTAAAGTTTTAATAAGAAAGCCGGAGTCCTCAAAATACATTCCTATTCTTAGTAAAACGACAATATTTACAAACATAGGATCCATAACAATACACTCACATTGTGCCGGTGACTTTATTATTAAAGAAATCGAAATGACGAGGGCATGATCCAAAAATCCCGCAAATAAAATTCCAATTACACAGAAATGAAATGACATATTCGGTTTGCACAAATCCTTAAAACGTCATCCAGATATCCATTACATGTCTATTAAATCTTACGACATATATTTGTGGGGCTCCCGGGCTCCGTCAGCAGAGTTCCCCTCGCAAACACGGTGGCGATTACGAGCTCGGCCGACCGAAGTAAACGAATATAAAACACATGCGGGAAGACGAATGCAAAATGTACTCGTCAAGATTTTGCATAAGTAAACATAAGCATCACCCTTTTCGCGGTTACGGTATCGCGGGTCGGACTCTTGTCAAATATTTGTTATCTGAACGGAAATCTATCCAGCTAAATAAAGTAAAACAATGAAAACTTCTGATTTAATTAAATAACATCATTGCATACCTTGCAGTTGGAACAGGGAGTCTTGAGTGAATTTCAGAAGCACTAACTATGCGTAAAAGAACCCTAAGTAATTTTCCCAAAAATCTCTAATCGAAATCCCATGGCCAGCTGCAGTGCAAAAGCCACCTGGCTCCTTTTCAAGGAAACTCAAATGTTATCAGAATAAAAATACAGATGAAAAGAACCTGTGGCTATCAAATTACTTTCAAACATCCGGTTCATTGGCTCCTATCATCATATTGACACAATTACTTGCACGCTCGAGCTTAGACAAGTGAAAGTCCGCTGAGTTTGCAGTCTCCTACTTATTTACGTCTAGCAGGTCATTTCCATGAACCCATTGAGTTGATAAGATTATAGAGTTAGCGAATAAGTAGCTCAGTAGTCGATATCTAACTATAGACTTGTAAACAAAGGCTTTTGCTGAATGGACGTGGCATGGCTAGTTACAACATGGATAGGCACAAAGTTTTTCAGCAAATGTGCTTGTGTATCATTTGAAAGTTTAGCGATTTTTGATCAATTAAACTATACGTGTTATAAGGCACTGCAATTGCAACTATAGAATAAATTAATCGATACTTCACGTGTGTTACAACGTGACATAACTGTGGTCATGTCAACAACACCACGTGGAGTTCAACCAACGAAAACCTGACCTACAAAGCTAATTTGAAGGACATCGAGAAAAGGAGAGTGACCTGACGTAGCAGCATCTAAAGTGATGAGTCGCGCGTGTCCGGCGGGCGGCGGCAGCGGCGGCGGCGCGGCTGCCAGCTCAAGTAACGACCTATCGATTGGCAATAGTGCCTAGTTAGCAATCCGCGCCGCCCGCCGCGCCCCTCCCCACACACTTCATCTAGATATCTCTATGTTCAATACACTGGCTTTTCTAATTTATTCATGAAGAACCGTCTTTATTTGAGGCTATAAGAATAGAAATGAATGTGAATGCCTTCGATTGTTAGTTAGGAGAGATCTTTGTCTAGATATTTACAAAGGATTCGCAAGTAAACTGAAAAATCAATGACAGAATTTCATCATAATATCCATTTTTAATTTCAGGGTTTATATTCAAAACGTATGGTACTTGAGACATCAGATATTGCCATTTGAACTGAACATTGTGTTTTACGCGGTAGCAGGTCGCTCGTAGGTGACGACCCTGCTGCGACGGGCAGGCGCTTCGTCAGGCGACGTCAGCACGCGTCAGCTCTCGTCAGCTCGTTCACCCCCACAGCTGATCAGCTGTTCCGTGTCATTAAAAATAAATTTAAAATTTAAAAACTTTTTTGATCGGCTTTCCCGCCTACTTTGTTTTTTTTCTGTGACCGGCCAGCTATTCAGCCATTATTTATTTATTATTTACATTTTCATTATTGAAAAATGGTAAATATTTTGCCCAAATCTATGTTAATTTAAAGAAATAGTTGAAAGTAAATTATAATAAATTCATTTAAAAAATACAATCTTTAGTTAATACTCATATTATTTCAATTTTAAATCGCGCTGTAATTGTATAGAATCTTGGGACATGGTTCAATAGAAATATTGAACAAGTTTTTTTTTTTATAATTTGACGGCTGTCAGTTGAAAACGATTCTCCCTAGGGCTGAAAAGTAATACTTTCAACCCGCTCCTCAGGCAACTTCAGACCTACTTTCCGAGTATGAATAATGAAAAGGATTTTTTTTCGACCATGGTCATCATTTGCTTCTTCCTGCCTCTTCCACATTTTTGGAACTACATCCCGCTAAAGTTGTTCGAGTGACGTCTAAAATATTGCCAAATTCGAAAAAATTATTAAGTTTAAAAGATATTGTTATCTCGGAAATTATTGGATCTACAGAGATAATTTTAGTCTGCTTTACCAAAGGCCTGAAAAGGTGCTATCAAAAATTAGTCTTTTAGAGTTATAGACGCCAAAATCTGAAAAAAAATCCGGATTTTTTGATTTTGGACAAAGCTGCGTTCGGCACACAAGGTCACAAACATGGATTATTCATTGGGCCAACATTATAAACAAGTTTGCAAAAAATCAGAACTACCGGATTTGACATAAAGTACCCTGTGTTTTCAGGCGACAAGGTTACTGGATTAATTAAATAGGGGTGGCTTCAAAACTTGGTTTTCTTCTATGGTATATTTATACGTCTTTGCAGGATATGTTACTGCTTTTCTTAAGCTGCTACTAATATATTTATAATATTTCTAGTTTAATGTTATATCTCTTTTTAACCGACTTCCAAAAAAGGAGGTTCTATGTTCGGCAGTGTGTATTTTTTTTTAATGTATGTTCTCCGATTTCTCCGTCAATTGTGGACCGATTTTCAAAATTCTTTTTTTATTCGCAATCCTATACCCCTGAGGTGGTCTCATTGTCACCAAGTCAGAATCTGATTATGGGATCCCATGAAAATCGAGGGAAACCCTCTAATTTTATAGGCACATACAATGTTTTTCATAAACTTTCTGAGGCAATTCAAATATTTGTGCCTGGTAATCATCATCTCATGATGATGGAAGGTATAAGTTAGGATCTGATGATGAGATCCCATGAAAAATGTTTGTTCAGAGATATTTTCGCCAATTGTCAACCGATTTGGATGATTTTTTTTGGCAGAGTATTTTCCCGGCCTGGTTCCATTTCAATTTGGTGCAGATCTGATGAAGAACTTCAGGAGATAGGCAACGGAACTTTAATTTCGGAAGCCGGTGTTTTTGGTTATTTCGTTTTTTGACACCGACTTCCGACATTAAAGTTATTTTACATTTTGTAATGTTTTGTTTTTTGAAGTCGGTTGTATTTTTTTGTAAAAAAAGATTTTAATTTTTCACTTTTAAGTGATACCTGCGTACCCATTCATAGCGTACCGGCGTGATGTTATGTTATGAAAATAAAGCTTTCTAAGGGCTTTCGGTGTAAAGGTCTCGTCAATACGAATGAAATAAGCCCAAGCACTTGGTAGTTCCTACATACCGATTTGGAGTTCCCTTGACTCTCTGTCGTCTCCATCATCAGATCTGCACACGAATATCAAGTTTTTACCAGATGCGTGCCTACAATTTCCGACAGTTGTCCTCGATTTCTCAGGGTTTCCATCATCAGATCCTAAAGTGGTGGCAATAGGACCACTTCGGCAGCATACCCTTTCATATAAAAAAAGATTCATCGAAATCGGTTCATAAACGACAAAGTTCAATTGAGAACCTCCTTTTTTTTAAGTCGGTTAAAAATAAAAAAGGCAAATGTTTTATTCAGAACCTTTTCCAATTTTTAAAAATTTTCCTGGCCATTAGTGTTGAAAATAATTCAGTAAAGCCATTAGATATTTTTCTTTTTAACTTTTTAATTTGGCAAACGGTTTTTGTTAATATTTGACGTGATAACGTCTTATAAATCGATGAACGCTGGCTGCACGCACGAAAAAGTGTCACGTACCGCCTGAGCCGAGCGTGCAAGCGAGAGCGCGGTACAAGCGATAAAGAGGCACGACCGGCCTAAGCGATCGGCTTGTTTGTTAAGAATTCAATTGTTTTCTTATGACGTTATCACGTAAAATTAACGTCCGTAAACCGACTTTACAGACAACCAATTTTTTCAACGATTTCGACCAGCTTACTTTCGAAAATAGGATTTTTAGGAGGATATTTGAAATATAAATTACATTCAGAAAGCAGACATTGCAATTTAACAAAAATTGACTAAAGAGATTCTGGAATATTTTCCGCGGTTGGAAACCTCTTTTGTCTGTAGTTTTAATTGAAACGAAAATGCCTGATCCTTCTCGTATAACATATTCTTAAGCTATGTGTCGTGTGGTTTGATTTGTAACTGCGTTTTTGACTGTGAAAACAAATTAAGATATACATAAATTCTTCGAAATACCTCACATAATGATTTCTTAACTAATTTTATTTAAACGTTCTAATTTTCAATCGACAAGTTAAAAAAAAATCGTAACAGCAACTATTATCTTAAAGAATAAGGAACATCTTCGCTTCTGAACAGCAAGTATGGGTTTGGGTAGATACGGTAGGAGCCGATTCGACCTAGTGCGGGAGTATCGACCGCGGGCGACCCTGCCGCAGAGTGCTGGCTCAGCTCGACGTAAGCGTTCCTCTCTCCCCTACACTACCGCTTACTCGTACACTCCATCAGCGCTTTCACATACAATTCCCGTAGTATTCTCCTACAGGTGTCTTCACAGAAGTATACAAACTTGTGATCATTGAAACATCATGGCAGTCTTTCGGTAATAATTTGTTTTTAGGGTAATCATTTTTTTACGTCTTCTGGAAAGTGTCCACTTGATACAATTGAGCTGTACAATTAAATAGACATTACAGTCTATTTAATTGTACATTTGTGTGTATTTCTTTGACTTCAGCCTTCGGCAAGCAGTCTGTCTAGTTCATGCATTTTGGACATACGATTTTTAAGACATGGTGTAGGGCCTACCTGAGATGATGTTAGGGAAGGTCTCCAAAGAGCTAGAGTTAAGTCATTTGGCTTGCAGATCAACTCAACTAAATGTTAGGCCATGATAATTGGCAGCAGATACGTTCTTACTCCTGCTGTTGTTTCATCTATATCACCTTTATATCTCGATGGCGTTCGTATTGACTACACTGAAACTACCAAAGATCTGGGTGTTATTATTGACTCCAATATTTCCTGGCGTGCGCAGGTCAATGATGAGTCGAAAGCTCTATTTTTCTTTTCATTCGCTGAAATGCCTTCAGCAGGGTGTCTTGCCTTTGAAGTCGATAATCTCTTTGGCCCAAAAACTTAGTCAGCCGATTATAGATTATGCCGAAGCCTAAACCTGGATGCTACTGAAGAGCTATTAAACAAGCTTGAGCGACTGCAAAATTTATGCATTAGATTTGTGTTGGGTCTGCGAAAGTATGACCATGTTTCTCACCTTCGTAAGGACCTCAAGTGGCTCCCTATCCGTCTTCGCAGGAATACTCGGATTCTATGTCTTCTTTTCAATATCCTTCACAACCCGTCTTACCACTCTTACCTGCGTAAGCGCATTTCTTACGCTCGACCTAGTGTCGCTCCGTGCAGATCACACCTCAGATCCCTCCTTAAAACCCATCCTCATAAATCCAGCTACTATTCCTACTCTTTCTCTTTGGAATTCAATTCCGCCTAGCATTCGAGACTCCAAATCAATTTCTCTTTTAAAGAATTGACTTAATGAGCACTACCTCTCCTATGTATTTATTTATTTATTATAGCTATATAATTATAGTATTCGGTATTTATATTTTACTAGCTGACCCGCGCAACTTCGTCTGCGTCACAATTTTCATTACTGCTCCGCTCCTATTGATCTTAGCGTGATGATATTAGCCTATAGCCTTCCTCGATAAATGGGCTATCTAACACTGAAAGAATTTTTCAAATCGGACCAGTAGTTCCTGAGATTAGCGCGTTCAAGCAAACAAACAAACAAACTCTTCAGCTTTATATATTAGTATAGATAAGTACCTATATTTTAGTTTTTATTTTAGTTTCTTCTCTTGTTCTTACACACTATTGTCTACATTTCTTTTTCATTTCTCCTGTCGCAGGTCAGCTGGAAGAAATTTCGTTAGAAATAAGCAGTTCCTTTGTACTCATAATTATAATGTTAATAATTACTGTTTTTCTGTGTGTACATAAATGATAAAATAAATTAATAAGCAATCGACTATGGAAGACTTACGGTGCGGTGGTACCTACCGCCTGCAGTAATGGAAAAAAAACCTCGCATTAAAACCTACCAAAATGATGATATATTAGTTAAGTTTAAAAACAGAAAGTATGGAATGGTGACGTCACCGCTAGCAGCGACCTTGCCACTAGAAAAATGTGCCGCGTCGCCGCCGAGGATGCTGGCTCATCACTACGATCGCTCGACGGCGTCCGGACATCGCACCCGCTCCCTGCTAGCTACTACGCAGCGGGTTCGGGCATCATCAGACCCCGGTTGATATGTTGTAAACATTTTTGTTTTGTTTTCGGCAAGTCGAGTGTCGGGACTAAGGACAATATGTGTGACACAAGTTTTTGTATGAAAACCTGTCAAATCCGGGAGATAAAGCTTTTACTAATTATAAACGTTTGGTCATAGAATATTTGCAGCTATTGTACTTCATAAAACAATACGCTGCGTGCTATGCTGCTGTGATTGTTCTTAAAATAACCTTCAAATAGCTGTAGCCTTTGGTTCCTACTTGGCTTTTATAGACAAAAGTTTACAATTCGATTGTTGCTACATCTTTTTGTGTTTAGAACTTTAGAGGATGAAAACATCCGTTGAGTAACTAACTTGTTGTTTCAGACCATAAAGTAAAGATTCCTGTAACTTTGTTGCTGAAACAAAAAAGTGAAACAGTTTAGAATAGGTAGTTATTGAGACAAGTTTTTGCAACTGAAAAGTAGTCAATAGTAAGAAATAATTTTGAGACAACTAGGACGTCAAATTGGTATATCTAGACACTGAGTTCTGTTTAGCAATACAGATATGACCGAGGTTTTATAAAGATTTAACAAATAAAATATGGATTTCATTACGACTTTATTCTTGGGGTTACGTTTAGTATTTTTTTGTTCCTAACATAGAGTTGCTTAGCTAAAGCCAGAACAGAAATGAAATAGAACAAAAAAAACTCTCTAGAGAATATTTACGTTATACATACAGCCATGTTATAAACTATAAGTTAATGGTATTTATGAACGACAGGCCAAATAAATAGCAGTCACCAAAAAGCCTTGGTCAGAAGTTCAGTCCAATGGCATCGTAGAAATAATTGTCCCATATATTATTATGATGTACGCCTACCAAATGGGCCATTACACTGGCCGGGGCCGCAGTAACAATGCCCATAATTCTCCTCGACTTCATTAACAGGCCTCCATTTGCATGACAGCCTCTACTTATGTACCGCTATAGTCCGTAATAAGCGGCCGATGGTACGAGAGAGCGGAGGTGGTTGTACCCTCAGAGCATACCACTACAAGTCCATACATATACCAGTTCTATCCTCCACACAAAATATTTCATTCAAATCTGAGCCTTATTTCTAAGATATAAGCAAATCTAGGATGTTGTTCAGATGAAAATGCATCGTGGTGGAATCCGTGGCGGGTAGGCGGCGCGCAGGCTGTCTCGCTCTGGCGGGGCGTGGCGCTGTGGGACACGCCCCTCGCGTCCCTCTACGCCGTCTCGTAGCCCGTAGGCCCCGTAGCTCCTCTACGAGATATGGACTGACTATGTTGACTTCAGACGTCGTTTGATAAATGTACAACTAAAATAATGGATTCATGGCTGAACTAAGTATCTACATAATTATGTAATTGCATATTATATTGGAACACAAAATATAATTTTTGATTAAATACAGTGATTAGTATATTTTTATCAGCTTAGTTAATACCTATATTGGATAATATGTCGAGGGAACTATTATGCGCTTTGCTTTTAAGACGAATGGCAGGGAAAACTCTGGAAGGAAACACTGACGTTTTGGTGTTGTCTTTCAAAAAGTTCCGTTTCAGGCAACCAGTGTACTTTGGACGTATTGAGTTTGGTAGATGAGAAAGGCGTATGTAGGTACCTAGGTAGATGTAGGTATGTATGATACGTAGCAGGTGGCGTTCCTATAGATTTTTTCCTAATACCATAGGAAATAAATCTTAGTGTATGTTTATTTGTAAGTACAATATTCTCATGCAGATGTAGGACTTAGGTACATATTGCCATTCTGCTGCAGACAGACAGCATTCTATGAAGAATCATAACGATTCTCAATAAAAATGTATAGATTAAACTATACATGAAAAGTACCTAAGTAGTATTATTTCTTCATTTTGTATCTTATCGTCGAAAAAATACATATAGTAGTTTCTACGACTCTCTCTGACTAACTGGAATAATAGTTGCTGATGATTTCCTTTGTTTTTCTTAAAAAAATTACTTCTTTATTACGCCATAAAATTTTCCTGGTGAGACGGTAAAAAAGCACACATTTTCTTCCCTACCTAGCTTGCTTTGTTATCTAACTTGTGACTTATTCATTATTCTTATCCTATATTCTTAGAAATAGTCTCAGTTGCTTGATGCAAGAAATACTGGACCGGTTAACGCTTGGAGGAGACCAATGATCACAGTCAACGTCTTTCGGCTAGAATGGTGATATGAAGAATGGTGATGTTGGAGGTCCTCCCACAAGGTGAGCCGATGACCTGGTGAAGGTTGCGTGTAGCCAATGGATGCGAGACCCACAGGACCGGTTGTTGTGGCGACACTTGGGGGAGGCATAGGCCTCCCCCAAGCTCATAGCCGAAAGACATCGACGAGACGCAGAAGGGAGTGTCAGACTCTTACTAACCAAAACCCATCCGTGTTCCCCATAGTGCCCCTTGCGTTCCACGGCCGCGATGACTCTTTCGAACAAATTGCATCCCTAGCAGGCATCGCACAATCAATCATACGCATAAGACATACATAGTTCCACCTATCATTGGCTAATATTGTTGGTAACAATTTATTTCTTGATCCATGGGAACATCATAGCCGAGCCTTTGATGTATGAATAACTTAGGCAAACCTACGACACAAACTATAATAGTGATACCAAACAAGAACAGAGATAAAGCCGCAGATGCGGCCACAGAGCAGACGTAAGCCTTTTGTTTCAACGCTGTTCAGTTCTTAAAAATATTTATTCACTCTACAAATAATCGGGCATTATATCCGTCTCGCTTATTGGTATTTGCCTCGTTATCAGAGAATACGACGCCTTCATTCCTTATAACAATTCAGCGTCAAGTTACTTAGGTACATCGCCGTGTGACGGCATTGTACAATAGGTACCTAAGTACTCACAACTTAGTTGTTATCGTGTCGAACAAGCGCCGGAACTCTTACAGACAGTATTTGTCTTGATCTAATTCTCGTAACTGATTTAAACTTGACTCTAAAATTGATCATTTAAAATGTAGTATTTAGACTTTTTCAAAGTTAACTACCAAGTTAAGTTTTTCCTACAATCTTAACATATCGTTAGAAAATAAAATAAAATTACCGGATGGTACGGAATCCTTCGTGTGCGAGTACAAATCGCACTTGGCCGGTGTTTTATTCATATTTTACATGTTCATATGTACTTAGAATTGAAAAGAAAGAAATTTTTGTTTTAATCTAACTAACTCTCGTCGCAAATATGAATTGATTCCGAAATTGATCATATGAGTCGCTTTGGCGACGCTGTATCCACTCTCAAGTACATACTTATGTATAAATTCTGTAAAAAGCAACTAATGCTACACAGTAATACGTTACCAGGAATGTGGTGCAGTTTTCTTCCTTCTACGCAAATAATAACACAATCTTAAACCACAACAAAAAACTGTGCTGCTACGGATTTTCCTAATACTTTTAATGCAAAAGTAGTATTTTTTTTTTCTCAATAAAACTTTTCCTAATTTGAGAACTGAACCCGGAACCCAGTACTCAATAGTAAACTAGTGAGGCAGTCAATCATAACGGAACCAGCACGAGTAACTCCGCTGCAACAATGTCTCTTGTTTACGGAATCAACTCTGATTTACGTAAGAGTGTGATTCAATCTCCTCAATAATTATAATAGTGATAACAGTCATTTTAAATGGTTAAATTGTATTGATATCTGATGTATCTATCCTAAACTTCACTTAACATCGATGTTTACTTTCATACGGCACGTGGCAAAACGACCTAAGATTAAGAAAACTGCTGGAAAATCACTTAATACTTTGAAGGAAAACTATCAACTAATCTGGATTTACACCGCCAATTATAAGTCTCTGGTTCATAAATGTTATATATGAAACTGTACCTAAACTACTGCTGTAACTGTTAAAAAGAAAAGAAAAAGAAAAAAAAAATAATGAAAAAAGCAGAAGAAAGAAAGAAAAAGCGAAGAAAAACGCGCGGAGCGGAGAAGCGGAAAAGAAAGTTTAAAAGAGATTTTATAGTCTTAAGATCCCAAAGCCCCAAGAAGTTATTTATTTTCTACTTATTTTCTCAGTAACAAAATGTGTTAGGTAGAGTAGTATGCACTTTGAAATGCCATCGGTCCCAACTAGCTGGTACCTATGCATACGATAGGTACCAGCTAGTTGGGACCGACGACATTTAACTAAATTCTGTAAAACATAGATACAAAAAACCATTCAAGTTCGAAATCTTATTTATTTTTTGTTATAGCGGCAATATAAATAGGTACACAATCTGTAAAAAATTCAACTGTCTACCTATTATGGTTCTTGAGGTACAGCCCGCAGACAAACAAACGGACGGACAGAGGAAGCTTGGTAATAGGGTTCCGTTGGTTACCCTTCGGGTGCGGAACCCTAAAAATCAGCACTCAGATTTTGATAAACGTTACTTTAGCACCTGGCTCCTGTAACTTGGCCGTCGGCCTACGCTAGCATGTACCTATACATAGAGTATGCGTACTTTTAAAGTACAAACTAACACTATCCCACCCATTATGTTACTGAGAAAATAAGTAATGTGTGGCGGCTCTGAGATCTTGCTTCATTCGTTTTATTACATTTTTTTATAGAAACAAAATTAATAAGTAGCCAAGTAGGTATCGGTACTTTAAACAATAATATGTGCATTATTACTTTAAACATAAACAATACACACTTACCTACCGGTGTCGACCTCAATTTCCTGCAACTGTTGGGCAATCGATGTGCGCGATGGATGGCGTCGCAAACTTTACCTTTGCACAATAAATTGCCACCAACAAGAGTCATTGGACTCATACTTACGGTTTATGTTGAATCAACAAAATACTTAATTATTCCTTTCAATTAGGCAACCTTCATTATTATAATTTTATTATTATTAGATATACTTAGGTTTAGTAAAAAGTCATGAAGATGTCATTTAACTGTATTGATACAAATCTGAAATCAATTAAAACCGAGTGGCATAGTTACATATAGAAAACCTCCGTTGAACTATTATAATATATAATATTATTAGGTTATGGTTAATGTTTTTTAAAGGAATTCTTTCATTGAATGTGCTACACTTTCTCAAAGAGCCATAGTCTTTTTATCCCGAAAAAATAAACAATGTTCCTGTGCGATGGGTCATGGGAACGAAGTCGCAGGGAAAAGCTAGCATTAGATAAAGACAGGCAAGGTTGATTGTTACTTCTACAAGCATCTAGGTGCCAACTGGTGTACCTATAGCTCTGCGTAACCCTTCGGAAGAAAACAGGCGTAAAGATTTTGTTATGTTCTATAAGCTTACCAAAATGAACTTTAACACAACAAAAACTTGTTCTAAACTTTCACTACCTATGTTATTTCTTAGGTATGTCTCTATTGAACCTCGATTACACTCAAATGTTGATTTATTAAAGCAACAGAAAATGAGAACAAAAATTTGCAAAGATTTCGCCTTCCTTGCTAAGGTTTTTCTTGATTGCCTCTACTTGATTGTACTTATAAACAAAGTCACTTGATTGTCTTTCCGCTAACTTCTAATTCACACAACGAATTTTGGTACGGAATTCACCAGTAGAAAGAGTAATAAACGAGAAAGATATGTGTTGTAAATAGCAGGGGTGGTGGCTAGTATGTACTAAACAGGTGTTTTAGGTCATGTAGCAAATTTACCTACAGAAAATAAAACTTCATTGAAATTTGTATGTATTTAGTATCATATATTCGTAGTCAATATTCCTTCCTACTAGGTATAATTCAGTACCTAGATTGAGTATACATCTGTACCTGCATATTTAAATCGTCCAATTCCCTCAATTATTTTAAGTACCTACTTATAAATGAAGTTACCAAGTAAAAACTAAGTTACTTTAAACTCAAGTCGGAGTGTGGGAGTTTATTTATAAATCATTTTAAATGTTTAATTAATTTAGGTCTATTAATATTTTTGCGACTCCTAGGATCAAAATGAGCTCCTTTAATACCTTGAGGACAGAAAATCTGTAAATTCATTTGAAGATGAGTGTGTGTTTGATATAACACGTGTCAACAACATTTACGTAGTTGTTATTGAAAAAAATAGTCAATTATAAGTGTATAAAGTCATTATATTACAAATTCAATTAATATTTTACGGTACAATGATTGAGTAAGCGCCAACATTTTATGCTCCTTTGTTTGGACTTACGGTTCTGTACAATATTTGGATCTCATTAGTTAATAGATCAATTTTATGTTAATAGATAAATAAAAGAATATTTTCAGAAATATTTTATTAGGAAAACACAAATCCTCCTATAGTTAATATTCGTCATTTATGTATCTATTTACAATTATTTGATTAATCAGTTTTCATGACTCATTTACTTATTCATAAATTTTAATTTTAATAATACATATAGATTAACGAAGCTATGCATATCTTACGACACAACCATATATTTAACACGGTGCTTGCGAGCCGCCCCCACGTCGGGGTCGACGGCTACATTGTTCCACCTTAATAAAAAGAAACTATAGAACTGGAACTGATGATAATTACATTTCAAACTTAACAAAAGCACAAGTGTCGGCCCTGTGAGACACCCGCGCGCTCGGTCTGGGGACCGGCGGCGGAGGCTCAGTAGCGCTGCCAGGCGCAGGACGAGGCGGCGGCGGAGGCGCCGGGCCGCGGCGCCGCGCCCTGCCGTCACAGTTCCGAGAAGAACTCAGGGGAGGAGTGCGGCGTGGGCGGCGCGTGCGGCACCGCGTGCTCGCGCGCCGCCAGCGCCAGGCGCTGCTTCAGCACGTCGCGCTCGTGCGTCACGCGCGCCACTTGCAGCTGCAGCACGTGCAACTCGTCCTGCAGCGACCGGTTCGTCAGCTCCAGCTCCTGCCTCTGTTGTAATCGTTTACTGCGACAGTTTTGCGCGTAGCCGCGGTTTTTTAGTGTGCGTCGTTTCTGCTTCAGTCGTGTCACGTCTTCTCGGGGGAAACCATGGAGCCGTTTGTTAAGTTCTCGCACGCTCAATGTCATAAGCAAATCGTCACTGATAAGGTCATCCCCACAGGAGGAAGGCTGGTAGGATGGATGGGGTCCCGTTCGAGGGGACATCGCTGAGCAGGAGCTGGCAGGGCGCAGCGCGACCTGTTGCATGTGGTGATCCTGCTCGCGCCACTCTCGTCGATCCCATTCTTCAAAACTGCCGCAAGGAACTGTACGCATGTCGAGCGGCTCTCGCATGTGTGGTAGCCAAAGGACGTCGTCGACCAATGCCGCTCGACAAGGACTTCGTCCAACAGGCGCTGGCGGGGTCTCCGGAGGCGTGCTGGGGTCTACAGCGATGGCCACGTGAGGCTGAGGGTAGGGACCCGCGTCTGGCCACGGGCGACACGCGCGGGCGCATGCAGGCGGAGGTTCTACCATCTCTTGCCAACCAGTTCGCAGAGGTTCGCGTTTCACAACATTGTGGTCCTCGAGGTGGTCGAGCTCAAAGTTCTGCACATACTCGTCGGCGAGCTGGTCTTCCTCACCGTCGCGGTGCGGCTGCGGGGGCAGGGTCTGCATGGCGCTCGCCTGGGAGCAGTCGACGAGCGCGTGTTCCACCATGGGGCCGTGCGGGGCGCACGCCGGCCGGGAGCGGACTGCCGCCGCGGCACAGGGCGGCGCAAAACTCCGCCCTCCGACCCAATGACGTTTCGCGACGCGCGCATACTCATACAGCCTTTATTTTCACTGACATAAGTTCGCTAATACCAGGATAATATCATAACATAATACAATAATAACATGACATACATTACGAAATATACGTGTACTTGAGTAGGTTCGGTATAGCAGCAAATAGAATGGATATCACGTATGTATATTTGCATACTATTTATATGTTTTCTCTAAGTTATAGATTAATAAAGATGCTGTGATATAGTTGCATGGATAGCTACGTACGAGCTATACGTAAATGTTTATGTCTGGTAATATTATTTCGACAAAACTAGTTGCAAAATTGGTCCTTCGCGTCGATGCCAAAATTTCGTAGCACCTGTGCTACACCGTACATTTTTTCGTAGCGGTGCTACAGCGATAGTACTAGGTAGTCAGGGGGCCTACAGCGGCAGCGCTACGTCTAGGTAGTAAGTTTTTGCACCAAGTATGTTGATGACAAACTTCTTTTTTGTGTTTTGTTTTGTATCGTTATATTAATTATTTTTTGTAGGTATTTCAATTTTATACATTGTATTTAGAAGCAGTTAGCCAACTGTTCATGAGCCCATATTACATAAACAAGAATAAAATGTACTAAACGTAAACTGAGATGTCTTCTTGTTTTATATGAATTATCATATCCAATTAATTAATTAATACGAAGCAGGGCAGCGAGGAGGCTAACTGTAGAACAAAGTGATTTCACGCGTGGCGGCCCAAGCCTAGGGGTGCGGTGGACTCAAGCACAATCGCGAATTACATGTAATCACCGGGTAAGCGTGACCTGCCACTCTCGACGTTCAACCCCTTCCTTATTATCCCTTAATAATTGAAACGATGCGCTTGTTATTACAAGACAATGGGTTATGATTTGTGTGCAAATTACAAGGTTAAATGCTTACGAGGATTTTACTATGAGTCTGGTATGATGGGTGTAGCTGTAGGTATAAAAAGTCTGTAGGCAACATTTTTTAAAATAGTAGTCGCGCCAACTGATTATAAAAGGCGGCCAAGTGCTTGCGGATCCAAACGAACCATTATATTTTTAACACGTTAATTTAAAACCATAGTTACGAGAAACTTCTTAATTCCGTTATCCGTAAAATTGACAAAATGCTGTCAATTTTAGTATTTTTTAAGGCAATGCCGAAAATGATCTAAGCAGTAGACAATAAAACAATAAATTGGAGGAAAAAACTGACAATCCGTTTCCATCGGTCTCTTAACATAATATCTAGTTACTCTGGATAGGGTTGCGCCACAGTCGGCACTCGCGGTGCGGAGCGGGTGCGGCGGCCCGTGAGCTGACGCTGCCGCCGCTGTTTGCTCTCCACGGTCAACATTGTTAGTCGCTTCCCGCCCCCGCAACCCGCAACCCTCTCCCGCAAATGTTATTACATGATTAACCCGACGCCAACACGTATCCCACTTCTGTTTGGCCTAGCTTTGTTAATTGCCCACTTTGAAACTGCGTACATCAATTATTTCATCAAATCAAACAATTCCGAATCGAAACACTGGCAGCTATGTGATTTTGCTGAGTTTTGGACTATGGTGTGGATGGGATGAATGGGATTATGTTCCGTAGAAACCTACATGATTACTAGGTACGTAGTCAGTATAGATTTTGAAAAGGTTGGTTGCAACTCTTCTAGGTACCTACTCAACTAATTAAGTACTTAGTAAATGTATTTCTTCAAAATATCTATGAAGGAGCTCGTGACCAAATAATAGCAGCCGCACGGGTCGATCTTCAAGGTTAATCCACGCTAGCCGAGGTCGGTATGAGGATGGGTGACCATCGTTAACATACTCCATCGCGACTCGAAAAGCACGTTAATAAACCGTTGGTCCGTGCCGTCATTTGTAAATCTTAGTCAGTCGTTATGGATTGTCAGAAGACAGAAAATATGACAGCCAAAAAGTATCGTGATACCCAGTTATACTGGATTGTGGACGTCAGATAAATCAGTCGCTTCACGTAAAATACTAGTATTCAGTTGAATCCGGTTTAGCTGAAGCCGACTCCAATATAGTTGGGATAAGGCAGGGCAGGTGTTGAGCAGTATGGATTGGTGCCCGGTTGATAGCAATAGGCTTATCTTCAATAGGCTAGTTTCCACCATCAATAAATTGCAAATCTATTTAGTCCGTCAGTTAGAGTATTGAAAAATAATGGACACGTACCTATTTTTTGTTTTTGTAAATCAATGAATATTGACAAAGATAAAATGCATCAAAAATCGGGAGAGGGGGCTGGTGACGTCACGTCGCTAGTAAAATTGTACTATCGTAGTGACGTCACGCGAGTTTTCAACGTACTGTATCTTCGTCATTTTTTGTTTACGTGAAAAAAGAAAAAATACGTGTCCAATATTTTTTGGAAATCTATCTGACGGACTAATTCATATTTTTCAGTAAAATACCCTCAGCCTTTATCAGCAGCATTATCCCATTTCCAGGACACTTCCTACAACTCATTTTTTCACTTCGCTCGGAGAATATAAGACGGCGTGGTGACGTGGTGTTATGACATACTTTGCAAATACGTATTGGATTTTTTACTTATCTATGTTACCTAATAGGCATAACTCTTTTTTTCAGCCTATAGGTACTGTCCCACTGCTGGGCAAAGGCCCCCAACTCCTTCCATCTCTTCCTAGGCCGACCCGGCGGCGCCGACAGTCCTCAGGCGCCACATGCTAGTACACCAGGTACCTAAGAGATACACTACTTATCTACCTAATGATAAACTACCAACCTTACTTTAGATAATTATTTCTATACCAATACACTAAAAATAAATTAATAAAATTAAAATTCAAGTCGGTATGCACCATCCTGTTTAAAATGTTGTAAGTACCACCTGGCATTGTTATCACCGTGCAACAGGAACTGTGATAAGAATGGTTGGCGCGAGGCTCGGTCGCCCTCGCCCGTAAGAGGTTAGCTCCCAGAGGCGGGACACGTTCGTGCGCCGCTATCCAGCCTCTTCATCAATTGATTCCGCGCCCTCGGCGACGACTCAATAGGACGACGATCCGCGCTTTCCACTAAACTACAAACGTCCTAAATTCGGATTTGGTGACAGAAATGTGGAAAAGCCGAGTTGATTTTTTACCCGACTGCACCAGGAGGGCGTAGTTGTTATTTTTTTCGAGTGAAAAAAACCTATGTGAGTATATTCTTTGGCACGCTCTGTACCCTGAACGGCTTGATGGATTTAGCTTGAAACTTGCTTGAGAGGTGGTGTGTGAGAGTGACACTGGCTATATAATAAACCGGACAAGTGCGAGTCGGACTCGCCCATCGATGGTTCCGTACTTTGTAGATACATATAACTTTAAATAAAAACTTTAGGTATTTTATTTTTATTTAATAATAAATGTATAGTTATCAGATCTTTCCCTATAAGTCTCGACAGACAGACGGACGGACGGACGGACAGACAAAGTGGTTCTATAAGAGCTCCGTTAATAGGGTTCCGAAAAAAAAAACGGAACCCTTATAGGATCACTCGGGTGTCTGTCTGTCTGTCTGTATATAATATATGGTTTTGAAGTTATTCAAGAAATTAGACGAAAAATGACCATTCCCCCCCCCCCCATCTCCGAAACTACTGAGCCTCAAATTTTGAAAAAAAATCGAGATAATAGATCTTTACCTAAAGATTACAGGAAAACCTATTAGAAGTCTGAAGTGTTAATATAACATGTTAAAAAAAAAATTCGTTCGTTACCCTTTGCAGGCGAGTCCGACATTGCGCATCACTCGCCATACTGAACTCATGCTTTGTAAAAACAACTGTAAGCGATCCGTGTAAGGTTGAATTTGCAAAAAAAATTGTTTATAGTATAACTACACACAACTCACACATGACACTTAAAACATGACAGTTTTTGACGACAGTTTCGAGTGTTGCATTTTTTGGGTTAAAAGTTATTGATCAATAGGTTCTGTTGGTTAAGCATTCACTGACGAAAAGTTATGTGGGCGAAAAGTTCTATGGATAAAAAGTTAATGCGTTAAAGATAATGTTGACCAACGGTTCATGGGCCAATCGACTGTTGGTGAAATGTTACAGTTTCATTCTAAACCTATATACCTACCTAGTAAAACTAGTTTCCAAAGTTAAAAGACGGTGATGGTAACATCTGTGTCTTCTGATTTTTTACCCGACTGAAGCGAAACCCGAAAAGAGAAGGATAGGTGTTTGCGTGGATATGGCACGTCTTCGCATTTTCTGCATAACTTTCAGTTACATGTAAACTTGATTATAGAAACTGACACATATCGGTGATCTGTCGGTTTCTATAATCGTACAACGTAGCCACCTCGCATCTGTCCTTTTACACGCATATGTATAAGTATGTAGGATGTACATACGAGTATGTAAAGTTCAAGGGTTATTACGAATACCAGTATAACAAAACTTTAACAGTGATGCTGATAAAGTTTAGTTATACTGGTTGTTTAAAAAAAAAACCCGGGAAGAAACCCCGTAACCCGAGTCATCAACATCAATACATCCCCAGTCAAGCATTTTGTATCGAATCGGAACGCCATCTGAATGTAAATCTGGAGCTACCTGTTGTTCCACCTCCTATCCTGTACGTCTACCATGAGTTTTATCAAATTTTAGTTGTTAACTAAAGTTGCAACTTGCTTGCTTTTTAGTTAACAACTTAAAAACAAGTTAAAAAAAAAAAAAACAAAAACAAGTAACGTAAGTTAGAAACTTGTTTTTTTTAAGTTTTCATACATTTTTTAACTACAGTTGCTAGCGAGTATAGATGAATAAAACTCATGGTAGATGTACTGCTCTCTTTACCCAAGCTGCCCTAGCGACCTCTGTGCTGTCTCCGACGCAATAGAAATGGTGAAGTTAAATCGAATATAAGTAGGTACCTGGTTACAACCGTAACAGCGACACAAAGAAGATAATTTGTTATTTCACGACATTTTAAATAAATAATAAAAAAAAATTAGAAAAATACTACCTTAAATCGCGACTACAGTGACATCTATGTATTAACGAGAAAAAATCTTTGCCGTAACGTATTTTTCAGTGCTGCAATACAGCGGTTGCTACGCTGTTGTGATACTTCTTTGCACGCTCAGTTTTAGTTCAAGCTCAAAACAACAGGTGGCTCTGCACGTCTTGTATTCCTTATTACGAAATATTTGGATTGCTAGTATTATCATGTCTACGGTGTTTTCTTACACTTTTGTATTGGAATAGCAAAACATAATTCGTTTAGTACCTAGTCAAATCACAGAAATGTTACCTCTCTAACAATCAACTGGATAAGGTAGGACCTATCAGCATGTTGCGATCTCTTGAGCCCAATCATCTCATTTCATTTTAATTACCTATGCTAGACAAAGTAGCGTCGTCATGAAAATGTATCGTGCTTAGATCATTCCAATATGTATTAGCGTTCAAGGCAATCTGATAATAGTTCATCGGCCTCTGCACATGCTCGTCGCGTCAAAGGTTGAAGAGTGAACGCACGTCGCACTCGGGGCTAATTTGTTATCTATAATAAATTATAATCGCCGTACTGCGGCCCGGACGTAATCAAGGTCAAATCACAAATCTTTATATTTCTTCGGGAGCGTGTAAACAGTAATACCCACCGTCACGTGCTTATGCACATGTAGACTATTATAAGAATCGTCACGTTTTCGCGCCAGTATTTTTGTAACTGTTGCTACTAGCGTCTAGACTACAACGACACATGCCAAATTTTCGGCACTCAAGTGAGTTCAACCCGGCAATCGATTAAATAAAATACAGTTGTAACATTCAAAACTATTTTATTTTTATAAAAATAAAAAACATTTTTTTTTTAATATATAGGCAGAATAATACTAAATATCGTATTATATAAATCATAACAAATTCATATAAATGCTTTATATTTCATAAATGTGATTTTCATAACAACAAAAAAATGCATAAGATTATATTTTTTTTACATAGGTAAGTAAAAAAAAATATTATATACCTTGCCCACATGAGTTTTTGTATATAAAAAAGGACCTTACTTTTTAATTGTACTGTGTATATCTCCATATCAAACTTCGAACTAAAAGAGTATATAAATAATCATAAAATAAATAAATGTACGGTAGGAATCAAAATACAAGAAATTCTATTAGTTTTCTTTCGAGACATGGTTTTAATATCACAACGTAACGTGTGGCACCGATGAGGCGCATTCAGTCTTCATGCTATAAATATCCATTAGAGCTGCAGGTAGTACCGACCCGGTCATCCTACAAATATGCCTAATTAATAGCCCCAAGTTCTACACACTAGTGCACTGACCGCCTACACCACAAATAAGGAAATTTTTCATTTTTAACTTAATTATTAGGTATACATAAAACATACCACATGACTTTCAATATAAACATTTCATGCTTATTAGAAAACAAAAAATAAAAATCTTAATGGCTAAGTTTGATTTTTCGACTTTTGGTAAATTCTTGACTATTTCACCAATGAGTTAATTTTATCCTTATCACGCTATATTTGTAAAATCCTTAACAACCCAAATGTACACTTACAAAAATAAGTTTTGCACCATTTTTAAAAATGATTTCATTCAGTTATATATAAGTTAAGAAGATATTGTTCTAGCCTGATTTATTGCTATTTATTCTTCTTCATAGAGAGTCGACGGTTATATTCTTAGACAGGTTATTTGAAACAGCAGGCACTCTATTAGCATCATTCGAGATTTATGTTTCAATTATTTAAAAATGGCACAATTCTTTTAACCGTGAGTGCATTCCCTGTAAGTTAATTAAATTATGGCACTGCTTGTGTCGGTTTAAAATGCAGCATGGCGTAGTCATGGTAATACATCATGATGGCAAGTGGCTGGCCGAGGATCAGAGAGCTCCACACCATAATGTTGCCCCAGCGCGGGCCCAGCCGGAGCTCGGCGTGGCGGGAGATGATCGCGAGCGGCGGCTGCGCCATCATACCCAAGAATGCCCAGATCCTGAACATCTGCAGCGGCACACTCACCTATAACAGTTTATTGGGCGTAAGTTAACAGCGTCCAGATCGAAGAACTAACAACGCCATGAGAATAAAAGTTTAGGTGGAGAGGAAACATTACAGCTCAAAATATAACCGGCAGTAATTAGCAATATAAAAACTAATTACGAGTAGGTATAGTAAACATCAGCCGGGCTATTACGACACCAGTCTCGCCATTTTTCTTCTATGAGCAATAATAATGATGAGTTTGAAAAGACTTACCAAATAAGAAATAATAAGTATAATAAGTCAAGAGTGAATAGGTTACTTCTAGGCAAGCGTGCTCCATCTTTGACCACATCATCAGGTGAGATACTGGTCAAACGCGTGCCTATCAATAGTAAAAAAAAAAACTTACCAAATATTCATGGAATAGCGCAGATATGGCAAAAACAACGATGCCAGCGTTAAATTTGCTGAATCCCAATTCTGTAATGGGTTTATACACGTGTCTGACGGCCCACATGTGCACGGGCATGTTCCAGGTACTCCAAAATACGGATATGTTGTTGGCGTTCCACCAATCGGCGTAGAACTTGCGGTCTGCGAACTGCAGCAACTCAGCCATCAGGTTCAGGAACGAATGGAAGGTTAAATAGAAGAAGCAGAGCCATATGAGATGGTTCGGCACCTGGAAATGTAGGGCTGAGTTAAAGTATCGCCAAAACTTCGTTAAAGAGATAGGGAAAAGCGCCTACAGGTATTAAAGAACCCATATTGAACGGAACAGTTCCGTGACTCGGTAAGCTAAAACGTGGCTTGCTTATTCTTCTTTTTCTCGTGTGGGCAGTAATGTCTAATGAACCCACACACCCTAGTGTCAAAGTTATTGAAAAACATAATTACTACAATAGCTTGAGCTTGTGACTGAAGTGGTCACGAGCCATGTGAATAGATCATTTAATTAAGAGCTCATAATAGGTTACTGCATATAATTACTAAACAGCGCCAAAAGATATTTTTTTAACAAATATCCGTCATTACGCTCGACTCCAAAATACACATGTTTTGAAGTCTTGCCAGAACGTCTATCAGCAAATCTCGTGCAGTGTCCGCGACCATGCAAACTTGCGTAGGCGGCTATAAGTTTCGAATGATAGGCCCGGACTGGTCATAGGGCAATTCGGGCAAATTCCCGATGGACCGGAGGCCCGATGGACCGGAGGCCCGATGGACCGGAGGCACGGCGGGCCGGTGGGTGTGGCCGATTAGCGGTCGACTTTCTTTTGCTATTTAAAAAAAAACATCGCAATACCTAAGTTGAAGACCTAATACAATATTTACGTTACCGTATAGCTACGAGCTAGACACGAGCCCAAGGTAGGGTTCGAGGACACGGCGCAGTGGTTGAGCGAATGACTGCTGCGCTGCGTGTCGCGGGTTCGCTTCCCGCCCAGAACAAATATGTATTTGGATGGCCTACAGATAGTTGTTCCAGGTCTGGCTGTTTGTGTATGTGAGTATATTTATGTTTGTGAACGCACCTACGAAGCAGGAGAAATTCCTAGTGTCGGGCAAAGTTTTTAAAAAGAAAGAAAGAAAGGGGCCCACTTTCTCTAGACAAGCGACATTCCGTTAGCGGTAGCGCGGCGAAGGCGATTGCCAAAAATTGACAACCGCTGTCGAAATGTCACGTAATCAATCCCTTTTTCGAAATGCCAAAATATTTTGGCATTTCGAAAATCGCATTCGCTGATAGAATGGCACTTTGTTTAGAGCCTCAGATATCCAAAATCACACTTTTTAACGTGGTCTTAAAAGTCGTTCATTTTGCTTTGATCGGGTGCAATAATACTCAAATAGACAAATCTGAGAAATTTTGGACTTTCCCGAAATGTGATGACTTTGAAAGCTCCGAATTGGACGTTTTTAATATGATGTTCATGGCGAATAAAATATATTCTGAGCTTGATAGTGAGGGGGACGAAGACGGTAGATGAAAGGACGACTTTTGGCAAAAAGTTGAAATTTTGGTGTTTTACAAAAGTACCTAAAACGGATCACAAGTTTCCGACGTAATAACGACGTTGTTTAAGGGCCGGCGCACATATGGCGGAGGGCAGTGCAGGGCTTTTTTCAAACTATTTTCAACATTCTATCTATTACTTAACACGTAGTCTCTTCGATGCTCTTTAGGAATTATTTCATGTGTTGAATGATTTTAGATATTAATTAAATGAGGACAATGCAATGTCGATAATAGTTTGACAGTGAAAAATGCTCTGCGCTTTTTTTATGGATGAGAAATCATTAAATAACTCCTCCCGCTCTGGGCGTAGCAGAAGGGAGTGTCAGACTCTTACTAACTAAAACCCATCCGTGTTCGGAGGAACACGGATGGGTTTTAGTTAGTTCACCGCGCCACGGAACGCAAAGGGCTATAGGAGTATAGCCCTTTGCGTTCCGTGGCGCGGTGACTTTTTCGAACCAATTCCGCAACCAAAATGCTCTGCGCTCTGCTCCGCCATAATGTGCCCCGTGTTTTCGCAAATTTTAGTTAGTTTTGTTTTCAGTCTTTGCCAGTTTCGATAAACAATTGACGGGAATCTCTAATTATTTAAAAACATATTAATACCTCGTTAAATAGCTCATTATATTAGGATGTTTTATAATAATTTGTTAGCTCAGTGACACAGTATTTTTTTTAAATATCAACCACTTCGATAATATCCTTTTATATCAACAAAATTTTAATAATAGGGTATTTTACTAAAAGAAATCTAATTAGACCGCCAGATAGATTTCCAAGTGATTGGATCCGTTTTTCATCTCCACATCAGGCAATGTAACACTATTGCGTAGAATTAATTTAATTCGCCCTGATCATCCTTTTTATCGTGGTCGATCCGATCAAATGCCTTGCTATAATCTGTGTAAACCACATCGACCTGCTTACCATTATCCATAGCAACCGTAATGAAATCATTAAATAAAATCAAGTTAAAGTGGTAGACCGTCCTTGCAAAAATCCGTGCTGACTCAAACTCAAACTCAAAATTCTTTATTGCCAACTAAGTGTAGGGTAGGTACAGGACAGATGTTAACAAAAATAGGTAGGTTCTTAAAAGTTAGTTGTCTGTTTAGGCATTGCAATTAAAATGGCAATACATATTTTTTCATTGAATATTGTAGACAACTTACATAATAGTATATTAATTAACAATTCTCATAAATGAAAGGAGCTGAACGAGCTAGCAAGGGCAGGATATAACTGGTTTTAGACAATCGTCTAAAATATTTTAGCTATAATGCACAGCTTGGATATTGGCCAATAATTAGCTATCTCGGTTTTAAAACCCTTATTATGTACGGGTGTACTAAAGCAAATTTCCATACTTTGGGAACAACCCCTTGAGTCAAAGACTTGGAAAAAGAAATTGAGATAGGAAGTGCAATGGAAGGCGCGCATTTAATTAGAAATTAAGATGAAATGTTATCAGGGCCAGTTATTGCAGATGGATCCAAGTTACGAAGTAAACCGGTCACAGCGTCAACATTCACTTCTATATTACAAAATGTCAGATGAAGTACTATTAGTGTCAAAAGGGAAAACAGGAGGCGGACTGGGAGTATTAGATAAAGTGGGGTTGAGGAAAGTCGACATGAAATAACACGAAAAAGCTTCACAAATAGAATCTTCAGTTAGTAATGATTCATCTTTATAATTTAATGTATTTGGTATATCATTAGGTATAGCGATTTTTAACAAAGGTCCAAAAGTGTTTAAGGTTATCTTTAATGGATTTTTCTGTTTGATTAAGATAACAATTATAACATGAGGCTTCCATAGTTTTGACTCTGTTACGCAGATATTTAAAAGTTAATTCGTCAGATTTATTAAAATCAAAATCAAAAGTCGTTTATTCAAATTAGGCTGAGAGCCAGCACTTTTTGAACATCAAGTTTTACAAAAGACAGTCCCCCAAAACGCCCGCCCGTCACCACTTCCTAGTGTTTTAGCTGTGGAGAAGAAGTGGCCAACAAACTCCCCAGCAACACATATGTCTGTTACGTTTTAAGAACTTGAATCTATATAAAAGTATGCTAAGTAATTAATACATGACACGAAATTTACTTGTTAGCTAGCACACTATGATACTGATAATGATAGAAATGTATATATATATAAAAAAACAACGACTTGACCTACATAGTCAGATAAACAAAAATTAAAAAAAAAACAATAAGTATTATATGAATACATATAACCTGTCATACGCTAATTACTTAAAGAAAAAGAACATGATAATTATGACATTGTCTTGCGTTTAACACAGCGACCAACTATTCTTATCGTCTAAATAATCATTAATAGAATAGTGTGCCTTCGAACAGAGGTTAGATTTAACTTTAGCTTTAAATGAGTTAAAAGGCAGGTCAAGAAAAAAAAGTAGAAGTTTATTGTATAAACGGATACCGAGCCCCACAAATGAGTCGCTTGTGCTTGTTTCTAGTGTTAAAATTGTGGATGCCGCTCGTTTTACTGTATAAATATATATTTTGCCTAGTATATAAAATGTTTGCAAAAATAAATTGAGATGCTACCGTGAGAATTCCAATCTCTTTGAAAATTTCTCTTAATGAAACTCTTGACCCTAGCTGATATATTGCTCGCACGGCACGTTTTTGTAAGACAAATATATTTTGTATATCAGCAGCTTTTCCCAACAATAGAATACCGTAGGACATAACGCTATGGAAATAACTAAAATAGACTAACCGAGCTGTGTCAACATCAGTAAATTGTCTTACTTTCCTGACGGCGTATGCGGCAGAGCTGAGCCTTCCCGATAGGCTTGATATATGTGGGCCCCATTGTAGTTTGGAATCAACAGTTATGCCCAAAAATACTGCCGTGTCTACAGTTTCAAGCACCTCGTCACTTAAGATTACATTGGGTCCTAAATTTCTAACATTAGGCAAGGTAAATTTTATACATTTCGTTTTCTTGGCATTTAGAACTAAATTATTTGTCGTAAACCAATCCGTAACCATTGAAAGAGCGTTGTTTACGTTATCGAAATCTTTTCTATTCCTATCTACTTTAAAGATAAGAGAGGTATCATCCGCAAACAATACTACGTCACAGATACCCCTTAAGAAGAATGGTAGATCGTTTATGTGCACCAGAAACAAGAAGGGACCCAGTCAAGGCTCAATCTTGAGGCACACCTAAATATACTGGTAGCCCGGAAGATTTCACACCATTGACATCAACACATTGGAACCTATTATGTAAATATGAATCAATTACGTTAAGAGCTTCGCTTTGGAGACCGTAGTGACGTAGTTTACGCAAAAGCGTGTCATGGTGTACGCAATCAAAGAAAACTCCAATTGTATTTTGCGAGTTCTCCCATGCGTTAAATATATGTTTTAGGAGAGCGACACCCGTATCTGTAGTCGAACGACCTTTTGTAAAGCCGTACTGTTAATTATGGAGTAGTCTATTTAAATTAAAATGTATTAACAACTGAGTATTAACTTTTCAAATATTTTGCTAAATGCGGGTAAGATGGAGATAGGCCGGAAGTTGCCCATGTCATTTTTATTACCTGATTTAAATAAAGGTATGAGTTTACTACTCTTCATAAGATCAGGAAAAGTTCCTAAATCCACGCATTTATTAAACGTTACAACCAGGTAGGGAGCTATATGTATTGCATTAAATCTTATTTTTTTTAGATATCTATTTTTCTTTGATCGTTTTGACGAGTGATGAGCTGTACCAGACTGGATATTTTTTAATTACGTACTAGCTTTTGTGGTATACATATTTATATTTTTTAAACTGTTTTATAGTTTCTATGAAGTAGTCAACCGACTCATCTAGTGACCGTATTGAAAACTCATGTTCCCATTAGTGCCAGAAATCTCGTTATTTAGATAATCAAAATCGCCTTTGCTATAGATATATCGCAACCGCGGCGCGTGGTCAAGGGAAGATATTACAAAGATGTCGATATTGATTAACAACGCAGGGATCAATAGGCACTAGAGCAGGGATGCCCAACCCATCGATTCGATCGCGGCTACTAGTCCAGTCGATGGCAGAAAGGCCAAAAATATAAATAGGTACGAATAACAGACTGCGCAACTATGTAAATACTAAATAGGTTATGTTAATAAGGGAGCGTTCAAGTTTTATGTAACGCAATTTTTGGAGAATTTTGACCCCCCCCCCTCCCCCATGTAACGCGCCGTAACGTTTTTCTGTACCCCCCCCCCCTCCCCCTAGTAAAAAGTTACGTAACCACCAAGAAGTGACCATTTCTACCTAAAAGTCACAATTATGTGGCGTAAAGTACCGGAAAGTCGCTAAAGCTGCCCAAAAATTGAATTGATTGAATTTTTGAGCTCGCTTCGCTCGCTCTTGCATTTTGCACTCTCTGACTTCCTGAGTTTTTCTATATAAATCCACAAAAAACTTAAAATTTCAGTATGAATGTTCAAAATACAATAAAACCCTTCCGAGATGAGGTACAAAATTTTTTTAGTCCTTCAGTTTTTCTGTATTTAAGGGTGACACTCGTTCGTTGACTTTTTGTCACGTTCGGTCCCCTTAACAGGCGACGTAATGAAACCCGTCCGTGGTGGGGTGTAAAAAATTTCTCAAGCGTTTCTGTATCTATATAAAGCTGAAGAGTTTGACTGT
This sequence comes from Lacanobia wlatinum, assembly GCA_947578705.1. Taxonomy (NCBI): domain Eukaryota; kingdom Metazoa; phylum Arthropoda; class Insecta; order Lepidoptera; family Noctuidae; genus Lacanobia; species Lacanobia wlatinum. The sequence goes on along the minus strand of OX388028.1, from coordinate 13,405,817 downwards.
TTTTTTGTTTATTTGCTTGAACGCGCTAATCTCAGGAACTACTGGTCCGATTTGAAAAATTCTTTCAGTGTTAAATTGCCCATTTATCGAGGAAGGCTATATATCATCACGCTAAGACCAATAGGACTGGAGCAGTAATGAAAATTGTGACGCAGAAAAAGTTGCGCGGGTCAGCTAGTGTCTCAATAAAATCACTATGTTTGTGTATGAAATGAAATGATCAGAAGAAAATAAAACCTTTCCGAGCTGGTGCATGAATTTTCGAGCTCGCTTCGCTCGCTCTTGTGTTCTGCCCTCTCTCAGTTAATGAGCTTTCTTGCATCACTTCATAGTTATTTTTATTTAAGTATATAAAACCTATCCGAGGTGCGATGCGAAAATTTTCGAGCTCGCTTCGCTCGCTCTTATGTTCTGCCCTCTTTTAGTTCTTGAGTTTTCTTGCGTTACTCAACAAAGTTGGGTTTAGATAATAATGAAAACAAAATTAAAATAATCTAATTTTCGAGATTGTGTTTGTAAGTAAGTATGATGTAAGAACATTCCTGAAAATAAAAACCTACAGCGCAAATGGCACACCTTCCCCCCTCCCTTTCGAAAAATGGCTTGGATTTCCGTCACCAGAACGAAAGGCCAAAGGTGCAACTCGTAATTATTTGGTGGGGGGGGTTCATATTTGTGGGGTGACAGCACATTATCCGCCCCGGGTGTCACCCATACTTGCTACGCTACTGATATTGACTAAAGTCTAGCGCACACAACTCGTTCGCGAACAAACAATCGTCACTAGTGGCAGAGGTTTTTCTGGTATCTTTTCGGTATTCTCTCAGCAAGATGCACATAATCAACTGTCATCTTTTCGCCCTATACATTTTTATACGATCGCTCAAAAACTGTATTATAAGTCAAAATAGTTTTCAATTTTTCAAGGTTTCGGGGGCCCTTAGTAAGACTCGCCACAGGCGCTTCCGGCACTGAGTAGTTTTCCTCACTCTTAAGAGAGAAGGGCCGACCGCCTCTAAAATGCCCGGGCCGGTATCGGGTCGCAGTCCGGCCCTGTTCGAATCGGTCTAGTCTATAACCAGAAGCGAACAGTTGCTAGATCACCATCAGCTCAACTATCATCAGCGTACGTAGTTCTACAGCTTCTTTTTATCTGGTGCCAACACAAGCCAGTTGGCAAAAAAATAATTAAAGTTGGACTGACGTATTATATTCCTTCTTCTTTGCTCTTTCAGAGCTGTAGAAATACATATGCGATAATTGCGACGCAGAGGTCTAGTAATCTTCGAAATTATCCTTTAGTAGCCTTAAACCCTGGAGAGTGGAAAGAAATGCAAAACTCACAGCTAACTTGAGTAATCTTTCTGTGATCCTTATGGGGTCCATCTTTGCGAAAGTCTCCACGGAATTGGTGATGGTAGGTATCATCCATTGTTGGAACAAGGCGAGAGCAAGATTTATGCCGAAGAACAACTCCAACACTCTTTTGATGACAAACCTCTTGCGAATTCTGAAACCCATACCATTTTAATGATTAATAATATATTTCTAAAACTTATGTAGGAAAAATATTTAGGATAATATAAGTTATTCGCTTGGACTATTGGAACCTAACATAATAATTCCTAGCATGCTCTCATCATACAAAATGTTGAGTAACGGGTAATAAAATCCACCTATCGTCCATTAAACCTCTAGAATGTAGAACTACATAGATATGTACGAGTAAGTGTAAGTGCGTAACCGAACAGCCGTTTTGTCCTAATCCATATCCTATTATACATTTACGACATCCGTTTCCATGCGAATAAGGCACTATCCACACATTTCCAAGTCAGGATCTCACCAGTGTTGTGTTGTGTCCGCCAGAACATGCACTGGGTCACTGACGGTCCGGATACGTCTGACATGGAAATGTGCGAACTCGTTCATACAAAATCTATGCAAATTGCTTGATGCTCTTTGTTGCTTCTCTTCTTCTCTTGCTCATAGTTTTTTTTTCCTTGACCCTGTCTGATCACCCATAGGGCCCTGGCACAGAAATGTGTGGATAACAGCAAAACGGTGAGGTCAATTAGCTCATCCTGACTTTGACTTTGACTTAGATATAAAATTCTACATTATGTGCCGCGATCAATCAATTTAGACGCGCGCCAAACAAAAAGCACACGTGTTCCGAGATATATCAAGACATCCAGTGATAGTAGTCAAGATATCGCCTGTGATATCGCGCTTACAGTGCACGTGAACTCGTTCACGTTTTCTTGTATGAAAACGTGAGTTTATTGCCCTTGTCTCACACCTGCTACTGAAATGTCGTGTACGGTCAGGAACGAAAGTTTGTTAACATTCTTATTTTTATATAATAACTAAATTATATCACAAATTTAATTTACTTATTATTAAAGGGAGAGTGCGAATTTTATGAAATTGTGTTTAAAAAATTCCTAAAACCATTTGATAGGAACATTATTCCAGATACATAGGACATAGGCTAAATATTATGTAAAAATAAAATGTGCGGGCCAGGGCGGGCCGCTATTTCTACTATAAAAGTTGTTCAGTATTTCATAATCTCTTAATCAGTCAGAGTTATGTTGCCGCTAACCGTACTGCCAACAGTACGACATAAAAGCTATTGGCTCAAATTGCTGCAATGATCGTGCGGTTGATGTAATTAAATGTAGGTACTATTAGGTAAATCTGTTACGTTTTTTTTTTCATCTGTCCAGAGCGTCACTAATGAAACTGAAATGTTAACTACCTTTCGTTGCCGACTATACTCAACACAGCGCGCTTATTTACACAATGATAACGATAATTAAAGGTAACAAACAAAAAAAAACAGATGCAATCCAAACTAACCGTGCAGTGCGGGGGTAATTCAACTCATAACAAAGGGTGGGGGCCAACATAAAGTAGGACAAGTCTTTTAGGTTCAGATTGTCGGGGTACTTGGTCAGCCTCGCCGCAGCCGGAGTATCATTTATTAGATCTTCTTTACTCTCTGTAGGAAAAGGATCGTTAGTAATTAGCTGATTACGTTTCTACATTTATTTACAATGCGATTAGTCAACACAAGCCTTTCACGCAACACTCAGATTAGCAGATAAATAATAGATAAAACAAGGATGCGATAAACATAAGCGTCCAAAATTTTTACAATTTATCGATTACGTTGCGTAACGTTATGATTATTATGAATAATTTTATGCGGCATTACAAGAAGTGAAGACTCTTTACAGACATTTTTATCAAAGAACGCTAGTGTACTCAAACCACAGCTTTTAAAATTCTGTTCTTTTACATCAAAAAACTGCAACCAAAGCATTTCTACAGAAGGCATACCTATATTTCAAAAGCTAAAAAAGGCTGCCAACACACATTATAATAAATAATAATCACACTAAAAGCAAGAAAACAAACAAAATGTGAGGCAGGCACGCAGTAACTTGTATTAAACTTACGCTCATGTTCAGCCGTAATTAGTTTATCTGTAATCATTTAACAGTAACCTTTAAACTCTGTATTGCCTAATATATCACTTATTATTTTTTATTAGGTTACATATACACATAAGGCCGCTACTAAAGTTGCTAGTCATTGCAAAAAGATCGTTTTAACTGAATTGGTAGAAAGGCCGTGAGCTTAATAAGGAATTGACTCCGGCTACCAGGCTCAATCGCGATACATCTTCAGGTGGTTCTAATCCCGTACCATCAGTGTTAATGCATGCACACCTGTGTTCACGCTCATCAAAGATGACAAAAGCTGTCAAAGCAGAGCTTTATTTATACACTTTACTGATTATACATATATGATTATACACTTTATTGTGTGTGCCATAAAGTGAATTATTCAATGAATATCGACCTCAACAGTAAATTGGTCTACATATTTAACATCAGCACAATGATGCACGCACCGCTGCCTATGACGGTCGTAATCGAAAGCAAGCATTTATGTGTGACAAAGATAACATATTTCTGTATTAATTATTTTATACCGGCCATAAGTAGTAGTATAAACTACTTCTTACTTATCATAAAAATGAATGTAACACTTACTCCAATTGGGTGCTGATAAACTCTGTCTCCTAAGTTTGTTATCCAGAAACTTTTTCTTCAAACCAAGGCGACACCAATGATTAGTTTGTACATAACTCCAAAGTTTTAAGAAAATAATCAAATAGAGCATACAAACTGTTGTTATTCCAACTGTGAAAAAGGATCTAATTTAGCTAACTTGTCTTTTCTATACAAGGTCACATTAAATTAACTGGTGACAATTCACAGATGTTATTTATAAATCATTGGGAGGACTAAGTAGATCTAGATATTATATTGCTATAATTACCAAAACTGAAATCGTTGCCCTTAACGTGTAAAACCGCAATAGGCAGTAAGACCATAAATAACATGTTAGATATCTGCAATATGACGCCAAACTTCTCTGGTATTAAATCCTAAAAATAAAAACAGACACCATTATCTTCATTGCTGAGTGAGAGGACATCTTAGGTCATCAGTTACTGGGTATGAATTATTGATTTGTTTCAACTTACAACAGCTATACCCTTTTCCAGTAGTAGGCTGACAACGATAGGAACAATGCTAACTGAAACAATAAAAAAACATAGTAAGACATTTTTATGAGGTTTACATATTTTATAGTGTTGTATAGATTTTAAATGATGAAAAACTCACAAATTATTAGAATAACTGAAGGATATTGACTTTTGTCACCCTCATTGTAACCTGTCAACACTATTAGCCATTCAAAGGGGTTAACACGTAGTCCGTATCTGTAAAAGAAGATGAAATTGGAGTGATACACAAATGCCAGCATTACCATATTTACAGTTACAGTGACCACACATGTAGTGCATGTGTAGTTGCCATAAAATCTTCAATGGGTAGACAGATATTAATTTATATGTTATGGGTACAAGGAGTACCTACTGCACACATTACTGCCGCGCTAGCCGGTTTTAGTGCAGTTTTTACAGCCATGACAAATAATTCGTAAATTTTTATCTGCGTCATCTTGTATTTCCTTTCGAGCCTATTTTACGAGTATCTTACTCGTGAAGTCATGACAAAGTTTTCAAAGTCCAGTATAATAATGTTTTCAGGGCTCTGTTTGGACTCCCCCGATATTGCAGTGCATGTTTGCAGACGCCAGCGTAGAAGATTTCTACGCAATTATGCGTAAAAAGGTTGCGTCTGTGGTGCAACGAGTACGGGGGAGCCCGAATAGTGTCCTGAGGATGATTGGCGAGAGAACCGATACAGTTCTGCTCAGTAGGTTCACTGAACTCCATGTGTTGAGAGACTGGTGAACAGTAGGCTCACCGGTTCCTGGTCCGGTGCAGGGGTAGAAGGTGTCTAGTTTAGTCTTCTTAATTTTTAATTACTAACATTAGTTATAAGCAAATTTCTGTTAGTTCTTGTACTTACTTCTTACCACCTTGCCATATATGAACTTTTTTGTCTGAAATATTTCTTTTTTTTTAAGTAAAAAAAGTGCCGAAAATAAACATACCTACCTACTTGATTTTTTTCTCCGCCTCTTAGCATCTCCATACTTCATATACATATTAAATTAATAAAACTCATTTATTTCAAGCTATAAAAACTTACAAAATTGCATAACAAGAGCAATCATTAAATAAATTAAATTGAATTACCTACTTACATTTTGAATGAAAATACAATTGATTTTATTTTTTTCTAAATGTATTGTGCTATACCTACTTATCTAGTATTACCTATACTTAGGGCTGCCATCCGTCCGGGTTTCCCGGGTTTGTCTTAGTATGAACGTCCGAGCGGGATTTTCAAAAAGGTTTCGGGTAAAACCCGAGACACTTGTGTCAGGGAAATCCCGACCGATTGAAAGATTTGCAATAAATGAATACAAATTAGTTAATTCGTAAATAATATTTCTCAATTTCTTCTACATAAGTCGAAAAAGTCAAAAGATTACGGTCTACTATCTCAAAATTTCCGAGAGTTGGTAGCTAAAACTTTCAAGCTCGTGTCGCTTGTCCGTTCTTTCAAACTGTTCTGCGTACCGTGGTGGTGGGAAGCGTCATTTGCTTTTACAGGCTTTAGTCGGCCAATGGTTTTATGTATTTGAGCTAGACCCCCCAAAATGAATTCCTGGCTACGTCTTGCTTGGAGAACTCATACCAGTCTCGATATTTAACAGACAAACTTCGTATTGTTTAATTTCAGTTACTATTGCGTTTGTTAAACAAGCTAAATGAATAAAACAATGAAAATGTACTTAAACGATTTTTATTTTAAAGGAAGGAAACTACAAATATTTTGTTTGGTTGTGTCCACGGAAAAAAACGGCGTCGGGAAATTAGTTGATGGCAGCCCTACCTATACTTTAGGTCTTTTTGCTACAGTAAACATCTATTAAATAAACATTTTAACTTAGTGAAATAATAGACCATTTTTAACTACTTGTAAAGTACTAGCTTCTGCCTGTGACCTTGTGCATATCTCATATCTTTTTCCCTTTCCCTTTATAGCCTTCCTGATTAATGTGACTATCATATAAAAAAAATCCCACTGGTAGTTCCAGAGATTAGCATGTTCAAACAAACTCTTCAGCCTTATTCAGTACAGATTAATACAGGTAGATAAAACATATGCTAAGAAAAAATTCGGTATTCAGGTTAAGTGTATATTTAATATTAGTAAACACCAAATTCTAGATCTAAACTCAATGGTATACTTCATATTTGAATGGGCTACTAAATAAAAAGTATACAACCTGTCTTTTGATGGTTTAATTTTTTAGATTCAAAATTATAGTTATAGAACAAGAACTTGTTGTTTAGATATCTAAAACCATGTTTTTCTCCAAGTTACTCATGGCATACTGCACTTGTGGCAATATGTCATGGAAAAAGATTTCATCAAAGTTCCAAGTTTCCACCAAGCGAAATAGTGGTGATTGTGACCTACCAATAAAGCCATTATACTTACTTGCATACCTACAATAAAGAATACATACATGTCATAAGTTTATCTGTTTTGTTTCCTGTTCAAGGTTTAAATATAAAATTCACAGGCCATTCTACAAAGGCCTTGATATAAAAATCTGTGGCAATGCAATCTTGTTATTTCCTCATTTTGAAAGAAACTTTAGTAACATCTCGCAACCTTGTCTAACTGTAGTAATTACCTTGGATATCGGTCAAAGCTATGCTAATGCAATTGATACAAAGTCCATTTCTTGAAAGATTTAAATAAAAAATGTCATACAAGAAACCATACCCTGAGTCATTATTGTACTTTGGAATCTAAATAATATGTGTCAATGCATGAGCAAAGAATGTGTGTTCAAAGAATACAAAACTTTAGTGCTATACATACCTGGTTCATCATTCTGAGCAAAAGAAAACAAAAATTGGCAATTAAAATCTAGTTATGGTACAAAAAGTTTTGACTTATTAAATCTATAAGTTGTCAACAAATACACTCACTTTAAGAAGTTCTCAAGACCTAAGCGGATGCCACCCACAGACAGCATTAAAAAGCCCCAGTTCACCAACCCCGTAAAGTCGTTGAACTCTGAGCTCCATGAGAACAGAGAATCTCTTGGTGTGTGAACACTGGAACAAGATTTGTACACTATGTGGAACAATTTGAGTATAACTGCCCAAACAAATTATTAATTCAGACAATTGCAGAGCACATAATGTCCCTTAACTGACAATACCGCTCAAGTCATTTTGCCTAATTTTCAGTAAAGCGGAAAAACTGATTAGTTTAAGTGTCAAAGTCAAAGTCAAATTTCTTTATTGCGAACTAAGTGTCGGGTAGGTACAGGACAGATGTTAACAAAAATAGGAAGGTTCTTATAACTTAGTTGCCTGTTTAGGCATTGCAATTAAAATTGAAACATATATTTCTTCTTTTTTTTCTGTCAGTGTAAAAATAAACTTGAGCCCTATTGTTTGCTAAGCGACGATAACTGATGTTTAGATTATCAGACTTTTTGATGACACTTACGGCTTATCCAATTGCAATTTTCTAACTTTCTTCTCTTGTTCAGTTATTTCCTCAGCTTTTGAGACACTTTGCGCTCGCCTATAGCGAAGCGCCTTTTCTTCAGCTTCTGTAGTCATTTTCCTTGTCTCTAGTTCTGCAAACTGTGTATTTACAAAGTTCAAAGTAAAGTATAATTTCAGTTTTGTGGGTAGCTAGTTAATGAAATGGTTTTATGAAATACATACCTACAGTTAAGTAGAGAATCTTAATATAAATCGTCTGTAACTCAAACAATATGTAAAAAAGCGTAAAACAATCACCAGTAGGAGTACAGGTGTTAATTACTTACAGTAATGGTATATAGATTAGGTATAGAGGTTTATTTTATCAGAAGCGGTATATCATCATTTTAACACAACAGTAAAGAATATCCTTAGTTATTAAGTCAGCACTCCAGCAACAACATAATTAGATTCTGGACTTGAAGATAACAGATCTTTAACTTAACTGTTTTAAAAGCAATCACAAACCCACCAAATAAAACAATCCGAAATAAGTATTGTATTATCTACTACAAGTACCTGTCAAACTCACAAATGGGCTGTCAAGTCAACACTAAAACGTCAACCGGTCAACCTTCAAATGAACTTAGACTGGGTCTACATTTTTATACTCTTTCCCAACAAGACGACAGAAACTGTCAGAAATATCGGTGATTTGTTTGTGAGCTGAAACGGTTCGAACCAAAATAAACTGTTTGTTAGACCCTGGCTCATTGAAAAATACTAGCAATTTGTTGGACATAAAATGTCGTTTAAAAGTTCCTCCTGTGTGTTCCTGACCTCACATCCCCTTTTTGTACTCATTAAGTACTTTGCCTATGCATTCTTGTCATCCTGGTTACAAAACTTGCCAGACTTGAAAACTTTTCGGTTTATGGTAGTTTTAGAAATTTTGCAAGTGACTGCAGGGCTGAGCCTATGAGCACGTATGGAACCAGCGAGCGCCGTCTGAACTAAGTGACAATGGTGGCATCAGGGCACCACGATCAGGGAATGGCTGTGTGGGCACAAAAATAGACAGTGGTCTCGAAAATAATGAAAATAAATACAATAAAATAAACGAGCGGATAAATTAATCGAAACGAGCGATGTTTAACGATAAATTAATCGCAACTAATCGAAATCGGGACGAGCGGATCAATTAATCAAAATCATTTGTTCATATGACACTTATGTTCGGCTGGTAAGGCGACACTCATGCACCTATCGAGAGACACGTGCATTTAACTACTATTTTATGTGTGTTTGTTCTGAATGCTATACTTTTGTTTCTATCAACCGCGGCGCCGCAACTTTTTTTTCGGGGAGGAGGCAAAAACTATGGAACTCTACGATCTTCATAAAGGTACTTCTTTTGCTTCATCGCTGCTCCGTGAAATAGGACTCCGAATAAACCTATGTTCAACAAAAGTAATAGCATATAAACAACAGAGGAAAAAAGGGATCAGTCAGGAGTCAATGAAGTACGCATCTACAATACACGGATGACTCAAAAACTCCAAAAGGTTCAGCGGCTGGCGTACACTCCCTCCTCAACATTAACTTTCACCTACCACTGGGCTATTAATACAGCTCGATTTTCCAATGCGAGTGTTTTGCCCTAACACAAGCCGCAACAGCCGTAAGATGTCTGAGAATACACAACTACACAATTAGATTCGTACCTGACAGCCTGGCTGTGCTCAAAGCTGTGTGGAATACGAGGCCGTGGCTACCCAACGTCAACAAATCCTCAGAAAAGTGAGGTCGCTCCGCGAAGCCTGTGAAGCTCCTGAGAAACTTCTGTGACCTACACCTACGCACAACGGACCGAATGAGAATCTAAGTGCAGAAGAGTTGGAATTGGAGTCCCTAATCTATCTATCTTCTTTTGCTCAGTTAACGTTTAATACTACAACACTGTAAGGTTACACATTCACGCCATTAGTACCTACTATGAAGTGACACAGACTTATTGAAGTAAAATCAGAAGAATCATGACAAAACTGGCCAAGTGTAAATCGGACTCATGGGCTGAGTTCCATCCTATAGCAACTTTTGCTCAAATATAAGATATATATTTAGTCTAATTCGTTTTATTAGTTTTTCACGAAAGAGGCTTTAATTTACGAAGGTATTTCTAGTTCAACTGGCTGCATTGGAAAAGAGTATTTAGTAGTTAATTTAGGTTACCTGTACAAAATATATTGTTAAAAAGTAATACATATTATTAAAAAATATATATAAAAAAGTCATGACAGAAAGACGGGACGAGCGATATAAGATATATATTAATTTAGTCTAATTCGTTTTATTAGTTTTTCACGAAAGAGGCTTTAATTTACGAAGGTATTTCTTAGTTTCTACTGGCTGCATTGGAAAAGAGTATTTAGTAGTTAATTTAGGTTACCTGTACAAAATATATTGTTAAAAAATAATATTATTAAAAAATATATATAAAAAAGTCATATGACAGAAAGACGGGACGAGCGACTTACATAACTAGTATTTGGGACATTGGGACCTGTACATCTTTTAGGTATGGAACCGGAAACCCGAAAAGGGTGTTTTTAGGAGAAATTACCCAGTTTCAATATGTAACATGATATTTTTTCAGTTTACAGTAGGTTTTTTAGCCTTGCTGTCTACTAAATAGTAGAATCGCTGATAAGAAAATGGTCACTTCAATCCTCCAGTGAGAGGTAAAGGTCGTCCGTTCATGAATGTGACTACTATGTAACGGAAGTTCAAGGAAAAAGCCAGACTTCTAATGAGATAATTTTAGTATTATCTCAAAATAATTGATTTATTTCGTAGATATTTTATATAATTAAAATGAAGATTTGGACTTCAGAACATACTTTCAAGTAAGTAATGACGATTGATATTATGACGCAACCTTGAATTACAAGAAACTCACAATATTATCGGTTAATTAATCCTTGTCTTTGTTCAATTAAAGCCATCCGTGGGAGACGGTTGCTCAAGCAGCATGGCGAAAATACCCCAATCCGATGAATCCAGCAGTTATCGGAACAGATGTCATCGAAAGAAAGGTAGTCGATGGAGTTTTAGTCACACACAGACTTGTCAGTTCCAAGTGGTATTTTCCGAGATGGGCGCAAGCAGTAAGTTTCGTAATTTTCTTAATAATTTATATTTTTGTACTTTAATGATTTTCACAAAGAACAATATCCCATAAATGCAACCTACAATAAAGCAATATTTATTACAGCTTATTGGAACAGCGAAAATTTGCTATGCGAGTGAAAAGTCAGAGGTTAACCCGAATGAACGAGAGATGACTTTGAAGACCTCAAATCTAACATTTTGTCGTTACATAGCTGTTGATGAGACTGTTCGGTATAAACCACATCCCTCCGACACTTCTAAGACTCTACTGACACAAGAGGCCGTAGTCACAGTACAAGTGAGTAGCAACTTGCATTGTTTGTTTTGAAATTACTATCACTTGGGTGTTTGTCTGTCTGTCCGTCTATCACAGCTAATTTTCTATGGATCTACTGGACTTATTCTGTTGTAATTTAGTACTCATATGGACTTCTGTGACTCAAACACGGACACAATACATGAATAAATTAATTTTGAAACCTATAAAAAGTCTATAGTGTTAAAATAACATGTAACAAAAATAACATTGGTCCAGAGCCCTTTGCACGCTGGTCCGACTCCCACTTGGCCAGTTCTTTTTATTAGGGTTTTAATTAATGTGATTAGAATTAACAGTAAAGTAATATTTTCAGGGCGTACCACTCAGTAACTACATGGAGGATTTATTAGCAAACAGAATATCTTTAAATGCTGGTAAAGGGCGTCAAGCTATTGAATGGGTCATTGGAAAAATTGATGCAGAAATAAAAGAACTTGCAAGCACTGCATGTAAGAGTACCGATGAGCTATTATCACACACAAAGAAATCTCTTGATGACATTACTTCCACTGCAAGGAGATCAATGGATGATATATCAACAAAGGCTAAGAGGTCATTAGATGATATAGAAAAATTCACTAAAGCCAATGCTAATCAAAGGAGCTGAAAAGAGGAGTGATTGAATTGTTGTGCCACACAACTCATGACCTGCACTAAATGTCTATTAGTTAATTTACGTATTATTATAATATTGTAATTTATTTATTTTCTAATAGTCTTAATATTAATAGCATAGTTGTTAGCTACACTTTTGCTTGCTAAAGTGAATTCGTATAAAGGCCGAGTTATCTAAAGTCAGTTTCTGCATACAAAATAAAACTGATTATGTTATCAGTTCTATTTAGGATTGATTATCATGACAGTGAAATGTTCGAATATGCTAAAACTTGCTTTATATAAGTTATATGTAGTGCCTGCATTGAAAATTTGATTTTCAAGTAGAAAATCTTGTTTTTGGAAAGGAATAAATTACCTCATATGACAAATTTATAATTACATCACAAAGCGTGTTGTGTAGTTCAAGTTCATACTTAATGAGTTGAATTTACCCTCAACTAGATAGTAGTAGATAGATTAAAGTGTAATCATTTTAAGTATTGTAGATGTATAAATGTAACTTTATTGTATGTGTTATGTGGGTGCAAAATTCTTTGTGATGTTGTACATGTTAGAATTGTATAAAATGATTGTTAAACACTTTGTGATAAAAGGTAATTTATACTAAAGTCAAATCACTCTGTCAAGGTAACTTTACTTTGAATTTGAAAACTATGCCATGAATTAAAAGTGCAGTGAAGATAGACACACTATAAGTTTACTAGCCAATCGCCCTGGCATTACTCTAAACAATTGAATATCAAAGTGTTATAGTTTTATAACATTCTCTGAAAATGATCTGGTTGGTGAACACATCTAGTAGGATCGAGAGTTGTATTTGAATACACGAAACTTGCAGCCAGGCAACTTCATTACACTCTTGACAGTGAGATTTATGTAACTAGACCAAACTGGACATTGTACATATAATGCAAAACTCAGCTATGAACAACCATTCCGTACTGGCTGTCATTATGTTAATGGCAGAAGCATTCCAAGTTAATTTCGTTTTTTGCGATGAGGATGAGTTGATACTTGCCCACAATGGTGACGAAAAGGAATAAAAGCTGAATTATTGTGTTTTTAAATATCTTTTCTTCAAATCCTTATATATCCTTCTTTCGTGAGTGGCACATATATCGAAGACCTGCTCAATTCCAAAGGATTTGAACTAGTTCTTCTCAATGGATTAAATTGTAAAGAAATCCCATTTTAATTTAGCTATATATAAGTAATTAAAATCAATAAGATAACTTTCAAACAATTTTTTCAGCATTCAGTGTATTTTAAATTTCATATAATTTGCAATAAATTTTTGATGAAGTAACAGCAATTTTATTCCTGTCTAGCAATGTACCACTTTTTACCCTATTCTTGCGCGATAGCAAAACAGAGTTATCGTTTCAACACACTCGAAAACTTCTCCAATTCCATCGCTTTTAGGCACGAAATGATGTGTATTTCGCATTAGTACGGAAAAGTGTCCTGGCCAGCACCCGGCTATTTTAACATACCAGCAAAAGACTACAATAGTATACTGGCGATACCAGGTTGGTCGCCGGGGAGGTCCCACTGTGGTTGCCCGACAATTCGCACTAAATTTACGTTAATATGCAAGTTATATTTTCTTCTTAGAAAATTCTAAGATTTTCTTTTAGTGTGTTGAAAAACGTCGTTTGATACACGTCATCGCAGTTTCTAGGCTCCGCAATGGTCTCGCCTTCGGCTTGGCTGTAACTGTGCTAATAGTATACTCGAGCCGTAGCCCACCAGATACTGGATACAACACCCATCTTGTCGGAGGCTCCCGAGAGTGCAGCGAAACCCGATGCTGCTAGTCTATTCTGTAAACAACTATTTCGATATCGAGCTTCACCTGAGTGACAAAACTCACAAAATGAACTTTATTGCACACAACATAAAAGTCTTAATTTGAAACTCACCTCGGATTCGACTGTCGAGATACGAGAATGTTGTTACAGAATAGCACTACTGTAGCCTAATCGACTTCTTGACAGCTTATGTACCTATCTTGTTCTCTCTCAATAATTGGTCTCTTTAAGTGGTTGACGACAAGACGGTGAACCACAAAGTTCGGGGACGACACGGCGGCCACTGCAATGTGATGATGGAGCAGGTAGTTACTGGAACATAGCCTTACAAATTGTGAACACAAAATTTTGGAGTTGTTTAATTGGATTTCTACTAAATTTTGCTATTAGATATATCATAAACTTACATTGATTTGGGAACCCTTGATGAGGATTGGAGGACCCCTATGTGTGGCTATTTTCTTTTTGTTTTTTAATTCGGCTCTACAATTTTTGGCTCAATCTCATACGATGGATTCGCAAAATATATTCTTAAAATAGATTCACATTATACCATAAGTACAATTGAATGCAGAATGTGTTTCCAGTAAGTAGGGACATAACAAATTAAAAAAAAACCTGGCCAAGTGCGAGTCGGACGGATTAGCGTGTTTGACTGAATTTCATTTTTTAACATGTTATTTTAACACTACAGACTTCTTATAGGTTTTCCTCCTGTAATCTTTAGGTAAAGAACTATTATCTGCATTTTTTTCAAAATTTTAGGCTCGGTAGTTTTGGAGATAATGGAATGGTCTAATTTCTTGGATAGCTTCAAAACTGTTTATTTTAAAATTATGAAAAATATCAAATTAAAGCACTCACAGTAAGCCCTTTCATATGATATGCCAAACGATACAGATTGAAAAACTTTTTTTTTATTATCTAGTTTGACCCTTAAAAGTGACCTCCATACTCAAAATTTATTTATATACGTAACACGTCCGTATTTGGGTCACAGAAGTCCATATGTATACCAAATTTCAACAGAATCGATCCAGTAGATCCGGAGAAAACTGGCTGTGACAGACGGACAGACACCCGAGTGATCCTATAAGGGTTCCGTTTTTTACGGATGTTCGGAACCCTAAAAATTAATAAAAAAGAAATCAAAGTAGGTATGGGTACTTCTTTATACAAAAATACATCTTTTTAACAAGAAGAACAAAATAAAATAAACTCAAATTAAACATCAGGTTGATTCAGCATCGCCTCTAGTTTGCCACTACGGTGGAATTGTAGACAGCCTCGGGCACCATAGCCGGTCCTGCTGCGAGAGCGCAGGCCGCGTAGCACGACACCCCAGCATCAAACGAACGAACGAACAATATTACCTACTCATCGAGCCTTTTTTTAAGCTTGCGATATCATCAAATGATTCCTCCCGCTCTAGGCAAAGCAGAAGGGAGTGTCAGACTCTTACTGACTAAACCCATCCGTGTCCCCATCCTCCGAATCCTCTTTGCGTTCCTGGGCCGCGGTGACACTTTGACGGCGAGCCACACAATGTTTGGCGTCCGCAGGCCAGGAATCGCCCTGCACCCGGGAGTAGGCCCGCCGACAGGAGGAGCAGGTTCGACGCTTGGAAGAACAGCTGCAGCGCGACAAGGAGGAGTAGGCCCGCCGACAGGAGGAGCAGGCCCGTCGACAGGAGGAGGAGGCCCGCCGACAGGAGGAGCAGGCTCGACGCTTGGAAGAACAGCTGCAGCGCGACAAGGAAGAGCAGGCCCGCCGGCAGGAGGAGCAGGCCCGACGCTTGGAAAACAGCTGCAGCGCGACAAGGAGGAGCAGGCCCGACGACAAGAGGAACAGGCCAGTCTCTTGGAAGAGCAGCTCAAGCTTGATAAGGAGGAGCAGGCGCGCCGCCAGGAAGAACAGATGCTCCTCATGAAGGAACTTCACGCGTCCTTCAGGAAAGACATGAAGGAGGTGAAGGATACGGTTGCTCAGCATGACAACCGCTTGTCAGACGCTGAAACCAGGATCAGCAAGTTTGATGACGTCATTGCGGATGTGAAGAAGGAGTTGGGCAACCTTAAACTTGGAGATGGGATTGCTACTTCAGCAGCCACTACACCTTCGCCACGTGGGTTGAAAAGTGCCGCCGTTCGATGGCACGTCTTCTTGGTTGGCCTACAAGATTCAGTTTGAGGCTGTCATGAAGGCGAACGGGTGGAGTAAAAATCAGGCCATGACTGCCCTCACCCTAGGCCTGCGCGACCAGGCCTTAACTGTCCTGGAAGCTCTCGGTAAGGAGGTGACTTACGAGCAGCTGCTTGAGGCGTTGGAAGCCAGGTATGGCGACGCTCATCTGGAGCACGTGTTTCGTGCGCAGTTAAGGGATCGCATGCAATGCAGCGGTGAGAACCTGCAGCAGTGGGCCCTTGAAGTGGAGAAGCTGGTGCGAAAAGTGTACCAGTCTGCACCAGCGCTCATTGAAGGGAACCTGGTGCAGGCATTCATGGACGGCATCCGCGACCTTGAGGTTAGGGCTGCAGTGAGGCTCGGGCACCACGGGACGCTTAAGGACGCCTTGGCCCATGCACTGGAGGTGGAAGCTGTGCGGCAAGATCATCGTTCCCACCGCGTCAGGGAGGTTGCAGCGGTTACAGTTCGCGATCGTTTAAAAGGATACAGCCAGTGGTGAAAGGGGCCACCTTCGATCCAGTTGCCCTAAGCGAACTTCAGAAGGGGAAGGTAGCCGATCTCCAGAGGGCAGGGCGGCTAATAGCAGCGCCCAGCAACAGCAGGGAAACGAGTAAAAGCCAGAACTGCGTGGCGGGTGCTGGCTGATGTTCAAGGAGCCCCAAGGATTTCGTGTCGGGAACAGCCTTATAATCAAGGGCGAGGTCAACGGGACACCATGTAAGCTGACGATAGACACTGGAGCTTCTCGCACGGTTGTTAGTTCCCAACTTATAAGTCGGTTCCTTGGGGACTCTGCATACAACCGAGAGCGCATAAATTTGGTAACAGCCACCGGTCAGCGCGTATCCGTCCGAGGAGAAAGAGAGATGGAGTTGAAGCTAAGCAACAAAATCTACTTGCATAATGTTGTTGTGGCCGATATAATGGACGATTGCATACTGGGCTTAGACTTTATGAGGAAGAATCGTTGTGAGATCGACGTTAATCAAAGAGTTATGAAATGTGGACAAGAGGAACTTTTCATGGAAGGGGCTTTACCTGGAAATGTGCACAACCTAAAGAAGATTGTTCTTCCTCCGAGATCGGAAACGGTTGTGCCGGTTAGTCTTCCTCGGAATCCTGGGCAGACTCATCGTTGCGTACTCGTCGAAAGGGTTGACAATGACCTTCCATGGAAAGTGGCACGAACATGGTTAGAGCCACCGACATCTCAGGGGTACGTGTGCTGAACCTTTGTGACAAGGAACAGGTGATAGAAAAGGGCACACTGATGGGTACCTGCGAGGAAGTGGATTGGTTGCGTCGATGCCGATATCTATCAACTGGGACCTTCAGCAAGGATGCACAAACGAGAGTGACCACACTTTTAGAAGACTGTCGCAGCGCTCTGTCTCAAAATGAAATGGTCAACGCAAAGAGGATGTTACCTAAGTACGCCGATGTTTTCTCTTCGAACGATGCTGACATCGGAAAGACTGGCTTAGTTCAACACAAAATAAACACAGGAGAAGAATTGCCTATCCGTCAACGGCCAAGGAGATTACCGGTAGCACGTGAAAAGGAAGTGGAAACCATGATTGAGGGAATGGTGAAGGATGGTGTTATAGAACCTTCATCCAGTCCATGGTGTTCGCCTGTAGTGCTGGTAAGAAAGAAGGACGGCAGCATGCGGTTTTGTGTTGACTATCGTCGCCTATACGACGTTACAAAGAAGGACAGCTATCCTTTGCCAAGAATTGATGACACGCTGGACATGCTTACTGGAGTAAAGTGGTTTAGCACGTTAGTTCTAAAAAGTGGCTACTGGCAAGTAGAAATCGACCCTAAGGACAAGGAGAAGACTGCATTCTCGACAGGAAAGGGTCAGTGGCAATTTAAAGTTATGCCGTTTGGATTGTGTAACGCTCCGGCAACGTTTGAAAGATTGATGGAACTGGTACTAACCGGGTTGATTGGTGATGCCTGCCTTGTTTACTTGGATGACATCATCATCGTAGGCCGTACGTTTGAAGAACATCTTCAAAACCTGGAACGCGTGCTCATGAAGATCCAGAGTGCCAACCTCAAGTTGAGTCGGAAAAAGTGTTCATTTTTCAAACGGCAAGTTAGCTTTTTGGGTTATGTTGTGTCGGAAGAAGGTATCCGCACAGATCCAGAGAAAATCGCCGCTGTCAAGGATTGGCCAATTCCAAAAGACAAGACGCAGGTCAGAGCATTTTTAGGTTTGTGCTCCTATTATCGGCGTTTTGTCAAGAACTTTGCAGATATAGCCAAACCCCTGCACAAGTTAACCGAGGAGAAGCGACATTTCTGTTGGGATGAAACTTGCGACATCGCATTCCAGGAGCTAAAGGACCGTCTGTGCAAAACACCTATTTTGGGGTATCCTGATACCAACAAGGAATTTATAGTTGACACAGACGCAAGTGATATCGGACTTGGCGGTGTGTTATCTCAGCGGAATGGCGATCAAGAGGTTGTGATTGCATACTTCAGCAAGTCATTGTCGAAACCAGAGAGGAATTATTGTGTCACGAGACGGGCATTGCTTGCTGTGGTAAAGTCATTGCAACATTTTAGCAAATATCTGCTAGGGCGGAAATTTCACCTACGAACTGACCATGCTGCACTGAAATGGCTATTGCAGTTCAAAACTCCAGAAGGACAAGTTGCGAGATGGATTGAACTACTGCAGGAATACGACTTTGTGGTCGAACATCGCAGCGGAAAATCTCATGGCAACGCAGATGCATTGTCAAGACGACCTTGCCCTGAAGACTGCAAGCATTGTACTAGGCAAGAGGGTAAAGAAGTCGTAACTGTGAAGATGCTCAAGATAGACCTCAGCAACGAGTGGAAGGAGAGCCTACAACGAGCGCAGCAGGAAGATTCGGACATCAAGCCGATTCTTGAGTGGATGAAGGCCAGTGCTCCAAAGCCCACGTGGAGTGATGTCTCAGCAATGAGTTCGATTACAAAAAGCTATTGGGCCCAATGGGACTTAGTGATTCAGGATGGAGTACTGTGCCGTAAATGGGAAAATGTTAGGGGCGACAGCTGTCATTTGCAAATGGTTGTCCCTAAAGCTAAAGTGCCGGATGTTCTACTGCTGTACCATGATGGTTGTTCAGGAGGCCATATGGGAGATAAACGAACTCTACTGAAGATACGGGAACGGTTTTACTGGGTACATTGTCGTGACGATGTCGAGGACTGGTGTCGCAACTGTACAAGTTGTGCGGCTGTAAAAGGACCTCAGACTCGTAGCAGAGGTGCATTTAAATTGTACAATGTTGGTGCACCATGGGAAAGGATAGCCCTGGATGTTGCGGGACCATTTCCGGAAAGTGAAAGTGGTAACAAGTATTTCATGGTTGTAATGGATTACTTTACTAAGTGGCCTGAAGTCTTTGCCATTCCAAATCAAGAAGCTTCAACAGTCGCAGATAAACTGGTTCATTAAGTCTTCTGTCGTTTTGGAGTACCCTTGGAGATTCACAGCGATCAAGGAAGGAATTTTGACTCACAAATATTCCAGGAAACTTGCCAAGCTATGGGTACTCATAAAACGAGAAAAACTTCTTACCACCCACAATCGGATGGAATGGTGGAACGATTCAATCAGACATTGGAGAGATACATGGCAAAAGTTGTGGAAAATCAGCAACGCGATTGGAACAAGCATATACAACCGTTTCTGTTGTCATACCGAAGTGCTGTTCACGAAAGCACATCGGTGACACCAGCTTTCGCAAACTTTGGTAGAGAATTACGGCTGCCTGCAGACCTGATCACTGGAATGCCACCTGATGCCCCACGTAGTATAACCGATTATGCGAATGACTTGCGGAACAAAATGAATGACATTTATGAGCACGTCAGAGAATCGGGCTAGCAAATGTCTGAAAAGATGAAAACCCGCTATGACCGCAAAATGAACAATAAAGGTTTCGATGAAGGTTCACTAGTGTGGTTGCACAATCCAGTTCGCAGTAAAGGGAAATCTAAGCTTCAAGCTAAATGGGACGGGCCGTACCGGATTGTGACAAAAATCAATGACGTGACCTACCGTATACAAAAAGGTACAAGAAGTGCTCCTAAGATCGTCCACGTGGATCGACTGGCGCGTTATTATGGGGCCAATAATGCTCGGGACGAGCAAGTCTTAGGAGGGGGCAGTGTTACGCGCCAGAATTAATGCTGGTTACATAACGACATATACGTGCTGCTAACGCCATCTAGTATCAAGTAGCGGGAATTAACCAGATCAAAGGAGTCAAGATGTTTCTAGAATTTTCTATGCTGGAACATTCTCGATGTTTCGACGCCTGGTCAGTCGGGACCGGTATGTACCCGAACTTTCCGGAAGTTTCCATACTAGAAGGTTCTAGAAACAACTGTCGGTATATAAAGGGCGGACATCCGGCGACTGGAGTCAGTATTGAATTGGCGATACAAACGATAACTTCGAGAGCGATCTTCAACTGCGAATTATAGTGCAGTGAAGTGTTCAGTTTTAAAGTGCTTATTAGTGTGTTAAATTAAAGTGTCAGTTTTGGTTAATATTTCGGCTGTTTTTATTGTCACGAACCCCAAGCTCGTAACATTATTATTCCACGCTCGAAAATCTAAATTACAATATTCTCACAGAATAGGTACACTGAACAAGTATTCGGAACACGCGGCGGTTACTAGTCGTGTGCACGTCTGCACTGCTCGACCGCCATCAGTAGACTGAGCTGAGCCTCTGTCTAGCACAACGTCCTAGACTCCGTCGAACGCCACTAGACGGCGTTGGCGTCCCGATTGTTCAATTGACTGACTTATTTCCGACACGGCCATCCTGCTATCACACGGCCTCGTGTGTTAACCTGCAACTAAAACTCAACAACAGTACTCTGTTCGACTCGGCCAATCCTGACCACAATATGGCTCAGAAAAACTTTATCCTCAATCATTTAATTGTTTTTACAAAACATTACTTTCCAGTTAACATCACACATAAAAAAATAACTTTGAAATCTTGTAAAACATTGAAATCATCACCCAGGGTCATGTACCATCGTTATCCACATCAAAAATCAACTGTATTGCAATAAAGCCTCGGGGAACCCCTCACACAAGTAAACAACTCTAGCGCCACGGCCCTCATAGCCGAACTAAGTGCATCCTCGCTGTATGTGGAGCATTGTGGGACTTTCACCCACTACGGTCACCATTGACCACGAGTAGCAATCACACTATTGCTCTCGAAATACTTGCATGATCCACATAAACGAGGACCACCTCTCAAACACGCGCATCCACCATGTGTGTAAAGCATTGTGGGACTTTCACCCACTACGGTCACCATAGACCACGAGTAACAATCACACCATTGTCCTCGAAATACTTGCGTCTACACACATGTGGACCACCACTACGGTCATCATAGACCATGACATCACACACACACCGCCTACCCACGGACTACTTGAGTTACCTCAAGAGACACCGATTTCTACCGGGCTACAACTACGTAATGGCTCTGGTGCGGTCGGCGGCCAATAGAGAAGTCTACTCACGTGTTCCCCGCCTCGACATGCTCATTATCACTGTGAGCATCTTTAACTTTTACCATCTACATTTTTTTAACTAATGAAAAACACAAAACAAACTGGAACATCACAAAAACCTTAAGGCCCTACCTCTACTTCAGAGCCGTCAAAAGACTACTTTCTAAAGGATATTCCCCATTAACGGCTGGGTCAAAAGATTGGAAAAAAATATATGTATATGATAGGTTCATAAACAACAATATGAACAATTGTTGTTTTCGTATGACATATAGTTTTGCTGTAAAAAAAATATTTAATAACACGATATTTTTTGGATATTTCTTCCAAACGGCTTCGAAGTTTAAAAATATTTTTACATGGAAAAATTGCTGGTAAAGTGTACTACAAAGTGAACATTGCTCATGTAAATCAATCAATATTTTGCAAAGAAAATGTTCAATATTGAGTCTCCCATATATAAAAAGCTCTGTTTGCGCGAAGGCGGCAGTGATACCGATGATACGGCTATCTACTGCTCTGGTACGAGCACTAAGGCCATTGCTCAAAACCTCCAGAAATCCGCCACTGCCTTAGGCAAATGGTTTCGGAAATGGAGGATTGAAGTCAATCCGGAGAAAAGCCAGGCGGTCTTGTTTTTCAAGCCGTCAGCTAAGACTCCCACTCCCCCTAGCCCGATCACCATGTTTGGTAAGCCGATCCCTTGGGAGAAGCGAGCCAAATACTTAGGTGTGACTCTCGACCAAAAACTTACCTTCGGAGAGCACATAAAGACGGTGCGTTCGCGTGCCGCTTTCGCTCTCGGTAGGCTTCACTCCATGCTGAATGCACGCAGCAAGCTATCCCTTAAGTGCAAACTGCGCATTTACGTTACGTGCATACGTCCGATCATGACTTACGCGTGTGCTACTTTCGCACACACTAAGCCACATCATCTCCATAGGATGCAGACTCTCCAAAACCGATTTCTCCGAAAGGCCACGGGCGCCCCGTGGTTCGTTAGGAATGACCGACTTCATGTCGACCTTAAAATCCCGACCATAAGGCAATTCATGAAGCGCCTTACAAAGCGTTTCATTGAATCCGCCGAAAAGCACCAGAACCCTTTAATCGCATCGGCTACCCGATACGCTCCCTCCAAGATTAGTAGGATTCGCCGTCCTAGGCATACCCTCGTCGATCCTGACGACCCAATCACCATCCTTCAAGAAAGCTGTAGGGAAACCAGCACGATCAGAAAAAACAAATACAGACCGCGTTCCGTATTCCGGCCTCGCCGTCGAGGCCCGTCGCGACGTCCCAGTAATGCTCCCTCCCGTCTTTTGCCTAACGAGCCAGCCCGCGCCGCTGAGCCTTTAGCGTTAAATATTCCCCAAATAAATATCATGACCCAGCCAGTCCCTTGCTGTCCTCCCCAAAACGACGCCGCTGAGCCGAGGTCCGTACCCCACAGGGGGTGCCCTCAGTGAGCGAAGTTTTAGTTTTAAGTTGCATAGCCTCGGCTGGGGGCCTTAAATTCACTTGAGGTCCACACAGGCAAGTCCGGTTAAGTAGTTGCAACCTTCCCAGGTTCGTAACTGCGAGTGGCAATCGACAAAAAAAAAAAAAAAAAAAAAGAAGGCGGCAGTCGTGCGGTAGCACTGAGACGGGGAGGCTGTGTCGCTCGTTGCTCCGCTCGCGCTATCGACCGACTACGCGTATATGAATGTGTTAGTGCAAATATTAACGAACTTTTGTATTAGTGTGCGTTCATAGACTAGCTCTTTGCAGAGGAGCCAGCTTGATTGAGCGCGTGGGCGCATTGTACAGTTTCATACAGCAACTTTTATCAAAATACTATCGGCGTCGCTCGGGTTTCATTTTTGTCTGCTCTTTTTTTCAAACGTAGCCGACGTTAATTCTTAATTTCTTTTATTACCAACAAACTGACTAATATTAAAGAAAAATAAAAAATCAATATAAGTTTATTTAATCACTTAAACTTCATGAACAATAGTGGTACATAGGCGGACTTAATGCTACGAGGAGTTCTCTTTTAGTCAACCTTTGGGTTAAAAGAAATACACTGTGGTAGGTGTACAGCTCTTCAACACAAACATAAACAAACACAAGTTCATAAACAAACATTTATTTTCATTATTCGGTCGGTATATGCGGCGTGTCAGTCGCGTCTGTGGGGGACCGTTTGGCTAAATTAAATTGTTTTGATAAAATTATGATATCTTTTGAATGTACGATTTGAGTAATTCAAAAAAATAAGTAAATTAAAGTACGATTTATTTATAAAACTGATACCAAGGTGCGAATAACGTGGTCTGCTTTGGTCTGTCATGTCGTATCTATTAATTTTTAAATAAAAAAAGTGACATACAATAATAGTTGGGCATTTGGTATGACTGCCTTTTCTGTTTGTAGATATTGATGGGTCCTCTAAAATTCGAGTTTATTATTTTATTATATCATCAATCATTTTCGAAGCGCACGCAAAGGGAGGTAATTTGCAGGGTTCCGTAGTTAAATAAGGATTTACATCGGTAATTCTTTTCAGAGACATTTCTCCAGTGTGTCTTCACTGTCACTTGGTCGGGTTTTTTCAACAATCATCGTCGTATTTCCAGTTTACAAAATAAACCGATATAAAAACGTTATCAATTAAACACCTAAAACTTTCACAGGAATCAAGTTTTTGAGTTAATGAAATTGCTACAAAATTATTTAGCAGAGCTGAAATAGGCTTACAATTTATTTATTTCATTTACTTTACTTACTTTAGAATGTACTTTTTTTATTTGAAATCTTTTTACGAGACTATAAAGTAATATAGGCAGAAACAAAAAGAAGTAGGTACACTGCATACTCGAAAGTCAAGGTCAAACTGTTACCAGTGCACTGGTAACAGTTTGACCTCGAGTTTCGAGTATTTTTATACTTATTTGTATAGATCGTAAGCAGAAAAGACGAAACTGCTTCACAAAATTGTTTTATCTGACCTATATTGTTTTACTTCTATTTAACCACATTCGTATAAAAAATGAGACCAGTGAATAAAAATATGCGTAACGTATGTATCTATCTAAACTAAAAATTAGCCGTGCAATCGCCATACTCTTGTGTAGTCGTAGGCAAAAAAGCCGGCTTGGCGCGCATGTCTGCGTCCTCGCGTTATCTTTGATAATAGTTTTGAGGTAGCGCGTGCGCTACGGATATGTTTGTGTGTGCGGCGCAGATATGAATGTGTGGCCCAGATGCTCAAGGTTATTGAGCCTACTATACACCTTAAGAATCCGGCGTACACGCTAGCAACTACAAGTTTAGGCGAGCACAAAAGTTCGCGGCATATTGCCATCTCACGTTGACCAAAGATAAGCGGGGGACGGACGCGGTGCGCAGCTGTGTGTGTGTGTGAGTGGATAGATAGCTATTGTAATCTTGTCTTCCATTCAGAACGACTCGAGTTGAACGCATTTAATTTTATAACACATTCAGTGCCAAGAACTCAGCGTATGGGTCGAGCAGTGATTCGTTATGTGCCCACAACCCGTATGTGAGTCGTTGTTTTAAGTAGCTATATGTGACTTGTGTTCATGCGCGGGTTGTGGGCACACGAACGAATTGTTGTTCGGCCCGTGTGTTGAGTGCTTCGCACTAAAACTGTAAAAACACTTTTGTACTTGGCACTGAAAGTGATAAGTAAAATTAGGTACCTGCCTATGTTCCTATGAGCAGTGGTGGCCGAGTGGTAATGGCTTACGAGTTGTAGGTCGCGGGTTCAAACCCAGCCAGGCACATTACTTTGTGTAATTTATTTCATCACCACTGCTCTCAAAACGGTGAAGGAAAACATCGTGAGGAAACATGTCCTAGAACCAAAAATTCGAAGACATGTGACATTCACCAACCCGCATTGGGCCCGCGTGGTGGATTACCGCCCGTTCCCTCTCCTAGAGAGGAGGCCTGAGTCCCAACAATGGGAACATTATAAGGCCGACTATGCTATGCTATGTTCATTATTTGCTTTATTTTTGTCGGCTACTTTGAGGAATCGTTAGTGAATGTACTGCTAGTCTATTCTGTAAACAACTATTTCGATATCGAGCTTCACCTGAGTGACAAAACTCACAAAATGAACTTTATTGCACACAACATAAAAGTCTTAATTTGAAACTCACCTCGGATTCGACTGTCGAGATACGAGAATGTTGTTACAGAATAGCACTACAGACTAGTAATGCGTTTTTTGTAAATTTCTTCACCGTGCCGATATCTCAACCTCAGATCTAGGCCTTGTAGTGAAAACCTAGCAGATGCTTCATGCATAGGTGTCTTGGGGGAAAAAGGCCAGGCCGCACGTCACGTATCGGTTACCTAAATATTAATAATTGGGATATTATAATTCTCATAGAGTCTTCATTTATTTTAAGCCTGTTTATGTTTACATTATTCCTTTCGCACGGTCTCAGCTTTGAAAAGCTAATACTTCTTATTTCTTTATTTCTACTATTAAACTTCAAATACTTATTGTTATTACTAAACTAGCTTTTGCCCGCGACTTTGTTCGGCCATTTCCCGTTTTTTCCTGTTCCCTTGGGAATTTCGGAAAATCCTCTCTTAGTCCAAATGGCCAAATTTCAGCTTTCTACGACCAGCAGTTTCGGCTGTGCGTTGTCTAGCTGTCAGTTACTCACTCAGTCCGTAACGGAAGAATTTTATATATTGATTGAATAGCTTCTGCCAGCGGCTTCACCCGCGTGATCCCTAGGGAACATACTCCCGGGATTAAAAGTAGCCTATGTCCTTTCTCAGGCTGTAGACTATCTGTGTACCAAATTTCATTTAAATCGGTTCAGTAGTTTTGGCGTGAAAGCGCGACAGACAAACAGACAGAGTTACTTTCGCATTTATATTTTAAAATAATAATATAATATAATAATATTAGTAAGGATGACTGATAATGAAAACAAGACAAATAGTAAAAGTGTTATGCAAAGTATTATAAGTAGGTAAAAGACAAATATTCCAATAGGTAAGTAATTTACATTTACGCGATGTCTGCAAATCGTTCTGAACTAGGGATGTAACGGATGTGATGATATCGGAAACGGAATCGGAATCGGATTTGATATATCGGAATCGGAACAGCAATTGGAATCGGAGGCCGATGCTTTAGAAGAGAATGTGTGAGAAAGTAGGGTTAATGTAATTAATGAAAAAAAAAATACATCCATTGCTAATTAGTCCTTTTAATTTCAAATACAAACAATAGAACGCCTGACGAGGCGTTGAAAAAAAATCAGTCAATAATTAATAAAATAATTATGCTTTGTAAAAACGCCAGCACGTTAAGCTACCACAATCTGTAAAATTTCTGCAAAAGATTTTCAACTTTATCACAAATTTGGAAGGTTCACGTTCGATTGGCAGAATTTGACAGATTCGTGTAGGTTGACCTGCTGGCGTCCTTGTAAGTATGCTGGCAATGCTATTTTTAAAATTAAAAAAAAAAAACACCGGTAGCACTCCGGGAGTGCCGGCAGAAGTGAAAACATGTAAATAATACATCCTTACTGTCGCGGTCACATCATAGACAGACCACCGACAACAAAATAAACAAAAAGACACTGACGTGTGGCCGCGACAGCGACTGTCAGTGACAGATGTCAATCTTGACACAGTTCCTGACATAAACAAAACGAACCATAAAAACAACAAAAAATAACGTTGTGTTTAATTATAAGTACAAAAATACTATCATTTATGAGGTAGAATACAATGTTTATTTATTGCGCTATCGTACACAAATATGACAATTTACATGTTATTATTCATAATATTATATCGTTATTTATTTATATATTACATTAATTTTTATCTCTTAGAAAAATCAACTTTCATCCATAATTTCGTAATTTCGTATCCTTGGATACGCGTGGCACGCTGTACATAAACACAGACGGACATTCGCGCAAGCGCCCTGTGCCGCCTAAGCGGAGCAGCACACTCAGGCACGGTAGAAAGAGTGGGAGATACTAGTTCCTCTCCCTTCCCCTCGATCTTACGCTTTTTCGCATCACGTGACCCTGACGCGAGTCCGTCTTACGCTTTTTGCGATCAGGTCACGTGACCCTGACGCGAGTTTAAGATTTTATACCCATTACAGAAAAGTGCTCAACGCCGCTAAAGAAGTTTTCACTTCAAAAATTCAACTAATTTGCCACTTGTCACACTATTAAAAACACAAATACAGCTGTTAAACTCTAGATTCTGTTAAAGTGTTCACTCATAAACACAAACAAAAACAAATGACCTGATCCCCAATGCGAAACAATAACAAATGGAGTAAGCGACAGAAAGCACGTTACGAGGGGCTATCCCCGTGCGACAAGTATAAAGAGGTTTTTAGACGCGTTGACCGCGGTCGTATGCCGCCGCCCGCCGCAAGGCATCGACCTCCGATTGAAAAGTTTCGGAACAGGTATCGGGGGGGCTACTCTCTAACGAAATCCGTAATTTCGGGCTTAGTTGCGGGCGGGTGTTTTCTACTTCGTATCACGTAACCACTAAGAACTAATGATAACACGATTGGACAGTTACTGTGAAATCGTGTTGTCATTCATTCTCAGTTCGGGTTCGGGACTAATCGTAAGTCTGCAGGTGATACGGAGTAGAATACTCCCGCCCGCAACTAAGCCCGAAACTACGGATTTCGTTAGAGAGTAGCCCCCCGGAATCGGAGCTCCGTAACATCCCTATTCTGAACTAAGAATAATAAAATTAAAATACAAGGGTTTTCAATAAACATAACAATTATGTTCATACTTCATAGATATTGATAATTCTGTTCATCTTTGAAAAATATATGAATAACAACGTGATAGTCGTTTAGGGTGACCATCATCGACTAAACGAGTTAAAAAAAAAAACAGTTATGGTAATCAGAGTACACAGTGTCAAAGATCCACACTAAACAGGCTGGTATATGTGAAGACGATGTATATTGGTGTCTGAAATGGTCTTCTGAAGAACCACACAGATTGAGTGGATTTGTCCAGGCAGTGCACGCATTTGCAGTAATCGTGAAGCTCAACTCAACAAATTATAAAATTAACTAGAACGATTTAGTTTAGTTTTATCAATGTTTTGACTTTTGTGTTAGGAATTTTAAAAAAATCCGAGCTAAAACCGGACCGAGGCCATAAAGCCGCAATTGTCACCCTACCCCAGGTGATCCGGACAAACATCGCAGTATTCACAGTACCTACAAGTAAAGAGAAGCGAGCAGTGTCTTTGATATAATAACCTATACTCGCTCTCGAGTAAAGAAACGGAACAGTGACATGACAAAGCTTGTAATAAGTACATAATACAACTGCGCTGTGATAGGTACCTACCTACCGATTAATATTAGTGATGAAACGGATAGGTAGGTTATTCCTACCTACTCAATTAAATTTAGTTAGGTCTAATGCTAGCTCACTAAAAATAGGTACCTATTTAGGTAATTTACCTATTTAGTAGGTACGTATTGATGTTTGTATAAATAGTACACCTAAGACTACCTATACTACTGTCTCTCCTTTTTCTCTTTAAAATCCATCCAATGGTTGTCTTGAAAAGATCGCTTTTTAGCGATAAGGCCGCCCATTGTGTCACCCTATGTAATGTGTTTTTGGTTATTTCGTTTTTTGAAACCTACTTCCGAAATTAAAGTTATTATATACTTTGTAGTGTTTTGTTTTTGGAAGTCTTATTCACAGCGTACCGGCGTGATGTTATGTTATGCAAATAAAACTTACTAAGTGCTTTCGGTGTAAAGGTCTCGTCAATACTGTTACGCGCCAGAATTAATGCTGGTTACATAACGACATGTACGTGCTGCTAACGCCATCTAGTATCAAGTAACGGAAACCAACCAAACATTTACGTGCTGCCATCTAGTATCGAGTAGCAGACACTTGCGTGCTGCTGGCGCCATCTAGTATCCAGTAGCAGGCATTTACGTGCTAGAACATTCTCGATGTTTAGACACCTGGTCGGTCGGGACCCGTGTGTGCTCGAACTTTCCAGAGGTTTCCATACAGGAGGGTTCTGGAAATGACTGTCGTATATAAAGGGCGGACATCCGGCGACGGCAGTCAGTATTGAATTGGCGATACAAACGATAACTTCGAGAGCGATCTTCAACTGCGAATTATAGTGAAGTGAAGTGTTCAGTATTGCGATTGTGTGTTATAATTAGTGTTTTAATGTGCTAATTAGTGTTTTAAATTAAAGTGTCATTTTTGGTTAATTAATCGGCTGTTTTTATTGTAACGAACCCCAAGCTCGTAACAATTGGTGTCAGAAGTGGGATAATCATGCCGATTCTGCCAAAGGACGATATGGAGGGTATACGTACCCGTAGTCAACGCCAGCAGGAGACGGACCAGAGGCGTTTTGGTGGTGCAACGCCGCAGACGTCGGCAGGTCAGCTACCGACCATGGAGGCCGGCCCGTCCACAGCAGCCCCGGTATCACCAGCACCAGACTTTGCTGCTCTGATGATGATGTTGCAGGAGCAGGCTCGCCGACAGGCCGAACAGGCCCGCCGACAGGAGAAACAGGCCCGTCGGTTGGAAGAACAATTGCAGCACGACAAGGCGGAGCAGGCTCGCCGACAGGAGGAACAGGCCCGTCGGTTGGAAGAACAGTTGCAGCACGACAAGGCGGAGCAGGCCCGACGACAGGAGGAGCAGGCCCGACGACAGGAGGAACAGGCCCGTCGCTTGGAAGAGCAGCTCAAGCTTGACAAGGAGGAGCAGGCGCGCCGCCAGGAAGAACAGATGCTCCTCATGAAGGAACTTCACGCGTCCTTCAGGGAAAGACATGAAGGAGGTGAAGGATAAGGTTGCTCAGCATGACAACCGCTTGTCCGACGCTGAAACCAGGATCAGCAAGTTTGATGACGTCATTGCGGATGTGAAGAAGGAGTTGGGCAACCTTAAACTTGGAGATGGAATTGCTACTTCAGCAGCCACTACACCTTCGCCACGTGGGTTCAAAGTGCCGCCGTTCGATGGGACGTCTTCTTGGTCGGCCTACAAGATTCAGTTTGAGGCTGTCATGAAGGCGAACGGGTGGAGTAAAAATCAGGCCATGACTGCCCTCACCCTAGGCCTGCGCGACCAGGCCTTAACTGTCCTGGAAGCTCTCGGTAAGGAGGTGACTTACGAGCAGCTGCTTGAGGCGTTGGAAGCCAGGTATGGCGACGCTCATTTGGAGCACGTGTTTCATGCGCAGTTAAGGGATCGCGTGCAACGCAGCGGTGAGAACCTGCAGCAGAGGGCCTTGAAGTGGAGAAGTTGGTGCGAAAAGCGTACCAGTCTGCACCAGCGCTCATTGAAGGGAACCTTTGCGGCAGGATTATCGTCCTCACCGTGGCAAGGAGGTTGCAGCAACTATAGTTCGTGACCGTTTTAAAGGGTGCAGCCCTAGATGCTATGTCTGTGGTGAGAGGGGCCACATACGATCCAGTTGCCCTAAGAGAACTACAGAAAGGGAAGATAGCCGATCTCCAGGCGACAAGGCGGCTAACAATAGCGCCCAGCGGCTGCAGGAAAACGACTTTGTGGTCGAACATCGCATTGGGAAATGTCATGGCAACGCAGACGCATTGTCAAGAAGACCTTGCCATGAAGACTGCAAGCATTGTACTAGGCAAGAGGGTAAAGAAGTCGTTACTGTGAAGATGCTCAAGACAGGCCTCAGCAAGGAGTGGAAGGAGAGCATACAACGTGCGCATCAGGAAGATTCGAACATCAAGCCGATTCTTGAGTGGATGAAGGCCAGTGCTCCTAAGCCCACGTGGAGTGATGTCTCAGCGATGAGTTCGATCACAAAAAGCTATTGGGCCCAATGGGACAGCTTAGTGATGCAGGATGGAGTACTGTGCCGTAAATGGGAAAATGTCAGGAGCGACAGCTGTCATTTGCAAATGGTTGTCCCTAAAGCTAAGGTACTGGATGTTTTACAGCTGTACCATGATGGTTGTTCAGGAGGCCATATGGGAGTTAAACGCACTCTACTGAAAATACGGGAACGGTTTTACTGGGTCCATTGTCGTGACGATGTCGAGGACTGGTGTCGGAAATGTACAAGTTGTGCGGCTGTAAAAGGACCTCAAACTCGTAGCAGAGGTGCATTGAAATTGTACAATGTTGGTGCACCATGGGAAAGGATAGCCCTGGATGTTGCGGGACCATTTCCGGAAAGTGAAAGTGGTAACAAGTATTTCATGGTTGTAATGGATTACTTCACTAAGTGGCCGGAAGTCTTCGCCATTCCAAATCAAGAAGCTTCAACAGTTGCAGATAAACTGGTTCATGAAGTCTTCTGTCGTTTTGGAGTACCCTTGGAGATTCACAGTGATCAAGGAAGGAATTTTGAGTCACAGATATTCCAGGAAACTTGCCGAGTTATGGGTACTCATAAAACGAGAACAACTTCTTACCACCCACAAACGGATGGAATGGTGGAACGATTCAATCAGACATCGGAGAGATACTTGGCAAAAGTTGTGGAAAATCGGCAACGCGATTGGGACAAGCATATACAACCGTTTTTGTTGTCATACCGAAGTGCTGTTCACGAAAGCACATCAGTGACACCAGCTTTCGCAAACTTTGGTACAGAATTACGGCTGCCTGCAGATCTGATCACTGGAATGCCACCTGATGCCCCACGTAGTATAACCGATTATGCGAATGACTTGCGGAACAAAATGAATGACATTTATGAGCACGTCAGAGAATCGGGCCAGCAAATGTTTGAAAAAATGAAAACCCGTTATGACCGCAAAATGAACAATAAAGGTTTCGATGAAGGTTCACTTGTGTGGTTGCACAATCCAGTTCGCAGTAAAGGGAAATCTCCTAAGCTTCAAGCTAAATGGGACGGGCCGTACCGGATTGTGACAAAAATCAATGACGTGACCTACCGTATACAAAAAGGTACAAGAAGTGCTCCTATGATCGTCCACGTGGATCGACTGGCGCGTTATTATGGGGCCAATAATGCTCGGGACGAGCATTCTAGGAGGGGGCAGTGTTACGCGCCAGAATTAAAGCTAGTTACATAACGACATATACGTGCTGCTAACGCCATCTAGTATCAAGTAACGGAAACCAACCAAACATTTACGTGCTGCCATCTAGTATATTAATTAGACTGCAACCCTCCACAAAATAGAAAAATAGATCAAGATATAAAACAAACCCTCAAAATTTGCACTTATAATGTAAGAACACTTGCATCAACAGAACGATTCATTGAATTGACTAATGCTCTAAAAAATATTAACTGGGACTCGCAGAAATCCGAAAAATGGGGTGTAAGATCGAAGAGCACAGCGACCTTATCTTTTGCTACATCGGTGAAACTAAAGGACTACATGGAGTGGGATTTCTAATCAAGAAAAAATATAAAAACAACATCACCAACTTTATAGGAATCTCTGAAAGAGTAGCTCTTTTAAAAGTAAAATTTGAATGCTTCTCTTTGTCAATAATCCAAGCATATTCACCTACAGAGAGATCATCAGAAGAAGAAATTGAAAAATTCTACAAAGACATTGAATATGCTCACAACAAGACGGAAGGAAAGGTCATAGTAATGGGAGATTTCAATGCGAAAATAGGTTGTCCAAAAACAAACTATTACCCAGTAATGGGAAAACATGGTTACGGAGTGTGTAATGAAAGAGGTGAACGTCTCTTAAGTTATGCTTACCAACACAAACTGTCAATAATGAACTCCTTTTTCAAAAAGAAAGAGAGCCGTAGATGGACATGGTTATCACCTGACCAAAAAACTTATAATGAAATTGATTTTATAATGACAAATCACCATAAACTTATAACTAATATCGAGGTACTAAGCAAATTTGAATTCTCTTCCGATCACAGATTAGTGAGAGCAACATTAGTTTTAAGTCGTCCAGTAAAGAGCAGGAAAACTTACACAACACCATTTAATATCCCCAAGACAGAAACAGAAATCAAAAACTACATCGAAAATCTACGAACTCACACAGAAAATATAGAAACAGGCAATATTGATAGCCAAACATATTACAATATCTTGGAAAGAAGCATAACAGAGAGCTTAAAATACAAAACTAGTACACCTCCTCTTCAACACAATATTTTCTCCAAAGACACAATACAACTTATAAAAAGACGCACGGAACTACTACACACAAAGAATAAAACCAAAGAAAGGAAACGAGAACTTAGCAGAATATACAAAGAGACTAATAGGTCAATCCGTAAGGACTACAGCAACCACAGATACGAGATTATTTCAAGAAACATCAATAACTTTAGAAGTACCAAAAAAGCCTACAAGGAGTTAACTACACACAAGTCTTGGATTCAAAAACTTGAGCATAACTCACTAGAAACAAAATCTAGAAAAGATGTAACAAACCATGCAACAATCTTCTACAAACACTTATACAGGAAACAAAATAACACTCAAATTGAAGCGCAAACCACCCAAATGAACACGACTGACTGCATCAGACAGATTGAAGACTCCGAAGTTTACGAACATATAAAAAAGCTGAAAGCTGAGAAGAGTCCCGGACCAGATGGACTAAGCAACGATGCCCTTAAAATCGGAGCACCTATTTTAATACACCATTTTACGCAATTGTTTAATAAGATACTAGACGAAGAAAAAGTACCAAAACAATGGTGTACATCAGACATAATTCTACTCTTCAAGAAAGGAAGCCCCTTAGATATAGGGAATTATAGGCCCATAAGCCTGCTGGCAAGTATATACAAACTATTTTCATCCCTAATTCTAAAGAGAATATCCGACGACATTGACAAGCAGCAACCAAAGGAACAAGCAGGTTTCAGATCAGGCTTTAGCACAATCGACCACATACAGACATTAGAACAGGTCATAGAAAAATACAGAGAATACAATAGACCTCTGTATGTGGCCTTCATTGATTACAGCAAAGCTTTTGACAGCATCAGCCACTGTTCAATCTGGAACGCACTACAACAATCAAATATTAACCATAAATACATCAATATCTTGAAATATATCTACACAAAAAGTACGAGCAGAGTCAAATTAGAAACTAGAGGAGACGAAATAAACATAGAACGAGGAGTTAGACAGGGAGATCCTCTATCCCCGAAGATATTTATAGCAGTACTTGAAAATATTTTTCAAAAACTAGACTGGAAAAACAGAGGAGTGTACATAAACGGACACTATTTAAACCATCTGAGGTTCGCTGATGATATTGTTATAATTGCTGAAACTGTCAAAGACCTAGAAGAAATGATGAGATCACTGGACTGCGAAAGCTCCAAAATCGGCCTAGAAATGAATGTAAGCAAAACTAAGATATTAACCAACAACCACGAACGCCCGATAGTGATAAAAGGTAACAATATAGAATACGTCAGTGAATACGTTTACTTGGGGAAGCAAATCTCGTTCAAAACGTCAAGCAACGAAGAAGAAGTAAAAAGAAGAATCAACGCAACTTGGAGGAAATTCTGGGCATTAAGAGAAATCCTAAAAGGGAACTACAGCCTGCACATGAAAAGGACTATATTTGATACTTGCCTATTACCCTGCTTGCTGTATGGTTGCCAAACTTGGATATTTACAAATAAAATAAAACAAAAAATCAAATGCAGTCAAACAGCAATGGAAAGGAGCATGTTGAAAATTAGAAGAATTCATAAAATTAGGAGCGAAAACATTCGTCAAAAAACTAAACTTACCGATGCTCTCAGGCACGCACTCTTACTTAAGTGGAGATGGGCTGGACACATCTCACGATACCCAGACAGAAGATGGACCATTGAAGCCACACGATGGAAAGGACCAACGGGGAAAAGGAATGTTGGTCGACAAATAAGACGGTGGGCTGATGACATAACACACGTCGCAGGAAACGACTGGATAAAGTCAGGCAAGGACAGGGAGTCATGGAAAAGGATGGAGGAGGCCTTTACCCAAACAGGGGTCCAAATCTCTTAAATAATACTAACATTAATTATAAGTACCCTTTCTTAAATTTAAGCAACAACTTACTAACAAACATTGTAATATTAATTGAAAGTGAGATTTGGAATAAATGGCTTATTTATTATTTATTATTATTTATTATCTAGTATCGAGTAGCAGACACTTGCGTGCTGCTGGCGCCATCTAGTATCCAGTAGCAGGCATTAACATGCTAGAACATTCTCGATGTTTAGACACCTGGTCGGTCGGGACCCGTGTGTGCCCGAACTTTCCAGAGGTTTTCATACAGGAGGGTTCTGGAAATGACTGTCGGTATATAATGGGCGGACATCCGGCGACGGCAGTCAGTATTGAATTAGCGATACAAACGATAACTTCGAGAGCGATCTTCAACTGCGAATTATAGTGAAGTGAAGTGGTCAGTATTGCGATTGTGTGTTATAATTAGTGTGTTTTAAAGTGCTAATTAGTGTTTTAAATTAAAGTGTCATTTTTGGTTAATTAATCGGCTGTTTTTATTGTAACGAACCCCAAGCTCGTAACAATACGAATGAAATAAGCCCAAACACTTGGTAGTTCCTACATACCGATGTGCAGTTCCCTTGAATCTCTGTCGTCTCCATTATCAGGTCTGATCCAAACCTTAATTGTTTTGTAGTGTCACCCGATATACACACGAATATCAAGTTTTTACCAGATGCGTGAAGCTCCTTTTTTTGAAGTCGTTTAAAAATATCTTTATTTTCTTGGGCTCACTTTAAATTTAAAAATATGTCAATAATTAGTAGTAAGAAAGTAGGTAAGTAACTTATTATAATAATATCATTGAGTTGTACTTTAGGTGAGATACATCGCAAACCAACGTAAGACGTAAGACCAATTTGAAGGCGTTCACATTTTTTGACCGTGTTGTTGATGTGATCGACCCCAGACAATCTTGAGTCCAAAGTTACTTCCAGAAACCTAGCCTATCTTCGACTGGAATTCTTTGTCCACTAATGTTTATATCAATTGAAGGTACGGAACGCTTGCGTGTAAAAATGACAGCTTTACTCTTTGGCGCACTTAAAGACAAACCATTGTCAAGTAGCCATTGGTTTAATGAAGCCAGAGAGACATTCATCGAAAGTGCGGCATCCTGAATGGAACTGCCAGATACCATTTATGCAATATCGTCAGCATACTGAAGGATTTTGCAGTCGAAATTAAGGGAAGAGGCCAGGTTCGCTGTATAGATGTTGTGCAATGGGGGACTAAGAACAGATAAGATAAATAGACAGACAGACAATGTTGATATCATAAATAATGCCCTAATGCAAGTCCGAAATTGGTTCACGGCGAATAATTTGGTTTTGAATGAAAAGAAAACGAAATGTATAAGATTTGCTTTACCCAATGTCAAAAGCAGTGATTGTGACATAGAATTGAACAGGGAAAAACTAGAATTTGTCGATAAAACGGTTTTCCTGGGAATTACGCTTGACCCAAGGCTACAATGGGGCCCTCATATAACATCTCTTTCTGGACGGCTAAGTTCAGCAGCTTATAATAATAATAATAATAATCATTTATTTTCAAGTTTCATAGACTCATTACAATAATATTCCATAAACACAGTCACTTTAAATTGTCATTATCAATTATATACATACAGAGTTAAAATAATTACAAAAACAAAACAACAAAGAGATACTAAGACGCTTGCAGTGATGCTTTATTACCTGCGTTCAATGTGTAACCTACAACAGTGATTGATGTAGGCGCAATCGACCCTTTCCGCGAACGCTGCCAACATGCTGTTGGAGCTCCCCCGCACTCGCCGAACCAGCGAGGTACCTCTCTTGCGCATTGTTGTATAAAAACAATCCACGCGCGCCTCCGCAAACATTGTCGACGCGCTACAGCAACGGGGGTGACCCAACAGCATCCTGAACGCATTGTTAAACTGGACACGAAGGGCGCTGTACGATCTTTGCGTGTAGTTAGTCCATAGACTGCATGTGTATAATGTAGTGCAGTAAGCTCTAAAGAGAGTAACTTTAACTTCTGCTGAACATCGTGCGAACCTACGGATCACCATATTCGCCCTGACCGACAGCGCCCTTCGCTCCCGTTCAATATCTGCATCATCCTTCAAGTCGGGAGTAACCAGGTGGCCTAAGTACTTAAAAATATATACCCTTTCTAAAGGTGTGCTGTTTCTTATGCTGTTAGGAAAATTCGCCAATTAACGGATGTCCATACCGCGAGACTGGTCTATTTTAGTTACTTTCACAGTATCATGTCTTACGATATTTTACTATGGGGACGGGCTGCAGACATTGAGTCTATTTTTATTCTGCAGAAAAGAGCCATCAAAGCGATATACAATCTCCGCCGGCGCGATTCTCTAAGGGAACTGTTTAAGAATATTAACATCATGACGGTACCTTGTCAATACATTTACGAAAACATCATGTATGTCAGAAAGAATTTACCATCTTTTTAGTAAAAGAGGCGACAGACATAATTATGGTACTAGAAATAGGGATCAATTAGTTCAACCAGGTTTCAGACTGGCTAAAGTTGCCTCATCTTTTATGGGGTACTGTTTAAAATGTTATAATAAGATACCTCCCCATATATTAGAACTTAATGAGACAAAATTTAAATCTTGTATTAAACGCACACTATGCAGGCAAGCATATTATAAGTTGGGGGATTATATTGAAGATAAAAATGCTTGGCTGAATGCTGGTCCGGCTCCACAGCCACTAGGGCGCACAAAATAATCTGTTAGCATTTGGAAACATTGTTGGACCGGCTGAAGATTGTAAAAAAAAAAAACAATATTTGCATTGTATAGACTCAATTTTATTTAGCAATGTATGATTTCATCCATTTTAACGGCACATGTGTGAGTACTGTGTAACTTAAGCTATAGCTATCAGTTTTAGGTTTGTTTTTGACTTGAATGTACCCTGGCGGTTGGGACTGTCATGCTCACACAAAAGTCTGGCTGATGGTGGCGTATGCGTTGGATCATTTGGCTCCCTTCAAAATGGTTGAGCCGAATGGTGCTAGCGCATGCGTCATGTTCGTGAACGGGCGCTGTCAGTTGGGACTGGTCATTTCTCAGTTGACATGGTTTATTTTAAATATTTCTTTGAATTGTTCCTTTTTTTCCCGGACGCTTTTATCCTGCTCGTCTTTTACATCGTTCTCACATGTTTGTATAATTTCAACTTGATGTAAACAAAAATTTATAACAATTTATTATTTTTTAAAAGAGTGTCCGTGGAGTTTCTTGCACGTTCTTCTCCATAGAGATCTACGCTTTGCAACGTGCAAATAGCTTCATCTTGTTGGACTGACCGACCTTGACAATTCAAAAGTGTCTGTAAATGGTTTATTTGAAATATACGATTTGATTTGATTTGATCCTTGAGGTAATCCTCTCCAGACCGATCTTTGTTCAGAGTCACTCCCAGGTATTCTCAATTGAATGGTGCGATTGGTAACATGCTACCAATGATGCGACAAATCCTAGCCGGGGCTCTCAGCTCGTGCAGCTTTTGCCTGAGATTAGGGAGGAGAACCGAATCATAGGCAGCTGATATATCCAGAAAAACAGCAACCACAGACTCATTTCTGCTCAGGGCCAGCCGGACCTCTGACGTGAGGATACCCACACTATCAGCTGTGCCCAGACCTTTCCTAAAGCCGAATTGAGTCGTTGGGAGCAGTTTCCTGTTTTCCCCCAACCACACTAACCGGTTTTTGACTAAGTGTTCCAAAAGTTTGATGAGTATGGACGATAAAGCAATAGGTCTGTACGAGCAATGATCATTAGGATCTTTGCCTGGTTTTAAGATCGGAATGACAACTTGAACCTTCCACTCTGTGGGAATGTAGCCAGAAGTAAAGCAGAAATTAGCCAGGTCCAGGTAATATTTGTGAGTTTTTGGACCAGCTTTAGAAATAAAGGAGTACGGGAATCCATCCACACCCGGCGCGGAATCCTTGACGTGGGATAGCACAGTTTTTAGCTCCTCTAAGCTAAATGGCATGTTCATTGGGTCGTCAATGTTGTCTGCATCATGGATGTCAACACTGGTTTCCTCAACACTTGGAACATAGGCTGGAGCGATTTTTGAGAAAAACTGGTATCCCAGTTCTTCTGTGAGGTTGTTAGAGGAGGAGGCAGGTGCTAAACTACTCCTAAAACGTTTCACCTTCCGCCAAACCACCGAAACCGCGGTGGACGGACCAATATTTTGACCAACCTTCGCGTTTTTTCCTTTTTAGGAATTTCCTGGACTTGGCTAGTATCTGTTTGAAGGCAATGAGGTTACCCAGGTTCATATTGAAGTTGACTGTCTTTTCAGCCTCATTCCTGGCCTGACCATGTTAGTGCATTCCCTATCCCACCATGGCGGGGAAGGAAGTCTACCGGATTGGGGTTTTTTGGATGGGAAGCAATCATCAGCGGTAGAGGTAATATTGGCGGAGAAGGACAAAAAAAATCTTGGGAATTATCTCCAGTAGCGTAGCTAGCATGGGTGACACCCGGGGCGGATAATGTGATGTCACCCCACGAATGAACCCTGCCCCCCCCACCCCAAATAATTATTGAGTGTGCCTTTGGCCTTTTGTTCGTGTGACGGTAAAACTAATTAATTTTTTGGAAGGGGGGGGGGGGGGAAGGCGTGCCATTTGCGCTGCAGGTTTTTTATTTCAGGAATGTCATTATTTTGATTTTGTTTTCATCAAATTCATTATCTAAACTCAATATTGTTGAATAACGCAAGTAAGTTTAAGAACTAAAAGAGGACAAGAGCGAGCGAAGCGAGCTCGAAAATTTTTGCATCCCACCTCGGATAGGTTTTATTTTCTTTTGATCATTTATACTTAAATAGAAGTAACTTTATGGAGTGATGAACTGAGAGAGGGCAGAACCAAGAGCGAGCAAAGCGAGCTCGAAAGTTTTGACTCTAAACCTCGGATAGTAACTTTATGGACTGATGCTCATTAATTGAGAGAGAGCAGAACACAAGAGCGAGCCAAGCGAGCAGAAAAATTCATGGGCCCCGGAAAGGTTTTATTTTCTTTTGATCATTCATATCATAGCTAAATAGAAGTAACTTTATGGAATGATGCAATAAAGCTCATTAACTGAGAGAAAGCAGAACACAAGAGCGAGCGAAACGAGCTCGAAAACTCATGAACCCCAACTCGTAAAGGTTTTTATTTTCTTTTGAAAATTTCATACATAAACATAGACATTGCGTTGAGTTATACAGTAACGCTCGAGAACAAAGAGAGTATAGAATGTAAGAGCGAGCGAAGCGAGCTCGAAATTTTTGTATCCTACCACGGACGGGTTCCATTACGTCGCCCGTTAAGGGGTGACTCCCGACCGTGACAAAAAGTCAACGAACGAATGTCACCCCTAAATGCAGAAAACCTGAAGAACTAAAAAATTTTTGCACCTCATCTCGGAAGGTTTTTATTGTATTTTGATCATATTAATTGAAGTGTTTTGTTGTTCGATACAGAAAAGCTCAGGAATGCATAGAGTGCAAAATGCAAGAGCGAGCGAAGCGAGCTCAAACATTTTTCACCCTAGTTCTGACAGGTTTCATTGCGTCAATCGTTGAGGGGTGCCAACCGATAGTGACACAAACCTGTCAACGAGCGGTCGGGTGTCACCCCTAAACGGGTGTCACCCGGTGCCGGCCGCCCACTCCGCCCCCCCCCCTCGCTACGCTACTGATTATTTCTATTAACTTCTGGGAGGGAAGATATTCTTAGGTCCAGAATTTTAGAATATAAATCCCAGTCAGCTGAATTTAATTGATGTTTTAAAAGAGGGGGAGAAACTTTAAAAGGAATATTTTTGGAAGGGAATTCAATTATGATGAGGTAGTGATCACTTCCATAGGTCATATCCAAGCGACGCCAAATGAGGAGACTACATATATT
The DNA here is from genome assembly GCA_947578705.1 of Lacanobia wlatinum. Lineage (NCBI taxonomy): Eukaryota > Metazoa > Arthropoda > Insecta > Lepidoptera > Noctuidae > Lacanobia > Lacanobia wlatinum. The sequence continues at coordinate 13,364,141 of OX388028.1, read as the reverse complement.
GGGTGAGCAGAACGTCAAATCAACACAACTATTATTTTGGCCAGGTGCAGACCTGCGCGTAGCACTGCCATCGTTGATTAGACAATAGTTGAGATCATCCAATATATCAAGCAAACCTATGCCAAAGTTATCGCAAGTATCCGACCCCCAACGATAATGGTGGCAATTAAAATCACCCATGACAAGTATTGGTCCACTAACACTACATAATAAATTTTTAATTACTGTAAGATATTCGAGTTGTGGGTGCGCAATATAAAAATATTTATACCCTCAGCCTTCACAGCAATAACATTTATGTCGTCGCCAACAAAGGTTAGAGGAATCTGGGTGAATGAAACCTTGCTATTGATGAGCAAGGCACATCCTCCGTATCCATCAGATCTATCATAACGCACACTGCTGAAACACGGCAACCTGAAATTGCTCCCAGGCAAAAGCCATGTCTCAGCAATGCCGCAGATTGATGTTTTAAATTTATTCATTAAAAAAGAAAGATCAGGCTTTCTGGGAGTAATACTCCTCACGTTCCACTGAAGAAATGTCAGAGGATGGAATGTTGTGGATATAGTTTAAGATAGAGGTCAATTTTGATGCAACGTGGTTAGGTATAGACTGGGTTGGACTTGCAAGAACAGACATTAGCATGTCTGTAATTAAATTTAAGATATTTGTTGATTTATCCTCTTGTCTGTATAGGCTATTGGCTCTGCAGTTTCCATTGGAAGGGCACAGCCATTTTTGGATGGGGAAAAGGAGTAATTTTGAGTGAGGTTCGGGTGGGCTTGTCTATCATAGCCAGGTGAAAGGGGAATACGGGGTTTGGGTTTCAAAAGTACCGTTTTACGGTATGAGGTTTGGGTAACTGGGATGGGACTTGACTGGGATTGTTGTTTATTCGCAGTAGACTTGTTGTGTGGGGATGATTTAGAGACTTCAGCATATGATCTGGACACAGGTGGGAAAACCCGACTTGCCTCCGCATATGAAATCGATTTCTCCGCCATCAGAGCTTTGTTACTCTTCTGTCGGCCCAATTCAGGACAAGCACTCTCATTTGCGAAATGGTTGCCAGTACTCGAAACACAGAAACTCGATTCAGGGGTGACTTCACATCCATCACCTGGATGATCTGCACCACATTTAAAACACCTAGGTTTCGATCTGCAAAGTGTGCGGGTATGGCTAAAGCGACAACAATGGTAGCATTGTACCGTTGAGTAGGTGTAACGCTCAACTGGGAGAGCCGAGTAGAAGCTGTACACACGCATAGGTAGGACTTGTCCGTCAAAAGTTAACACAACAGTCTGTGTGGGCCTCCAATCGGTCACACCAGAAGAGGACACCTTACGGCTCATCCTTCTGGCTTTGATAACGGAGCCACAACCCTCAGGGACCTGAATATTTTTGATGATTTCCTCTTCTGACCACTCAACTGGTATATCCCTTACAATACCCATTCTTGTAATGTTGAATTGTGGAATGGCAGCCATGTAGTTGTTTTGGGATAAAATTTTATTATTAAGGAAACTGTTTGCATCCTGATGCGACTTGAACTCAACTGACACACGATTTCTGCCTATACGTTTGATCCCATCGAGACGTATGTTATTCACGTTATTTATGGTCAAAAACATACCAAACTTGATAGGTTGTAGCACTGTGCCTGAGGTTTGTTCATCTTTAAGCGAGACATTCACAATGTTTGGTGGATTATCTCTAGCTGTATAATAATAATAATAATAATAAATCATTTATTTCGGATAGTTCAGGATCCATATTTGTTAGTAAAATTGCTTAAAAACTAATGTTAGTAATAATACGAAAAAATTATGATTAAATATCGAGTGGATCCAGGTGGACTCATCGATGATGGTGGCAAATCATTATATGACTGCGTGCAGCCGTATCCAGAGAGCCAGCATCGGAGAGTCCCACCGGTCCACCAGCGCGCGCAGGATGGTGTTGGGACTGTCACGCGTGCGGCGCATGATGGAAGCGCACCGTTTGCGCATGATGGCTGCAAAGCCGTCTGTGTCAGCCGCCGCGAACATCGCGGAGGCGCTGCAGTGGCGCGGCAGCCCCATCAGCACCCGGAACGCGTTATTGTATTGAACGCGCAGATCGCTGTATGTCCGCTGCGTATAGTTAACCCACAGGCTGCAGGTGTAAAAGGACTGACAGTACGCTTTAAAAAGCGCAACTTTGACAGTCCCCGTGCTCCGTGAAAACCTGCGGGCCAACATATTGCATCGGACAGACAACGCTCTGCGCTCCCTTTCAATATCCACACTGTCCTTAAGGTCCTCGGTGACCCAGTGGCCCAAATATTTAAATTTATCTACTTTGTTTAGGGCTCTGCCGATTATATTTTTCGCAATCTTGGGTTTAATATTAGAAGATGTAGGGGGTGAACTAGCGACCCTCTTGCGACTAGGAGTGTCCGTATCCATAATAGGGTCTTGTGGGGTTGTTTCGATGTCATGGGGAAGGGTTATCGTTAGTCCGGGGGAGAGATCAAACAGATCATCCGGGGGGTCAGGATCAGGGGGCTTTTTCGAGTTCATATTGTCTAATAATTATTGTTAAAAAGGACAGTTACAATTAAAAACAAACCTTGTACCAAGAACACAAACACAAGGAACACTTTCGATCGAGTTTCACACTAGAAAAGTTCACTAAAATCGAAAATATTCGTAGCACTGACAAAAGCACGTGTTAAGCCTTCACCACTACCAACGAAAGTCCCATTTACCTAAAGTAGCCTTAATACTACAAAGTAAATCACTGTTTATATACATTTTATAAAACATTGTGAGGTAGATTGAAATAGCTTAAAAACTACAAATATGACAACGGTACAGCCAGGTAGCCGCCGCAATGCTAAATACCCAATGAATGAAATTTAAACAGGATGATGCATTATAAAAAGAGAATAAAAGAATTGTTTTTATAATTTTTATCCGTTATTTCCGATTGAATGTTCGTTGGAATTTCATTGATCAGAGTAGGTATTAAATGAGCGTTTGTTCGTTTCCCATAATATTTCGGTACTACCAGTTTTGATTGGGCTGCCATTCTTGTTGCTTTACCATAATTGAATTTAATTTGTAGCTCTTTGTTGCCGAATTGTTCTATAATTAATGCCTTTCGTATTTTCGTGTGTATTGGCATGATCTTACAATATTTAAAGAAACCTGTTACGTCATCACCATTATTAAGTTTTAATTTAATTTTATTTGGTACTATTACTTTTAGTAAACGAAGTTGCAAACTGTATGTTTTGTCTAAATAAGTTTTAAATGTTCTGCCATAGCTAGTGATTCCATATGAAATTATTGATTCTGCGAGTGCATTATAAAGGTTAAGTAATATTTTAAAAGGTACTTTGTATTTAATTATTGCAAATTTGGCCAACATTGCTCGCAATTTATCGCATATGGTCTCAATGTGATAGCCCCAGTTAAATCTGTCATCAACGACCAAACCCAAATATTTTTAGTTGGTAACCTGCTCCAAAGGTAAATGAATGAAAAGAAAAAAAAAATGAAACCAAGCGTAAATGAATGCAAATCATGCAAACATTGGTGAGTGTGCGCAAGTATTCTAACTGGCTTGTCAGAGTTGACTAAGCGATTGGACCGAACGTGGATAGTCTTGGTTTTACCAGCATTAAGCACGAGTCCAGCATCATGCGACCACTTACACAAATTATCAAAGTCATTTTGAATCAGTTGCTCAGCCTTAGAAAAGTCTTTATCAGCTGCTACGAGACAGGTGTCGTCTGCGTATTGATAGACTGAGCAATTGTTTATAACATTCTCCATGTCATTCACGTAAACTAAATAATGCAAGGGTCCTATAACTGAGCCTTGTGCTGTTCCTGTAGCTACGACAACCTCGTCACTGAATTCATTATCAATCTTAACACGACATTTTCTATTTTTTAAATAATCTTTGCACCAGTTTAGTAGCGGGCCTCGAACTCCTGTGTTATCAAGCTTCTTTATAAGCGTATCATGCCTGAGAGTATCAAATGCCTTGCTAAAATCAATGAATAACAGGATGACATGTTTTTTATCATTAAGATCACATCATCATTGACATCGACTGGTACATGACCCTATGGTCTCCCTCTCTTTTTTACCCGATCTGAGCCTATTTCTAATCACACTTTTGAGTTCAACCTTGAACGTGTAGCAATTATCATCCAAAAACTCTGCTACCATTATTGGACCTTTTAACTTCCCATCTAACACAGTCTGATTTCGCTCTTGATTTTCTTATAACACGAAATCGTTAACAAAAACTTTATTTTAGCTGTCATTCTACCATCAACTAGAACCTTATCATACTCCGCACATCGCTCTCTAGTGCTATTTTTCGGACCTCATAAATGTGGACTCTGGTATCTACTTCACTACTCATCTACTGTCAGCTCATGACAACGGTCTTGCAACTTCGTTTATTAAAAACTCTACAGATAAAGCTTTTTGACGTGGTTTATTGAAAGCCGTATTTCACATATTTCCTATCGCGAAAGTAGAGATGCGAGATAACGAGATTCTCAACAACGTTTCAATACACAGAGCTATTCCTCATCTTCATGTTTCTGATTGATTGGCCACAATAGTTCGAGGTTTGATGAACAGTAGTTTGATTGAAATAAATGCTTTGGGTTTGAGTTTGATTCGCGATTTACTAGTATTCGGGATTATCGAGTCCAATTACCACTGACAGTCATCAAACAAACATTAAATCGACCGACCAGTCAGTTATGATCATCGGAGCTTACAAAAAGAAAATCAACTTGGCTAGACCATTTTTACGTCTATCGTTCATGTAAAGGAGCTACGTTTATGAATTACTCTACGTTAACCTACGAACATATCGGTCGTCGCTACACTGTACAGTTTGAAGGAATAATCTATCTTGATAATCTATTTTGATCTCACCCGTATTAACTCGCATACTTAGTAGGCAACACGGTAGTGAAAAATGGAAAACTATTTAGGAAAAGTTGTGATAGCTTTGACTTCTCTGTAGCTTTAATGCTTTAATCCTAACTGTCGTTATGTAAGGAAATCTGTTACCGTCACGGTAATACAAAAGCTTAGGTCCAAGTTTTCATTAAAAACGTCTAAGTTGGAACATGACTTGTGGCAACCTTGCCAGGCCATATCTCATTCTAAAGTTTGCACTGAATAAAATGTTGAAACTGTTCCCGCCAATGGGAAACTCTTTAAGTACTCGCTTTGTACTAAGTATGTCAAAATTACCTAGCACTATCAATCCAACCACCGAATTGGTATCAACCCCTTTAAAGCCTTTTTTGCTATTCAAATAAAACTTGAGCGACTCACCAAGTATTCCAGTCGCCCTTGAATGCTCTTAACCCCACAAATGTTGACATGATACTCGGCTACTAAAGCCTGCCAACTGCCTGCCGAACTTCGATCTGTCACGCACAGAACCGCTCAGAAGTTGCAGCTGCTCAGCAGTTGCAGCTGCTCAGCAGTTACGGCAGCGTGCCAACCGCTAGCCTCCTGCTGGCTTCGTACACCATGATACGATATCTGAAACTGAAAAACACTACGAGAGTAAAAGTCCAATAAAAGCTGTGGTGGGACTAAAGGTTTCAGGTTAGCGTAGTAGTCACAGTATCAAAGTTAATAAAAATCTAATCAGATCATTGGCACACAAAAGCGGCCTACGCCCAGCAGTGGGCAGTCATGGAAGGTGATAAGTCATAACATTGCTTTTGCAATTATCACAATTTCCGGAATTAAGTGTAAGGGTATTGTGATGATGTTGATATTGTGACTATATCTCTCTAATATTGTAACAACAATAGCACTAAGCGCTTCGATCTATTTCTCTACCAGCGATAGCAGAATAATATCGCTCCAACAGCATTATTTGAAACGCCTTAACCAGCAGCACCAAAGCTATCGCGCCTAAACTAGTACTAAATTAAGGTGATAGTCAACATGAGAATAACAGCCTCACTTTAGCATAGAGCCGAGTGACAATTCAATTATCAGACATCGATAATCGCCAATCATGAAACCGTAGCTCTTTGTGAGTCGGTCTCCACAGCAAAGACGTTTACACGTAAACAAAATAGAAAATGTTAACTACTGAGCGCCTCAGCTCCACAGCAATTACAAAATGAAAATAGCTCACCAGGTTGACGTGATAATCCTCGCACACCTGCACACACTTTTCCTTCAACTTCCGAACCTGGCAGCTGTTGTAAAGTTGCTTGCCTTCATTCCACACTGATTTTCATTGTTCAGTTTGATGAGGGTAGCCGCATAAAACTCGACGAATAGGAACTTGACCTGGGAATGTTCCTTGAATTGGTCCTTCGTTGAACCCATATAGGTTCCAACGTATCTACGGCTGGCACACAGGCGCGAAGCTCTTCAGCGCCTTACTTATAGCCAAAATAAGCTGCACTGCACAACACTGCATCCTCGACAAAACATACGACCGCAGTGACGCACTATGATCGCACGTCGAACTTGGGTTTATCGGATTGACTTCCACGGCACATCACGGAACACATCGAGTTTTTAGCGTCTAGATAAGCGCACGCGTTTAAAAAAAACGATTCCACTCCACGCAATTTCTACTATCACTGTCACCACGTATTTTGCATTTCAAGACGTAACAGCCATGAATTTCATTAGTATTGTCTCCACATGTCGCCGTTCCACAAAATAACATCTGTTCTGTGCTAAATACACGTGTTTGCCAATATTCGTCAACGCAAGAACATGACGTCACTTAATTAGGATGCACAACAAACAATTAGCACTAGAAAAACAATACGGTTCACTTTTTCTCATTTGACGCGTCTGGCCGTAGTACGTCGTATGACTCAAGCATCTTCTCGCCGTTCACTGCCTGCCATAGCTGCTCCGCTATCCACTTAGCTGTCGCCGTTTGCACTAGTCCATCGGGCTGCGAAATGTCCTGGCCTTCCACAGGCACAGCGTACGAAGGACTTCGCTGCCAACAGCGATACTGCTTGGCTCAATACTTAAGGCGATGTAGCACTTTCTCTGTTGTCGTGCATCATGATCTCGCATCCTCGTCTGCCTTGTCTGGCAACGCAAGCCAATGCATTCCACTTGCGCATTTATAGTGCTTCAATAAGCACTCGTATGATTTAAGTTTTTTAATTCAACGGTCCCTTTTTTTTGGATGGTTTCAATGATTTAAACACGCCAAGTGTTACTTTTAGTGTTTTCATTTTGCGTCTGAACTAACACGAATTCCACTTCTGATGTCAGCGAAGGCACTACTCTCCAGGTTACCTCTGCCAGGATATTGGAACTTCAGTGGGCGTACTATGGGAAGTGTTGGTTATTGCGCAATAGAAACACCGTTTGCTTTTTTAATCAAATTATTATTCCACGCTCGAAAGTCTAAATTACCATATTTTCACAGAATAGGTGTACCTATTCTGTGAAAATAAGTAGTGAGAAATAAATAATGAGAATAAGTATTCGGAACACGCGGCGGTTTCTAGTCGTGTGCACGTCTGCACTGCTCGACCGCCATCAGTAGACTGAGCTGAGCCTCTGTCGAGCACAACGTCCTAGACTCCGTCGAACGCCACTAGATGGCGTTGGCGTCCCGATTGTCCAATTGACTGACTTATATCAGACAAATATTTTGTTTTCGACTGTCCTAAATCTGATATCTTGTGAATCTGGTATTTTGCGGAACTGGTGTTTTGAGAATCTGGTCATTTGAGAATCTGGTATTCTGACTATTCTGAGATTGCACCAGGGCTATAACTTCTACTAAATCCTGATAACAAGAGTTTGGGGCCCTCAATCTTAACTTGATGGAGCAGAAATGAGTAATTGGTAGAAAAACAGTTATAAGTATCTGATGATGAAGCAAATTTTGTTTAGTCAAAGGATCGCAGAGTGGACCCATACTTCCACTAATTGCAGACCTTCTCAAGCTGTTGGAGCCATATTTCACCAGTGGTGTAGATTGGCTGGTGATCTGTATGACCCGTTGTTTTTTGGGGGGGGGGGGGGTCTGTATGTATGCTTTTACGGTTGCACAACGACACGCTTTCTAGTATAGAAGCAGGATATACCTTCTCGAGGTTTCCACCCCGTTACTGGTCTCGCGGAGGTCGTCCTTGGGCGGCCGAAGCGGTAGATAAAGGCCATGCTGACGATGTAAGTGAGGGTTGATTAGTTGCCAACCCGATCGAGCACCCGATGTCGCGCTGTAAACCAGCCTTGCGCACCTATATCTTCCTGGTAGTCCTAACGTTCGCACTCACAGTAATGCGACGTTCTCAGGTGCGGGCTCCATGGTGGGTGGGAAGGAAGATGAAAATTGTCATTTTTTAGTATGGACGAATTGAAGCCAACTAAAAACACCGCTGGAGTGGAGTCGGCAAAAGCTGGCAAAGCTCCTAAGCGAGGTGTCTCTGGAGCATCGCTCACCCCAAGATGTCCTGCGGCTCACGCCGTGGGCGCTAGCGCGGGCGCCGGTCCGGCTGTGGCGAAAACCGCAGCTAAGACCAAAAACTCCCACTTCAAGCAAAGGAGAACGGCGCTGCATGGGAGCAGTACCGATCCTTTACATAAAAAGGCGGAAACGGAGACGATTAACACCTCTGCCAGAAGTAGCCTTCCCAAACACCCTCCTACTCCTCCTGTCGCTCCTCAAGCCACATCCCAAGATGCAGCCGTCTCCAGTCACACGGGGGCGGTTGGCAGCACCGAGGACGTTTTTGCTAGCGCCTGGCAGGTGCCTATCTGCGAAGGAAAAGGAAAGGGCAAGGGTAAAAAATCCACTCCACAAGCCCAATGCTCTTGTTCGGACCCCCCAGGTCCAGCAGCTCTTACAAGCCAGGGTAAGAGGAGGGAAAGGCTGACGCGTAAGGAGCGTCACGAACGCAGGCGGGAACGTAAAGCCCCCCAAAGCAAGCAGGTTGCTGCCACTAGCTCGGTTAAACCAACCAAGCAAGGAGGTCCGGCCGAGGTGGTAACCACAACGCAGCAATCCGATGGGAACGATCAGGCTGCGGCCAAGCGGGCTCTCAACGAGACGGTTTCGCCCCGTGGAGAGAACAAGTGGCCGCGGCCAGTCCCAGCGGGTTGCCAACAAAAGCTACGCCCAAGCTGTCAGTGCGTCCCTGAACGTCGCGATAACCTGCGACCGGAGGGGTATCATCAGCCAGGGAGTATCGGACTAGGTTTTAGCTGCTATCCACAAGCAGATCATCAGCGAGGCCTGCTCCGCTATGCAGGACACACCAGGGCCAACCTTCAACGCGAAGCCGCTGTTCGCCGGTGGAGTCCTCAAGCTGTGGTGCAGTAACGACCACACTTTAGCCTGGCTGAAGAAAACAGTCTCCAACCTGGCTCTCCCGGCTAGCACCTCGCGTAGTCGTCAAGAGCCAGACGGAGATCCAGAAGCGGGTACGTTGCGGCATTGCCATACCAGGGAGTTTACGAGGACTTGACCTTTATTGGGCGAGCTCTCTGCTACCAGAATCGCTGGATCGACGGGAAGAGGTGGGTATTGCTGCACGCCGAGAAGCAGAAGGCATGCTGGTTCATGGTGCTGGGTATCCCCGAGGACCAAAACCATTTCCGCGCCAAACAACCCGGAAGCAACTGCGGCTGAACCTGCTGTAACAGTAGTGTCGGCCGCCTCTGCCGCCACCGTGGGTGCCGTCCTTTCATCGAGGGGGGAGCCGGACGACGTAATGTTGTCCCCGGTTTCGGACCCGGGAGGATTTCGACGAGGGCGACCTGTTTGCCGGGCCGCGACTTGTGGGTGACGAGGAGGGTCTCGCCTGTGATGGCGTCCCTTTTGTCGGCCTGTAAAGTCGTGCAGGCTAACCTCCACCACAGCCAGACCGCGACGGCTCAACTCCGCAAGTGGCTGGAGGTTCAACACGCGGCCATTGCCCTGATCCAAGAGCCGTGGATTAGGGGCGGCCACATACGAGGACTTTCCAATCTTGGCGGTAAGCTCCTTGTTACTACGGACCATGATCGCCCTAGATCATGTATCTATGTCACAGATAACCTTAAAGCACAACTATTAAACGACTTCTGTTGCAGAGATGTCTCTGCAGCTAGGCTGTATATACAGCCGGGAGCCACAATGTTGGCCTTCACCTCGGTTTACATGCCTGAGGCGGAGGAACCGCCCCCACACGACCTTGTCCGCCTCATCACACAATGTAAAAGCGGCGGGGATGAGGTTGTCATCGGGACCGACGCAAACGCCCACCATCCACTGTGGGGGATGGAGACGCAAAACGAAAGGGGTAAGGCATTGGTTGATTACCTGCTTACAACTAACCTATCACTACTAAACACAGGTTCGGAACCAACTTTCGTAACCAGACGCAGTCGTACAATCATAGACCTTACTCTGGCAACGGCGGGAGCAGCGGAACTCATCACTGGGTGGCAGGTCTCAAATGAGGCTTCCTGCTCAGACCACAGGTGGATCCGCTTAGACATCCAGGTCTGTATACCACCCAAAAAACCTAGGCGTAATCCGCGCAACACGGATATAACGGTATACACACGCAACCTTTCCTTAAGGCTTGCGACACCAGGCGATTCGAAATCTCTTGCAGATACGACACAGATCGACGCGCAAGTATCACAACTCACCGAATCGCTGATAAACAGCTACCAAATCGCCTGCCCGGAAACGACTACGCGCGACACACCGGGTAAACAACCCTGATGGGGTGCGAATCTAGAGCGCAAACGCGGTAAGGTAAGGAAGGCTCTTAACAGAGCCATGAACACATGTAGTGATGAGGACTGGGACGCGGCCAAATCCAGCTACAAGAAATGCATCAGAATCAGAAGAACTACAGGATGGCATACATTCTGTGGTAACATTGAATCATGCCAACAAGCAAACAGGGTAAGGAAAATACTGGCGCAACAGAACACACATGCGGTCGCCACGCTCCGGAATCCCGATAATACGCTGACCACGACACCTGAAGAAGCGCAACACCTCCTAATAGAAACTCACTTCCCCGGCAGCGTATTCGCGCAGGTAAATGAATGGCATGACGTTATCCAAACACCATCAGAAGATGATTGGCTTTATGCAGAAAAGATGATTAGGCTGGAAAAACTTCAGTGGGCCATCAAAAGCTTTCAAGGCACCAGGTCCCGATGGTGTGTTTCCTGCCTTACTACAGTGGGGAGGTACCGCTATTGCAACAAAACTGGTGCCCTTAATGCGAGCGTGCCTGGCCTTTAGATACGTTCCTAGAGGATGGAGGGAAGTGAAAGTCACAAATTCATTCCGAAGCCAGGTAAAAGTGACTACACAAACGCCAAATCCTATCGACCTATAAGTCTGACCTCGTTCGTACTGAAGACAATGGAAAGACTGTGTGAAAGGGAGCTACGAGATGGCGTTTTAAAAACAATACCTCTACATGGTAACCAACACGCATACAGCTCGGGTAAGTCGACAGAGTCCGCTCTTCATCTGGTAAGCCAGATTGAAGAAGCGATTCATCAGAAAGGGTCCTGCCTGGGCACTTTCATAGACATCGAAGGAGCCTTCGACAAGACAAACTTTTCCAGCATTAGACCCGCCCTCTCCAAACACGGTGTAGAACAGGTACTAAATGACTGGATTACTAATATGTTAAGCAAACGGGTGGTTCGCCTTGAGGAAGAGCAGCAGTCGGCCCTGATAGCCAGAGGCTGCCCGCAGGGAGGTGTGCTCTCCCCTCTTCTGTGGAATCTGGTGATTAATGACTTTATCACCAAGCTCAACGCACATCGTTACTACACAATAGGTTATGCAGACGACCTCGCAATCCTCGTGCCAGGGAAGATGACTGGAACGATCTGCAACCTCACTCAACAAGCACTACGCATCATGGAGAGATGGTGCGAAGAATATGATCAGTCATAACACAGCGCCCCAGCTGTCTAACGAGGTAAAGTAACTAGGCGTCATCCTAGACAGTAAGTTAAACTGGAGTAATCACTTAGACTACAAACTAAACAGGGCCTGCATTACCTTTTGGCAGTGCAGGAAAATGATAGGAAAGAAGTGGGGCCTATCTCCCAAAATAATACTATGGCTGTACAGCGCAGTAATTCGGCCCATGTTGGGACCGTGGTGTGGTGGCCACGCCCAAAGCTAGCTACAGCCGTAAACAAGTTACAACACATGCAAAGGCTAGCCTGCATGGCGACGACGGGCTGCATGAGGACTACTCCAACTGCGGCGTTGGAAGCCATGCTGGGACTCCCTCCGCTACACTTGTTTATACAACAGGAAGCGACGATAGCAGCAGTAGGTACGCCTTAAAACACTGGATCTTTGGGGTAAGAGAGAAACACGACACACCGCACATCGAGGAGCTCAATAATGAACTCCCCATAACAAAAGCAATCAATGACCGGGTACCCAAGCAATTTATTTTTGATAAAAAATACAAAATCCAATTGCATGAGGATCATCGTTGCGAGGGGCTGTGCCCCGCAGAGCTGCGGATCTTCACCGATGGATCAAAAACAGGTACAGGTACTGGTGCGGGAATCTTCTCAGAGGATCTCAACATCCACATAGCCACACCATTGGGAGTCCACAACACAGTGTTCCAAGCTGAATGCATGGGCATTTCTCTGGCGGCATCAGCCATTCTAACCAGGGAAGTTAAGGAGCACTCAATACGCATACTCTCGCACAGCATCGCTGTCCTGCAAGCTCTGAACAGCCACAAGGTCAACTTTTTTTTTTTATAACGTGGGGAAATCTTCATGGAAGTCCTCCGACGCCCGGTGCGTCTGCTGCGGGCCGGGAGGGAGGTCGAGATCTCCCTTCTGATGATCTGATCTCTCTTATGATTTTCATCAAACAGCCAAACGTCAGCGCAGCGGAAACTTGAATATCTCCGCAGTTTCATGACACACAAATTTCATTTTAACATACACATTTACACACAAATACACACTAATTATTGTATGTATTTTTTTTTGTACGTCCATAGGGAAAAAAAAGTTCTGCTAGGATGACGTCATCCCTGTCCCATCCCCATCCCAAACTGTTACTGTTGAATAACTCCCTAATGGTTGGATGCACAAATTCGTACTTACCATACACAATTACAGGACGTCATACACTAAATATCTGCTAAACTGAAATTTCAAAAAACCACACTTTTCCGCTGGGACTTAGCACACGCAGAATTAAAGGCTCTTTTCCTCGCGCGAACCCTACGTGCTTTATTTAACCTTTCGGTCGCGGGCCTTGATCCACGCTTGGTATACAGACTCTTTACGGGCCTCAGCGTGGGCGCATTCTGCATTTGTGACCGAGCGGGATGTCGGAGAATGGAATAAAATACTCCATCCCCTGCCGAATCACGGCTAGTTATAATAATTAAAAAAAAAAAACAAAAACCAAGACTCTTTTCCGCTGGGACTACGCACACGATGACACCGAGCGTCCGGCTCCCTGCCTATGCGACACAGAAACCTGCCGAAGTAACCATGCCCCGAGAGGACCTGCGTCACCCGAAATGACAGGGAGCCGTGCCTTCTCCCGAGCCACCGGTCGAGCACTGGCCGGTTGGCCTCGATAATGACGAGGCCGGCGGAAGGGTGTGAGAGCCTGTCCCGCCATTCCGCCACCAGGACCTCGCGCAGCTGCGACCGACGCAGCTCGATGTGTCGCTGCATCAGTCGCTCGCCGCGTGCCCGCGCGTCCTCACGCCACCGACGCAGTGACGCGAGGACTTTCGCCTCCAGGTCCCAGGGCGGAGATCCGGCCAGTGCGCAAGCCGCCTCGTAGGAGATCGTGCGATAACCCCTGATGACTCTGACGGCCATCCCCTCTGCGGTTTCTGCAAAACAGTGATGGTGGTGGCCGTTAGGTCAGCCACCCAGATCGGGGCCCCATACAGGGCCAGCGATCGCACGATCCCCACGTACAACCGCCTGCAGGTGGTGCTCGGGTCCCCCAGATTGGGAAGCAGCGTTGACAGCGCCCCAGCCGCGCCCAACAACTTGGGCGCCAGCCGCCGGAAGTGGGGGCCGAAATCCCAACGGCTGTCGAGCACCAATCCTAGGTACTTCATGGTGGACACGGTCAACTCTGGGCTGACTCTCGAGTGTTAGTGGTGTTGTGAATTAGGTTGGTTGGGTTGGTAGACATAATAAAGTAACCATTCAATGGATCAAGGGACACAGCGAATCCAAAGGCAACGATGCAGCGGATGAACTCGTCAGAAGGGGTTCGAGTATGGCAGCGATGGGACCCGAACCCATATCGTCTCTGCCTTTCGGGTACCTACGCAATCTGGTAAGGAAACGCACCGGAGAAAAACATCACAAGCTATGGGTTGACCATGGTGAGTGTAGGCAGGTCAAAGAGGCACTTCCCTCCCTCTATCGATGGCCGATTTACAAAACAAGCCCTAAGACTTGCTAAACAACAGTTGCGTACAGTAGTCACAGCCGTAACAACTGGCCACCGGTCTTTTAATAAACACCTCTATGCTATAGGAGTCATTGACAGCCCGCTATGCAGAGCCTGCATGCACACCTGCTTCTAAGCTGCCCGGTAGTCGCGGATTGTAATTTATTATTGATTTTCTCATTTAAAAGATGCTGTTTATTATTATTTTTAGAATTTTAATTTTTGGTTTATATTATTTCTGCATGTTTTACTTTTAGGTTTTTTTTTATATTAATTTAATGATTTATGTAATTTACCTATTGTGTCAAACACAATATTTAATAATTGTTCCTGATAAATAAATAAAGATTACAGGGCCAAGTACTTCGGTAACCCAGGTACCCCCGTTAGATAGTTGGTAACACCAAGGCGTTGCTGGCCTTCCTTGGGGAGCTGGGGTGGATCGAATGACACATTTGTCCAACCTGCACACAAAATACGCGCTTAGTCGTGGAGTTGCGGAAACCAGACCGATTTACATACATACATATGTATGTATGTAAACGGGTCACTTATGTATGTACATAAGTGACCCGTTGCAGAATATGAACATTAAAGGGTTTACCTCTGCCTATTCCTTGGGTCTGATCTATACTTAACATATAAAGCTGAAGAGTTTGTTTGTTTGTTTGTTTGCTTGAACGCGCTAATCTCAGGAACTA
Organism: Lacanobia wlatinum; assembly: GCA_947578705.1. Lineage (NCBI taxonomy): Eukaryota > Metazoa > Arthropoda > Insecta > Lepidoptera > Noctuidae > Lacanobia > Lacanobia wlatinum. Next base: position 13,348,968 of record OX388028.1, on the reverse strand, counting down.
CTGGTCCGATTTGAAAAATTCTTTCAGTGTTGGATAGCCCATTTATCGAGGAAGGCTATAGGCTATCATCACGCTAAGACCAATAGGAGCGGAGCAGTAATGAAAAATGTGACGCAGACGAAGTTGCGCGGGTTAGCTAGTAGATAGATAATTACATGCATGATCAATTACAAAAAAAAACAGCAATTGTATGTCTAAGTATAGAAGATATGTTTATTATAGACACAGATAATATAATACTAGTTATAGATAAGTGGGTAGGTAAATATTTATTTTCTAGCTACTGCAGCTATACTTTTAAAACTAAAAGTGGAATAAACTTGTATGAGTAATTAGTATTTTTTTAAAGTACATCTATAAAAAAAATCTTTCAGTTAAATCCTCAGATCATAAAAAACTTGGATTTGGAGAAATTAGATACCAACTTATGTAAATTGCAGAAATCTATTGCTAACTGTTCTGCTGGCGTCAAGTTAACAGAATTTTATGTATTGTGGATGTATTGTAACTTTTAAAAAAATATAAAAGCAAAAACTATGAATATTCAACTAGAATAATGTATCTAACTTTACATTTCATACAACATATGAATTAAATGGATTTAGTTGTTCTACTAAAATATGGCAGCTATTTTGACATGATTATGAATTAAACTAGGAACCTATTAAACCAAACAAATCTTAGAGATACAAGTAGACAACCTTCACATAGGTACATTACAAACACTTATTCTATAAGAATGCATTGTGATATAAGAGTATAACTTAAAAAGCCTCTCCAGTAAAACATGAACTGCATTAAAGTTAGTATCAAGTGCTGGTGCCCGAAGATGTCATGCTGCCATTCTGGACATTTGCTCCAGCTACTGATCTTGTAGCAGACAGGTGAGAAGCTTTCAGACGGTCCAATTCATTGACCCAGGAACGCACATGCTCTAATCGGTGCCATGCCATCTGCAATACTTTCTGTGATGCGTAACCAGATCCTTCATGCGGTTGGCCTGTAGATACTTGTGTCAGATAGTTAATCTGATCACTGAGCCTTGATTCCACTTGCTGCAATGTTCTCCAGAATTGGTTCGTGTTTGTTTCTGCCTGCTTTTGACCAGCCTTTTCTTTACTTAACTCCAAGAGTGCTTGAGCTGAAATAAAATATTTCTGGATTGTATTATTAGAATCATTGAATAAAAGGTGGAGAACTTTTAGATTGTGACATTAAAATAATTTTTATAAATGTTGGAAACCTGAAGTCATAATAATGTACATAATTTTATTAGAATACTAGTCAGTTGACAGGACCGGTTGTTGTGGCGACGCTTGAGGGAGCCCTATGTCCAGCAGTGGACGTCTTTCGGCTGATATGATGATGATGAAGCTGATACCAGTGCCGTAAATAGCCTTTACTGCGCCTTGTGCGAGCTTCTATAGCTTCTATAACTGCGGCCTTGGTTTTTGTTTTTTTTTTTTAATTATTATAACTAGCCGTGATTCGGCAGGGGATGGAGTATTTTATTCCATTCTCCGACATCCCGCTCGGTCACAAATGCAGAATGCGCCCACGCTGAGGCCCGTAAAGAGTCTGCATACCAAGCGTGGATCAAGGCCAGCGACCGAAAGGTTAAGCACGTAGGGTTCGCGCGAGGAAAAGAGCCTTTAATTCTGCGTGTGCTTAGTCCCAGCGGAAAAGTGTGGTTTTTTGAAATTTCAGTTTAGCAGATATTTAGTGTATAACGTCCTGTAATTGTGTATGGTAAGTACGAATTTGTGCATCCAACCATTAGGGAGTTATATCAACAGTAACAGTTATATCAACAGTAACAGTTTACAGTAACAACAGGAACATTTTTTCCCTATGGACGTACAAGAAAAAAAATACATACAATAATTAGTGTATTTGTATGTAAATGTGTATGTTAAAATGAAATTTGTGTGTCATGAAACTGCGGAGATATTCAAGTTTCCGCTGCGCTGACGTTTAGCTGTTAGATGAAAATCATATAAAACGGTTTAGTGCAGAGTTGTATTTTTTACGCACGTTGCTTTGAATTTGTGTGTAATGTTTGCGAAAACAGAATTTGAAAAAAACATACCGTTCAGAAGATATATCCGTAAAAGTAAAATGTAATTTTATATTTCCACTTTAAATAAAACAACAAGATTACGGACCTGTAAAGTTATCAACATGCTAGATTATATCACCGTCCCCGCAGTATAAACGCGCAAGTGCAAAATAACTTTTTTATAAAAAAAATATAACGGAGTTAAAAAGACAACTAAAACAGTGTCCGCTGGGATGACGTCATCCCAGCGGACACTGTTTTTGTTGAATAACTCCCTAATGGTTGGATGCAAATTCGTACTTACCATACACAATTACAGGACGTCATACACTAAATATCTGCTAAACTAAAATTAAAAAAAACGACACTTTTCCGCTGGGACTACGCACACAATTCTGCCGCTAATTTCTGCAAGCGGGTTTTACGTAGGGCACGTTTTGACCATGTCGGACGTATCGGGGCCAAACTAGCATTGCACCCTCCAGGTAGTAAGCAGTTTTGGTCCCTGTCGAAAGCGGTTGAAACGAATTTCTGTCGAAAATCAACCATTATGAAATCAATGATAGACCATTCTGACACTATTGTAATAGCAGACTTGGGGCCCTGATGGCTCGCTGGCTCACTCTGCAAGTGAGAAAGCAAATTTATTTGCAACTCTCTTTGCAAGCAATTCGCGTCTGGACGCTGGCTCCAAGCAACCACCAACTTTACCTCGTTGTGACTCTTCGATGCCGGAGATCACAGTTCACATTAAAGAGGTCCGAAGAGTATTGTGCAGTCTTGACGTGAATAAGGCCAGCGGGGCTGACGGCATTCCAGCGAGAGTGTTGAGGCAATGTGCACCTGAACTGTCTCCTGTGTTGGCACGCCTGTACCGCCTCTCTCTTGAAAAAAGAACGGTGCCGAAATCATGGAAGCTTGCGAATGTGCAACCGGTGCCCAAAAAGGGAGACCGTGCTGACCCTGCACATTACCGTCCGATCGCCATTACCTCCATCCTATGCAAGGTTATGGAAAGGGTTCTTAACAGTAAGCTGCTGACCTACCTTGAAGACAATGATCTCCTCAGTGACTGTCAATATGGCTTTCGCCGGGGACGGTCAACTGGCGATCTTCTTGTGTATGTCACGCACTGCTGGGGCGAGGCCATCGAGAGACACGGCGAAGCACTTGCCGTGTCACTCGATATCTCGGAAGGCCTTTGACAGGGTTTGGCACGCAGGTCTACTCAGCAAGCTTCCTGCTTATGGCATCCCAGCTGGTTTTTGTAGCTGGATATCAGACTTCCTGAGTGAACGGTCGATCCGAGTAGTCGTTGACGGCTGCTCCTCTGACCTCATGGCTATTGATGCCGGAGTTCCTCAGGGGTCCGTTCTCTCTGCAACTCTTTTCCTGCTGCACATCAATGACCTACTTCAGTTTGGTCTTGTTGGGTACGCAGATGACAGTACGGTTTCAGAGAGATACTTGTCCAGCGCAACAACCAGCGGGGATGAAGTTCGTTCCTTGAGAGAGGCCATGGTAGAGCGGACAAATTTGACCTTAAGCCTTGTCTCCCAGTGGGGTGATGACAATGTGGTCACTTTTAACGCCACCAAAACACAGGCGTGTCTTTTTCCCGCAAAAAGGAGTCGTTTTGACCTGACTCCTACTTTTCGGGGTGCATCTGTTCCTGTGACTGATCGGCTCGAGCTCCTAGGCATGGAGTTGACATCCAGTCTCAACTTCGGCGCCACCATCGAGTACAAAGCCCAAACCGCTGCCAAAAAGCTGGGCATCCTAAATAGGGTGAAGCGATACTTCAAGCCTGGACAGCTTTTAACCCTATATAAAGCGCAAGTCCGATCCTGCATGGAGTATTGTAGCCACCTTTGGGATGGCTCAGCTAAGTATCAGCTTGCCGCAACTTGACTCGGTGGAATGCAGAGCTAAGAGGCTCATCGGTGACGAAAAACTGGTGGATACCAAGCTACATAGCTTGGCTCATCGCCGTAAGGTTGCCTGCTTGTCGGTCTTCTACAGATTGTACTTCGGTGAGTGTGCCCAAGAACTCCACGACCTCATTCCACCGGCCCCCTTCTACCATCGGACATCCAGATGCACTGCATCTTACCATCCCTACCTTGTTACTATTTCACCAAAGCAACGCAAAGGAGTGGAACTCTCCACCTGCGTCTGTGTTTCCAAATGCTTACAACCCTAATCTCTTCAAAGTTAGAGTGAACAGGCTCCTTCTGGGTAAGCTCGCTCCATCGTAGACTTTGTCTCTGTCATCTCTGACCTAGACTAGAGTCAAGAGCAAACCCATCACAAATAAAAAAAACTAGCTAGAGCAATGCTATGTATAGGCCTACTTTATTTCATTCAGGGTGAAAAAGTTGAAAGTAATGTTCACTTGTGCAAATGCGTTGCCCTGATGATTAAAATTTATTTTTTGGGCCACTTTGGTCTTCATACTTTTATCTATAATCTATGTATACTAATATGTAAATCTGAAGAGTTTGTTTGTTTGCTTGAACGCGCTTGTCTCAGGAACCACTAGTCCGATTTGAAAAATTATTTCAATGTTAGATAGCCCATTTATCGAGGAAGGCTACAGGCTATATATCATAACGCTAAGACCAACAGGAGTGGAGCAGTAATTATAATTGTGACGCAGACGAAGTTGCGCGGGTCAGCTAGGCTATAATCTATACTAATATACATATAAAGCTGAAGAGTTTGTTTGTTTGCATGAACGTGCTAATCTGAGGAACTACTGGTCCGATTTGAAAAATTCTTTCAGTGTTGGATAGCCCATTTATCGAGGAAGGCTATAGGCTATATATCATCACGCTAAGACCAATAGGAGCGGGGCAGTAATGAAAAATGTGTCGCAAACGTAGTTGCTCGGGTCAGCTAGTAATATATAAAGCTGAAGAGTTTGTTTGTTTGCTAGATGGCGCTAATCTCAGGAACTGCTGGTCCGATTTGAAAAATTATTTCAGTGTTAGATAGCCCATTTATTGAGGAAGGCTATAGGCTATATAACATCATGCTAAGACCAATAGGGGCGGAGCAGACGAAGTTGCGCGGGTCAACTAGTCTATAATAAAATAACACCCCGCAAACTTTCAGTAAACTGTATGTGTAATATAAATTGTGTTTAACTTTGAATTGGTGAAAAAACATTTATACTCCGATAAACACTAAACTCCAATACACTTGTGCGCCAAAAAAATGAGAGCAATGTTTTGTCTAATATAACAGCCGTTTTTGATGATACTGGCATGTAGGTACATATGTGTTGGAATCGAGCACTAGGGGCACAGCGGGAACATATCAGGAGCAAACCGAAGAAATAATAGTCCTGCCTGGTCTGGCCATTCTTGCACCCCCCAGAGTCTACGCCCTGTGCCTGGGCACCGGTGGCACCGCCCTATTTACGGCACTGGTTGATACTTAATTATCTAGGGTGTAGTAAATTAACAAAGTCAAATTTGTTGGCTATAATATGTATTTACTATGTTTACAGGTGTATGTACTGTTTTTTATAACTCCACTAATCCATTGTTCTTAATTATATTGGTTGCAATATTTGTAAATACGTGAGTATTATCCTATTAGCATTTTTTAATTTTATCTCTGCTAGAATTTCTTTACACCTATTAGTACCTAGTATGCTTAGGTAGTATGGTAGTGTTATTTTGGGTGCATCATCTCCACTTAAAATCAAATGATTAATAAATGTTTACAAAATATTGTAAAACTTATACTTGAAAAGAGTAACTATGGAGTTTCTGGTCGGTTCAGTCAGTGGGTCATCTTAGGGGCGGTTCTTCCACAAGAATCTACTTTTGAGGATTATTTAAATTAATTTTATTGAAAAAGTAGGAAAAACAGTCTGCATGGGTTGACTTGGAATCTTCAATTCTTTATGAGTATGAGCAGTCCATTGTAAAGTACTTACCTGCACATTGTAGACATGTTACTATATCTTTTTCAATTTCATTCAGTATTTGAATTCTATCCATAGGAGCAGTCATTTTTAAAAGTAAATGATTTCGAGTACAAGCGGTTGACTGACGTAAATCGCTCACAGAAACCTGTTGTTTTCTAAACTTTTCTAGTGACACTAGTCAGTGTAGCTGTAGCATTTATTTAGCACACAGAACACTAATAATCTCCATGGTATGCCATGGAGAAAAGAGGCGAGGAGGACATCTCTGTGTATAAAGTGTCCGTTGAAATGCGTTGGGTGGCGCTACAATCGTATCAGGGTATATTTTAAAAACAGCGCCAAAAGTTATAAGTGTAGGATGGAAAAATAAAACAAGCAAAGAACAACTTCCGCTTTGTTACTATTTCGTTATGGCGCCAGTGATAGCCGCATCACACGCTTGGATTTGGTCCGACCGAACCATCAATTTGGTTCGCTGCCGTACCAAATCCCACCGTCTGTAGAATAGTCCGGCGAACATAATTATTAAATAGAGTCCGCCACCAAATCCGCTATGCAGACTAGATTTGGTTTGTTCCGTACCGAATCCGGACGTGTGGACGGTATTCCGAGTCCGAACAAACTTTTGACAAGGCGTCTTCGAATTTTTAGGGTAAACGAGTCGGACTCGCGAGCAAAGGGTTCCGAACGATTTTATTTTTTTAACATGTTATTTTGACACTACAGACTTCTATTAGGTTTTCCTGTAATCTTTAGGTAAAGATCTATTATTTCCATTTTTTTCAAAATTTTAGGCTCCGTAGTTTTGGAGATAAGGGGGGGAATGGTCATTTTTCGTCTAATTTCTTGAATAACTTCAAAACCATGTATTTTAAAATTATGAAAAAAAATAATTAAAACCCGCACAGTAAGCCCTTTAATTTGATATGTCACACGATATTGTTCAAAAAACTTTTTCTTTAATTTTCTAGTTTGACCCCCATACTAAAAATTTTATCATTCACGTAACGCGTCCGTGTTTGGGTTATAGAAGTCCATATGTGTACCAAATTTCAATAGAATCGGTCCAGTGGATCCGGCGAAAACTGGCTGTGACAGACGGACAGACAGACAGACAGACACTCATAGAGATAGAAAAAATATGGAGGCGCCGCGACATTGTATATCTAACCTTTGCTTGTACAAATGTGGGTGAAATACGAAACAGATTGTGAAATATCGTTTTGTTTCATTCTTTCTAATGTGGTAACTCTCACTGTCTAATGTAGTTTCTATGTGGCAACAGAGAATCTTCTAACTTACTTCGAGCAAGCAAGCTCCATCTTCGACCGCATCATCGCTTACCATCAAGTGATATACTGGTCAAACGCTTGCCTAACACTGGCCAAGTGCGAGTCGGACTTGCGTGGTTCCGAACCAATTTCATTTTTATTACAGATTATTGTAACACTATAGACTTCTTATAGGTTTTCCTGTAATCTGTAGGCAAAGAACTTATTATCTGTATTTTTTTTTTCAAAATTTCGGGCTTAGTAGCGTAGTAGAGATAAGGGGGGAATGGACCTTTTTGGGCCTAATTTCCTTAATAAGGCATAATTTTAAATTGTACAGTTTTGAAGTTATTCAGAATAACTTCAAAACTGTACAATTTAAAATTATGACAAGAGTATAATTAACATCTTCACAGTAAGCCCTTTAATTTGATATATCGCACGATGCAGTTTGAAAAACTTTTTTTTAATTTTCTACTTGAAAGTAGAAAATTAAAAAAAAAGTGAACCCTCAAAAGTGACCCCATACTCAAATTTTATTTATTTACGCACGCGTCCGTGTTTGGGTCACAAAAGTCCATATGTGTACCAAATTTCAACAGAATCGGTCCAGTAGATCCGGAAAACTGGCATATAGACTGACTAAACAGACTGACTGGACTGGTAGATAGACAGACACAGACAGACAGACAAACAAACACCCGAGTTATCCTATAAGGTTTCCGTTTTTTGTTCGGAATCCTAAAAAAGATGGGTTTGTTATCAATTGATACTATATTTTAGTTTCTAAAATCCCCATAATGTAGTTAGCTTCACGAAATGTTTCAAAATTATGTATAACATACGAAAACACACTATAAATTTCATCTATTATACCAATTTTAAGACAGGATTACATTAAAGTTAGGTTTTGTTACTTCGTTTTTAATTTCTCATAAGTTCTCTGCTCGGAGAACATTCTCGAGAACATATCCGCCAAGTTCTCACTAAGAGAATGCTCTAGAGAATTTCCCATCACTACTTGTACCTCAAAAGCTAGGGCATAGCGAAGATCTGTTTTCTCTCTCAAATTTAGTCGCTAATTAGTCGCAAGATTTCGCCAATTCACAGATTTAGTCGGGTTTTAGTTTAGAAGATATAATGAGTTAAATTTTTAAGGTAGGTATAGCCCAAGAGCTAGATCGAAGAGGAATCTCATCGAACAAATAGCCAAGAAAAAATATGTCTATTAATATGTGATTTATACTCCTAGTTTTATCGGTCTAAATTCCGTAGAATAGTCAGAGAGAGATAAATTCTGAATCCTTCCATTCCTTGATCCAGCTCTTGGACTGTACCTGTACTGGGTCGACCCACCGACGTTTGCGTTTTAATTTTATGTTTAATGTTATCTATTTCTTCTGCAAGAAGTAAAACGATAAAAATATCGTACATAGAATGTCCAAAAAGCACGATACAGATGTTCTATGTCACGAAGTCCGTTTGGCTATGAATGTTGTCAAGCGTGCACATGCACATTGTTTTTGTGTACGTAACCTCGAGAGCGCTCGTGTCGATCGGGACACGGTCCGGATCTGGGGGGCTACTCTCTAACGAAATCCGTAGTTTCGGGCTTAGTTGCGGGCGGGCGTATTCTACTCCGTATCACCTACAGACTTACGATTAGTCCCGAACCCGAACTGAGCATGAATGACAACACGATTTCACAGTAACTGTCAAATCGTGTTATCATTAGTTCTCAGTGGTTAGGTGATACGAAGTAGAAAATGCCCGCCCGCAACTAAGCCCGAAACTACGGATTTCGTTAGAGAGTAGCCCCCCAGGCACAGACTAGGATCAGGTGTTTTTAGTTCGCGCCAAATTGTTTCACGGAGTAAGGTCAGCATGGCATTATAACGAAGAAGAGTTGTCCATAGTGAGGTAATATTTATTTATACGTTTTAAAATAAAATTTTATACAAAGATACTTAATATAGCAATAGAAGGATTTATAAACTGAATGTTTTTTGTGTTATAAAATGTTTATATTTCTTAATTATTTTGATTACATTTTGTTTTAGGGTCGAAACATGATAGCTGTTTATCATTTTCTGCGAGAAGAATATGAATTTACAAAATCATTCATGGAACCCAACTGTGATTTTTCGTCCTTTCGACACACGTGCGAAACCGAACCTGGGCAAAAAAAAGGAAAGCACTCCGTTTTTTAAAAAAATTAGCACAGGCACTCGCTTTATTTTAGTACACGCGGGAACCAAGGATGGTTTTATTGAAAATGCTTCTTTGGTTTATAAGGCCAACTCAACAGCTGGTGATAATCATTCAAATATGCTAAATTAAAAATTGCTACCCAATTTACCTCCGCGCTTTGTCATTGTCTTAGACAATGCATCTTATCACAACACACGGGCTGAACGACTACCGACGCAATCTACAAAAAAAGCCGATATGCAGCAATGGCTCAGGGATAAGGGTATAGCATTTGATGAATCTCTTCTTAAATTGGAATTGTACGAAATAATAAAGAACTGCAAAGCCCAACACGTAATCTACAAGATTGACGATTTTATAAGTAGCAAGGGATTTGATGCCTTACGCCTTCCCCCTATCACCCAGAATTAAATGCGATTGAAAATATTTGGGGGATCGTTAAAAATTACGTCGCATCTAAAAATATCGAGCAAAACATGACGAATACGGAAAGACTGATCAATGAAAGTTTGGGCCAAGTTAGCAGTGAAACGTGGCAGAAAACTTGTGATCATGTTGAAAAAATTGAAAAAGACTACTTGAAATATTTTGATCTCGATTTTGAATTAATAATCAATGTACAAGATGATTCTGACGACAGCAAAACGGAATCGGAAATTTATCTGATAGTGATTGAAAATTCTGAATAGTCCTAATGCTTTATTAAATGCCTACATCTTCTTATTATTTTTGTATTTATTGCAACCTAATCTAATTTATTTACAAAAAGTATATACTTTTAAAACCAAAATTTTAATTTATATCAGACTAGCACTTCGCCCGCGACTTCGTCTGCGTAGACTTTAGAGGTGGCGCGCAAATTCTTTGTCCCATATTCTTATTCTCAGAAATTCATCGTTTTTCATAGTTTGTGAGTTTTTACTGTCCGTACTTTCAGCTCCGGAACTACTTTGACATGTTTCGGCTCTCCTGGTATTTTTAAATGCTATCCACTCACAATTCCAGCTTCGGAAATACTTCGACATGTTTCTGTTTTCCTTCTTCAATTTTGAATCCTAACCACTCAAAATTCCAGAGCAAGAAACTTTAAATCATTTTTCTGGTCTCCTGGTACCTTTGAAACCTAGCCGCTCACGTTTCCAGCGCCGGAAATATTTCGACATGTTTCTGGTCTCCTGGTACTTGTGAATCTTTAGCGCTCACAATTTCGGCCAAAAAAATAATTTCACATGTTTCTAGGTCTCCTGTTGTTTGTGAATCTATGGCATTTACAATTCCAGCCCGGAAAAAACATCGGCATACATATTTCTGTTTGACTGTTAAAAAGTTAAATAAAAAATATTCAAGCCCCAAAATACCATCGTTCTGTTCTCCTGGTACTTGTGAATCTATAGCGATCATAATTCCAGCCCCGAAAATACTTCTACACGTATCTGATCACCTGGTGCTTTAGAATCCTAACTGCTCAGAACTCCAACCCTAGAAATACTTCGTCATGTGTGGTGGTCTGGTACATAATGAATCTTTAACGCCCATAATTCCTGCCCGGGAAAAAATTTCACATTAATCTGTTGTTTTGGTAATTTTGAATCCTTACCGCTCATATATCTAGCGCGCAAATATTTTAACATGTTGCTGGCTTCCTGGTACTTATGAATCTTTAGGATTTACATAGCTAGCTCCGAAAGTACTTCGACATGTTTCTGGTGTCCTGGTAATTTTGAATTCTAACCGGTTATAATTCCAGTGCCGGAAATAATTTGACATGTTTATGGTCTCCTGGTACTTCTGAATCGTTAGAGCTCATAATTTCAGCCAAAGAAATACTTCTTCAACATGTTTCTGGTCTCTTGCGTTGTAATCTATAGCGTTTACAATTCAAGCCCGGAAAAGTCTTCAAAATACATATTTCTGTTCGACGGAAAAAAAAAATATATATTCAAGCCCAAAAATACTATAACATCGTTCTGTTCTCCTGGTACTTGTGAATCTTTAACGCTCCCAATTTCAGCCCCGGAAAAATTATGACATGTTTCTGTTCTCCTGGTACTTGTGAATCTAAAGTACTAAGGCAGCAGAAGCGCTGGGTTTCCACTTCTTCCTCTGTCTCTATTAAGCCATGCCTTTTACCGGGATAAAAAGTAGCCTATGTTTGATTCCAGGATGTGGACTATAGGTGTGCCAAATTTCATCCAAATCCGTTCAGCCATTTTTGCCTGATTGAGGCACAAACATACAAACTTTCACATCCTACTAATATTATAAATGTGAAAGTTTGTATGTTTGTATGTTTGTATGTTTGTATGTTTGTATGTTTGTATGTTTGTGCCTCAATCAGGCAAAAATGGCTGAAGGGATTTGGATGAAATTTGGCACACATATAGTTCACATACTGGAATCAAACATAGGCTACTTTTTATCCCGGTAAAAGGCATGGCCTAATAGAGATTGAGGAGGAAGTGGAAACCTAGCGCTTCTGCTGCCTTAGTACTTCAAATTCACAAGTACCAGGAGAACAGAAACATGTCGTAGTATTTCCGGGGCTGAAATTGACAGCGCTAAAGATTCACAAGTACCAGGAGAACAGAACGATTTTAAAGTATTTTTGGGCTCGAATATTTTTTGTTTTTTTTTTTAACCGTCGAACAGAAATATGTGTGTTGAATTTTTTTCCGGGTTATAATTGTAAACGCTATAGATTCACATGTGACAGAAGACCAGAACCATGTCGAAGTATTTCTTTGACTGAAATAATGAGCGCTAAAGATTCACAAGTACCATGAGACCATAAACATTTCGAAATATTTCCGGCGCTTGAATAGTGACCGGTTAGAATTCAAAAGTACCAGGAGACCAGAAACATGTCGAAGTATTTTCGGGGCTAGGATTGTGAATGATAAAGATCCATAAGTAACAGGAGACCAAAAACATGTCAAAATATTTATGCGCTAGATATATGTGCGGTACGGATTTAAAAGTAACAAATCAACAGAAAAATGTGGAAGGTTTTCCCGGGCAGGAATTATGAGCTCTAAAGATTCATTATGTACCAGGAGATCAGAAACATGTCGAAGTATTTCCAGGGTTGGAATTATGAGCGGTTAGGATTCAAAAGTACCAAGAGATCAGAAACATGTCGTTGTATTTTCGGGGCTGTAATTATGAGCGCTACAGATACAAAAGTAGATACCAGGAGACCAGAAACATGGTTTAATGTTTCCGGCGCTAGAATTTTGAGTGGTTAGGATTCAAAAGTACCAAGAGAACAAAAACAGATAGCGGTTTTTTCCGGGCTGTAATTATGAGAGTTAAAGATTCACAAGTACCAGGATACCAGAAACATGTCGAAGTATTTCCAAAGCTTGAATTATGAGTGGTTTGCATTTAAAAATACCAGGCAAACCGAAACATATCGAAGTTTCTTCTGGGCTGGAGTGATGAGCGAAATATTTACAAGTACCAGAATACCAGAAACATGTCAAAGTAGTTCTGGGGCTGAAAGTACGAATAGTAAAGACTCACAAACTATCAGAATCATGAAGATGAATTTCCGAGAAGGAGAATATGGGACAAAGAAGTTGCGCGGCACCTCTAAAGTCTACGCAGACGAAGTCGCGGGCGAAGTGCTAGTTTATAATATTAGTAGGATTTCTTTGCTAACGTTACCCACTTTTACACACACAAGCGCGCTTGTCGGGATACGTCACTACTACAATCAAAGCCGAACGGACTTCGTGAAATAGAATATCTATACTAAATGAGCAGAGCGTGACTACCGCCAGACCACTTTCAAAGTCGATTTTCTCGAAAACTTAGAAGGTACCAATTTTTTTGTTAGAGTACATAAAATGAGTACCAATTAAGTACCAATTATTTACCAAATATGGAAACAATTGGCGTCGGTGGTCCTGCCGTAGTCACAGACATCTTACCGTCTTCGCAGCGTATTCACAACGCTGTACGCGGCAGAACTGTATAAGTGTGACCAAAATCGTTCAGTGAAAGGCGAATGGAGCCGACTAAGTGTAAGTAGTCCCTAATTCACATTTGAAGCGCGCGCACACGCGCACACACACACACACTACTGCACTTTTGATCTCTGCTAAGAGGTCACTTAGCCACTTTCAGAGAGGCTGTGCAAGTGCCTCCTAGTGGCCACATAGTTACCTCAAAGAGAATGCAAAGGTGCCTTCTGGTCTGTGCGTAGTTACCTTGTAAAGGATGCACAAGTGCCTCCTCTTACTAACAACTTTTGTACTAAAAGAAAAAACCATATGAGTAGAACAGTTCATAGGTAGAGTATAATCTCAGATTAATTTGATCCTAAACTAAACCGAAAACATCTTATATCTACAAATTCACTTATACATATGACAACTTCACACAAGTACATTTCAAACACTTGTTTAATAAGACGAAACTATGTGTAAATTTATAATATTAAAAGTCTTTCCAGTAACACATGAACTGCATTAAAGTTAGTATCAAGTGCTGGTGCCCGAAGATGTCATGCTGCCATTCTGGACATTTGCTCCAGCTACTGATCTTGTAGCAGACAGGTGAGAAGCTTTCAGACGGTCCAATTCATTGACCCAGGAGCGTACATGCTCTAATCGGTGCCATGCCATCTGCAATACTTTCTGTGATGCGTAACCAGATCCTTCATGCGGTTGGCCTGTAGATACTTGTGTCAGATAGTTAATCTGATCACTGAGCTTTGATTCCACTTGTTGCAATGTTCTCAGAAACTGAGTAGTGTTTGTTTCTGCTTGCTTCTGACCAGACTTTTCTTTACTTAATTCCAATAGTGCTTGAGCTGAAATGAAGTATTATTGGATTTTATTATTAGAATCTCTGAATCTAAGGAGTAAGAGAATGAGATTGGCACAAGAGCGCACAACTGGGCTTAGCATAACAAAAGTGAGTATTTCAGATTAAAAAAATAAGGTAAATAATTATGTTGAATTACTTATAGTATTTTCATGAACAACAAGATTGCAAATTGCACAAGAATATTGCCAAAGAATAAAAATCATGTTAAGATCTAGGACTTGGGCATGAATTTAATTTCTAGATATTGAAGAAGAAAAAAACAGTTTTGCTACACATCGATGTAGAAGACTGCTGATGAGAGACGAACTATTTTTACCTGCACATTGCAGACATAATATTATATCTTTTTCAATTTCATCAAGAATTTGTATCCTTTCCATTGGAGCAGTCATTCTCAATAGCCAATATTTCAGATTCCTTACAGCCGAAGTAATCCACAAATATATCTTTTTATTATCGACACTCGAGTTCTTTGATTTGCTAATTTTGTTATTTTGACAGTGACTTTTGTTTTGAGTTTGACACTTGACGTTGACGACATTGGAACATAGACATATAAAAAGTATGGACTGGACCTATAGCTACAAAAAAAAGGTGCATACCTACAATTCAAAGTGTCGCATAAAATGGCTGCCAATGCTAGGGTTGTACCAATCAGGCAATACAGTGTTACTAAAACCATACTATAAAAAGTATCGATACTAATACTACGAGTACATAGTATTACGAGTCTTACTAAATATCACGTTTGAATCATAAGTATAATTTATTTTCTTACAATCTGTTGTAACAGAAAAATGAGTAAAGGCTTACTCTTTTGAGTAATGACAGTTAATGTAGAGTTTTTTCTGCACAGATTTTAAAAACACTTACTTGCATCACTTTTGAGCTTTCGCTTATTTTATATCTGGTCCATAGCTTCTCGTAGGTATGTGGACTAGGTTTGCCAGATACAGTCATTTCATTTCCGGGACAAGTCGAGGGATACTTATTTGGTGGGTACGAAAATAGATAGTGGTCTTTGTAAATTGCATTTCTTGTAATATTTTACAAACGTACCAATACACCTATTTCAAAAACAAACTTACCAGTTTCCATTGCTCATACAATGCAGATTATTATTAAAATATTAAAACACAACCATAAATTATGCATCGCACCTCGCTTTTACTTATTCATTGAATAAAACTTCGGTAAAAATCAACATAAGTGTTTTATTTATTCAATAAACATTTGGTATGACACTGTGCACTTCCTTGCACTTTAATTTTTAAACAAATGCTTCTTTCGTTAATCCCGGTTCCCAATTTACATGCTGGTACCATTTGCTCAAAGTTCTTGTGTGAGTAAGCATGTATTGTAAGTTCGCCTTATATAATTATAGGCGGGGATAAAAATGCAACGTTTATGCGAACTTTCGGATGTCTTCAGAGTATCCTTTCGTTGAAGCGCTTAATTTTTTTCTGTTGATTGACATATTTTTCAGTCTTAATTTTTCCAGTTTGTGCATCCTGAAAAAGAGAAAAAAACTACTTCCATCCTTAAGTTACATCGAAAACGCTGCTTTGTACCCGTAGTTTAAACCTGTAGAACCTCTACAGAACAGAGAGGTTAAATATTTCGTTAGCCCAATGATTCTTTCATGGACATGTTTACTCGCTCATTTTTTATCTTTGATTAAGAATAAACCTAGCAACAGTGACATGCCCTTTAAAAATCTTTGTGCTTTGATTGCTACATTTTTATCAGCAAACATATCTTGTATTGTATTGCATTATCTCTTCTACAAAAACGTTTTTTTTTCTTTTGCTCTCATAACGGCATTGACGTTCTAAAGATGCTGGAGTTTCGGGTTTAGTCTTAGTGAAGCAAATTATAGATGGTTTAGCAGTTTTTTTTTAGGAACTTTGATAAAGGTTCATTACCTGAAATTTTACATAAGAGTAAGTATAACTATGGTGTAAATATTTATACATGTATTTGGAGAATAACTAAGTCACATTTCATTTACCTGCATAATTATTTCTTCCGAAATAATCACTTTCTCTGAAGTGCAAACTACATAACCTTGCTGTGTAACTTTCCCTGAAGTTTATAATCCGCAAAGCGCGTTCCCATTGCTTTCTGCGTTTTAAGTCTTTGAGGAACAGATGAACTCTTCGGTTTTTACAATTTAAGGCATACCGCCGTATGGTGTCAGCCGGTGCCGTATGGTGCCGTAAAAGAATAATACCATCCCATCAATTCCCGTGGGTGTCGTACGAGACGACTAAGGGATACCGGACGCAACACCGTACACTGCGATCGTCAACCCGCCTGCCAAGCGTGGCAATTATGGCAAATCTTAGCTTAGCTTAATTATAGCCCTCCCCTTTGCAAGAGGCCTATGTCCATTAGTGGACGTCTTGGGCATTATTGATAGAAAAACGAAAAGTTTCGTCTTGTTACAAAACATGTATAGGATTTGACAGTTCATGTCAAAGCAGTCATGGATAAAAAGGCAGTTTTACTACCCATTTAGATATTTTTTTTTCAAAATAAAATGTCGCTCACTAAACTCATATTCCTGTGTCTCATAAACCAAGTGGAATGGCAACCAAACTTTGACCGTCTGGTCAATATGTCTTACTTCAAATGCGTTAAAGGCAGTGACGGATTAATACTTCTTGATGCCCGAAGCAATCCACGCCTGCGGTTCCTCCTATCCATTAGGTACAGAAAAGGTAAGATATATGATAGGAACATATGCAGCAAAGCAATCTCGAACATTTCAGCACTCTGGCTTTTGACTAGGATTTTCCAAAAAAAATTGAACAAAAATGACCAGGGCCCTTGTCTCCGAAAATACTGAGTCTAAAATTTTGAAATGATTGCGTATTGTTCTTAACCTACAGATTACAGGAAAAGCTATAAGAAGTCTCTAGTGTTAAAAAAACAGGTTTACGAATATGAAATTGGTTCAGAACCCTTTGCAAGCGAGTCCGACTCGCACTTGGTCAGTTTTTGTAAGTGCACGTGCACGTCTCTAAGAGTGACTTGGGTAACTAACACCTTGCTGACTTTTCGGAAGGTTTGCGAAATTTCGTCTCACTTTACCAGAATAAGTAGGTACCTACGACCTCTAATTTCTGTAATTCAGACATGATGCCCTAAGCATTTGCTTAATTTGCTTATGGGTTAATCCGCGACTGGTTAAAGGAATATTATTGCAAAGGCGTACGCTATTTGTCGCATATCTGCGTTATTTGTAGTAGTTAAACACTGTAGTTAAACAATCACCAAGAGCTGGCTTTTAGTTTGAAAGGAAAGATAGTGTCAACCAGCCGCTTTGAAATTTCTTTGAAAAGGGTGTAGGTAAAATTCCCCACCACCACGGCCCGTGGGTTTCAAACCCAAACGGCTTGAAAATATAGTAACCAGTAAGGTTACTTACTACATTTACGCAGCTTAAGTTTCACAGCCGCAGCAGCAGCTCGAGCACAGCCTGATGAACTAGGGAGATGGGATGGCGTAAGAGTATCCACACAAGTTCCCATACTAAAGGCCTACTCATCTTCCTTGAAAACAAATACATGACGTCCGGCCTATTGTCATGCCGTTGATGTTTGTGGGTATTTTTAATTTGGCTGCTGGCATCCCTGAGTGATGACAGGTCACCAAGGGGACTTTTTGGCGGGAAGTCAAACGAGGCGGTAATTTTGATTTTGCCAAAAGTTTAAAATTAAATAAACGTACGGAAATATTACATAAATAAAGTCGAATAAGGTCTCAAACAACCATGAGTGTCACCAGTGGCGGTGAGGAGCCGCCAGAGCCGGGGGAAAAGAAGAAACGCAAGTACAACAATACTCGTACAATCGGCCCTGATTCAAATAAGTATAAAATTTTTACGAAACCTAATTATAAAAGACTCTTTATAGAAAATAACAATTCTGAATACGTAGTATACGTCGAGTCAACAGAGCAGGAGAAGATAGGGAATAAAAATCCTATCACACTCACCAGCTTAATATCTGACAATGTTAAAGGAGTCTTAGGAGTTCATAGAATAAATGCACACAAAATAGGAATAACATTCAGAAAAGCGGCTGCAGCCAACAATTTTCTGAAGATGGAAGACTTCCTCTGGAAAAATAAGTTTAAAGCCTTTATACCATCGTATTTGACTGAAAGGATTGGTGTATTGAGGTTCGTGCCTAAAGAACTCTCCAATGAGGAAATATATAAAAATATAATGTGCGACTCTGAAGTTATTTCTATTAAAAGATTCATGCGTAAAGAAGAGGGAAAATTAGTGCCCCTCAATACAGTTGCCGTCACCTTTGCATCAACATCTTTACCGCAATACGCCTATATAAAACTATTTAGATACGAAGTCAAAGCATACATACCACCATTATTGCAATGTTATAAGTGTCTTAAATTTAACCATTCTGCTAAGGCTTGCAGAGGCGAGCAACATTGCTCTTCTTGTGCTGGTCGTCACTCCTACAAAGAATGCGATGTCGAAGAGATCACATGCATCAACTGCGCAGGTAATCATCTTGCCATTTCACGAGACTGTCCCATTAAGAAACAAAAAATTGAAGAGAAAAAGGCCAAATTTCTTAAGCAGAAATCATATGCCACTGTTGTGAACTCACCCCCTACATTTAATGAGAAATCTTTCCCTGTTCTACCCAAAGTTACTGATAAGACTAAAAACATCAATGATACTTTAGATACTAAGCAAATAGCAAATAATGATATTATAATGAATGCAATTGTCAAATCGTTGGTCGCATTAGGAAACAAGAGTGACTCTGATGGGCCACTCACACATAAGAAAATAAAAGAAATATTTTTATCAAATTTAATTTAAACATGGATAATTATCTAAACATTTTACAGTATAATATACAAAGTTTGCAGAGTAAAAAGACCCTATTACAAAATTTATTAATTGAAAAAAACATAGATGTCTGTCTTCTTAATGAGACGTGGTTCAAATCTAATTCTATAATTCCACACTTTCCCACATATAATTTAATCCACAAAAATTCCATAAATTCTCATAATGGAGTAGCCATTTTGGTGAATCATCGTTTAAAGTACAAAGTAGTTAATACACACTTCTCAGAATCTATTCAAAATGTATGTATCACTATAGAAACACAATTTGGAGCAATGGCAATACTCTGTGTGTACAGCCCTCCCAGTATCAGGTTTGATTCAGCAAAGTTAAAGGACTTAATCAATAACATACCCAAACCTTGTATAGTTATGGGTGATTTTAACGCTCATAACATAGCCTTTGGATGCCACAGTGATAATAATAGAGGTAGATGTTTATATAATATAATTGATGAATTTGACTTATGTATTTTGAATGATGGATCACCAACAACTGTTCCTTATCCTAATAGACATGCTTCAGCGATAGATCTTGCCCTTGTTAGCTCCTCAATAGCTCATTTATGTAACTGGTATGTTCATGACGATCCCATGGGTAGCTATCATCTTCCAACTTTACTTGAGATCAACATTCAGTCATCTATGTATAGCATGTCACCTCCTGTGGATCAAGAGAAATATATTTATAGTAAGGCAGATTGGGATGAATATTATAGCCTATCTGAAACTTGTTTTTCCCACTTGGACTCAATAAACGATTCGCCTATCAATTCATATAACCATTTTATAGAAACATTAAACGATTTGAGGAACAAAACAATTCCAAAACGAAAATTATGTGCAAACACAGCTATTAAAAAACCAGTACCATGGTGGAATGCAAAATGTAGTGATGCTGTCGCAAAATCAAAAGATGCATTAAAGTATTATTTTTCTCAACCGAACATTCAAAACTGGATAGAGTATAAAAAATTAGATGCGAAAAAGAAAAGAATTCTGAAGGAAGAAAGTTCTTCTTCTTGGCGTAAATTATGTAGTAGCTTCAACAGGCTAACTCCAGTTTCTAGGATATGGGGATACATTAAAAAATTTAAAAAAATTGGGTCAAATCGAAACAAAAACATAAATGATGAGTGGGTTCCACGTTTTTTAGATAACTTGGCAGATTCTACTGAAATAGATGGCAATAGGCTTGAGTATTTGTTCGAAAATGCTACAGAAAATGATGTAAATGTATTTCTCAAAAACAATTTCACTATAGAAGAGTTGAAAACATCTTTAAAGAGTAGGAAAGATACTACACCGGGATTGGATGACATACCTTATATGTCAATCAAAAAATTACATTTAAATGCACAGACAACATTACTTAATATTTATAATAAACTATGGAATGAATTAGTAATACCCGAGTCTTGGAAAACACAGTGTGTCATTCCAATTTTAAAACCTAATAAACCTATAAATAGTGCTTCTTCATACAGACCTATTTCTTTATCATCTTGTTTGGGTAAACTCTTTGAAAATATGTTGAAGTTAAGACTAGATTATTTTGTTGAATCACAAAGCTTAATTCCTTCTATACAGTTTGGCTTCAGAAAAGGTAAAAGTTGCTCTGAAAGCTTTGTATCTTTATTATCAGATGTAAGACAGGTTAAATTAAGCCACTCTAATGCAATTTGCGTGTTTTTAGATGTAAAAGGTGCTTTTGACAATGTAAACATAGAAGAACTCATTCAAGTATGTCATGATATTAGTATACCTGGTCATACTCTAAAATGGCTCTATAATTTTTTAAACAATAGGACTGTATTTGTGAAATATAATAATAAATTACATGGACCTAGGACTGTTAACAAAGGCACAATGCAAGGGGCAACTTTGTCTCCTTTACTTTATAACTTGTATACTTCTGAAATATTAAAATATGTAGATACACCAGGTGTAAATATCCTGCAATTTGCAGATGACTTGCTTTTGTACAGCATAAATCAAAACATAGATATAGCAATGTCTAATATCAATAAGGCTTTGTCTCAATTATACAGCTATTACCATAATAAACTTAAATTAGAAATAAGTCCAGAAAAGAGTTCAGTTTTAATTGTCAGTAAAGATGTAAACACTCATAGCAATGTTAAAATTTTATACAATAATGAAGAAATTCCTGTTGTTAAACAACATAAATTCCTAGGAGTCATTATTGATGATAAATTAAAGTTTGAAGAACATATTAAATATATAAGTAACAAAGCATTGAAAGGTATTAATCTATTGAGGCATTTAGCAGGCAGTTTTTGGGGCTCTGACCCCAAAGTTATGGATTTGCTGTACAAAAGTATAGTGAGAAGCCATTTTGATTACAGCAGTTTAGCTTACATGAATGCCAATAGCACCTTGTTACGAAAATTAGATGTAATTCAAAATATGGGACTGAGACTTATTTGTGGTGCTATGCGCTCTACACCTATTAATTCATTAGAGGTTGAGACATGTATACCTCCCTTGACTTTACGAAGGTTGTTGTTGGCTGAGAGGTTTTTATTAAAAGTCATGGCGTCAAATGATAATCCTTTACTTAAGAAACTAACAATACATCCTGAAATCTCACAGTCAATTGCTTCCAATGCCATCTCTGCCTCTTCTTTGGTTGGTGGAACTCTACCTGAAATGCCAACAATATTTGAACAAGTAAAAAATAATTCAAAAGATATTGTTCAAAATCATATTTGGCCTATATACAAAATACCTTATAATGGTATTATTAACAGCTTTTCAATCCATTTAGATGTAGTAAAAAATAAATTTGATTTTTTACTGTTTAAAGATAATAGACCAGAATATTATATTATATACACAGATGGATCTAAAACAGATCATAATGTAAATGCAGCTTTCTATGATCCACAATTAGATTTCAGTAAATGTATTAAATTAAACAGGGTGTGTAGCATTTTCACTGCAGAATGCTATGCAATTTATTGTGCACTACAGCATGTAAATAGTCTTGTACACAATGTACATAATATTTTGATAGTTACAGACTCCAGAAGTGTTTTGTCTGCTCTACATAATGTAAATATTTCTTTTAAGTTAAATTATATTATTTGTAATATTAGACTTATAATCCGAAATCTGCTTGATAAGTATACAAAAGTAGAATTAGTATGGGTACCTTCACACAGTGGCATTCGTGGAATTGAAGTAGCTGACACTGCTGCCCGGTCAGACCATGACGAAGATCGATCCCAGTTAATCAAGGTTCCATTCACCGATTACTATAGCCTTTTTCAAGAACGTAATAGACAGTTATGGAAGGAGTATTGGGACATAACCGTGGAAACGAAAGGCAGATGGTATGCTGGAATACAAAAAGAATTACCGATTAAACCTTGGTACTATAACTTCAAATATATTACAAGAAGATTCATAACTATTTTATCACGCATGAGATTAGGACATTGCTTAACTCCAGCTCACCTGAACAGATTTCGCATAATTAACAATAGCCGATGTCATCATTGTGGAGCAGAGGATGCTGATTTGGATCATATTATCTTAAACTGTTCAAGTTTTAACATTCAACGTTTGATTTTGGTCAGCGAATTGAGCAAAGAGTATGAATTGAGTGAATTAAATGACAATAACATTAGTGAACATACTGAACATCGAAGTGTTCCCCGCAGTGTTCAGGATTTATTAGTAAATAAGAAATATTTTAGTGTGTTGTTTAAATATATTTGTAATACAGTAGAGAAAATTTAATTCATGTTGTAAATGTATATAAGTTAATTAGTTGTAATATTACATTGTAAAAACCCATCGATGTATCCGACTGAAAGACTTGTATCTATGGTCATGAATAAAAAAATATTAAAAAAAAAAAAACAGGTCACCAAGATACTTTACAGGACTTTTTGGCGGGAAGTCAAACGAGGCGGTAATTTTGATTTTGCCAAAAGTTTAAAATTAAATAAACGTACGGAAATATTACATAAATAAAAACGAATAAGGTCTCAAACAACCATGAGTGTCACCAGTGGCGGTGAGGAGCCGCCAGAGCCGGGGGAAAAGAAGAAACGCAAGTACAACAATACTCGAACAATCGGCCCTGATTCAAATAAGTATAAAATTTTTACGAAACCAAATTATAAAAGACTCTTTATAGAAAACACCAATTCTGAATACGTAGTATACGTCGAGTCAACAGAGCAGGAGAAGATAGGGAATAAAAATCCTATCACACTCACCAGCTTAATATCTGACAATGTTAAAGGAGTCTTAGGAGTTCATAGAATAAATGCACACAAAATAGGAATAACATTCAGAAAAGCGGCTGCAGCCAACAATTTTCTGAAGATGGAAGACTTCCTCTGGAAAAATAAGTTTAAAGCCTTTATACCATCGTATTTGACTGAAAGGATTGGTGTATTGAGGTTCGTGCCTAAAGAACTCTCCAATGAGGAAATATATAAAAATATAGTGTGCGACTCTGAAGTTATTTCTATTAAAAGATTCATGCGTAAAGAAGAGGGAAAATTAGTGCCCCTCAATACAGTTGCCGTCACCTTTGCATCAACATCTTTACCGCAATACGCCTATATAAAACTATTTAGGTACGAAGTCAAAGCATACATACCACCATTATTGCAATGTTATAAGTGTCTTAAATTTAACCATTCTGCTAAGGCTTGCAGAGGCGAGCAACATTGCTCTTCTTGTGCTGGTCGTCACTCCTACAAAGAATGCGATGTCGAAGAGATCACATGCATCAACTGCGCAGGTAATCATCTTGCCATTTCACGAGACTGTCCCATTAAAAAACAAAAAATTGAAGAGAAAAAGGCCAAATTTCTTAAGCAGAAATCATATGCCACTGTTGTGAACTCACCCCCTACATTTAATGAGAAATCTTTCCCTGTTCTACCCAAAGTTACTGATAAACCTAAAAAAATCAATGATACTTTAGATCCTAAGCAAATAGCAAATAATGATATTATAATTAATGCAATTGTTAAATCGTTGGTCGCATTAGGAAACAAGAGTGACTCTGATGGGCCACTCACACATAAGAAAATAAAAGAAATATTTTTATCAAATTTAATTTAAACATGGATAGTTATCTAAATATTTTACAGTATAATATACAAAGTTTGCAGAGTAAAAAGACCCTATTACAAAATTTATTGTTTGAAAAAAACATAGATGTCTGTCTTCTTAATGAGACGTGGTTCAAATCTAATTCTATAATTCCACACTTTCCCACATATAATTTAATCCACAAAAATTCCATAAATTCTCATAATGGAGTAGCCATTTTGGTGAATCATCGTTTAAAGTACAAAGTAGTTAATACACACTTCTCAGAATCTATTCAAAATGTATGTATCACTATAGAAACACAATTTGGAGCAATGGCAATACTCTGTGTGTACAGCCCTCCCAGTATCAGGTTTGATTCAGCAAAGTTAAAGGACTTAATCAATAACATACCCAAACCTTGTATAGTTATGGGTGATTTCAACGCTCATAACATAGCCTTTGGATGCCACAGTGATAATAATAGAGGTAGATGTTTATATAATATAATTGATGAATTTGACTTATGTATTTTGAATGATGGATCACCAACAACTGTTCCTTATCCTAATAGACATGCTTCAGCGATAGATCTTGCCCTTGTTAGCTCCTCAATAGCTCATTTATGTAACTGGTATGTTCATGACGATCCCATGGGTAGCTATCATCTTCCAACTTTACTTGAGATCAACATTCAGCCATCTATGTATGGCATGTCACCTCCTGTGGATCAAGAGAAATATATTTATAGTAAGGCAGATTGGGATGAATATTATAGCCTATCTGAAACTTGTTTTTCCCACTTGGACTCAATAAATGATTCCCCTATCAATTCATATAACCATTTTATAGAAACATTAAACGATTTGAGGAATAAAACAATTCCAAAACGAAAATTATGTGCAAACACAGCTATTAAAAAACCAGTACCATGGTGGAATGCAAAATGTAGTGATGCTGTCGCAAAATCAAAAGATGCATTAAAGTATTATTTTTCTCAACCGAACATTCAAAACTGGATAGAGTATAAAAAATTAGATGCGAAAAAGAAAAGAATTCTGAAGGAAGAAAGTTCTTCTTCTTGGCGTAATTTATGTAGTAGCTTCAACAGGCTAACTCCAGTTTCTAGGATATGGGGATACATTAAAAAATTTAAAAAAATTGGATCAAATCGAAACAAAAACATAAATGATGAGTGGGTTCCACGTTTTTTAGATAACTTGGCAGATTCTACTGAAATAGATGGCAATAGGCTTGAGTATTTGTTCGAAAATGCTACAGAAAATGATGTAAATGTATTTCTCAAAAACAATTTCACTATAGAAGAGTTGAAAACATCTTTAAAGAGTAGGAAAGATACTACACCGGGATTGGATGACATACCTTATATGTTAATCAAAAAATTACATTTAAATGCACAAACAACATTACTTAATATTTATAATAAACTATGGAATGAATTAGTAATACCCGAGTCTTGGAAAACACAGTGTGTCATTCCAATTTTAAAACCCAATAAACCTATAAATAGTGCTTCTTCATACAGACCTATTTCTTTATCATCTTGTTTGGGTAAACTCTTTGAAAATATGTTGAAATTAAGATTAGATTATTTTGTTGAATCACAAAGCTTAATTCCTTCTATGCAGTTTGGCTTCAGAAAAGGTAAAAGTTGCTCTGAAAGCTTTGTATCTTTATTATCAGATGTAAGACAGGTTAAATTAAGCCACTCTAATGCAATCTGCGTGTTTTTAGATGTAAAAGGTGCTTTTGACAATGTAAACATAGAAGAACTCATTCAAGTATGTCATGATATTAGTATACCTGGTCATACTCTAAAATGGCTCTATAATTTTTTAAACAATAGGACTGTATTTGTTAAATATAATAATAAATTACATGGACCCAGGACTGTTAACAAAGGCACAATGCAAGGGGCAACTTTGTCTCCTTTACTTTATAACTTGTATACTTCTGAAATATTAAAATATGTAGATACACCAGGCGTAAATATCCTGCAATTTGCAGATGACTTGCTTTTGTACAGCATAAATCAAAACATAGATATAGCAATGTCTAATATCAATAAGGCTTTGTCTCAATTATACAGCTATTACCATAATAAACTTAAATTAGAAATAAGTCCAGAAAAGAGTTCAGTTTTAATTGTCAGTAAAAATGTAAACACTCATAGCAATGTTAAAATTTTATACAATAATGTAGAAATTCCTGTTGTTAAGCAACATAAATTCCTAGGAGTCATTATTGATGATAGATTAAAATTTGAAGAACATATTAAAGATATAAGTAACAAAGCATTAAAAGGTATTAATCTATTGAGGCATTTAGCAGGCAGTTTTTGGGGCTCTGACCCCAAAGTTATGGATTTGCTGTACAAAAGTATAGTGAGAAGCCATTTTGATTACAGCAGTTTAGCTTACATGAATGCCAATAGCACCTTGTTACGAAAATTAGATGTAATTCAAAATATGGGACTGAGACTTATTTGTGGTGCTATGCGCTCCACACCTATTAATTCGTTAGAGGTTGAGACATGTATACCTCCCTTGACTTTACGAAGGTTGTTGTTGGCTGAGAGGTTTTTATTAAAAGTCATGACGTCAAATGATAATCCTTTACTTAAGAAACTAACAATACATCCTGAAATCTCACAGTCAATTGCTTCCAATGCCATCTCTGCCTCTTCTTTGGTTGGTGGAACTCTACCTGAAATGCCAACAATATTTGAACAAGTAAAAAATAATTCAAAAGATATTTTTCAAAATGATATTTGGCCTATATACAAAATACCTTATAATGGTATTATTAACAGCTTTTCAATCCATTTAGATGTGGTAAAAAATAAATTTGATTTTTTACTGTTTAAAGATAATAGACCAGAATATTATATTATATACACAGATGGATCTAAAACAGATCATAATGTAAATGCAGCTTTCTATGATCCACAATTAGATTTCAGTAAATGTATTAAATTAAACAGGGTGTGTAGCATTTTCACTGCAGAATGCTATGCAATTTATTGTGCACTGCAGCATGTAAATAGTCTTGTACATAATGTACATAATATTTTGATAGTTACAGACTCCAGAAGTGTTTTGTCTGCTCTACATAATGTAAATATTTCTTTTAAGTTAAATTATATGGTTAAAATTTCCATTATAGCCCGCTGATTTAAGGGGCGGGGCGGGGTGGGGAGGGGTGGGGGGGAGGCTGGGTACCCCCCTGCGCCACCCCCACCACGAGCAGCCCCATGGTTATGGAGATATCCATGATTAAAGTTTTGAGGTTAGAATAGCATTTGAGTTAGAAAAAATGGTAAAAATTGAGTTTCGTTTGGCAGGGGGAGGGAGGGGGGAGGTGCCTCCTGTGCCCTGGCACCACTCCCATGTAAAGGCGACGCACCGTTCTTGAGAAAAACTAATTATAGTAACCTAACCTCAAAACGTTTTATAGCCGCTCAACATTGCGCAGTCAAGGGAGGCTTAGTCGATGGAGCCCCGCTTCGCGGGGCTCCTATTTCTGAGTGGTTTACAAAAAAATAACCACGAAGGGTATGGCGGGGTCTATTCGCTCGCTTCGCTCGCTCACTCGACCCCGCCATACCCTTCTAACCTAACCTGTCCGAGTCGGGGTGCCCCTAGTCCAGAGCTCGCTTCGCTCGCTCTTGCATCCATATTCTCCTAGTAGCAGTAGTAGTAGTAGTCAGTGGGGATTTAAATTAGTGACACATAACAACTTGTCAAAGTCAATGTAATTGCATAATATAGCAACAATTATTGTGCACATTTATTACACACCAAAAGTATGTGAATATCTAAAAATAAATTTATATTTATGAAAAAAAAACATGGCAAAATTTAATAAAATATGCTTCTGACGTCAACGGAACGTGAAATGTCAACTTTGACGTCTACTGTGACAATTTATCTAACCTAAAAATTTGCAAATGGCGTACTATTTTCCAATTTTAATTGAAACTTTAACGAATTATATCTCGTAAACCATGACTCTGCTCGTATTGAAAATCTGTGAAAAGCTTTCTATTAGTGAGTACTATCTACAAAAAAAATACGAACTCCCAAAGTAGCGGGCTATAATGGAAATTTTATCCAATTATATTATTTGTAATATTAGACTTATAATCCTAAATCTGCTTGATAAGTATACAAAAGTAGAATTAGTATGGGTACCTTCACACAGTGGCATTCGTGGAAATGAAGTAGCTGACACTGCTGCCCGGTCAGACCATGACGAAGATCGATCCCAGTTAATCAAGGTTCCATTCACCGATTACTATAGCCTTTTTCAAGAACGTAATAGACAGTTATGGAAGGAGTATTGGGACATAACCGTGGAAACGAAAGGCAGATGGTATGCTGGAATACAAAAAGAATTACCGATTAAACCTTGGTACTATAACTTCAAATACATTACAAGAAGATTCATAACTATTTTATCACGCATGAGATTAGGACATTGCTTAACTCCAGCTCACCTGAACAGATTTCGCATAATTAACAATAGCCGATGTCATCATTGTGGAGCAGAGGATGCTGATTTGGATCATATTATCTTAAACTGTTCAAGTTTTAACATTCAACGTTTGATTTTGGTCAGTGAATTGAGCAAAGAGTATGAATTGAATGAATTAAATGACAATGACATTAGTGAACATACTGAACATCAAAGTGTTCCCCGCAGTGTTCAGGATTTATTAGTAAATAAGAAATATTTTAGTGTGTTGTTTAAATATATTTGTAATACAGTAGAGAAAATTTAATTCATGTTATAAATTTATATAAATTAATTCGTTGTAATATTACATTGTAAAAACCCATCAATGTATCCGACTGAAAGACTTGTATCTATGGTCATGAATAAAAAATATTAAAAAAAAAAAAAAACAGGTCACCAAGGAGCAGGACTTTTTGGCGGGAAGTCAAACGAGGCGGTAATTTTGATTTTGCCAAAAGTTTAAAATTAAATAAACGTACGGAAATATTACATAAATAAAAACGAATAAGGTCTCAAACAACCATGAGTGTCACCAGTGGCGGTGAGGAGCCGCCAGAGCCGGGGGAAAAGAAGAAACGCAAGTACAACAATACTCGAACAATCGGCCCTGATTCAAATAAGTATAAAATTTTTACGAAACCAAATTATAAAAGACTCTTTATAGAAAACACCAATTCTGAATACGTAGTATACGTCGAGTCAACAGAGCAGGAGAAGATAGGGAATAAAAATCCTATCACACTCACCAGCTTAATATCTGACAATGTTAAAGGAGTCTTAGGAGTTCATAGAATAAATGCACACAAAATAGGAATAACATTCAGAAAAGCGGCTGCAGCCAACAATTTTCTGAAGATGGAAGACTTCCTCTGGAAAAATAAGTTTAAAGCCTTTATACCATCGTATTTGACTGAAAGGATTGGTGTATTGAGGTTCGTGCCTAAAGAACTCTCCAATGAGGAAATATATAAAAATATAGTGTGCGACTCTGAAGTTATTTCTATTAAAAGATTCATGCGTAAAGAAGAGGGAAAATTAGTGCCCCTCAATACAGTTGCCGTCACCTTTGCATCAACATCTTTACCGCAATACGCCTATATAAAACTATTTAGATACGAAGTCAAAGCATACATACCACCATTATTGCAATGTTATAAGTGTCTTAAATTTAACCATTCTGCTAAGGCTTGCAGAGGCGAGCAACATTGCTCTTCTTGTGCTGGTCGTCACTCCTACAAAGAATGCGATGTCGAAGAGATCACATGCATCAACTGCGCAGGTAATCATCTTGCCATTTCACGAGACTGTCCCATTAAAAAACAAAAAATTGAAGAGAAAAAGGCCAAATTTCTTAAGCAGAAATCATATGCCACTGTTGTGAACTCACCCCCTACATTTAATGAGAAATCTTTCCCTGTTCTACCCAAAGTTACTGATAAACCTAAAAAAATCAATGATACTTTAGATCCTAAGCAAATAGCAAATAATGATATTATAATTAATGCAATTGTTAAATCGTTGGTCGCATTAGGAAACAAGAGTGACTCTGATGGGCCACTCACACATAAGAAAATAAAAGAAATATTTTTATCAAATTTAATTTAAACATGGATAGTTATCTAAATATTTTACAGTATAATATACAAAGTTTGCAGAGTAAAAAGACCCTATTACAAAATTTATTGTTTGAAAAAAACATAGATGTCTGTCTTCTTAATGAGACGTGGTTCAAATCTAATTCTATAATTCCACACTTTCCCACATATAATTTAATCCACAAAAATTCCATAAATTCTCATAATGGAGTAGCCATTTTGGTGAATCATCGTTTAAAGTACAAAGTAGTTAATACACACTTCTCAGAATCTATTCAAAATGTATGTATCACTATAGAAACACAATTTGGAGCAATGGCAATACTCTGTGTGTACAGCCCTCCCAGTATCAGGTTCGATTCAGCAAAGTTAAAGGACTTAATCAATAACATACCCAAACCTTGTATAGTTATGGGTGATTTTAACGCTCATAACATAGCCTTTGGATGCCACAGTGATAAT
The DNA here is from genome assembly GCA_947578705.1 of Lacanobia wlatinum. Taxonomy (NCBI): domain Eukaryota; kingdom Metazoa; phylum Arthropoda; class Insecta; order Lepidoptera; family Noctuidae; genus Lacanobia; species Lacanobia wlatinum. The sequence continues at coordinate 13,318,086 of OX388028.1, read as the reverse complement.
AATAGAGGTAGATGTTTATATAATATAATTGATGAATTTGACTTATGTATTTTGAATGATGGATCACCAACAACTGTTCCTTATCCTAATAGACATGCTTCAGCGATAGATCTTGCCCTTCTTAGCTCCTCAATAGCTCATTTATGTAACTGGTATGTTCATGACGATCCCATGGGTAGCTATCATCTTCCAACTTTACTTGAGATCAACATTCAGCCATCTATGTATGGCATGTCACCTCCTGTGGATCAAGAGAAATATATTTATAGTAAGGCAGATTGGGATGAATATTATAGCCTATCTGAAACTTGTTTTTCCCACTTGGACTCAATAAATGATTCCCCTATCAATTCATATAACCATTTTATAGAAACATTAAACGATTTGAGGAATAAAACAATTCCAAAACGAAAATTATGTGCAAACACAGCTATTAAAAAACCAGTACCATGGTGGAATGCAAAATGTAGTGATGCTGTCGCAAAATCAAAAGATGCATTAAAGTATTATTTTTCTCAACCGAACATTCAAAACTGGATAGAGTATAAAAAATTAGATGCGAAAAAGAAAAGAATTCTGAAGGAAGAAAGTTCTTCTTCTTGGCGTAATTTATGTAGTAGCTTCAACAGGCTAACTCCAGTTTCTAGGATATGGGGATACATTAAAAAATTTAAAAAAATTGGATCAAATCGAAACAAAAACATAAATGATGAGTGGGTTCCACGTTTTTTAGATAACTTGGCAGATTCTACTGAAATAGATTGCAATAGGCTTGAGTATTTGTTCGAAAATGCTACAGAAAATGATGTAAATGTATTTCTCAAAAACAATTTCACTATAGAAGAGTTGAAAACATCTTTAAAGAGTAGGAAAGATACTACACCGGGATTGGATGACATACCTTATATGTTAATCAAAAAATTACATTTAAATGCACAAACAACATTACTTAATATTTATAATAAACTATGGAATGAATTAGTAATACCCGAGTCTTGGAAAACACAGTGTGTCATTCCAATTTTAAAACCCAATAAACCTATAAATAGTGCTTCTTCATACAGACCTATTTCTTTATCATCTTGTTTGGGTAAACTCTTTGAAAATATGTTGAAATTAAGATTAGATTATTTTGTTGAATCACAAAGCTTAATTCCTTCTATGCAGTTTGGCTTCAGAAAAGGTAAAAGTTGCTCTGAAAGCTTTGTATCTTTATTATCAGATGTAAGACAGGTTAAATTAAGCCACTCTAATGCAATCTGCGTGTTTTTAGATGTAAAAGGTGCTTTTGACAATGTAAACATAGAAGAACTCATTCAAGTATGTCATGATATTAGTATACCTGGTCATACTCTAAAATGGCTCTATAATTTTTTAAACAATAGGACTGTATTTGTTAAATATAATAATAAATTACATGGACCCAGGACTGTTAACAAAGGCACAATGCAAGGGGCAACTTTGTCTCCTTTACTTTATAACTTGTATACTTCTGAAATATTAAAATATGTAGATACACCAGGCGTAAATATCCTGCAATTTGCAGATGACTTGCTTTTGTACAGCATAAATCAAAACATAGATATAGCAATGTCTAATATCAATAAGGCTTTGTCTCAATTATACAGCTATTACCATAATAAACTTAAATTAGAAATAAGTCCAGAAAAGAGTTCAGTTTTAATTGTCAGTAAAAATGTAAACACTCATAGCAATGTTAAAATTTTATACAATAATGTAGAAATTCCTGTTGTTAAGCAACATAAATTCCTAGGAGTCATTATTGATGATAGATTAAAATTTGAAGAACATATTAAAGATATAAGTAACAAAGCATTAAAAGGTATTAATCTATTGAGGCATTTAGCAGGCAGTTTTTGGGGCTCTGACCCCAAAGTTATGGATTTGCTGTACAAAAGTATAGTGAGAAGCCATTTTGATTACAGCAGTTTAGCTTACATGAATGCCAATAGCACCTTGTTACGAAAATTAGATGTAATTCAAAATATGGGACTGAGACTTATTTGTGGTGCTATGCGCTCCACACCTATTAATTCGTTAGAGGTTGAGACATGTATACCTCCCTTGACTTTACGAAGGTTGTTGTTGGCTGAGAGGTTTTTATTAAAAGTCATGACGTCAAATGATAATCCTTTACTTAAGAAACTAACAATACATCCTGAAATCTCACAGTCAATTGCTTCCAATGCCATCTCTGCCTCTTCTTTGGTTGGTGGAACTCTACCTGAAATGCCAACAATATTTGAACAAGTAAAAAATAATTCAAAAGATATTTTTCAAAATGATATTTGGCCTATATACAAAATACCTTATAATGGTATTATTAACAGCTTTTCAATCCATTTAGATGTGGTAAAAAATAAATTTGATTTTTTACTGTTTAAAGATAATAGACCAGAATATTATATTATATACACAGATGGATCTAAAACAGATCATAATGTAAATGCAGCTTTCTATGATCCACAATTAGATTTCAGTAAATGTATTAAATTAAACAGGGTGTGTAGCATTTTCACTGCAGAATGCTATGCAATTTATTGTGCACTGCAGCATGTAAATAGTCTTGTACATAATGTACATAATATTTTGATAGTTACAGACTCCAGAAGTGTTTTGTCTGCTCTACATAATGTAAATATTTCTTTTAAGTTAAATTATATTATTTGCAATATTAGACTTATAATCCTAAATCTGCTTGATAAGTATACAAAAGTAGAATTAGTATGGGTACCTTCACACAGTGGCATTCGTGGAAATGAAGTAGCTGACACTGCTGCCCGGTCAGACCATGACGAAGATCGATCCCAGTTAATCAAGGTTCCATTCACCGATTACTATAGCCTTTTTCAAGAACGTAATAGACAGTTATGGAAGGAGTATTGGGACATAACCGTGGAAACGAAAGGCAGATGGTATGCTGGAATACAAAAAGAATTACCGATTAAACCTTGGTACTATAACTTCAAATACATTACAAGAAGATTCATAACTATTTTATCACGCATGAGATTAGGACATTGCTTAACTCCAGCTCACCTGAACAGATTTCGCATAATTAACAATAGCCGATGTCATCATTGTGGAGCAGAGGATGCTGATTTGGATCATATTATCTTAAACTGTTCAAGTTTTAACATTCAACGTTTGATTTTGGTCAGTGAATTGAGCAAAGAGTATGAATTGAATGAATTAAATGACAATGACATTAGTGAACATACTGAACATCAAAGTGTTCCCCGCAGTGTTCAGGATTTATTAGTAAATAAGAAATATTTTAGTGTGTTGTTTAAATATATTTGTAATACAGTAGAGAAAATTTAATTCATGTTATAAATTTATATAAATTAATTCGTTGTAATATTACATTGTAAAAACCCATCAATGTATCCGACTGAAAGACTTGTATCTATGGTCATGAATAAAAAATATTAAAAAAAAAAAAAAACAGGTTACCAAGAAACTTCATTTCAATCGGCCATTTTTGTCGCGACTGTCTTTGAACATGGTTAGTAGTATTATTTTAATCGGTGAATATTTCTTGAATCTCTTCTTGTTGTGGTATTTAAAAGATTTATTAATATCCACAGTGATTTTGGGTTGCTATTATTGTGAATATTCTCTTTAATTTACTGTAAAAATCAAGTTTCCTCGTCGTATATGGTTAACATACAAATGATGATATCCTTTCTTTATATTATACGGTTAGAACCTGAGTTCTATGTGAAGATTTTACTAGGGCGGACTGATGTTTACATTTAAACATTCTGCTAGTGTTACTGTAAAAGCACAGTAAGTAAAAGCTTCCATTTGTTTTCAGTCGCATAGAAAGTTTTCGGCGCCCCGCCATGGGTCGATGGGATTCTACCCCAAGAAGAGGTCCCGCCGTCATCGTGGAAAGGTGAAGGCATTCCCCAGAGATGACCCTAGCAAGCCTGTCCACCTTACCGCCTTCATTGGTTACAAGGCGGGTATGACCCACGTGGTTCGTGAACCTGATCGTCCTGGATCAAGTAAGTTGTGCCTATTCTTCGTTCGGATGTCCTCATTGTCACTTTCTTCTTCAATGTTACTCGAATGACTCCTTTAATCTCTTCAGAGATCAACAAGAAGGAGATCGTGGAGGCTGTGACCATCATCGAGACGCCCCCCATGGTCGCCGTCGGCGTGGTTGGTTACATCGAAACCCCACATGGTCTCCGCGCTCTGCTCACCGTCTGGGCCGAGCACATGTCCGAGGACTGTCGCCGTCGCTTCTACAAGAACTGGTAAACATTTCATTTGATAGAATGACATGAATTCTTTGTTTTCATCCTTTAGTATTTCACTACTTAAGTCCAGAATTTTTATTATTTCATGTTACTAATCAGGTACAATAGCTCTCCTCTTCATAATGAGAGTTTAAAGTCAAATATGCCTGGTGCATATTGCTACCAATTGGTCTCCGCTCAACGATGAGGCCATTTGGTTTTTCTTACAGCGGACATTTATGATTTAATTAATTAGGTACAAATGCAAGAAGAAGGCATTCACTAAATCCAGCAAGAAATGGCAGGATGAGCTAGGGCGCAAGTCTATTGAGAAGGACTTCAAGAAAATGATCCGCTACTGCAGTGTAGTGAGGGTTATTGCCCACACTCAGATGAAGCTGCTAAAACAGCGTCAAAAGAAAGCCCACATTATGGAAATCCAAGTCAATGGTGGAACCATTGAAGACAAAGTCAAATGGGCTAGGGAACATCTAGAGAAGCCCATTCCTATTGACTCTGTGTTTGCTCAAGATGAGATGATTGACTGCATCGGTGTCACCAAGGGTAAAGGATACAAGGGTATGTAGAAATATTCTATTTAGGTTATTTCACTTCACTGTTAGGCACCATCAACAAATCAATCTTAACTGTATTTATATTTTCAGGTGTGACCTCTCGTTGGCATACAAAGAAGCTTCCTCGCAAGACTCACAAGGGTCTGCGCAAGGTTGCTTGTATTGGAGCATGGCATCCTTCAAGAGTTTCATTCACTGTTGCCCGTGCTGGTCAGAAGGGCTACCACCATCGTACAGAGATGAACAAGAAGATCTACCGTCTTGGACAAGGTGAGTTACTAGTTCATTGCCGTGAATTAGTTCTTAATAAGATGTCATTTTTACCTACGGTTTAATATGTTATAATTTTGTTTGTTTACAGGAATCCACACCAAGGATGGAAAGGTCATCAAGAATAATGCTTCTACAGAATACGACCTGTCTGAGAAGTCTATCACACCCATGGGTGGTTTCCCCCACTATGGAGAAGTCAACAATGACTTTGTAATGATCAAGGGATGTTGCATGGGACCCAAAAAGCGTGTTATTACTCTGAGAAAGGTTTGTAAAATGATATCACTTTAATTCTAACATAAATTATTTTCATAACAAATGTTAATAATTCTGTTCTTTTTATTTCAGTCCCTGCGCACGCACACCAAGAGGGCAGCTCTTGAGAAGATAAACCTGAAGTTCATTGATACATCCTCCAAGTTTGGTCATGGTCGCTTCCAGACGCCGGCTGACAAGGCTGCTTTCATGGGAACACTCAAGAAGGATCGTATCCGTGAAGAGGCTGCAGCTACTACGGCACCTGCGGCTCCTGTTCAGTCCTAAAAATCTGTATGGACTAATAAAAATAAGATTTAATCTTACCATGTTTTTTATTTACCCAACTACATATAAAGGCACTAGACTCACACCTTCGGTGTAGTATCACAACAGAAGTATACGTCGGTACTTCGAATGTTGATGTCAGTCTATGCCAGATTTATCAACAGGTAATAGCTTTTCATAAAGACATCTTGGGCCTAAAGAAAATAAGTACGGCATTTTGTACCTCGACAATTTTAGATAGAATGGCGTTCTGAAGCGTCTAGCCAGCGGGCCCCTTAACACATCTTCCGTTACAGTTTCAAACGCATAAATTCTGGTGACTTGGGATTTCTGTAGACGCATACCAAGCCAAGCCAGAGTCAGCCACACCACATGCGTGTGGCTGACTGGCTTGGCCACCATCAGGGATTTTAATTTTGATAACACAAATATTTAGTCGCTAATTAGTCGAAATTAGTCGCCAAATATCAGATTTAGTCGGTCACTGGTTCAAAAGTTAGAAGGGTTTATAGGTGGCCGATCTGGAGGGACTCTCCCCGGCTTGGCCACATTTACCTATATCTCAAAAACTGGGGCACCTAACGAAGATCTGTTTTCTCCCAGATTTAGTCGCTAATTAGTCGAAATTAGTCGCCAAAAATCAGAATTAGTCGATCACTGGTTCAAAAGTTAGAAGGATTTATAGGTGGCCGATCTGGAGGGACTCTCCCCGGCTTGGCCACATTTATATCTCAAAAACTGGGGCACCTAACGAAGATCTGTTTTCTCCCAGATTTACTCGCTAATTGGTCGAAATTAGTCGCCGAGTCACAGATTTAGTCGGGTCTTAGTTTAGAAGATAAAATGAGTTCAACTTTTAAGGTATAGTCCAAGAGCTAGATCGAAAAGATAACGAAAAATTGCCAAGATAAAAATATTTCTGTTAATATGTGTAATATACTTCTCGTTTTATCGGTCTAAAGTCATTAGAAATGTCAGAGAGATATAAATTCTCAATTAAATAATTTTGTTTATGTTATAAATTGCTATGTTAGAGTAGGTTAATTTTCTTTGAAAACATTACACCTGGCTCTTGGCCTATTTGGTGTCAAGATGTACAGTCGCATACAACTGTTTTACCAAATTATAATGTTAAGGCCTAAATTACGTTAGAATAATAAAACTTCTGTTTCCAAATAAGAATATATGATGTATCTACCTAATACTATGCTAGCACGGGAACCCAGCGCTCTTAAATCAAAGATGTATATACCTATCTGTATATATATATTAGGTATCTAATACCTAATATGACACCATTTGGCTCTAATTAAGGTTAGTATAATAAAACTTCTGTTGTCGAAATATAAAATTATTTATTATTTAACATTTTTTGAACTTACAGTAAAATGTTAAAAATAACGAAGGCTCGTCCCCAGCGTCCGCTGTCGCGGATAATAATAGTATAAACACAACAATAAAAACAAAAAACAATATCAAATCTTTGCACTAACCATAATAATAACCTTAACAATATTTAATAGCAGTATTATTACTTAAATCCTTACAATCCTTACATAATTTTTTATTAAAATAGTAATTTTAATCACAGTATAAATTTTAATCACAGTATAAATTTTAATCACAGTATCTATTATTTATTTTTATGAGTTTACTTACAACGTGTAAATTAAGTTATGCGGTATTATTTCTGTGGAAGGTAAAGAAATTAAATCTTGCAAATCGTCAAAGCATTCCCAAGTTTTTGTAGACTTTCGGTAGCACCAACTTCTGTAATGACCTATAGCACCAGGTATGTACTCAATCACCGCTAAAGCAGAAAACTTGTTTTTTTTACTGTAATAGTCACTGGTATGTTAGTCAGATTAATTTGAGAAATACCAGTTGTTTCAATACATAAAATAGACGATAAGTAGTAATGAAATCTCACTTGCTTGCCGCAATCAGAGCACATCCCTTTTTCTTTCTCGATTGTTAATTTAATCGATTTGGATAATGCTGAAATGCCATCTTTTTTTATTACATCGATATTAATCGGTAAATACTGACACTTTCTTAATAAATTACTCTGACTAGAGCACCGCTCGTTAGTGCATTTTTTTTGGCGCATTGTGCTATAAAATAGTGGATAGAGAATGTGATCAATAATTTTGGACGTATTGCATTCGCAGTTAACAAGTTGGTGAAACGTGTCATCCTCTGTCCGAAAGTGCTTTAATAATAATTTAGTTCTGTTTCTATATAACTCGGTTTTATCCCCACTGTTCTCAACTATTTGTTGAATAATTTGACAAATTGCAACATCCTTATTCTCTAATATATGTTTTTTAACATGGGGTCGATCAACATAAGCTATAGCCAAACTTTGAAATATACTATCAAAAGCACAAGTATTAAAGGTGTCAACATTTTGTACATACGAATTAGTTACAGAGCCATTTTTTAAAATATGGATTGATTTAGGTTTTTTTGATTTAGGTTTCATCTGTCCTTTCCAATTTTCCATGGTAGATGGAACGTCCAAAAATACAGACTCTTGTTCGAAGCTTTTGCGATCATCTGTTTCTAAAGTTATAATGTTTTTTTTGACAGGTGTGTTGTCTCTATGTTGTCCTAAATCACTAATGGCTAATTTCAGGCAACCTTTTACTTGTGTTATATGCCTGATTAAAAAATCTTTCATCATCAATTCTTAATCTTTCCCTATTAGAATCCATTAAAAGAGTTTTTATGTCTTTGAAATAACTTTCTACATTTGTACTTGATGGATTAGGTTTGGATAAGTAAAAATATTCAGACATAACTTCACCCCATAAAGGTATTTTTTTTAAAATTCTATATAAATATGTTAGAAAAGTAGGGAAATAGTAAAGGTTTTCGTTATCAAAATCCGGTGTTATGTTTTCATTATATATTGTTTCTCGTGTCTGTACGTTTTTACAAAACCTTATCAAAGGGTTTTCATCTATATCATCATATTCTTCTATACATTCAGTTGTTATATCCTCTTTAGACATGTCACTAGGTATTGTTTCTAAATTCGTAATTATTGATTGTAATTTCAATAATGCATTACTACACCTGGATACCTTGTTTTGGTCCGTTAACCCACCATATCTGTTCAAGGCGAGTGTTATAATATCATCCAAAATATTTTTTAATTGGCTATAATTTGCAGTTTGCCTAAGTAATAAGACACATCTAACATAAAAGTTCTTTACACGATTATCTACATGTTCGAAGCATGATTGTCTATACAGATTTTTAACGAAATGAGATTTATCGAGACGAATGTAACAAGGTATCCTAATATTGTTGTCGCCTTCTAATATGTTAAAGCAATTTTGTAAATAGCTATTTGTAGAAATAAACCCTGTAAAGTTTGTTACAACAGCACCTAATATTGCAGCAGAATCATCAGAGACACATTCATTTGGTGCGGATTTACCACTCAACCACTGCTTTAAAAACATACTAATATTTTCTTGCGTATTAACTTCAGATAACATATGGCACAACGGAATACTGCTACCATCTTCACGATAGCACATCATTACGTATAAAAACACGTGTTTTTTCTGTTTGTTTGCGTTTTTTGTAAAGATATTGACTTCTGGTAATACAGTTCCTTTGACAACAGAACCAGTCGCATCTATTGACACTCTAATATATCTTTCTGATCTAGAAAATAAATTATAAAAATAATTTTGTTCCCTTGACCAGTACAGAATAAAAAAAGGAAATATGGAAATTGTCGAATAGTTTCATTGTATGGTGGTGTAAATGCCATACACCAAACTGATAACACAGGTGAAGAGTGAAGAAAGGGAGCTTGTTTCATCCTACTTCTAATTTTTTGTAGAGCTCCTATATTTGGTATAATAGGTGGTTCTACATCACCTATTTCCATGTGTTGATTAGCTAGCAAATTTCTAGTAATTATTGGATGGTTTTTTGCTAAAGTTTCTTCTAACTGTTGCTTATGGTACTTTGTTACCCTAACTTTTACAGATTTATCGTGTTTATAATTTTTGTTGACATTTGTTATCGAACATTTCATTTCATAAAAATTTTCGGATGATGTGCAGCAGTTTTCAGAGTAATAAATATTGAGGTTTGCTTTGCATAGTTTGCAATAGCCTTGGCAAAGAATGTGACCATTTGGTTGAACTCTGTTTTTTTTAAATATCCATATACATTCGTTCTTGCTCTGTTTCCAAATTTCTTGTCGAAGAATGGTAGTCCACTTTTGTTTTTGAAATCTTCTTGCGGACTTGTAGCGTGAATTGGGTATTTTGGGATCATTGCGGTAATAGTAATATTTTGTAGGCTCTATTTCTCGCCACTGATAAGCATCTATAACTATAGAAAATGTAATTTCACTATCTGTTTGGTTTTCCAAATCTTCATTCAATACATAATTATCTCCGGCAGATGACGTTCTGGTTGAAAATTCTGTCTCCTCCAACACGAGTTCATTACTCGAAATCGATTGTTTTTCTCTTTCTTCCTCTTGTTTAACATTTGAACCAAAAAAAAGTGCGTGGTTTTTCTTTATGCTAAGAAATATTGCATCCTTAGACATTTGTTTGTCAAATTTATTAAACAGGAGATCATAAATTGCATCATTTCTTTTTGGCTGTATTGGGTAAAGTACATCTTTATGTTCAAGATATACGGTTTTCTGGCTATCTAAGTTAACTTTAAACCCGCGACCGCGTCTTGACATTTTAGATGGTTTCTGAAAGTAAATAAGGGACCAACTGAGTATATTAACATCACTATTTAGAAGCTAAACTGGTCAAGAGGAGAATAGACGTGTGGTGTCAGGAGGAAAAGCGCGGCCGCCGCGGTGACGCTGGCCTCGCTGCCTGCTGCTGCCGGTCGCTGCTGTTCCGGTGTGAATCGTCCCTGATATACCACACACAGTTTGAACTTATAATATACTAGCTTCTGCCAGCGGCTCCGCCCGTGTGAATATCGAAAATTATCCCTAGTGAACATATTCCCGCAATAAAAAGTATCTTATGTACTAAAAAAACAAAGATAAAGAAATGCTACTAGTTAATTTACGTAGAATTTTAAGTTTTGTACTTAAATAGTCATAGAATTTATTCATACTTAGCCATGTTTACCTACGTAGATCAGCCGCAGCCCTACGTAAACATGGCTATGTACGAATGTGAGATTAATCTAGGTAAATAGCTTTTTTTAATACAAATATCTCATCCACTGGATTTTTTTCAAATTACATAATAACTGAATGTTAAATTACTAGATAATTTTGCTTACCTACTATATTGTTTGCATTAATAATATATATAATTTCAAACTTACCCAAAGACTTCTCCATATTTACACAGATATAATTAGTTATGTGCAGTTTCATACACTGCTTTATCTACACTCACACATTGGTAAATAAACCGGTATTATTTGAGTTCATAACTATTCTTAACAAGTTCCACTTTATACTGGCTGACTTTAATTTACGTCACGGGCAACTCGCTCTATGTACTCGTAGTTCATCTGTACACGCGCATCTATCTCTTTCTTACTTACCATACATAAATGAAACGGAGCGCACAGGAGCGCAGCGATCTTGCTGCTAGCGACTTCCACATTTTGTTCTATAATAATAATAACTTTATTGATGCAAACAACCTTTGCTACAAAAAAAAAATAATTGTAGATCTGTTTCTAGGTAATGCTTGCTTTCCTTTTTTGGTAGATATATAGTAACAAAGAATAACTATATATTTAGGTTTATTTAGAAACAAACATTCCACCTTAAGGCGATCCCCGCGGCAAAACCGCGTTTTTTGTCGTTATTCAGAGGCTATTAACTCAGTAATGAAGCGTAATTAACTATATCTAAAAGCATTTTATTTGTTAGTTTATTGCACATTTTAATTTATTTTTATGTGTTATAAATACATTTAAAATCTCCTTGTAAAAAATGTTCTAAAATTATTGATAGCATGCTTCTTTTGCTAAAGTTGACGTTCTGTTAATTTAAGAATTACACCAATGGATAGATAATTTAAAAATCTAAATATTCCACATTTTATTTTATTTGAAAAGATCGCTTATCTTTTTTTATTAAAAGAATTCCAATTTTTTTGTGGATTTTGAGATAAATGCGCGGGCGGAGTGAGCGAGACTTATCAATGGGACAGAGAAGGACCGAATACTCAAGGTCGTTTGGTCGGGGTAGCGTCTTAAGACATAATACGTATTGTCTAGAAACTACTTAAAGTGTTTTGTACATGCTTGTACCAATGTATGGAGAAATTTATTACTTTAATATCTTTTTAATAACACACCGACTAAATCTGTGACTCGGCGACTAAATTCGACCAATTAGCGAGTAAATCTGGGAGAAAACAGATCTTCATTAGGTGCCCCAGTTTTTGAGATATAAATGTGGCCAAGCCGGGGAGAGTCCCTCCAGATCGGCCACCTATAAATCCTTCTAACTTTTGAACCAGTGATCAACTAATTCTGATTTTTGGCGACTAATTTCGACTAATTAGCGACTAAATCTGGGAGAAAACAGATCTTCGTTAGGTATCCTAGTTTTTGAGATATAAATGTGGCCAAGCTGGGGAGACTCTCTCCAGATCGGCCACCTATAAACCCTTCTAACTTTTGAACCAGTGACCGACTAAATCTGATATTTGGCGACTAATTTCGACTAATTAGCGACTAAATATTTGTGTTATCAAAATTAAAATCCCTGATGGTGGCCAAGCCAGAGTCAGCCACACATATTCAAGTTTCCGCTGCGCTGACGTTAGGCTATTTGATGAAAATCACATAAAACGGTTTAGTGGAGAGTTGTATTTTTTTACGTGCACGTTGCTTTGAATTTGTGTGTAATGTTTGCGAAAACAGAATTTGAAAAAAAAAACATACCATTCAAGATATATTTGTAAAAGTAAAATAAGGTTATTAGGTCCTAGTACTTAAAATAGGAACTCAAGAGCCTAACTTATGACGTTTATTTGTATCTTGTAAGGGTCTACAATGTCCTGCCAAATTTCAATCATGTGCTCTTTGTAATTAATGAGCAATGGCATAATTTACTACGACCGAACCACTATGTTTTACGATATCCGATTGTAGGACTATTTAAAAGAAAAGCAAAATGAAACATTCCAATATTTAGTGTATTAATGCAACTATTCACATGTTAAATTTCAACTCATTACACTGAATAATTAAAGAGATAAAAATAAAAGTACCAGAACCACCACAAAACATGGATAATACGACCAAGTTTGAATGGCTATAAAAAGGCGCCAGTTTAGTATACAGAGCTAACGTTCTAAAATTTCCAGTATAGTATCGTTGTATTTAATTGTTTCGTACAGGTGCGTACACAATAGTTTAGCAGAAAATAAAACAACTGAATAAACTCTGTACTCTTAAAAGTGCTTATTTATTAGCTAATGACCAATTAAAATTTAAAATAAAAACATCATTATCATTGTAATAACATCATTGATATTAAAATAAAGAATCAGTTTTTGTTTTATTGCAGATGTTCTATGTCACGAAGTCCGTCTGGCGATGAATGTTGTCAAGCGTGAAGAAAAGGAGAAAGCGAGATAATAAAGTGGATATAGATAATTTTACAGCCGATGTGGTTTGCAGTACTGTACAAGATTTCCATATTGTCCATAAACAAATTCCAACATTAGCTAAGTTAAGAAAAAATCGGATTCGAAGGTTGTTTAGAAACTGTTCGCAAGTTACTATTGAAATTAGGTTACAAGTGGCGCAAAACAGAGAACAATCGTAAAGTCTTGACGGAGCGTCATGATATACAAATGTGGCGTCTAAAATATTTAAAAAAGATAACAGAGTACCGCTCTCAAAGTCGGCCCATTGTCTACACCGATGAGAGTTGCCCAGGTGTTGTTTCGCACGTGTGTCGAAAGGACGTATACTTTCGACACACGTGCGTAACAACACCTGGGAAAAAAAAGGAAAGCACTCCGTTTTGAAAAAAAAATTAGCACAGGCACTCGCTTTATTTTAGTAGACGCGGGAACCAAGGATGGTTTTATTGAAAATGTTTCTTTGGTTTATAAGGCCAACTCAACAGCTGGTGATTATCATTCAAATATGAGCTATGATAACTATGTAAAGTGGCTAAATTAAAAATTGCTACCCAATTTACCTCCGCGCTCTGTCATTGTCTTAGACAATGCATCTTATCACAACACACGGGCTGAACGACTACCGACGCAATCTACAAAGAAAGCCGATATGCAGCAATGGCTCAGGGATAAGGGTGTAGCATTTGATGAATCTCTTCTTAAATTGGAATTGTACGAAATAATAAAGAACTGCAAAGCCCAACACGTAATCTACAAGATTGACGATTTTATAAGGATCAAGGGATTTGATGTCTTACGCCGTCCCCCCTATCACCCAGAATTAAATGCGATTGAAAATATTTGGGGGATCGTAAAAAATTACGTCGCATCTAAAAATATCGAGCAAAACATGACGAATACGGAAAGACTGATCAATGAAAGTTTGGGCCAAGTTAGCAGTGAAACGTGGCAGAAAACTTGTGATCATGTTGAAAAAATTGAAAAAGACTACTTGAAATATTTTGATCTCGATTTTGAATTAATAATCAATGTACAAGATGATTCTGACGACAGCAAAACGGAATCGGAAATAGAAAATTTATCTGATAGTGATTGAAAATACTGAATAGTCCAAATGCTTAATTAAATGCCTACATCTTCTTAATATTTTCGTATTTATTGCAACCTAATCTAATTTATTTACAAAAAGTATATACTTTTAAAACCAAAATTTTATTTCGATTATTAAATCTCGACTTGAATATATATCAGATTTCTTTGCTAACGTTACCCACTTTTACACACACAAGCGCGCTTGTCGGGATACGTCACTACTACAATCAAAGCCGAACGGACTTCGTGAAATAGAATATCTATAAATAACAAATACCAATATTGCCTACTGTAAAAGCCCATATAAGTATTAGTAAACATAAAATCATGGGTTTTACTTGTAAATTTTAGGGCGTTGATCTTCTCGTTCGAGCTTTTACAGCAACAAATAAGTAGGTATGTCAAACAATCACAGATCACAGAAAAACCGTATGTAAGCGCAAGACACAGAGTTCAATGTCCGGCGGCCGAGACAGGACTAAAGCGGATAGCTTAGAGTTGCTATCCCGCAAAATTAAATACCCTACCCTTTTTTACTATTTTTTAAAAGTCACACTGGCTGTTTATGCATTCACAAGACCGCAGCATTTCTTTTTTATTTTAATCGGTATTTTTCATAATTAGGTAGGTACCTATGTACAATTTTCGTAGCCCACTCTATCTAGCGTATCTAGCTCTATGTAGTGGCTCTATCCAGAAAGGACGGAATGCGCGCTAATTTGATTATTTCGTTCTGTTATAAACGGACTTTCAAATGCTGACTATGATAAAAACCCCGCCGCTTCCATATTGATACCAATATTATAAAAGGGCATTTCCATGTGCTCAGGCAGACAGTCAGCCATTTTCGCAGTACATATTGTACATTCCGTGTCGAGAGTTCAGTTGTTGTGTAACCAGTGTGTCCTAGTGTAAGCTCATTTAATTAAATATTCTTTTAGCAGTAACAAAGTGTTTTTTTAAAAAGGACCCACGGAGCGCCATCCTAACAGTTCGTACAAATTTATCTTTTGAAAATGTGAAATGTATAGGTACGTATAGAAAACATATAGTTTTGTTATAGTTTGTTTTTTTTTTTTTAAGAAATAACTAGATTTTTTTTGGTTTCGTACCCCAATGGTAACCAACGGAACCCATTACTAAGCCTCCGCTGTCCATCAGTTTATCTCAAGAACGGTAATAAGTGAACAATAAGACAATTGTAATTATCCACATTTAAAAATTGCTACCTACTTGTGTTTGTCTTTTTTTTTCTAATTAGGTATGATTAGTTTTTCGATAAATTCAAATTGTATCGTGCAACACGGACGTAATAATTACGTAATTGAGCAATCTACTGTAATTATCACGAAAGTTATTAGTAACTTGTTCAAGAATTATGTGCCTATCTGTACCAATAAAATAAGGGTACTATAGGTACTAGAAATTTTAGAACGTTAGCTCTGTATACTAAACGGGCGCCTTTTTGTAGCCATTCAAACTTGGTCGGATTATCCATGTTTTGTGGTGGTTCTGGTATTTTTATTTATATCTCTTTAATTATTCAGTGTAATGAGTTGAAATTTAACATGTGAATAGTTGCATTAATATACTAAATATTGGAATATGTTTTATTTTGCTTTTCTTTTAAATAGTCCTACAATCGGATGTCATAAAACATAGTGGTCCGGTCGTAGTAAATTATGCAATTGCTCAGTAATTACAAAGAGCACATAATTGAAACTTGGCAGGACATTGTAGACCCTTACAAGATACAAATAAACGTCATAAGTTAGGCTCTAGAGTTCCTATTTTAAGTACTAGGACCTAATAACCTTATTTTACTTTTACGAATATATCTTCTAAACGGTATGTTTTTTTCAAATTCTGTTTTCGCAAACATTACACACAAATTCAAAGCAACGTGCGTAAATAATACAACTCTCCACTAAACCGTTTTATGTGATTTTCATCAAATAGCCAAACGTCAGCGCAGCGGAAACTTGAATATCTCCGCAGTTTCATGACACACAAATTTCATTTTAACATACACAAATACACACTATTTTTTTTAGAAAACCTAAAGACGCACAAATTATATTTTCGGGGCACATTTTTACACAAATATAAGCTCTCTGCCCATGCGCAACATTTCTCTCTCCGATAATTCGTTTAGAATTTTTCTGCTAGAAAAACGTTATCCTAGCAGGAATCGTTTTTTTCCAAAACGGCCAGGCGCACAAATTCTATAAGTAGCGCACATTTATAGCAGATTACGCACTAAATATACGTTCCACTCATATCACTCTAGGAGACACTTTCCTGTTGGGGTAACGTACCTACACTAATTAATAGAACTTACTTGGTAGTCTTTTAACCAATGTTCTGTAAGCATGGGCGTAGCCAGCCATGGGCTCAGGGTGGGGCAGCAGTCTAAAATAATATGTAGCTAGCAAACTATAGCCGCGGTCTACCCCGGTTAATTTTTTCACCCTGTATCACCTTGTGTCTGTATGTATAATTCGAATTATTCAAAACACTTTCTTATTGCTCACCTACCTACACGAAATCTTCCATCCAACAGCATCCACCTTACAGCTCAGAGCCAGAGCTTGCCCCACCGTAGCTACGCCCATATCTGTAAGGCAAACTACATCAACTTGGTTTTCTCTAAAAACATTTATATCCCGAGTTGTTTTGATTAAATAATTTTAAAGTGTATTGCCCTCCCCTAGGTTTTTTAAAATGAGCCAAATTGCTAGAAGATACCTTGTTATTATTCACTTATAGTAATTGTTCATTAATTGAAGGGGTAACTTCTATTAATGAACAATTACTTTCTTCTTTAAAGAAATACTCAAGCTCATATAGTAATAACTATGTGTTAGCCATCTAAATCGGAAAAAAAATACAATAATATTATTGCTCTACTCCAAATGCCAAAAATCTACGATAGGTTCTTGGTAAGATTCTGTCGGACTCTAGGGTCTGAAATGACCATTATTCTTTGTGCGAAATTTTACATTTTATGGGTTGGTTGACTGTTACTCGTTAACTTGCATAGCCTTCTTAGCTGTGACAGTTTTTCTTTTAAATTCGTTTGTATATCCTACTACCATGAAATTTTTCACATCTCCAAAAACAACCATTTAGCTGGCAGAGGGGGATACTTGACTCGTAGCAAAAATAAACAGCCTATAATATCATTTATTTCAGTAAGAAAGACAGTTTATTGGTTGGGTTTCTCAAAATAATTGCATTTTTTAATAAACCTTATACATTGTAATACTATGTTACGTTCTTTTCTAATTTCTGTATGTAATAGTTTTTGAAGAAGTGTTGATGGTATTTTCCGTTTTAATTTATAATTTTGTCTATCTAGTTTTCTAGGAGGCATTACATTTTTTACAGGCGTTCCTTTAGTTTTTGTAGCTACTTCTGAGGCAGTTTCATGATCTGTGTTAGTTTTCACAATTTTCAATTCTTCTGGACCTTCATCATCACTTTCATTGTTTTCTATCAATTTAGGTTTATCCTCAATTGGAGTCTCTATGTTACTACAATATGTTCTTGGTCTCATATCAGGCTCTACTGGTTTATGATTTTGTGTAACTGACAATTTATTGAGCATTTCGTTTTCTTTTTCCCCAGATTCTTCATCTGAAGTTCCATAATCACACATAAGTGTTGTTAGGGCTCCACAAAGCACTGGCTTTTGAGTGTCTGTTGTTTCTTTAGGATTCACTAGTGATTCTTCATCTTCATCCTCAATGAAAACATTATTAGATTCTAACAATTCGGCAGTATCTTCTACATTTTGATCAATCTCTATACTCACTATTCCAGCAAATGGTATAAGCTTATTCTTTTCAACAGTAGCTGGTGCTTTAGGTATAACTCTTGGTATTTTCTTTGCTGGTTGGCTATTGATTGAATTTAAAGAGTTCATTTTGTTGTTCTGTCTGGTCCTCCTCTGATTCTGGTTACTTCTATCAAAATTATGTTTTCTCTTTAAATTCGGTCCAGCTGTGAATGACAAAATTACAAAATAAAATGAATGTTAGTACAAACAGTTATAAATTGTTAGTTTTTATTTTTTTATAGAATACTCTACCTGTTGACTTGTGCTTGTCATTCCTATATTCACGCTTCAAGGCCATTTTTTCCCCCCTTTCAATTTTTTCTTTACATTCAGCAGCTTTTTTCTCTATGTTAGATTTGGTAGGGTATTTCTTTTTCCTTTCATCTCGCCATTTCTGTATGTCTTGAGGATTGTTTATGTTTGCAATTTTTTTATACAAGCCAGTTGCATGTTGCATTTGTATGTGCTTTGTAATGACTTTTGGATGTGCAATAAACTGGCAACCATCTATGTTACATTTCTGAAAAAATAACACTGTTGTAACACCTTTAATACTTCCATTTCTGAAATCATTTGGCATACTTTAAATTTAATAGCATAGTCTTTATTCTACATAAAGACTATGCTATTAACATTTACCATTTACCAGAAATATTGAAGAGAAAAAATAAGTATCTACATTCACGTCTACAGCACATAAAGGTAAGCATGATATCATGCAAACAAGGCTTATAAATCAAAGTTGCATTTTTATTTTATGTGCTTCATTTACCTGGTGCTGAAGCTTATGCTTCTGAAGAAGATCAGATGTAGGGAATCCTCTGTCACAAGTCTCACACCAGTGCTCTTCAGTATTTTCAGTTCTCATACCAGGTGTTCCAAAATGTGGATTATTACTTAAGAAACGAGGTGGACCTTGGTTGGGTCGCCATTGATAGTTGTGAGGCATAGGACTGCGGTGAAAGTTGTTCATCATACGTGGTCGTGGAGGTCTATTCATTTTGAAATATGTATTATATAGTAAGTTAGACGAGGTTCTGCAGAACAATAAAATTCTGAACGAATTTTCTAAACAAATTCTTTTGATCGCTTCCGCTGAGTATGCTGATTATCCATATAAATAAAATATAAGGCACACGTGAGTTTTTAATATGTAGTCTAAGCACATTAAAAAACAACTTCAAATGGTATTTCAATCAAAAATCTGACCACGACAAAAACGTCAAAAACAAAACAATTGTTTTTTAATTTATGGAACGGGAACAGAGTCTTTCAGTAGTGCTGCCAGCTGTATCATTGAATTTTCTTCTAATTAGGTGAACGCACTTGTCTCACCGCCGTCGATCAGCGAGTAAAGCTTCAAACTCGAAACAGTTGGCGATCAGCGAGTAGCGAGTGAAAAGTTTCTGCACTATAGGTAGAAATTTTGATAGCTCTTGTCGCTGCGATCAACTAGAGGTAAAAGCCGCCCGCTGGCAGTGTGAACAGCCAGCTATCGACTATGAATGTATGTGTCTCTTACTCACGTGAGATCCCCGATTTTGTTTGTCCCTTTCCTCAGCGAGCAAATGGTCGATAGCTACTCGCTTCCTCGCCGGCGGCGGCGGTGAGACAAGTGCCTATAGGTATTTTCTTGGGAATTTACTGAGCTACACTACGATGTCTGTCCGGTGATAGTGTGGTGGTTGACTCTCTTTTATTTATAAAAGCATTCTCCTTCAATCGTTGCGGTTGGAGGCATGAACAAAAACCATTAAAAAATAACATAACATTAGCAACAGTGATAACATTTATTTTAAACCGTAAAAAAATATAGTCTTTATTTTGAGTAAAATGTATGTACCTACAAATTTATACGGAACCCTCGGTGGGTGAGTCCGACTCGCACATGGCAGTAGGCTATTTTTACTTCTCCTAAGTACCGGGCGCGGGCGTTCAATCCGCAGAAGTCTCTGCCACAGTTAGGCAGGCTAGTGGCTACTGAGCAGAGAACACTATAGTACACCAGCAATAACAAGTGGTAGTTTTTTTTTCATTATACCATTATTTGTTTTTTCTTGCTTGGTACTCACTTAAGTTGTTGGTACCTATGTAAAAAAATCTGCAAGATTACGACACTGACAAGACGAAGAGAAGACCACAATTATCTGACAGTGACATCTGCAGACATCTGTCATCAAGTGGCATTCGTTTGAGGTTAACATCAAAACAATGTTAAATTGTTAACATGCAATTACTGTTTACAATACTACCTATTTCATATATAAATTCTTGCAGTTTTGAGTTACAGTTAGCTAAGATTTATAATATAAAACGATGAATAATTCTGCAGCAAGTTCAGCTGCGAAGGTACCCCTCGGTCTTTCTCGGAATTTCAAAATTAGCGGAATGAATTGTGCATTCGTTACCTACTACTAGTCATATTGGCATATAATTATTATTACAGGTCGGAGAAATATTTACTGAAGCTGGAGCTGCGTTTAATAAGTTAGCAGATTTAGCTATGACATTACACCCAATGGGTGAGCCAACGCTTGGGTAAGTTCAATGTATTAATGTTATTGCATGGTACCAACTGTGCCCTACTTGAAGGTAATCTAGGAAGAATATGTTCGTAAATAGGTGTTGGTCTTGCTCTAGATATTTTAGAGACGCTGAGTGTGGTCCTGCAGTATGAGCTGGACCTCTGGTGATTATATTTTTCTTGACAATATGAAAAATAATCTGATAGCTATCCAGAAATATAAAATTATAATTTATACTCTATGTCAACACCTAATAAAGTCAGCAGCATTCAAGCCATTCAATGTGGCAATGCTGCCAGTCTTCTGGGCTTATTCCAGATGACAGATGCTGAGGAATACTTAGACACCTAAGTGCATTTTGTTTTTGTAAATTTGTATGTTGCTGATATAAAGTCTGCTTTGGAAAATCCAGACACTGCCTTTCACCCACCTTATTTGCATTATTGCTGACTATTGAGAATATTGTAACGCATCTGAACATGTCTCTACAATAACATAGTCATAAATCCTTTAGAAGACAGTATTAAAAAATATTACTATCTAAATAATAGAATAGATTGTTATACTTACTTATGTACTTGTAATATTTTTTTAACAAATTAATTAACATGGTTTTGTTGTGCTCTATTCCAGCCAGCAGCCTAAAACTCCTGTTAAGAAGAAATTAACAGAAGAAAGGACTTTAGCAAGCAGTATACCAACCCACAACCAGCATAATATCCACACAGCACCTTTATCCCAACAGGTCTAGTTTTACTTTATTTTATTTATAGCAAGCGGCATAAATAAATAAATTCTTTGTTGTCGCCAGTTAATACATTCATCTTATTAATCTAACAAAAATGCATCGTATTAGTGTATTGCACAAAAGGTACTGCTACTGATTCCCAAACGCTTGCTAAGCTTGAGCTTGTATTTTGGGAAACAGTGTTCAGTGGATTCACATAGTAAAAAAAATACAAATACAATGGTTTGAATGTTGCTGCAGTAGACTTACAATATTAAGATAACTTTCTATCAATATATTTCTTATTCTATAATCTAATTTTAATTTTAAATTCTAATTTTATTTTGTTTAACATATGTGTGTGTGTGTGTGTGGTGTGATGATATATTCCGTCTTCTGATAGTCTAATAGTTGGAGCCATTCAGAAACTTTCCCTTTAAGTTTGTGTCTGCTAAGAGAAGTAATGTTGAGATGTTTGTTTATAATGTTGTATAGCTTACAACTTATGACCTTGTACTGTCTCCTTGCAAAGGATGTCTTACACGGAACACCAGTGCACACAGGCATATTGCTGCGTCTATTGGAGTTGGGTAATGGTATGCTTTGATGTTTTCTGAGAACAGCTGAGCACAAAGAGTTGGCGAACTGTTAAGACTTTACATTCCAGGTACAGCTGAGATGTTGGGCAAGCAATTTCTTGGCATTTGCAGTTGGGCTGTGAGATGCAAGTGTGTGCTTGTATGGAAAAATCTCACGGTGGAGTCTTTGTTTAGTTGATGGAGAAGGGAACAAATTGCGTTTTGATTAGGTTCAGGGTTAGCAGGTTGTGAGTCAGCCAATTTTTCACATTGGATCGTGCAAATTCTTGTCTCTCTTTAACTGTGCCAGTTTGGACCCCAGACAAATATGGCATAAGGCTCACACTCATACATAGCTGTCTATTCCGTAAGAACCTCACAGTGGAATTTTAGCTGAAGTGAAATGACATTCCTCCTAAAGGAAATGACAGCTCACTATACTTTAGTTTTCATTGTGAGTTTTTTACAGAATAGTGCTACTGAGGGTGTACTCGACACCCCTGCCTGGGTAGGCAGAAGACATTCCCTTACACCAGTATACCTGTATTCCCTGGGGGGGTTCAGGCAATTGGGGTAGGCTTCCATTCTAACCAGATGCAGCTGAATACCATATTTACATGGAGCAGTAGAATATCTGACCACCACCAGACAGTAACTAGGAGACACAAGTCCATCTTATTGAGAAAAGGCTAGCCGGTGGTAAGACTTACCAGCCTTACCGGCTAGCCTTTTCCCAGATATTGTGTTATAAAACATTCTGGTTGTCCCTAGAAGTTAATGACCAGCCATTTTGTTTTTTTGCCAGGTGACATTAAACATGTTAAATGCTCAGGAAACAGAGATGGACACAGATGGGCTAGGTGGAGATGTAAAGCTGGAGTTTGAATCAAGCACAGAGGAAGTCACAACTTAGAATAAAACATCAAAAGTGTTGAATACTTTAATTACTTATAAAAAATACACTTATTTTGTAAATGATGTAATAGTGATTGAGGCATATCATTCTTTCTGAAAGTAAGAGATAGTATTTTGTACATATTTTTTTAGTTTATGCATACAATTAGAAACAATGTTTTGAGAACATGGGTATTTGGGTTATGAAGAGTGTTTTTCAAAAAGAATTGTAACTAAGTGTTAAGATAGAAAAGTACTGTTTTATATATAAGTATTATGTGAATTAAATAAATGATAATATTTCTTAAGTTGGTGTGCCTTCAATCATATTTATATTTATGCATAATTTCTCTTTAAGTATCTTTGACTAAGATAAAACTTATTCAAAAACTCCATTTAAAGATTGGAAGCTTTGAACCCTTCTGTTCCAGGAAGAACTTTGAGATTCATATGTTTTGAAGTGGGAGCCTTCTGATAAAGTTTTCTCAATGACAGAATCTACATTACTTTTTATTTTCAAAGACTCATAGAGATTAAAATAGCTGCCAGATTTCTTGACCCTTCTTTGGGCATTTCTATAGCATTTCCATGGCTGTGGTTCAATTATGATTGTTCTAGATCTAGATTTTATAAGCTTTAGAAAATCTAGTAATCCTTCATCTCCATTGTTTAGATGAATCCACATAGTAACTGAAAAACAAAATGTAAAATCAAAAGCTATCTGTTTATGAGAGTCCAGATAACTTTGAATATGAAGACGGTCATTTAGATCCATAATGTTACAAGTTATAAACTTAATATTAGAGTATTCATTGGATTCGTTTGCCCTTTCTATTAATGTGGAATCAATGTCTACAGCTAACATATGGATATCACAGTTTGGGTAAAGAGTTTTTAAGTATACATATAGTGCCTTAGACAGCTCTCCTGTGTTGCACCCAACGTCCAGGCACACGAGCTGGTTGTCTACTGGTGCCAGGAACATTTGTGGATGAAGATTGTTAATCCTTTCGCTCACATCGTGGAATGAGTAATAGTTTATAAAGTTTCCAAACTTTACAGCGCCTGGATCACTGCCGAAAAATTTGAGATCATTTGAGTGTATTTCACTTTCACCTTTCATTTTGTATCAGTAAGGAACCGAATAAAGATGTTTTGAAACTTTCTAATGTGGTATTTTGGTTACACTTGCACAGCTGAATAACTTCGGCTTGTCAAGTCAAACGCCAAATCAAATGTCAGTTGACAGTGACAGTACGTTTTGTTTAGTCGAAGTGTGATGTGGATTAAATCGAGCTTCGAGATTTTGAAAAGAGTTTAGACTTTTCTGAAACAGTTTAGAGTTTTCATTGTTTTTTAGGGTTCCGTACCTCAAAAGGAAAAAGACGGAACCCTTATAGGATCACTTTGTTGTCCGTCCGTCTGTCTGAAGACCCTTTATCTCGGGAACGCGTGGAGGTATCGAGTAGAAATTAATACCATATACTCTGGTCTGTGGCCCCATGCAGCTGTGAAAAAAATCAAACTTCTATTAGCTTTAACTTCTATAACCTTCCATCCACTGACGAATTCATAAACGTTGTCAAGAGACTACCTCTCAAAAAATCATTCGGTGAAGATAAAATATCTAATAGAATGATTATAGAAGCGTGTAAAACAGCGGGCGACGCGATCTTATCCGTATATAACCGATGCATTGCAGAAGGTATTTTTCCTCGAATATGGCGACAAGGCTTTATACGCATTATTCCGAGTGGCGATTAACCCCCGGATAACGCTAAGTCCTACCGGCCCATAACACTACTTCCATCTTTGGGAAAACTCTTAGAGCGACTAATCGTTCCGCGCTTGCTACCGAACGGACCTAAATTTCATATTAATCAATTTGGTTTCACTATTGGTAAAACCACAGTCGACGCGGCTCTCTCTGTCCGTAAAATTGTTAACTTATCGGAACATAAATACGTGGTTGGAATCTTTCTCGACATATCTGGCGCTTTTGATAACGCATGGTGGCCGATGCTACTACTTAAAATGAAAACCCCTGGTTGCTACAAAAATATCTATAATCTGATTCTTTCGTGTTTTTTAGACGGCTCCGCGAAACTTAAACTTGGACATCATTCCATTTCTAAGTCTCTAACAATGGGATGTCTTCAGGGCTCAGTTATCGGTCCATATGTATGGAATTTTGGCTACGATCATTTCCTCGCGCTTCCGCTCCCAAGCTAAGAATTTAGGGAAATCCTCTCTAGTTTAATTTTGTATAGCTGTTTAAAACTCGCCAAGCGTCTCCGGAGCAGGATCTCTCGCTCTAACTCGTCTCCTCAACTCATCCCATAGGTGTTCTATGGGGTTCATATCCGGACATTTTGCTGGCCAGCCCATAACCGTAAAACCGATTTCGCTCAGGTATTAATTTACAATCAGACGGATTAAATGTTGCTAGCGCTCTGGGTAAGCACCTCATCGGCACCCCTAAGGTGGTCACGAGTAGGCGCGGATCAAGAATTTCGCTTAGGGGGGCGGGGGAAGTTTTCTCTGTTTGGAGAGGGGTTATCGAGAAAAAAATGCGGCTTGACGTATAAATGAAAAAAAAAAACGCACGATATATTTAGGATCTCTTTGTTATAGCCGAGGATTTTTAATCATTCGCACAGAAACAGGATTGAGTTTATCGATTTATTCGGAAATGCTACAAAAACCTAGAAAATTCGCAGCGAACTCGAAAATGTTAGTACCTACCCTGCCTCGGATCGATTAGATTTTGTCTAAACCATTCGTTTTTTTATAAAATTATGCAGCCTTTGGTAAATTATAATTTTTGGTCCAGGTTGTCCAGTTGCTAGAAGTTAAAGAGTGTCAGCCAGACTCCACCAACTTTCAAACTCCGGGCTGCTACTGAAAAATTACTAATAGAAAAACAGAATGATAATTTGCCCAACCCGAGAATCGAATCCAGGACTAGCAGATGGTTTGCGACCAACAAAGATAAACGAGACAGTAATAAACAAGAGAGAGATATTGTGAGTGCTTTAAAAAGCTGTCAGATGATAGTTTTTGTCATCGGGCTATGTAGAAGTAGTTAAGTAGTAATAGGGGCGTACTTTGGAAGCTCTGTACAAAGTATGATTTTTTAATTTATGTAAATATTTTTTTTTTATATCTGGCGCCCCTAGGCACGTGCCTACTTTGCCTTAAGGATAATCTGCCTCTGTTTACAATGCCTGCGGTATGAGCCCTGGCATGGTTTTAGTGGGTGAACTGGCTGGGGCTGTGGCTGCCATCAATAATGACCTTGAAAATATCAAGACATGGGCTAAATCTTTTGGACTTTTGCTGAACCCGACTAAATCTCAAGCATGCTCAGCCTATTGGATGGCCAGTCTCTGCCACCAGTAGTACATAACTCATTCATCTCCCCTCTACCCTCTTTTAGGGTAATGTGTATATTACTATTAATAGACTAAACGTAGGGCAGTTCGCTCAAACCGCAACACTTTTCTTACTTAGACTATTTTTATATCCGTCGTAACTTTTAAACGAAAGGTTCGATTTGAATAATTTAAAGTGTAATTTACATGTACACAACCAACCTTAATTATTATACAATTAAAATAGATTAATATCATGATACTAAAACCACAACTATTCCATTTAACCCGGGTTTTGATTGAATAATAAAATAATAATTTAATTTTCTGACATTTGGTTGAGATTTGTATATTTGTTATATAATTTATTAACATTTGTATTTTAATTTATTGACATTTGTATTTTAATTTATTGACATTTTATTTGTTGTTTATTATTGTTGGCCTAACTCCGAATGTTGTTGTTTTAATAATGATAGTAATGTTGCTTATTGAATGTTTTTATTTATGTTTGTAATAAATAATTTTGCATGCCATAAGGCAAAATGTGTCGGGACTCTCCACACAAAATAACCATCATATCTTAATATCTACATTATGGGCAAATAAATGATTTCTATTTCTAACAAAAAGCGGTAATTGTGGCTTAACCATAATAGTTAGTTATATACCCTCGCGGAATTTTTTGTAGATATTGAGGTCCTCTATAAAACTGTAGTACATCAATTTGCTCTATTCTCAATAGTTTCCGCAGTGTACGCGATATAAGGATCTTTATTGGTATTTTTTTCACTTTTTGGAAATATTCTATAGCCCATGTTCATCAGGGATAATGTAGGATTCTAATAATGAGATAATTTTTCAAATTGGTCAGTAGTTTCGGAGCCTATTCAATTCAAATATTTCCTGTTTATAATATTAGTGTAGACGAAAACGGATAAATTGTAGACTTGTGCTCTGGTTGGTCGCCGATAGTATTAAAAAAATCATTTTTTTAATGATTAATTAAAAATTTTAAACTCCGTAAATCTATATTCTATATCTATACTAATATATAAAGCTGAAGAGTTTGTTTGTTTGTTTATTTGCTTGAACGCGCTAATCTCAGGAACTACTGGTCCGATTTGAAAAATTCTTTCAGTGTTGGATAGCCCATTTATCGAGGAAGGCTATAGGCTATATCATCGCTAAGACCAATAGGAGTGGAGCAGTAATGAAAATTGTGACGCAGACGAAGCTGCGCGGGTCAGCTAGTTGATAATAAAAATCTGGAAATATTATTTTTAAATTTTTCAGCGGATACCTATTCTGAAGCCTTTAAAGAAAAGCTTCATGAGAGAAAAAATCATCATCAGATTTATAGTTTAACCATTATCACAAGTGCAATGTTCATGTCCAACCAAGCAGCAAAAAATTGTTACAACTATTGCATAACTAATTGAAAAATTACAATAATAAAATTGTCGGTTGATTATTGTTTATTCATCTATCCAGTAAGTGCCAGAATTTTTTAAATTCTTAATTTTCATATTTAATATGTTTAAATAAATATTTTTGTTAGTGTCCGTGTGAAGTTTGCGTGGCAAGTTCGGCCGTATTTAGACAGACAAAACCTTCGGCCGTACAGACAAAACCTTCGGTTTCTCCAAAAAGATCACCAAAACGCAGCCAGGCTACGGACGCTAGTTGATCTACGTCGGGCCCATGTAGGCTCATGTAAGCTCCTTACTCTGCCATACTGCCCTGCGATCGTTAGTGTCAAGCATTTCGTAGGGTCTTCCCCACGGGTCTTCGTTCAGAGACTCCAGTATCTCTTTGCGAGCCAGATCCTTGGCCCGCAGGATCCCCTCTCGGAGGGCGGCCTTCGCCGCTCCGTACTCCTCGTACAGCTCCCCCTCTCTGGCTTGCGCATCCGGAGGGCGGATGCGGAGCCTGCGGTGCCTGATGTACGGGCGCCGTGCGGCAACGCACGCCTCACGCAGCGTCACCAGCTCTTGCGACCACCAGTACACCTGGTGACGGGCGCGTCCTGGCTTAACCCGGGGCATTGCCACGTCACAAATATCGGACATGGCCTCCCGGAACCACTCCGCCTCGTCGTTGATGTCAGTAGGCTTGTCCGGTGGTGACACCCAGGCCTGCACGATCGAGGCTTCCAGGAGGAGCTCCCGGTCCAGCTACTTCAGCGCCCCCCGCGGACCACTCGGATTCGCTATTCCTCTAGATATTTCGACATCCTGGATAGCGAAGGACTGTCCTCCATTGCCTCATACACGACATCAGGAAGGTGCGTAACGTTGCATCAATTTTATACAATTCTAGCACCTTCATGAGCCATGTATGAGGCACCGACTCATAGGCCTTCTTATAGTCTATCCAACATGTCGACAGATCCTTTCGGGAACGCTGAACCTGTTGGCTAATGGCCATATCTAAGAGGAGCAGCACCTTATTAATGCGGGACCCATTCCTACAACCATTCTGAGAGGCAGACATAATCGAGTTACTGTCTATATATGTGTGTTAATTTTGGCTTTCAAAATGGATGTAAGAACCTTATAGACCGTCGGTAGGAACGTGATTGGTGTATAATTTTTGGGTTCCGCGGTGCTACCATATTTGTGGAGCAGGTGGGCAACTCTTGTTGTAAGAAACTCGGGTAGCGAGCCGGTATCCAAGGCAGTCTGGTACTGATATGCCAAACGAACGTGCGACCTTTGTAGCCACTTAATCCAAAAACTGTGCAGTCCGTCCGGTCCTGGAGATTTCCAGTTAGGCTACGGACGAACTCCACGAGCTACATCTTGGGGGCTAATTGTGATTGTCCCCATTTCTGGTATTGAATCGCACGCACGTTCGAGCTCTCTAGTCCAACCACCTTCGGTGTGCCTGACAGGCACCGACCAGATGCTACGCCAGAACGAACACATGGCATCATCATCCGGCAAGCGCGTGTCAGTCACACCTTGGTCCGGTCTCTCCCAAGCTCTGTATACCCACCTTTCATTACTCCGGAATGTGCGATTCTGGGTGTATCGCTCCACGCGCCGCTTATACCTCAGAATACGGTTTGCCGATGAGTGCTTTGGCCCCACTAATACGACGCTCGATCCTGCACTGCCAAGTGCCAAGTAGGCACAGCTTGTTTTGGTCATGTAGCCCTGTCATCAGCAAAGACGTGAGCTACACGACAAGCCGCCACGGCCGCGCAGTACATGATACAATGTGTATCGGTGTGGTTATCACAGTTATCAAAATAGCTTGACAATTGCGAATCCAGAGAACCACCAGCGCCCTATTCTTGTTATGCATGGGCAAACGAGGTAAGCGTGGCCTAAGTTCAGGCAGCATGTAACGATACTCCCGAATTGCACACTCCAAAGCACTCCTCAATTCGTCATTGCACTGGGTACTTACATTTGTAACCCTGTCACTATTCTCCTCGTCAACGTGGCTGGGAATTTGGTGAGACTGTGGTAGTACCACAGTCTGCGACGAGGGGGCAATGGCACGGCTACTCAGTTCAGCTCGGAGGTGATCAAGTACAGTATCATCCAACATATTGTTATGCAGGATGACCCGCACCTGATCCGATAGACGTTGGGCCGATACGTTGACTGCTGGTTCAAGTACCTGAGAAGAGACAGACAAAGAGAGCATCCGAACACGGTACGCGGTCAGGTTGTTTCCTCCCTCTGTAGCCCGCATGACATTTTCATTAATGGATCGTGTCTATCGCATGCGCTGCACACTTCCACCGGGAGCTGGGACCCTGTCAGAGGCCGGTGGGCCTCGAGGTCCTAAGCCGTCCGGCGGCCGGCGTCCTCTTCGCCGACGTGCAAATAGTGGCGTCGTGGGCGGCGAGAAGTACTCGTCACTCTAGCTCGACGCGACTGCCACGGCCGGTGTCACAGCATTCACGGTGGGACTGGGTTCCGGCGGCGGCGAGGCGGAGCTGAGTGACGAGGCCGGAGGTGGTGGGCGTGCTCGACGAGCTGCGGCTCTTGTCAACATCTTTTTCTTTGATCTCGTCATATTGTTTTCTTTAGTCTCGTGGTCATATATTCATGTTTTCATTTGTCCATAATAATTACGTGTCGGTTTCATTTTGTGGATTCAAAGGATATTCCGGGCGAATAAACTTTATTCTACACGTTCTTTAATCTTACATTCATGTGCTGATAGTGAATTAATACATATCTGACGGGATGATGAAGCCTCTTGGAAAATATGTGGAAATTTTACTGTGTTTGGGAAGTACCCAAAGATAACCATAGTTTTGCATTTATCTCATAATTTACTCACCCAATAGCTTTATACTGTTCACCGAATTTGGAGCTGATTCTTTGTTGCAAGTATTCAGAAGTTTAAAAATACCGAAAACTTTAAAGCAATTGGGTTTTTTACTAAATAGAAAAATAATAATTGTATTGAGTCTGTCCGTTGAATTTTCAAAAAACGTAGGCGTGGTGCAAACGCGGGTCATTTGCTGTTAGTTATTAAATAGTTCCATTGTCTACCTCCGAAGATTTTCATCAGATCCTCATATATTATTATAATAAACACTTCCCTGAAAAATATGCATTTATATAACGACTTTGTATCTTTCTTTGCAAGCAATTCACGTCTGGATGCTGGCTCCAAGCAACCACCAACATTTACCTCGTTGTGACTCTTCGATGCCGGACATCGGAGTTAACATTAAAGAGATCCGTAGAGTATTGTGCAGTCTAAACGTGAATAAGGCCAGCGGACCTGACGGCATTCCAGCGAGAGTATTGAGGCAATGTGCGCCTGAACTGTCTTCTGTGTTGACATGCCTGTTCGGCGGAACAGGCGTGTCAACACTGGAGACAGTCTCTCTTGAAAAAAGAACGGTGCCAAAATCCTGGAAGCTTGCAAATGTGCAGCCGGTGCCCAAAAAGGGAGACCGACGCTGACCCTGCTCATTACCGTCCGATTGCCATTACCTCCATCCTATGCAAGGTTATGGAAAGGGTTCTGAGCAGTAAATTGCTGACCTACCTTGAAGACAATGATCTCCTCAGTGACCGTCAATATGGCTGTCGGCAGGGACGGTCAACCTATCTTCTTGAGTATGTCACGCACTGCTGGGGCGAGGCCATCGAGAGACACGGCAAAGCACTTGCACTTTCGAAGGCCTTTGACAGAGTCTGCCACGCAAGTCTACTCAGCAAGCTTCCTGCTTATGGCATCCCAGCTGATTTTGTAGGTGGATATCAGACTTCCTTAGTGAACGGTCGATCCGAGTAGTCGTTGATGGTTCTCTTCTGACCTCATGGCTATTGATGCCGGAGTTCCTCAGGGGTCTGTTCTCTCTGCAACTCTTTTCGTGCTGCACATCAATGACCTACTTCAGCCTGGTCTTGTTGGGTACGCAGATGACACAACGGTTTCAGAGAGATACTTGTCAAGCGCAACAACCAGTGGGGATGAAGTTCGTTCCTTGAGAGAGGCTGATAAATTTGACCTTAAGCCTTGTCTCCCAGTGGGGTGATGACAATCTGGTCACTTTTAACGCCACCAAAACGCAGGTGTGTCTTTTTACCGTAAAAAGGAGTCGTTTCGACCAAACTCTTACTTTTCGGGGTACATTTGTTCCTGTGACTGTGACATGGAGTTGACATCCAATCTCAATTTCAGCGCCACCATTGAGTCCAAAGCCCAAACTGCGGCCATAAAGCTGTGCATCCTAAATAGAGTGAAGCGATACTTCAGGCCTATATAAAGCACAAGTCCGATCCTGCATGGAGTATTGCAGTCACCTTTGGGACGGCCCAGCTAAATACCAGCTTGCTGCACTCGATTCGGTGGAACGCAGAGCTAAGAGGCTCATCGGCGACGTAAAACTGGTGGATGCCAAGCTACATAGCTTGGCTCATCGCCGCAAGGTTGCTTGCTTGAGGGTCTTCTACAGATTTTACTTCGATGAGTGTGCCTAAGAACTCCACGACCTCATCCCACCACCCCCATCGGACATCCAGACGCACTGCAACTTACCATCCCTACCTTGTTGCTATTCCACCACTTCGCACTAAGCGTTTTCAAACGTCTTTTATAATGCGCACAGCGAAGGAGTGGAACTCTCTGCTTGCGTCTGTGTTTCCAAGCGCTTACAACCCTAATCTCTTCAAAGTTAGAGTGAACAGGCTTCTTCTGGGTAAGCTCGCTCCATCGTAGACTTTGTCTCTGTCTGACCTAGGCTAGAGTCAAGAGCAAACCTATCACAAATAAAAAATATTATAGATCGCTATTTGCACATTCTCAAACAATTTTTTTAGGCTGCATGGTTTTCGACTATTGACGAAAAATGTTAAAATTTTGACCATTAGCATTACATCCCCCCTTATCTCCATTATTAGCATTACATCCCCACTTATCCCCGTTGCTTAGAGAAAAATCCGAAATAATTATATATGATATAAATTTGAGTAAAGATTACAGGAAAAATAAAACGATGTCTCTAAATAGCACACTTTATTAGAAATTATCAACAAAAATTACATTAGTTCCACTAGCGGTCAAGAGACTGGCCTATTTTCGGCATCTTATTGGTTTATATTATAGAATTAATAATAATAATATGTCATTGCTCCTCCGTCGCAGACTGTGGCACCACCACACTCAACTCAATTGCCCAGCCACGCTGACGAAGAGAGTAATGACAGGGTTACAAACGTAAGTACCCAGTGCAATGATGAATTGAGGAGTGCTTTGGAGTATGCTATTCGGGAATATGGCTACATGCTGCCTGAACTTAGACCACGCTTACCTCGTTTGCTCATGCATAACAAGAACAGGGCGCTGGTGGCTGCTATGGATTCGCAGCACCTGCTCCATAAATCAGATAGTACCGCAGAGCCTAAAAATTATAGTCCGATCACATGTTTACCAATGGTCTATAAAGTTCTTACATCCATTTTGAGGGCAAAGATTAATAGTCATATTAACAACAACAACATCATGTCTGCCTCTCAAAATGGGTGCAGGAATGGGTCCCGCGGTACTAAGGAGCTACCCCTAATTGATATGGCCATTAGCCAACAAGTTCGTCGTTCCCGAAAGGATCTGTCGACATGCTGGATAGACTATAAGAAGGCCTACGACTCGGTGCCTCATAAATGGCTCATGACGGTGCTAGAATGTTATAAAATTGATACAACGCTACGCACCTTCCTGATGTCGTGTATGGGGCAATGGAGGACAGTCCTTCGCTATCCAGGATGCCGAAATATCCAAAGGAATAGTGAACCGGTAAGGATCGAGCGGGGTATATTTCAGGGCTATAGTTTGAGTCCGCTTTGGTTTTGTCTAGCCTTGAATCCTCTTAGCTCACTGCTAGAGAATTCAGGGCTAGGCTATCGGTTGAAAAGAGGTGGTCGGTTATATCTCACCTCCTTTACATGGATGATCTGGAACTCTTTGCCTCCACTAATCTGCAGCTGATGGAGCTACTGAAGGTAACTGAAACCTTCAGTATCGCCATCAGGATGGAATTTGGTTTGCACAAATGTGCGGTCATGCATGTAAAGCTAGGGGAGATTATGGAATCCGTGGGAACCCAACTCTCGGATTCCATACACCTTAGGTCCCTCTCCTCAACCGAAAATTACAAGTATTTAGGTATGTCGGAAGCGTTAGGCATCAATGCTGTTGATATGAAACAATCGTTGAAGGAGCGCTTCTTTGGCCGCCTGAACAAATTACTTAACAGTCTTTTATCAGGCGGAAACAAGGTGCTCGCCTTCAACGGTTGGGTCATGCCGGTATTGATATACTCTTTCGGCATACTCAAATGGACTCAGACGGATCTTGACGCCCTGGATAGGAAGGTACGCTCACTGCTTACCGCAAATCGGATGCATCACCCACGGTCATCGGTGATGAGGCTGTATATCCCGCGGAAGTGCGAGGGTCGTGGCTTCTTAAATGCTAAGACCCTGCACAACCGCGAGGTATGCAGCCTTAGGGAATACTTCCTTGTGGCCGACGTGGGTATGCATCAAGATGTGGTAGCGGTGGACAAAGGCCTTACCGCGCTCTCCTTGGCTAACGAGAACTAGCGCAAACCTGTGGTATTAGATACTAACGACCGCA
Organism: Lacanobia wlatinum; assembly: GCA_947578705.1. Taxonomy (NCBI): domain Eukaryota; kingdom Metazoa; phylum Arthropoda; class Insecta; order Lepidoptera; family Noctuidae; genus Lacanobia; species Lacanobia wlatinum. The sequence goes on along the minus strand of OX388028.1, from coordinate 13,283,647 downwards.
GGGAGGTATGGCAGAGCAAGGAGCTGCACGGACGCTTTTATCGGGTCCTACATGGGCCCGATGTAGACTTCTTAGCGTCCGTAGCCTGGCTGCGTTTTGGTGACCTCTTTGGGGAAACCGAAGGTTTTGTCTGTGCGATTATGGACGAAGTTATGATGACGAAAAAGTGACGGAAATACATTGTGAAGGATGGTACGGTTGACATATGTCGGGCATGTCACCGACCCGGGGAGTCCATCCGCCACATTATTTCTGGTTGTTCTAGTCTGGCTAACGGAGACTATTTGCACAGGCACAACCTTGTAGCCAGGATTATCCACCAGCAACTTGCTCTTAAATACAATCTTGTAGAATCGGAAGTACCGTACTATAGGTATGTGCCCGACCCAGTTCTTGAAAATGGCAATTGCACGTTGTATTGGGATCGGTCTAATATCACTGACAGGACTATTATTGCCAATAAGCCTGACATAGGGGTGATAGACCGGGTAGAACGTCGCGCAATGATTGTTGATATAACAGTCCCTCATGACGAGAACCTCGTGAAGGCCGAGAAAGATAAATAAACTAAGTATGACTTGGCCCGCGAGGTTGTCGACATGTGGAATGTGAACACAGCGGTCATTGTGCCGATAGTCGTGACGGCCAATGGCATAATTGCTAAGAGCCTGGACCAACATCTGCGGAGGCTCTCGTTGGGCAGCTGGATCAAGGGCTTGATCCAGAAAGCAGTACTCCTGGACACGGCGCGCATCGTTAGGAGGTTCCTCTCTCAGGGGCCCTGACCACCGGTAGCTTGGACCCTGTTCCCGATACCGGTGGGCTACTATTTTTTGTATTTTTTAATGTTTTTAGAAATATTTAAAAATATAAATAATATGTAAACAAATAAATAAATGTGACGGCGCTACGTCATCGTACGGTTGTGCACGGCACGTGCACCGGACCGATCAGGCGATGTCGCCATCCCCACCTCCCCCACTACTCGACTTGTTTGTGCTCGGACGTAAAAGGAGACCGCGCGGAGCGATCGGGGCATTCTATTCTAGACCTCGGTCCGATACACGTGTTGTCATAGCGCCTAGATTTGCTAATTTCGTGTTAAAACCTTTCAGTTAATAATTATGATATGATAATTAATTGAGTTCACAGTTATTATAAATTAAGTGAGTTAATCGAATAAAATTGATTAATAAGTAAACTACCTACTTTTTACTTTAAAATATCCAATCCTGAAATTACGCCTATATCAGAATTGGGACGTAACTCAAAGGGCCCACATGGAGATTCGTGACAATGCTAGTGAAATATGTGGCGGTTACGTTTTGAAATGTAATGACAGTGATAGTGAAAATTGCGGTATGTTTTTAAAACGCATGCGTTTATCCAGAAAAAAACTTAAAAACAGCTAAAAACTTGATGTGTGCCGTGAAGTGTCGTGAAGTTAAATCCGATAGGCTGAAGTTCGACACACGATCATAGTGTGTCACCGTGGTGGTATGTTTTGTCGAGGATACAGTGATGTGCAGAGCAGTTTATTGTTTTACCATATGGCGCTGAAGAGCTTTTCGCCGAATTCCTTTTCGACGAGTTTTATGCGGCTACCCTCATCAACCTGAACTAAACCAGTTCCGTCCGGAGGCAAGCAACTTCACAACAGCTGGTCAGGTCAAGGAGAGGAGTGTGAATTTATATGAAGATTTCTACGCCAATCTGGTGAGTCGTTTAAACTTTTTAATTGCTGTAGAGCTGCTTTTTATTTCGTTAACGAGTGTTCATTTTTATGATGTGGAGACTGACTTACAAAAGGCAACGCCTTTATGGATGGCAATTATCGATGTTTGATAATTGGCCTGTCGCTTTATCTTAAAGTGAAGCTATTATTAACAGCATAAGTGTTGCAGATTAAGCGATAGCATTTTCAATAATACTTCTTCTTTTCGATTCAATCGTTAACTTTTTTATTGTTTTGGACCAGTAGGTAGTTACGTTAATTGCAGCAACAGTGGCATTCATTAGATACTCCAAATTACAGGAGAATGGGCACTTGGGGCACTGTAATACTACCAAACTGTTGCAGTCGTGCATATTAGGTTCCTCAACAGAGACACGACACGACACGATCAAATGATTCCTTACATAAACTATCACCCCATCATTTTGATTGTAATTCCTAATACTTTTATACATATTATATCCCGGTATTAGTGGTATGTTATATTGTTTGGCAAGCCAGCATTCGGTTAAAACAATAACGTCACAATTTATATTTAACCGTTGTAAAAAAGTGCAACGACTATCGAAATTCTTAAAAATACTGCGAATATTTTATATCGTTTATTTATTTATGTAAAAACATTTTGTGTTAGTACAGTTAATGGAGTTTTGTGGTCGGAAAGATATTGTTTGCAATTTTCAGCTTCACAGACTTTTGACTCGGATACAGAGAAATTATCTAACTCATTAATTATATTGCTAATCATAACTGTGGAACTAAAATATAATTATAAATATAGAAAGAATAAAAACTTATGTGGTCTCAATAAATAACTTCTTGACGGCGCTCTTAGGCGCCTGCTTAATCAATAGAATTTATATACCGTTTTTCGGCCATTATTTTCGCCGGGCAGTCAGCAGCGCCTGTGTTGTGCTTGTCTGGCTTTTTGTAGTGAAAGCAAGTAGCGCATTTTGGCTCATCTCCCTTTTTTGGACATTCTTTGATAGAGTGTCCTTGATCGCCACAGTGACCACAGGTATAGGACGTCTGCCGACAAAACTTGGCAGCATGACCATACTGCTGGCACTTATAACAACGTGTGACCAATGTAAAGTTTCTCACAGGGCATGATGACCAATTCACAAATACTCGGTCTTTTGAGATCAGGGCTTTGCGTATGACTGCAGGTACTTCACTTACGTAGTTGCAGTTGTCAGCATCTTTCTTACCTGGCTTATGGCTTAACCTAATTGAGGCCAAAAACCTTTCAAGGCTGCAGTCCTGTAGTTTTTCGGCAAGATTTTGGTGATACAAGCAAGTAAAAACCTCATTTTCTGCCATGGATGACGGCACTCCTATGATAACAACCCTAGGCTTCTTTTTATGTGGCTCGTCGACTGTTAGGCCTGACTTTGTTAGCTGCTCCGATTGCCTCAGCTTCTCGATGTCGTCTTTCGTCTCAGTGCTGATAATGACACCGCCAGTTTTGGTCTTGCGCAGGCCTCTAACGTGAAGCTTCATCTGTTCGGGGCAGATAATTTTTTGGACGAGAGACTTTGTCTCATCACTGGTCCTCAATTTATCTTGCGGATAAATGGCCACAGAACTTACATTTGATGGCTGGATAAAGTTGTTGGCACCTTTCTTCACCATATCGGAAAAGGAAGTTCCCTGTGCAGGTTTAGTTGACTCTCCGACTTTCATCTTCAGCTCCTTAAGTTGCTGCGAAAGGTCAAGTTGGCTTTCGAGTGATTTCACAGCATTATGGGATTGCAAGATTTGAGAGACTGATACTGTACGGCCATCTGCGATGTTCCATGTCCAACCTTCCAGCATAAGGCATTGATGCGTATCTTCTGGTCCGAGTTTAGCTTGCCTTCTGCTGCAATAGCACACACCTCCTGAAGACTCTGGTCAATGGTCGTCATTCAGTTCTGAATTTCTGGAAGTTCTGAAAGTCATCGTGCCGTTGGCTCGGCGCTTGAGAAGCAGGAGTGGATATAGTAGCGCGTACGGGTGTAGGCGGCGGGGAGCAAGCACACCTACTTCTCGGGCTGAAGGGACATCCTCCACCAATGTGTAACAGGTTATTTACTTGTTAAACACTTATCATCATCTTCATAAAATTCACCTTACGTAAACCAAGAGTATGACTCTGTTTGCTTTACTACCGGCTATTTATAAAAACTAGGTCACGATTTCGCAAGTGATTGTTTATTTATATTAATATTGTTCGATACGTCCGTTCACTACGATCGCTCACAAATCTCGCGCAATGATTGTTGATATAGCAGACCCTCATGACGAGAACCTCGTGAAGTCTGAGAAAAGTAAACAAATGAAGTATTTTGACTTAGCTCGCGAGGTTGTCGACATGTGGGATGTGAACACAGCAGTCATAACGGCACGGTTGGCGCAGTGGTTGAGCGATTGACTGCTGCGCTGCGTGTCGCGGGTTCGATTCCCGCACGGAACAAATATTTGTATGGCCTACAGATAGTTGTTTCGGGTCTGGCTGTTTGTGCATGTGTATTTATATGTTTGTAAACGCACCCACGATACAGGAGAAATTCCTAGTGTGGGGCAACGTTTGATTTTAAACAAAAGAAAAAGAGTCATTGTGCCGATAGTCGTGACGGCCAATGGCATAATTGCCAAGAGCCTCAACCAATACCTCAAGAGGCTCTCGTTGGGCAGCTGGGGCTTGATCCAGAAAGCAGCACTCCTGGACACGGCGTGTATAGTGAGGAGGTTCCTTTCTCGAGAGCCCTGACCACCGGTAGCTTGGACCCTGTTCCCGATACCGGTGGGCTACTATTTTTTATATTTTTAAAGGTTTATTTTTTGTTTTTGTAGAAATATTTAAAAATGTAAAATATATGTATTTAAGTTAATAAATGGAATAATATTAAAGCTTTATTTTATTCCTTACACATAGTTTACATTAATTCTAAACATTATTTGTAGTGTTAGTATTATACTTATTCTAGTTTGTTAGTATATGTTATTAAACTGCGTTAACGCGTTTTGTTGTAAGGACCGCTCTGGCGGTGAAAGCCTCCTCCATTTCCTTCCATTTTGCTCTGTCTCTTGCCAGTCTGATCCAGGTATTTCCTACCGTGGCAACTATGTCATCACTCCATCTTTTGAATGGCCTTCCTTTCCGTCTTTTTTGTGAATAGGGGTACCAATTAGTGACAATTCTGGACCATTTGTTCCCTGGTAATCTTTGGACATGCCCAACCCATTTACATTTTTAGGTCATTATGATTTTTGCTATGTCTTTTAAATTGGTAATTTTCCTGATGTCTTCATTTCTCACTTTATCGCTTAGCTTAAGGCCCAGGAGACTCCTTTCCATGCTATTTTGGCACACTTTGACCTTATGAGTCTGTTTTGTTGATAAAGGCCATCTTTGGGAAGCGTAAGTGAGACAGGGTACTAAACATATCTGCATAGCTTTAGTTTTCAGTGTAACTGGTAGATTACTCTTGAAAACCTCCTTCATTGCCCAATACTTGTTCCCGGTTATTTTGATTCTTCGCTCATTTCATTTTATTTATTTCAAACAATACATACATTGTGTAGAATTTTAGGTACATAATAATGAATAATATCAATATAAAATTGTTACATGCAAAATAATTTGAAAGAAAATAAATTAATATGTCAATAAATTCAAAATATGTCTATAAATAAATAAATGTCCAAAAGAATTTTAGATATAATGTCAAATGTACTTATTATGTCAGATGATTAGCCAAAGGCAAAGTATAAGTCAAATATCAATTCAATTCAACAGTTTGTTATAATTATAATAATAATTTATTTTGTATCATTTGACATAAAATCTGATACTGAGTAGAAACATTTTTCCAACAAGAAGACTTTTAATTTGTGTTTAAATAAGTGAGGGCTATAAATGAATAACTTTAAATTAGCTGGTAACCTATTAAACAATTCGACTGCTTGGTACCCGCAGCAATGCTTAGCTACATTAAAATTTGGTACCATCTTGTGTTTAAAATCTTTCTTTCTTGTACTTTCTCTTATCTTACGTTCCTTTTGTGATTCATACTGACGAATATACTTAGCAAAGTGATTTAGTATTACTAATATGTATAAACAAGGTACTGTTAATATTTCTAATTCTTTAAAATGTTCTCTGCTGGAGTCTCTTTGCAAGATCCTTACAATAGTACTTATGGCACGTTTCTGTAAGATAAATGCCTTCTGGCAGTTATAACTGTAGCTGTTTCCCGAAAGCATGATGCTGTATCTTAATCTAGATTCTACCAGTTAGTTGCCTTTAGTTGCTTAATTTCCAAAATATCTCTAAGGCTTCTGAGTGCATAGCATGCTGATGATATAGAAGAGTCAACAGCAGCTAGCTCCTGTTTCCAATTTAAATTCACATCTATGTTAATTCCTAAGAATTTGACTTTATCTACAAATTCAATCTTTTCTTCTTTAATTTGTATATCTAAATTGTCATTATTGCGAGTTGTAATCTTGAATAACATAATGTTAGTCTTACTACTATTTAATGAAAGGCTGAAAACCAATTGCAAAGATTTTCGAGGCACTTATTTACAGTTCTGGTCAGTTCTTTTAAGTCATTTGCTCCAATTATTATATTTGTGTCGTCCGCAACGACAACAAGTCTTACATCGGGCTGAACGTTATGCATAAAGTTTAGCAAGTAATTTGTGAATATAATGAAAAGTATTGGTCCTAAAATTGAGCCTTGGGGTACACCACGTTCTATATTTTTAATCCTAAACGTGTATACGATTTCGTGATCTGTTTCGTTAAGTAGGATTTTAAAAGTAATAAAGACTTGCCTCTGATACCATAATGTTTAAGTTTTGATAGTAATAGCTCATAATCTATCGTGTCAAAAGCGGAGCTGAGGTCGTTGAATAACCCAGCCACTTTCATTTTGTTATTTAATTTATTAATTATGTTAATTATAAGAGTATTTATTGCACCTGAGCAACCCACGCTTTTCTGGTACCCAAATTGTCTTAAATTAATTATTTACATTTAAATGTATCATCAGTCTATGTTTAATAACTTTTTCAAATACTTTTGATAAGGTTGGCAAAAGGGATATAGGTCGGTAGTTTTTTGGATTAGTCTTTGTGCCTTTTTTGAATATTGGAACTACTTAAGCCAATTTGAACTGGTCTGGAAAGACAGACTCTTCAAGACATTTGTTAAAGAACTAAGATAGAGGTAATGTCAAAGAGTCTATATTCTCCTTCAGAATCGAAATTGGTAAGTCGTCAAAACCGCAAGATTTTTTATTGGCTATCTTACTAACAATCTTTGCGATTTCAGACGGTGTTGTCGGATGGAAAGTTCCATCACCTTTTTCTCTGTCGTCTCTGACAGAAAAGATATTGCTCTTACCGTTTCATTGCTACCTAGTGACGACTTGAACACAAAACTATCAACGAAACGACCTGCTGGGGATCAGTTTTCAATTTATTGTTCATTTTTAAGTTCAAAGTCCTACATTGCCTATTTGTTATCTTATTTGTACTTTCGTTTACTAGTTTCCACGTCTGTTTAGTTATGTTTTTAGCATTATTTAATTTACTTATTAAGGCTTCTTTTTTGGCTTGCTGAATAACTCTTCTATAAATTCTAATATAGTCGTTTTTATATTTTATAAGGCTGGTATTATTTAACGTACCTGAACATAGTACTCTTTTCATCTTACTTAAAACTTTAACCCCTCTAGTAATCCACTTTATTGTTGTGTTTTTAAACGGATTTATTCGTAATGACTTCTTTTGATAACAATCCTGGAATGATTTACCAAGGCAATTTATGAAACTATTTATTCCTATATCGGTCCAATTTTTATTACGAATGTAATTCTTGAAGGCGGTATTATTTTTATTATTAAATATATTTTTTTATTATGGTTTGCTCAGAGATTTTAGATTTCCTATTCAACAAGACACTGATCTATTTCATCATCAGCAAGATTTGTAATTATGTTGTCTAAACATGAATGTGCATTGTTCCGAATAAAAGTAGGAGTATTTATTAGATAACAAAAATGATAACAAGACAAAATACTTTCAAAGTCATCAGATTTCTTACTCTTAACAAGTACGTCAATATTATAATCACCACATATGGTACACTTCTTGTTAATAAAATGTTCTAACAATTTTTCTAAACTAGATTAAAACTCTCGAAATTTTTATCATAAGGGCTTCTGTAGCAACAACACAAATATAGCCCTGTTTCAAGATCTCTAACACCACATATTTCAAAACTATCTGATCTATACAATTTTTTAACGAAATCAAAAGATTCACATTCTTTATCTGAATGTGCTAACTAACTAACTACCTCTCCTTTTTTTGTTCAACCTTGTGTTGTATGAAACTAAATTATATAATCTGTAATATTAAAAACTTCAGCAGATTGTGCATTTAAAAAATGTTCTGTTATACATAGGTAGTCCACATGAAAACCTGTGGTTGCAACGTATAATTCGAGCTCAATTTTTTTATTACTTATTCCACATACATTTTGATGATATATTTTTAAACAGCTGGTTTTCTGCATCAAAGAGTCTTTATAGATTGCATTTGGTACTAAATTAGGGACGAAAAAAATCACTATCGTTAATAGCTGTGCCGAAATTAGATGTAACTTTAGATGAAGGTGGGTCTGGGTTCATTTTTATTAAAGTAATATGGAATAGTACCCGGTTTCAACTGACACTTTTCCGTGTATATACTTGCTTCATATTAAAATTACAGCTATTGTCATATATAAATTACTCCAAATAGTTTTTCAGGTTCAGGATGACATTATACTCAGAAAATATTTCATGTGAATATTTAAGTTATTTATTAGTATCAAAAATGTATGCATATTTGAAAACCCGGTTACTTTGGTACAATAGTTGATTAAAAGCTTTTATTCTTCCGTTAAACAAATTAGTAATCCATCTAAATTTAAAGGTAGGACAGCATAAAATAATATTCGTATGCAATATTTGTTCGAGTTTACATTTTATAAAATTAACTAGATCTGCATATTTTTTTGAGACTAGAAAGTCTTTTTCACCAAGGAAAATTATACAAAAATCATCAAGAGTGTAATTTGCAAGTTTTGTGTCTAATGTCGTTAAAAGATAAGTAATACTCGCCTTTGGCATACAATAGTGACAGATTTTCTTGTTTGGAAAGGTGTTTTCAGCAACCCCTAATATTTTATTAACGTTATTATCGCTTATTATACGTTACTTATTTTGATGAGAGTTTTTAACACTAATATGACGTTGTGTCGTCGAGGCCGTTGCGTTCAAAGAGATGCCGTCCGGGGTCAATCGCAACGGTTTATCGTCTTTAATCACGTTAGGTTCTAAGATTGTATATTCTTCTGACGATGTTTGAATTATTTCAGGACTTTGTTGTGTATTTATAAAGTCAAGCTTTGTTCTTATAAGGCATTTACGTTTAGTTTTGGCCGCAGATTTTTTTGAGGATGTGTTAGTACATAAATGTGTCAATTCTTAATTAGTAATTATTTTAGCTCGAGTACTATTTTCGAACAACAAATTATCTATTTCATTTTCTGCAATTACTAACTTTTCTTCGAGTTGACATATTCTGTTTTTTAGTTCTATTGCATCGTCATTTGATTTTAAATATAAGTCAGGGTACCTACGGTTTAACTAGTAAGATGAAGTTGAAGTAAGCGATGTAAATTCCTCCCCTTTTTCTGATGACTCAACTGCTACCTCGAACGAACTGTTTGCATTAGGAACTCACTTTTGTTCCGTAAAGTAACATTGTTAGTGTTCACCTCCGCATTTGTAATGAGACTATTATTGAACATTTTATGGTATTTTTTAATGTTGTATTAATCCAAAAAGGACTGCGCAGCTGGTGGGAGTTGAACTTGTTACTTGTCGATTACTATTCTTCGGTCGATCACTTGAACCACTAGACCAACCATGTTGACAAACATTCAGGCGAAAATTGTCTTCAGTGTTATTTATTTTAAGATGTAGGTACTTCTCTCATTATTTTGTTAAAGTTTGCATGTTTTTATGGTAAAATTTTAACGAACTTTATTATCACTACAGTTTATTACCATCAAACCCGGTATTTTCGTTAACACACTCACAGGTTTTTAAATTCGAGTTGGATATTATTAGTTCCGCAAAAATAACTGCTTGTCGGTCTTATTTGTTTATTGGATTCATAGATTGTCAATAGTCACTTATTAGTTTTGTTTTTTTTTTAGTTTGAAATGTTGTATTAAGTCACTAGATAACACTGTCACACACTTATTACTAGTTTTCCAATGTTTAGAGTTGTTTTCACTATAAATAATTCGGTGTTTACTTTTAAAATTAATTTAATTTACGGAGCCGATATTGACACTCTTTTGAACGAATGAACGAATCTCTACTTCTTTACTTGAAGGATAGTAAATGTCCCAAATAAATATAGTCTTCGGTGTATTCGATTTCTGTTGAGTCTAAATTTATAATTATGGTTTGCTTATTTGCCATTAATTTAGTTTTCTCCCAGTTAATTTCTAGACCTACTTTTTTGCTTTATTTGCTGAGTGACTGTATCATGAATTCCATTTCTTTTGGGTCTTCCGAGAGCAGTACTATGTCATTTGCGAATCGCAAGTGCGAGAGGCGGTTGCCATATATGTTTACCCCTCTATCTTCCCAGTCAAGTGTTTTGAATATTTCTTCGAGTACTGCAATGAAGAGTTTTGGAGATAAGGGTCGCCCTGTTTCACTCTTCTTCCAATTTCAAAGGCTGAACCATACTCATTTATTTTAATTCTAGCGTTACTTTTGTTGTATATTTCCTTCAACATATTGATATAGTCATGGTTCACTTCTTGCTTTGATAGAGCTCGCCAAATTGCACTGAGGGATATAGAGTCAAATGTTTTGCTATAGTCAATAAAGCATATGTAGAGGTAGGTCGTATTCATTGTATTTTTCAATGACAAGTTTTAAAGTGTGGATGTAATCTGTTGTCGAAAACCCCTTTACAAAACCTGCCTGTTCTTCTGGCTGGTGTGGTGGCGTCGGAGTAGAGTCGATGCAAACACCTTGTAGACGCACGACGTGAGGCTGATTGGTCTGTAGTTTGATATTGATTTCGGGTCTCCTTTTTTAGGGTTCCGAACAAAAACGGAACCCTTATAGGATCACTCGGGTGTCTGTCTGTCTGTTCATCTGTCTGTCCGTCCCTTTGTCACAGCCAGTTTTCTCCGGATCCACTGGACCGATTCTGTTGAAATTTGGTACACACGTGGACTTCTGTGACCCAAACACGGACGCGTAATTACGTAAATTATAATATATGTAATTATAATAAATTTTTAGTATGGGGGTCATTTTTGAGGGTCTAACTAGAAAATTAAAAAAAAAAGTTTTTTGAACAATATCGTGTGACATATCAAATAAAAGGGTTTTCTGTGAGGATTTTAATTATATTTTTTTCATAATTTAAAAATAAATCTATAAAAATGGCTAGATACTTTTTTCCTAAGAGCCACCGTTTCTGAGATATATCGATTCAAAAAGTTTCCACACCACTTTGAACGATCACTCAGGTCTCAAAGAGCTGAGAATTTACACTGACGGATCAAAGACAAGCACCGGAATCGGAGTTGGAGTTTACTCCAATGACCTTAACATCAGAATATCTAGACCGCTAGGTAAACTCAACACCGTCTATCAGGCGGAATGCGTGGGCTTTATCCTGGCGGTCTATGCCTTAGAAGCCAGGGGAGTCACGGATACCCACATTCGCATACTCTCCGACAGCGCCTCAGTCCCTCAATTCCTAAGGAAGCATCACACCACCTCGAAACTCATACAAGAATGCCACAATGCACTAGAACGCATCACGGTGACCAACTGCAACACTATAACGCTGCAGTGGATAAAAGGACACAGCGGATCACAAGGAAATGACGCGGCCGATGAGCTGGCCATGAGGGGATCTGATACTGTGGCTGTTGGAGCCGAACCCATAGTACCACTCCCCTTCGGCCAGCTGCGTACATTGCTACAAGAACTCACCCACAAACAAGCGGAACGCTGGTAGGCCTTAGCACCCCGCAGCAGGCAGTCCAGGGAGGCTATGCCATCCTTGAACAAATACTTACACACTTACACACGATAGCTATTACGGACAGTCCTTTATGCAGAGCATGCATGGAGGAGGAGGAAACGGTATCGCACATACTCCTTGAGTGCACAGGCGTTACCGAAATACGGAGTCAAAAAATAGGGTCACAGAACTCGCTTACAGATGTGTGCTGTCAGAGCCATTTATAATCTTCGTCGCCGCGATTCTCTTAGGGAACTCTTTAAAAAGATTAATATTATGACAGTCCCTTGTCAATTCATTTATGAAAATATTATGCATGTAAAGAAAAATCGACATCTGTTTAGCAAAATTTGTGATAGACATAATTTTAATACTAGAAATAGAAATAAACTAGATCAACGATTTTTTAGATTATCCAAAGTACGAACATCTTTCATGGGGTACTGTATTAAATGTTACAACAAAATTCCTTGTCACATATTATTATTACTTTTTTTTTTTTTATTTGTGATGGGTTTTCTCTTGACTCTAGTCTAGGTCAGAGATGACAGAGACAAAGTAAATTAAATAGTAAGTGAATTAAATGAAAGAAAATTTAAAACGTGTGTAAAAAAGACACTTTGTGAACAAGCATATTACAAATTAGATGATTATATTCAAGATAAGAATGCTTGGAAACATGCTAGTCCTGCTCCATATTACAATCTAGGGTGTAGTAGACATAGTGAAACTGGTTGATATGTTTGTGTTTATTATATTAATATTTACTATGTATACAGGTTTATTTACTGATTTTTATATTTAATTAAACTCACACACTGATCATATAAATCAATAGTTGCAAAATTTGTACGTATGTGAGTACTGTGTCCTCTTACTAGCAAACTTATTAATTTTACCTCTGCTGGCATTTCTTTATTGTAACTATTAGTAGTATATAAGTGCTTTTTTGGGAGCATCGTCCTTACATATAATCAATTGATTAATGTATGCAAATATTGTAAAGCTTATTTTTGAAAAGAGTAACTATGGAGTTTCTTGTCCGTTCTTCTCCATAAGAATCTACCTTTTGCGAATAGACGACTAGAGTTACTATATTTTATTTTCTTTTGACGTTCAAAAGTGCCTTTATTGGTCCAGTTGAAATAAATCATTTGACTTTGATGTTTTTACACACCGGGAAAAGTAATCTGTTTGTAGAAGGGAGGTTGGCTGGTTGGAGTATTGGCTCACGCACAATGGTCCAACATCAGGACTAAGTGCGGAAACCAAATCCTAATAGATAGATACCGTTTTGCTGAAAATCGCGAAAAACACGTTTTTTGTGACTTTTGACCCCAAGTAATTTCTTTTCCAGGCATCGGATCGATGAGGCCTTTTTAGACTTAATTTATTATAGTGTTTTGAATAATCCTACCAATCTTGAGCTGGGTGCGATTATTGTAACTTCACTCCTATTTTTTGGCCTAATTTGACCGGATTAATACTAGAGGTCAGAATCATGAAGGAGTAAAATTTTCGGGACTGACTGCTATTTATTTACTCTTCATTTCTTTTAAAGTAGGTGTTGAGGCCTCTGACCTCAATTCCCTCTTTATGATTATGGGTTATAAATTTTTAGGACATATGGACTTCTATTACCGAAACACGGACGCGTTTCGTAAATCATTGAATTTTTAGTATGGGGTTACTTTTGGGGGTCAAACTACAAAATTAAAAAAACATGGTAGAATTAAGAATTTTTTGAACAATATCGTGTGATATATCAAATGAAATGGCTTACTGTGAGGGTTTTAATTATATTTTTTTTACATAATTTTAAAATAAATGGTTTTGAAGTTATTCAAGAAATTAGACGAAAAATGACCATTCGCCCCCCCCCCTTATCTCTGAAACTTCTCAGCCTAAAATTAAAAAAAAAATTGAGATAATAGATCTTTACCTAAAGATTACAGGAAAACCTATTAGAAGTCTGTAGTGCTAAAATAAAATGTTAAAAAAAAATTGTTCGGAACCCTTTGCACGCGAGTCCGACTCGCACTTTTTTCCGACGCGGCCAGTTTTTTTAATTATTGTTACTTCCCTCTTGACCTAGTTCTGAAATTCACGCCGATGAAGTCGCGGGCAGAAGCCAGTTTCTAAACTCAATTTTTTTCGTAAGCTGGCAAGTTTAATTACTTGACATATTGATGTTTGACGTCTTTCAAAGCACGAAATAAATTAATTTATTTTAGCCTGTTTCTTAAGATACATTTTGAGATAAAAGCTATAAAAATAGACACTCCAGTCCAGAAAAAAAATGCTCTAGCTATATTACTTTACGTGAGTGAAAAATAATGTTTGGGATGTTCTATACACAGAAGTGGAAGTTATGATTTTTTCATGATTTGCCAGTGTTATTGGCCACAATTAATTTTTCCTGTGATATGAATCCTTTGTTGCGTTCAGGTATGTTCCCAAACGTTGTGCTTTATCCAGTTTCAGTCTTTTAATTCATACCATTTTATACATTATTTCAATGTTGGCACGAATAAATGAATAATTAATTTATTAATTATTTTCACTGTAATTTCATAGCACGAATTTTAATAAATTACAACTTTAAGCTGCTGAACTATGTCAAATATTGTAAAAAAAATATTTAAATTACGAAGATCTGACAGCTCGGATCTTCGAAAAAGTGACATAGGTACTACGTTGACAAGGCCCACGGACCATCTTAATACTTTTAAAAGGCAAAAGATGAGATGGCGATAGAATGAGGGCGGCTCGGAATAAATAACGTAAGTGCCAAAATTAATTTTCGGATTTTATAACATAAAAGTATATCGATCAAAACATGTTAAGAATTTAACTAGATAAGATTATTTTCTATGTTTAAAAGTAGTTTTCATAAAATCAATACAATAATAATAATAATGATGAGGAGCTCATGGCTAGATAATAACAGCCGCACGGGTCGATCTTCAAGGTTAAGCAACGCTTGCCAAGGTTGGTCTGTGGATGGGTGACCATCTTAGCATACCGAGTTTCCTCCATGCTTCAGAAAGCACGTTAAGCCGTTGGTCCCGGCTGTCATTTGTAGATCTTTGGCAGTCGTTACGGATAGTCAGAAGCCAGTAAATCTGACTCCAGTCTTGCCATGAAGTACCGTGTTACCCAGTTAATGGGTTGTGGAGGTCTGGTAGGCAGCCGCTCCATGTAAAATACTGGTATTCAGCTAAATCTGGCTTGACTGGAAGCCGACCCCAATGTAGTTGGGAAAAGGCTAGGCAGATGATGAATAATAATAATGATGGATTAAACGGGGAATATTTCAGGGCGACAGTTGGAGTCCGCTTTGGTTTTGCTTAGCACTGAATCCTCTAAGCACATTGCTGGAGGATTCAGGTCTAGGCTATCGGTTGAGAAGAGGTGGTCAGGCCATATCTCACCTTCTTTACATGGATGATCTGAAACTCTTTGCCCCCAACAATTCGCAACTGATGGAGCTACTGAATAGCGCGCCGCACAATGATAATTGATGTTACCATCCCGCATGACGAGAACCTCGTGAAGGCTGAGAAAGAGAAGCAAATCAAGTATCTCGACTTAGCTCACGAGGTTGTCGACATGTGGAATGTGGACTCAGCTGTCATTGTGCCGATAGTCGTTACGGCCAATGGCCTGATGGCCAAAAGCTTCGACGATCATCTGTCGAAGCTGGCGTTACGCGGTTGAATAAAGGGCCTGATTCAGAAGGCAGTACTCCTCGATACGGCTCGTATTGTGAGGAGGTTCCTTTCACTGGAGCCCTAACCACCGGTAGCTTGGACCCTGCTCCCGACACCGGTGGACTACTATTTTTTTATATTTTTAAATGTTTTTTATAATGTGTTGTTTTTAAGAAATATTTAAAAATGTAAATTAGTATGTCAGGATAAAAAATACAGAGAATAATAATAATAAATTCATTTATTCAGGTAATTACAACCCATTACAACACAAAAATCATAAAATCACAAATGAAAATAAGAACAATAAATTAAAATCCCATCAATAAGTTAATAAGTTAAATTTAACAATGCCAATAAATTAAAATTCAAAATTTCAGTAAATTTAATTTAAAAATGTCAATAAATTAAAAATGAATAAATTTAATTGCACGCACAACACAATGCACAATGCATTACGCAATGAAAATGAAAATGGCAAAAAGACAGACCGAACTTTGCAATTTTTTTCTATCGAGAAAATTTCTTTGTATCGTGTATTCCTTTAGAATTTAGGTAGATTATAAAGCCAAGAAACATGAACCGAAATATCAAATCTCTATTATAGGTACTTTACTTTGAGAAAAAACAATTCTCAAAACGGCCTCATTATCCGCCTAGCGCCTTAAGATTTGCTATTTTATTATATGTATATAGATTATATAACTCAAAAATGTGTTTTTTTTTGTTTATGGAGGCATTGTTACAAAAATAATCAAGTCGATAGGAAATCTAGTTTTCGAAATATAAGGAAAAAGGTAAAGTGAAAGTTAGTCACGATGGAATTTTGTAAGTTTTTGTTCTAGGACTTTTTCTGGCTTCATAATTATAGATTATATTATTGTTTTATATTATAGAATAAGGTCTTCAAAATCTAAATATATATAAATTGTACGGGCTTTTTATGGAAAAATAATAAATAAAGGCTCCAAAGGCTTTCAGTCATAGCATGAAGCATAAAGTTGAATAACTTTAAACACCCCATTTCCTCCCGGGTAAGGAATTATAAGCTCACAGTTAATATAATCCTGTAAGTAATAAGCAAAGTCAGCTGACAAGCTGCCGAGGGAAAATTCGTCAACTGGTGCATTTAAATAGGCGATAGATGCTCCTACGTCACACGGTTCAGGGCATCAGCCGAGCCAGCTGATATGTTTATTTGTTCACAATAGTGTGTGCTGGTTCTCATAAGAATCTAATAACAGCGTATTTCCATAATAAAGCTCTCTTAACCATCTTGCAAGTTATCGTCCGGGAGGAATTTGGTCATGGAAATCTGTTGCTGGCTCGCGGACCATAACCTGGGCTCGTAATTTGAAACATTTCAGATTATATTTTCGGTATTCATTCAACAAGTTGCACCTACTGAGCTAAGGGTAACGTAAATTGAATTAGGTCTTCAACTTGACGGTATTCTAATCGATGTATTGCGATGTTTTTTTTTTATAGCAAAATAAAATCGACTGCTAATCGGCCACACCGGCCCGCCCGGGCCTCCAGCGCTTCGGGAATTTGCCCGATTTGCCCTATGGCCAGTCCAAGCCTGGCTTAAGCTACACATAACTAGATCTTAGTGTGGCTTCAAACTCGGTTGCAAAAAAAGAATACATTTTATATCTTTATTATTTGCAATTGATATATCCAGCTGTGACAGACGGAGAGAGTAACCGCATCGTAAGGGTTTTTACCATTTTGGTACGAAAACCAACAAAGTGGTCGCAATGAAGAACGCAGCATTGGAAGAAACGTTGAAACAATTTGTTATTAACAGCCTATTCGTGTCAAATACAACTGCGTGCACACGCCTTAGCTTTCTTTTTCCTATTAATGTAACAACGGAAGTACTGGTCCTCTGAAAATTATCAATTGCGGATCGTAACTTTGAGGAAATTAAAAATACCTACTTAGTTATAAAGGCATAGTCCAATAATGCCGTTATTTATTTTCTTTAATATTGCTTTTTATCTTGAGCTCATTTTGCTTACAAAAATAAATCACATCATACTGAAAAGGCAATAACCATTGATTTTATTATTAGGTAATTTGTTAAAACAATTAACACGTTGAGGCGTGACGGTGGATTAATATGCAAAGTATTGCGTTGTAACTAACAACAGGCAACTTGGTGCTTCGGAAGTTATGTTATGTACCTACGGGAATGCAAAGTGTTAACTATTCTAGATATACAGGTTGATTGGTAATAAAGTGCGTTCCTTGAAATGGGTTATACTGGAGCTGATTTGCAACGATTTTGGCCCCGAAAACTTGATTTCCATATTGGTTAAGGAGGTATTCAAGTTATCGATGTATTTAAGATTTTTTAGAAATTTTTCGCCTCATGACCAAAAACTGCAAATGCTGAGAAATCTATTTCACTCTGGATAGTCAACTGATACTTTTCGGATAGCTCTTCGAATGAATGAATCCCTAAAATAACAATTTACTTAAAAATAGCCCTATTTCTGGAAATGAACCGCCGTAAAGTTCAAGCTATGAAAAATTCTTACAAAATCTCATGGTTACGATTACGAAGGCAATATATATGGCACTTGGGTGTAATTAACAGGAGAGATTTCCTTGTTGAATTAGCTTTCTAAAATGATATAAAAGTCCCCAAGCGCTACAAAATAAACTCAATTGTTCCCGACGAGGTAGTACTTTGCTTATATTTGGTAGTATTCAAGGAAAGTGCAAGTGGTGACTTGCACACATATTGCTGAAATTTACCTTTTCAGCGCAGCCGTGAGGCTCACATTTTGTTTTTTGGTAAACTTACAATTTTTTATTGTTATTTCTTTGTACGTACCACGCGTGTTTCATTTTTGTGCCAACTACATTTTATTCTTTCTTTCTCTGTCTTTATTTTTAGAGTGCCGTACCTCAAAAAGAAAAAAACGGAACCCTTATAGCAGGGGTGGCCAACTTGATTAGACCCAAGATCTACTTTTTACTGCCGAAACTCTGTGCGATCGACCAATTACATCCTTCTTAAAATTTCTAACGAAACAGAATAGTTCAGTATATATTTTATTAAACTTTTGTTTTTCTTAATTAGCCCGCAGTGTCTCACTGCTGGTTAATGGCCCTTCCAGGAATTCTTCTCTAGCGCCACCTCGTACCACCCCTCACGGTACGCATCCAGGCCGTCTCGCCACTTCTTTTTGGACCGGCCTCGGTGGCGCCGGCCGTCTTCGGGCAACCATTGCGTGGAGACTTTTGCCCAAACGGTCACAGTGCATTCGGCTTACGTAATCCGTCCAATCCCATTTGAGCCTGGCGGCTTTCTTATCTTACAAACGTCCATTATTCCCGTTTTGGAACGTAGCGTGGTGTTTCGAATTCTGTACTTTCTTTTTACGCCCAGAATGCTGCGTTCCATCGCTCTTTGGCAAACTCCAAGGCCGAACTTTTGCGACTCGGTGAGAAACCAGGTCTGAGCACCGTAGGTTTAGGATGGGCAGAAACACATTTCGATGAGTTTGCACTTCAGGTATCGGCAGATCACCCTTCATTAGCGTCTTCATGTACCAGTAGGTAACTTTTCCAGGCGTTTTCATTGCGGCGATCGATCGTCGGCAAGTCGGATGTTTCTCAGCCTCCTTTTGCCAACGTCAATATCTTTGGTCTTCCATGAGGCTGCCAGTGTTTTAAATATCTCCTCAAGTATGTTATTGAATAATTTGGGAGAGAGTCAATTTGCCCAGTTTCACATCCTTTTTAATTTTGGTAGTTGTTTATTAATATAACCTATTTATTTATAGTCCTATATTATCTATATATTTTTTTCGGTTTTTATTAACTTAAAATATTTATATAGTTGCGCAGTCTGTATATTTTTATCGGCGATTAACTGGACTACTGGCCGCAATCGACCGGTCGATCACGATCGACCGGTTGGCCATCACTGCCTTATAGGATCACTTTGTTATCTGTCCGTCTGTCTGTTATTTATCTCGGGAACGCGTGGAGGTATCGAGTTGAAATTAAAACCATATACTCAGGTCTATGGCCCCTTGCAGTTGAAAAATTTCTAAGTTAACCTTAAAAAAAGATACGGTCGTTTATGCCGCAAAAAACGTATATTTCGACACTCTCAAAAGAATCAAAATGTATTCTATGAAATTTGGAAAGTAATACCGTCTTATACTACAAGTATAGGGAAAAGTCTGAAAACTATACATTTGTAATTAAATCATAAACTACTTGCAACCTTAGTGTAATATTATTAACTAGCTTTTGCCCGCGGCTTCGCTCGCGTTAAGAAGTATAAAATTGACAAAGTTTCATACAAACTTTCACCCCCTATTTTATCCCTTTGGGGGTAGAATTGATCAAAATCCTTTTTTAGCGGATGCCTACGTCATAACATCTACCTGCATGCCAAATTTCAGCCCGATCCGTCCAGTGGTTTGGGCTGTGCGCTGATAGATCACTATGTCAGTCAGTCACCTTTGAGTTATATATATTTAGAAGATGTAACAAACATAGACGAACACACACACATCACATTCCCATACAAAACACACACACACTTATACGCTCACAAGCACACATAAACACAATCATGCTAACTATTTTTGGATAATAATTATGTTCGGGTTCACCCATTAATGTACAATGCCAAATGTTATTTACGTGATGCTGATTCCTGGTGTCCTGAAACACAGGCTTGCTTGCTTGACAGCTTAGCTCAGGCATCAGTCTCCCACAATGATAAATTATAATCATGACATTAATTGATGTACCTATTGTATAATACTGTGGTAAAAAAAACTCGTTTATTTATTTTTAACATATAAATTACATTTTTAAATATATATATATTTTTTTTTTTACTATATATAGGCATACGTTTGACCACAATCTCACCTGATGGTAAGCGATGATGCGGTCGAAGATGGAGCACGTTTGCCTAGAAGCAACCTATTCACTCTTGTCTTAAAGACTTCCAGGTTGTAGCTATCTGGAAACACAGACTCTGGCAGGGAATTCCACTCCTTAGCTGTACGCGCTATGAATGTGTTCCCAAAACGTTTAGTGCGTGTGGGTGGGATGTCCACCATGTACCGGTGGCGCATCGCCGTTCGTCTTGTGGTCCGATGGTGGAACGGGCTTGGCGGAATTAAATCATGCAATTCCGTCGCACACTCCCCAAAATGCAAGCGATAGAAAACCGACAGGCCAGCAACTCGGCGTCGATGCTCAAGGCTTTGGAGCTTCGACTCGACGAGCCTGTCATTACCGATGATCCTCTTGGCTCGTTTCTCAATTGACTCAAGGGTATCAAGCTGGTATTTGGCAGATCCGTCCCAAAGATGAGAGCAGTACTCCATACACGATCGAACTTGCGCTTGATAGAGCTTGAGCAGCTGTTCCGGCGTGAAGTACCGTCTCACCTTTGCTAGGACCCCCAACTTTCTGGCAGCCACTTGAGCCTTTGCCTCTATGAAAGGGCCAAAATTGAGGGTAGATGTTAACGTAACACCAAGAAGCTCAAGTCGGTCGGTTATCGGCACGGTTACACCACGAAAAGATGGAGCTGGGTGGTATTGGCTCCTTTTAGCGGAAAATAGACACGCCTGGGTCTTAGCAGCATTGAACTTGACCAGATTGGCATCGCCCCATTCTGAGACAGCCTGTAAGGACAAGTTCAAGCGCTCAACCATAGCCTCCCGGAGAGACCGGATCCGCGACCCACCAAAAAAAACAAAAAACATTTAAAAATATAAAAAATAGTAACCCACCGGTATCGGGAACAGGGTCCAAGCTACCGGCGGTCAGGGCTCCAGAGAGAGGAACCTCCTGACAATGCGAGCCGTTTCTAGAAGTACCGCTTTCTGAATCAAGCCCTTGATCCAGCTGCCCAACGAGAGCCTCCTGAGGTGTTGGTCGAGGCTCGTGGCTATTAAGCCATTGGCCGAGACGACTATCGGTACAATGATTGCGGAATCCACATCCCACATGTCGACAACCTCGCGAGCCAAGTCAATATACTTGATTTGTTTATCTTTCTCGGCTGATTTTGAATCCTGAGTGTGGCGAGGGATTCAAAGGCACGAGATGCAAAAAACTTTGCTCTCGTGTAACACACATAACTTTTCAGTTCAGCAGCGAGAACACTTTGGGAGATAAAATAATAAACAGGAATAGATTGAAATAACTATTTATTGTGAATCAAAATAATTAACATTGTAGATAGAGGTACCAATTCAATAAAATGGAACATTTTAAAAGTAAAAAGTAAAATTACTACAATTCTGCAAATTAAAAGTAACAGATTTATTTAGCAACGTTGTAGTTGCATTGAGTTGAGTTTGATTATCTGGGGTTAAGGTTTCTGTTTCGGTGGCGGATTGAGAAGGAACAACGGTGAACGTTGGTGACTCTGATCGGCATTCTGTATGTACACTGTGCGTCGTTGGAAGTGGATGGGCGTGGGTGAGACCAAGGATCCTAGGTCGAATTCAGACTTATTGTTTCCACTATACGCTTACAGATTTTCGACTAATTTTCTATAGAGTCTTCAATATAGCCTTCTGCAACCGTATTGGACTTCCACCCGCCGTGACGTTTCAAAGTGGTGAGACCGGCTCCGGAATCAGCCAAGAGCGTCGCCGAAGTTCTCCGAAAGCAGTGACCGGTGTATAGCTGAGGCTCTTTCAGTTTTAAGAAAGTGGCAATTTCTCGCGGTATAGCACCTATTTTATTTACTTCCATACGCTGTCTTGAGCATTTATTATTATGGTATTGTATGAAAAATCGGTCGGTTTTTATATTGGCTGGACGTAAATTTTGGTAATAGTTACATACTCTTCGCGTACGACAAAAGACCTGTCAAGGTTCGTCTTCGTATTTTTCAATTTTACTAACAGTCATTTATCTGAATGCTTTTCGATATTATTAACTGTTAGCTGTAGTAGCTCGTTATTGCGACACGCTCCACTAATTCGTTTGATCAGTACAACCTGTAATGAAAATATTACATAATTAACATGCATAATTTAACATTTACAGCATCTTTTACATATCGTAATAAATATTTTAACAGCATTGCAGAGCCAGACTATGATTCATTGCGCCTCCAAAAATTAGTAGTATATCAACATTCAACAACAACAACAACAACACAACAACATTTTGGGAAAGAGCACCCATGATATTTTATTATTAAAAAAAAAAGTTACTTGGCCTCACTCAGCGAGCAAAATCGCATTTTGCTCTCTGATTTCAGGCAGCAAAACCTGCCTGTTTGAGCTACTGAAGTAAAAAAGTAATTTGTAGCTACAAATTTGTACGCAACCTTCGGTGGGCGAGTTCGACTCGCACTTGGCCGGATTTTTTACCCTGCCTACCTAAGTAACCAGTAAATGGCAGCTTTTGCCTGATAAAATACTTAGGTGCAGATTTTATACCGCAATTGAATTGGAAAAACTAGCGTCACGAATGCAAAATCTTTAGGAGAATAAGGTGTAATCTACCTAGAAAGTTAAAATTCGGAACGGGAAGAGTAGAGTAGAGAAGGAACTCCATTCTCCGCACTTAGACTCATTCTCATTCGGTCCGTTTTGCGTGGTTATCCTGGCTACCTTAACCAGCCCAGCCTAGCTCCGTCCAGAAGTACAGAAGTTTCCTGAGAGCTTCACAGGCTTCGCGACCACACCGTTCCGAGGATGACGTAGGCGGCTGATTCTTCGGCGTCAAAGCAGCGGTATGGGAAACAATGTAATGTTTTATTTTTTATTTTTACCAATAGATACCTACAATACAAGCGTATTATAGCGTGACAGAATTTGTAATGGAGAAAGGAATCTCTTGATTACTTTTATATTGACTATAAATTGGAAAAATATGACATTTAATTTTTTATTTAATTTTAATTTAATTATATTGTAATGAAATTTTAATCGTATTACTTAATCTTTATATTGACATTGTTATCTTTATTATTATGTACTTACAATAATTAATGTATTTTGTACTTTTGCATGCCTTCTGGTAAAATATGGCTGTTGCTAATTATATTTTTATGTCACCGTGTTTTGCAAAATAAATATCTTATCTTATCTTATCAATCTGCCTAGGGTTTCCCCAACGATGTTGAACCTCTAACGACTAGCCGGAATCGACACAAAATTGCTTATAAATCATTATCATTATTTCAGTAAACCATAATTAAAAAGGCTCGAGATATATTAACGATTTGCAACAGATTAGTTACAGGTGCACCTCTGGTGTATAAATTCTCCTAACCTAGTTCTTCATCTCTGCTCAAGAAAGCGTAAGATGGAGAAGATAATACATTACTGTTAGCACTATTAGCATAGCGAGCAGGGCGGAAAGTCTAAACATAGTTACCGATCGCACTAGCGACCGAAATTCCATAAGGCCACCCATACACAGTCGCCATCTACGATCAAAATCAATGATCTGATTTTGATCTATGTATTTATTCTGTGGAATTGCGGATAAACGTTTATGGTTATTAGAGACACTAACTACTGTGATGATTCTATCTGCCTTTGGAAAAATAAATGATTCTGATTCTTATTCTGGACATGCAACACCTTTCATTAATCTGACTATGCAAATGAGGTAATTCGCGTTGAGTTTAAATGATTGTAATTATGTTATGTAGCTAATATAATATTTATTATAGTATGAAAACTATAAATTACCTACACATTCTCCAACACGGCACGGCACCGCTTTTACTTTCCTGTAAGTCGTATATAGTCGCGGTTCCGTATAACTGTAGTGACTTCAACATTAGTTTACAATGCCTCAGCACTAGAGTGCAAGGCCGATACAGTTCAGCTGACGCTGGCGCGACGCTGCCTTGCACCCTGCGCACGCGATCATAAAGACTGAAATATTTTCCGCCGGCGCAGATTCAACGGCAACTAATCAACTGAAATCAGTCTCTTGCGAATGAAATGTGGGACTGAATGGTGTTCACTACGCACGCAAGTGCTCGTAATTACTTTTTCACACACGTAAACGTGAAGTAGGTACAGCACTCGTTGCAATTGGTAACAGATATGTGTCTTGCTTTTTGCCGTGCATTTTATCGGAGAAATTGGCTTGGAAAATGGTTCTCGATCATTTTCAAGTTCAGTTACATAAGTGCGCGTGCGGAGAATTAGTGCGGAATAGCGGATGTTTGGTGGTGCTCGACGGCCAAGTGGCGCACGGTTATAAGCTCTCGGCCGCGCCAGCGCCAGGCAGTCGCTGCTGGACCACCCTCCTACACGTTCAGTTATAGTTTTAGTGCTGTGTGTGACAAAAACGAACATGTGTACCGCTTTCCGGATATACGTTGTATCTGTTATCTGTGTGGTCGTCGCCACGGGCAATGTGCACGGGCCTCGAAGATCCCGAAGGATGGAGGTCGACGATTCAGCACAGAACGAAATTGACAGTGGACGAGCCGAGGACAGCTCGTGGTGGTGGACCGGCGAGCTCAATGTTTTACAGAAACTTTACGACGATTGCAGTGCGCAAAAGCACATGACGATGTGTTTGAAGGGCAAGGCCTTAATGGCACTCACGAGAGCAGTGGAACAGGTGAAGCAGTCGAGTGTTTAGTGTTCGTTGTGCCGAATGTTTTGAGTGAAATCAATAGTGTAATGATGTTTCTGTTTGTGCTGTACAGGAGAGCGTTCAGCTCGCCGATGGGCTGACGTTGGTGAAGCAAGCTGACGCACCCTCCGCTGTTGCGGAGCCACGCTTCTTCCCTGGTATGTCCACAGAAGACAAGCTGGATACCCTGTTGCGCACAAGGTTCGAGCAATTGATGAGCACACATACAATTTCAATGGATTTGGCCACGGAAGGCAGGGGTAGAGGTAAATATTTTTTATCCTAGCATTTATAGATTTATTTTAAAAGTTCGCCTGTAGTGCTTGTTCTTATAATACGTTATGATTATGATTTTAGGTAAGAAGGTACTACCTTACCTGTTGCTCGGTATTTTCACTACCGTAACGATTGTGGGAGGAATGGCCCTAAAGACTCTAGCAGCGATTGCCGGCAAGGCACTCATCGCCAGTAAGGTTGCCCTGACTATTGCTGGTATCATCGCCCTGAAGAAACTGTTCAGTCACGACGGAGCTCCCGCTGAAACTACCTTCCAAGTGCATGCAGATGGACACCACAGGTGAGGAATATACTGTACGGGTACTCACAGAAGTCAATAGTGTTACGTTTAATTATATTATATTAAGTAATTAGTTTGCCTTGCTTTGCCCTATTCATTAGATAAGTACATCATTGCAGTTGGAAAATGTTAAACGTTTTTTTAAAGGCAAGATGTCTTACACTTGCAGTGGGGTAGTAATAATAATGTTTAGTCTGTAAGCTTGTGGCTTATGCTTCATTTTTTAATTCAAAATATTTATAATTCTAGTATTTAATTCGAAGGCGGAACCTGTATGTGGTGAGGCCAGCGAAAGCAGGCGCGGTGGATCCGTACTTCTACGGCGAGCAGACGACGGCGAGCGTGTAGCCTTCGTCTTCACGTCGGGAGCCCGGCGCCCGACGCCAGCGACCCGGGCCTCGCCGCGCCCGCAGCCCCAGCCCGCCGGCCCCAGCTCACCACGCCGGCGACTCCACCGCGCCAACACACAAAATAACCTCAAACCAAAGTACCGTCCTCTGCGGACATCCTTCTGAGACCTAACGGTCGTTCATCTCGATTTCAAATCTATGTCAGTAAATTATTTAATGTAATTTATTTATTTGTGACTACTGCTGTATGTTTAATGTTAATTAATTTATCAAAGTGATGTAAGTGGTAATAATAAAAAATGTTACACTCAGTTTGGTTTCATTTGAAATACATACTATCTGTTCATCTTGATTTGATAAATTTAGTCAATTAGTCTTGAAATTACATAATTTTAAACAATTTGCATTGATCGAACAGACTCACTACCTATTCATTAATCTAGTGAAGAACCCATAATGAAACTTACCTATGGCAGTTCTGGTTTGCTACACATGCAATACGAATTGTTTACCTTATGGTACAGACGAGTTAGGAAAAATATTCATTAGAAAAGCCTACAGTGTATTAATATCACAGCAGCTGCAACACTGCATGTTTAATGTAATGAATGATGGATCAGTTTTTTCATGTAGATATGGTGTTTTAATGACTGCTAAAGGCCGCTTTCTTGCCACGCTCTAGTGGCGCTGGCGAGGAGTCCGAGAAATGTGTCTAGATTTTCCGTTAATGTGGGCGCTACGGCTATGAACGTGGAAAGTAGAAAGTTTTAATCGATTCACTGCACATGCACGAATACTGTTACAGTGCATAGCTATTTTATTATCATCTCTGTATCGTAGCATGTATTTATTGGGCTAGTGAGCGCTACTTACACGATCGATTAGTTCATTAGAGCCGAATAAATAATGTGTTAATGAATGACGGAGCCTTGTGTGCACGGAACTAACTAGTTAGATAGTGGAACATTTTACAGGCAGAGGAACAGCGGAGTGTGGTGTGGCGTTTGTTCGGCTGCGGAAGGTCAGCTCGTTGATTAGCCGTGCGCCGGTAAAGGCCGACCACAGCGCACGTTTGTGAGCCCGGACGCTGTTTATAATGCAGATATGTGTTTGCCCAATCGCTGCACGCTACGCTGGCTATATGGCATCGTTAATGCGGCTGGCGTCTCTTTGCATACGCAAATATAGGGCGGGCGGACCAACGCTGATTAAGCGGTGCAGCGGCGGTAGCGCTCGCTTCATTTCTGTATCAGGAATTGTGAGCTCTCTTGATTAGTTTTTAGCTTGTATGTTGATTTGACAAACTGAGCTGGTCCTGCGATAACTTTGATTTGAGCTTAGCTGCTATATTATGAATTGTCATACCCACATCAAACGCTTTTATATATGTTTATTCGTTATTAATCTAGCTTTTTCAAATAACGATGGAGCATCAGATAAGTTTGCACCTGCGCATGCATGGTCAATGTAACAGCTGAGTGGTGATCCTCCGGGGACGTCACTCCGCCAGCAGCCGCCGCCTGAGCTAATATTATCTACCGGCTGACTTACCTTAGCGGCCGCCAGCCGCCAGGCGGCTCAGGTGTCGCTGTCTACCACCCATCTGCCCACCCCTCAATACTTGATGGCTGTCAACATCTCGAATTAGGCTAACAATTCAAGTGATGTCTCCATAGATAATTGATTTAGGTGCTAATGCAAATTGTGTGCTAAATGGAAGCTAGCTTATTCACACATATGTATATATACAATACTGGCCTCTATGTTATGTATAAACAGAATGAATAATGTCGTATTCAAAGTTGTAACATTTAGGAGCATACCTATACAACGATCTCCGTGAGTAATGCATTTTGTCAATGTTCATAGGTTTGTGTAAGTAAATAAAGACCGAGGCTGCGGGCGTCACTCGTACAGCGAAGTTACTTTACGGGCGAATGGTCAAAGTATTCGACATAAACCTATTTTGTTCTCTTCTTATATTGGATGTGCGCTCCCTTCTTCGCCTTCACCCGCTGCCGCTGTCCACTGCTCTAGGGTTGTCCTGAATTGAAAAATGTTGAATAATACAGGATTTTTTTTTTCGAAATTCTTACGAGCAGTCAACTATGTTCTCTTACTAATACTCCCTAATACTTGCAAATGAAAATAACGCGAAGTATTTTGCTTAGTGTCGAACGTGTTTTT
The DNA here is from genome assembly GCA_947578705.1 of Lacanobia wlatinum. Lineage (NCBI taxonomy): Eukaryota > Metazoa > Arthropoda > Insecta > Lepidoptera > Noctuidae > Lacanobia > Lacanobia wlatinum. The sequence continues at coordinate 13,255,358 of OX388028.1, read as the reverse complement.
TTAAGTATTGGATACCAAGTAAAAATAAAGTACCTAGTTGACAGGATATAGGTTAATGTCATTAAATATTTTTTCGTTACTTCTATAACACCTTAATTATTTATACTACAATTATAAAAAAAACCAGCCAAGTGCGAGTCGGTCTCGCCCACCGAGGGTTCCGTACTTTGTAGGTATAAATTACTTTAAAGTAAAGACTATATTTTTATGATTTAATTACAAATGTAAATTTTCAGACTTTTCCCTAACGTGGTAGTATAAGACGGCATTATTTGCCAAATTTCATAGTTCTAGGTCAACGGTAAATACCCTATACATTTTGATTCCCTGAGAGAGTCGAGTGTCGTTTTTGCGGCATAAACGACCGTATCTTTTTTTACGTTAACTTAGAAGTCTGATTTTTTTACAGCTTCAAGGAGCTGGATTTTAGTAAATGGTTTTTATTTCAACTCGACACCTCCACGCGTTCCCGAGATAAAGAGTCTTGACATACTGACGGACGGACAATAAAGTGATCCTACAAGGGTTCCGTTTTTTCCTTTTGAGGTACGGAATCCTAAAAATGATAGGTAAAATTTTCAAAATTTTCACAGAATGGAAACCCGCGTCCTAAAAAATAAGTACCGGTGCCCACATAGATATGTACGGTTTTTTGACTGCGTGGTTTTCGAAATCTTCAGATATTATAAGTTTCAATTAGCAGCAAAATTGTGGTGGTGACGAGTTCAGAGGTGCAGAATATATTCCCGTTAACGAGCTGGTCTAATCCGAGCACATTTCAGAGCGCACTTTCACTCTGTTACGGTTTGCTCGACTCGTGTTACTCCTGATACTTTGTGCTGATATCGGATAACCACTTCGTACACCTTACTTTCGTTAGTTTTCTATCTTTAATCGGCACACAAATGAAAACTTCCCGCGATTGGTTTCTGTAGAAATTGTGATTGAATTTAAATTGAAGGTGCTTTGATTAGACGTGTGTTGAGCAGCCCTGGCGGTGGGTGGGGGTTATGTGAGGAAGTTTTGCCGGGAATTATGTTGGTACGTGCCAAAGCCATTATTGCTGCGAGAAAAGTTCATCAATTTCATTTCTGGCCCCATGCACGTACGAGACGCGATCCGAGCTCGTATCTCATACCTAACTGATATCGATGTTCTTTTTTATTAAGTACATAATATATTTGCTAAGTGTATGTTCTAAACTGTCAGCTACTGTAGATAATAAAAAGATTACGAAACGTGTTACCTACGAAAACGAACAGAGCAGTGTAGCTGAAACTTCTTACAACGTAGTAACCTAGGAATTGAGTATTTTCGAGAACTGAAAGAAAATCCTTTGAACAATCACAACTTGTTGCAAATTATGAATTACTTACGACCGGATTGTCATTAATTATTTTTGTTGTACACGATAGGAGAGTGAAATTTATGTGTTGTGTGGAAAATGTACTGAAGTGAAAGTAAGTGCTCGCGCACGCGTCCAACTGTTAATGGAATTATTGAAATCTAAGTGCATTCGAAATTGCCCAGTAAACTGTAACTTTCTAATTTTCCAGCAAATATGACTTTATTGATGTGCAGATTGTGATAGTAGGTGATGATTAAACGTATTAGTGCCTATCACACGTATTAGTGCCTATTAATTAATTATATTGATACTTATCGTTTTAGTGTGCATTCGAGCCAATTAATTGTGTAAATGAAATAATTTATTTCTTATCTGATCGTGAGATGTTAAGATAGTGGATATTTATTTTTCTGGCGAAGTTTTCGCATGTCTCTTCATTGATCAGGTACAATACAACTGATTGGGGTGCATCAGTGCACCTACATATCCTTATGGCGTTCCTCATAAAAAAGGGAGGGACGAGTAATTCTGTCAGGAAGTTACGAGCAGTGATAGTAATGCAGTGATCGATGCCAGTGAGTCGACTCCTATTTCTCGTAGAAGTATTATAAGTGGTATAGCCGTAACGGTCGCACAATAAGCTGTTATTAAGTGTTATTTTCTGCGTACGTGCGCCTGCACATGCATAATTCTGAATGTAATCGGTGCAGTGGGTCCATCATGCAGTAAACTGGGTTCCTGCCTCCACAGACCCGGATAGGAATGTATGTCGATGTTTGTGCATCTTGGCCTGAATGTTCAAGTTCATAAATTGATAAGAATGATTTATGATATTCATATCTCACGATACAAGTCTTTTTTTATATTGTGAATTAAAGCTGTTTAAAGTATTACCCGTGCCACAGATAAACTAATCTTTAACCAGACTCTCAATGGCTGAATGAATTTAACTTCAGCCAGTTTGATTAGTCCTAAAACCGTAACCTGTAGCGTAGTAGTAGCCATTCGCTCCTGTGTAGATAGTTTAAAATATCAAAATGATGGGTGCGCGGTTGGTAGACGACCCCAATTAGCTGTGGCTGGGGTGGTCAGGTGGTCATCGACGGTCACGAGTGCAGGGCGACAAGACCTCCCGGGGAGACAACTAACAGACCTTGACTGCGGCGGAGCAGGCGGCGCGGCCCTCGGGCTCTTGCATTACGGGCGAGTATCGTCCGCCGAGGTGGCGGCTCGGGTTGCCAGCCGGCTGTGCCCCCCCGGCCCACGGCCGCCGTCATTATGTGTCATTAGTTTTGCGACACTGACCAAATGACTGGTCTGCGATATCGGATGACTCATTCCGTTCGTGATTAGTCTATTTAGTTTTATCAATGTCTGTAGGAAGGTAATTTCCAGCTCTAGTTACGGTTTTACCCGTTGTGTTTTTGGTAAAAGCTTTAACTGTGGCTATCTCACAAGTCTGGCAAAGTAAAAGTTTATATTTGTTTTTTGTTAGTAAACGTCGCAGAAGTCACTTTTCCGATCAATTTTCTCTGTTATGTGATTGTGAAGATTACCTACAAATTCATTCACCCCATGGTTATGGTTAGTGCACGCTGTGCATGATCAGTGTGTGTTAAATTAGTTTGTAAATATCTGATACGATAAATTGTAATTAACGACAGCGCTTGCTGAGATCGGCTCGCGATCAGGCGCCCTAATACCATAAATTAAAATTAGCGGCAATAGCAACAACAGATCGATGTTTTCCATTAACTGCTTTCTTGTGTTATTGGACTTGTTATTGGATTTCAGAGCCAGAGGGGAATCATAAATACTTATAAACTGCTACGTATTGTCAAGATAACTCATTTTCAGCCATAGTTTAATGTTGTGTGTGTCCAATTGGATGACTAATGGAATTTCCAAACATTTAATTTTCTTTTCTGATTCTTCCGGATATAACTTCAGTGAGTCTCAAGATAAATACTGAAAGCGAGACAAAACCCATTTGTGTACAGTAATAAGTCTAATCAAAGTAGTTCCTAAAAACAGTAGGTAATTACACGCACGGCTAACGAGAGCGGGCGGTGGGCACTTGGGCAGCGTGGATTTATTCGGAGAGGCTTCCCGGCGGCGCCCGGCGCGGCGCGCAATGTAAAGTGTATATCTGAAGGAAAACGTTTCATTCCCGCCGGAATATAATCGTCCGGTCGTAATTTATATTGTCTGCTGCAGAGGCGAGTCCCGCTGCACATTCATTTATTTTATGTGCCATTTACAATTGTCGGTCGATGGTCAAGGGAGCGAGTGAGGGGCGCGAGGCGCGGGGCGGCGGGCGCGGGCGGGGGAGATGACGGTGCCTTCGCATTATAAAACCGTGCGGTCATCTGCGAACTCCGTAATGGTATTTGTAATAGGAGCGGTCCGCATGAGCTGTGATGACCGCCTCAGAACACATGGGTCTGATGCTTTATTTATAAGATTAATGTGCTCCGTGTCCGACGCTTGCGGTGCGCTCCCGCTCTTAGGCGAATGAATATGTAAACCACTTGAGCAGATGACAGAATTCAATTTTACAAACGGTGAATCATTGAAGATTTAAAATGCCTAATGATCATCTGTTATGTAAACGAAAAAAGGATCTCACATTAAGTAAGAGTGTACTTTGTAATGGTAAGGTACTCCAAGGAGTTAGCAAAAAGGTTCTCAAAGGCAGGTCACCAACTTAACAAGCCAGGTCAACGAGTTACCAGAAAAGCTTTTCATAAAAGTCTTATAATTCGTAACTGGACTAGTATCAAGTTGTTACTTCAGCACAACTTTGAATTTAACTTAACAGACAGTTGTGTTGCTGGGGAGTTTGTTGGCCACTTCTTCTTCCCAGCTAAAACACTAGGAAGTGGTGACGGGCTGGGCGATTTGGGGGACTGTCTTCATGTAAATTTTGACGTTCAAAAAGTGCTGATTTTCAGCCTAATTTGAATAAATGCCTTTTGATTTGATTTAGATTTTTGAAAATTAAGATTTTATAGCCCAAGTTCTTCTTTTTATATGTTAACGAGTGCATTCTATTTGTATGGCACTTAAAGAAAGTCTCCAGGAATTCATAAAACCCAATTACAGTTGAAGCGTCTCCGATAAAGAAAGTTCCTAATTTTGTAGAATTCTCCATTCTTCTTTAGTATTTAATTGTCAGTCGTTGCATTTTTCGCATAAAAGTCGAACGAGCGGCATCGGCGGGCAAGAGGCTGAGTGGCTCTGTATTCTTTTGTTTTTTAATTATAACGCCAGCGTCCGTGGGGCGAACCCCCCTGCCAAGTTCTGTGGAGGTGCTTTCTTGTTAAGCGCGGCGGCGGGCGCTCGCCTCCTACGTGCCTCGGCCATTCATTTCGTAGAAACTTATAACCTGACCCGCGTACTTATGAGCGTCGCCAATAAATATAGCGATGACCGGAGGCGAGGTCCCTGTCGGACGGGCGCGCGCGGCCCTGGCCCGAGCGGGACGGCGCTTGCCGTCGCTCGCGGCGAGGCATTGTTAGCTAAATATCTAGGTGGTCAGTTGGGCGGGCGGGGGCTGGGGCGCCTGAAGACGGGCGGGGAGGGGGCGGACGTGCCGCCCGGCGCCGGCCGATGTATTGAGCGCGTATTGCAGACGCGGTCACGCGCTGCAATATTGCGTTCGCTCTGCGATATTGCCCCTCGGTAACTCAATTTGATAAATTGTACAAAGTTCGCTTGCTCTGTATTGCCATCAACTAGATCGACATATTGCCGCTCACATAGCTAAATGTTACTTGATACCTATCTAATACGTGTATAGAAACGTAGTTTTATACAATATTTTACTTTTTTGTACTGAATTGTATATAACAGGATCTGAAAGAAAATTATTTCATGGAATTCATTTGAGTTGCAAAAGGTCAGTCCACCTACATAGAGTATCATGTCCCTTACATGGAAGTTGCTGCTGTAATTTTTTGTACATAAAAAATAAGCCAGCAATATACAGGAGGCCGACAATATCGGGCCGGGCGACACCGGGCGCAAGTTATGTGTGTAGCGGCCACCACAAAATTGTGTCTTTACGAGCACGCCGGCACTACAAGCTTTTATGTTTTTGTTTCAACTGGTCATTTTTTCGGGCCGGACTTGTACAGGAAAGGTGTAATCGATTGTAAAACCACTTTTATTGAAGACTAGCTGACCCGTGCCCACTTCGTTGGGCGGTATTTTTCGGGTTAATATATAGCCTGTGACACTCACAAATAACGTGGCTTCCTATTGTTAAAAGGGTTTTCAAAATCGGTTTCTATAGATCCAGAGATTACCCCCCACCAACTTACAAACTTTACCTATAATAATATTATTACAGTATAGATGAAATACTTGTGTGGATGAAGTGAAAGTGATACCTACCTGTCAAGCGTAAGAGCCGGTATGGCACTTTAGGGGCAGCTGTATCAAGTACCGATAACGATGTCTGTACTAATGTAGAAAAAAAGAGTAGATATGTTAGTTATCCTAACGGCCATGATCGAAGTTCATTTGAAGGAAACATCCTCGACTTCATCAGACTAAGACGCATGAAAGTAAAAAAAACTCTTGAGTAGAGGACGTTAATACCAATACAAACACAAGCTATTACTGTCAAATCGGTTGAGGAGGGTGTTGGAGGCCGAGTCGAGAGTAGGAAATGACTTGGAATATGGATGCTAGGCGAGTAAAAGGTACAAACTATAAGGCTCTAGGCAAACGGATTCAGCTGTTTCGAGCATAACGTTAGCTATATTATATAGTACGGCATGTCAGTAGTTCAAAGAAAATCACTCGAAGCAACTTAATGGTGTTGGAAAGTGATGGCTTAACCACCTGTAACCATTCACGAACTGCTGCAAACTTCAACCCTCTGCTACTCTATGTTAAAAGAGCGAGCATAAAGAAGTTTTTGTGTTGCAAGACATTCACTTGTGCATGTCAATTGCAAACAGATTAAACTTTAAATTGATTTGGGAACAGATTTTTATGGATAGAAGTATTTCTTGTTCAGATATCACCCAAGACAAGGAAGGAGACGAGGCCTTTGTCCAGCAGTGGAACTCAATGCAGGCCACCAAAATAAAAGTATTTCTCTACAATAACTGTATCTACCTAGTTCTACGAAAATCCTTTTTGATTGTCGTCTATTTTTTAGCTATAACAATAACTAGATAGACAGACTCCATTTTCCTTGAAAGGAAGACAAATTGATAAATTAAGATTTATTGTATGTCTTATACAGCCTTAGTAGAGTTTAAGACTACATGTCATAGTCAACTAAGATGAAAGACTATGTTATTAATAAAAGTTGTTGCTAGACGTGAAATTGCAGATAGTATAGTTGGCAGAAAAGGAAAAACAGATGTGTATTGTAGCGGGAAGTATTCGGCGGCGTGCGGCGCTTCAGTGGCGCGGCGGCCGGAGCGGACCGGAGTGGGCCGGAGCCGGCCGAAGCGGGCCGGATGCGGGTTGCGTGTGGCCGCGGCTGCCGGCTTCAGCTCAGAAAATGATTTATATTGTTTGTGTAGCGACGGTACGGGCGCGGGGCGCGGGGGACGCTTTCTCAAGCAGATCCAGTCCACTGCAGATATGGGCGAGTATTATTATTGATCCGGCTCCGGCGGTCGGCGGTCGGCATTTCCTACCGCTCATACTCGGGCGGGGGGGTCCGGCTGCCGCCCGGCATATTTATTAAGGCGCGTGGGACACACGACGTAAAACTTATTATAACGACGACCATCTACTTCGGTGCACTAACCTTTAATGAGAGGCGGAGGGCGCCGCGAGGGCGGAGGGGCTGCTCACCCAATCCTAACGCGTTATGATATTATATCAAGTCATACGGCCAATCCCTGCTCGTTATGATATTGTAGGCGGGCAGGAAGTGCAGCCGGCAGTTTTCCGCGTAGGGCGGGCGGTTTATGATGTACAGTTATGAATATAATGGGGTTCGCATCTAGTTTGTACCTATCAGGTATTAGCCAATTATTATATAAGGTACTTGTTTATGGGGAAGATACATAAGTTGTTATTCTTTTGGAACAGATACTTGTTTTCTTAGATGATTAATTACGGTTACTAAGAAAGACGGTGAAGTAGGTTCCTTAGTCTTGGATGTAAAGTTATTATTTAAACAATGGCAGTTTTAATGTCGCTTTTCCTACGTAGTACCTCATTATGTAGGTAATTCGACAGTTATTTAAAAAGCTTTAATTTTCACAATTCTTATTTAGGTAGTAGTCATTCGTGAACCACTTAGAATTATGAAGATATCTATAAGTTTACAATTATGAATAAAGGCACGAGGGGTCAACAATTATTTTAACTAATAACACTAATAGGTAGATCTCAACAAAAAAGTCAGGAAAATCTTTTCTGAAATGCTTAAAAGATTTTCCGCAAACAGACAGTTTTGTATGATTGAAAAGTAACCTCTATAACAGAGTCAGAGGGTAGGTAAGTATTATACCCGAGGGATCAAAGTTCATATGCTCCGATGTTTGTTCTGCCCTCAGATCAATTTTACACATTTTCCTGAAATACGCTGGGAAAGCGTGTAAGTGTAGGTATGAGAAAATATTTAAGTGAGAAGTTTTAAGATTCGAGAAACTTTAAGTAGGTGTACATGTGGGTATCTATTAAATGATTGTGCTACGAAAAATTGTTTAATGTTATGCTTAAAGTATAACGAATGTTTTATAAAAGCCATAATCAGTCAGTGAAGCTTCTTCTAGAAATCTCTTTACTATAACCAGTGGATCTGTTTACTTGTTTGCTGAAAATAATAGTACGTGTTTCATAACACAGAAATAAAGCCGAGTCTCCACTGTGCACGTGGCTGCGCGAGTGTGCGCTGGTCGTCAGCTCAGTCTTATGATGACATTTCAGCGACGCTCTCTATCCAATATCACATTCTCCATTTCGACTGTGAGCGGAGGAACGTTTGATTTTATTTTCGTCGATTTTGCAGAATCGTGACCTGAAACGTAGATAAGGATTTGTTGCGCAACTTTCATCTGCGACTTTGTCGAGCCTAGCGATAATTCTGATTTAATACCATTCAACCTTCTTAGTTCGAACGTTGCCAGAGTCTGGCTCAGAATATTTCTTTTGTTGTTTAGTCCCGAATCTGAACAGTTTCACAATCACAGGTCTGGTTCTCTATAAAATCATACTGTTTATAATAAAGCGAGTCTTACTTCCTAATTGTTTAGAGTTCGTTGTAATAAAAGCGTATTGAATTAAACAGCGTCCTTGTTCAGCAAATGAGTTGATAATAAAACGATAATAAACAAGCGCCTTTGTAACAAACTATAACAGATCGGTAATTGCTTCCACGATACCTCCTCGCGTTATTACGCCTTTTACGACGCCGTATGGGGTGAATAAAACATTTTTACGAGCGGCCATGGCTGCTATAATACATACACACATGCCTACGTACATACAGGTAATAAAGTATAAACTCAATATACACATTTGTACCTGTCCCTTATGTGCTGCGATCGTGGCGCAGATATAAAACGTCATTATAATAAGACAATGGCTGGTACTTGACTGTACATTGGTGCGCATTGTGGGCTCGTTCATCACTTGGGGTGTTTATTTGTGTGTCAGAGTTTCATTTTAAGATCTGAGTGTTGAAAAAGTTTGAATCTTTTTAATTTTAAAGGAGCTAATTTTAAATATTGATTAGATATAGATTGCAACTTAATTTATTTGTGTTAGCCCTAAAAGTAAATTTTAGATATCTTATAATTTATATAAAAATTAATACCAATCTTAATTCCTACTCCTACTAATAAAAGTAAATAATAATTGCGTGTTTTTTATTGCGGTGTTGTAGCTTGTAGTGTAAATTGTTCCTGCTTCGCAAGAGGACAGTTAGTGATTAGCTAATTAGTCGAACAAGTAGTTGTAACATGAAAATGTATACTTTTAAAATATGAAAAATGTATGCAATATTTTTTTGTAAACCTACCAACCTACAAGTTAATTCAATAAAGATTAAAGAAAAAATCTTGGAACTTTGTCACTAAAATGATTTTAAATGGCAACTGTTCTACATCCAATCAAGACATCCACTGCCAACCACACCACGGATCTCTTTATCGATCATTACTTCTAATGGAAATAATGGGATAGCAGTAACTAGCCCTATAATAAACTGTTCAAATTATAATAGAAGTCGGAAGCCCGGGCTGGGTGCACACTGCACGGGGTCACACAGGGCTGGTGTCGCGGGTGGACACATGGCGCGCCTCACTCAAACAGATTGCGTCAGCGCGTAATGTCGTCCCCGAGCGCAAAACAATTATAGACACGAAATGAATAAAGTATCGCGTCCACCTCCGCAGCTCGCTCTCGTTTCATCTCAACGACGTTTTCTTTGTAATTTGCTGTATACGGGTAATGTAACATTTGTTGAACGAAGATACAATATATATTTTTTTATTTTTTACTCTGGGGACACTTTTTCGACCCTCGTCCGAGCGGTCTCTTTGAAAAGTGGACATCGGAACGCGAGGGAAGGAGCCCCCGAGGACACTGGACAGAAAATGCGTTGTAAACATTGCGACTACATTCAATTTCCCGTCATTTTTCAAACTGATAAATAATTCTGTCATCGAACGTTCGGACAGGGGTCGCTATGAAGTGATTGTCGATAGAAGGACGCCGGCGCCGTAAAAAATAGCGGCCGATGAGACTCGGCCTCTGCTTCTCGTATGTGTGCGATAAATTTCTTTTTTATTATCAGATATCGAGGGACTCGGGAATCGAATAAAGCGCTCATATTTAATTCATAAGATACCGGCCATACAACACTACTCCGGACTATTTATTTAAGATGTTGAAAGATTACGGATACGGATGCGTGCTTATTCTAAGCTGTACCCTCGGACAACTTCAGACGCTATCAATCATGCATCGGTAGAAGTTCGACTTTGTATTCAATATGCTGTGGAAATACCCATACTTTGATGTTACATTGAACTTATCAGACTCTATTTCGGAATACTTCACTGAAATGTAACTTTGTAACAAATAATTTTCTAATTCATGTTTTACTATAGAGTGGTTCATTTTCCATCAAATTTAAAATACCTAATTTTATCGACAATCGAAATTATTAATCGACATACTGTTTCATTTTTCATACAAAGATGTAAGAGAATGTGACAAACAAAAGAACATAACAACATGAAAACGTAATGGGAAGGAAATAAATTCAAATTATTTAATTTATCTTGGTAGTGCGTCTTGTGTCCGGCAGATGTGCTCAATACATTTAGAGTTCAGGCGAGAACGGGCCGGGGGTCACTAGCAGTATTAAATAACTCTCCGACAGCTAAATGAGTAGGGGACGCGAATAACCTCCACGCAGGATTATTCTGAACGGTTTCGATATATTTTCGCACTAGGGTTTAAGTGTGGATCGTTAATTTGTTTAATTTTATGTATTCTTGTATGATTTTGAGAGTTTAATGTCGGGAGCATCTGCTGCGTTCTCAAAAGTAATCTTTATTATGAGTATGAATATCTACTTTTAGATTTGTAAATTGAACTAAAACAAATAAGTACTCTAAATGCATACATTTTGCCATACAGATTACACGCCTAGTAATTCTTTATTTAGGCATATGCTTTGAACACGGATACCTTTTTGCCCCGTAAAGCATAAAAAAATACATACAGCAATGGCAGAAATGTCCAGAGAAATGTAGTAAAATATACCAAAATCTGATTTAGCACTAGGAAAACAACGTAAATATTTTTTTATTTCCATACTTCGCAAATTATTAATATCATATCACGCTAATCGTGATATGAGCTTGACTTGGACTCACTTTATAAATATTAAAGAAAACTTTAAAGCATGTCTATTTTGAAATTGTTGAAATTGTCATTAAGTGAAGTGGTACAAGAATAGTGTTGGAACTCAGAATAACCCTCTGGATTTGTTACTACCCGTCGTGGTAAGGAACAATAAAGAAAATTACGATACCGACCTACCTATACCTATAAGGTACCTTTATTACTATATCGTTTCTTTATTAAAGTTATTTTTAATGAAAGTACTAGTTTAGTTAAATATATTGGTAATTTCTGATTATTAGATTTTTTGATTCATTCTTGTTTAAGATAAGAAAGGAAGGAAATAGAAAGAACACCAACAATATTGAAGTGCAACCATTTTAGTTGCCATCACCCAAAGGTAAAGTACCTAAAATTTTAATTACGCGTTATTACATTTCGTAAATTGGTACTTCAAACAATAATTTACTGTCAACACAATTGACACAACATTATAGTATGGGAGGTGGCGTTGCATTTAAGGTGGTGTTTTTAAGCCGATTGACTGCCATCATATTCAATAGTTCTCGAATGACTAATAAGAGAACCAAAAGTCAGCTAGCGCACCTGCGGTGGATACCGCGGGTACGCCAGCTGACTTTTACATTATCAAAAGCACGAAAACAACGGTCAGGTGCTTGACTGGCGTTGGAAAGTCAGTCAGCTCACGCAGTAAAGATTGAAAATATTGGAGCATTGCTACTAAGTACGCTGTTCCCTTTTAAACACATATTTCGAGATAGATTCTGGCGCTGCTTGAGCCCATAACACGACCTTCGGGCTACCTAAGCCTCTCCTCCTAAAATAGGGAAGATACAACAACAGAATTTATGAAAACACTATCTGAACTCACTATTTTCATGAATGCTCCGCTCCTATTGGTCGTAGCGTGATGTTATATAGCCTATAGTCTTCCTCGATAAATAGGCTATCAAACACTAAAATAACTTTTCAATTCGAATCGTAGTTCCTGAGATTAGCGTGTTCAACCAAACAAACTCTTCAGCTTTATATATTAGTATAGATTGTGATTAAAATGCTAAAAAAATATTAACAATAATTAACACAAATAAAAATTATGTCGGCGACGAGACCCAAATCTGCGCCCAGGGCTCAAGAAGTGGTAGGGGCACACCGAACGATGTACATATCGCACCTTTAATCCAATACCGTCACTAAACGAAATTTTTCAAAAAACTGTTTTTAACGCCATCTGTTTACTGAGCGCTGACTTTACAGATGGCTTCGATTCCGATATTTTAATGTCTAGTCATTGATGTAGAGGGTGCTGTTATATATAACTTTATTCATATCAATTAATGTTTCCCATAAATCTTAAAATAGCTCTCCTGCATAATTTGCTTATTTATGATGTGACGGTATTGGATTAAAGGTGCGATGTTGAATAATTTGTAAGGAGACTGATTAAAATTTTAAATAGATTATGTTTTTATTGTTTTCTAATTAGTTCTAATAACGACGTAATTTGATAGTTTGTAAGAAAATTTAGCTCTTACGTTTGTTAGTTTACTACTTTACTTCAGGGCATCAGCTGAAAATCTTCCCACCGAGATACAGCCAGCTGAAATGTTAATTTGTTCAGAATAGTGTGTATTAGTTCTCGTAAGAATCCAATAACACCGTATTTTGATAGTTTACAAGAGAATTTTCAAGTAAAATTTTATAGTGTAAATAATTACGTAACTTGAAAATGTGATTTTTTGTTTGTGGAGATTATCGTTATAAAATTGGTGTCAAATTAAAGGTCTTAACACAGAAACAATAGTACAAAAAGTTAGAGGAAACAAGTCGATAGGACATGTAGGTAATTTTGGAAATATAGAGAAATACTATTTTTATATTATATTATTATATTCATTTATTTGCTTATAATGTAGATATATATAGGTTGGAAAATTTGTAAATTGTCCCGTTACATTTTGCCTTACGGCATGCAAAATATTGGAATTGAATTATAATAATATAACCAATACTATTATTAACTAGTCGCGAACTTAATAGGTAATTACAGATGTAAAAAGAAAATGATTTAAATATAAATCACTCGCTTATTGTATAATGAAGAATATAAATGTCATAATATCTAATGTCAAATAGCTTAACGTCAAGATGTTTAATGTCAAAATATTCAAGAACACAACAACAACAATCACAATAAAGATAATGTCCCAATGTGTAGGTACATAAGTTATTCTAATATAAAAACAATCTTAAAAAAAAAACAATAATAGATGCAACAATGTCATTACATTTTATTAATCATAGATTAAGATTCGAAATTGCAAAGGTTAAGTTTTATTTTTTACAAACAACGACATTTTACTATAGAGTTTTGTCATTTAAAAACTCTTTAATTCTGTAATAACATTTTTCCAGCAATAGTTTTGTTAATTTTGTTCGGCAGGTCTTTTAAATTTAAAGGTAATTTATTATATATAAGCGGTCCCATGGAAAAGATGTTATTTTTTACTAAGGCTGTTTTATGACCACCTGTGTACATTTGGTTTTTATACTGGGATCTTATTGGTACTGTGCGTTATCTTATGTCAACTATCAAGGTAAATAAGTGTTTGTTTGATGTAACGAATAGGGCAACTTCTAAAATATACAAACAAGGTGATGTCAGAATTTTTAGAGATTTAAACACAGGTTGACAACTTTCAGTAAACTTTAGACCTGTCATTGATCTGAGGCATCGTTTTTGAGCTTTAAATATTTTTTCTCTCTCACTGCAGTTGCCTCAAATTATGACACTGTATCTTAATAATGAAGCAACTAATCCACGATAGGCAATGACTAATGTATCTATGTTTAATTTATGTGAGAGGTTATAGAGTACATATGAAGATTTGCTTAGTTTTTGGCACACATTTTCAACATGTGATTTCCATGAAAATTTGTTGTCAATATGCACTCCTAAAAATTTTGTCACTGAAGTTGTGTCTACGATTTGGCCACTGTATTCAGTAACTACTTTTTAGGGTTCCGAAAAAAAAAGGAACCCTTATAGGATCACTCGGGTGTCTGTCTGTCTGTCTGTCTGTCTGTCCGTCTGTCACAGTCAGTTTTCTCCGGATCCACTAGACCGATTCTGTTGAAATTTGGTATACATATGGACTTCTATGACCCAAACACGGACGCGTTACGTAAGTGATTAAATTTTTAGTATGGGGGTCACTTTTGGGGGTCAAACTAGAAAATTAAAAAAAAAAGTTTTTTGAATTTTAATAAAAAATTATCATGTGACATATCAAATGAAAGGGCTTACTGTGAGGGTTTTAATTATATTTTTTTCATAATTTTGAAATAAATGGTTTTGAAGTTATTCAAAAAATTAGACGAAAAATTACCATTCCCCCCCCCCTTATCTCCGAAACCACTGAGCCTAAAATTTTGAAAAAAATGGAGTTAGTAGATCTTTACCTAAAGATTACAGGAAAACCTATTAGAAGTCTGTAGTGTTAAAATAACATGTTAAAAAAATTAAATTCGTTCGGAACCCTTTGCACGCGAGTCCGACTCGCACTTGGCCAGTTTCTTTTTTTTGGCTATAACCTCTGATGAAAGTGCATGACTTTAGTTTTTTGTAAATTTATGACTGGATTATTTTTGTGTTTTTTGTTTTATTCTTGTTTAGCCAATCTATTATTGTTTTAAGTGTGCTGTTTATTTCATCTTCGTAGTTCCTTCATTATACGACTATAGCAGTGCTGTCATCAGCAAATAATGGCATTTTTTCAACGAAAAAGTTATTAAATACGTATAGTATGTATAGTAATAAATTGTCATGACAAAAGTTTATTGTAATATTTGTATCTTTGATACAATTGAAACAATCTTCTGGGGAAACACTTCTTTTATTTCAGTACAATGTTACATGGTTTAATGTTCTGCTTGAAGTAGGGGAGACTCCACACTACATAACTTGTACACTGCCTAAATAGTTCCTGAGCTCCACTTTACAGAGTCTGTACTTAACGCGTGTGGCGTGGCTGTCAGTGACATTTGGTTACTCAGTACATTATACGTCTGTATGTACGTTCCGTACTATGCATACGTATTACATCTCTCATCCTTTTTAAAAACGAAATTTTAATTTATACAGCAAAGTCAATACAGTTACAACTTTACTTAAAATTATTTTAAGTTTACAAATTCTTATACTTTAGCTTTGAGTTATTGACTATATTATTATTTTATATCGTATAAAAAGGTCTAAAAATCCATGTAAATATTGTAAGGATATTTTATAGAAAAAATAATAAATAAAGGCTCCAAAGATTTCGGCTCCTTCTCCGGCCCCAAGTGGAACGCCGGTTAACCTTTCTCTCTTGAGGCGATCTTGTTTATTGTTAATAAATCAATATTAACTAAAATATAAAAACGATGCAGTGGGTGGCCCTTCTTTTATATGTTTAGCATTTTAATATTATAAAGCTGAAGTTTGTTTGGTTGAACGCGCTAATCTTAGGAACTACTAGTTCGAATTGAAATATTCTTGTAATGTTGGATAGCCTATTTATCGAGCAAGGCTAGACTGTATTTTTATTTGATTAATTTTAGGAAAAACTTACGGCTAATAAATTACAATCAAAAAATCATCTATATAAAATTCTTCCCGTTTTTTCCCGTTCCCGTACGAATTTCGGGAAATCCTCTCTTAGTGCTCCCCTACACTATCCAAGGAACCTACATGCCAAATTTCAGCTTTCTACGACCAGTAGTTTCGGCTGTGCGTTGTCTGTCAGTCAGTTACGAAAGAATTTTATATATTAGGATGTAATAAATGGCCATTTATAAGCTTTCACTTATAAGTTATGTGAATAATAAGAACAATTTCGCGAAAACAGCTAGCACGACTCACGCAAATGCGCTCATTCCAAGCTCAAAAAAGATAAACAACAACAAAAAACAAAACAGTGATCAAGTACCAAAGAAATTATTAGTCAATTTTGTTGTTGCATCTTCCCTATTTTAGGAGGACAGGCTAAGGTAGCCCGAAGGTCGTGTTATGGACTCAAGCAGCTCCAGAATCTATCTTAAAATATGTGTTTAAAAAGGAACAGCGTAGTAGAAATGCTCCAATATTTTCAATCTATACTGCGTCTGCTGACTGACTTTCCACCGCCAGTCCAGCAGTTGACCGTTGTTTTCGTACTTTTAATAATGTAAACATTTCGCCTAGTTAAGTTTCATTCGTCTTACCGTTACTTTTTTTTCCTATTTTTTTTACAAGTTTGTGCGAGCAGCTGACTGATATTCCACCCTCCACCATGCAGCTAACCACTGATTTTCAACACAGTATGATGATCTATTCATAAAAAAAGGTTTCAGCCTATACTACTAAGACTTTATTTTTTTTTTCCAACTTTCGTAACCAACTACACCCAAACCCACCGTTACCTGAGCGGCTGACCACTACTTTACATATTAGCCATACAAGATCAACTATCCATGTCAATATCAGCCGGCTGACTATGACTTTTTTATTTGCAACGCCACCTCCCATACTATTTGTAGATTTTATGTGTTAAGATAAAACAAACACTATTTAAATTTTAACCATACCGATTTTATAAAACAAAGCTTGAAAAAACCAAAGTGTATTTGATTTTTGCTGCTGACCGTACGTCAAAATATGGCGCCATCTGTGAAGCTTTTCCTGAAACATATATATGTACAGACACCGTCCTCGTAGACGGTTCATCAAAATTATGTTTGAATAACAACTACAAAAGACTTTTATTTGCGTGCTTGTTCAAAATATAGTTTGCAAAAAAACAGTAGGTATTCAATAAAGCCTTCTAAATTAAACTTCAGCTTTGTTAACTTCCACGTAGCTATCATATATGAATTATTCTTCTACTCTCTTATATACATTTTCTTGGCTATAAATAATTGTATTTAAGCTTACCTTATAGTATTGATACCATTTTCTATAAAATTCGTAATCCAGAATTCAGGCCGCAAAGAAAGGATTTAACAAAAATAATACAACATATCTACAGTTCGTCTTCAATCTCAGTGGGCAAACAATGTCATTGTTTAGTACGCGAACCGAACATTCCCCTCAAAGCCTCGTCGCTAAAGATATCCAACAAACCGATACATATGTATTCTGTCTAGTAATATTATTTGTCTGCAACCTAAACCTGTATAAATGTATTAATTATTAACAAACACTGTGTTATTTAAATCTCTCGTGTTGTTTACGGCAAATGATGTAGAGATTTCTTCAAAATCCATAGTGCGATCGCTACGAACACGGCTGATAGGAACTCAGTTTATATTTTATTCATACATTGTATTGTTGGAATATCAATTGCCTCGCCCGGCGGTAGGTAAAGGGTACATTTCCAATCCGCACGGGATTCACTTAGATTTGAAGGAAAATAGATTTCGATTTCCAAAGCTGCGACAAAGCAATCCGATATATTTTTCAGACAGATATTGCTAGCGATTTCTTTTGAGCTTTGAAATATAAGGGAGGGAATTTAAAAAGATTCCATGTATTTTCTTTTCTATATAGAAATAAAAAGTTATAGAGTTGCCTCTTTGTTATTTAGGGGTAGTAAGTTTACGTTTAAGTGAATGTGGAAAGTTTTTAAATGGCCTTGTGTGCGTATCGATGGTTTGTTTTGCTAGTCCATATTACAAAACAATGATTTTTATGAAACATTTAAGGAAACAAAAACGATATTTTAATATAACTACTCAGTACTTAATTATTAAATCTTTGTGATTAGGTAACAATTGCCGACACATTTTTCTGGGTGAATATACAATATCTAGTGACAAGATAATCTAGAAAAAAGCCACCTACCTATACATAATATGCAAGCCAACCAATATCTACCCAAATAAAAAGCCAGACGATATTTTTGCTGAAAAGCGTTTTTTCATCCTTCAATGTATAATAGGGACATTCATTGTTGCAACTGTATAGGTAAGTCGTTAAAGAAATAATGAGTGTAAAAAGTCAGACTATTAGAGAAAGGTCATCGGCGTCGTTTAAATACAGCGACGGTTGTTTCCTCTTTTTAATTTTGGCAGGCAGACAATGCACCAAAGGAAAACAGTAAAGGGGAGCACTCCAACCCCTTCCGAAGTGATTAATTTATTATGTCCTTTGTTTCTGTTTTGATTTTGGTAACATGAAACAATAAGATAATGTTAAAGTCGTCATGATGCTAACTTTATTCTATTGTTTTGATGAAATACTAATGTTTCTAATTAGGGGCCTGGATATCTTTTATAACTAGATGTAAGTTTAACTTAACTTATGATAATATTTTAATTAGTGTTAATTTGTAAGCAACGAGGCAATGGTTTGCAATTACAAAAGAAGGTTAAGCAAATCTAAGATACCGATTTGAAAATGCATAATATATCAATAAATAGATAGGTAGGTATGTAATGTACACTGCTAAAAGCTCCGGTATAAGTTATGTATCAAACCCGTAAAAGTATCACTCGTGCAATATAAAAGTTAACGACACAAGAAAACGCGTTTTCCACAACATTAAAGATAACAACAATACGGGGGCGAGCGAGTGTAGAGCCTCCCGCGAGGGTGGCGGGCGGGGGTCGAGAAAAATTCAATATTAATATGAAGGAGGTGCGAGCGAGAGGCTCGCTCTGTCCCCCTCCCGCGGCCAATGGCGAGCGCCGCCGCCGCTGCGATATGATGAATTTATGGATGTAATAAAAGCGAGGTGCGCGATTGGAGGAACGGTCAGGGAGAGCTTATTTTCTTTTTATTTTCATATTTGGAATGTCGGTCTCAAGTCGCTTGCAGTACGTCGTGCACGTCTGACGTTTCTTCTCTGGACCGTTGGAGTGGGTATACCCCTCCATTTGATGATTTATATTATGTTGACTCATATATGTGTAATACAATGTTACACATACTCAGCCATATGAAGGTTTCATTCTATTTATTGACGCAGCACAACTCACTATTAATTACTTTTGTTGAATAACTTGCTGTAACTTAAATCAATTAAAAAGTAACATTGTGTTAAATCGTCTTATCACATTGAATGTTTTCGAGACGCTGAAGTTTGTGTGGTGAGGCTGAGGACTCTCGCTGTACAAAGGCTCGTAACTGGCAGTTGATTGAGGCGTGAACGACGCTCGACCGCCGGCCGGGTTTCTTTCTTGATTTGCTACTCGAGTGGCCGAAACGACACTTCTATTTGCATGAGCTGATTTTGGGTATTTCGTTTTAAATCAAGGAGATGACGCTAAGACCGAGAATACGTAATGCGGTGTCTTTCAGGTGTCTTTTTATTGGGTTGTGTTGTTTGGGAAATAGAAATACTTATTTGTAGAGAAACTTTGTCTTTTTCAATGAGAAGTGATTCTGAGATTGATTGCCCATTAAGTACGTGCGGTTGTCAATCATCGTTGAATTATAAGTGAGTACTTAGTTTACGTTTTTACTAAGGAATATTGGCTTGCGATCGCAGGATCAGGAGGTCACTGACCTGAAAACAAAAAGTTTGGTTTTCCACTTTTTTGCTCTACGTTTGAGGGTCTAATAAAACTTTAGTAATATTACAATCAAGTTGGTCAAATTCTATCAAGATAATAAGAGGTTTTTCATGTGGTTACATCATGTTTATAATCATAAAAAGCGTAATTATGAACAATGAATTAAAAGATAAGATAAAAAAGTAACGTGTAACACTAGATCATTACAGAGCACCAAATCCAATAAAAATAAAGTCTACCTCTTACGGCACGGCGATACGTCGGTGACTGATCAGTACATTATGTGAAGGGAATTGATACCGTCAATATAATGCGTCGGATTGAAAACCGTTCAAAAGGCAGAGCCGTGACACCGCCAAAGACAACGCAGACAAAATAAATAGGAGGGTAGGGAGTCAGCGAGCTGGAAGTATTGGGGATCTGCCACCGCCGAGTTTTGAAGTCCAATTATATCGGAGACAGGTGGCGGCCTCAGGCAGGTCTGCAGGCGGCACTCAACCCTTGCTGGAGGATCACGGCTGGCGCGATGCTCTTTGAACGCGTTTCTACAATTAGTCACCTGGATTCGACAGATTCTGCACTGATTCTGCTCTTATAGTTCGGTTAGTGTGAGTTGGGGATCGTTGACTCAAAAATGTTGATCTTTGTTGGAAGATAAAGAAAATTTACGCAAAATTTAGTAATTTAAGCCAAGAGTGAATAGGTTACTTCTAGGCAAGCTTGCTCCATCTTCGACCACATCATCGCTTACCATCAGGTGAGATAGTGGTCAAACGCGTACCTATCAATAGTAAAAAAATAATAATTAGAGAGTTGAAAATTAATTTATAGGACAAAGTGATTTTTGATTATGAACAAAGGTCCTGTCCTCAGTTCAAATCTCAATCGGTACAGCTCTAAAAGTTGTCTAATAAAAATAATATCATTTTAACGAGATAACAAATAACGAGCTAGTTGTAAATGAAAATTCTTGCCCAGTTAAAGGATAATTTACTTTAAGGCAGTACTATAAACATACGTTTATAATAGCATTCCAACAATAGATGGCATGGATAGCACACAGATACCCACATATTTTACCTATAAAGCGAGCACTTCACCGTAGCAGAGTACTGGAGTACAAAGCCGAAGTTTTCCCGCAGCGAGATTCCTTTTTCTTTGTTTGGTGTATTTATTGTAAATCTACTCATAGCGGCCCGCCCGTTAGAAGTATTCCGACATAACTTTTGGCTCGAGCACCTTATGTACCTACTGTTGGTAACGTTCGTTTTTAATGCTTTTATTTTTCTGTTTTTCTGTACACGGGTAACGTGTTTCAGAGTAAGTTTTTTGTGATATTTGTTGGTTTAGGGCTACGTCGACAGTTCTTCTCTTATTCGCAGATTCCGTGCTGAATATAACTTGGCATGATTTGTTCGGAACATTTGTCATCTTTATATATTGTCCTAATTTCTGAAATGACTCTAGAGTCTAGACGGTGACATCACCCACGCTCCATACATCAATCTTTTGGTGGTCCAGAAAATGTAGAAACAGTAAAGCAACTAGGAACGTGTTGCTAATCAAAATGGAAATGTAACAATATGTGGGTCCAGGTTGTAGAGGATTAGCGACGGAATAGTGAAGTGCCGCTCTGGCTCCGGGCCGGCGCCGGCAGCCAGCGCCAGTTAATATGATTTGCTCGCACGCCGCTCTCCGCCGAGCGCTCGCACGCTGCTGCTGACATTTTAAGCAACTTAATAAACTAGTGCCTCGTACTCACACTCGTGCATACTGCTTATTTTCTCTTCACTATGGCACGAATTTTAAAGTCAGTTTACTGCTTTTGATTAGGAAGGTGGGTCGTATTTTTGAATTTACTGCTTGCTACCTGGTTGATATACTATGTTACCCAAGTGGATGTGGAAGTCTTTGGATGTTTAATGTAATTGTTACGGCATAAAATCAGGCACTGTTAGCTATTAGCTAAATTTTATTTAGCAGGTCAGAAAATTAAAACATTTTGGAAAAAAAGTCTTTGCCTAAGGGTTTAGTCAAAAGTAATAAAAGCAACTAAATAAAAATATTGTAATGAAAAATCGATGGCTAGAAATAGTGGCTATCAATATATTGTAATAAAAGTAAGTTTACAACATAACATAAATGCCCATTAGAGTCCGATGTGGCTACGGGAAGTGCTACAGAAGACGTGTAGTGGGCTGGGGTGGTGGAGTCCAGTCTTCAAGATACTTAAGGGGGCGGCGGCCCTCCCCCCCGGCGCCGGACGACTTGCTTATTCTATCAAGCGTGGACGCACACACACACAGCCTGCACGGACACTACGGACAGGAGCACACACGCGCCCCGCATTATACGGCCGGCCACCACTCCACTGTGTCAATACAATACGCTCTCTTCGACTGGACTTAGATTATTTAGAAAGCACTTGTAACGCTCATATAAGAAGCCCGCGGAAGACGTATTCTGCGTCACAATGGCCGGTACGTGTCGGCAAGGGCTGAGACGGGATACGCGGAAAAGATTACGATCCTAAAAAAACAGCCCCCACTTGCGAATATACCTAATATTCTTTTCACAATTGACTTAGGGTGTCGGTGTAGCTGTTTAGTATATCTTGCTGTCATTGTTTGAACTGTTAATCGCGTTTCGTTTTTGTCAGTCCGCAATGTATGAAATAAATTAATGCATTCCTACAATATTGCTAAACATTAACCCACTTGTAGTGAAATGTATCGTGTCAAAAAAGGGCAGGGTGTAAAGCTGATTACTTTTAAATATGTATGCAGATCTGACAGACGCATTAAGCATGACAGGGAAAGCTCCGAGTACAAACAAATATGTCTAGAGGGGAAAGACCACTAGAGTCATATCAGCGGCTACGAGAGGCGTGAGACTACGCCGCTGGACGCGGATTACCTGCTACGCGGCTACGGCGTAGCGCGCAGTGCTACGAGCGTAGCGTTAGTCGCCCATTGAAGATTGTTACGGTGATTTTTTTGCGGATTATTTCAGTAACTTTAAATAAAACAGTATTGGTAAAGCTTGAAACTAACCCATAAATTAAGTTTTTCGATCATTACTTTGGTTTAGTTCAACTTCATATCACTACTTGTACCCTCCAGAATTAACGATCCTTTAAATTAATAAGTGTCAAAGTTTAACGGTGCTGGCGTGTGTGTGTGTGTGTGTGGAGTTCACGGTACTCCTTGGTGGTGTGAAGCGTGTGCGCCAAGAGACATCGGCTCATGTGTGGGTACTTTCATAAATCTGTTGGGAGATATATGAGAGCGCAATTTCCGGTATCCGGCCATTAGCGCCGAGCTTTTATAAGCTTAAAGCTTAGGTTAAAGATTTTCTGGGTAGTTTAATGCGAATCTTGTAATAGGTACGATAAATTTTGTATAAAGTATGTGATTGCATATTAGGTGTCGATTCGGGAACTTTTAATGTGTGTAACTTGGCCTAATGTCTGTTGTGAGCTTGTGTCTACGACGCGACTTCGACGGCTCCGATAAATAAATGTGTATTGTTGTGCTCCCAGAAATAAAACGATTGTTTGTGTATGTGTTCACTTCGGTTCTTGGAGACAAATGAAAAGTGCTACGAACAAAAAATGAGCGGTGTCCGAATGTGGGCGGAGCGGGATCCGTACGTCTGTGTCGGAGGGGGTGCGGGTGTAGGTGCGGGGGGGAGGGGGCGCTAGCGGGAGCACCGACTTATTATTTTTATCGACCGTAAAAAGGTGCCGGACCTTGTGTGGACCCTTCCACGACGACTCCTCTGGAGAGATTCCAATTATTTACGGATATTTTGTTCCAAATCCCGAAAAATACTGTCCAGTAAAAGGGATGTCCTTACTTTATGCTTGAGTAGGGCCTATATGTTTATTTTGTGCCGGTCGTTGATCTACTTGAAGTTTAATGGAGCACAAACCATAAAAACAGTATTCGAAAAGCAATAAGCTACAAAAAAATGAAAAATGTTTATAAAATATTCATGAAACGGAATAAAAAATAAAGCATTAAGTCATTGATATTTAATAAAGGTAATGAACAGAATGGTGTCCATTTGTTCCGCTTGTCGAGTGCCGCTGGCATGTCAGTGTAATGACAGTGCAGCTGCAGCCCTCGGTCCGCAGCCCGCAGCCCGCCCTGCTGCGACCTGCCACGACCTACTCAATAATGCAACAATGCACACCCATTGTTCTACTAAAGCACTGCTACATATAAACATGCTAAGACCAACATAAATCTATGTTGCACTGTACTTTCGATTTATTCAACTCCCCAAATATTTTGCAGATTACAATCGTTCGTAAAAAATCTTTCCACAATTAAGGCGACAATCTTCATAAATCAATTTCCCCCGAATTGAATGTCAATAAGGGACGGCTGTTAAACGACGCGCCGTAAAATAAAACTTTCCGGAGGGCGGAAAGTTCCAAGCAAAAAGAATATTTACATTAATTCTCTTCATTATGTTTTGAAGAATAATCATGGCACGGTGCCGGTGGCACGGCTCCCCGTTCCACTCTCTCGATTGAGTTTTTATTTGAATATTTTTTCTCGTCGCTCCCTGAGTTCGTCTCTGTGTTACAAAAGGAAGTTTTTATTAGCATCTTAATGATTTTACGGCGAGTCCCCGGTTACACCAGCCTTTATGTCGTCAGATTTTCTTAAGTATTTTTTGTCGAGTTTTTTTGCATCTTGCATTATTAATTTTCATTCCGTCGTTTAATGAAGCTCATTTCTTCTGTTCGCTCGGGCCTTGATTGCCTTTGTTTTGCATAAATGTAAGATTTCTATAGATTTCTTCCTAGCAAATCGAGTCACTTCGAAAGACTTGGAATTCGTTCTTGAAACAATTAATTGTTATTTTAACTTCTTTTCTATACGTTTAAATTGTTTGAAGATGAACGTTAAACGATTTAAGGATCCTTTTAAAAAACACAATTCTAACGTGTTTCCTTTCCATCATAGCTACAAACGACTTGAGTATGAGACGCGTGTGTAGGCGATGCCGGGCGGCAAACGAGGCTCGCTCG
This sequence comes from Lacanobia wlatinum, assembly GCA_947578705.1. Taxonomy (NCBI): domain Eukaryota; kingdom Metazoa; phylum Arthropoda; class Insecta; order Lepidoptera; family Noctuidae; genus Lacanobia; species Lacanobia wlatinum. Next base: position 13,230,576 of record OX388028.1, on the reverse strand, counting down.
CAGATCCGATTTGTCCCGTCCGGCACGGTAATTACATTCATCTCTGCTCCAGACTGATTTATGCTGCGCCTGTGCGCCTTTGCCCTCTGTTCTGTCATTAACTACTTTTCCGGCCAAGTCTTACGCACCACAAAATAATAATCGTCCGGAAAATCGACGGAGGCTGTATGTAATGTTATGAGAGGAAGGCCACTCGTTTTTCTCGGGTCGCAATCGAGTCCGAGATCTTGCTTTCTTTTTAATTTCCCTGCGGCCTCCTAATGAGGTCCCTGCGGCGGCTCCGCCGTTATCTATGATATTCTTGAGGTTGATGCTTATTGTGCGTGTCACTGATGGCTTCCCTTTTTATTATCCTCTCGAACACAATTCAGTGGCCGCCCAAATGAGTTCTTCTCATTTGCTTTGCTCTCTTTATTTCTCTAGGCGGCAGTTTGTCTTGTGTCGCGACTTAACTTCTTTTAATTTTAATGAAATGGCCACCGACCGAGGATCGCCTTGACTTTATTTTTTCATGTTATTTTGCTTCGAAACTCGACTGATCTGAACTGATAATATCTTTTGTGTGTGAAAACAGTTTAAGTTACTCTATTATGCTTTGGATATTTGAGGGAGGGTTAAATAAACGCAAGTAAAGCCGGTGGTATTATGAGAGTAGTCAGTAACAAATCACATGACTCCGCCTCCACTTATCTATTAAAATGAGAGATTATTGTCGGCTCACGCGATATGCTACACGATATTCGGGTGTTATTTTCACTGGATTGGCCAATATTGTCACAATCTCTATAGCTGGGCAATTAGAGATGTGTGACGCGTGGCGCGCACGTGCCGAGCTCAGCGCGGGCGCGTACCAGCGCACGCGCCGCGCTCCGCACCGCCTCATTACGACCCAATGTTTATACTGTACGCGACAAGAGGTGACACCGAGCAGTCCTATCTAAAGATAACACCACCTAGTTATTCTTTCTTGAATCCTCAACATATTGTGCAATCCAAACGGTTTCAAAATGGTTAAAACTCAAATTAAAATGACAGATGTTTTCCTGTCACCCCGACGCGATTACACCCAACCTCACTGAATTAACAAATGAAATTGCAACTGAAAAATTCGGGTATTAAGGAAATCCCCTTCGAGGAATTCACTTCATTTAAATATCGCATTTTTCTTGAAGATTATACCTTACGACAGCCATAAAAGAAAACAGGAGACCCGCCCCTCGATAATGCGACGAGCTTGAGGAATTTTTATTCCGCTCAAATCTCTCCTGACATAGGTATATTTTTGTGAGATCGCCTGGAGATTTTAATACCCGATTTTATTTAAATTCGTTTAGACAGTGCGGGTGACTGCGCCCCTAGACATTTATCGCAAGGGCGTGATTGTACTTATAAACAGACAGAATTCCGGAACAAACGCTGCTTGTACCTAGAAAGAAATAATTTTATGGTATTCATAAAAAATATATTAGGAAATGGAAAACTTGAAAGTTTTTGAAGAAAATTTGTTAGAACTCTGCAAAAGTAATGGAAATATCCAATCGTTCGAATCAATCACTAAAAATCTTCTTTCTCATTCCAAACTATGGAAAAGTTACAGTGTATGTATGTATGTAGCAGGTTGAGACAGGGTGATCAGTCACTTAGCGCGACGTGTCATAGCGCTGCACCGCCCCTCGCTGCAACTGCTCATCATTCTTCATTTGCCAGCCTCCCGGCGCCATCATGCTCTTGACCACACATCCCCATTATTATTTAATAGATTATCTTACGACTCTACCTTGTAAACTTTCGAGAGGGTGCTTTTTTAACAATATCACATTTTCTTGTCATTTTTTCTAGTCTAATGGAGATACGAATCTAAGATGATTTGTCTTTCTTCACCCACAAAACGTAAAAATATACTACTCAGATCAGTCAGAAAAATTACAGTAATTTTTCCTCCTGTTTTTGCTGCTTCCATCTCAATGAATTTCACCACCAAAATTTTCCTTACCATTTGTTTCCATCGCGTAAGATCTTTTCGTATGAGGCGAGTTCTGTGTTAATATATGTGCCCGGAATACCGTGGCCATATATTACGCCGACCTCTGGCGGACCGGACATAACAATCCTCGATTTGCTATAATATCGGTCGTGCGTCCCTGTCTGCCGGCGGGGCAGGTGGCGCGAGCGAGCAAGCCGGCGCGGGGTGGCGGCCTACGTGCCGCGTATAATAAGCATTTCATGCACGGGGTGCGGGCGCGGGCTCGGCTACATACATACCTATTTCCGTAAGTCGTGTACCTAACCGGACCGTACATTATGAGCTGAGGGTCAGCGCGTCTCGTGCGCCGTCTCTGTCCCGCTCGCCGTACGAACCAGCCCAAGCATAATTTCGTGTGATATATCGCACACGCTTGGGTCGTCGTGATGGACCTCTATGAAAATCGTCCTCCGTCCGTGGAAACTACTGGGCATTTAGACGAAAATAAAGGCTCTGTTCAAACAGCTCGCCTTCAATATGGGTAGTGTCGCATAAATAAACTAACCTGGATAGTTACTTTACGTCTGACTGTTTGTATTTATACGAGGACGTAAGGTATCGCCCACATATATTATATGGTATGTAACGTCGGTAGCGGTCGCTTTAGCGCGGAATTCATCTTCTATCTGTACGATTTATACACGAGGAGGCCGTAAAACGGAACAATAAAAACCCAAAACAGCAATAAATTTCAAGCAATAGACGCAAAGGTTCGAGCGCGCCTTATCAATTCCTTCCACGCATGGGATTCGAATCGCACAATAAACTTATGACGCAAGCCTCTGACTCTTGCTATCTATAAATAGCAACGGGTTCATGATAACACCAAGAATAGTTACTGAAGATTTTGTGAAAAAGTAAACAGTTAAATGCTTACAAACGCTGTTTACAAGCAATCAACACTTAGTGGACAGTTGTACGAGGGTCGCAGGTAGGTAAAACAAATAGTGGACAAGCCCGCTGCCTCCACAAGGGGAGGGTCATCTTAAAGGACAAGGAAATGCGGCCAGTGTGAACACAGACCATGTTCTTTATGCATTAGTAATGTCTTGTAATTGAAACCGCTTACAGCGTTGACCATGCCTTAATCTTAAATTTAAATCCTATCCAAGGATTAAATCCATTAGTATATTCTGATATTAATGAGCAGTTATTTGCGTCCGAGAGGTTCACAATGATGAGCTCGGCGGCAGAAGGTGGTATTTAATAATAAGAGTAACATTGTGGTGCGCGTACACAGCTATTAATAATTCGTGAGTGCGGTCCGGCGCTCTTACAGTGCCGATTCATTATCGTTACGGTCTCGGCCCGACGGAGATCTACGATATAGCTCCCTGATTGACCCCGCATTAAAAATTACATACAAACAGATAGAGGAAACGGACGCTAATAACGGACTTGTGTACTTTCTTTGTTTCGATTCGTTTCCGAGACCGATCAAAAATTTATAAGCGCACGTACCCGATCGATCGAGGTTGCGGCGAGCATTCATAACGTAATTGGCGCAGATTGTTCGTAAGAATGGTTCAGGTACTATTTAATGGCCGCTTTGATTCGTTAGGTTAATTTCAGAGGGGCCCGGGAGGGTAAGCTCCGCAGTGGTCGCCGGAGGGTCGAATAAATATGTCCCAAAGAGTTAAGTGGGAGAGAAGTACGGAGCGGAGACCGCGTCCGACGTTTGCTCTTCCACTCGTGTTGTTGCACCACTTATTACACACAAAGTTCTGTTAAAGTTTTCTCCGACACTCGAGCGCGAGTTTAATTTACTCGATAGTGTAAATAAAGCGGGCGGAGTGGGAAGTTTCGCGGCGAGCCCCTGGCGACGCCGACGCCGGCGACACCCGGCTGCGGTCCGCTGATAATAACGTCCCGCCGCCTGGGACTTCCTTATTAATCGAGAACGACAAATTTTAACGACAAGAATTAATGAATCTCGTTACACGGGTTAATCCCCCGGTCGTAAAGTGTGCTCGGAGCAGCACGCGGGGCTCCTCCGGCGCCTCGCGCTACCTGCGCCAGGCACACGTGCTCATCGCCGCCTTGTTCCTTAATGTTCACACCATTCATGATTCAGTATTTTCATTTTAATAATACAATTAATTATCTGAGACTACTTGAGATGAATTTCAAGCTCTTTTAACTTGGAACGTTTTGTTGTTAAAGCAGTTGAAGATTTGTTCAAGATCCAATAGTTAAAGAACAATTAAAAATTAAAATTGTCATGTGAGGTCGTGTGTCAAGGCGGTAAGATGAAACGAGTGCGAAAGCCGACTCGACTGAGGGAATCCAAGATATATCGTCCAGTTAACGACCATGTGCGAATGGAACTTTATTGTAATTGCCTTTTGTAAGATCGGACAGGGTCATTACGGACCGTCCTCACAAACCGACCTCCCGTTTGCTTCAAAACTTTTCTTGTAGTAGTTAACTATAGACATTTGGTTGCTAACTTAAGACAGGTTGAGGTTTAAATAAACTAAACTAAATGTTCTGAATACATTTTAGTAGCAGATTATTGTAGTAGTCGTCGTCATAAACTAAATACTTAGTAGGGAGCTTTAATTACAATGTTGATATTGAATTGAATCAGTCGTGAGGCGTATGTGTACAGCGTATTCATCAGCGGAGAGGTGTGTGCCACATTAGGGGGCCGGGGCGGCCTCAAAGCCAGAAGACTGATTATGTCTATCCGCAATTTCTCTCCGGCCCTATTCTCGCGAGCGAAAACTAGCGAGTTTTCCACCGCGCTATTAAGCGGTCGCTTTTACATTTGTCCTTATAATGGAAAATGTGCTACTAATTAATTTAAAGCGAAACTCATTTATGTCGAAATGCGTGTCTATTAAGCGATGATGGGATGAACGCCTTTCGGGTTTGCTCTTACGTTCCGCCGTGAATGGTTTTATTGTTTCTAGATAAGTGGTTTTGAGCTTTTGTCTTCCTCGCGTGGAGTAGTGAAAATTATACGTGGTCCGGTTACAAGCCCTCACCCCATTAAGTAGAGGCGAGCTCATTCTCGGTAAGACTAATCAAATAACAGTCTCCCCAGCGCTCCCCCGCGCCTCCTCGCCCAGCGGTCATCTCTCTTATCGATTGTGGTGGAATTCGTGCACGGAATGTGATATTTCCCAACAATCTATACATATAGGAGGACTCAGAACACAACAGGAAATATGTTCCCTTTCGTTTTAAGTTGTCGAATCAAGTCAAGAAAGCTGTTACGGTGCTAAAGACAACTTTGTTTCTCGCACATTGCACCTACACAAATATTCACATTGTTGTTTACTGCGATTGATGCGCCGATGGCAGGCGTTTATAGTTATGTACTTTGTAAGAATGAGTTAATAATCCTATCTCGTTTGATTAAATTATTAAAAACTCTAATTTAATTTTAAGCACCTGATTACCTTATTCAACTCTGAAACAAGATTGTTACGGGAAGGAAGTTTCATTCGAATATATTTTCATGAAAACTCTTAACGGTTTAAATATAAAAATGTGGAATGTTAAATTGATCCCACAAGCTCTTTGCTAGCACAAAGTGCCATTCTATTAGCGATGGCAATAGCGAAGATGCAGATATACAATATTTATCAATATTTTGTGACTAAAATGTTGAAAAAAAAAACATAAAAGAAGGGCCAGTGCAACGTTTATATTCTAGTTAATATTGTTTTTTAACAATAATTATAAATTAAAAGTAATGTGAAACGGATAGTGTTTTAATACACCAATCAGCGTCTGGTGACGTAACTCCTGTTAATTATTAATCCAAGATCCCAGGGCTCCCAGACGTTATTTATTTTCGCAGTAACAAAATATTTGGATAGAATAGTGCTAGTGTAATTTCAACGTACCTACGAATACATATGCTAGCTCGACATATTTATATAAGACATATTTCAAAAGTCTAGGAGGTAGTTCTGCAGTTTTCATTATTTATACTTAGTAAATAAACTATGTCCAAATTACAGCCTTGTGAATAGGATCTCAATTCTCAGTGGAGATAGCGATCAGATCTTACAATATTACAATGACTAATTAGTCATTAAAATATTACTGAATTACTTATTATTTAAGAACATTTTTTCATCGCTTCGGCCCAAGCTGGCAGTTATGCGTTCAAAGTACCTACATACTAACACTGTTCTGTTCCACATATTTTTTTCTGAGAAAATAAGTAAGTTCTGGGAGCACTAGGATCTTGCTCTATGACTTTTAATCCCGGCCGTCCATTTTCGCGCGAAAAAAAATGTCGGTTTAAAAATGCAATTTTGGCAATAAATTGAAGCGTTTTAATTTTTTCTTATTTGTATGGTGGAATAGATCTAAATGATTTTTTTTTAATTAAAGCAAAAATGGAAATATTCCATGTTCCCTATTGTTGAAATGCCAAAATATTAGGAATTATATAGTCATGTTAAATTTCAACAGCGATTGTCAGTCCCATACATATTGAAAGTTTAGACAAAAGCCACGCTACCCCTAATACAATGTCACTTGTCTAAAGCTACAGGTTACTAATATAAAATAGTTTCGTCTAGATATAGTTCGGTTCATAGTTCAGTGTATAATCGTAGGATAACGTCAAAACATAGGGTTTTCCTCATAGAAAAGCGGAAACTTGAAAAAAGTTAAAAATAATCTTATGACTTTTTCTTAGTTTATGGACATATTTCCAATATGCTCACAGTTTCTGATACATAAGTTGGAACGCAATGTATGTACCAATTTAAATATCTCAAAAAGTGTACATATCTAATAAAACAGTATTAAAAAATTCCACCGCAGAAACTCTTCATAGTTACAATAAAATTAATTATTATTAGAGCTACACGTAGAATATCCACACGTGAGGCAGTTTGTGTAAATGATGTTGCGTCGGTGTGGGTGCGGCACGGTCCGGACGCGGCACTGCGCCGGCCGGACCGGACCGGACCACCGGACCACCGGACCGTTCCGCCATGTAATTCTAATGAGTATTAGTGTCGTCCGTCTGCCTCGTCCTCTCTCGCTACATTCTATAAAGCAACCTCCTATTTCGGCGTTCGTAGGTAATACGATTGTGCATAATACCTAAGTGCGGGTCAAACTGTAGCCGTACTCAAGTACCCATTTATGTAAAGGGTGTAGCAATGAGGATCCCTTTGTAACGAACCTGGCTGTGTTATGACAATGTCAAGTTATTTTAATTGCTAGCCATTCAACTATTTAGTGGTTTTTCTAAAAGGCCTCGGAACTGGTTGGTTGGTGCCTTTTTCGTGGTCTTTTCTTCAGTTACGTGTACTATTGTTAAACCTACTTGCCTCGGCGACAATAAATAGGCATAACTTTGGAAAAGTGATCATGGGAAGTTTTCCGAAAATTTTGTTTTGAGAAGTTAAAGAAAAAGTTTTAAGTGCTACGTTTCTTTTTCAAAGAGATAAGAAAGTTGATTATTCGATCGTTCAAGCAATTTTCGTTGCAAATGAGTATAATTATTCAAATATTGTTACACAAGTGTGCAACAGAATGAGGCTGTGTGAACGTACAGTACTCGCTCGTGGCGCACGTTGCCGACCATACATTGCTTCACTGGACTGTGAAAATGATTTTGATTTGACCCTTTGAAGGGTGCTTCCACCGCAAAATTACATTTCCATATGTGAATTTGTATATGTACCTGACAACCCATAGTAGGGTGCTATGTAGCCAAATTGAATTAAGAGATTAATTACATAAGTAGTGTTTTGGGGTTAAGATCTGAGCGTTTTCCAACAATTTCCCTACAATTTATACGGCTATGGGAATTATTATCTTATTTAATTTTGTCGTACCAATGCCAGTAAGGTTTATTTTCGAGTAGCTCGAAAACAGACCTCTGTATCAAAAGCGTCAAAATGTCGCAGCTCTTTATCTCCAAATGTGGCGTCGTGGCAGATAATTTTATTCTGAGAGTATCTCTCCTTACTGCTGATGTATTCAACAGAATATTCCCATATGTGCGTAATTCTGCGGAATGGCAAAAAAGGTCTGTTTGAGGGGTGAAATATGTAAATTTATTGTCTTGGGCGGCCCCGGCGCGGCGCGGCGCGGTACGACTCGGCGTGGCGCGGTGCGGTGCGGTGCCCCCGTCATACGCCGACACGTAGGATAAAGGAAATGTTAATGCGCACCAATTTATGTGCTTTTCTATGATTTCGCTGAATCGGGCGCGTCGTTTTCCCCTTTATAGCTTTGCAGCCGAGCATTTTGTTTATAAATTGAAGTGTTTCCAATATCACTATCAACTCTCTTCAAAATATCGACGCTGGGGAGTTTGCTGTATTTTTGTTTACTTACAGGTCATGCTACAGTAATTTACATAGTTCATAATAACAACAGTTTACCAGCTTTTGGAATTTTAGTTGGTTTGGAGTTTGTTATGAATAAAAATAAAGGTACATACTTGTAGGAACTCTGATTTAAACTTTTTAAAAAGACTTCTTTGTCACTTTCCGTCAGTAAATAGTTATGATAATGTAGATACAAAAGTAATAAATCTATACACCGGCACGGTCGGTTAACATCAGCGACAAACATCCAATCTACTCCCCTACTGATATGCAGTGACTAATTCTCAAAGGCCAAATGTGACATAATACCAGCATAATTCAATGTTTTGCTCACCATATTGTATTTTATTTATGAGTTATGCCCCGATGAGTATTACAGTATCTCTTTCTATCTTCAATTTTTCTATATTTTTATCTCTTTCCCGTCGTAGGGCTGCAAGGGTGTTGTTTCATCGCGGCTGTATGAGCGGATGGTTAAATAGTACGAGTTAACTTACACCGCATCCGCTACGCGTCATTTAGGGGTGCTTTGGACCGCTTTATGTCCTAATGCTAATTGCAAAATAGTAATAATATATTTTAGGGAATTAGTTAGTGTATAAATATCCCTGTTAGTACTAATTTTGCACAGAATGAATGCACGGATATGAAATACTACTAGAGGTGCTACGAAATATGCTACGAGCGCTACGACGCTATGACGTACGCCTACGCAATATGTTTTCTTTATACATCGAATGCTTATTATGCGAGTTCAGTATTTCGTATCTATTACACTTGTTGTATTTGCATTATTCTTAGAGATCAATAAAACAGTCATTGTTGTGATGGGAGATTGTCAAATAAATCCTAAACTGTTGGTTATATTCTAAGTACTTGTTAATATGTATTCGCTCATGTAGACGTCACTAGCTCTCTCGATAAGTCTGTAGCGGCATCAATGCCACCACATGAAAAACCAACGGAGCAAATCGACATCACAACAAAAAAAAACCGCGACCATCTATCCAACTAGCATCGAACTACTACGTCGAAATCCTGCATCGCGCAAGCAGAGTTGACCGTGCGATTTGAACATATACATCAAACCGAATATCAACTATAGAGCAGTTGCTCACCAGACACAACAACCGTCTGGACTGAGGATCCTCCCTTTACATTGAAGGAGTGCGAGACTTTACACTCTGTACCGCCTAACTCTATAAGTCGATAGCTATCGAGAGTGCCAGTGTCGTATCTTATTATGGTTTTGTATGAATTTATCTATTCACTTTAAGATAACACGGTCATATGCCAATTACATTTGTTAAAAACATGTTTTGTACATAAAATATGAATAAAATTAAATAAGATCCCTTTTAGCGATAAGGCCGCCCATTGCGTCACCCTATGTCATATTTTCCTCATGTATCTTTTCTGTAACTTATATGGTGTACATAATAAAGAGTATTCTTTTCTAAATAATAAATAATATTATTAAACGGAACTTAAGTGCAGCGGATTACATAATATTTACTTATTTGTTTATTTAATGTTTCATGGGCCCAAATATGTACCGAAGTGATTAAGTCCACTTTTTCACAGGTTTAGGCTTTTTCTACCAGTTATTTATCTTTTCAGATAACAGATACATGAGAGCATCTGTTACCGAACTACGACGAGTCCTGTATCCTTAGTATGTAAGTAACAATGAAATATGAGTACATGGCATTAATACACTAATCTCACAACAAGCGATGGTGGTTAATATCACCATTTATTCATTCGAGTTCTTTATTCTACAGTTTTATAAATTATCCCAAAAATAGTCCGTACAAGCTTAAAACGATTCTAAAATTGTTACTTACAACATAAAACATCCACATAGATTCGTCCCACAACCGGAACGTCCTAAATGACACGAAAAAGTACGGAAAATGCGCGTTTTGGAGCTGAGCCCAGTGGAGCATTTTTCAGATGTGCGTTCATTTAATTTAGGAGGGGTCCGCTGTCGATATTTAAATTTTTAAACGTCGCCCAGACAGGGACACGGGAGGCGCTGTACAACCAATTTGTGTACACAAATTTGTCAGCCCAGTAATGTATTTCTGTTATTATGATCTTTTTTAATATATTTTTTTAATTTGTCTACATCTTTCATAGGTACTTTTTTTCGATCTAAGTCGAAATTTGTGTTTACTTTGTTCAAAGAATTATAAAAGAGGAAATTGGAATAGTAAATTTTTAATTTATATTCTTCGTCATTAATATGTCCAATTTAAAAATAAATGTCGCTCAGCAACCATAAAAAATCTCATAAAAAAAGTACTGTAACCCTAAAAAGCTCGGTTAATAAACACGACAGATGATATAAACAAGCAAAATATCTGACACGGTAGCCACATGTCCACGATGAAATTAATAAATCTGACTAAATGGCTTGTTTAGCGGCGCGTGCGCACGGCAGGGGGCTTCGTACGGAACATGGATGTTTGATTATTATGCTGCATAAATAAACTTTACGCGTTACAATTTTGTTTCTGGTAGTTTGTTAATTAATATGTTCAAATAAATAACTTGTTTGTTTTGGCTTTTAATTCAAAAGATAAATATGTATTTATTTCAGTTTACGCTTCCTTTATCGTGATGATCCTTTCTAAATAATATCGTTCATGCTTACCTATTTTTTACTTGTCTAGGAAGTTAAAGATATCTTTCTTATCGTCAAGCAAATCTTGTATCGCAAAATCGCCTCTATTGTCCACACATCGTGAGAGTGTGCGCATTGGGGTGTTAATGCAAATTGCGGATTTAGCGTTATGGCGATTGCTATCTGCCGGCGCGTCGCAACCGGGATTTACTGTTCATGATTTATTACCATCGATGTCATAGACCAAACTATAAATATAAATAAAGCTTATTCATTACTCGATAGAAAATGCACAAAATATTTAATTTCAGCGAACCATTACGAGTTTCACGAACTTATGCATTTAACAAATATCAACAACGTTTCCGCATAAATAAATAATTAAGGAAGTTGGTAAATAAGCGTGCGGCCTCATTTATTATTCTTTATAAGGAAACAAAGGCGAGGGTTAGCCGTAATAAGGCTCCGGCACCTCGCCGGCTTATCTTTATTGCCTCCAACCCACGTAGAATAATAAATCGTTTTCATCAAAAACAAATACTCGACAGTTTTTGTCGGAGTCGAGCGAGCGGGTGGAGGGTGGCAATTTTCCACCCCCATAATACAATATTTTCCGACATTTTCCACGGGAATACAGCTTCGAATCGCTCGCTCGCAACCGGCAGGTTCCTTTAATGTGTATTTTTCGTCCAATCAGAGAGCGGCGAGAGTCTCGATATTACCTCAACTGTCACACATAAAGTGGAAAATATGGTCGGCAGATGTGGGGGGCGCTCGCGGGTGAGGTCGGGGTCGCGGGGGGGCTGCTTGCCAGTCGGCGCGCGTACGCGACGCTCCGGCGCGCCGGAAGAAACGCTTCGAACAGGTTTATAGCTTTTCTTTCAGCTCCACTCAGGTACGGGCCGTATCATAACAGGGAATAGCGGCGCGTGATGTGAACCCGTGATAAAATAAATGTCGAGATAGGCTTATGTATTGTACTGTTTATCTTAATAATGGCTGCCCGGAGAAAAGTTTAGATTAAACTTTGGCTTTTTGCAAAGCTTTTTTTTGCTTGGGTTTTTTAACGTAGACAATAAAACAGTTACATACATGTGTACAATAAATGGATACTGAAACATTTAATTTCTAAATAAATTTTAATTATTCTCCTTTATTATGATTGAAGCGAATATCATATTAGCATATCATACTTATAAACCATCTTCATCGAAACCCTTGGTAAACTATCACTCTAAACAAGACTTCCATGTTTAGTGAATATTAGCTGACTGATTCTGAGATTATAGAGTCATCGGTATACATTGTGTGAAAACAAAAAAGAATCATCGCAAAGTGTAAAGAAATTCATAGGAACTCAAAACTGTAAAACTGCTGAAAAGGAAGGCCGCAGCCTCACGCCGCCGAGCGGCGCGGGCGCGACTGCTCGCGACTGCTCGCGTCGAGCGTCGAGCGGCGGGTACAAATCGCGATTCATTTCTCATCGTAACTTTTTGTAGGTTCTTATCTGTTACACTTCACTTTTCATCATCCGAGGGGATTTATGTAATGCCTAGTCATTTCTCGGCGTCGAGGCGAGGCTTATCGGCGAAGCGCGAGCTGGCTTGATTGATGAGCGCGCAAAAATAAATGTTCAGTTAAATTATTCGATAAGTTGGAAACGGAAGTTAAACGGGAATTATCTTTGTCTTGCCCCTGAAGATTTCACGGTTGTAACTGTTATGCTGGGAGTGATTGATCGATTGAAGCTCCTTGCGTTCGGGTACTCGGGCCTATTTAGTCGAACAGCTTGGGGTGAAAAAATGAAGATGTGTACCTTCTGCATGTGATAAGGAGCGGTCGTTATCACGCGACGACTGCGGTTAGTAGTTGAGGTACAGAGTACCTACTGAAATATGACTGCGTATGTTTGTTTCCTAGTATTGCTGCGCTTTTTTGCCGATGTTGTGCAAGACGGGACTCAAAAAGGATATCGTGATAAAATGGTAGGTATAAATGAATGAATGGACAAATGAAACGTAGATGAAAACCCTGATTATCCTGAAAAAACTTTTCATAAACTTTGCAATGAGTTTTTACGAGAATGTTTCTGTAGGTTATAATTATAAAATGCAAATGTACAAAAGCATTAAAAATATTATTATAGCTGAGAATAATTCATTGTGGATGAATAAGAACTTCTAGAGCGAAACTGTCATGAACACAAAACCATAAATTCACAAATTAGTTCAACGATACTGCTTGTTCAAAATGAGTGGGTGACTCAATAAATAGCGTAATACTTGACCGCATCGCATCGGGGGAGCAAGGTAATAACTACCAAGTAGCAATATAGAATTAGGCATGAAAGTTAATGCCATAATTGAAGGCAATCAGCGCCCCTCGCGATGATTTATGTTCCTCCGCGCCACGCCGCGCCGCACCGCGCCACGCCGCGCCGCACCGCGCCGCGCAGCCCTCAGAACATTTACATCTTTCGAACATTTGCCGCGATTGCTACATGTACTCTGCTGCGGTGACGGAGAAGACCGTTATTAATAGCAGTATTCTTCACTCAATGAATGAAACTAAAGTGCGAAAACAAACCGTAACGTTTAGGCGTCTAATTTCCCAAATTGTGTTCTAGATTCTTAAATTGCATGCGGGACTGCAGCTGGTCCACTTAAAAAGAGCATTGCGGCTAATCTCGAGCGACACATGTACAAACAAAGTTTAATTGTGAGCGGTGGTGGAACGCTGGCGGCCCCGGGCAAAACCGATTACAGTCTTAGCGGCGCTCACCTTCGATTCCTGCACCACCCGGGCCCCGGGCCCCGGGCCGGGCCCCCACCCACACATATTCAATTCCAATCAATCCTGCCACACATATTTATATGTAGAAGTCGAGCGCGTGTTTTTATTGCGCACTGCATCGAATGACGGCCGCAAACATTGCATCCGCCTCCCTCGCCGCGTCGAAAAAACCTTTTATTTTTAATTTCGATTTTGATTTTTTCCGAGCGTGCCGTGTCGCTCCACTTTTATTTTGTTTCATTTCATAGCGCAGGGTGGCTGTGCGACAGATCGGAATTTCAGATATGTACAATTTAAAATCGTGTAAGTACGGTCAGCGTGCGGTGCGAGCGCTGGGCGGGCGGCTAGCGGGCGAGGGCGGGCGGCTCCCGCTAGACTGACGCCTGTCGGTTTGTTTTCTTTGCTTTTTTACGAATTCTATTTTCATTTGATTGCATTTGAATTTCCGCCGCCAATATCCGCTAACTAAACACGATTAATGCGGAGCGGAGATGGACAGGCGGAGGCAGCGCGCGGCGACGGGGCGCGCGCGGGACGGCGGCGGGGCGGCGGCGGGAGCGTGACGCTCTGTCGGGGTTTTGTCGTTTTATATTAGAAGCCAGCTAATTTATTGCAAACTGCGCTACGGGAATCCTCTTATAACATTGAAGGCGACTCGGTATTAGTAACATTATTTACACAGCTCCAATTGAGAGTGCAAGCCAAAGAATACATTAAATTATTTTGCACTGCGCACCCTTGAACTCGATAAAACTCACAAGAACATGACTTATATTATTTGAAATGGAGAGCAAAAATTATTAATAAACATTCAGAAATATTAGCTTCGGTGCACAATAAATAAACATCTCAAATTTTTATTGTTTCGTAGTCACAGATCCAAATGCAATCTAACCTATCTAAATGAAAGTCTAGGACCTGAAGGAGGATAGTAATATTGTATGTATAGATTTTATGTATAACTTACTTAAATGTTTGTATTTTTATTCTCCATATTGCACCTACCACTATTTGTCTCTGTATAACCCAAAGGTAGACTGGGCATTAAGTCCGCCTCTGTACAATTGTGTGCCTAAAGTGTTAAATAAATAAATAAGGAGGACATGCTGACTTTTTATCAACAAACTACGCCAGCCAAGCCGTAGTCAGAAACTAGTACATACCTCATAAAATTTAATTTTATGTAGAACTTATAAATGACGAGACTTTCTAATTTCATTTCAAAACATTTGTCTCAACATCCGCCTTACATAATGAAGGGCATTATAAATGCAAAAACGATGCCTAGACTGGGCATCGAATCGATCACGGCGTTCCGTTATTGGGAAACTTCTCCACAACACGAGCCTTGATTAAAAGTATGCAAATTTTATTACACGGAGCGGGGAGGGTCACCTCTACGGGCTGGAAGGGCCAGCACTCGCATGACTCTCACTTTATATGTCTTGAGGAGGCTTCTATAATATTTTGTCAGGATATAAGATTTATAATGATGATTGAAACTAGTGTTGTAAATGGGTCATCGTCGTCGGCTTAAGAATATTTTAGATAGGAAAAGTAAAAGAGATAGGTACTACAATTAGGTGCATAAGTTGACCTAGGTACGAACACAACATAGGTACTTCTTGTTTATATTAATCGCCAGAGCGGGTGATCGTCGTGTATATCTAATAAATAATTCGCAGCAACGTGCAGCAGTGGGGTTTTGTTTGTGTCAAATTGTAATTTATTGGTTACCCGGATCGACTTGGATATTACACCAGGAGGTCCGCCCTGCACACCCCCCTCCGCTTTCCTCATCCCTCCCGTCTTCCGTTCGATGAAAATTTTATATCACCGTGTCGTCGTTACGTTACGTCATTCCGTTTTTTCTTGCCCATGACCAGCTAAAGCGATCTTTTGATTAAATTAAGGGGATCAACAGGGAATTTTTACACTGATGGATAGGTTGACACAGCGTTTCAAGGAACATTGCCGGAATTTATATTGGGTATAAGTGATTGAGCGTAAATTTGTCTTTGTATAATTTATACAGTTAATAAACATTAGCAGAGACCTCCTCCGATCGAATCGATCAGGATATCGCTTCTGTTTTACATTTATTATAAGAAGGGATAGTTTGTTTAGTTGCGAAACTGTAAAATGAAAATAACTTTGTCGTGGAAAATATTATTGAATCCAGGGACAGCCAGTTGGACAGAACAGATTGCTGTTTAATCAAATAGGATACAATAAAAATAAAATAAAGTCTGGGATACTTGAATAAAGACTGTATAAGGACAATGTAAGTAAACATTTAACGTACACAAAATAAAACAAACAACACAGTGTAATATAAGCCAGGGAACCTGCAATATAACATTAAAAAAGTATAGTGTAGATTCGGAGTAAAACATGCGTCGTCTATTTCGTTGCTCGTTTAACAAATCTTAATAAAAGATAGGTCAAAAATTGAAACGATACAAAACTATTTTATAGATCATAATTAACACAGGCACTTATAATATAATTGATTCAAACTCAATGATTAAAAAAAAAACTGGCCACGTGCGAGTCGGACTCGCGTGCAAAGGGTTCCGAACCAATTTATTTTTTTAACATGTTATTTTAACCCTACACACTTCTTATAGGTTTTCCTGTAATATTTATGTATAGAACTATTATCTGCATTTTTACTACTTTAATTACTACTATGATTTTTGACTCTCTGTACGTGTTCGTAAGAAGTTACTGTAAGTGCAGAGAGTAATTGAAGTTAAATAAATAAATAAGCCCTTTCATTTGATATGTCACACGATATTGACCAAAGATTTTTTTTTTAAATTTTCTGGTTTCCCAAAAGTGAACCCCATACTACAAATTTGATAATTTACGCGTCCGTGTTTGGGTCACAGAAGTCCATATGTATACCAAATTTCAACAGAATCGGTCCAGTGGATCCGTAGAAAACTGGCTTGCCAGACGGACGGACAGACAGACATCCGAGTAATCCTATAAGGGCTCCGTTTTTTGTTCGGAATCCTAAAAATAAAAACAAAACGCAAAAACAAACAGTAGCAGCCCAAAATGAATCTGATAAATACCATGAATATGATGATGTGTGCAAACATAGTCCATCTATTATAATAACAGGATGACTATCCCATTGATACCCAAATATTTGTCCGGGTCACGACCCGCGACCCCGCCACCCCACCCGTAAGTAAAAATAGATTCGCCCCAACTAATCATTGCAAATTTTTGACGCACCGTTACAATACACCATTGTGTTCAGAGAAGGGGCAGTTTGAACTATTGTCGAACGGACATTAACGTTAATGTGTGGATTTAAATGAAACAAAAGTTTTATTTGTTAGTTTTATTTTTGTGAATTTGCGATGACTGTATCGTATCGTATGTCGTCGAATGACAGTTTTTTAATTGCTTGACTATTTTACTTAACTACTAGCTTCTGCCAGCGGCTTCGCCCGCGTGATCCCTAGGGAACATTCTACCGGGATAAAAAGAAGCCTATGTCCTTTTTCAGGCTCTGGACTATATGTGTACTTAATTTAAATCGGTTCAGTAGTTTTGGCGTGAAAGCGCGACAGACAGACAGAGTTACTTTCGCATTTATAATATTAGTAAGGATGTAGGTCTTTTACAATTGTTATGGGTAGGTAATTACGATTTTTTATATATTTATTTTATACGTTACGAACACAAACATACAGAAGCTATTGAATATAAACTACTAAGAGATTAATTCCGCTTCTGTACGTTACGATATGTTTCAACTTTTACGGGAATGATTGTGTGAAAGTCGAAAATAATGCCATCAAAACAGGCTCACGAGATAAAAATCTAGTATCTTATGTCAATTCCAGGACATGATCTACCCGTGTGCAAAATCACACTCATACCTATATCTCACTTTCTCATGTATCTCTTTTGTGTAATATTAATTAGGATTATATTGAGGAGCTTGTGGCCAAACAATAATGTATGATGTCCAAATAGAATGAAAATACAATAATAATTATTAATAGAAATTAAGAGAGCGAGAATAATGGATGTATAATATGTGTAAATATAAAAAAAAACTGGCCAAGTGCGAGTCGGACTCACGTGCAAAGGGTTCCGAACGAATTTTTTTTATACATGTTATTTTAACACTATAGACTTCTTATAGGTTTTTCTGTAATCTATAGGTAAAGATCTATTATTTCCATTTTTTTTCAAAATTGTATGCTCAGTAGTTTCGGAGATAAGGGGTTGGGGAATGGTCATTTTTCGTCTAATCTCTTGAATAACTACAAAACCATTTATTTTAAAATTATAAAAAAATATAATTAAAACCCTCACAGTAAGCCTTTCATTTGATATGTTGATATTGTACCTAATTTTTTTTTTAATTTTCTAGTTTGACCCCCAAAAGTGACACCCATACTAAAAAAATAATTATTAACGTAACGTGTTTGGGTCAAAGTCCAAAAGAATCGGTCCAGTGGATCCGGAGAAAACTGGCTGTGACAGATGGACAGACACACAGACACCCGAGTGATCCTATAAGGGTTCCGTTTTTTGTTCGGAACCCTAAAAAATACATACAATAATAATAACCATCTACCGATGTCATTGCCGGTTTCATTGACAAACGATCGAACGTGAGGGAGCAAGCGGTAAGCAATATGGTCGACTGTCAAAATTAAAAAAAAAACAATAAATATACGTCAATAAAACAAAACAGAATGCCGTAAAATTTTAGCATCTCACATAACTTTTCAGTATATCAAAAAGAAGTGGTTCTATTGAATAGTTGCGGACTGTGAGGTGTAGTGTTTTGTTGTGTACGTCGCAAGAAAGACATGGAATTTAAAGGCGCCAATTTTAGCTTCGTTCAGACCTTGGGTAAGTTCATGTGGTGGTCTCCTTTTGAATGCGTTGCTTGAACTTAGAACAAAATGTTGGTACATTTAGTTCTAAGTTCAAGAAACGCATCATTATCCCGTATTGTAGAACGAAACGGCGGAGGCAAGTCGTTTCGGCAACGAGAAGCAATGAATTTGAAAATTTCGCAGTATGCAGCAGTTCTATGGTGCAAGGTCAAGAAAATTTAAGCAGAAGCTCTTGTTTTGACTTTGTTCACATCACGCGACCAAGTCAATTTAATATAGGGATAGTCATTGATATATAAAAACCCAAGATACACACTCAGCATCTCAAAAACGTCCGCATAAAACAAGCGAACAATTCAGTCTCGCATCGCTCGCCATACTGCACTGCTTTGTAAAAACAACTTTAAGCGATCCGTGTAAGGTTGAATTTGTAAAAAAATTGTTTATAGTATAACTACACACAACTCACACATGACACTTGATACATGTCAGTTTTTGACGACAGTTTCGAGTGTTGCATTTGTTCGAGACTGTGCATCTTGGGTTTTTTATATATCAATGGGATAGTCTGTTTTTTTAGTGAGAATTATGCTCAAGACTAGGCGGCAGTCAGATGTTTCAGACAAAAGACAGCTTTCTTCTGTCTGACATTTATCGTTATTTAAAAATGGAGTGTATGTCTCTCCCAGATTTCACATAACATCTGGGGGAGACATTGAAACAAAATCTCTTTCAAGCATGCTGAGTTATCTTGATCAGCTTTTTGCTTCTACCAAGTAGTTGCGCACAGCCTCCATGAGAGTCTCAAAATGCAGTTGCTCCTGATTTGAGGAGCAACTGCAATCCAAGATAACTTCCTGCACTCTTGGAACAACCGCCAATCCTCAAGTTTAAAATGACATTACTCATTTTCTCAAAAATAGAATAGGATACTTTTCATACCGTGAATATGTTTCCTTGGGATAATTTTTAACTTCCACGTAAGCGGAGCCGCTGTCGTAAGCTAGTGAACTATTATATATTATAAATAAGCTAGTTTCTCTTACGTATCTCACAAACATCGCCCTCATAGTACGTCTCGGACCCAAGGAGAAGTTACTTGAGCATCGCGTAGTCGTTAAGCTGCGAGAGGAATTTGTCGACTTAAGCTAATTTTACTTTAACTCGTCCAACAACTTATAATAGAGTAACTTTTGGATTAATCTATTTTTCATCAAAGACCAGTACAATAGTTTGAGTGAAGTAAAGGTACAAGTTTTTAATAGGTCACACGGGAGGTCACTGATGAGGTATGCCGATCAAATTGAATTCGTGGTTATGGGACATGCGCCAGACTATCATCCATCACAACCAGATGGAGCAAGTGAAAGAACAAACTTCATGTTCATCACGGCCGTTTGCAAATTCATCATTGTGTGTCGGTGAATGAAACAGGAAGTTCGTTGCAGGCATCCGAGCACAAGTAGTGGCCATGTCTCAGTCGAGACATTCGGTAGGTAGAGGTACTTTTTTATCCGAGTGACCCGCGGGTCGCTACTCCCGCTGATAAGCAGTAAATTGCTTTTCTTTCCATTTCTTAAATAACCGCCCGCCCCCTCCCGCGCCCCGACACTAACGCCCCTGCTAAAAGATACGCTCGAATCTCGCAATATTCTTTTACAACTCCTAAGAAAAGTTTAATTACAAACCTGCTTAAAAAGGGCGAAGTCGCGTTATGTTCTAATTATTGTACCAACAATAAAAATACGCAAACGAGTGTATTATACAATTAGACACTTCTCCCCGATCGTTAAAAGGGAAATTTAAATGGAATTTTTATGTCCAGCAATTAAGGATAACGTCGGCGTACTAGACATTTTTGTAATTACAAAAATAAGATTCTTGAAATGTAGCGTGAAAAAGAATTAGGGCGAAGTTCGCGGAAAATACTTTGGACGCTACAAGTTGACAGATGGGATAAGTGAGAAATGTTAAAAACTTGTTTGCTATTTAAATGAATGTCGCAGGGTAATTTAAAACAAGAATATCCTAGTCTACTTGACGCTATGTCCAGGTATTTTACTAATGCACCTAAATAAATTAGTTGCTTCATCAATTAGGTACGTAATAGCAGTATGTTATGAATGTTGTTTTGAATTCCAGTGATATAGCATCGCTCTGTGGACGTTGCATAAAGAATGTGTAGTTAGGTAGTAGATCGGAACTTGGGGCATACGGAGCGTCGGTGCTGGTGTATACATGAAGATGGAGAACGGTTAAGAAGCCCGAGGGAGCGGCGGATTTATCGCCGCAGCGGGCTGACGAGCGCCCGCGCCTGCCCGCGCCGCGCCGCGCCGCTCCGCCCGCTCGCGCGCTGATTTATACCGCGCAATCTCGCAAAACTTACTTCACATTTAAATTTTCAAACTGTCTAAGCTGCTCTTAACGTCGACCATATTATCTCATTCGATCGCCTATAAATTTTATGAGCTGACTCGCCTTTGTCGCATTTTAGCTTTGACTTGAATTAATAGTCTGAAGGGACCGTATGCTCTTTGTTTTTATAGCTCCGCTTCAATTCAACTCAAAAATATATGACCGATCAATAAAACGTACCGCCACTGACCCCTGTGAGGTCGATATCGGACAAATCATTGCATGTAGCAAGCCTACTTGTTTCTTATACTAACTGTTTCGCGTGCCAGTATTAAGTAACTGTTATTGTGCTGGGATTTACGAAATGAACAAATCTTGGCGCCTGTTATGAATATCTAATATAAATTTGTAATTCTCTGAGTGTGACACCGATGTTTGTTGCCACAGCCGTCTCGAGCAAACACTCGTCCTGTACCACGACACTGTACCCCCGTACCCTCGCGAGCGCGCGACAAGTTTTCGTCCAACCAGTTCACATTCCTGACGATAACACCCCTTTGATTAAATCTCGTGGACAATCTTGGTACGGAGTCCATCGGCGCCACCCCTCTCATAATTTAGTTTGAAACTTTTTAATTAGCTTTATATTTGTGTTTGCAGATTGAGACTTCGTCTCTCAGTTAGTCATTCGGGTGACTGCGGTTTAGAAGTTACATTATTAATAATACTGTCAAAGTTGTATTTACTTGATGTTATGTTTTGTAACCACGATTTTCTCTTTTTGTTTTGATTTTACAATCAAATGGTGGGTTATAAAAACTAGGTAATTTCTGTCACTGAAAAGATAGTTTACATCATCAATTAGAAGAAGAAAGAATAAAGAAGAAGACGAAGGTTTCAGTAAAAAATATGTTTGAGCTGAACTATAATCTGTAAAATACTTAAATACTTGACAAAATTGAACGGTAAGTGCCTCAGAAAAGGTAGGTCCGCCAGACGCAATGAGCAGGTTGATGGCCAGCAAGAAATTAATTTGTCTAGGTCATCATTATTTTAGCCCCCTAAAGTCCTTAAAAGCGACTTTGACTGCGATGTTTACTATAAAAACTTAATCAATCAATGTTTATAAACTCTAGATTTTAAACTATTAAACTCATATGAAGTTTGAAAAAGTTTAGTAGCTACTTACTTCAGTACGTGTCTTTACTTATTTTAAATATCTAGAATATTTTTTAATAAGTGCCTATCAATCGTGTATCTTGTTTTATTTTTTTTAATAAATGTGTATAATTTTTGGCCCTATTATTTGCAATGCTGACATATTAATTAGATACATATCTTTACCTCAGTAACTTTGTTCATAAAAATCTCCGTGATGTGACGTAGTATGCAAAAGGATGTGTGTAACATTTGTATGTGGAGCGGCTGGGTATTGTGTGTGGTTACCGTTGTCGCTAGTGCATGACCAGAATCTGATGAGACCAAACTACATTTTATCCGTCCACAAACATACCTGGCCTCTTGTCTTGTTACTCGCCGTAAATGTGATTTACGACGTTCAACACAAATATTGGAATACGTCTTGTTGGTTTGTACCGCACTAATTAGATAGGCTTGGACTATATTCAAACTGAATATTAATGAACCAATACCAATTAGACGTTGTTGGTGAACTCAAATATTCGCTAGAGGCACCTAAATACATTAATCAGTGGAATCTTTATCTAGGATTCGTGATTGCAACACGTTACTCACTGAGAAAGTTTTATTTATGTCATTCTCATAAGCGTTTAACGCTTTCCCTGTCCAGTCTCCCAGCAATCCTTTGAATTACCTAAGTAAATATTTTATAAGTATATTACATTTACTTTTTCAATAAAAAAAATGTCACTTACATATTGTTTAAATGAAATTAGATTTTACCATCAAAGAAAAAGCATGACCGAGCAAATTAGAAAATTATTTCTAATCGGAATAATGTCGTATCTCTAATTATAATCACCATTAGCAATATCTATCTCACATTCACAAAGAATGATGTCATGCGATTTGTTAAGCCAAAAACTAAATGTAGCCCCAGTGAAAGAGAGGATGGCATATCAGTATCAGATGTATGTACTTACCTAATTCAATGTTTGATCTGTGTGGGGCGAGTTTTGATGGTAGTTTTCGCAGCAATATGAGTTTGACATACTGATTAAAAAACTTTTAACAAAAAAATTTTACACAGACTTCCGAAATTACCTTAAGTAATTTTTTGTAAAAGGTTTATTATTTTTTGCTTTTCGGTTTTTTCGGAGGTTTATTTTTTTTTGTTAAAAAGTTTTTATTTTATACTTTTTTATGGCTATTAATAAAATTAATTATTTAATTATTTTGTATATAATGCTTAAATATTTTTAGTACCTTTAAAATAGCTACCTATCTTACTTTAGCTATTAACTGTTATATAATCCTACTTTAATTATTACTTGTTGTATAATATAAATACTTAAAAAAACAGGCTTTATTTACCCACATGGGTAGGACTACAAAAATGCTACACAACTCTGCACTAAAATCTGTGATTGAACAATAAATCACCCTTATTTCCCCTCCCCCCCTTAGGGGAGGATTTTTTTACGAATTTATGTGGGACCACTTTCGAGCTATACCCTTTCCAATAAAAAAAAATGATCAAAATCGGACTACACTGTAAAAAGTTATGCGTGTTCATACATAAGAAAATATATAGGTATACGTCGACTTGAGAACCTCCTCCGTTTTTTCGTCGGTTAAAAATATACGTTATTCATTAATTTATTCATAAGTTTCTCAACGACATAAGAATATATTTAAAGTATTTTAGTAATTTAAATAATTAGAATTCAAAAACGTAGAGATAAACTTAATAATTACTGAAATTATTAGATTAAGGATATAGCTTAATGCGAAAATTTTAAATGTGTTTTCATGTCATGGGAATAGGATAATAATTCATTTCCCATTTTATTTTTAATTTAGTGGTCGATTTATGAGTTGTATTTGTTCAGATCTTATAAGTATATTGGTAGGCAAATGAGTCTCATAACATATTAATACTTTTCTAGCTGCCGGCGCTTGCGCATGTTTACAGACGCCTTTCGTTTTCATTTGGTTTATGGTAAGCTGAAAAAATAACTTTCATGGGAAAAAGTAACACTAATACGTCTCCTTACATACGTCCAACATTGGCTCAATGTAGGTACCAATGTTGTTAAAAGATATTTCAAACACAGAACACATGGCCACGATTTATTTAGCTCGGCAAGGGTGCAGGGTATCATTGCGGCGTCATTTCATGCACGGCTGGCAGTGTTTGTAGAACGCATGACGCACCGTACTGCTACACTGATTTCTCTCTATGAGCTACCCTTTGCGATGCGACGTACATTCATTTAGGTGAATGTGATGTTGCTAGTGATAATGTAAAGATTTGAACTCACAACTATTGTGAGGGTAGTGTATGTACTAGTATATGAAAAACTACTTTTATTTTGACGAACTTTTTTTTTATAATGATTATTTTTATAATGACTTTGCTCTATATAATACATTTTTTTATACTTTATATTTTTTATTTTTCAATATGTTTTTTTTTAATTTAATTTGATTCTAGCCTAAAACCGTCCTCTACCTTTGTAACAAAATTCATCAAAAACGGTTCAGCCATTTAGGCGTGATAGCTTAACAAGTTAACTCACCTTCGCATTAAAATATTAGTTAGGATATTATACAACCATGATGGTAATTCCGAAATTCATAGATATTTTGTTAGTTCTTATTCTTTTACTTTTAAGGGCCCATTTGACAAAACCTCTGTATTGCCATGGACCCCCAACTTTTTGGAGGTAAAAGGAATATATTTTAGGATTATATATTTTTTTTGAGACTGCAAAGCTACTCTTGTCTGGATTCAGTGCTGCTCAAGGCCAAACGCCTGCCAATACTGACATCCAAACGATGTGGGTGCATGTTTTTAAATTTATCAGTAGCGCCGAGAACCTCTGCCCTGGATACGTTTAAACATTGTTTTTTTGCTCTTAAAAATATGTTTTCGAATTAATTTTTAATGGCTCAGATATAAAATCATCCAAGTTATCATTTTATTGCATTTATTTATTATACAAGGTTCAATTTATGCAGCCGAGCAAATATTGCATTATGGCTTCGTGGACCACTTCATGTGTTACCAGGCACCACAAGTGGCCCGCGGACCACTGATTAAGAACCACTGGACTAGAGCATCTAGAACAAGTAACATTCTATCAGCAATAATGTATGGGATTGAATTAAAAAAAGTATATTATACTTAACATTTTGGCATTTCGAAAATCATTATCATTGACGAAATGCCACTTTGTTTAGAGCCAAACTACGTACTACATGTACTATGAAAATCAAAATGTATGTGGGCCATGTAAATAATTTTGTGTCAATACGGAACCCTATTACTAAGCCTCCGCTGTCCGTCCGTCCTCCGTCTGTCTGTCAGCGAGTTCTATCTCAAGAACCGTAATAGGTAGACAGTTGAAATTTTCACAGATTGTGTATTACTATTGCCGCTATAACAACAAATAATAAAAATTAAGGTTTACGGTACGGAACCTTTCGTGGGCGAGCCGACTCGCACTTGGCCGGTTTTTTTTTGTTCTATTTAGTGTGTGTAGACAATAATAATAATAGCTATCATATTGTATGCAATTTCGCACAACCAGAGTGAAGATCAGGTTATGAATTCCAAAAATCCGTCAACTTGACGACACTGGAGAAATCTCAAGAAAAAATATTTTTGGAATAATAAAGTTAAATACTTTATGGATGTGATAACAATCGACCATCGCTGCGACTTCGACCTCGGTAGGTATCAGTAATAGTCAGCGAGCGCCTAGTTACGCACGTGCAGCAAACTCTCATGTTCGCAACTTTTAACTTCAGTGCCTCGTATGCTTGATATGTTTTCGTCCTATGCTTGTTATTTACTGTACTCAAAATAATGATCAACGGCTGACGTGAAGTTCAAGTTCAATTTACATTTATTTACTCTATGTTTATTGCAATAGACGAAACTATGTAAGAAAAAAAATGTTTAAAATTCATCTCTCTACAAATGAATAAATCTAAATATAAACAATAATATCTAAGTTTCTTTAATCTCCTAGTTTCCATGAATTTACAAGTTTTCAGTTGTAGAAACAACATAAAGTGTGCTCGTTTGGAACGAGATCGAAAAGGTGCGACATGCTTCAAGATCAGTAACACCTTCAAGCGTGTCATCCCAAATGAAGCATACACTTGAATCTTTTTTTCAGGTTTTAAGTACATTATTCCAACATAAATAACAATTTACAGTACGAGCAATTAAGCATTCCCTGACTAAGTATTGGATGAAATTAATCGAAGTTCGGATTACGGCCACCGGGGCTTTAATCTGCTCAGACGGTATCAGGGCGCGGACTTGTTATCTGTTTAATGTCTGGTAAACAACGGGATCAAGGGATAAGGAACGTCCTTTCATACGGTACTGGCCCTCTGGCGTCTGGATTAGTGCGCCTTCCACTGACGAAGATTGCCGCTCACGTATTACATTTTACGCGAATGTGACTCTGTATGTCTCTTTGTGCAGACTTCACATGTTCACCATAAAATAGCGAGTATTCTGTTTTAGTAACATAGTCTATTTCGTGAACGAAGGCGAGGCGATTGGCAGAATACCCTCTGAACTCCGAAATCACGTTCGTATCGAAGTGCTGTTAGGTCTGCCTAAACAATTAGAGAGTGGGGCTCAACAGGCTTCGGTGCGTAATCGCGCCGACCCGAACAGTTGGTGAACTCGTAATTGTCCACCGGATGAGGCAGGCGGCAGCGTCTCAATCGGTGTCGACTTAAGACTCCATGCAAATTCAATTTCGTGGCCAAGCCAACCTACACGTAAGGCCAACCGAACATATTATTGCTGGATTTATCTTTATTGCAGCCGTAGAACACTCCAACTAAGTTCGACTGTCGAACTTGCGCCATTAGTGAAGACACCGAGATACAGGATTGTTTTGGTAGGGGCGGAGTTGTAAGTCTTATTGCTTTTAGTGCCAGCGTAGGGCCGGATTGTTTAATCTAAGGTGTTGTTTTGGGGTTGGATCTTGGATGGGTTTGTGTATTTTTTAAGGATGAACTTCTGAAGTACCTATCTAAATCTAGATAAGGAAAGTAAGAATTTAAATAATATTTTTTATTGTTAGGATTATTTTCTGTTATAATTATTTATCGACATGCCTAATAACAAAGATATCACCGAAGGTACCTGCTTTTCACGTCCCATCTCGGTCCTCGAGTGCGTATACTTCATCGGGTTTATCCGAAATCGCCTGTATTATAAATATTGTACAAAAAGACAGGATGTTTACAGTGTTATTGTCAACTGAGATTCAATTTAAAATAAAATAGAGCGACAAAAAGTATCAGCGAGTGCGTCGAGTACCTCACTGTTATGACATAATGCGCGCAATACCAAACCATAATACGGGAGACGCATAAAAAGACATCGCTGCCGACCTCGACAAAAGTAGACGTCACGAGCTAATCCACCCGTAAAATGTCCCAAATCGGTACAAAAAGCAGCCGACAAAAGTGTTGTTGTATAAAAGTAAAATGAAATTTAATAAACATCGAACAATGGGACCGGTTGTAGATATTTTGTGAAGATAGTGAATGGGAGATAAGCTGGCAAAAGGTTTGCAGGCACCGCGTATGTTTGATGTCGCCTCTCGTCGCCGGAGCGTGAACGGTTTAAGAGCAAAATTGCACGAACGCTAGTGGCATCTGTTAACTGAGCACTCCGCACAAATAGATACTTTTAATTTTGCAGATGGAATGTCATTGAACGACTGCTATTCAATAAAAAAATCTGTTGAACGAGTTCTACATTTCTAGATGGAAATATTTCAATTTACGATGCAATCAAAACATAAAATTAAAAGAAAATCAATAATTGAATTTAATTGTTTTTATTAAAATTTTTTTGTACTGCCATAAAACTGACGAATGATTATGACGTTTAAACAGAACAAAGCATGAATGGGGTACAAAAATTCGTCATAAATTATAATTTGGCAGAAAATATTTTGTTTTACAATCGTGATCATTGACAACATACCTCCACTGACGAGTACCGATAGGTAAGCCTTCTGTTCGTATGGAGTTTGCTTTCCGTTTTCCAGCTTTTGGTAACTGAACATAATTTTCCTTAAAGAACGAGAGTAGTGCGAGTCAATGATAAAAGCTCTGCAGCAAATAAACTAGTTCCGATAATTTCACCCAGATAATATCGCATATTATTCGCGGAGCAGTGGGTAGCGTTATCATACACCCACAATTATTATCCATTAACCGTATTAGGTTCGATATGGTGGTTGGTCTACATGGATGTTGATAGATTTTTATTAAGACCAAGTTCCGCTTTCAACTGAATATTGTCTTTGAATAATCATGGTTTTAAGTTATTGTTATGTAGCTACTTTGTGTACACGCTATTGACACTAATATTTTTTATTGTTTTAATTGAATTCATTTAAAACAATAAAAAATAGTGCGATGAGTCATCTTGCCTGTATATTCATTGTTACAATTTTTAAGGTTAATTAGAAAGATTAAATGATTCATCGATGAAGTCCAGAAAATATATGGAAAAACAGAAATTTTACTGAATTACACATTCAGTAATACGTTTAACAGATACCTATAATGATAGCTGTAATCATTCTCTTTAGCAAATAAAATAATTAATTTCGTTCAAATCGCGCAATCATCCCAGAAGTGTATTAGGAGATAAGTATCAAACGTTTCTATTTAACTTCTCTCCCGGGCGGAAATTCCCCGAGCGCCATATTGAAATGTTTATAATTAAATTACATAAAGACGAAGAAAATTAATTTCACAGTGCGAAGTGGCGAGCGCCGCGCCTCGCTCGCACAAAAGCGGAAGCTGGCTCAAAGGAGCCGGCAGCCTCCGCTCGCGAATTTAATTTTCTAGATGTTTTTGGAAATTGCCGAGGAGTTGAATAATCACGTTATAACTTAACGGTATTAAATTTTATACGTTAAAGTGTTAATATTTCATTTTCAAGTTTAATTTAATTAATTCCAAAGTTAGGATTCGTTGGAATGGCGGCAGCGAGGACGGCTTTCGGTGATATTTCTGAAGACACTTATGACTTATTTATGCTGATGAAGTCATTGGCTAGATTACTAAATAAATAATGAAAACTTACATTTAGATTTAAGTAGTTCACACAATGAGTATACATACTTTATACTTATTTAATTCGTTGAAGGATGTGAAAATGTTACCAAGGCACACTGGCACTAAAGGTGCTTTGGCACTCAAGGTGGAAACGTTATAGGTAGGTACATACCTAAGTTTTAGTAGTAAGTATTACTAATTTCAGCACAACTCTCTTAGTAGGTAGATGAACTAACATTGTCTCAATCAGATTTTTAGTAAATCTTAAAGAATCAGAGTTCTACGACTTTAATATCGCGGAAACTTACATGTGTAATGCGTTTTTTTTTTATTCACACAGAGCCTAAACTGATCACAAAATATCTCAAGACCCATCTCGACAGTGCTCTCCGTGTGTAGCGACTTCCGTGAGCTGGCAGCAGAGCGCCTCGCGACGAAACAAATTGATGTACCTAAATAATTATTAATGCCTCACGAAATTTAATTGGAAAAGTTGAATTTGTATCGCGCTCACGGCGTAGGTGAGCGATTTGAGTCGCGACGCGCCTGCGACTGTTTACGAGATAATTAATCTCAAAGTATTTACTGCTTTAATCGAGGCACTCCCGGGCCCGCCTGATGGGGAGCGAATAACTCGCGTATGTAATAATGTTGCCTCTCATGTCGATACGTCTATCTACAATATTACATTGTGTAAATACGGCTAGTGTTGTAAGTGTTGCTATTTACTTGATGTGAGTTTTTTCCTGGTTCCTTGTAACTAGTCTTATATTCCAACTATTTCTTACTAAGTTTGAATTTTAGTCTGCTCATTCAAAAATTTAGGTAGAAAATCTCTAAACTGAAAATGCACTTTTCCATAAAAATATAGAGAATGTTAGTCTTCGTAATTAATTTATGCTATTTTCCTTATTTCTATCTCCTGTTGCTAGGAAAACATACCTGCATACTGCTAATAAGTAAAAGGCCATGTTTTAATCATCATAAAATAATTCAATCTCAATCTATAATTACATGGAACTAATCAAAATCACGCCAACGTTTCCTAAGCAATTTTCCTTCATCTATTCGATAACAGGTGGCGCTAGAAGTATGGTGTGCGCTGGCTTGCTACGAAGTTTTAGTTCTAAGATTTGCCGTAGCCCAGTGGCGCCACTCTCTAAGTAACTTTGCCGTTACAATATCAATGAATTATTTGAGAAAATGCTTAGGTATTAAGTATGACATTTTCATATTATGATAAAAAAAATATATGATTGCGTTAATTATAAATAAGATATGAATTACACGAGTCAAAGTGCGAAATTAGTGTTGTGTAGCAGTGGTATCACGATGTGGCGTTGTACTGGCACTCGGCAGGGTTTGTTTGGCATGGCACAGCGCATGGGCCGTTTAAGCTAATTAACAATAGATCGAAACCGACTGCAGCAACAATGAAAAACGAAGAATAAATGTCAATTTCACAAACGACGAGGAGGGTTCGGCTTTAAATCGAATTCCGTTTAATAATAGTACTGCGTTAGAGTTGAATGCACTCTTGATAGTGCGATAGTTTATTGTATTTTAAACGTTGTGTTATTAGAATTTTTTGAACATAATGAGCAATTTTATGGTTTTGGGAGGTCGGACAAACTTGAAATGTTATATTTTTAAGTACGGTAGAAAGATGTTTTTTTACGACGTAAATCAATTTAGGAGTAAATATTAAAGATTTTTTTTATGCCTTTTATGTAAGGCTAAAGATTATTTATATGTTAAAACATATAAATAATCTTTAGCCTTACATATTCCTGCTTATTCAAATATTCAGTCAGCAATTACCAATAGGATGTGTGCAATAAGAAAAAAATAAACGGGACTATTTAATTAAAGTTCCGAATCCTTTATAACGAGAAGAGAAAATGTCGCAGAGAATCGGATGGCATTTTTAAAAAGCTCGCTACCACAAAATAAACCATGGGCTATTTAGTGTCGGAATAGAATCGGATGAGTCCCCTTGACCGTGGACTCCGATAAGGATCTGCTCAGTGAATTCGTTCATTTGAAGCATAAATGAGTCGGAATTGGTGAAAAATCTCGTCGAGAAAGCGAGTGCTGGGTTAGTCGCACGTAGGTACTTATACAAGCAGAGTTTGAGTGTTACTGCATGTGCTTTTCATTACAGCAGAACGTTTATTTAGGCTATGTTCTGTACTTATAAGTTAGTTGCCCCTGACTAACTATCAACGCACAGATAAAACGACTAAGTCTACAATACTGAAATTTTGAATATAGGTTTATTTTATAACGTAGCCATCCGCTAGGAAAGGATTATTGGAAATCTCTCACTATATGGGGGGGGGGGGGGTTACTTGTATATTATATTATATGATATTGATGTAGAAAGATAGAATAAGGATATATAAATACTATTGGTAA
The DNA here is from genome assembly GCA_947578705.1 of Lacanobia wlatinum. NCBI lineage: Eukaryota > Metazoa > Arthropoda > Insecta > Lepidoptera > Noctuidae > Lacanobia > Lacanobia wlatinum. The sequence goes on along the minus strand of OX388028.1, from coordinate 13,198,911 downwards.
ACTTCAACGGACATTGTCAAATATCTATTTATTCGTGTATTTGTACAATTTGATCTCATACCCAGATTCATCAAAGCTAAAAGAGTTGTTTGCTGCTTAGAAGCTGTTTAAAAGAGGATTGGTTTAGCGACAGCAAACTAGTCAGGCAGACGCTTATGCCAACAACCATAGTTGCTAAACAATATGAAGGTGATATTATTCGTAAAATGTGAATGAGAATTTTTAGTTATGATTTCCAAATTCCAATTACAAATAAAATACTATAGTTAGTAAAAAAGTAAGACTCACTAATTAAGCAGGTACAATGAACAATAAAACTTTAGTGCTTATCAAGTTTTGCGAAACTGAACATAATTAAAGTGGACAGATGTATGTAAAGCGTTGTGAAGCAGCTGAAACATGTAAAGTTACATTAAAGTTAACACGGTCTAGTATGAGGAGAATAATTGCCGGCCGGGGCCCTCGCGCCAATGATTCGAGTATGAGGAACCGTCCCTCCCGACTGACCACCGCCACCCCGTTGCTAGGCAACCAACCGCCACCTAATCATCATAAACAGATAAACCCGCCATCTTTGATAAAGCTTAACAGCTCAACAATATTTCGTGTGATCGTGTTGATGATTTTTGGTCCGAATAGTAATCAATTGCCACATGCTATTGTTAATTCTGTATATACAGAATTAACAACAGCAACATGTTAACTTCTGTCGACTACTTCGTCCGCATTAAAGTTAACTAAGTATAGATACTATAAATAGGGTATTTTTAAGTTATAGTACTATATTTTTTATGATTCAATTACTAATATATTCAGACTTTTCCCTATATTTGTAGTATAACACGGTAACTACTTACTACTTGCCAAATTTCATAGTTCTAGGTCAGCGGGAAATACCCTATACATTTAGATTCCCCTGAGATATACGTTTTTTGCGGCATAAACGACCGTATCTTTTTTACGTTAACTTAGAAGTTTGATTTTGTCACAGCTTCAAGGGACTGTAGACTGAATATCTGGTTTTAATTTCAACCCGATACCTCCACGGGTTCCCGAGATCAAGGGTCTTGACAGACAGACGGACGGATGGACGAACGGACAGACAACAAAGTAATCCTTTAAGGGTTCCGACTTTTCCTTTTGAGATACGGAACCCTAAAAATCGTCAGTTAGATTACCAAAAAATAGTGGACATGTATTTTTTCTTTTGTCACGTTACACGTGAACAAAAAAATGATATACAACGGGAAGTTCCACGTGACGTCACGCGTTGGTACACTTTTTGCCAACAAGTCATGAATTTACGCCACCAGCCCCCACTCCTAAGCTTTGATGCGCTTTATCTGTGATTTTATTTATTGATTTGAGAAAGAAAAATAAATATGTATCCAATTTTTGTGTTAAATCTACCTGACGGATATGATTGAATTATTATTTTCTATCTATTAAATACCCTATTGGACCTTAGTTATAAATTAGTCACATACAATGTAGATTCTATACAGGTTGATTGGTGTATCAGTGCATTTCTTCAAATGGGATGTTCTAAAGCTAATTTGCAACGATTCTAGCCCCAATAATTTGGTGACTTAGTTGAGTTTTCGAGTAATCGAATTAGTGTATACAAGTGCAGCTCAAAATATTTTCATAGCTTGAACTATACGACGCTTATTTCTAAAATATTGGGTTAGTAAATAAGTCGAATAATAATTTTAATAAATATTATTCGACTTATTTATTCGTTCATGTTTTCAGAAAAGTGTTTACAATCCAAAGTCAAAAAGATTTCTCACAATTATTAGAAATTTTTGGTCACGATCGTTCCATATGAATTGATAACTTTATTCTTATATTTTCTTCATAGTGTGTGTGGGGTTATCAGCGGCGGATCTAGGATTGTCGTTGGGGGGAGAAGGGGCTTGACCCCGCTGAGGGTAGGTTTTAACGAAGTAGCAACACTAACAAGCACAAAAATGCCTCCTTTGATTACTTTTCGTAAAATCCTCAAAGACTACTAAAGATATATCGATTTTTTTGGACCTAAGCCGCTAGCCCCAATGACGGTTATATTAGAGATGAACTTTTTGGTTCATCAAACAAGTTAAATACTTAAGTAGGTACTCATATCTACTTATATGTTTTGTAATTAATGCCAAGACAAAATAAAATATTCTCTTAAGCCAGCCAAAGTCAACGACATATTTTATAAAGTAATGTAATCCTTTCAGTTGATCGTTTAACCCTCCATTTAAAGTTTAAGCCGTCTGAATATTTTACAAATTTCAAAGAGATGTCAATCGAGTGTTTTATTTTGCATAGGGTTTAGCGCAAAGTCGCAGGGGTGCGGGCCGCGAGTACATTTCGATGTACGTCGTTTGTTTGTCTCGCTAGCGTGCCCCGCAACGCAACCCTTGCACCCAAATATTGCACTTATTGTTGACAGAATATCAAATTACTTTTTGATTTCGTACAGCATTGTGTGCTGTTTGAAAATCTTGATATATTCAACTTTGTTTTTAAGTGGTTTTCTACTAATTGTAATTTAATTGTAGTTGACCAAAATCAATTTTATGATTGAACTGTTAACCAACATAATTGATTGAATACTTTCGACGGAGTGCGACTGTGATGTAAACGATGAACATACCAATATGGGTAAAGCAATGAAAGAATTTCCATTTAAAAGAAAAAGTGGCAGTGACGTAGAATCTAATGAGCTGCTATGAATTTTAATTCATTGATATCGAGCATGTCTCAAAGAGCAGCCACCATGTCTCAAATCGGTAATGGATGCATGTCTTGTCGGCCATTGTCTTAGCTAGGGTAATCGCTTCCGTGAGAGTAGGGCCGGCGCGGGCGGTGGTGGTGGCCAGCGATCGGCCGGGCCGACAGTTTCAATTTGTATGCCGACCACCGCCCGCACCGGCCCTGTCGCCCACCCCGCACGTTCTCACGCCACTTCTTCATTTAAACTAATTATTATTTTAGTTTTTAACAACTGACACATGTTCCGCTGCTAACAATGTACTTATTGTAAATCGTCCGCCGTGACTTTAATAATAAGAGATTTAATCATGAGAGCATGTTCGAAATGATGTAATTGATATTTCATTAAGGTGTTAAATAAAAGTAACAGGTTCGACACTTTCTTGTCACCATAATGACTGCAATTTGTTCAAGTTTTTTAAGCAGTTCTTAAACTGAAGGCAGTTGTCTCTCGAAGCGGTATTAAAAAGCCAAGTGGTTGGTTCGTCTTATAAGGTGAAGCCATTACAGCCCATTATCATCTATTCAAGGGAAGTTTTCACGTTCAGTGTATTTTGTGCCCATCTGTGCTTAGTCTTGACTTGTCCCGGCGTGAAACAAGAGCGGCTACCTTTTGAATGCGACCGAAAAAATGTATAAAGTGAGTTAAGTCAGAAGATGAATGAACAAAAATTATGTCTAGCGGGTGAGAGACGCGCGCCGCAGCGGGCACGCTTCACCACCTACCTATTCAGGATGTGTCGGTTATGGTATCGATCTAATGATCCTATCCCGATCTGGCACTACTTCGAAATACGACTTTTTGTCGTTTTTCTTGCATCCGATGTGGCTGTCCGCAAACGGGACGTCATATAACGGCGATAACAGGTATTCAATGTTAAAATCATATTCATTTTCTATTTTTGTTGGATAGTGTTTGTCTTATAGAGACGCTACCGGTTATAATGAGCTTTACCTATTAAGTTACGGTGTACCCCTGAACACCAACCTACTACATACATTGTTTTTGTTAAATAAGTTCATGTAACATGCTTTTAGGTAGTATTGTACTTTGTATTTTTTTTTGTCTTAACTTTTTTTACAAATCAAAGGACCTAATATAGACCCTTGGGGGCCCACTGCGTTGTTTTGAGAAAAGCTTTTGACTCCATATGGCATGCAGCCTTTACGGCAAGAATAGGTACATATCTAATTGTACTCATAAACATTTTAATTACATTAATTAATATCCACCATTGCATAGCAAAATGTAAAAATCTCCGTACTCTACTTAAACGTAGTCCAGCAATTGCATTTAAGCAAGTATTAAAATAAACGAGTTGTTTATGCAAGCATTATAAGCGGTACATAAGTGTATATTGCGAGAATCACATTAGAAGCATTAAAATCCTCCTTGCATTCGTTAACCGCGACTGTGTAAGGCAAAATATGTGAACCGACTTGCTTTGCTATTCGCTCCGTATGATTTTCAGAAATGGCCACGGCTTATAGGCAGTAAGGATACAATATTTTTATGCGGTGCGTTTTTCCTTAGTGGTTGTTTTTACGACCATTACCGTATCTAAAGTAGGAAAATCGCTCGAGATGCTACATTCTAATGATGGCTCGCAAGTGAGCGCGTGCGCCGGTACTCTCCACGTCGTCACAGGGTTGTCCACCGTTATTAATTTTTACGTTACAATTTTTATTCTATACCAGTAGTACATTTAGAAACAAACTTTTTACTATTAACGCTGTTGCATATAGCGAAATAAACATTGAAGAGTTTGTTTATGGCATGTGTAATGACAAATCAGTCTATTTTTCATTACTTTCTAGTGTCAAGTGTGCCTCAAGTATCGATTTATATCTTAAAAAATATTTAAGACAACGCCTATTAGTAAAATTATTAATAATATTTACGTCTAGAAATGTCTTCGTTTTCATAGACATTATGAAAACGAAGACATTTCTTAGCAATATGAATGGTTTCCATAGTTTATATATCATCATCATCATAATCATCATAACAGACGAAAGACGCCTCCCCCAAAGGGGGGGGGGGTTGCCATAATCGCCACGCTTGGCAGGCGGATTGGCGATCGCAGTATATGGTGTTGCGTTTTACAAAGAACGCTGCTGCCCATTCTCTGGCGAGTCCCTTAGTCGCCTCTTACGACACCCACGGTAAGTGATGGGATGGTATTATTCTTTTACGACACCATACGGCACCGGCCGACACCACACGGCAGTCCGACACCATACGGCAGAGAGTTTATATATGTAACTACTAAATTACGGATGGCTGTATCAATAAACTGAGTCTAAAATTCCAAGACAGGTGAAATCACCCAAAATTAAAAGTTAAATATGGGAAATCAATCAAAGCACATTTGATTTCGTGAACCCTAGGCAGCTTGCCACACCTTACAGATATAACACATACTACAAATGACTCTAGGTATCGAGAATGGAGAGGTATAAATCAATATTAATGCAACTATGTTTGTAGTCTGCGCCATAAGAACTTACATAAGTACTTGCACTACTCAAATTAAGCAGAAAGTACCAAAAGTTTTTTTAAGCTTTGGTATTAATAACCTAGATGCGTAAATCACCACATTACTTTTTGTCGACTTGAGTAGCTTTTAATTTTGAACACTTCTGAAAATACTGAATCTATAGTTCTTCAAACATAAAACTTTATTTACCTTAGACATGCTTTCCAGGTTTAACCCTGTGACTTTTTGGAACCTAAAATGATGGATAAAATGTGGACAACTCCTGTTTGAGGATCATTCGCGAAAGGATCGTAACCACGACTGCTGCTGCACTGTTCAACCTCGCAATAGACCGGAAGAAACATTCAGAGGCGATGGCCAACCTTCAGTTGATGGAGAGGCACCAAAACAAGAAGAATAGTCAAGTCCAGTTTTATATATATAGTCTATGAAAAATTAAATTAATTTATTAGAAAAACTCACAAACGCACCTAATAACAGAGCCCAGATACAGATACCAATTTCCAAACATTACCGTGAATAATAGTTAGGTATCTTGTTAAGCGTCGAATATCCCTAGGGGATAGACCCGGTAAATGTCGTTTATCCTTAGAGGATAGATGTTCGCGCGCTTTTGTTTTGACCGTTATTTTTGTGTGAAAACTATGCCTATCGAGCTCTAACTTGCCCAACGTCTCGTGAAAAAGACAAGGAACACATTCTGTCACTCAAACGGTATCTGACCCATAACAATCGTCGTGTGTAACTCGTCAAACCAGTACCATTCTGCGCGTCATACAGTTGGTTTGTGCCTGCGCTTTGTCTGTGAATTACTAGTGAATATAGTGTTGTTTTACCAGAAACGTAGTGAAAAATCATGGAACGGTAAGTACTGAACTGTTTTTAATAGCCTGATTATGTATTTGGCGTAAATTCCGGAAGAAATAGTTATTTCAACGAACATCGTCGTCCATTTTTCGCGCCAAGCGACCGGTAGGGACCGTTTTGTTTCATCTATTAAGAATAGTAAATACGACTAATGCCTATCAAACTATCGTTATTTACAATACTATGTTAATTAACAACGCTTCTATTGCATTTGTTTTGAGTAATACCGTCAGAAATGTGAGTATAATTGAAAACAAAAACACGCCTACACGTAATCGACCTCTAGGGATAGCTCGACACTCCGGGGATTCGTGACGTCATAATGGTTTTGCTAAGACGTTAGAAGATATGGATAAGACTTACCCGACTGGGCGACGCAAATAAAGAGTCATGGTTTATAAGTTGAAAGGAAGGTTATGGTATATTATGTGACTGTTTTTTTTATTTGCATTTCTCATAGTGACGATGTAGCGGATCTAGTGGATTGTCTGATGCGGTGGTTGTTGTGATGTCTTTTTTTGCAGCTTTTACTTTTTCATTTTTTTTTTCATTTTTTTTCCATATGTTTCTAGTCTATTGCAATATTTCATTTTGTCAGTTATAATTTAGAGTAATTTTTAATCGAGTTCAGATGTACTTAACAACATTGAGTCGTATCCATACTATGTTAGTCTAAGTTGTGTGTTTTTGTCGTCAAATTGTTAATTTTGCTGGTCGATTTCTAGAATGTTTTTGCTAGGCAACATACCCTTGTGATGTGTTTATCTATTAGTAAATATCATCATCATGTGGATTGTGAAATAAGATTTCAAATAAACGCAATAATACTTGCTCTGTGATCCAAATGATGGAAGCGTCTTTTTTATCGCTCTTTTTAAAGTGTTTGCATTGTGACTCATAACTCGTAAACTAAACAGTTCTAACAGGTAACACTTAGTCTGTGATAAGACAGTGTACCAAACTATGTAATAAGATACTACTCTAAGCCACTTGGCTTACAGAGTGCCCGGAACTGAAGTACAAACATACACATTTTTTTTGTTAGCGCCCGGGTCGTCCTACTTGAGCAATTTTTTGTAAAGCTTGTGGTTTAAAAAAATTGTATGGAGAGGTGTGTTTTTTTTTATCGATTAATGATAAATAGGGTGTATTTATGTATATAATATAAAAACTTTTTGAAGTTACGGTTTATTTTTTTGTTTCTATCCATTTATGTACAAAAAACTGGAAAATTTCACTAACGCTGACTTCAAACTAGAATTTCTAATATATTACAAAGTAAAACTGGACTAATCTACATGAAATAAATTAGTTTATTTCATAACAATTCCAAAAACATAAGTTTCATGTAGCTCCCATACACAAATTCAGAGATATCGTGGTTTTAAGTACACGCGCCGTTATCGCTGACGTCAACTCAAACCCCGCCTACAATTGAATGACGGCGCGCAGATTGCTTCGACGCCCAACAAGGTATGGTGGGTTAGGTTAGTGTAATAACAATCAGAAAACATGTTAACTAATTGCAAAAGGAAACAGTAACTTTTCTAAGAGCACTCTGTATTATGTACTGTTGGGAAAAGTTATGATAGTTGTGCATATTTGGAGTTTCAATCTCTATGCTAAGTGGCGTGTAGTCCGACCAGATGCACGTCCGGTGAAACTCAGTAGAATAGTTAATGTTGTGGGGAAGTAGTTATGCAAGTAGCCGGGTAAGTACAAGTTGCACATTTGCGTCAAGAATATACCGAGATGTGAATATTGATTAAATATTGAAACGCACTTCGAGGCTGTCAACATCCACACATCACGACCTGCCACTACCATGTTAATGAAAATAACTAGACCAACCACGTTTATGATTTGCGTCACTCACTGAGTTTATTAGATTAATCTATAAGGCAGCTGTGACTTGTCAATGTATTTTATTAGGACATGAATCGGCCATGTTCGTATAAATGTAATTATTTACAATCGTGGTTGGATTTTGATATGCGTCTCTCGCCATGTTTGCAACCGTCTTAAGGTATTCCTATGTAAATCAACTCTATGTTAATGTTGATTTCTAAATATTGCACATAGATCGCTATAATTACACAGGCAGGATTTGCATAAAAACTTAGCTTACACATATTAAATAGAATTAGTTGATGTTGAAAAAACTGAATATAACAAAATAAAGTAAGAGGAAGCGTTTAGCGAGCTAATTTGAAGGAGTCGGCGGGAGTGTCGCAAGCGATGGCATCTTCACGGCTTACAATAGTAAACAAATGTGTCGCGCGGGCGCAATTACACGGCGGCGGCGCTGCGCGGGCTGCGCCTGCGCCAGCCGCGTCACGCCGCCCGACGGCGAATCGCGCACATCACGCTTTGCTCCGGACTTATGCTAATGGCCACCGGACCGCGTAAATTGGAGTGAGTTTGCTGCAAAACAAAATGGGTCCGCCTCTTTATCTTATTACTGCAGCTTTTGCCGTGACCGAGCGTCCTTACCATCTTCGGAAATGAATTCTATGCTATTCACCGATGGCATATTTTCATACGTGTGAAAGTCGAAGAGTCCCGGTCAGACAGTAAACCCGCAGATTGGTGAAGTGAAACTCGAATACAAAAACTAACGCGGGAAGGAACGTGAAACCGATTAAAAGGCTACATCACGATTTTGTATGCACTTTGCACTCATTCTATCCTGTGAGGAAAGTACCGGCTACTCTACCGATACATTGATTTTCCGTGTTTTGTATAGATTAGTCAAAGGCGCCTTGTAATTAAGGTGCTTTCGTTCTGTGATTATTCTTCAAGTTTCTTTTCTTTTGTTTCAGTACAATCACATTGTATTCTTTTGTTTAAATAAAGGTAGAGGCAACGGTCAACATCGTTACTGCCGATTAATAGACACAAAGAAATTCTGCTATGTTACCGATGTTATAGTAGGATCCAATTTCAAAAATGTTATAAGCGCTAAACAGTGTAACTAATGCTGTGTTTTTTATAACCACACAGAATCCATCAAGTGGAAGTGAAGTAGCGTGATGATTGAATATTCATCCGTGGATCAACAATAATAGATCCCATCAGTGGCTGGTATGTGGCATCACATTTAATATAATAAGAGTTCAATACATCTCACCGTGAAATGTGTCGATACAAAAACTTAACTAAGTATAACTGCTAACGTGTGAATCGTATTAAAAAGCTGTTTAGTCATTCGACTTCATAAATAGGTGGCATTCGATTTGTCGTGATTAAATTTCGTCCATTAGGACACCGTTATATTGATCGGAGAATGTATTCGGATAATGTGTCTAATAATCCGGCAAATAGAATTTGGACAGTGATATCAGTCCGCAGTGTTATCTGATAATAATTTAATGTGGTACGGTTGCAGGTACCTACTATGTTATGTAGCTTGATTAACTTCAAGAATGTACGTACCTAATATCTAATAGATGATTTAAAAACTTTAAGATTGCTGTTCATACGAATCAATTAAATTCTGTATTACATCAAAACAGGATAATGGTTTGTGATCCTTATAATACGTCGATACGACTTTTGTTGATGCTTCGATCAGTAATATCAGTCAACAGCGGTTTATTTTTTCCTGATTTACTCCTTATAACAAAACGTTCTGGGGACACATTCATAGTGCGTACAGCTAAAGAGTTGAATTCCCTGTTGGAGTCTGTGTTTCCTGATAGCTACAACCTGGTAGTCTTTATGTCAAGAGTGAATAGGTTACTTCTAGGCAAACGTGCACCATCTTCGACCTCATCATCGCTTACCATCAGGTGAGATAGTGGTCCAACGTGTGCCTATTAATAGGTAGTAAAAAATATGTGGTTTTCTAAAGAATATTGGAAAAATTGAACAACAGACTAAACAAATGCACAAAGTATGTTCTCAACAACAATTGTTGCAAAATGGAGTCAGTCCACTTACAATCGTTCATATTGAATGGGCGGAAATGTCCGCCTTGAAATTAGCGTCGAAACAAGAGAAAACCTTTAAAACAGCTAGTTTATTATATTTAAAACGTTTTAAATTGAAGAAAGGTACTGGACCCTCTAATGTGTTTTACTTGTTCGTCGCAGGTTGTCAACACAAAAGCTTTCACATTTTTTATGAAGTTATTACTAGTGCGGTCAGGGAAATGTTTTGAAAAGATAAGAAGAAATTCGACTATAATATGACTAAATATGAAGTATTTGCTTTTATTGTGTTATTATGATAGTAGATTTTCACAAGAATGAAGTAGCTTAATTACTGTCTCCAGAGTGCGTTCATCGGTTTTGGCGTGAAATCGTAACAAACCAACAAACAATCAAACACAATGGCGGATAAAAAAAAATTAGGATTTAGAGAGTTTTAAGAACTGAATGCGTATTTATCGAGAAAATTTCTCAAATAGCTATCAAGCACGGACGACGAACTCCAGTCAATTGTCAAAAGTAAAGATTAGCAACGTTGGCATTCGCATAGATCTGTCGCAATCTGTAAGAAATGTATGGAAATACAGTTGTTTTTGACAGATTGCGACATGCATGCGAACGTTCCTTAAAAAAAAAAACTGGCCGAGTGCGAGTCGGACTCGCGTGCAAAGGGTTCCGAACGAATTTCATTTTCTTAACATGCTATTTTAACACTATATACTTCTTATAGGTTTTCCTGTAATCTATAGGTAAAGATCTATTATCTCCATTTCTTTCAAAATTAAGCTTTGTAGTTTCGGAGATAAGGGAATGGTCATTTTTCGTCTAATTTCTTGAATAACTTCAAAACCATTTATAAAATTATGAAAAAAATATAATTAAAACCCTCACATTAAGCCCTTTCATTTGATATGTCACACAATATTGTTCAAAAACCTTTTTGTTTTAATTTTCTAGTTTGACCCCCAAAAGTGACCCCCATACTAAAAATTTAATAATTTATGTAACGCGTCCGTGTTTGAGTCACAGAATTCCACTTGTGTACCAAATTTCAATAGAATCGGTCCAATGGATCCGGAGAAAACTGGCTGTGACAGACGGACAGACAGACAGACACCCGAGTGATCCTATCAGGGTTCCGTTTTTGTTACAATGAAACATTGATTTTCTGTCATAGTAGCTCCGATCATATTAGAATATTGGAGCGAATATCACCTACTCGTGGATTCACCGCGAACAAGAAATAAAAGTCGTCCGAGAATCCTATTACAAAACGCATTTCACATACAAATGCCTAATTTCGGGGTAAAGTACGCACATTATACAGGCGGGTTCGCATTTAAATTATTCCAGCGGATCGTTTATAGGCCATAACCGAATTTGGGAATTAGCTATAAAACAACATTTGATACGGGCGGGCGCGGGCGGTTTGCAATTTGAATGTTTCACCCGTTTCAGATCTCATTGGGTTGCGCGGCGCGTGCACCGCGTTATCTATCGTCGCCGTGGTGTGGACTTGCCGAGCCGCCGCCCACCGCCACCTGCCTGGCACCCGGACCCTCATTCATCACCACCACTCATAAATTTAAAATACTTATTTCATTTTTTTACCCAGGTATATCAAAATATCATAGGTACAAAGCTACATACACCAGCAGGTCTATTCTGTCAACATATCACAGTGTTAACGAGGACGGATTGAGAATGAAGTTAACTGTCATTCCATCTTATTTGTATGGATTGAAAGCTCATACTGCGACATCCAAATTTTTACGGTGAGATTTATACAGAAGCGCACTGCCGGTAGAGCTTAGTTTTTAAATAAATGTGGCGTGGTCGGAGTGAAATAATAGCAGCAGTGTGATCCTGTAAAAATCTCACTGTGTAAGCATCATCATCATTCATTTTATTCCACCAAATACCAACAAAAAGTACACAAAACGATGATGACAACGAGTGCAAGGGCTGTCAAAGCTTGTCAGAGCTTTGACAGCCCTTGAACTCGGTACAAGTAGTCTGATCACCCAAAATCAGCCGATCAGTATAACGTATGTTTGAGCCTGAATTCCGTTCATTTGTGTTGGTTAAATCAGAGCTCAATAGTCACATGATAGTTTTATCTAATCTTCACACCCGATGTTAATGTATTTCCTATTACAGTTGCACTTAGAAAACATAAGATTTATATAATTCACGATTGACTGAACAATTACGTACCAACGTACATTAGAAGTGGGGCTTGTCACGTCAAAGAGTCGTCGTTAAGTAGGTACCCGCCAATGCCTGCGCCGCCGTGTGAATAGCGAGTCCCGCCATTAAGTGGAGCAAGCAATTTTGCAAATAAAACAATAATGATAGTGTCTGCAATGATGTTTCCTCTAATTTTATCTGCGTCGTGACCCGCTCGCTGCATCCTAGTAAATACACCTATCGTCTGATGCAATCTAAGTGGGAACTTTGCATCACATGCATTTGAGTTATCAGCATGAGGACCATGGCTTTTGAGATGCAGTAAAAGAATTTAACTCTCATGTGGTCAGAATTCACTTTTTTGATTTTAATCGCGCACTTTCAATATAAATAATTATTATTTTCTATATTTTGTCATAGTAAAAATTGCTTACTTTACTTGTGTTCTTAAAAGTAATAAACCCAGTTAAACATTGATGTTATTTTGCATCAAGCCCTCCGGCGCCGTCAGTCCGATGCTGTCCGATTGCCGTGTCCGTCAGTCAGGCGCGTCAGTCGCGTCAGTTCTGCTCATTGCATTGCATAATTGTGTTCCTGTACTTGTCTTCTATGTGGAAAATTGGAACATTATCTATTTACTTTCTTTAAGTGATTTTTTGTACATTCTAGCCAAGGCTGGTCTAACTTGCTGTAGGCATGTAGAGGATGTGCAGCATATTTGAGATACTGCAGGTAATGTGGAATACTGGCATAACTAAATAAATAGTAAATGCCATCTGTGTTTTGCTACTAAACGTAATACCAGATGACCATAAGCACAAAAAACTGGACGCCATGTTCATATTTCTGCTGACAGCCGCACGAGAACACAACGTTTTGAAAACATTTTCGGTAAGAAAGCAGTCATTGATCATCATTACTAAGATAAGCATATTTTTTTACTTGTATAAGTTTATGTATTTGCTTTGATTTTGCGAATATTACTAAACTAAAAAAGTGCCATGGAATGTTAAGGATAAGACGTCATGTTGTTAATTTGGAATGGGTAAATGCATATAAATGAATTATTCTGTTAAAAAAAGATTTTCATGAAATGACCACATCCTGTAAAATAAAGCTAATATATATTAGTTCCCAAGATAAAGTATAAGTATTACTTAAAAAGAAAGGCGAATATCTAATTAAAATTTTATTTATTTGTTTAACAACCACAGTGCATTATTTTTAACCCAAAGGTTGACTGGTAGATAATGCCTCATTGCATTAAGACCGCCTATGTGCAGATTCTACACGAATTTTAAATACATAAATATAATTTAGAATACTATACTTAAAAAAAAATCTTCAAACTTTTACATAATAATTATCTACCTATTATTCATATTCAATACATAATATAGTATACCTATAAACGCAGACCTAATAAATATATATACACATATACCTATACATACAATTTAACATTTATAATAATTTTTGAAAATATTGTATACCTTGAAATGCTACTTAGCCCTCTTCGTCTCTCCTAATTTATGCTGTGCCAGACAGGGGTCCATATTGATCTCTTACCTTGTTTATACCATCTATGTAACACATATGATGGTTTGGTGGTGGTGTAGTATTGAGTATCGGTTAAATTATATCTGCCAATAATCGCTAACGGTGTAACGTTTAACATTAAAGCAGTTATGACCCTTCAAAATAAATCAACACGATAAATAAATTAATTGTGGTAACACGCGATGAAACAAACAATTTGGTTTTGAAATTGCTTTTTAGATAATTTCCAACAAGAACGGTTTTGTGGTTTGTGTGTCAGTTACAATTATTAGATCTTTTATCAGTCATTGTTCCGAAGGTTATCGTTAAATTGGATCAATGCAAATAAATGGAAGAAGTTGGTTGTAGGTTGGTAATGATGCACTTATGCCCGACTACATTAATTTTAACTTACTACAACTTAGGAACATTACATTTTGGTTATAAGTAGCGTCTTAAAACTTTCGAATGAAACACATGTCAACCAACTGTGTGGTTTGGTGTTGCACTATGCGACTAATAGACAACATTTTTTCTCAGTTCCGTTTCTATGAAAAGTGACTGGAACATCTAAAATTATTCTCAAAATATTTGCATCCACTCGACCCCGCATAAGATGAAAATATATCGTACTATTATGATGACATAACCGGGGGCAATATTATCGCGCCCCGCTGGGATAAGTGAAGGCAGCACGCACAGGAAGTGGGTACGTCCGGCGCCATGCATCGCTTCCTCTCGCCGACTGTCACTGCTTCCGCTTCCGCTAGATCATGTCTTCTACTCATGGAGGAACTGCGGAACCCTCCTCCGAATATTTTCTGCGTAGCGAGCTTTGATCACACAATTTATCTGCTTGTCAATATCAGGAAAAAGGTCACGTGACTCTTATGGCTGTAGGCTCCATTGGTTTCATGCGAATGATCGTAATGTTATCATTTTGCTGGACATCTGTAGTGGAAACAATACTTCACCATGTTTACATAAAAACAAAGAGCGTTTCTTCCACGATTATCTTCATTCCGGAATTGTCGATAGACAGTGTGATAACGATGGAAAATCAGAGTGATACATTGAGCGTGTTAGTGAAATGACAGGCGCGAAGATTAAATAATTTGATGAGCTGCAGATAAGCTGATCGGGAGAGCGGTGCTGGCCTCATCTCGCCGTGGGGTCCCCGCCGAACATGTGGACAATCCTTCACGCTCATGTGTGCTTACCCTTTTTTGGCGAGGGGTACATTGTGTGAAACTTGTGGACTTTCCACTATGTTTTCTTCATTTTAATATTATTGTGATATAGTTTTTCGCAAACAGTTCTGGAAAAAAAATGCTTGAAAAGGTAATCGTTTAGTTTTTACTAAACAAAATTTTGTGAGCATTTCGTCTTGTTTTTAGCAAACTAGTCAATGATAACCAGTTGATGATTTTAATGAAATAAAAAAATATATGTTTCATGTGGAGGTCATGAGGAGCTCGTGGCTAAATAATAACAGCCGCAAGGGTCGATCTTCAAGGTTAAGCAACGCTTACCGAGATTGGTCTGTGGATGAGTGATCATCTTAACATACCGAGTTTCCTCCGTGCCTCGGAAAGCACGTTAAGCCGTTGGTCCCAGCTGTCATTTGAAGATCTTTGGCAGTTGTTACGGATAGCCAGTAAATCTGACTCCAGTCTTGCCAAGAAGTACCGTATTACCCAGTTAATGGGTTGTGGAGGTTTGGTAGGCAACTGCTCCACGTAAAATACTGGTATTTAGCTGAATCCGGTTTGACTGGAAGCCGACCCCAATATAGTTGGGAAAAAGCTAGGCAGATGATGAAAAAAATATATGTTTCATGTAGTCGTAATCTCATACAATTCTTACAGTAGTTACTTAGTCGTATCTACACTAGGATCAATGTGTCGTTGATTAGAGTCCACATGTATAGGGTGCGGGGAAGAGACCGTGAAATTGTCTGCTCACTTTTGTAAATATAATTTCGGCGACAAAAGGTCTATAAATGATATACTCAGGGTCACAGTGCAAGTGTGTCGCGCATCTCGTTACACGGTTTAAAAGTATCCCCTTGTTGCATTTTGGGGTGCTAAGACCATAAGGAACCGGCAAGTAGTATGTGTTTATTAGGGAGATAGATACACGTAGATAATTTTCAAAATTCGGACAAAGTTCTAGCTGTATGGTTCTAAATGCTAGAGACATTGTAAATTTCGTTTTATCCACCAAGAACCAGGACTTAACAGGATACCTACTCATGATTTACTTTTTCTTACTAACGCATGCACTAGGAAATCAGTAAGGAAAGGCATTACCAAGACATAACGTTATTAATATTGAAAGCCATAGGAAATATGTCAAACCCTAAGCCCAACTCCATTTGATTAATTGCAGTTTGTATTGCACGTTGCTCAAATTTTATTGAATCAACACATTAAAGTCGTGACTAATGAAATCACAGAACAAATAAAATTAAAATGTAAATAGTGTGACGTAGAAATGCTAATAATAAATTTCTCCATTTTAATAACTGTAACTGTGTGCGAGGGGAGCTTCTGGCCTGTTAAGTCAATATAACACTTCCATTACTCCAAATTAAATTCCTCGGGGAGAGAGATGAAGTTTTTATTCGGTAGACAAAGGCCCGGAAGACAAGTAACTGGTCATGCAGTATAGGGTATTTGCTATATAATATACAGAATGCCTATTTCATGTCAATATATAAAACTTAAGGAGTAAAAAAAATGGGTTTTAGTTTTACCCTTAGATAAACGGTATTTTTTTTCTGTAAATTGTTTCTTCACTTTGCTTTGCTTAATAACAACGATTTCCTCAAAATACTGTAATACCTCTCAGAACATGAAAAGCAATACTACTTAGCAAACAAAAAGCCGAGCACAAAAGCGCACTTGTGCTTTACTTAATTTCAATAAGCCGTTTATAAAGTGCAGCGCGGGTGTGATGTGTATTAATATTTCACGGAATTAATCATTATAATCCTTCTGGCAAACAAGTCGCCCTCGGGAGCGCGAACAATATAATGAAGTTGTCATTTTTTAGACTACACGGGGGAGGCTTGAGGAAATCCAAATTGAATCATGCGGCGAGGGAATTGTGCTATTATGTTATTAAACAGACGAGGGCAGGACCCCGAGTACGATATTTTTTGCGAGGAGGGCGTCTCAGAGCCAGTTGTCTCGAAACAGTTTTCACAATAGAATTATGAAATAATTTGACAACACTGGTGCCGCCAGTGCAATGGACTCTGAAGTATGTACTTTATGATGTACTGATTTTGAAGTTACAGTAAAAAACAATTGTTTACAGTATATAAAAAAAAAGAATAATACATAATTTATGTTTGTTCGGGATTATTATGGGGAAAGGGAAACGTTACATTTTTACACTTTTTTGTGGCTGTACCAATTGCATCTGTGGTATTAATTAAATTCCCCAAAATATAGGTGCCTGAGCATTTGAGGCACTCCAACGTGTGGCTCATGTTCGGAACAGGAGCACCATACTCAAATTGGGTATCAGATGGGTCTATGAAACCCCCTTTCACCAGTGTTTGCAGCGGCCTACCTGGGTGCGCAACCGATTCAGTGCTTTCCATATAGGCCACTGTAGATCACGTTCAAGTGGCGGACGTTCCTGGTGTTGCAATTAGTCACAAGGTTGTAGGCGACGCATTACCCACAGCTTGGTTCTCAAATAGGTGGACGATTTTGGATGACCTCTGTGCAACGAAAAACACTCTTCCGGATGCATATTTTTCGCACCTTATTTTCTCGAGCCACAAATCTGTGATATCCAATCAGTGTGTTATGACTTACGGAGCACAGACGTTAGCACTACCAGCAGGATACAGCGATACCAGAAATTCAGCTCATCGATCTATGGATTACTTGTGCTCTCTCTGAGGGATCAAATCCAGGTTACAGTACTGCAGAAGTCACGGCCAGCTGAAGTCACATTGCTGACCATATTAGCCATGAACCGATGACCATGATGACATCTATGCTGGAGTACTTGGGATTTTTTTCGGTAAGAGAGCTTTAGAGTCTCAAAGTACTTTCCGAACGTCTGTAAAAAAAACCCGAACCCGAAAAGAGTGTCTAGCTGTCTGTCTGTTGCAGCCAATTTTCTCTAATATACTGGAACGATTTAAACCTTGTCCACCAGGTTACTCACTTTTCGACAACTGGCTTAGAATGTAATTGTTCCAGAGTAAGTTAAAGTTAACATTATAATGATAAAGAAATCTCTATCTTCTTCTAATATATAAAAATCTCGTGTCAAGATGTTTGTTATCGAACTTCTCCGAAACGGCTGGAGCGATTTTATGAAATTTTTTGTGTTAATTTGTTAGGTCTGAGAATAGGTCGTAGTCTATTTTTTATATGGCAAAACAATCTAATATATAAAAATCTCGTGTCACGGTGTTTGTTATCGAACTCCTCCGGAACGGCTTGACCGAATGTTATGTTTTTTAGGGTTCCGAAAAAAAAAGGAACCCTTATTGGATCACTCGGGTGTCTGTCTGTCTGTCTGTCTGTCTGTCCGTCTGTCACAGCCAGTTTTCTTCGGATCCACTGGACCGATTCTGTTGAAATTTGGTACACATATGGACTTCTATGACCCAAACATAGACGCGTTACGTAAATTATTAAATGTTTAGTATGGGGGTCACTTTTGGGGGTCAAACTAGAAAATTAAAAAAAAAAGTTTTTTGAACAATATCGTGTGACATATCAAATGAAAGGGCTTACTGTGAGGGTTTTAATTATATTTTTTTCATAATTTTAAAATAAATGATTTTGAAGTTATTCAAGAAATAAGACGAAAAATGACCATTCCCCCCCCCTTATCTCCGAAACTACTGAGCCTAAAATTTTGAAAAAAATGGAGATAATAGATATTTAACTAAAGATTACAGGAAAACCTATTAGAAGTCTGTAGTGTTAAAATAACATGTTAAAAAAATTAAATTCGTTCGGAACCCTTTGCACGCGAGTCCGACTCGCACTTGGCCAGTTTTTTTTTTGTAAATTTGGAAGGTCTGAGAATAAGTCGTACGCTATTTTTTTATATGGCAAAACAATCTAATATATTAAAACTCGTGTCACGGTGTTTGTTATCGAACTCCTTCGAAACGGCTTGACCGATTTTAATGATTATTTTTTGTGTAATTTTTTTGTTAGGTCTGAGAATAGATCGTAGGCTATTTCTTCACAACTTCCTCGAAAAGGCGATTTAGGGGGTGCTAAAGTTTGTATTTAAGAATCTTATTCCTTGTACTATGTACTTAAAACTTAGATTTAATACTGGCCGAAGTAAATAATAAAGTTGTCATTATTAGTTTTTCACAACTACCCTCAAAAGCCGATTTAGGGGGTGTTAAAGTTTGTATGGACAAATCTTATTCCTTTGGCCAATGTACCTTGGTACTTTGGTGCGAATACTCGTCAAAGTAAACAAAAAAGGTTGTCATTATTCGCATTCACAAGTACCCCTTAAAGATGGTTTAAGGGGTTTTAAAGTTTGTATGGGTTTTAAAGTTTGTTTGTTTCAAGTGCATTGGCACTTGAAACAACTTGAATAAGAAAGATTGTGATTATTCGTTTTCTACAACTACCCCTGAAAGACGAATTAAGGGGTGCTAAGGTGTGTATGGAAGAATCTTATTCCTTGGAGCAATGTGCTTGACTGGCCGAAGTAAATAATAAAATTTGTTATTCATTTTCACAACGTCCCCCAAAAGACGATTTGCGACGGGTCAAAGTGTTTCATTTTTTCGGTTAAAAACCTTAAATCACACATTGCATATGAGATGACTGCTCCTAAATTACCCTAGGCTGATAAAAATTTTGTGTTTCTAAAATAACCCAACTTAATTTTAGTCGTTTTTTCCGTGAATAATAATGGGTTTTTATTTCATCCATTCATCTCCCAGGCTAAACCCATGGCTCTAGAGAACTTAATATTTTCTTCCGAACTACTGAGGCAAAAATTAAAAAAAAAATAGAAAATATAGTTCTTGCCTATAGATTAAAGGAAAATCTTTAAGAAGTATATGGTTAATTATTTATCATCGTTTGTTATTTTCATGGTTTTCAAGGTCGCTGTTAATAAAAATGGGCTCTACATATTTTTTTTATTTTGTTATGTCTTGTTTTAGGACAGAAAACTATGGCTCGACTCGTACCTGGCCAGTTTTTTATATAACTGTTTTTCCTGTGCTTAATATGAGGTGCACAACAAAACATTTAATAAATAAATATTTGTTCCCATTTAAAATATATAAGTGCCTTTTGAAACGTTTAATGCTTATTGCTGTGTTGCAATGATTAATTAATGATTTCCTTGTTCTCTTAAATGTTTTTAATTTTAGGCAACAATTTAGGAAAATATTTGAAAAGGGATATAATGGCTAGAGGAAGCGACGTTATTGGAATCGATAAAGATGATTTTAAGTATATTCAAATAATAACAATTTTTGTTAGAAACAGTTTAATTTTACTAACCATAAACGCTCTAATCTCTATCTACATAATATATAAAATGTACTTATCTCCTTATATCACAGTCCAAAGAGCTGAGACTGAAATGAAAGCTTTTATCCATATGTCAGAAGAGTACTTACAGCGGCTTATTGTCACCCCCGCTAGAGAATTTGATAAAGCGTGTGCGAATATTAACAAAAGGAATATCTTGTTAAATTGATATTGCTTGCTTTGCCAAGTGAAATTAAACCTTAAATCTTAATTTTTGTTCTGACATCGGATGTATAATAGACTGCACGAAGTTAAACAGTTACTCCGTTTTGCTGTAAGGGGCGTGAAATTGTCTCCGTTGGAAAGCGTATAATTCAAAGGGGAAGATTAAAATATTATCCATGTTAAGTAAATATTCAAATGAATATTTTCCGTGTTAGACAACAATGGGCGCCTGCAAGGGGGAAGGTGGCGTAATTTGATAG
The DNA here is from genome assembly GCA_947578705.1 of Lacanobia wlatinum. Lineage (NCBI taxonomy): Eukaryota > Metazoa > Arthropoda > Insecta > Lepidoptera > Noctuidae > Lacanobia > Lacanobia wlatinum. The sequence continues at coordinate 13,178,137 of OX388028.1, read as the reverse complement.
ATACCTATCTACAAAACGGTCTTTTCGTTAAGGGACCTCCCTGTTATTATAAATTATAGGCGCGATTTGGGAATTCTCTGGAATTAAACGGTTCTTAGAACAGAAGGCGGGGTGATTCAGAACATTGATGTTATTAAATGCTTATTTATAGGTTAATGATTAGGTATGTTATTAATAATTTAAACAAGCGAATGAGGCCTTTGTTTATTTTAAACTTTGTCGTTTGCTATGATATCATTTTATTGACAATATTGTATGAAAAACAAAACTTTAAATAATTAAGTTGAGGTTGAAATAGTAACCTGGCACAGTCGATGTAGAAAAGATGCTGAAAAGGTGAAGGTCCTGATGCCCGTGACTAAGGGAGACTAACTTTATTGTCTTGGTTACACGTAACGATTAGGTACCTTGTGGCAGTTCCGAGATAGGCTACTCGTCGGTCATACAAGCATACCTACCTACATTATACAATTTAGCTAGGTAGTTGGTCCAAAGACAAAATACCAAGAAAAATATGTATGTCTCCCTACAGTACGGAACTCGGGCCCACGTATCCGACTGGACTATGGCCGGTTAAAAAAGAGAAAAAAAAAAACAATTATTGGCAAAATATTGTAGAGAATCCCGGTATATCCATTGCGTGTAAAATGTTTAATATATTATACCTGCAATGTTATAAAAATAAAATATAAAAGTTAAATCTGGTGCAGATCATTAACTATTACACCGCGTAGCGCAGCACCTTAATACATATAACTTCATTTCAAACATGGCTAGGATATTTTGAACAACCAGAGTTTCGAGATAATTGATGTAGTGGATGAAAGTGAGTGTATTTGGCGACAATGTGTCATTTAAATTATACACTTGCACCCTAGAATAGGGTGCTCCACTCCGTAGGGACCGCGGAATCGCTCGGCTACTGGGTCTATTGTTGTTAGAAAATGTCATCTCACTGTGCTGAGACCCATTAGACATATTTTTTTATTTTTATTATTAAGGCCTAACTTTAGATAACAACTGTTTTCGAGTGCTAGCATTTTGCTGAGCGATGGCCGTTTTGTGTGGATGAAACGCGTATCGTCTCTAATAGTGTATTTATTTCCAGTTTTTATTATTAGGGTCCGTTCCTCAAAAATAAAAAACGGTACCCTTATAGGTTGTAGGTGTTTGTCAATCTGGCAAGATCATTTTTTTCAGAAACGCGTAAACATATCAAGTTGAATTTAATATGAAAAAAGTGCGCGTAGCCCTAAAAAAATTTAGCTTGTAAATCAAAGCTAAAAAAAAATCGACAAATTAAAGGCCATGTAGGTACTTCCCTTTGACCTAGAATTACGAAATTTACCAAGAAACAATGCCCAACAGCTTGCTTTTTTTGCGATTACAAACTTATGTTTGCAGATGGAAAATTGACAGAGACGGGAGAAAATTTTTAAACAAAAAAAATAAGTTTTTCCTTTAATCTTACTTATCTTTTCGTACTGTTGGGTGCTTTCATATTTTATGTAATTCAGTCAGGAGATATTCCATAATAATTTTTCGTTGTATTTGTAATTTTCAGGGAAAACCACGGAGTCTCTCATAATGAAAACAACTGGAAATGTTTTCTTTTCAACCGAATCCCAAAAAAGAAGGAGTTTCCGAATTCGTTGAATTTTTTTTATGTTTGTACACCGATTACTCCGAGGTTTTTGATCCGATTTCTGTGATTCTTTTTTATTTCGATGCGGTATACCTACTTGCCTTTTGAACCTATAAAAGTAATTCAGTTTGGCTCTGTACTTTTTAGTGTGTGAGCATTTTTGATTTCTGCGCAGAGAATAACGTCGTTCAAGTATCACCACTAAAATGTAAAAAAAAACATTTTACAAAAAAATTAAATCGACTTTTAAACAACAACAACAGCCTCGGGCACCACGGCCTTTCTTGTAGCTGCAGCGCAGGCCGTTTAGCACGACACGCTAATTTAAACGACATAATCCGACGAGCTCTCGTCATCGTCGGCGTTCCAGCCGTTTTAGAGCCCAATGGCTTCGCACGTGACGATGGCAAAAGGCCGGACGGTATGTCTTTGTTTCCTTGGAAGATGGGTAGGCCTTTACTGTGGGACGCAACCTGTGTCGATACTCTTGCGCCATCCCATCTTCCTAGTTCATCGTGTTGTGCTGGCGCTGCCGCTGTGGCTGCGGAAAACCTCAAGCGGCGTAAATATAGTAACCTTATTGGTAACTAAATTTTCGAGCTGTTTGGGGTTGAAAACCTCGTGCTGTGGGGCCCTTGTGCTCACAGCCTTTTCAAAGAAATTTCGATACGGCTGGTTGACACTTCCCGTGACCCAAGAGCTGGCTTTTACTTTGGGCGGAGATTAAGCATTCAACGTGGCCATGCCTTTTTTTATTATTTGTGATGGGTTTGCTCTTGACTCTAGTCTAGGTCAGAGATGACAGAGGCAAAGTCTACGATGGAGCGAGCTTACCCAGAAGGAGCCTGTGCACTCTAACTTTGAAGAGATTAGGGTTGTAAGCGTTTGGAAACACAGACGCAGGCAGAGAGTTCCACTCCTTTGCTGTGTGCATTATAAAAGACGTTTGGAAACGCTCAGTGCGAATTGGTGGAATAGCAACAAGGTAGGAATGGTAAGTTGCAGTGCGTCTGGATGTTCGATGGTAGAAGGGGGCCGGTGGGATGAGGTCGTGTAGTTCTTGGGCACACTCACCGAAGTACAATCTGTAGAAGACCAACAAGCAGCGGCGATGAGCCAAGCTATGTAGCTTGGCATCCACCAGTTTTACGTTACCGATGAGCCTCGTAGCTCTGAGTTCCACCGAGTCAAGCGCGGCAAGCTGATATTTAGCTGAGCTTACCCCAAAGGTGGTTACAATACTCCATGCAGGATCGGACTTGTGCTTTGTACAGGGTCAATAGCTGTCCAGGCCTGAAGTATCGCTTCACCCTATTTAGGATGCCCAGTTTTTTGGCCGTGGTTTGGGCTTTTTACTCGATGGTGGTGCCGAAGTTGAGACTGGATGTCAACTCTAGTCAAAACTGACAGTCACAGGAACAGATTCACCCCGAAAAGTAGGAGTTTGGTCAAAACGACTCCTTTTTGCAGTAAAAAGACACGCCTGTTGCGCACGCATGCTGGCGTTCCTCAGGGGTCTGTTCTCTCTGCAACTCTTGTCATGCTGCACATCAATGACTTTATTCAGCCTTGTCTTGTTCGGTACGCAGATGAGAGTACAGTTTCAGAGAGATACTTGTCCAGCGCCCAAACTGCGGCCAAATAGCTGGGCATTAAATAGGGTGAAGCGATACTTCAGGCCTGGACAGCTTTTAACCCAGTACAAAGCACAAGTCCGATCCTGCATGAAGTATTGTAGCCACCTTTGGGATGGCTCAGCTAAGTACCAGCTGGCCACACTTGACTCGGTGGAACGCAGAGCTAAGAGGCTCATTGGCGACGTAAAACTCATCGCCGCAAGGTTGCCTGCTTGTCGGTTTTCTACAGATTGTACTTCGGTGAGTGTGCCCAAGAACTCCACGACCTCATTCCACCGGCCCCCTTCTACCATCGGACACCCAGACGCACTGCAACTTATCATCCCTACCTTGTTGCTATTCCACCAATTTGCACTAAGCGTTTCCAAACGTCTTTTATAATGCGCACAGCAAAGGAGCGGAACTCTCTGCCTGCGTCTGTGTTACCGCTTACAATTCTCATCCCTTTAAACTCAGAGTGAACAAGCTCCTTCTGGGTACGCCTCATCGTAGACTCTGTCTCTGTCATTTCTGAGCTACACTAGAGTCAAGAGCAAACCCATCTCAAATAAAAAAAAAACACCGGTAGCACTCCGGGAGTGCCGGCAGAAGTGAAAACTTTAGTATTAACGTTGTGTTTAATTATAAGTACAAAAATACTATCATTTATGAGGTAGAATACAATGTTTATTTATTGCGCTATCGTACACAAATATGACAATTTACATGTTATTATTCATAATATTATATCGTTATTTATTTATATATTACATTAAATTTTATCTCTTAGAAAAATCAACTTTCATCCATAATTTCGTATCCTTGGATACGCGTGGCACGCTGTACATAAACACAGACGGACATTCGCGCAAGCGCCCTGTGCCGCCTAAGCGGAGCAGCACACTCAGGCACGGTAGAAAGAGTGGGAGATACTAGTTCCTCTCCCTTCCCCTCGATCTTACGCTTTTTCGATCAGCATCACGTGACCCTGACGCGAGTCCGTCTTACGCTTTTTCGATCAGGTCACGTGTCCTGACGCGAGTTTAAGATTTTATACCCATTACAGAAAAAGTGCTCAACGCCGCTAAAGAAGTTTTCACTTCAAAAATTGGCAAATATTAATTAATTACGCTGCCAATAAAGCGGTAAAATAAAATTTTGAAAAAACATTTTTAGGGTATTAAATTGTGACCACTAATGTGCGGTCGACTGTACCTGTAGGCTTCGCTCGATGGCTACTGTAAGGTGTAGATATATCTCTATATCTGGTTCAGCAACATCTAGCAAGTTTGCAAAAGGATTTCCTATCTGATTACCGATCGAGAAATGTCCTCTTTTTTCATATTGTTAAAACGTCATTTTCATTGTATGGACACCTGAAAATAGTAGCGATATCTTATTGAAATGTCGTGTGTTTCCTTTACTTTTAGCGACGAGGCCAACTGGTACATAAAAAAGTGAAATTCTGTGTGTGTTCTGTGTGTTTTGTGTGTTTTTTCTTGTGAAAATTGAAAAACACTAGAACGTAATGTTTTCTTAATCACTCTTTTCTGTAACTTAAATGGTGTACATAACAAAGATTTAATTCTATGTATGCTACCTTACGACGACTTAGGTAAGCTACCCTATGTTATTTATTGATGTGTACCATTGCGAGGGTGTCGTTAATATGTTTATTTTAATACGCGCGTCATGTGTATAATACGGATTTTATTATGTCCCCGACCCTCCCTGGGATTAATGCGATACGGAAGATTTGAACGGCACTCGGAGAAATCACCAAGATTGGTTTGTTTAGCAGGGTGTTTTTGTAGCAAAATTTTAGATCTCTTATAGAATCACTCGGTTGTCTATCTGTCGGTCGATCTGTCTGTCTGTCTGTCCGTCTTTCACAGCCGATTTTATCCGAATCTCTTGAACAGATTAAGTTTAAATTTGGTACACAAATAACCCAAACTTGGCCGCGTAATAAAAATAAATACATTTTGAAAATAGGGTCACTTTTTGGGGGGAAAATTTAGAAAAAAAAAGTTTTTCCACCTGTACCGTGTGATATATCCGATCAAAGGAATCATCATCAGGGTCTTAAAAGTATATTTTTTATAATTCTAAAATATTCCATTCAGAAGTTATTAAAGAAAATTGACCCTCCCATCTTACCTCCGAACGTACTGAGCCTAAAATTTTGACAAAAATGAAAATTACAGATTATGATTTAAAGTAACATGTTAAAAAAATATATTGGCTCGGGACTCTTTGCACGCGAGTCCACCTCGCACTTGGCCGGGTTTTTCTATATTATAGAACTTGCTTTTCTACCACTAAATAGTCAATACACAAATTGGAATTGGAGGATGTTACTGGGGTATCTTTAAAGTTCAAGGTAAAATCATCATCCAGATCGGTTAATAAATAATATGAAATAAAGATAAATAATATTAATATAAATAATAAAAAAATAATAATTAATATTTAATATTATTTTGTTATATTATTATATTAATCATAAAAACATGAAAGTGAACATAACTGAAGAGCTGAGGGTATACCTAGGTGAACTGTTCATTTCTGCGTACTCCTGCAGAGCATACCAGCGTGGTGTTGTTATGAAATGGTGGAAGCAATAAACAAATATGTGATTTCAGCGAACCCAGGAGAATAGCTTTATAGATAAAAATAAACGAAACGATAATAGTTGAAAAGTTTTAGGTGAAATGAAATTCGATCAAATATTTTTCGAACTTTTGATAGGTAACCGTTCCATAGTTACCCCTATTACTATGAAAATTGCAAAGTTTTCGAATTTGTATCATTTTCCATGGAATTTTTACGACATTTTACTTTTTCATGTAAATTTTATAAGTTGGTCGAAAACTTTCGTATTATAAATCCAAAATTAAATAAAACTTTAATTCAGACTACAGTCCATATTTTTTTTTGTATAACAACGGTTTATTTTTATAGAACGGACTTATGACTCCAATATAAAATACCACTTTGATATTTCGAAGCTACATAATTTTACGTGTTAAATAAAAGTTAAGACTATGACTCTAATATAAAATCTATCAAGGTGAAATCGTTTTAAAATTGCAAGTAGGTTCGGTAAAAAAATATAATTTCTGTTCGATATAAATCAGAACGTGTAAACCGCTTCGATGACCCGCCAACGTCTCAGGCAAGTCTTGAACCACATGAAAAGGGAGGGTCGTGGGTTAAATACCTCAGCTTCCAAACAATCGGCGTTTTTAGTATTCTTCACTTCAGATCTTATTTAAAGGATCAGTCGCTACGGATGTACAATGATTTATAGTTACTAATAACGGGAAAAACTGGCTATAATCTATTTTGATTTGTAAACAAATCGGTTGAACAAAAAACCATAAAACACCCCACACAAAGCATTTTTGTGTAAACATAATAAACATAAAGAAACGTTATATCTGTTGTTTTAACTCATTTCGAAAGTCATTCAATACGTGTATTGTATTGGTGCGATTGTATTGTACTATAAAAAGATTTTATTACGTACCATCTCCTATGTACCTACCCCTTACGCAACCCAGTGCTTCTTATTGTTGGAAGTTCTCTGATAGCTAAAATGTTAATGTTAACCTAACCGAACCAGTTTAGATTAGGTTATATTTTTTTTCTTGCGTGAAAACGTCTGAAAACACTGCAAATCCTTACGGCGACGGCTAAATAACTCATCGAACATTTTCCGTTACGAAATTATAAATATGCTTTGGTCATGTAGAGTGGATTGCGACGTAATTTTTCGGACCCGCTCCATCGCTCGATGACGTATGCAGACGGTAGTGTTAGTGCACTAATAGGCAAGGTGTTGTAGTTTATTTTCATGATATACATAACATTAGGCTGTACCACGAGACATATAATTTTCTTTGGCGACATCAGAATCGTTTCATCGCGAACGTTAGCGGGGCCTTAGTATGGAAGTCTATCTTAAAACGTTTACACGTTGAAAGTGCAATCACATTAGTAAAAAAAAAAATAACCAGGGGTGTGATAGGTATGGGTTGATAAAATACAAACTTTATGGATTTTCAGTTTTACTTACTGAAATATCCGTAGGTATGCATTTTTTTTTACTATTGATAGGCACGCGTTTGACCACTATCTCGCCTGATCATTTCGAAGAATGACTGCTATACAACACGCCGGAGCTACTCGTATGGTTTAGTTTCCGAGAAATTTTCTTTTTCAGAATCTAAAGGCATTTTTTGTTACCCTCTCATTTTCATGGTTTCTAGCTTAGCGTTGGATACAATGTCATACGACCAATCATATTATAATTTTATTACAACACTAGCTGACCCGCGCAACTTCGTTTGCGTCACATTTTTCATTACTGCTTCGCTCCTATTAGTCTTAGCGTGATGATATACACCGTTAAATTTTGATCGTTTTAATCCCGTGGAGGGTCGATTCGCTACATGAAACACTATCAATTTGTAAAGATAAAATTAAACAATAAAGTACTTTTTTTTACTCGAATTAATTTACGCATGTACGAAATTAATTTCTTAAACTAAACGTCAGCGGGGCGAGTTCAATGACCAGTAGGTAGTTAGCAGGCAATGACCGACAACTACCTAAAAGGTCATTGACTCGTTTACCTAAAGAAATTAATTTCCTATCTATCCTATAGCCTTCCTCAATAAATGGGCTATCTAACATTGAAAGATTTTTTCAAATCGGACCAGTAGTTCCTGAGATTAGCGCGTTCAAGCAAACAAACAAACTCTTCAGCTTTATATATTAAGTATAGATAAATGAGCGTGTCAAAATTCAGGCTAGAATATTAAGTTGTGTTCGTTCACAATTAAAAATATAAGTTTTATTACTTATGTAACGCGAGGCAGCGAAATGAGAAAACAAATAATTAAAAGCCTGTTGGCGACTTAGTTTCGCACAAACAAATTTAATTAACATTCGTTTATTTCCCTGCTTGATCCGAGGGAGACAAACGCTAAGTAAAATTTATGTATCGGAATCAAATTCAATTTCGACTTTACATTTTCCTAACTTTTTTAGAACTGCCTCATTTTACCTTACGAAGTAAAAGTTTAAAGAGGATACGTCTCCTTTTTACAAATGTAGGTAAAAAAGTGAAAATCATATTTATCACATTTTATGTCAATGAACTGGTGTAAGTACAGGCTAACAATGGTAAACATATACCTATGGCATATCATTTAGGTTCAGAGATGTGCGAGGTACATAGCAAGCGAGGTGGTGCGAAGCGTAGTGGATGGCGCTGTGAGTATGCGTGACTGTTTCCACCTAAGCTGTGCGAGGCGCTTGTGCGGTGCGAGGATGTGTAACGGACTCTATTCAGTTGGGTATGGGTGGGCACACCAGCACCCCGCTGGCGACCTTTGCAAAGATTCATTTCAAACATTCGTTGCCAGCATCCATCACACCCAATTCTCGCTTTATTGTATTTAAAAAACCGGCCAAGTGCGAGTCGGACTCGTCGACCGAGGGTTCTATACAAATTTTTGGTACATATTACTTTAAATAAAGACGATATTTTTAATGATAAATCATTAAAAATATAGTCTTTATTTAAAGTAATTACAAATGTAATTACAAATGTATAGTTTTCAGGCTTTTTCCTATATGTGTAGTATAAGACGGTTGCCACAATTCATAGTTCTAGGTCAAAGAGAAATACCCTATACATTTTGATTCTTTGTCGAAATATACGTTTTTTGCGGCATAAACGGCCGATTTTTTTTTACTTTGACTTAGAACTTTGATTTTTTCACAGCTTCAAGAGGCCGTAGACCTAAGTATATGATTTTAATTTAAACTCGATAGCTCCACGCGTTCCCGAGATAAAGGGTCTGGACAGACAGACGGACGGACAACCTAGTGATCTTATAAGGGTTCCGTTTTTTCCTTTGAGGTACGGAACCCTAAAAATACCTAACTCAGCTAGCTGCTAGTTCTTTTCCATCAGAACAGCTCTAATTCTGGCGAAAAAAATGAACATACCGCATTGGCAGATTCTCTTTTTCCTGGTGCTCACTTCGCTTTCTCGCACATCTTTGCACCCTTATGCTCGGTCACACAGAACTTACGAATTTTTGCAACATGAATAAGCTATTTTACTTTGATTTTAAAAGTAACTTATAAAATATATATTTACTGATAAAATATAAACGAGCGAAGCGAGCAAGTTAGAGATTCTTTCTTTCTTTTTAAAAACGTTGCCCGACACTAGGAATTTCTCCTGTATCGTGGGTGCGTTCACAAACATACAAACTCACATACACAAACAGCCAGACCCGGAACAACTATCTGTCAGCAATACAAACATTTGATCCGTGTGGGAATCGAACCAGCGTCATGCAGCCAGCAGTCAATCGCTCAACCACTGCGCCAACCGTGCCGATTGACAGTCTCTTGGATACTTACATTTTGAACATTCATAAAAAGTTCAGGGAGGAATTTTGGATGCGATAAGCGGGCTTGAAAATTTTAGCTTCCATCTCGGGTAGATTAGATTTCCTGTTGACCAGCTATACTTAGAAAATACAAGGCAGCAGATAATGACCATGACCATACGGTAAATTCTAAATGTCACTTACTCAAAAATGTTTCCTCACCCATTTTAAGGTTGAAGAAGTGTCTTCAACTACTACTACCTACCATAATAAATCTTAGGGTAGGTCTATAATGATCAAAAGTTTGAATTAGTAAACAAAAACATCTTTGGTGTTGGTGGAACAGCACCTACGTTATCGACAATATTTTGATACCTAAGTATTTCATTAAATTAGTCTTTGGAATTTATTAATATCTACCTACTTAAATCATGAAAATGGGCACGTCTGTTGAAAAGGTAAGGCATCAAAAGAAAAGCACAAACATGCTCAAAATAAAATAAAATGTAAAACATTGCAGTTCCACGTGTTTTTACGATCCCGTGAAATTTGTTTTCTTACAGGATTTTTCTAATCTTCTTTAGCATCGTTTATATTGATTATAGAGCTTCTCTTGCCTAATTTATATTCCGCTAGTGTTTTTTCATCACGCCTTGTGCTTAATATCGCAATTTGTACCGTAGTTGGCGTAAGCCGAGGGGACCTGTCACCTTTACTCTCCGATGCCCGTCTTTCTCTGTTCAATGCCTATTTTATTGCTTGCTTACACATAAACAACCAAAGTTTACGAGCGTTTTTACATTAATAAATCGTCCAAGGAAAGAAATAAACCAATAACTAATAATACTTAATGAAAGACTGACGGTATCAGTAAATAAGAGTTTTATTATATTATTATTATTGGCACCTACCAGGTAGCAAGGACGTTAAGCTGTTGGCGCCGGCTGTCATTTGCACATATTTGACGGGTAAGGCAGGTTTAGTTTAATTGACATGATATTAAGTTGACTGTTTCTCTTTGTTTCCTGTAAATGTTTTAAGTGTAGTAGGTACTTACATTGTATTTCTTATTTATATTTATGTATATAAGGTTTCCGGTGAATAATGTCCTCGAATATTACATAAATTAGTCGTCACATTTTTCGTTAATGGTTGTAGCGTGATGTTATATAGTCTATAGCCTTCCTCGATAAATGTGCTATCAACCACTATAAGATTATTTAAATCCTCCAGTAGTTCCTGAGATTAGCGCGTTCAACCAAAGAAACAATCAAACAAACTCTTCAGCTTTATAATATTTGTATAAATTAACCTTAAATGATGAATTTATGTATTTGGCTAAACTAATTCCGGACAATATCCATTAATTGATCCTCGTGGTTTTTGTTATGAATAGTTTGGCAGCAAAACTATAAATGTATAAAAGTATTAGTATCACTCACTTGGCATTCAGGGTCTGATTAATAAATCAGGAATGTGATAATGACATCGGAGAGGGACGACGTTGGACGGAGACGAAATTCTGAGAACTAACTTCTCTATGGCCACCCAAATGATGATTTAATTATCAGTATGATTTTGATTGATGTGGCAGAAGAAATTTGGCGGCAGCCGAATTCTTTTCATAACAAACGTATTTGCTTTGTTTATTACTGAGAACTAATTGATCTGCGGCGCCACAGTTTTTGGCTAAGACGCTGAATCTGATTGAATCAACATTGAGACGTACAAAAATGAAGAAGAAAAGTAGGTATATTTCTAGTCTAATCCATTCATTGGACCACAAAAAGTGGCGTGTTAATCCTTTAATGGATTTCCAGCTTTTCGATAATTACTGCTCGACGGTGCCTTCAAGAGCTCGATGAAAATTCAAATGAAAGTGGAAGAGAGAGAGAGGCATTCGATATTGTACATCGTTTTCAAACTCACCTTTTGAGCGCAAACATAGTCATTAGAAAAAGTTCACATTAGGTTATAATCATATCTTAATATGGTCCCTACCACTATTACACAAATAAATTTATTCTTAATTCCAGTTAAGAAGAAGAAGCGGTTGCAATTATTGGAAATGCTTAGCAGTTGAATGTTATAGAAGCTCTTGTCGGGTTTATTCGGCATGTGATCGCGTTGGGCTAAGATATGAATATGTTACGCAGTACAAGTAGGCGTAGCACCTGTTTGTGCTGGTGAGGCCATCAGCAGGTTACATAAAGGATTTACCTACAAATACAATTAATTTAACACCACATTAATTTTGTAATTTACTAGTACATTAAAAATAGCTTAAAAAACGAATGAACTTACAACTAACTCAGTTCCATAAAAATGAAGGCAGTTTTACTCTTGCTAAATTTAATTTTACTAAAATGGTTCGCAAAAATAAATGCAGAGGAGACTAACTGTAAGTTACCAGAAAAGTATATACATATAATATTAAAAGCTAGATAAGGGATAGCTAGAGCTAGATTTAATGACAAGGGATTTTAATATTTAAAATATAACTTCTTTCCTTAACTATTTCTCACCTCGTTTCATTGTTTGTCTCTTAGAAACATTCTTTAAAGTCGAGTTTATCCTATAAAAATGACACAAAAAATTAGCCGTCTCCCGACACGACGCGACCTTCAGTAGTGTCTTTTCACATGGTCTTTAAGTGCAGGAAAATTAGCTTAATTAATGTCGATCAGAGCGAATAATACGTGTAGTTTTGAAAATTGGTACAGTTGTTCTTTGAGGTGTCTAGATGAACATACTAAAAACCCCGAGGGTGGGAGGTGAGCTGGTGGGGGAGGTGGGGGGGGGAAGGAATGATACCTTTTATCAGTTTCTCCAAAACCATTAAAAATATCTCATTGCACACACATTAACTATCTACATTAAATTTTCTAAACATTATGATTATTTTGATTTAACTGTACGATCAATGCTTTAGGAGATAGAGGGTATTTAAAATTGATAAAATAAAATTTTCCATTAAATCATACAAAGACGATTGGTAATTTCTGACCCAGAAGTCGACGAGTTGAAATCTATCGTAGCTTTTTTGTCATCGAAAAAAAAAAAAATTTTTTTCGATTTCGATGGCTAACGCATAAATATATGAACTTGAATATGTCATCAGCAGACGAAGTCTCAAAAAGTTATTTTACATCCGTTCTTACAAGTATGCAGGTCGTGTTTGAGCTCATTACAATCGTCCCGATGAGTATTATGCATAGTTGATAACGAGGGTCTGATGATGAAGAGCAGAAACGTGGAAAGTGGTAACACGTGTTCTTCGCCATTTCTTACCCAGAATCCGACAGAATTGAGACCTATCGTATTTTTTTCCTCATTTGAAATATAGTAAGAATTTGTACTTTTTTTTCGATTTCGATGGCTAACACATATATATTATTATGTGAGCTTGAGTATTTCTTTACAAAAGGTATAGAAAAGTAATTCTTTATCCACTGTTACAAGTATACCTGTCAATCGTACTGTTGGTTACCATTCACTAGAGTTGGTGACAAGGGTCTGATGATGGAAACCATAAGGGTGAGTAGTGGCTCTCTTAGTTGACTACTCCTATACGTATCGTGTTTGGGCTCATTTAAATTCTTCTAATGAGCACTATCTATTGCACCTGGTAACAACGATCTGATGATGGAAACCATAAAGGTGAGTAGTGGCCTACTTAGTTGACTGCTCTGATACCCATCGTGTTTGAACTCAAATGAATTGTACAGATGGGTTCTATCCATTGCAGCTAGTAACAATAATCTGATGATGGAAACAAATATTTCAGCACCTCGATGTACCGATAGCCGATCTGGCACCGTTGGAAAGACTGCAGCACAGCCCAAGTCTCGATCAAATCGAAGGCTTTCTTGTAGTCCACAAACGCTAAGCAGAGGGGCAGTTTATACTGCCGGAGCGCATGTATGTGGTCTACGGTGCTGAAGCCTTTTCGGAATCCGGCTGGTTCGGGACGCTGAAAGTTGTCAAACCTGCGACCGAGACGGTTCGTGATGACTCTTGAAAACAGCTTGTAGACATAGCTCATAAGTGAGATGGGCCTGTAATTCTTAATCATGGCATTGTCGCCCTTCTTAAAGAAGAGAACCAACACGCCTCTGCTCCATGCCTGTGGCGTTTTCCCTTCGAGTACGACGGAATTGAACAGTTTCTGAAGGGCCTTAAGGATCGGTTTTCCACCCGCCTTCAGGAGTTCGGCCGTAATTCCGTCCTCACCCGACGCCTTGTTGTTTTTAAGCTGCTTCAGAGCCATCCTTATCTCATACAGACTGACGTCCGGGATGTCTGTATAGTGCAGGGTCAATCTAGCTCTCGGGTCGTTAGCTAGATCCGTAGCGGATTTAGTCATTGACGTGTATAACTGTCCGTAGAATATCTCGATCTCTCTCAGAAGCTCTGATTTGGCGGATATGGTTCTGCCATCGGCGGTCTTCAGTTTTGTGAGCTGGCTCTGCCCAATAGTCAGTTCTGTAGCAAAGACCCTGGAGCCCTTATTTCGCTCCATTGCGTCTTTAATTTTTTCAATAATTAAGCGGCGGAGGTCGTTTTTCAAGGACTTGGAGATCCGTCTATTGAGCTGCCGGTATCTGCACGCATCGTCTGAAGACTGCAGGATCATCTCCCGCCTCTTCTTCATAAGCTTGAGAGTAGGATCAGAGAGCCTCTTGTTCTCTTGTTGTACGGCGAGTTTTGAAGAACTTAGACCCAGCCGTATGAACAATTTCCACGAATCCATCGTTGTATTCGTTCACGGAGCTCCCTAGGCACTTGAAACAAAATATGACGGAATCCTTAATTTATATCAAGTCAGCTTGTTGTACTCGTATTCTTGCAAATACATATTATTCTTATTTTTATTCTTAACGTAGTATTTTAACAAAAGAATAGTACTTTGCACCTTAATTATAGATGGTTTTGACCAACCTTTAATATTTGTATTTGTTTGTCAACTACACTGAACCGCAAACAAAAAGGGTCGGTCAGAAAATCTTCAATATCTTCAAAAGTACCTGACCTAGCTTATGAAATAAAGACTAAGTTAAGGAATATTTTAATGTCCTTAAATGAAAATAAAAAAAATGAATTCAAGCGTTTTATTTATACTTCTATACTTAATATATAAAGCTGAACAGTTTGTTTGTTTGCTTGTTTGCTTGATCGCGCTAATCTCAGAAACTACTGGTCTGATTTGAACAATTCTTTCATGTTAGATAGCCCATTTACCGAGGAAGGCTATAGGTTGTATATATATCATTACGCTAAGACTAATAGGAGCGGAGCATACGAAGTTGCCCGGGTTAACTAGTTTTTTATATTTTAAAACAAGGTAAATTGATTGCAATTTAAAAGAAACATGAATACGTCAACAGTGAATTCAATTATATTATCAAGGTTATATTCATTATTCAATTGATAATATATATATATATATTATTCAAAATTATCAAAAATAAATAAAAGGTTTCATATATTATTTTATGTGACATTATATATTCTTTAATTTAGTCTCTTTTTCATAAAGCTAGGTCAGGTACTTTTGAAGATATCAAAGATTTTCTAACCGACCCTTTTTCTTTGCGGTCCTGTGTATATTACCCACACGATGGAACAGACGATTTACAAAATCATCAAATCAGACGCAGTTTTCGAGGAAATTTGTGGGAAAATACAGAGCCACCGGTAATTTAATGCGTTCCTTGAAATGGGTTATACAACAGGTCATTTGCAACGATTTTGACACCGAAGACTTGAAGTTTGATATCGAATTATACTTTTAAGTTTGTTTAAAAAAATTCTGCCTCACGCCCAAAAATTGTTTCGCTGTGGATAGTTAACCAACTTCAGCAAGAGAAAACTAAGTGTCAAAGTTTTCTCTTACCTCATCCTAAAGCGTAACATGATCAGCAGGGTGATAACACCATCATAGACGATACGAAAAATCTCGACAAAACGTGAGAGAGAGCGTCGTTGTGCATGTTATACCGTTCCGCTATAACTAGTTCGTTCAGGATTTACAGACAATTTGCTTATTTTTTTGTATTTGTTTGACGTAATTGTGAATTTACTGTGGTTCGATCGTTACAGATTCCAACAAAACACCAATTCTACGTTATGGCCACCACAGAACCCATAAGTGCCTTGACTTCGAAAAAACTTATATGTGTATAAAGACTTGCCTGCAACGTGGTTATGATATTGCTTCTTCTAATGAAAATTGCAAATGTTCTTGTTTTAAAGACAAAGTAAAATCAGAGTATTACAAAAAGGATAAAAAACCTTGGACAATGCCGACTACAACCAGACCAGCCTGGGCTGGGACTAATCCAAAAAGGCTGAAATCAGTATTTTTGGTGGTGACCCCCAAACCTAATCACAAAATAGAGCCAGCCATTAAGTTGTCAGGAAACAGTTCGTTGTTCTCTAGTGATGAGAAGGAAGAAGGCAGAGTAGAATCCGGGAACGAGACAGATACAGAAGATGTATCCGAGACAGTACAGTCCGGGGCAGAAAAAAATTATACAGATGACGAATCCGTGTCATTACAGCCCGGGCTGGAAAATAACAGTACAGAAGTATCAACCGATCCAGAAAGCGTAAACGAGACAGAAAATAACAGTACAGAAGTATCAACCGAACCAGAAAGCGTAAACGAGACAGAAAATGACTCTATAACAGAAATAGGCGCAACCGAAACGAATCAAGTTGAAGGCGAAGCAGTTGCTCCAGAGAATTCTGAAGAAAATCAATAAAACAGTAAAAAAATTGTCTTTGTGTTTTATTTACCGAACTAGTATTTGTTTTTTAATTTTCATCACAACCACTATTGGTAGCATTAACAAGAGCTGAGGCCTTTTCCCTTTATTTTTTATCTATTTCCTTAAATTATTTCAAAATTATGAGAAAAATATATTTTTACTATGGGAGCTGGCACAGCCCCATTTTGATTACTTTTAACCGAGTTCCAAAAAAAGGAGAAGATCTTAATTTGGTTGTATTTTTTTTTGTTTGTTACCTCATAACTCCGTCATTTATGAACCGATTTGAAAAATCTTTACAATTTAAATTTCATCCAAGTCGGTTTACTAGTTTGGCTTTAAAATCAAAATAGCTGGAATTCGTTTACTTAGATGACGTAATTGGTTTGTCATCCAAGTAAACGAAATTGCGTATTTTGCTTTCCTGCGACTTTCCAGTGATGTTTTTAGGTACCACTAAAAAGTGAAAAATAAAAAAAAAATCAACTGACTTCCAAATAAAAAAACACTATAAAGCATAAAATAACTTTAATTTCGGAAATCGGTGTTAAAATAAGACGAAACAACCAAAAACACCAACTTCCGAAATAACAGTTATTTTCCACCCCTCTTAAAGTTAAACTGCTGTCTTGAAAAATCTAGAAAAATTTATGATAATAATGCATTTCATGAACTTTAAAGGAAAATTATAGTGGTTACGACAACTTTATTAGTTTGGCAGTAACAATTGTTGAACTTGGGTGTTGGATAATTTTGTACCAAATACAAAATACTCAATACTTTATTACGTTCCATAATGTAGGAATATTAATTAACCATTAATTATATTCAGAATAAAGAACAACAGAATCTTTCTATATTGTGATAACGGGTTACTACGGAACCCTACACTGCGCTTGGCCCGACACACGTAGTTTTAAAGTAACCATTTAATGGATCAAAGGACACACTTGGCCGGTTTTTTATTTGGAAGTCGGTGCATGCATATATGGGTAAACACTTCAACAAACGCAACTGTTGTTTAGTCAGACAGGGCTACTTCGTGAATCGGTGATCAATAGAGGGAAGTTGCCTCTTTGGCCTGCCTACGCTCGCGTAGGTAAAAGAGAGGGAGTGGCGTGTGTCCTTTGATCCATTAAATGGTTACTTTTATGTATCTACCAACCTGTTAAGACATTGGTGACACTCGAGGATAAGCCCAGAGTTAACTGTATGACTGTTCATAGTTGCAGGACGGCATTGCTGCCCGAAAGTATGCGTATTGAGTGGTCCTCACACACCTTGGTTAGGATAGCTGGAGCTGTGAGGGAAATGCCCTAGCACTCGGCTTGGAACACTGTGTTGTGGACCCTATGGTGTGGATATGTGAATGTTGAGATCTTCCGAGGATATTCTTGCACCCGTGCCAGTTCCTGTTTTGATCCATAGGTGAAGATCCGTAGCTCTTCGGGGCAAAGCCTCTCGGAGTGGTGATCCTCATTCATTTGGTCTTTGTATGTCAAAGCCCGGACCGGTACCCGGTCATTGATTGCCTTTGTTATGAGGAGTTGATTATTCTGAGCTTCTCGAGCTGAGCGGTGTGCTGAGTTCTCTCTTACTCCAGAGATCCAGTTTTTTAAGGCGGACTACTAGGCTGACATCGTCGCTTCCTGTTGTATGAACAGGTGGAGCGTGGGAGTCCCAGTATGAATTCCAGCGTCACAGGTGGGGTAGTCCTACCCCAACTGCAGTCCTCATGCAGCCCGTCGTCGCCATGCGGGCTAGTCTTTGCATGCATTCCATGCAGTTGATGGTAAAGTTGCTACAAAAAATACTTCGGTGTCACTACGATAACAAGGGTTGCAAACTTTTATGGAATACCCGAGAGGCAACGCTTGCTCGTGACGGCTATGACGTATCACTAAGCTTTTTTTACTAATATATTGAGAACATACATATTTTTGCTTTTATATCGATATATCAATTTCTTTTATACGCATTGACACTTTCACATAATATTCACAGGCACTTTTGGGACAAGGGTAAAAGTGTTACTAAGAAATATTCTGCGGTGTTAAACAAGGTTAGATTTTTTTGAGTTCATACTTTTACTGTATTATGAGAAAAGTTTTTTACCTAACGCATCTTTCAATAACAGAATGTTTTTTTTTTCAATAACACTAGGTTATTGTTTTTTTTTCTTATCTTAAGCTTTTTTAAAATTGCAGTTTTAATAACTTTCTTGAAAATCAAGCTCTTGGTTTCACTGTACGTCCCATAGCCAGTTTTAAGGGTTCCGTTGGTCCGTAACCAACGGAATCCTATTACTTAGCCTCCGCTGTCCGTTAGTCTGTCTATTAGCGGGCTTTATCTCATGATCTGTAACAGAAGTTGGTATTTTCACAAACTGTATTTTTATTGTTTTGCATATAAAACCCGGACAAGAAACGTTTTTTTTTTGTAAATATAAATGTCACATCAATCCATTCAACTTTGTATAGGGAACTATTTTTAGTGCTATCCTGAAATATAACAACAAGTAGTAAAACTGGTCAAGTAGCATTGAAAAAACTTTTTTTCTTACAAATACAACCGACTTCCAAATAACTTTAAAGTCGGTGTTCTTGATTTTGTTTCTTAGATGATTAAAGTTCTGAAATTAGAGTTATTTTATAATTTGTAAGTACTTAGTGTTTTTATTTGAAAGTCGGTTGAATTTTTTTTTAAGTTTCAATGCCTACTTGACCAGTTTTTAACTATTTGTTGATCAGTATTTACCCACGGATTAAAAAAATCGTTCTAAGTAGTATAAAATAATTGCATTTACTAAACAAAGAGAACGTTATTAACTGCGCTAAGTCAGCTAAGCCGGACGATACTCCGGACAATACTTCGATGGAAGATTGATTTATTTGTAGTAAATCACTTCTGGACTCTCTTTTATCTGTCTGGGCACAACGAGGGCGAAACAAGAGAGAAAAGCAAACAATAAATCCACCTACATAAAAATTGCAACAACTTTGTTCATAATGCCGATAAAGGCATCATCAAAAGTTGGTTCGCTTCGCACCCTCGCGCACATTCGTGCAGAGATTACCAATAAATCCAATACGGGATAATTGGCCGACTTAATTCTGTTCTATCTTTCTACTTAGTTCAGTCGTCAGAATGTGCCAGCTCAGGCCCCTTGGGAGAGGCCGGGCGAGCGCGCAAACATCGCTTGCTTGCTGAACAAAAATAGTATCTTGTGTGCTTCGATAGGAACGAGTTTCATTTGCAAATGTGAAACAAAGCAGAATAAACGACAAATAAAGAAATTGGCTCTGATAATGACGTATTTTTAGTAGTCTGTTGGATTGTCAAAATACTTGATTTATTTGTATCATTACACTGTCAAATTGCATCTATGAATTTAGATTCATATACTGATTTTTCCGTACTGTGAGAGCTGACCTCTGTAGTAGACCTCTGGCGCATTAGGTATGAATAAAATGACATAAACCATACATAAATTCAAATCATGTGACATAGACAGGACACAGGCTTGGTCAGGATAGCTGGCAGTCAATGCCAATGGTCATAAGCGGATCAAGTAATATTGTAAAACTAATTATTTTGTACGAATATAACCCTACATCAAGGCTAATTTTTTTTTTCTTTTATTAAAACTACATGTCTACGGCTAAAACAGTAAGTCTTACCTAAAGTCAGATCGACACAGGACATACCATACCTGTCTGGTGTCACTTTGCTGTAATGGATGGAGATGATGGAATCAAGGGGTGGCAACGCTTTCATATTCGCATCAGTTAGAGCCCCTGGGACCGACGTCACACCGTCGAGCTGCGACGTGATTCAATAGTGATGTAATAATGTACTTTTTGCACACTGCTACCAAATATAAAGAAAGAAAATTCCAAATCGATGATTCAGGATGGGAAATCATCTAACGAATCCTACCGCTCTGGGCTGAGCAGAAGCGAGTGCCAGACTCTTACTTACTAAAACCCATGTATTCCGTGTTTCTCCTAATGCCCTTTGCGTTCCAGGGCCGCGGTGACTCTTCCGAATTAATTCCGCAACTCTGGCAGGAAATCAAAGATTCCTGCAATGCTTTGATTGCATTAAAACAACATAACTAAAATCATCGTTCAAATATCGTACTTCCTTACTAATGTTATAAATGCGAAAGTTACTCTGTCTGTCCATCTGTCGCGCTTTCACGCCGAAACTACTGAACCGATTTAAATGAAATTTGGTACACAAATAGTCTAGAGCCTGAGAAAGGACATAGGCTACTTTTATCCCGGGAGTATGTTCCCTAGGGACCACGCGGGTGAAACCACTGGCAGAAGCTAGTACGTAATATTTAACTCTTATGATTCATTTTCTCGCGTTAAAAGCTTTCTTAAAGCATTAAATACCATTTCAAACAGCAATGAAAACCATTCCATAAGACAGTTAAAAATACTGATGTTGCATGAAGAATTCTGTGAATTTTTTTGAAATATCAAACCTACTAAATATTCTTGAAACTCTTCATTCTATGGTTTTCCGCCTAGGCAAAAGAGTTACACTATCACGTCCTGTCGCGAATACGCCTAGTTCTAGTAACCCTGTATAATCTAACTACCATTATAAATGCAAAAGTTTATGCAGATGGATGAATGAAAGTTCGTTACTCAATCACGCCGAACAGCTGAACGCATCAAGGCGAAATTTGGCACAGAGATAGATTATAGTCTGGAATAGCACATAGGCTCTTATCCCAGGGGGTCTAAAAAGACCACTTTAGTAGAATCATAATATTAATCATACAACAATCTGTCAAATTTTATTTTCATCTTTATCGCTAGAGCTTTAGGTTCAAGATTGATTGGGAAATATTGACAGTGACGGGTAGCGTGATGTGCTAGACCCGCAGGAGTATGTTTTACTTGGGTTAATTTCCGACAATCACGCGGGAGAAGCCGCTCTGTGCGCTGGCAGACGTAAAAAACTGGCCAAGTGCAAATCGGACTCGCGTGCAAAGGGTTCCGAACGAATTTAATTTTTTTAACCCGTTATTTTAACACTACAGACTTCTAATAGGTTTTCCTGTAATTTTTAGGTAAAGATCTATTATCTCCATTTTTTTCAAATTTTTAGGCTCAGTAGTTTCGGTGATAAGGGAATGGTCATTTTTCGTCTTATTTCTTGAATAACTTAAAACCATTTATTCTAAAATTATAAAAAAAAATATAACTGAAACCCCCACAGTAAGGCCTTTCATTTGATATGTCACACAATATTGTTCAAAAAACTTTTTTTTTAAATTTTCTAGTTTGACCCCAAAAGTGAAACCCATACTAAAAATTTTATGATTAACGTAACGCGTTCGTGTTTGGGTCACAGAAGTCCAATTGTGTACCAAATTTCAACAGAATCGGTCCAGTGGATCCAGAGAAAACTGGCTGTGACAGACGGACAGACAGACAGACACCCGAGTGATCCTATAAGGGTTCCGTTTTTTATTCGGAACTCTAAAAATTGCTAATAACTGACACAATCGGTTTGATCGAGTTCTTTCAGCATTATTCACGGTGTCATTTTAGTCACCTTACATCGGCAGCCCACTTCATCTTAATCTATCCAATGACTACCTTCTACACATTCATAAAAAAAAAGTTGAACATTTGAATTATTAATAAAAAAAACCGGCCAAGTGCGAGTCGGACTCGCCCACACATACACACACACACATATGACACTTTAAATCTAATATATAAAAATCTCGTGTCACGGTGTTTGTTACCGAACTTCTCCGAAACGGCTCGACCGATCTTCATGAAATTTTGTGTGTGTATTCGGTAGGTGGTAGGCTATTTTTTTTATTTATGTGGCAAAACAACGTTTGCCCGGTCAGCTAGTAAAGACTGTATTTTTTATGATTTAATTACAAATGTATGTTTGTGAAGTTTGATTTTTTCACAGCTTCAAGGGACCGTAGACTTCAGTACATGGTTTTAATTTCAAATCAATACCTCCACGTGTTCCCGAAATAAAGGTTCTTGACAGACATACGGATGGACAACAAAGTGATCCTATAAGGGTTCCGTTTTTCCTTTTGAAAAATGAAAATATTATTCATTATCATGATATGATGCATGACGTAGTTTGAAACATTCAGGAGCGAGCGCAGTCCGAGCTTTGTATTCTATGGACGGTGTGGAATGGAACGGTGACATTGCTTTGATATGTAAAAATGAATAACAGAGTATTTCATAATTCTAATGCAATTTTTATTTTTATCGTACCTATTGTATTAACGAACTATTTAAAAAAAAATCGTGCCTATAGGTAGTTTATGTCGGGCACATTAAGTGGACCGCTTTTGTAAGACGACTAAAATGACACCAAGTATTTTTACTTGCTATTTTCCGCTGCCTTGCTTCCGTAGTTTAACCTGCAGGAACTGTCCATTTTTACGGGATAAAAAGTAATTAACGTATCTAATCAAATCAGTACTTCTAGAGATTATCTTTAAAACAAACAATAATTTTGCCTTGTCCTACTTCCTGCTTTCTATCATATTTTATTATTTATCAGTCAAGTCTTATTTATATTGTAATTGTGTAAGTTTGTGAGGATGGATTGATGGATAGATGTTTTAACTCTATTACGCACAAACTACTGAACGGATTTTGATGACACTTTACTGTAGGTAATGTAGCTTTATACATCAGAATAAACCTTCTAAGGCAATTATTTTAAAAAGAAGAAGTTCTAATCACTCGCGGGCGTCCAAGACGCAATATGTCACCCTATTAATCAGCTCGCAAAATGTCCTGCTCTGAAAACGGCTACTTCCAACATGTTTGTAAGAAACTAGGTATCTCCATACATAGCTATTGTGTACATATTAATCTTCTCCCCATGACGAGTTAGAATTAAAACGTCAGGCAAAGCGGGAAAATCTCGTTCCAAAAAATTAGCCAGCAAAATTCCAACAAATAATTAATCTGGAATAATCATACAAAACGATGCGAACGGGATGCTTGCCCATTATTACCATTCATTTCAAATCAGGCGTGCGGAGGGTTGGGGAGGGTTGCGGAGGGCAGCCGTGCTCGACCTGAATAAGCATACATTTTCCAATCAGGACACGTATCATTTAACTTGCTATTAAATTCGACTTCTTCCCTCTGAATTATTATCATGTCAAAAAGGATCTGAGTAAGGAAATACGAGTTTTATAATTCCGACAGGAATACAAAACAAAAAGTAATTGCGAAATGCAAAGAAATCCATAGACCTTTTCGCCCTAAAATTTATTGTGTGGTGAGCATTCAAATTCTCAAAAGGCAGTTTGTTCGTTATGCCAGGAGTGAAATACTTTTCATAAACGCCGTCATAACATTCATGCTTAAGACCTTTTACGGTAATTACTTGCTCCGTGAGAGCTCTTTTAGTGAATTAGGATTTTGTGATGGAACTCATTTCTTGTTTTCTTACATCTGTGAGCATGAGGTTGAGCGAGGTCACTACTGAATAAACTAGATTCGTGATATGACGTGCGCGTGTGGGAGCGGGGCAGCAGAGCTGGCGGCCACCTGACACGCCGACAGCGACGCACCGTCACGCCGGCACGTCACCCGACCTCCCCTTATTAATTTAATAACTTGAACACCGTCATTATCCGACTAATTGGAGGGGTGATGGGCTCCTTTTAACACATTACCTAAGCGTTTAACGTTACTTTTATGAACTGTGTAATTAATATTCCCTTCGAAACGTGACATGTAGGTAGGTATACGTTGCAGGGAGGAACCTATGTCGACATGAGAATATTTTTTGTTGAATCCGGTAGTTAAATCTCAGGATTGTAATCAAAATAAACAAAACCAATTTTGTGCAGGTCTAGGAAAAGAATAAAACAAGATTTTTAGCAACCCTTGCCTAATCTAGTCAAGGCGTCGAATACTTATAGTATTCATTCAATAAAATTCAACGTAAATTTTGTATGAAATTAAATAATGGAATCGCTAGTCTCTACAGCGGCCATGCAGACATGCAGACAGACTGTTATCACAAAGTATTAATTAATGCCTAACGGTAAAATTTTCGTTGTTTACAAACATATCATTTTGCTGTCTTGCCAACGCTCTAGGCTAAATTTTACTTAGAAATTTAAGAGATATAATTAAGAATTTTGCACAGCGCAATAATTTAGGGCTCGTCATTAAAATAAGAGTGATATCAGGTTTCGCGTAATTAACGCCAAGGGCGGATTGCTATTTTTGTTATCAAATATAAATGTTTAGTTACTCTGATCTGATGTTTTATTGAATAGCAGTACTGAAGTGAAAAACATTGTAGGACATAGTGTTGTAAACTTGATACATCATAATACATTAAGTGGATGGCGAAGACCTTGACGAGCGGTGTACGTTTCCCTGTCCGACTCGTCGAGGCCCTACAATCGCGAGCGTGATACAAATATACACATAATTTTAATGCCGG
Source organism: Lacanobia wlatinum (assembly GCA_947578705.1). Classification (NCBI taxonomy): domain Eukaryota; kingdom Metazoa; phylum Arthropoda; class Insecta; order Lepidoptera; family Noctuidae; genus Lacanobia; species Lacanobia wlatinum. The sequence goes on along the minus strand of OX388028.1, from coordinate 13,153,206 downwards.
GGGTGAAGCATTAAAAGTCAGGGATCAAATGCCTTTAATACTACACGCGAAAACTACGGAGTTGCCCTTTTTATAAAAAAACAACATTGTTTTATTAGTTTCTGCCTGGTCCCCCAATGGAAAAAAGGCGGGAGTTTGTTTCTGTTTCATTATTTAATCATCATTTAAATGATTTTAGAAATTAAATTGGTTGGCAGCAGGCTAAAAAATGATAAAAAAGGACACATTGCAATGGTGCATAGTGTTCCCTTTGTAAACTTTTCTTGATAAGTACACACTGTGGTATTGATATAAAATTTTCTACATAGGGTTTTTGAAAAATCACATCTCAAAATTGTAACAAATTCAACTGACAGCCTTTTTTCGCCTGTTGCGGAATTTGTTCGAAAGAATCGCCGCGCCTCTGGAACGCAAAGGGCATTAGGAGGAACACGGACGGGTTTTAGTCAGTAAGAGTCTGACAGTCTCTTCTGCTTCACCCAGAGCGGGAGGAGTCATTTGATGATTTCCCATCCTTAAAAAAAGCCTTTTTCACCTATTTAAAAATACAGCTACGTAAGTACTTCAAGTATATTTAACTAGCATTTGACCGCGAAATTTCAGCTTTCTACGATCAGTATTTTCGGCTGTGCGTTGTCTGTCTGTCACTCAGTCAGTGAGTCAGTAATGAAAGAATTCTATATAAATATTGATGAAGTTTTTTTTTTGTTTTTGTATGAATTTACGTAGTTAGGTTACTTTAGGTAGATACCATTTACATACCTTCAAATGAAAACATTGTAGTTGTTTTACAATCTTCTGTGCGAATTAATGACTCATTTGCTTAACCGTGCTGGTCTGTGAGACCGACAAAATTTCTTTTTATCTATAAGAATCATTTTGTACTTTCTGTTGGTTGTCGTTTCTACGATTATTTTAGAGGATACGTGCGTTCGTGCGAATTGCGTCTATGGTTGTATGTATTTGGCGACCAACAGTCTGTGGGACCAACACACGGTTGAATAGGATCCACTTAAAATTATACGTTTTCTGTAATTTTGTATTGAAATTTTGTAACTTCTTGTTTTTTTTTGTGATTTTTTCATTTTTCATGTATTTTACAAAGAAAAGTTTGTTTCTTCAAACAAACTTTTTTGTTAAATACATGAAAAAATATGCTAGCATTTTGCATAGCCTTAGGCCGTTACAAAAGACTTTCACTAAATTGGTCGTGATTTTTTTATCTATTGAATGTTGTTGTTCAGGTTTGTCCCTAGTTAGTAAGGATAGGAATGTTAATGAGTTATTGTATTCACCGTTATACTTATACTAGTTGACCCGCGCAACTTTGTCTACGTCACAATTTTCATTACTGCTTCACTTCTATTGGTCTTAGCGTGATGAATCTATAGCCTTCCTCGATAAATGGGCTATCTAACACTGAAAGAATTTTTCAAATCGGACCAGTAGTTCCTGAGATTAGCGCGTTCAAGCAAACACTCTTTAGCTTCATATATTATACTAGCTTTTGCCCGCGACTTCGTACGCGCATATCCCGTTTTTTTTTCCGTTCCCGTAGGAATTTCCCATTCCCGTATAGCCTATAGCCTTCCTCGATAAATGGGCTATCCAACACTGAAAGAATTTTTCAAATCGGACCAGTAGTTCCTGAGATTAGCGCGTTCAAGCAAACAAACAAACAAACTCTTCAGCTTTATATATTATTATATAGATTAGTATAGATAGATATAGATAAGATGACTTGTTAAAGTCATCACAGAGAATATATCAGAAATTTTTTCATATTCATGTTATGATTAGGACCTTCAATATCTGATAGTGTACGTGGGAAATATTACGAATGGAAAATATGTGAGTATCTCCAAGGTTTTCGTAGGCTAGGCGTTTTAAGCAGAGCGGGGGCACGCGACGCGTCGACGCTCGCATTACTTGTGCTACTTACTTTAATCTTCACTCATATTTACTAATTACATATGTACCTGGTTGACTTATCGAAACCCCCAATGGTATAATAACCCTGATTACTACCTACAATAGGTGTTTTTGACAATATTCATGAAATTAGAGAACCATTAGAACCCAAAAATCGTAGAATAAATCATGACATAGAATGATACTACATGACAGCTGCACTGCAGGGAACACATTATGCATGATCCAACATTAGTAACATACCTAAGTCATTGCAGATAATAAGTATTGTGCAATTCAACGTGCTATCCTAGGATGGTTGGAGCCCACATTGCCAACCTATAACATACGTACCTATGTTTTCTGTATATATGGTGTACATAATAAAGAGTATTCTATTCTATTCTATATTTTATTTATTTTGTAAACTTAGATACCATTAAATAGAAATAGGTGCCTATAATTTAACAGATTGACGCGTAAAAGCAAAAGTTAAAAGTCCTCTAAAAGTTAAATGTCTCTCTCTACTCAATCAGTAAATACCCTGGTCAGTAGTGAACACTATTTGCTGAGTTAAATAAAATGATACCAATCATATTAAGGAAAAAATATTTCAAAACAAGAAGACGTGTTCTATGGGTACCAATCACTGAAATCTATCTCTGTCTGATTAATTACAATTTCAAAGCCAACCTACCGACGGTCACTGATCGTAATACGAGCAAAACCCGCGACATCGCTAGGTAGTTACTTGACGCATCGCTATTATCTATCATCAAATATTCAACCAACTCTGCACACATATAACGCATCCGTCAATAGGGTTTGAGCCGTCACCCTTTTAATTTAGACGGGGACGAGGGGTCATTAAACAATAAAGTGTTGATTAAAAGCCCCCATGCGCGAGGCTTGTTGCGAATAACTGCGCTTCCTGCACCGGACCCATTATATTATCACCGATGATTGGCACGGGCCGACTCGACGCTCCCGAGTGTCGACACTCGGCTCAAGAGTCAGCACTCCTTCAACTAACTATACTGAAGGTCAATCGTTATAAAACGATGCATCAGCTAGGTTGACTAATGCAGCTACGTAGATACTTTGTCAAAGGAAAAAACGCGATTAGAAAAGTAGAAAGAAAAATATATAACGCATGTGTTTTTGGCCATAATTACATGCGATTGATACGTGGCTGTTAAAACAAAAGAAATAACAACCTCTCAATTTAATAGCAGATTTATTGCCTAGGTTCATGCGGTATTTTAATGCAAAATTAGTTATATACTGATCATAAAATCTACTTAGGTAACACGTAGTAGTATTGATAAATTAATAACGCTATTAAGTTTTTAATTAAATAAGAACCTGGTAGGTAACATTTATTGCTCATCTTTATGAAGCAATTTATGTTCACACGTCGTTTCGATGATTAATATTGTAATAGTGGTAAATTGATTAATTTATTTAAACGTCGCTGTTATTCTGGAAGCCTGCGTCAATACAAAAAGAAAAATGTTTCTAAATATGCTTATTTTTTGCAAAGAAAGAGATTGTTTTTATAAGCAAAAAAAAAAAAATTGACAATCATATTCGCCAGGCTATCTGAAATTATTCTGGATTTCAGAAGTCACGCATGTGAGTGATCGATACGTCGATTCTTGGGGAGGCCTCAATCTAATATTTTGGTTGAACGATGAAGATATTATATACTAACATTTCACGAATCCTGAACAGCTGTGAGTCCTGTCGCTTCCACGTGAATGGAGTCCCGAGGCCAGTGATTTTCAGGTTTCATTGTTCGCAGACGTTACAATTAGATCTAGCTAAGGGAACCACAGTCATCTTCACATAGCGACGTGTTATGCCTTATTATGTGAAATTTACTTCGAACAGAGATAATCTGGAAAACCTTTTATGGAAATTGTATACCAATCGTTAAAAAGAGAACCGTCCTGTTAACAGATTTTAAATCATTGCCGTCAATGGCCGCCATTGTAACGTCAAGTTAGTTCAAAAGCGGTCGTTCCAGTCGAACAAAATGATCGTCGTCGGAGCGGATTGCGGGTTGCACACCTCGCGGATCAATAGATCTCATTCAAATAATAATAAGGAGTTATAGATCAGTCGGCAGGGCAGTGCGCAGCGCCCGCGCCCTCCCGGCACTCTCCTACATTTGAGTATGGAAATGGATATTTATTTCACGTCTGGGCTGGCCGCCGCAGCCGTCTGCGGTGATCGCCGAAGATGATAACGCTTCGATTTATATATTTCACTCGATGATCGGTAGCTGCTACTATGTTCACCATACAACTGCCAGAATGGATCGTATTCGTGTATACAGGATGTCATCTGGTTAACTCAGATTAATATAATGTTCAAAATTGTGTAAAGTACATCATGCGAATACTCTAATGAAGAAAAGGACTCTGTATCCGAAAAAACAATTCTTTAAACATCAAAGTACGACATTTATGTTTCACACTTCGATTTTAGTAGAATTTTGAAAATAGGGAATCGGATTTTAGTACCTACCTATTTTAGGGCGTAATCACACTACATTAAATTCGCAATATATCTACTATATTAAATAATAATTCTTCTGTAGGTACGAGTGTATGGCACAGAACTCCTCCTAAACGGCTGGACCGATTTTGATGAAATGTTTTGTATGTGAGAACTTTCCTGGATGATTTAGATTAACAACTGGACCCCGTAGCAATTGTTTTTTTTTTTTTTTTTAAGAAAAGCCAAGATTTGGGCAGGACAACGTGTGATGGGATAGCTAGTCTACTATTACTGTAAGAGACTAAAATATTGATGTAAAACAACAACCTGTAGCGCAAAACTTGAAATTGCATGCAAAATCTAGTATTGGCCATAAAGTCGCCTCCTCGCTTATGGCTGAGAGATCGACGACAGGAACGAAATGCGTCCGATGTCACATTCAAAGGGCAGAGAGTTGATTAGCATCTAATAATTGAATCGTGGACCAGCCGTTTGAGACTTTGGTGGAGACACAACTAGTTGGTATGAAATTTTAGCTGTTTAGAGACGATGTACACATTGCCGATTTATTGAACGGGTCACTTTGAACTGTGATAACTTCGGGCTTATTAGGAATTTTAAGTTTTATTTAACTGTATAAAGTTAGCACAAAATTCCTCCTTCTTCTTCTTCGTCGGGTCTCCTCACTTTCCTGCGCCAAGTCAAACGATCTTGGGTTTTCGTTTCTTGCAATTGTGTTTCATTGAGGTTTCTTTCCCAAGAAAAGAGACCTCAAGAAGCTCCACCAGGTCGATGGCAGGTGGTCTCATGCTCTTTTTTGTTCTGGGAGGTTCAATGCACTTTGAACCACACGGTCTCTGCTTCGTATTCTGAAATTCAATCGTCAACTTTAAATACTCATGGTATGTTATTATTCTCTTTGGGTATTTTTAGGGTTCCAAATCAAAATGGTAAAAAGGAATCCTTATGATGTGACTAAGTCTGTCCGTCTGTCACAGCTGGATATCTCAAGAGCTACTAATGCTATCAACTTCATATGCACATATACTTTTGGTTACCTTTTAGTCTGGAGTTAGTGAATTATGTTCAACCGTTGCATTTGTATAAGCACTTATATTTCATAATTCATACCATTTGTCGAAAGAGACTGGATCCTGCGACACAGGGTATTCTAGTGCGGGATCCAGTGTCTCACCTAAATATTGTAACACATTTTTATGAGACAATAAACTTTATTATTATTCTCTTTATTTATTATCCTTACATACTAATTTACATTTTTAAATATTTCTTAAAAACAACACATTATAAAAAACATTTAAAAATATAAAAAAATAGTAGTCCGCCGGTGTCGGGAGCAGAGTCCAAGCCACTGGCGGTTCGGGCTCCAGAGAAAGAAACCTCCTCACAATACGAGCCGTATCGAGGAGTACTGCCTTCTGAATCAGGCCCTTTATCCAACCGCGTAACGCCAGCTTCGACAGATGTTCGTCGAATCTTTTGGCCATCAGGCCATTGGCCGTAACGACTATCGGCACAATGACAGCTGAGTCCACATTCCACATGTCGACAACCTCATGAGCTAAGTAGAGATACTTGATTTGCTTCTCTTTCTCAGCCTTCACGAGGTTCTCGTCATGCGGGATGGTAACATCAATTATCATTGTGCGGCGCGCTAATCGGTCTATCACCACTATATCAGGCTTACTGGCAACAATAGTCCTATCAGTGATGATAGACCGATCCCAGTACGACGTGACATGGTCATTTTCAAGACCTGGTTCGGGCACATACTTGCAATACGATACCTCAGAATCCACAAGTTTGTATTTCAAAGCAAGTTGCTGATGGATAATCCTGGCCACTTGTTTGTGCCTGTGCAAGTACTCGCCGTTAGCCAGACGAGAACAACCGGAGATAATATGTCTGATGGACTCACCCGGACGGTGGCATGCCCGACACACGTCCACTGTCCCGTCCTTCATAATATGCTTCCGGTAGTTATCCGTCAAGATAACTTCGTCTATAATCGCACAGACAAAACCTTCAGTTTCCCCAAAGAGATCACTGGAACGTAGCCAGGCCACGGACGCTGAAAACTCTACATCGGACCCATGAAGAGCCCGATAGAAGCGCCCGTGGAGCTCCTTGCCTTTGACCTCCTTGCGGTCATCTGTGGTAAGTATCACAGGTTTGCGCCAGTTTTCTTTAGTCATGGACAACGGGGTGAGTCCCTTGTCCACTGTGACCACATTTCGGTGCATACCCACATCAGCTTTGAGAAAATATTCTCTGAGACTGCACATCTTGCGGTTCTGGAGAGTCTTGGCGTTTAAAAAGCCTCGACCTCCACACTTCTGCGGGATGTACAGTCTCATCACCGACGATCGTGGATGATGCATCCGATTTGCGGTCAGCAGTGTGCAGACTCTCCAATCCAGGGCGTCCAGTTCAGTTTGAGTCCATTTGAGTATGCCGAAAGAGTACATTAATACTAGTATGACCCAACCGTTGAAGGCGCGCACCTTATTTTCGCCCGACAAAATGCTATTCAAAACCTTTTTCAGGCAGCCAAAGAAGCGCTCCTTCAACGATTGCTTCATGTCAGCAACATTAATGCCCAACGCTTCCGACATACCCAAATTCTTGTAGGTTTCGTTCGAGCTGAGGAATCTAACCTGTATGGAATCCGAGAGTTGAATTCCCTCAGATTCCATAATCTCCCCTTTCTTTACATGCATGACTGCACATTTGTCCACTCCAAATTCCATACTGATGGCACTACTGAAGGTTTCAGTTACCTTCAGTAGCTCCATCAGTCGCGAATTGTTGGGGGCAAAGAGTTTCAGATCATCCATGTAAAGAAGTTTAGATATGGCCTGACCACCTCTTCTCAACCGATAGCTTAGACCTGAATCCTCCAGCAATGTGCTTAGAGGATTCAGAGCTAAGCAAAACCAAAGCGGACTCAAACTGTCGCCCTGAAATATTCCCCGTTTAATCCATACAGGCTCATCGTTCCCCTGAATCGGTCGACATCCTGGATAGCGAAGGACTGTTTTCCATTGCCTCATACATGACTCAAGGAAGGTGCGTAGAGTTGCATCTATTTTGTACAACTCCAACACCTTCATGAGCCATGTATGTGACACAGAGTCATAGGCCTTCTTGTAGTCAATCCAACTAGTCGACAAATCCTTGCGGGATCGACGAACCTTACCGACGGCTTATGGTGGGTCTATGAGGAGAAGCTCCTTAGTGCCGCGGGACCCCTTCGTACATCCATTCTGAGAGGCAGACATAATTGAGTTAGTTTAAATGTACTCATTGATCTTCACTCTCAGGATGGATGTAAGAAGTTTATAGACCGTCGACAAACAAGTAATTGGTTTATAGTTCTTGGGTTCCGCGGAACTACCGGTCTTATGGAGCAGGTGGGTAACGCCAGTTGTTAGAAACTGTGGTAGCGACCCAGACTCTAAGGAAGACTGGAATTGAGATGCCAGAAGCGCGTGTGAGCTACTATACCACTTAAGCCAGAAGTTATGCAGCCCTTTCGGTCCCGGAGACTTCCAGTTCGGTAATGGACGGACTGCTCTGGCTACATCTAGTGGAGTGATGGTGCTCGACATCGCGCATCCAGCCACCCTCGGCATGACAGACGGGCACCGACTAAAAAACAATCCACAATTATTTAAAAAACTGTCAGAAGTCAGAATAAATCCAATACGAACTCAATATTTAAACCAGGTATGTCATGTGAAATGTAAAACCGCGCTAATGAAGAAAAGCTTTTTTGGTATTGCCCCGCGCATTTATAATAAAGTACCGAATTTAATAAAAAACATGACTGTTATACAATTCAAAAGGGCACTAAACGATATATTAATCGAGAAAAGTTATTACACAATTGACGACTTCCTTAATGATGAATCGCTGACTGATTAACTTATTTTATTATTTTATAGCTACTAAGTATCCTGATTGACATAATTTTATTCTGATTGACATAATTATTATTTTTTTGACATCATTGTGATATTTTTTTATTGTTTTTTGACACTTTTCTGATTTTTTATTGTTACTTGAACATGACATTTATTTAATTCAATTTGACATTTTTTGATTCGACATGTATAATTTTGATAATTTTGACTAGTGTAACCAGTCTGACATTTTTCCGTTTTTTTTTTTTTTATTGTAATTTAAACATGATATTTATTTAACTAAAATTGACATTTATATTATTTTTCTGATTTAACATTTGTAATATTAATATTTTTTATTAGTGTGTAACCTAAAAATTACATTACTTAACTTTGATTTTAATTTTGAAATTGATATTATTTGCATGCCATGCCACGGTAGAATATGGAGGACTTTACTATGTGTGTATAAAATAACATCTATGTAACTATTACCCATGTTTGCAAATAAATAAATGATTGATTGATTGATTGATTGATTGATTGACTAGATGTTTCGCCAGAATGTAATCGTGGCAACATCATCTGGGCGGCACACGTCTGTCACACTTTGTTCAGGTCGCTCCCAAGCTCTGTATACCCACCACTCATCGCTCTGGAACATGCGGTTTTGCGAGTATCGGTCAACCCGCCGCTTATACCGCCGAATCGTGTTTGCCCATGCACAAACTTTCTGCTTCAGGAAGTCGATGCGCTCTGTGACACGGGACTCGCCTCACAAAGCGCATCACACGTAGTCGTGTATTACCCTCTCTGAAGCAGTATAGTTTGCCGATGAGTGCTCTAGCCTCATCGATACGCCGCTCGATCCTGCACTGCCAGGCTGGTGCGGCAGGTTTTGGTCGTATAGCTTCGTCACAATTTAGGAACTTGACGTTCGCTATACGGCATGCCGCAACAGCCCCGCAAAACAGGATTGAGTGCATATCAACGAGGCTCTCGCTGCTTTCAAAGATGTTCTGCAGCAGCGAGTCCAAAGCACACACCAGCGCCCTATTCTTTTTGTGCATGGGTAACCGTGGTAATCGGGGCCTAAGTTTGGTCGGAGTTGATCTATACTCGTGAAGCGCATCCTCCAGTGCGCTCCTCAATTTATCATTGCACTGGCTACTTACCGTGACAATCCTATCATCTACCTCATCACTAACATTAACGAGCCGCGGTGTGATTGCACCACTAGTTGGCGCCCGTACCGCGGTCTGAGTCGGGGTCGAGATAACAAGGTTGCTTCAAGGTTGCCAAGGTTGGTTGTTTTGGTGACGTCTGAGCGCAGCCTATCAAGTGCAGCATCATCCAACCTGTGATTACGTTGGATGACCTGCACCTGATCCGAAAATCGTTGTGCCAAGACGTTCACGGTTGGTTCCAGGTCCTGAAACTTGAGACAGCATCCTGACACGGTACGCAGTGAGGTTAGTTCCCCCCTCTGTAGACCCATAGTACCCGCGTCCATCTCATGCGCTGCACATAACCACCGGTAGCGGGGACCCAGCTCGGGGCCGGTCGGCCCCTAGGTCCCAAGCCCCTCGGTGGCTGGCCTCTCCCCTGCCGACGCACAGGTGTTGGCGACGTCGGTGGAGAGAAATACTCATCGCTGGAGCTCGACGCAACTGCAACCGCCGGCGACTCTGGTAATCCAAAGTTCGGGGACGGCGAGGCGGAGCTCAGCGACGGGTCCGGGGGTGGTGGGCGTGCACGTTGCGATGCTGCTCTTGTGATCATCATAATATTTTTATTTCGTTCATCGTCATCGGTATAGAATGGGAAGTGACGTCGTTCATATACATATTTTCTTCTTTCTCCATGTTTAATGATTTTTTGTTAGTTTCTAATCTAGGGGGCTACTCACTAAGGCCGAAGTCCGCAGTTTGGGGCTTATTTGCGGGCGTATTCTATTCCGTATCACCTACGGACTCACGATTAGTCCCAAACCCGAACTAAGAATGAACGACAACACGATTTGACAGTAATTGTAAATCGTGTGGTCATTAATTCTTAGTGGTTAGGTGATACGCAACTAAGCCCGAAACTACGGACTTCGGGCTTAGAGAGTAGCCCCCCTGGTCTGTTTTTATTGTGGAGGGTTTATATTGCAACTATGGTATATTAATACGGCTAAAAACTGATTTTCTTTGATATAAAATTAAGAGACGAAATAAAACTTCTTTTGACAGTCAGAGTTGCCAGTTGCTTTTTTTATTGTTTTTAGCGCTATTTGTATATTCTTAGATATTTTTTGTTTTTTTTTAGGCCACATGGATTTCTACTTTTGACAAAAATGTAGAAAAATTTACCATTCCCCCCATAGAAATATAAAAAAAACAGATTTCCCCCCTCCGAAGTTTGCATAGAGAAAAATCGGAATTATTCTATTTGATATAAGTTTATGTGCAGATTACAGGAAAAATAAAACGATATCTGTGCAAAGCGTACTTTTTCAGAAATGATCAACAAACTTTACATTATTTCCACTAGCGGGCCAAGAGATGTCGCTGATCTAACACTGCAATATACACCGCAGTGTTGAAATTCTCAACGAATAAAGGCCTCGCCGATGAAAATTTTAAAAAAAAAAACATTTCCCGTTTTATATGACGGTACAGAACCCTCGGTGCGCGAGTCCGACTCGCTCTTGACCGTTTTTTTTCTGTAGTTTTGCCAATACAAACAGATACAGTGTGTTTTGAGTTGTTCAAACATTTGTTCGATTTTAACAGTCATTCTTGATTTTGTCGCTTGATTAGTCCAGTCAAATAAGCATAAAAAATGAGCCATCCTCAGAATGAGACATAATAAGTTGTATACACCTTAATTTTTGTTCTAAACGTTGCATCAAAAAAAAAAAAATAATCTCGTGTCTGTGTCGAAGTTATTGAAGGTCACAAAAATCGTTTTTTCTCGATTGTCTCGCTTTCTATAGCTCTAATGATGTTAACACCTCTGATCACAATATTGTAGACCGCCAAATTTGCAAAAAAAAATGCTTTGGCGCTCTACAATTTTTGTGACCTTATGCTGTATCTAAAGTTAAAATGTATCAACTATCTAACGATCTATTTGATTTTTTTATCGCTACTGTCTCTTGCTGATCGAAAAATATCTAAATTGAATTCGAGGATCGGTTATTTAGTTATTGATAGATGAAAACGTTTTAGAGTAGTGATAGACAATAAAACATATCTACGATGTCGATAGTCTGATTGTTGCATCATAAATTCATAACGCATTATTATCAGCGTTATTTAGTAGGCTCAGAGCCTGATTCATGATGGCCGAATACATACTACTCACCCTTACAAATAACTAAAAGGTTTACTTGTGAAAAACAAATAAATCTTATTTTAATTTCATTTTATTTTATTTAATTTCTGACGTGATGAGAAATTGCTATCGAATTGCATTGTCATTTTATCGCGTAGGTATGTGAATTAAAATTTTGTATTGTTATGTACTTATGTTTTTATAATGGTTGATGTGAGTCTTCGGTACTAGAAATAAATGATTAAATTATTGATTTTATAGATAAATTTTGTCTGTGTCGATCACAATAAATAGAGCAAAAAAATCATCTCCTATCTTTTAACATATCGAATTCCAACATTAATTGATTCCCTTTATTGTTCCACATAGGTCACATTCTTTACAGAGTACCTATGTCTGCCTGATTTATTTCTTGTGTGCTGCACAGAAGTCTATTTATTTTTCTCGTAGATTTCGAGCGGATTTTAAATTTATATCTCGAGCATGTCACGTCCCGGGTTAATTAGGTGTATGCTCCAGGAGCTAGCGATGCGCCAGCGCCTATTATTTACACCATTGCGCACGTATGCCGCTCAGAATAATTATGGACCTCTTCGCCACCTTTACACACATTTTGCATACTTACTTGCCAGATAAAAGTATATTTTATTGAAATGTTTGTAATGCTACAAATAAAGCCGCTAATGAATAAGTGCAACCTACTTTATTTAAAGCATTTCGATGATTTGTAAATAATCTTATATTTTTATGGTCTACGTCGTTTAAGCAAAGCTAACATGTAAAGTCGGCTTTTAAAGTTTTTGGAAATCAGCATCCATCACATGTTAGTTTATACATCCTGCAAAATAACACCCAGCCACCATACCTTAGCTCAGACGAGTACAGTTTTTCCCTAATCCCAGAAAAATGTCCCATCAATTCATCTAGCAAATAGGTACACCATGTGTTTTCATCAACATAGTTCTATAGGTTATTTCCAAAACGAAGATTTGGCAAAATAACATAAGTTTGGCAGGTCACATCAACTCCTAAACACATCAGCGGGCTGGAATGGCTCCGTAGGTCGCATCACAAGTCTGTAAAGTAAGCGATTAATGGTTAGTTATAAAATATACTTAACAAAAGTGTAACACATGAAAGCGATTTAATATAAGCGATAAAGGGCGTACATTATGAAAGGTTAATAAAACACGGCTCGCGAGGGGCTGCCGCATATTTCCAACATTAATTGGAATATAAGGCGATAAGTGGCCAAGAGGTGGTTCTTCATCATTAAGATAATATGCAAATATCTGTAGAGAAGACGCTATAAATTTTCTCGGTAAGACACTGCGGATCAGACTTGATTGATTCGCAGATGATAGCACGGATAAAATGCGAGTAGGCAATTATTATAGTGGTGCTAGCCACAGTGGATTCTATTTATATGTCGTTAGGCTAATCTATGTCTGTGTACTCATGAATCTCGTAAAGCAGCGTACAGAATATAAACTTAGATTCTCGATTTAGATTTTCATTCAAGTTTATCAATTTTCCCAATCGGATAAGACCGCCTCCCGTGCCATGTGCAAGTAAACGATTATATTTGAGTACTAAACCAGTGAGTAAGAGACTAAATGAGTCTATCTACGACTTAAATATTACCGTACACATAAGTAATTGACAGTGAAACATCTAAGATAATACTTGTTTCTGATCGCTGACGTTGTAATCACTTTATTATGTCGACTAGTCCGTATTGATTAGGTCCTATCACTCGAAGTGAAGATAACTTATGCAACCGCATTGAGGCATGATACGATTTGTTACCAAGTCTGTTATTGATATTTCCGTCCTTTGGTATTAAAGAACCTAAGTATGTCAAGTTCCAGAAAATGTAGCTAATCGTCTCTGGCACGTTTCCCGCTACAAATGCAGGATAGTCAATGTGTGACCCTGCGCTTGCGCATATTTACATCTCACTTTGCGGCTAACTAGCTGTACCACGCCGCGGCTAATCTATTGTACGGAAATGTCGAGCGATGCACGAAACAATCCCACTTTACCGTAATATCTGCATACAAATGTTTGGGAACCCCGTTTTGGTATGTGATCGAAAATGTTGGCTTGCATTGATTTTGCTCAGGCCATCTGTTGTATCGTAGGGTAAACAAATATACAATTATAAACCTAAACTTAGTGTATCTCTTCGACAAAGTGATACACAACTTGCTTAGATACTTCGCTCCTGTGTAATTTGTATCGGTATGAAGATAGGAAAAAACATATAATCGAATGTCCATGCTCTCGAATTCATTGAGAACGTCCATTGATTACATTTGTTGTAAAAAAGAGGGCATCTACAATAGGGGTGGGTGTCTATATTGTAGATATAATAATACTTACGTATTTGAAGTCAATGCTGCTCCTGACAAAGACAGACGGCATGTCATTGGAAAGAACGTAATGTAAATTCTATTATTACGGCCTTTTATTTTTCAATTACGAACCCCCAAGCCGCCCGCGCCCGCTTTAGCCTCGGGGTTAACTCTGTGAGACCCTGAGATATTTTTGTTCTTTTATTAGTCAGCGTTTGTTTATTTTTAAGATGAAAATTTTGGTATTAAAATATGTTTTCTGTCTATTCTTTTCTACATTCATCATCTGTCAAGCTTTGCTTCAACTATTTTGGAATTGTTATACGCTAGATAAACTTGCAATAAAGTACATTGACTTTTCCTTAAATCCATTCGTATATACTTGAACAATAAATTATGAACCGCTTTTCATCACAAGAGAACGTAAAGGATCACGATAGAAGTCGATTCAGGACAGCTTTATGTCTTAATTTCTGTTTTCGATATTAAGAAATTCAATGAATGTATGTGGGTCAATGACCCTCATTGCAAATTTGTCTGGTGAGTACCATAGCTACTACCTAGAATGGCTGCTATGAAATATTGATAATACCAACTTGTCACTTGGATTACCAAGTAAAATGTCATAACGACACAAATAAACGTTCCTATAGTGTGAAACAATTTCGAGTAGAGCATGTAAACGACTCTCATAATAATAAAGTGTTTCGTGTTTGTCTAACAATCACAGGAGCGTAATTATAAATCATGTAAGTCATAACAAGGCGTGTTTTAAATTTGTTCACGAGCACTCCATTAAGTCAACACTGGGGAGTCGGGTCACGCAATGCAGCGCCAATGTGCAGATATTATACAATAGTTCTGAATCAACTTTTACACTTAATTTATAGAATATTTGTACAAAGTCCTAATTGGTAGCTCCGGCCGACATTCTTCGTATATCTGCTACTGGTTTTGTACACGTATCAGCTAATGTCTGCTACACATTTGTGCTCCCCTACTTCTATCTGCTACTAGTTTGAGCTAACCTGTGTTTCTGTTTACTAACATGGGTATTCCTTTACTTAGTTGAAGAGTAATGTCCGAACCAGTGTTTGTACCCTCTTCTGCTATTACTTTTTGGTTTGCTGTGCTTACTATCTGATACCATAGTTTGAGCTTTCTTCTGCTACTACCTGCTAAAGTTTGTGCTTCCCCACCTCTATATGCTACGAGTTTGTGATTTCCTCTGCTACTGTCTACTAGCCTGGGCATTCCTCTGCTACTAGATTAAAAAAAACAAGAACCTAATAGAAGAGGTAAGCCTCTTCTATTAGTTTTTTGTTTTTTTATTAATTTTAGACACTAGTTTGACCATTCTTCTGCTACTGTTTACTACAATTTTGTGCTCTATCTGCTACTTTTTTGTGCTTTTCTCTGCTATTATCTACTATCTCGAGAATTCCTCTGCTACTATTTTTTTTTATTTCCTCTGCTATTAGTTTTTGTTTTTTGCTAATATCAGACACTAGTTTGAGTTTTTTTCGTCTACTGTTTACTACAAGTTTATGCTCCCTTACTTCTATCTGCTACTAGTTTGCGCTTTGTTCTGGTACCATCTACTATCTCGGGCATTCTTCTGCTATTAGTTTCTCTGTTGTTTTTTTTCTCTGCTACTAGTTTTTTCTTTATTCTGTTATTAGTTTTTGGTTTCCTTTGCTAATATCTGCTGATGCTAGCTCGAGCATTAGACTTCTACCATAAGCAAAAAATATGTATGTCTGCATGTAAATATCTGCCATGTTATTGAATTGCCTTCGTATAAAATAAACATAATCTTCTGTTTTTATCGCTTCTACATACGATCAACTCCAGTCTTGTTTCAAATCGACGTTCTGTTTATTGTCTGTATTTTGTCTTCAAAATAACTACAAATGATAGCTGGCACGGGTCTATAACCGCGACTCCTCGACTCCCTCGGAGCCACTCCACGAACAAATTAAATCATTTCTACTTGGTCTGCGATTGTACGCACGCGATATCCTTCGTTATCATTGTGAGGACATATCGGGTCGACACTACGAACTTATTGTGTATAAAATGTAAGTTAATTTAAAACGTAACTATTAACTAAGTAAAGCTGAAAATATATATTAAAATAGCTAACCAAACAAAGAATCGCTTAAGCTAATTACGAGGAAGAACAATTTAGAACTGTTGAGAATCCAAATAGGTTAATACTAATATTAGTCACTAGCTTTTGCCAGTGGCTTCGCCTGCGTTAAGTTCAGAATGACCCAAGAGAACACTTCCGGGATAAAAAGTCCCTTGTGCTAATCTAGGATTGATCTACTCATGTGCCAAGTTTCATCCAAATGCGTTGGCCCGTTAAGATGTAAAGAGGTAACGAACATACAGACAGACAGAATAACTTTTGCATTATCTAATCTAATATATAAAAATCTCATGTCATAGTGTTTCTTATCCAACTCTTCCGAAACGGCTTGACCGATTTTGTTTGTTTTTTTTCTGTGTATATATGGTAGGTCGTACGCTATTTGTATTTATAGGTATGGCAAAACAACGTTTACCGGGTCAGCTAGTATGGCTATCAGTCGAAAGACGTTGATTATATGAAGCTATGCTGTGCTTCAAACCAGCCGATTAACGCGATTGACTAGGGTCACGGATCATTACTTCGGAATCTGGTTACCCTATCTCAGGTGGCCTTACGTGGTCCTTCTATACCATCGTCGGAATGCAAAATTGCCGACCTGGAAGCCTGTTTGTTGAGGAGCAACAAGAGAAGCCTTCGCTAACATCTGGCGTCAACGAAAACTTCATAGAGTGCTTTTTACTGCTGTGTGTTTCGGAAGCTCCTGTAGCAAGCTTCTTGACTCGTGATATAGCAATAGTCAGTCAATCATCCGAGTAATCCATGCTACAGTTCCATCTGACTTTGAGGTAAGGTCGCTTTGAAATCTTGTGCCGTATCTAAACTCATGTATTAAATGGCATTCTCGTGTCTATGAATACCTTTACCTGAGTTTAAACATTGCTATGATCCACGCTTATTCGTACATTATATCGAGGTTCCCACTAATTCGTGGGTCGCAATAGCATGTCGTGCTCATGCACAATAAAGTTATAATAGGTGTTTCGGTACTAAAATAATAATGTAAGACGCGTTGGCAGTTGGGCTGGTTGTCATTTGAACACCTACGTGGCAGCGGCGCATGTACCGCAGTGCCGTAATGCACTGCATATCGAGAGATCCATCGCGTATCTGTTATAAATCTAAACACAACGAGAACATAAAATTTTATTCGAAACGACCACTTGTTAACGTATGTTATCCGTGTGTCGTGCAATTTCACAACGAGCCGCCGCGCCGGATCACGTACTCTGAAATCCACGTTCAGAACATAAACTATTTACCAACTATTCAATATTCAATACGCGATTGCAAAATACGCCAAATTATTGCATTAGTAGCGAACAGGGATTCCCGATATTGTGGTTCAGCGATCGGTAGTCGGCGCACCGCGATATGCGGCATAAATAATTTAATAATTCGCAATACGGAATTTACCATACGAAGTGTCGTACCGTTTTTCTGCTTCGTATTCAATATGAGTATTTGATTCTCATACTACTGTCGCATTGGGCAACGTTCAAGCGGCCAGTTTTCACCGAACGAAACGATGACTTCCGCGCCGCATATAAGGTTTATTTTAATAAAGAGATGAATGCTTGGCTTGGATCTTTTCAAGTTGCATGTGTTCATATGTAGGTGAATAAAGCACGTCTGTACATTTCAATATCGGGAACATCCGTGTTATACGCGTGACCTTGCAAATCACAGCCTGCTTTCCAAACGACTTCACAGAATCGTCGTTCGGCTTCGGCGTCTATATTGCGAGCCGTCACAATGTTTATAGAATATGTTATTAGTTCGTACCTATTGTCAAGTTATTTTAAAAGCAATGATAAGTCCACCGCTATGAGAATTATTAACGAGCATATTTTTATTCGTGAGGCGTATTTACAATCATTGTCTCGAAGCATATTTTATTGTCATGGGAGTGTTTTTATTATGAGAGAATTTGAGCTCATTATTATTCAATTTTAAATTCCAACTACGTGAGTCTTTTTGGACCTTACGACCTTACGGTTAGGAAAATCAGCAAACAAAGTTGTGTTACAAGAATGGTCTTAATAAGGCAACCACTTCTTTGGAACAACATATACGAGTAGGTAAGTGCAAAGGTGAAAATATAATGAATGCTGAAAATATGTTATTTTAAGTTGTACTTAGTTTTTCTTTACTCTGATGATTTGAAATAGGTAGGATATTTAAAATCATCATAGTTATCTAATCAACGTTTGTTGCCGTCCGTACCTATCTATATTTTAAGATTAATCTTTTTACTTCCAATACCTACTATCTAAATTTTCAGCATTTTCATGTCGTAGAAGAAATCCTAACTGTGAAAAAATGTGTGTTGAGTGACCTGCTTAGGAGAGTCTGAAGTCATAATATATGAGTGAATACCGTTATCTCATTTCTATGTAGCTATCAGTGGTCGGTGGGGCTCGCGGTCAGGTTCCCAAGGTCGTAAACAGAACCGTGTCAATATGACAGCTAACCGCGATTCAGATTTATAATGCCTACTGTCGATAATATCATCCTTTGCATGCTGATAACACTGGTCGGCTGTTTACTGTCACGAATTCGGTTGTGACATGTTTGCGACACTGAGAAGGGATCCGCTGACCGTCGCAATGAGTTGTAGTCAGCTCGCCGAACTATGTGGAAATTGGAATAACTTTCACATTTCCAGTGCTTTATATTTGTCACGTTCACTTACTATAAGCGTCAACATTCGAGACAGCTTTCTTTTTTAAGCTCTTTAGATACAGCGCAGTCATGCACTTTAATTGAATATGCACATCGCATTAATTTTACTCAAGCAATAAATTAATCAAGCGAGTCATTAAATTTGTAGATAGAAGTCAACTGCCCAGGACAAAAAGTTATGAACATAAAAAATATACGGCTTGGATAAATCTCGCTCACGTTAAAAGCTCTAATATAACTTCATATCTTAATTACTGCAATAAAAGTATACCTCTCTTAAAACCTCATAACTTTGTCTGTAGTGAAAAATAGGATCACAAAAAATCTTCATAAAAGATAAGGGCGGGCGGTGAACAAATTGACCGATGCTTATATACCAGCGCTGATAGCGGCGCCATGCTGCCCACGACCCTCGCTCTCCCAGTGATAGTGTGGGCCCAAAATAAATTATGCACTTAATAGAATCTTAGAGCTTTGTCCTTCACCACTTAACTTGAACTAAAATATTAAACCAAAAAGTTATAAGTAGATAAGAAAAGCCAAAGAAAAAACGTAAAATAGTTTAACGAATTCGTTTCGTCTTTCATCTGATTTCTCAGTGCATCTTGCTAAGTATCGAATCGTGCTAACCCTTCTAACCCTAAGGAAAAGAATGAATAAAATAATCAGAGTCGCCTGGGCTCTGAGCAATTATGTGGAAATTTCCTGACAAATACACGTTATTGGTGAGGAGTGGGACACGGTAGCGGCGGCGTGCACGGCAGCGGCGCGGCGCGGTACGATGCGGTGCGGTGCGGAGCGGAGCGGCGCGGCGTGCTGTCGCCTAATGAGGCCACATGCTTCTTTTATTTATGTGACAAATGTAAATTGTTGGGTGAATCTTTCACGAATATTTAGTGCGAGAACGGTCAGGTACACGCCGTGTGAATATTCAATTACGCACTTTTCTAAACGCGGATACATTGTTGCGAATACGCTATAAACCTATCATGCAACGTGGATTAGTAAAGATTACATTTAGGGAATACCTAAATATGTGATTCGCGACAATAGGTTCCGTGATCGTGAGATATAATTTGTGTGAATTATCAGTAACAGTGGAGTGCGGTTACCTGGCTGGTCGGATAATAAATTTATCTTTTACGGGCCTCGTACATGTAGATACCTAGACGTGCATAGAGTTTACAAGTTTAGAGCGTGTACACTAAAATTTATGTTTGAAAGATTTGTTCGCCACAAATAAGGTTGTCAGCGTGTGTTATCTAAGGGATCGTTAATTAATTAGAGAAATTGAACGACCGCCGCGTCGCACGGGGAGCAATAACTCGCAACCCGGCTCGTATCATAGCTTCACTCGCCTTTATTTATTTTTACCACTCACGTAAGCAAAATTGAATTCGAATAGGTCGTGGACATGTTCATGCAAAGTGCAACACTTATTATGTACGTTTTGACATTTAAATGTAGTATAATGATGACAACCTACACTCCTGAGTTGTTGTTCATTTATTCAGAGCGGGTGAACGTCTCTACATGTTTATGAGTAGGACTGAAAGATATGTATGGCTTTGCAATTTTAAGAAATCTACGAATTAATTATCACCTTATTTTTACATGGAGAGCCATCCATGACCTTCATTCAGCAGGAAGACGTTCTCTGCTTTACACAGGTCTTCGACTAGCAACGACACATTGACCTGTCAGGTGCTCCTCACATCCATCGTATTCCCGCGACCTTCACCAATTTGAACGTCCACCTCGCGGAGCCTGCTTATCAAACGTTAAAAAATCCTTACTACCTACTGTAGCGGGACTGGTCACTTACTGTTGAACGCTGTCCCCCTCACCGCTGTGTCTACATTGACGAGGTGTGACAGTGGTTACATGTCCTTATCACTACAATTAGCCACAATGAAAATGCTAATAGAGTTGTTTTGAACGACGAAACATACCATGTCGTCAGCAGTCTTCCAGCTAAAATATTATCCCTCTGGGACACTAGAATTACGATCTAAATTTCTAAATCATTGTGTAGCACACACGTTATTAGTGATAGTAGATACCTAACACTTGAGATACTTTTACTGATGACATTTTACGTTTAACCATAAAAATTTAATAAATCATACTCTTGAAAAAAATATTGGGTGGGAGGTACTTACCTACTTTGTCTAGAACGCCGGAAAATCATAAAACTACTAAAAAAGACTATGCTAAATTACTAAACTAAAAAAACATACTATGAGTAAGAATTTGACTTTGAGTATGTCAAATTCTACTGTAGGGCCAATTTTACTAAAAGGAGTTAACTTTTTGCTTTTGAGGTCAGTTTCCCTCGCGTATTGCCTGTATAGTAATTAAATGCATATTGATTTTTTCCGTATGATCTCTTAATTACAGTGGAAGTAATATTTTTTAACTTACTAACTGGAAATAAAAACTCTCAAAGTTCATACCAGAGTTTAACATTATAAACCGTCTCGGGCACCGCTTTCAATGAAATCTGAATTTACAGTTTATACCTTTCTAGTTTAAGGCTGCTCTCTAGAAAAATGCTTAAAAACAGCGTGCAGATGAAGCAACTTTAAGTGGGCATTTACTGAGAAATTACGTCTGAAAAAATAGGTAGTAATCTAAATGATATGATACGTAATTTGGTTTAGCCAGAATGTATGTATCGGTATTACATAAACAGAAAAAAAATCGCCAAATGACCTCCAAATCGTTGAGATGAAACCATTTTACTTCTTAATTTTTTAACAAAAGTCTAAAAAAATATCTACTGCTTTGCAATACAAACGTAAATAATTTGGGTTTGTTACTTTTTTAAAATATGTTTTACTTTTTTATAATAAATTAAAAATGCGGGTAGCGGAGTGGCGCGTAGAAGAGTAGTTAGCTCCGTTTACATGCACAAGGTCATTGGCATGGATACAAGCCTTAAGCGTTATCTTTGGAAATGATATTTTAATAAAATAATAATATGGGAATTCATGTATTCAGGTAATTTACACCCATTGCACAATAGCTATAAAAAAGATAGAAACAATCAAATATATAAAAATAATGTCAGACAATTAAAATCAAACAAATTAACTAAATTAAAATCCACAAATTAAATTAAAATTAACAAATTAAATTAAAACCAATAAATTAAATTTTAATCAATAAATTAAATTTAAATCAATAAATTAAATAACACAATCATTTTATATTTTTCTACTGAGCATGTCTGTTGGCACAATTCTGGATGCAAGTTACCTAACTACAGTTAACCTTATATTATTCACTTAAGTCCTTTAACAACAACAACAGATTCAAAGCTATTTTCAATTTCTTGTTAAAACTTATTTGGTTACCACCTCGAACTGTAGTTAGGTAACTTTTTTCTCCAAATAACTGTTAACTTCAATGCATGTAGTTTTCTGACATTGACGGCCATAACTGAAAATGAATCACAATAAATGTATCAACACATTGCTTTTAACTAAGATATCGTGAACTCTGTTTGCCACCATTTCACAAATCTACCAATGAAAATTATCAAATATCTAAATATTTTGGGCATAACTGCGGGTCTAAAAAGGCCAGTTTAGTAAAATCAAGCTACTCGAAAATGTCAAATTTTCCCCATCAACCTTGAACCTTAGCCTTAGCCATAAAAAATTTCATCCTAATCAAAGACCGGGAAGTGGGTCAAATTAAGATTACAAGATTTTCTTACATACATGGTTAGTTACAAGTGAAGCTAATAAAAGCGTGTTAAAATGAAAATTAAATTGGACAGAATTATTGTATCAATCATCATCAATTGATCACTGAGTGACTGACAGACAACGCACACCAGAAAATACTGGTCGTCGAAAGCTAAAATTTGGCATGTAGGATTTCGTTGGGATTTCCTGAAATTCCAAAGAAAACAGGAAAAAACGGGATATGCGCGTACGAAGTCATGGGCAAAAGCAGTGGCGTGCCTAGGGTTTCAAAATAAGGCAAGCCCAATAAAATTTTAACCGATTTCAAAAAAAGAAAGTTCAGTTTTCGACTGAGTATGTAGGTACCTTCGTATGTATCATCGCAATTTTCTCATAAACTGATATAGATGTCTCAATTCGTTGTTTACCAAAATTACCGGAAGAAACCATTGCACACAGGTGTTTCTGGGAATTTGCGTGCCTTTTAATGGCGCCAGATATGTTATTTAAATCATTATAACCAGATGTATTCCAAACGGAATCTTCATTCGAAAAAAATATGCAGCACCAGCAATACAACTTATTAGTGTGCGAACAGCCAACAATCCAACTAGTTTTATACACTGATCTATTAAATTTTAGTTTATACGATTTACTAGTCTGAGAAAAACACAGATTAGGCGTCGGTTTTAATGAAGAAATTAACTGTTTTTTCTGAGCAAAGTTTAAAGATTTTACCTTATCTTCGCCAATAAAAATTTGAACGCATTTTAAATCCTCACAAGGTACAATTACCTCTATTGTTGTAGGTAAGTCACCAAAACAATTGTATCACTGAGAAAATCTAAGAAAACACACAAAAAACTTTAACAACATAACTTTTCAACTCTCAAGCAAATGAAACTGAAATGAGTTGCACTCGGGTGTCGAGAACTACTTACGCAGAGTTGCAGTGTTGTCATTTAGGCAAAAAAAGTCGCCAGGTAGGAAAAATCTAGCTAGGTGTCGCAAATTTTTTATTTTTAAGATATTGCTTGAATATTTAATTTCGTTATTTTAAAAAGTCGCTAGTTTTTATTGTTGCTAAATCTTAAAAAAAGTCCCCAAACTCTTTAAAAATCTCCAAGATATCACAACGTCGCTAAAACGGCAACACTGCAGAGTTGGCAAGGTGACAAGGTCACGCATACGCGTGCAACTTCATACGCATGCACGGCTTAATCGTACATACTGATCGATTTGTTGACGCACAAGGTTTAGAACTCGTTATACGGCACATCGCTAAGTGCGAAAGTGACGGAGATAGTATTTGAAAGCCCGGTAAAAGCCGGTACGTGTAAGCGAGATAGCTATATGTAGATGCTGCAAATGCGAAACTCTGCGCGCGAACAATCGCGATGTGTAGTTATGTAGTAATGTGGCATAGGTAATACTTTGTGTTATTTTGATAAGAATTAAGCGCGCGAACTTTTAAATAGTTCGGGTTTGATATTGATTCTCTATCGAGCATTTTGGGCTTATATGAAGGTACCGCCACTGGGCAAAAGCTAGTTATTGATATAATAATATTATAAAAAAGAAATATTTGTTTGTTTGTTTGAATTGAATAGGCTCCGAAACTACTGGACCGATTTGAAAAATTCTTTTAGCATTGGATAGCTACATTATCAGGGAGTAACACAGGCTATATATTATCCCCGTATACCCACGGGAATGGGGACAACGCTGGTGAAACCGTGTGACGTCCACTAGTTATTTATATAATGATCCTAATATGATTTTACTAAAGTGGCCTTTTTAGACCTACTGCTTTAAGCAACATTCGCATCTCAGTGGCAATTTGTCAAAAAAGCTTTTTCCAAACGTATATTTTTGACTGATTGCGAGTGACATGCGAATGCGTACGTTGCTTAAAAATTAGCAGTATCGGCATTCAGAAAACCTGGGGGGCTACTCTCTAAGCCTGCAGTCCGTAGTTTCGGGCTTAGTAGCGGGCGTATTCTGCTCCGTGTCACCTAACCACTAAGAATGAATGACAACACGATTTGATAGTTACTGTGAAATCGTGTTGTCATTCATTCTTAGTATGGGTTCCGGACTAATCGTAAGTCCATTGGTGATACAGAGTAGAATACGCCCGCAACTAAGCTCGAAACTACGGACTTCGGGCTTAGAGAGTAGCCCCCCTTTTTTCTGGCATTGAAGTAGAGTTTGTCAAACTCTGCTTCAATGCCAGAAAACAAGTTTTCGTCAATCTTAACTTCAAATTCAGAAATTGGCTACTTTCCTGCTGGTCCATATTTTGATGTTTAAACAACCTGTAACAGAATAAACACAATACCTCTTAAGGGGTCATTGAACTCATCATTATGAACAACTTTTACTATGGGACTAACACTGAAATCGCGAAAAAAAAATCGACTACCCCATACATTTATGTGCGCATAACTCGACAAAATATACTGAACAGCTGATTTTTTTTCGCGATTTCGGGTTTGGTCCCATAGTAAAAGTTGTCATACTGATGAGTACAATGACCCCTTAAGAGGTATTGCGTTTATTCTGTTACACGTTGTATTTTTATTTATTTTTTACTATTGATAGGCACGCGTTTGACTACAATCTCACCTGATGGTAAGCGATGATGTGGTCGAAGATGGAGCACGCTTGCCTAGAAATAACCTATTCACTCTTGACTTAAAGACTCCCAGGTTGTAGCTATCAGGAAACACAGACTCTGGCAGGGAATTCCACTCCTTAGCTGTACGCACTATGAATGTGTTCCCAAATCGTTTTGTGCGTGTGGGTTGGTAGAAAAAATACACGCTTGGGTCTTAGCAGCATTGAACTAGACCAGATTGGCATCGCCCCATTCAGAGACAGCCTGTAAGGACACGTTCAAGCGCTCAACCATAGCTTCCCGGAGAGACCGGATCTGCGACCCACCAGCTCGTGCGTCGGACATATATTTCTCAGCAACAATGCTGTCGTTTGCATACCCAAAGGCAACAAGCAGCAAGCAAGAACAGTGTTGCCGAAAGTACCGACCCCTGAGGAACCCCGGCATTAATATCCAGCAGTCCAGACGAGCAGCCATATACGTCTTTGACATAGTTTTACGACTTAGGATCAAAAATATCAAAGGAAAACGAATGAACATAATTAAAACATCATTTCATTTTCATTCATTTCATTTTATTTTATTTCGTTTTATTTTATTTATCATGAAATAATTTCTTTTCTGGAGGTTTTTTTTTAACTTATAAAATAACTATACTGGAGGTTGTTTTAAACTATAGAGATGTGTTACAATTTTAAACTAATTATACCTACGTGACAAGTATTCATAATATTGCAATATGGAGAAAATCTTCTCTGTTTTGAGCTGGCTGGTTTTACGGAAGAGTATGGAATATGGCTGAGTACCATCGTTATTAAACATTTTACGGACTAATTTGATGACTGTCTATTTTAAGGGTTCCGTACCTTAAAAGGAAAAAAACGGAACCCTTATAGGATCACTTTATTGTCCGTTAGTCTGTCTGTCAAGACCCTTTATCTCAGGAACGCGTGAAGGTATCGAGTTGAAATTAAAATCATATACTCAAGTCTACAGTCCCTTGAAGCTGTGAAAAAATCAATCTTCTAAATTATGGTAAAAAAAGATACGGCCGTTTATGCTGGAAAAAACGTATTTTTCGACACTCTCAAAACATTCAAGTCGTGGCAGTATCTGTTAAAACCAACTATTGTTTCGTGTCCATTGCAGCCGTATACTGTCCTCCACGGCACATGATAAGAAAAGAGCGATATTTACATCTCTTTGAACTATTAGGCCAAAGATTTATCCTAGGCGGCGATTTTAATGCTAAGCATACGCATTGGGGATCAAGACTTACCTAAAGGAAGGCAGCTCTTAAGAGTAGTTAAAGATACACATTCCGAAGTTATGAGCACAGGTAAACCAACGTACTGGCGCACTGACCACCAAAAAATACCGGATCTTATAGACTTCTTTATTTGCAAAAATACATCCGCCAATTACGTCAGTTTGGAGGAAGGTTTTCATATGAACTCTCACTCTTCGACTATACTAATGCTTAGTCAGAAAATCCTAGTCAAAGAAAGCCACTTAACCCTGGTTAATAAGTTGACAGATTGCGAAAGTTTTGCCCTTGTCATGAAAACATAATCGACCTACAAACACCGATAAAAAAGCGAGATCCGCTAAACTCAGAAATAAACAAATATATTGTTAATATCCAACAATGTGCATGGAATAACACACCACAATTAAACCGTAAATATAAGGGATTTATTTTTATCCTAATGAAATTGCGGATTAACTATATGAAAAAAGGAAGCAGTGGCAGCAAACAAGGTGCCCGCGAGATAAACACCAATCAATAACGTAACTAAACGATTAAAGAAGAAAATTCTACAATTTGAGGATGAATCTCTGAATACCAACCTTCTGCAGCTAACCAATGACAAATCATCGGATTTACTCCCTTTGGAAAACGACAAGAAATATAAAAAGGCCGGATATACAAATACCACCCATCAGAGATAGAGACGTAAAATGGGCCATAAGCAATGAACAAAAAGCGTTAAGGTTTGCTCAACACTTAGAAGAAACTTTCTAACCTAATGAAAGCTCGGTGGAAGTACTCAAAGCCAAAGAATTAAGCTTGTGACTCCTAAAGAAGTGATGAGAGAAATTCAAAATAACATAAGCTCGACAAAGTCTCCGGGTTACGACCTCATTACAGGTGACATTCTAAAACACCTCCCGCGCAAAGCCATAGTAAAGCTGACCAAGCTTATCAATGCTGCATTTATCTTAAAACACGTACCTGAGTCATGGAAGGTTGCTGAAGTCATTATGATTGCGAAGCCTGGGAAACCACCCCATGAAACATCATCATATAGACCGCTACTATTTCTCTGTTGCCCGTGTTATCAAAACTATTCGAAAAACTGTTATTGAAACGGTTAAAACCAATATTAGGCGATAAAAACCTTATTCCAAATCATCAATTCGGCTTCCAAGTACATATAATAACTAACATCATTGAAAAAACGCTTGAAAATAAAGAAGTTTGCGCCACTGTGTTTTTAGATGTCGCGCAAGCTTTTGACAAAGTTTGGCATAAGAGTTTAATATTCAAGCTCAGACGCATGCTACCAGAATTTGCAGATATCTTAGAGTCGTATAAAACTAATAGAATGTTTAGAATACGCCAGGAGGACGCATATTCCGAGCTAAGAGCTATAATAGCTGGTGTACCACAAGGAAGTGTGCTAGGTCCAATTTTGTACTTGTTATACACTTGTGACATCCCAGAACTGAAAAACAACACCATTGCGACCTTTGCAGATGATACTGCAATTAAAACTACCGGATCAAGCCACAGAGAAGCAGTGGAAAAAGTCCAACTAGATGTGAACAAAATTTATGACTGGACACAAAAATGGAAGATCAAACTGAATGAATCAAAATCAATTCACATTGATATAACAAACAAACACTTGAACTATCACCCAATCTACATAAATGGCATGCAAGTGCCTTATGCTAAAACGGCCAAATACCTTGGCATAACTCTCGACACCAAGTTGCGTTGGAAAGCTCATGTCAAAAAGAAAAGACAAGAACTTGATATCTATACTCTATACTAATATATAAAGCTGAAGAGTTTGTTTGTTTGCTTGAACGCGCTAATCTCAGGAACTGCTGGTCCGATTTAAAAATTCTTTCAGTGTTGGATAGCCCATTTATCGAGGAAGGCTATAGGCTATATATCATCACGCTAAGACCAATAGGAGCGGAGCAGTAATGAAAATTGTGACGCAGACGACGTTGCGCGGGTCAGCTAGTACGTTATAAAAGTATGTTTTGGTTACTCGGAAGAAAATCCTGTCTATCAATACATAATAAAATAACCCTGTATAAGCATATTCTGAAACCAATTTGGACGTATGGTATCCAACTTTGGGGCTGTACTAAACAAAGCAACATCAAAATAATCCAAAAATTCCAAAATAAGGTACTCAGGGATGCTGTCAATGCATCCTGGTACATAAGAAATGACGACCTTCGACCTTTATCCAAAAATTTGTTGAAGCCCACGAACACAAACTTGATTGACACGTGAATGTTGAGGCAATTCAGCTGCTAGACAACACAGACTGAGTTAAAGAACTAAACCTTTTGAATTAGTGTAGTGTAGTGTACAAAGTGATTGAATAATAGTAACAATTTTGTACTATACATATGACACATGAACGTAGTGTTTTATAAATTATATCAGACTCAAAGAAAGTGCTACGGACTTGTGTGAAAGTGCAAATGGACACTATTCTTGTTTTAACATAATCTATCACGTAACATATTAAGTTAGAGTTAAATTGCTTATTAGTCTTTTAGGCTAGATCGTAATTAATTATTAAGAATTTTGTTCTTACTAATCAAGTAAAAAACAAATCTCTCAAGGGAATCAAAATGTATAGGGTATTTCCCATTGACCTAGAACTATGAAATTTGGCAAGTAATACCGTCTTATACTATAAGTGTAGGTAAAAGTCTGAAAACTATACATTTGTAATTGATGTTTAAAGTAAAATGTACCTACAATTATTATTTTTTTATTTGAGATGGGTACGGAACCCTCGGTGGGCGAGTCCGCCTAGCACATGGTAGGTTTTTTATTCTGTACTCTGCGCGCAGTCACAAAATCAATTGAAATTGGACTTGAAACTTTTCTTTTGTTTTTCCAAAATCATGTTGGTACGATCTCCCTAGTATTTACGGTTATCGGGTAATCGTATTGTAGTTCTCGACACATAACAGAGATGAAACGGCCACTATGACTAAAATATACACAGTGATGCATGCACGTTTAGACTTCAGCAGAGAAACAACAAAATGGCCCAATAAAATGGCGGAGCATAGACAAAACGCTACAATAACATCAGAACGGGAACGAATCGCCAGTTTACGACATGAGCGCAACGACCGACTGCTCTACAAATGAATAAGCCATCTGTTCTAATAGCTGCAATTAAACATGGTCGTCCGAGCCGCCCAGGTCCTTACTACACATTTGGACATAAGAATCGATAAAAACTAGAAGACGAAATGTACTAATGTATGCAACGCCATGCGACATAGCGACGCACAGGCTAATGTGCAAACTTATCGTTTAAACGACATGATTGTCCTTATTCAGCCCGATTTCTCCACGAACACATCTGTATGCAAAAAATGCTACATTATCTTACATTGTTATCAAAAGTCGTTGACATCGCCGTGTCTAAGATAATGTAGGTAGCTACTATAGAGCTTTTTTATAAGCTGTCAAGTTGCTCTATATAGGAGAACTGTTATGGGACGAATGCCTGTTTTTTGAGTCCGTTGGCCGCAGACACGATCAAGTAAACCATTCATATATGGCGAACTGTCATAATTAAACTTAATAATGAGGCTCCATCGATATGTTTTTGTCGATACCGAGAATCATCATAACTTAACGTCAGTTTGATGAGCGCCATCATGACTGAAATTTAATGATTATCATTCTGTTGAGATTTCCATACAATAGCCTGATTGAGAATAACAAGGAAATAGTTGAAAGGGATGTTGAAACGTGTTGATTTGTACTGGATTTATGCGATTGGGATTGCCTGGCACAATTATAACTATAATGCTCTGAATTTCCGTCATTCAAGACGAGTGTATACATTTTTGCTTAGCTATAAATGAGTGATTTATGTGCATGTTTCTTTAAAACATAGGCACGCATAAGAAGTACCAGGTATAGGTGCATGTACTAGGTAAATGTTCTATAACAAAGCTCACACAAATGTGTTTCATTAGGTGTCAAGCACGTAACACAACTCTCGTGTTTATCCGAGATGAGCAGGCGAGTATCTGCGGCTAGTTGTCGTATATTTTTGTAAGTGAACATTCAAAATCACAATGGCGGTTCTGGCGGAGCGGCGGCGAACTGGGCGCGAGTAAACCCGGTGTCGGTTGGCGTGTGCGGCAGGCCGCGGCAAGCACTGAGCCTCTGCTTGCTGACCCGTAATTGCCAAGTATTTTATTGCACTATCTCAGGAGTTTTATGTCATTCAATCCACGACTCTTAATTGAATAAGCGACATGAAATTTACAACCGTCATACGTTTAACTCGTCCTAGTTAAGAATCTTTGACGTTTTGCGCGCTCTCCTCTCTGTGCCATTAACTTCGGGGTTCCGTCTTAGTGCGTGAGGAATTAAATGCCTTTTTTATTATTACGCATCTTACTCCAAGCTATTAAAGTTTCACTTATGAGAAAGTTATGGTCGTTAGCGCAACTTTCTGTAACTTAGATGAGACAGTTGTGGGTATCTGTAAAATGCAGAGTTAATTTGTTTTATGTATTTTTAACTCATCTTAAAAACAGCTTACAGTATTCACTTGCTTATTACGTAACAGTACCAACATAGAAATATCGTTTAGGTAAAAACTGACGCAAGTGATCTATGTTCAGCCCATTGCGTACTCTTCTAGCTTCTCAGCTTGAGCACCGGTCGTTACTAGATTTGGTATCAATTAATTTTTCACGGAATATTTTCCATGTAGCGATGAATAACTTGATGCTTTAATAGTTACTTACAAAGCTAAACTTGTTAGAATACTAGGACTACTGCATACCTGTAGTAACCATAGAGGTTTTACTTTTAATTGAATATTCCATACTGATCTAAGGACTTGGTTTAAGGGCACTTGATTGAAACCTTTTTTAGATGGGTAGGGGTACTTACCCAAGTTATAATCTGATATTATTCAAAATGAATGAGAATTTTATCCAAATAAGTAATTACGTACTTTTGCCCGAGATTTCATACGCGCATATCCCTTTTTTTCCTGTTCTCGTAGGAATTTCGGGAAATTCTCTCATAGTAATCCTCGCCTACGGAGTACAAGGAAGCTACATGCCAAATTTCAGCTTTCTACGACCAGCAGATTCGTCTGTGCGTTGTCTGTCAGTCACACGATTAGTCAGTAACGGAAGAATTTCATATACAAAGGATTGCAGCCATAATGCCACATGGAATTCCTACCCTGTAACCAGTGATATTGTCATGGCTATTTGCCTAAATGACGGGAATTTAAATAAAACACCTAAAACACCTACTTGAAAACAACTTCGAAATAGGCACTACGGACAGAATCGCGGGAAGTTCTAGTAGACATTTTTCTTAATAACTACTTATAATCAAACAAAGACTTTTAATCCCAGCATGGTTTCCATGGAAGGTTGGTCGGGTATATTGACATTTGCCATCACATAACTTGCCATGATTTATTTGAAGAGTGGCAGCGGCCATCATGTTGAAAAATGTCAACTTCTTATTTATGTGTTCTAATAAGGCCATAAATATTGATTTTAATTGCGCGTCACGAGTCGCCGATGACAGTGGCGTAATGGACGGCGGCTGACGTGACCATGCCGCTGATGTGACCAAGCCTTGTGTGAATATGGGTAATTATTTACTACTAATCTTAACAGGCAGGATGTTTGGAGTGTTTTTACTTTCATGCTTCTAAACTAACGAAAAAGTCATTTCCTGATCTCGTATGATGGACGCGGTAGGTACGTAGATATTGTTTTAAAATGCATCATGTAATATCGATTTGACTCTTGTCAAATCTCTACAAAAGCAAACTCTTCGCCACCCTCACACTCAAGTTCGCTAGTTATTAAAAGTGTCAGACACAGCATGCAACTTGAACTTTAAAGTTGCACTTGAGGTTTCGACCGTTAGTAACCTAATAATACGAATTCTAAAACAACTCAATCTAAATCCAAATTATATAATAATACTAGCTTCTGCCAGCTGCTTCGCCCGCGTGGTCCCTAGGGAAAATACTCCCGGGATAAAAAGTTGTCCTTTCTCAGGCTCTAGGCTATCTGTGTACCAAATTTCATTTAAATCGGTTCAGTAGGTTTGGCGTGAAAGCGCGACAGATAGACAGACAGACAGATAGAGTTACTTTCGCATTTATAATATTAGTATGGATAAAACATAGTCTTTGTCTACCTCTGTCAGTTTCTCGGCTTGCTTCTTCTACGCTTCTTCTATACCTACCATGAAAACGAATTTTGATATTCCAGAAACAATAAACGATAAACCAGGAATGTTTGCGTTATCAAAAAATTGGCACCCGTGTGAGGCTGAGGTCAGTCGCTAGTTACTCATAAGAAAATGTACGAAATAATTTATCACAATATTTATTAATATTCAAAATAAGTAACACTACAAATGAATATCGCACTAAAAACACATAGTAATATTCCAATGACAAAGAATAACCTGACTCTCGAAGGTTCGTACAGGTAGGTATGACATTGTCCCAGTCAGGCTTCTAATAAAGGTCCACAATGTAAAGGGGCAGAATGGCCCGGTTCACCCAATTAAAGATGAATCTCCCCGCGGATCATGTGACAACAAGTCCTGATGAAATATAACCAACTTGTCTCCTGCAGACCGAAGAGTCTAGATACTTGAAATAAGAATTTTAATTTCTTAAATTCAGATTTTGATGACTAACGATGAAATTTTTTTATGAGAGCTACTTTTTAGCAACTTCAAAAACAGGAGATTGTTTATTTATCGTCAAAAAGTTACTTAGCTATTTGTCTAAAAGCTAGAATGAATTTTACACTTAGGTCATTTAGGTAATCTAATAATTGATGGGAAAATTGTTGGGAAATTGTTGTTCTTCATCTATTTTGTACTAACCAATTTTCATCAATCAGCTGATATTATCCTACTGCTGGGCAAAGACACCTATCCATTATTTAGCAACGGCTGTTTGCTGTGGTGATCCAGGAAGCAATTCTGTTCGTCTTGAAATTTTCACCTGGGTCTTCCACGGCGGCGCTTTCAGCGGCAACCATTCATATTTTAATTAGGTATGTCCAGCGATCATCTGCCATTGCCATCTGACTTGATCTGACGTACATCCCTGACCATTCTCATTCTATGAAATTATTTAAGAGCACTATCAAAACGATTCAGTCCACGAATAAGAGTTTGCTAACTTCCAAAATGGGACTGACATACCAACGTAGGCAACATGTACGTTATATATTTCAGTATGAACTATCGTATTTTTATTATAATGAGCATTAAGAGTCGCTCCCGCGTCCCAAAAAGGCTGAATATTTGATGGGTCGGCTCATATTTTACTCTCATCTCGTGAGCCGAAAGCAGACATATAAATCAAAGACATGTTTGCAAAGAAGGCGACCGCTCCGCACGTCTCTGTAATTGCCGCAAAAACACAAGTTGTGTGATTTTCGAAGACGTTGGCAAATTTCCGAATAATTTTTAAACCGAAAGGCTTAGTGTGACAATGTCGTCCGTGGCAAAGCCACAAGAAGTAGCATGGGCTATTGATTACGATTTACATGTTATTTTCCAAAATTCAAAGTACGCATGGGTTTATACGCGAAGCTGCCTAATTAGTTTAAAGATGTCTTGGTTTGAGAGCATTTGGAGCAGGATAAAGATGCAGCGCGCAACAGGTAGGTTATAGTTTGCTGGTCGGGAGCTGATTAGCAAGGCCTGCGCCGATCTCTCAATGGCACGGAGCGAGCTCCCCGGTGCGTCATAAATTTCCATTGATTGGATTAATCTGATTTGGATGTCAATTTTGTACGGCAAGTACTGGCTCTTTATAAGTGAATACAAACATGAGACCTCTGGGATATTCAGATCGCGATACATAACAAATATATTATATCAGCAAACTAAATAAATGTACGTCTCGTATGCACGCTTCTAAATTCATTTGTTTCTTATTTTCCTCTGATGCAATCGTTACGAGAAATGCAAATGTAGATTTGAAGTTGGGGCTATCTATCTTTAACCGACTTCAAAAAAAGGAACAGATTCTCAATTCTGTTGTATTTTTTTTTACATTTACTTAATGAAACAAAGTCAGAAGCTGAAATAATACACCATCTGGTTATTTCTTGGTATAAATTTGACTTCAATCGTGTGTCTAGCCAAGTCAGATGCAAGGATAAGCTCGGTTATTCACTGGCATTTACCTCGGTACTGTTATTGACAAGATTTGTACAGATATTTGATCTACTCAGCTAAATTAATGCAGGTGAGTGTAGTGTATAAAAAGTGGGTATTAAAACAGGAAGGTGGTGGTGATCGAGCGCTCGCATCCCGTATGCGCACCCGGACACTGCATACTGTGAGCTACCTGTTTGATTGCTTTAGCTTTTCCAGTTATTATGACATGTACAAACCACTTTTTACTTCACATATTCATTTACTAGCATCGAGCCATAACGTATTATCGCCGCTCTCCATATTCAATGTTTAAAGACATTCGCTCATAATCTGCGCAAGTGCATACCTGCGGGGAAGGGCGGCGGCGCATACTTTGACAGCATTATGATTGAATTATGCAACGTCGGTATCTAACAGAGCGATTGATATAATTTATTGTACAATTTATAGACATCAGCTGCGTGCCCTCAGTCTCAAACGAGCATATTTCCCACGTCAATTTTGATTGCGATATCATAGTGAACGATGACATTTGAGTACGTACTAATTTAAGCCCACAAGAGCGGCTGCGAGGCGGTGCGCTATCTGCACATAGATACAGAGTCGTGTTTGCAATACAGCAAATTTCTCCTTATATTTCTGCGCAGGAAAGTCTATTTTTCAAGCAGTCGCGCCGAGGAGGTAATCACGCAATGCTGGCCTCTTAGCGCTGAGTAAACAAATCTTCGACATTGTATCTGTTCGCCTTAACTCTCTTTATTCAAAGGAACATTGTCAAGAGAAATGTACGATTATTGTAGTGTTTCTTATGGATTGCGTTACGAAAATATATAACTCGTGGTCTACGCTAAGGAGGGTTTCGCTATCTTTGATTTCATGTTGTTTATCAATTCGAACAGGCCAATAGACATATTCACTCTCGTGCACCTAATCTATGTCTGCGCTCTTTACAACATCCACGATTACCGTGAAGTTACTATAAAACCCATGCTTAGACAAAGTGGGATATTGTGAAGTTTATAATTCATGAGGTTGCTAGAACGTCGTCTGTAAATATAAACTCAAACAAATGTGAAAGAAATATACGTGGCTGTTGGAATATCAAGAATGAAGCAATGGCTCCCAAGACTCCATAGTTCGCACAATCAGCGGCTAACATCTCTTGCTGAGGATGGCTATAAATTTCAACAATCATATAGTCGGTCATCTTTCTTTGTTATCATATTAAAGGGACGACATTCCATCGACGTAATTATGCAAAAAGCTGGACCATGGTCGCGGCGGCTGTGCTTTGACAACCGCATCATTATAGTTGACATTAACTAAGATTTATGCGATTGATTTGTTAATAAATATGAATTTATTATCTTCATCGAATTATTTGTTTGCTACATAAACGCCATGACTTCACTTCATCTATCGCGAAGGTATCCACCCTGTATCCACAAAAAATGCAAATGTATAGTAACGAATAGCTGCAGCTTCATTTGATGTGAAACGTAAAACGAGTAAAGCAGGGAGACTTCCGACCCCCGAACAAGAGCAAACGAATGCGTAATTCGATGAACAGTGGTTAAAATTAGCTGGCGATGCGGGCGTCTTTATAGTCCTTAAATTGGCAAAAAATCGAGACAAGCTTCGACTGACACCGATCGCGGAGGCATCAGCGAAACAGGTGTTATCATAAACATACATTTTGCGATAAAAACAAAATAATTTTCATGAGTGGCCGGTAGGCGCGAACTGCCGTTCGTGTCGCCGACACAATGGCGATTTCATAGTTTTTTTTTGGTTCGTCGTCGGCGTAAAAGCCGACGATATTAAATTTAGTAAGCGGAGAGGTGTCCGAAATCTCACGCAGACGTGCGATCCGCCACACATATTTCCATCTGCACAAAAAGCGGAACTATAGCCATAAATATGTCCAAATAAACATTAGTCGACGACCGACTGAATAAGGTTTCGCAGGGTTCCGTTTGTTTTGCAATTAAATAGTAGGTATCATTTATGTGTACCTACTAACTTATTTGTATATTCACTACATATCATAAAACAAAGTCTTCCGCCGCGTCTGTCTCTCTGTCTGTTCAAAAATCATATAGAATAGAATAGAAAATATTTATTCGACACAGACCAAACACATTATAGAAAACAAAAGAACAATAATACAAAACGAAAACGATACAGAGTAATTGTGCTGAGCGTTGCCATACCGAAAGGGTTACCATCTCAGTATTTGCTGGGCGTCAGATCTCAAAAATCAAAAACTCCAGCATCGATTATCATGCTGTTTTCACCAATGGATAGAGTGGATAGAGTGAATGATAGAGTCTCGAGGAAGGTTTTAGTATATAATTTGTCTAGAAAAAAATTAGGGATCCTTAAGAAAATTGCAGCGCGGACAAAGTCGCGGGCGAAGTAGGTACTAATCTACACTAATATTATAAAGAGGAAAGATTTGTTTGTTTGAATTGATTAGGCTCCGAAACTACTGGACCGATTTGAAAAATTCTTTCACCATTAAAATCCTACATTATCCCTGATGAACATGGGCTATAAAGTATTTTCAAAAAGTTAGGTTAGGTTAAGTTAGAAAATGTTTCGATAACGTAAACCAAGGTGTGAAAAAATACCAAAAAAATCCTTATATCGCGTACGCTGCGCAAACTATTGACAATAGAGCAAAGTGATGTACTACAGTTTTATAGGGGACATCAATATCCACAAAAAATTTCGTGTGGTGACTATTATGGTTAAGTAACAATAACCGCTTTTTGTTCAAATTATTCGATCAAAACCCGGGTGGAATGGAATAGTGGTGATTTTGGTTGGTTATGTATACGTAAATTACACTTTAAATTATGCAAATCGGACGTTTCGTATAAAAGTTACGACGGGTATAAAAATACTCTAAGTAAGAAAAAAGTCGCGGTTTGAACGTTTAGTCTATTATTAATAAGTAATTAACACGATAGCATTTATAGCGGGAGGACTTATAGGAGATGAAGTTCGTGGAGTACCTACTAAACCCGCGCGAACGAAGTCGCGGGCGAAGTGCTAGTTAAATCTCAAAACTAAACAGGCAATATACCTCTATATCAAAATCATCATTCCCTAACACGGTCGAACACCTACTTAAAATATTAACCTGCTATGACTTGTGGGCCATTGTTGAAACTATTTGTTAACTAGCACTGTCCAAAGATATCGTCTGCGTATATTTCTGCGGCTTTTCTATACAAAGATATATATAACTTTTCAAAGAGTCTGAGATATTTTTATAATAATTTTATTTTATTTTTAATTTTTATACAAATTTTCAAAGGGTAAAAAAGAGATAATTTGACCTTTTTATGGAGCGAATTTCCAAAAACCTGAAACATGGGCCTAACAGTTTTGAGGGTTCCGAACAAAAAACGGAACCCTTATAGAATCACTCGGGTGTGTGTCTGTCTGTCCGTCCGTCTGTCACAGCCAGTTTTCTCCGGATTCACTGGACCGATTCTGTTGAAATTTGGTACACATATGGACTTCTGTGACCCAAATACGGATGCGTTACGTAGATTATTAAATTGTTAGTATGGGGGTCACTTTTGGGGGTTAAACTAGAAAATTTCAAAAAAAAGTTTTTGAACAATATTGTGTGATATATCAAATGAAAGGGTTTTAATTATATTTTTTTCATACTTTTAAAATAAATGGTTTTGAAGTTATTCAAGAAATTAGACGAAAAATGACCACTCCCAAACACACAAATTTTAGGCTCAGTAGTTTCGGAGATAAGGGTTTATGTCCAAAACTACTGAGCCTAAAATTAAAAAAAAATGGAGATAATAGATCTTCACCTATAAATTACAGGAAAATCTAGAAGAAGTCTAATAGTTTTAAAATAACATGTTAAAAAAATGAAATTCGTTCGGAACCCTTTGCACGCGAGTCAGACTCGCACTTGGCCAGTTTTTTTATCGAAAGTCCAAAATACGCTTTCCATTGATTTGATATTTAAAAAACGTTTCTTCATACATAATAGGTTAGAGTTTTGCCTTCCGCTACTTAAGTTAATATTGCATTAATACCTAAAAATACATTTGCAGATCTACGTTTCAAAGAGATACACACCCAAAATGGAAAGATTTCTAACGAAGGTGAAAAATCAAAACAGTAGGTAATGACGAAGGATCAGTGAGCTTGGCATTGTCCGCTAACAACGAGCGGCGTGTGCGCAGGTTCGGAGCGGTGCGCGCGCATCGCTTGACAGCCGCGCCGCGCACCCGATAATATGTGTACATATGTAACATTAAACTGCACAAATAAACGAGACTTTCACACTACATGGGTTCAAGAACAAGTTTTTCCATAACACAAAAGACGACACTGAATAGTTATAGCTGCTTCGCGGCCTCGCCGCATAATCCAATAAAACAATCCGCGGAATGTACCGTCAGAACAATATGTGTCATTGCCTAGTACAATGTTCTACCAGCTCTCTGCTGGACGTCAAACTTCATGCACTTATATGCTATTTTTAATCTGTATTTGTTTAATGCAGTTTATATTATGACAGTCGTAGAAATAACCATGTACGGTCATGTTGAATAGACTTTACCAATCTTTAGTTTTTCCTCATTCATAAAGATCTGTGATGTCCCTTTCAGGCATAACTTTGTACGTTGATGAATTTTGAAAAGTAGTGCAAAAGAAAGCTTTATTTGTAAGTAGTGTTTTATTGAAGACTTTTTTCCTGTCGGTACAAATGAAATTGGCGACTGAATCTCAAAATATATGAATTTGATTCAATGGAAAGGCAAGCGGCTTCTTTCTGTTATTCCAAGGGCTACCACCGGGGCATTCGGCGGACACATTTTTTATTATTTTTAATATTATGGCCGCATATTCGCGACTTCACCAAAATATTCTTTCATATTTTTGTGTCCTCAAATAACTTGAGATTAATATTAATGATATGATAAGTGCGTCGTGACTATGCTTACAATTACCTACAACGTGATAGTAGAACGGAGCTAACCTTAGTACATTTACGTATTCAAATGAACATAAGTATTGGCAGAGACTGTGATTATTTAATTATTTACTTCATACTTTCTATTTATTTGAATAGCCACGTACAGTCAGGGAAATGAAATGTTTTTTGTCAGTATTATTAACCTGTCATTGTGTCATCGACCAGTGTGGCGGTAGATCAGGCAACGGTATCGTTGTTCAGCAACGAATTGTGGTAGACAGCCACCGGCACCAACTTTTACGCATTATGATTACATAAATAGCTGCAGATATTGAGAAATAATGAACATTTCGAAGTGCACTAAGGACTATTTGGGGTAAACTGAATGGGTAAAACGTACAGCTAGAATATATTTAAGTTAGTGGCGACGCGCGGATAGCCCTGCCATCCATTATGCAAGTCGGTAACACATGTAGTAGTCGGTCCGCACCTCGGCGACACCTTTACCAGACTTTACCATAATTGTCTATACGTACCTACTTATTGTTCAAAAAGCGATAATAATAAACTCTAATAAATACAATTTAACATCGTGTTCATTCCAATTCTGAAATTGTGGTTTTCATTGTTATGTCACTTCTTGTTGTTAATTAACTGTGTCTTTCGCATCAAAGTTTTGAACTGTTTTGAGTTAAGTTTAGGTTATTTATTATCTGCTCTAAAAGGAAAAACTAGAAAGTTTTCACTGCCAAATTATTAGTCAACTTTATATCCCTGCGGCCTGTACCTACGTGGATCATGTCAATGAATTAGAAATACTTGGTTCGCCGTATCTAAGTTGGTCGCCGTGATTTGTCTCCATTATTTTCTCTTTTATTTTCATTCACACGCTCCGTCGAAGTTCGCCCTTTCCTTTTGTCAAACATAAGTTTCTATTGTAAGAACTGTCATTGTTATGCTACCACCCGAATAGCAAGGAGGAACACTTTTTAAAGCCTCTTCTTTCGGTTCACAAGGAAAATGTCAGATTGCGTTTCAGATCACGCAATGGTGTTGGAATTTTGTATGAGTAGGTGCTCAACAGAAAATATTTGCATGATGTTTATGTCGTACGTCTACCTAGATTTACCACACAACCTGTGTCACTTTTACGCTGCTACATATTAGATGGTGTACCTACCTATAGCTGCTGTACAATCTGACCAAAAAATAAAAATACTGGGACGTTGAGGTTGAGAGGATGTTTGTTCAATACTTTATAATGGTAAAAACCCTACAAGTGAAATACTTACAAGATGTTGTGCCAAAAAAGGACAATTAACGAGATCAATTAACGATTTCTGTGTCGAAGTATTTTCACGGTAGTTCCTTGAATAAAGACGAGCCTCCTCAGAAACAACTCTCGAGCTGCGAGGAGATTCCGCCTGACTGGTGGATTCGAGTGAGATGACTGGTTAATTGCCTTGTACGCAGTGCACGTACCGCCGCTGACATGTCACAAGACGTCTGCCACCGGCAGCGGCGATCCCTCAACGAATTCCAATCGGGAAGAGCGAAAAAGACACGAGCCGAGCATGCGCGGATAAAAAGTAGCGGAGCAGGCGCAGCGCCGCGGGAGGCACCGAGAGCCGCGCGCCCCCGCGCCCCTGCGCCCCGCCCCGCCGCGCACCTAATGCGCAACTGAATCACGCGATTAAAACGTTCACTACTATGCGATACATTACATCCCATCTTGCCAGGAGTCATTCATGTTTAGTACAAGTCCTTTTTATATGACACCGATTGGCGGAAACGCCCCGCCGGCCGTTCACATCTCCCAGTCTAGCTGTAGCGTTGCACGAACACTGTTAGTCAAATTAACGTCAATTTGCAAACAAAAGCAGGCGTAGTCGTGTACGAACATACGTCATCTTCAAAGTAGGCAGGTATGTGTTTGATGCGAAATGTCCTAGTTCCCAGTATTGTTTCGGTCGATTTAAAGAATCGGCGGCGAAAGGCCGGCCGGCAGGCGCGCGTCGCGACTCACAAAAACAAAGCCGTCTGGTGCGGGACGCAGCCAGTCAGCCACCGCCATCAAACATTCACAAAGTTCGCGACGCACAGCGCGGACTCACGCCGCCACGTCACTGCCCAAACTGCCTGATAATGACGCGAGCGTTTTCCACAACATTGCATCCCTAACTCTCTATAACAATGAGTTCAAGATTCACTGTCTTGAACTGTAGGCAACTGAACATTAAGATCTACTATAAAGCGAAAGGCACTTCTGAACTGTACAGTGATGGCAGTCCGAACCTAGCTGTCTGCGTATAAGTTTTGAGGAATAAAGTAATCGTGTGATCGCGGGAGTCGCACGCGCACCGCCAGCATAGCAATGGGCAGCGTCTGCCGACGCCGGCGTCATACGAATGATGCGATATAACGGATCGACCCGATTATTTCTGTCCATTTCACGACTGTTTCATAGCAATGTTAAACTCGGCGAAAGCAAACATACACGCCCTGTTTATCGAATATTTTACGATCTTCACCGGATTCATTTTAAAATGCTAAGTTTTGTGGAAGCGGCTGAAAGATTGTTTGATTCGAACGCATGTTACTAGTTTTACTATTTCAGATATTTATATTACAGTTAGTCATTTACCATTCTGATTTACCTGCATGTATGTTTATTCAGACGCAGGTGTTTATAATACACGGATACTTTATTTCAAATAAGATTTACTGTTCAAGAAATAATTTGGCGTTGAAACATCTGGAAGAGTTAATCTAGCTCTTTCGTTGCCCACCCAATAACATGTTCGGAAATTTTTTAATACGAACTTCAGAGAATTCTTATAACGCACAGAATTCGCATATTCTATATTTTGAATAGTAAGAATAAAAACAAATACTCGTAAGAAGTAAACTGAAATGACGCGTACGAATGTTTCTGTTTTCACTCAACAAATGTGATCTACTAAGAGATAGTCCCCTTGTTTGTAAACTTTGATAGATCAACGTGCATAAATAACAATGTAATTATAATTGGGGTACTAATGTGGTTTTTGTGTTAGTGACACCGTCTCGCTTCCGTTCAGGTGACGCCGCCGATAACATCTACTTACATAACCCTGCCTACACCGTTTGTTACTCTGTTCATGTTATATTTTAATATATTACTTATTATAATAGATCTACAAGCGGGTGTTCTTAGACCCTAAAATTAATAGCTTTCGCTACAAAGATAATGTTTAACGCTTGAGTGCCGCTACAATGTACTTATAAATCAGAGAAACATAAGTAAGTGTATGAATTTCAGTACCTTTCCGCTTAAATTGTTCCTATATATTGAAATTACTTCTGTCAGTGGTCATAACTGCTACACACGGGTAAGTACGCAGTGTGTTAATTTGTTAAATAATTTATTTATCTGACTATATCTTATACGTTTTTTTTAATTTCGCTGCCGTAGCCTACAATATAACTACGAATTCATTATTTCTTAATGAGTTCTTGTGGTTGCATCGTCATGCCCTTTAGTCATCATGGATAAACTTCCAGCTTCATGCAAGAGTGTTCATTTTCAAATAGATCTATGCACAGATTCTACTCTGACAATACTAGACGGTTATATTATTAGCTAGACGGATATTTATTTTTTAACTGTAACAACCAACCATTCTTTACATAGAGAATGGTCTGTTCTCCTGTCATGAGTTGACTCATGAAGTCATGACATACAGAAAAATAATATTATGTGAGCTCTGTGAAGCTCTTCAGATTCCTGACAATAAAATACACATAGGTCATAAACGAATACTTATATTTTTTAACTCACATCACCGAAAGCTATTACAGGACTGACGGACTAAAAAAGTTAGGTCAGGTAAGTACATAGTTTCTTTTCTAATAAAATTCGAACCTATTCTATATTTTGCACGCCCCTGTAAAGTTTCAACCAACTTATCACATGCCAGCATCTATCTACGAAGGTTTTTTTATATTTTCAGATCAATGGATATCTTGGCTGGGACAACTGGATGCAGGAAGTGGAGAACCAGATGTCCTGGCGGAGCTTAGTAGAGCGCACCAATGAACTGCGGTACACTAAGATGCAGTCCATGTACCACTTCTTCTTTCAGCTGAAAATACAGGACTACAAAGTTCAATGACTGTTGTAGGCGCCAGCTAAACTTGCAATAAATTACTTTCTCTAATATCCCTTCGTAGATAAACGAACAAAAAATTATGAACCGTTTTTCATAACTATAGAACGTAAAGGATCACGATAGAAGTCGATTCAGGACAGCTTTATGTCTTTTTCCTGTTTTTGATATAAAAATATATGAAAGTAAATAGATGTACAGTCAACAAAGCTATTCAGTTTGCAGGCAGCTAACTTGCAACTACTTTTAAACAATGTTGTCAGTGCGCTGAGTAGACAATTATTGTACACCACACTCGTAAGTATGTCATAAGCTTAAAAAGTTATAATGCACACATCAGAAATAAATATTGGCAGAACAGTGAAAAAAAAAACATATTTTTTGCCTGTATACCAAATACCTTTGTTGACTGCACATCTGCGGGAATGACCTAATAATTACACATTTATCTGGCACCTACCATAGTTTCATACCTGTGTTTTCCTTTTAAGCGCCTTCTTTTTACGCAGTGTCAAAAGAAAACTAAAAGATTTTGCAACACAAGTCAATTACAAATTTCCGTGAAAACTAGTTTTCTGTCTTGAAAATAAGCCTCAATTAATTTGCGTGTACCTACCTAATTGTTAGCCTAGTGATCCAATTTCAGAGTGTGAAACAAAATGCTTGTTACTTTTTTACGATTGATAGGCACGCGTTTGACCACTATCTCACCTGATGGTAAGCGATGATGTGGTCGAAGATGGAGCATGCTTGCTTAGAAGTGACCTATTCACTCTTGACTTAAAGACTCCCAGGTTATAAATTCAAAATAGCTTACAAATTATTGTGAAATAACTTAAGTCAGGTTAGGTACACACGTCTGACTCTAAAACTTTTTATTTTCTGGTTTATTGAAAGAGTAGCGACTCAAACAACTTAGATAGGTACGTCTATATCTTTTCAAATAACGTTGGTACGGAATATGGTCATGCTTCGGTAATCAATACATTACTAAACCTGCCTT
The DNA here is from genome assembly GCA_947578705.1 of Lacanobia wlatinum. Lineage (NCBI taxonomy): Eukaryota > Metazoa > Arthropoda > Insecta > Lepidoptera > Noctuidae > Lacanobia > Lacanobia wlatinum. Next base: position 13,108,454 of record OX388028.1, on the reverse strand, counting down.
AAATTCAAAAGTGAATAGTGAAAAAATGGTTTCGAATTAATTTAAAGAAAAATATCTATTCTGTGCAGAACTGCAAAATTGATGGGAACGATCACCTTTTGGGACTGATAAATAACAAGAAAAGTTAAACACTTTAAATGGTCCAATCATTTTAGGCAATTTACTGGCTGGTTGCTGGAAAATTCCATTAAGGTTAATAGAATTTTCAATGCATAATTAAAAGAATTGTCTCTCTGCTGATATCCATACATCATAGGGTCAATTCTGCTAGCTCAGTTCTGCTAGTTCTAGTAGGCCCAAGTACCGTAATAGGTACACAGTTGAAATTTTCACAGATTGTGTATTTCTATTGCCGCTATAACAACAAATAATAATGGTACGGAACCCTTCGTGTGAGATTCCGACTCGCACTTGGACGGTTTTTAAATGTTCGCACACGCATCTCAGTTGCAATCTGTCAAAAAAGCCTTTCCCGTCGGTACATTTTTGACAGATTGCGCCTGACATGCGAATGTTGCTTAAATTAGTAAAATTGGCATTCTGTTCAAAGGCAAAGAATGATTCTCAAGAAAAGCCTAAGTAGGTACACACGCACAAAACGTTTTGGGAACACATTCATAGTGCGTACAGCTAAGGAGCGGAATTCCCTGCCGGAGTCTGTGTTTTCAGATAGCTACAACCTGGGAGTCATTAAGACAAGAGTGAATAGGTTGCTTCTAGGCAAACGTGCTCCATCTTCGACCGCATCATCGCTTACCATCAGGTGAGATAGTGGTCAAACGCATGCCTATCTATAGTAAAAAAAAAACGTACAACCTCTGTTTTGTTTATGCCAGATTGACAACTTATTAATTTTGACTAATCAGAAAAATACGATTCCAAGTGTCTTTCAATAAGGTATGCAGAATTATCATTTGGTAATTAAATCTTTATAACATCACCAGCCGATGACAAGCTTAACAGATTATGGCAATAATCCCGGACGGCAGCAACATCTTAACATCAATACATCTATTAGAATAATAAATGATTACTCAGAGCTTACATACCTTACATGGGAAAAGACGAGACTTGTCATCCATGCAGCATGCACACCATGCATATTCAGATGCTGATTTCAATAGAAGGCTCTAATTAGCACAATTCACGTACTTTAGACCACTATAATTGCTTGACAATGATGTTGGGACACTTGCCCATAAAGATGGCTATCACGTGACGCGTATAATAAAGCCTGACACCGCCATAAATTCATTGTGTTCATAATAATACATAATTATCATCACGATAGATTATGAGACCGTCCTGATTAAATTTTATGAATAATTTACTTTTGCTCCGGAAATCCTAACAATTGTCTGTCGTCCGTTTCACAAAGGCCGCTTTTGTTATTTTTTCCTGATATTATTAAAAAATATGCAAATCGATCGGCACGACAGGATGTTCATTTTAGTAATAATGTCGATGTATTTGCATGTAAATGACGCCGTATCCGCGGATGTTACAATTACTAATTGTAAATGTGCATCGTCATAGTTGTAAACAAACTGCATACCTACCTACGGCACATTACAATATTTCAACACAAATATTGCTCGCTTCCGTTGTTAGTAACGAATTATTATTCCAACATGAAAAACAGAGTACCTACCTTATAAAAGTAAATAGTGGGAACTAAAAACTTAAAGACATTCTTATTGGCTCTACAAGGCAAACAAAAGATTAAATAGATTTAAAATAAAATTATACGAGGTTGATATAAAATTAGGTGTTATTATATTAATTTACATAAATAAAATGTTTAGTATAGTCGTAACACTCAAAGCTTGTAAAAGTTTTAAACGGCACAACTATAGTTCTGCTACCGGCCGACAGATGGCGTTACTAGTGGCTTACAGTAACCGCTTGTTATTATTTTGGCTACAGTTCATTCAGGACTCAAGTGGACAATTTGTTTGGAAAAAACATTACATTAACAATAATCTCGAAACCTTAATTCGAAAAATTGCTCAGGTTTAACTTGTTGTTAACTTTTATCGAATTGACGTTTAGTTTAAGTAACTTCGGAAAATTGTTATTAAGACCGTGTTTGTCTACTTTTTTTTTACTTCTAGTGGTGGTTGTCTGTTGTGACGAGGAGCAAGTAGTGCATGTTGCAGAGTGCATTGCTCAAGGCGTGGGGTCAGCGCGGCAGGCTGCACCGCACGCCCCCGGCCCGCCCCACGCCGCCCCCGCCCGCGCCCCGCACCACCGCGCCCCCCTCGCTCAAGACCTCACTTGTTTTGATGTAAGGTGTCCACCGGGCACTATGCAAAACTCATGGCTTGCGAGAGAGGTGGCAAGTTCGCCGTCCTTGTCGCTATAGTAAGGTGAGATAAACTTTTGAGTTCGCACGCTTCAACTGCATCTTTTTATTGAGCGTGTTGTCCGTTAGCTTCAGTTGTTTTGTTTTTGGTTGCGATTGTTGTTACGAAATTCAAACGATAAACTATTGAACTGTGGGCTGATATTTATTTATTTGGATCTCCACCAATGGTACACAGATAACTTAAGTCACATTGATACAAGCGATTCATTTACGTGTGCTCCTTCAGTTACAAACAAAACAATTTTCCCTGCAAGTTTCTATAGTCATACAAAAATTAAACCACCACAGAAATAATTTTACAAATAGATAGGTGGCTATTTAAGTTAGTAAGTGTACCTAATCCCAACTTATGATAAAGTTACATATGGGTAACGATATGTTTTAAACTCTGAGGTCATTAATTACATCTTGGTTTGATTAGAATATTTTGCATACCTACCTTCCTATTAAGGTACCTATCTAGTTAATAAATTCAATGGATCTAAACAAGCAAAGCAAGAATTGCAATATATGCCAAAGAAAAGTGCATTTTCAAAAATTATCACCTTAGAGGTTATTTTCCACAAAAGTATCTTATAAAGTGATCACTAAGAAATTATTTTTGGAAAATTTCATCTGCTAAATAAAGGGGTTTGATTAGGGGATGAAAGTTTTTACGAGAATTGTTATTTTTGTCGTTAGTAATGGGATTTCCCATTCCACATGGTTTTATCAGATAATAAATATTTAAAATAAAAGGCTTTTCTGTAATCCTTGTTTACTTCAAAAGTCGATAGGAATTTCACCACGGTTATGTATACTACTTAGTACACTTAACTCAAGTAGATATGCTAAAATATTCTACTAAACTAAACGACTAAGTAATTCAATTTATACCTTTTTAGACAAAATAAATTTTTATCAATTGATATATACAATTATCATCGTCAACATCATCATATCAGCCGAAAGACGTCCACTGCTGGACATAGGCCTCCCCAATTGACGCCACAACAATCAGTCCTGTGCGTTTTGCATCCATCGGCTAACCGCGAACGTATATAAATAATAGCAAAATAAATTGATGAACTCCACTTCTATTATCAATTATTCTTACTCTTATCTACGTTGTCTATACGCAGAAATATGTTTGTGAAGGCAACTTTTAATTTCGTTCTTAATATCTAGGTACTAGTTTAGAGAAAAGTTCATTTATTCAAGCGTTGGTACTCTATTGCTCCATAAAATCTCAATTTAAAAATCTGCACCCCATATGGGTATGCAACATAAACATTCTTGCACAAGCCGGAAGGATTTTGAAGGAATTTCCATATCCATTGCTTCATAATGTTTGAAAAGTTGGTGTAAATTACACAATGAATGTTGTTGGACTGTTAAAATAGCATTGCCATTGGCACTTAGTTGGTTAAGAAATTGTCATAGCATTTCTAATAATTTCTCTCGCCGCACTCCGGTTGCTGTTTCCACGTTTTGTTAAATTCAATTCCGTCACCTTTATTATTGGAGAGTTATGGATTCGATTAGCGCAATAACTGCAGGCACACAGATTTTTGCTGTTACGATTTTCTTGTAGGTAGTAGATCCTCCTTGTGATGATTTTCCTGTGTAGGAACACAGGAGTTGAATCATCGAAATCGAACCGATCGAACGAACAATCGAACTTCAGGTTGCTCACACCTATCACCAACGAACGAATGCTTATAAATTGTAATAAATTATATGGAAATTATTTAACAGTTATAAGACCAAATACCAGCAAACATTAGCAGCATGGTGGCTAAAGAAAAAGAAGTAGTTAGTGCACGTGATGTTTGCATAGAGCCAACAACGACCCGGCACGCCCACACCTTTTTGCTATTGCTACGGTTTCTAAATTTCCAAATTTTATCCAGAAACAGAATAACCGTAATATGAAAACCGTTACTAGTGACGTGATCTGCCTTTGTATTTCGGAATTTATCGGTTTATCTGCCTATACGGTTAGCAGTCAGCCATTCCGTCACGTTTGTTTTGATTCTACGTTACTACTGCGAAGCCGGATTCGAATGTAATGCTTGTGCTTATTTTTTTTATAAGACTGTATCATCCCACTGCTGTACAAAAGCCTTTCCTTTTTTCCCAAAATGAAAATGGAAAGAAGCAAGGAATTTTATTTTTTATCTTTTCTATCAAAATATTTCAAACTAGCTTCGCCGGCGTGGTCTCTAAGGAACATACTCCCGGGATAAAAAGTAGCCTATGTCCTTTCTCCGACTCTAGACTATCTGTGTACCAAATTTCATTTAAATCGGTTCAGTAGTTTTGGCGTGAAAGCGCGACAGACAGACAGACAGAGTTACTTTCGCATTTATAAGAGCAGTAAGGATTTCCACATTTTTTCACATTTATATTTAATCTTCAGACTTCTTTTTGACATAAACCTATTCTTCTAACGTAATAATATACATGTTACTAATTGGTAATAAATGGGACTCTTTTATCTTGGTAGTACATTTTCTTTGGGACAATTATGCACTAACATTTTCTAGCGATTTCTCAGCCAGAGTAAGCTACCTACTTAATTTGAATAGATCAAAATTAGAGGAATCTGTGTATTTCAAAAAGATTTCATGAGTCCGCTACTGCTTTGCTAGACTTCAGTTACATATCTTGTATTGTAAAGAATTTATTACATTAAACGAAAACATTAACGTTTACCAGAAACGAATTGTATAATGGTTTCTATTGTTTTTGTTATCTATGGCAATTTCTTACGAATGTATTTTTCGTGTAGAACTCCAAACGGTTGAACTGTAAATTTCAGTTCAGGCGACTCTTTACACACTCTTCACACCAGTCGTAAAAACAACGTAACGTACAGCTATGTATGTACATGTATGTAATTGTCATGCTATGATAATACCCGCATACAGGTACTGTTCAAAAAATTAACATTGGGATCCCTCTTTAGAGCGCCCTCTCTTTCTCCAAAAGAATCAGTGCCGTAAAATGTCGCAAAGAATTCGTCCAAAGAAGCCCATAAACGTATTATGTCCGCCCCTTATATTCTCATGTAAGTATGTTTAAGTATTGTAATGACATTTAAAGAATGAATTAAATATTTACACGACATGACATTGTACTGTTTTATCACTGACAGCGGAACTTGATTGTCACCGCGAAATCCTGGAACGGCTTTGAACAAAACGAGTTTTGATGCAAAAAATGAGTTAATTGATTTCGTTAGTTTAGTCATACTAATTTGCTGATTAATATTAAACAACCGCCATATACGTGCCGATGTTGCAGATGGCTTGTAACTACTTGTTTTACATCAAGGAAATTTTATGGTTTTGACTGCGTTTTGTTAAGTCCCGGCGGTATCGAAATGTCTTCCTATCGTTTTACTTTCACTGATGTATTTATCTCAGTGTTTTGTTTTCTGTTTCAGAGAAAATGAGAGTTATGGCTTTAAACCTTTTCGTAGTAACCCTATTGCTTTCAATGGTTAAGTCAAAGGAAGCAGGGCGGTTTATTAAAAGTTGATTTAAAATTTTCTCCCTTTCAGATTAGATTATTTTATTAGGTAGATACTCGTAAGTTTAATCTAAAATAACAGTGGAGAATAGAGCTAAAAGAATTCTCATTTTACAAGCTTTATCTAAACTAATATATAAAGCTAAAGAGTTTGTTTGTTTGCTTGAACGCGCTAATCTCAAGAACTACTGGTCCGATTTGAAAAATTCTGTCTGTGTTAGATAGCCCATTTATCGAGGAAAGCTATAGTCTATATCATCACGCTACGGCCAAAAGGAGCGGAGCAGTAATGAAAATTGTGACGCAGACGAAGTTGCGCGGGTCAGCTAGTTGATTAATATTTTGCTAAAAACCTGTCGATGGACAAAGTGACATAGCAGCATTAAAGAAAAAAAAACTGGCTGTGACAGACAGACAGTCACACGAGTGATCCTATAAGGGTTCCGTTTCTTACGAACGTTCGGAACCCTAAAATAGCCTGTAATGACACATATTTAACTCTACCTCCATAACTATCGCAAAGAAATATTTTTCAGCTTCATAGAATAAACAAATCTTGGGAGCATTTTGATTCCAAACTTTTTTAGGGTTTCCAACTACAGTTAGGACAAACGGAACCCATAGCAGGATCACTCGGATGTCTGTCTGTCTGTATGTCTGAATTTCCGTCTGTCACAGCCGATTTTCTCCGAATTTAGTTAAGCGATTCAATCGTAATTTGGTGACCACAGACGCGTTACGAAAATAAATAAATTTTGAAAAAGAGGTCACCGTATGAGGAGCCTTTTGGAAATTAAAGAAAACAGTTTTTCCAACTGTGTTATATATCAAATGAAAGAGAAGGCTTAGCTTATGGGTCCCTAAATTATTTTTATTTCATAATTTTAAAATATTACTTAATTCAGAGTAATTAAACATGGGAGGGGGGATGGTAAATATTCATCTATTTGATGAAAATTTACCACTCCCCCTTATCTCCGAAAGTACTGAGCCTCAGTTTTGAAAAATTACAGGTCTATACTTAAAAGGAAACCTTATGAGAAGTCTATGATTTTAAAGTCACATGTAATATTATTTGTTTGGAACTTTGTACGCGAGTCCGACTCGCACTTGGCCGGTTTCCTATGCGTCATTTTTGGAGCAAATAAACTCTTTTTCTATAAAAGTATTCCTTTCTGCACTGAAAATTAAGCTTAATTTGCTACTGTGCATTTTACCACCAATGTTAATAAAACTTTTAATTATAGGTTTAACCAAGATTTAGAAAATATTTCTCTATTTGCTTAGGTTAAGGAGGTATATTATTCAAATATCTACTTAACTTACACTTTCTCTTCACTTGTACTTGAATTCGTTGGTACCGATGTTTATTGATCGATCAGAAGCTAATGTTTATTGATGTTGTTTTCTACTGTTCAAGCCAGAGTATAAGAACCGAAAAAATATGATTTGAACCCAAAATAGTTTGCTATTTTGTGAAACCGTCTTTCCTCTTCCCATATTGTATTGGTTTGTAGTTTTATCAAAGTTGTATTCAATCGACTGGGAGATCTTCATGTAAGAAGATCCCTGTTTAAATATCTGTAGCCACTTTTTAAGGATCCGTACCCAAAGGCCATCGAGACCTTATTACTAAGCCTCCACTCTCCGTCCGTCTGTCTGTCTGTGAGTGGGCTGTATCTCATAAAACGTTATAAGTTGACAGATCAAACACAGAGTGTGTATTTCTGTTGCCGCTATAACAAGAAATAATAGAAAATTATTTAAAAAGTAAGTACATAGTATTAAATCTTGAACGATGATACGACCCCCCTCTTTGAGCAGTGGCTAGAGCGGCGCCACGGCGTCCTCACCTTCCGCTTGACGCAGTTACTCACCAGACACGGTTGTTTCGGGAGATACCTGTTTCGAATTCGGCTACGACCGGGTGTCAACACTGCGAGGATTTCCCGGAGGACACGGTGGAGGCCTGCCCTGCTTGGGCGGAGCACCGCCGTGTCCTCGTCGAGGCGATCGGCGGCGGCGACCTCTCGCACCCAGCCCTAGGGCAATCCATGGTCCGAAGCGAGGAGGTATGGGAAGCGGTCACCCCTTTCTGTGAAGCAGTAATGCTAGCGAAGGAGGAGGCCGAGCGCGTGAGAGAAGAGCCGCAACAGAAGAGAAGCCCCGGGCGTTGGGAGTCGCAGGGCGATTCCCGGCCACCGAAGGCGCGAGCCTGCGGACGGCGAGCATTGGGTGGCTCGCCATCCGATCAGAACCAGGGGGGCTACTCTCTAAGTCCGAAGTCCGTAGTTTCGGGCTTAGTTGCGGGTGTATTCTATTCCGTATCACTTATGGACTTACGATTAGTCCCAAACCCGAACTAAGAATGAATGACAACACGATTTGACAGTAATTATCAAATCTTGTTGTCATTAATTCTTAGTGGTTAGGTGATACGGAGGAGAATACGCCCGCAAGTAAGCTCGAAACTACGGACTTCGGGCTTAAAGAGTAGCCCCTCAGGAAGACGGGGCCCACTGAATTTGTTCGAAAGAGTCACCGCGGCCCTGAAACGCAAAGGGCATTAGGAGAAACACGGAGGGGTTTTAGTCAGTAAGAGTCTGACACTCCCTTCTGCTTCACCCAGAGCAGGAGGAGTCATTAGATGATTTCCCATCTTTAAAGAAAAAAAAGGCCACGAAGGACACGTCGGGGCCTTTTTTTCTTTTTATATCAAAGATGAAAGATCCGGCGGTAGCTACGCCCCTGAATGAGTATCAAATTAGAAAATAATTAATTCCTAAAAGACAACTAAGGTATAAGTAAAGATATAATATTGTGTGAAGCAAAAGCCGGTATTTAAGTCTCCTACGCAGTACAGTTTTTACACGATATTTTAATATTTAATTCAAGTACAAAGTCGATTTATGATCGTGGTGGGAATATCTATAGAGTATGTACAACAGTAATTTAATAAACAAGAAAAGCCAGTGGAGAATTGTTAGTTTTTACTAAAGTGGAGCTCGGCGCGCGCGCACCGCGCAGGCGATCCCCGCGGGTGGCGCAAAGCGCAGGCGCGGCCATGTTTCATAATTAGCTCTGTTATGAATTTTATAAATGTTTCATGCGCTACATGGGTAGCCGACAATTAATTAACTCCTGCGCAGTGCTTACATTAATTAGCAAGAGACATGTCATGTTCGTTCGTCATACATTATACATACAAGCCCGCGTTCTCTTGGAAAATTTATTAATATTACGTTACCTTTCAATAATTCAAACTGAACTGTACTCATACTTACCTACTACATTTTATTCCAAATAATTGCTAATTGGACCACCCCTGTTGTATTTTGGCGATAGGCAATCAATTTCCTACCTAATTAATGTGTATGATTATTTTATTATGGTGTTTTTGTGTATATTTAAATTGGACTGTCCACGAAATTCATTAATACGTCCTCTATTATGTGTTTATGATACTTAATTTGAGATTCGAGTCTAAGTTACAGGTAGTAGAAACCTACCAATAAACGAACATATTTATAAAATAATATAACCTGTTATTAATAAATAAAGCAGTTAGGAGCTCAAGAACATAGTCATGAATCTTCTCTTGATTACTTCCTTTCAGTTCACCCCGTAATGAACAATAAATATCTAATCCTAATTTAGAGTGCAGTTGCCATTTCACCCTCTCCCCTTCGGCTACAGTAAATGAGTTTCCTTATAACAATGATATCATTCCTATATCTAAGTATTTAAGCCATACAGCCAGTACTCTCTCATTTAGTTTTCAAAAGGGTCTGATTTTCATTCTCCTTTATTTCGACATCGATATTAATTTCCTATAGAAGGAATGTGATATCGTTCGAAACATAATAAAAATGATGCCTTAGCATAATATTTATTTTATCCGAGTTATATTGCACTCCAATAAATGGCCGACATTAATAATCAAAGTGGAATATTTCATTAAGACAGTAGAGACCACTAAGTTTTACAACTTAATTGCTTTCGCAAACTATAACAGGATCAGTTTTTATGATACACCCACAAAGGCGTCCCGAGAATCTCGGCTGTAATCGTTCATATTATTTATTTTTTGTGTCATAATTCCTCGCGACGAGGAATGGGCGCCGATCATCTCAATAGTTTTATTCATTTTATAACGACAAAGTTATGAGTCGGCAATATTACTGAACTTTCTTCGAAATGATATCTGCATAAATCAGGGAACAGCGCCGCGCACCGTACGGGACGAATGAATATTGTCGGTAGGTAGGTACTAAACATTCTAATCATCCTACTGTAATCTAGAGAGTATTTGTCGAACGGCATGGAATATTGCGAATGTCAGGAATAAGCCGCAGCGCACAATGGGCCGCGGAGTGATAAGGCGAGCGGCGGCGGCCTGCCCGCAGAGCCCGCGCGACCCGACCGACCGATTGTCCGGCCATCGGTAATTTTCCCATGATCGAGAATGTAGCGAAACGATACCCCAACATTGTCTACACTCGAAAAGCTATCGTTCAATGTATCATTTTCAACGTCAAAATACTTCAGCAATTATTATAATTCCCTACCGGTCCGCATTCATCCCCCTCGCATTGTGAGTCAAGTAATTAAAGAGGCATTGTATAAAGGATAAAAGCTTTTCAAATACAGTCTAGATGAATTAGGGATACGAATTCCTAAAAACAATTGAAGCAGTCGATAAAGTTAGCCGTCTACTTAGCAATTAAAAAGTAAAAGAAGAATGTTTTGTTTCGAGATAATAAAGCTTCAGACAAAGAGTATAAAGTTCAAAATGGTATTACGATTTACATCCTTCGAGAAAAATAACCTTGCTGGAAGTGAGAAAGCTTTCCACCTATTCACTGAAAATAAAAAGTAAAAAAGTGGATGTTTTAAAGAAAATTAAAAACAGGGAAGTTTTGCCGATTGCGCCTCGTACCTAATCTACTCCGTGTAAAGAAGAAATTAACACAACTTTCTTGGATATTTATTACGCTACTTTTATTACCTTACTTTTACACGAGTTCAAATTTAAAACAGTAGGTAAAACAGCCATTTTCGCTTCTAATGTTTCAAAATTCATGATCACGAATAAATGTGATTAGGTAACAGTCTACTTTTGGACATGGACCTTCATAACGACAGTAGAGGCAGGCGTAGGTGAGTCTTGCATATGTCACAATTGTTTTTTGTAACATATTGGAAAGATATATTCATAGCTGAACTTGTCTAAGATCGTATGACGACGCCCAAAGAAAATTAGCAATTCGTGAAAAATCTGGAAAATGTTGTATCATCTATTTTGGAATACCCCGATACGGACCACATCCTCGCTTAACCTACGGTAATTACGTATCCATGAAGTTAGGAACGTATTTATATATCGCGGTTATACACAGTAAAATCAATTTAATGCATTTCATTTTGACAGTTCAACAACATGCATTGCATTCTTTAACTTGTGACAAATTTTTCAAACATAAAAAGCAATAGATCACCGTTCCTTATAAACCCTTTGGACTATGGTTATGATAGAAAGTGTGTCACAACATTGAACGGCTATTATTTTTTGTAAAAAGAAGTAGCTTTTGCCCGCGACATGCATATCCCGTCTTTCCCCTCCCCGTAGGAATTTAGAGAAATCATCTCTAAAGGTACAATTCCGATCAGGGCGACCGTGACGCGCGACTGCGATCAGAAGACCAGACGATCATGGTCACCTGTCGCTAAGCGACCCAGACTTACGAATCTTCGCGACAGAGGCGCGCGACGTAGCACTGCTTCGGTGCTCTTGCAGTTGCTTAGCTAGATAGTTAGTAGCTTTTTGTTCGGTGAAGCTATGGCTCTTGACCATTGACATTATTATGATAACATTTATAGAAAATTTTTAATATTTCCCAAGCATATTTTCTCACGATGTCATAATTATTTGATCGGAGTCTTGCATCGTACATAGTGGGTTTTAATTAACACCGCGTCTAAATTCTATCATCCTCGTATGTAAGAAACGCCACCATTTGATCTGATCTTCGTTTGCGTCGCGCGGCGGCACTGCTCCCGGCGCGACAGCGTCGTGGTCGCCAGGTCGCTCGCAGGCCACGCCCATAGGTGGCGCGACTCGGTCGCGTACACCCGTAAGTATCCTATAGTAATTCATACAAAGTAGTGGGTCGCGGTCGCACGTCATTGTCGATGGTCGCAGTCGCGCGTCGCGTTCGCCAAGATCCAAATTGTACATTTCCACTCGCCGAGAAACCTACCAAATTTCAGCTTTCTACGACCAGTAGTTTTGGCTCAGCGTTGTTTGTCAGTCGGGTACACTACATTAATACAAAAACTTTATTCCGACAGTCACAAATAAGAATTTCAAAATACCTATTTTCATAATTCCGAATGGTTCAAAATTCCGAATATAACACCTCCGATTTATCATTAATCCTTTTCTTATAATTCCGACATATCAATATTCCTAATGTTTATAATTACTATTCTTAAAATACCGAGTTTCAATAGGTCGAATAACAAGTAAGTCCGACTTAATGATAATTCAAAACATCACGAAATCCGAAATACGAATTCCGATTATTAAAATACCTATTAATCAGAATTCCGAAATAAAAAACGCTTTGTAAAAAACTTAACTTTTTATTTTATACTTTTTTGGTGACTATAGTCTACTAATTAATACATGCTTAATTTTTTATTACTTATAAAATAGCTACCTATCTTACTTTAGCGATTAACTGTTATATAATCCTACTTGAACTATTACTTATTGTATAATACTGAAAAAAAAACAGGCTTTACATACACACATGGGTAGGCCTACAAAAAATGCTAGACAAGTCTGCACTAAAATCTGTGAGTGAACAATAAATCACCCCTATTTTCCCCCCTCAGGGTATGATTTTTTTTTTCACAAATTTATAAATATGGGACCACTTTCGAAGTATAACCCTATCCAAAAAAAAAGAATTTACAAAATCGGACTACTCTGTAAAAAGTTATGCGTGGTCATACATTACAATCAATGAGTGAACAATCAATCATCCCCTGTTTTCCTACCCAGAATTAAAAACCTATGCAAGGCAGATGCAAGCTGCATGCAAGCAAGCATGCAAGCTAGCAAGTATGCAGCATGCAAGCAACATGCATTATGCAGCATGCAAGCAACATGCATTATGCAAGCAAGCATGCAGTATGCAGCAGGCATGGTTTCTGTCACGGCTCCGGCGCTGCGGAGCTCCGGCGGTCCCCCGCGAACTTAGTTTTAACGCTTGCCACCGCAGCTTCCGCTTGCATGGAAGCAAGTAAGCATGCAAGCAAGCATGCAGGCAAGAATGCAAGCTAGCAAGTATGCAGCAAAAAAGCATGCAGTATGCAGCAAGCAAGTATGCAGTATGCAGCAGGCATGGTTTCTGTCACGGCTCGCGCGCTGCGAGGCTCCGACAGTCCCCCGCGAACTTATCGTCGCAGATGGTATTAACGCTCGCCACCGCAGCCTCAGCCGCGGCGGCGGGTGTTATAACACCTGCTCCTCAGCTCGCGGGCCGCCTCGCCCCTCCGCGCCTACGCGGGCTTAAATAACACTCTAGGGGTAGGGCAGACAAGACTACGTGGAGTCGGTTTTACAGCGATTCGTTTCTGTCACTTAATTTTGTAGCAAAAATTATTGACTGTTTAAAACAAAATTTTAATTTCAGGTTCAAAATGCAAAGAAATATTCGTTAGGTATATTAAACAGATGACTTTTGACCGTAGTTATTTCGAAAATAGTTAAAATATCTTTGGATATTATAATATGTAACTAACTGAATATTATACTGGTTGAACCTAAATCAAAATCTTAATTTTAGCAGTTTGTTTGAAGTATTGAAAATCGGAATGTCGTTTTTCGGACCGAAAACGCATCGAGCATTTGATTCTTCGGACGTATGAAAATCGCAAAACAAACAAATCGCATTTATAACTTTCGGTCAAATAAGTTTCGTGATTTATAATAATAGATGTTATAATACTTAGGTATTATGAAATTCGGACTTTTGAAAATCGGAATATCGAAATTCGGAATAAAATATTTCGGAGTATTTGGGTGTTCCCTTGTCAGGCACTCTATCATTCACGAGTAGGGAATCCACAAACGCGGGATACCCCGAATGCGGGATCTGCGGGATCTAAAATGCGAAATTACTCATGCGGGAACCCCCACGTTTGCGGGATTGAAATTTTTTTTTTTACTGTTAATACTAGGCATGCCTTTTAAGTTCTGTCGTTTCCATATTTCCCTGCAATTTTAAATTTGGAACTGTTCTATATTCGAATGTGTTTAAATTTTGAATCTCAAAACAGTTGAAAGTATTAGGATTAATGCTATTGTTTAGTCACAGCATCGATTGGAATCTGTCAGGTTACGTACGAAAATGAATCTTTCTAATGAAAATGTTCGTGCAATAATTTGCTACAAGTTTAGAAGTGGCCTGACTGGGTGATGAAGCCCCATGTCTGCGGACTGTCGAACGCTGGTATTTAGAATTCGTGGACATACTACTGTTAGTGACTAATCTCGCGAAGGACGCCCAAAATCCGCCTTCACTGAAGATAACATCATTGCTTTTAGACAACTCATTCTCGAAGATCGTCATGTGACGTATCGAGAGATAGAGACTCTATTAGGCATCTCAGGGACAACCATTCAGAAGATTTTGCATGAAGCAAGCGAAGTTGGAGTGAGAAAGCTAGTTTGCAGTTGGATACCGCATCTGCTTTCCGACGATCACAAGGCGGCCCGCGTCAAATGGTGTAAGAAAACTCTGCAAAGGTTCAACCGAGGAGAGTCAAATCTATATATATATATATGTATGAGCTCAGACGATGTTCTGATTTACTTTTAAGACCCAGCACAGCCTCATTAATAACTAATTTATTTAACAACTTTTCCATGGGTCGCGTGCGTGACGTTTCTATAGAATTTGTATGAAAAATACTTTAGTTTTCATTTTTTAACTTACCAACAAGTAAAAAAATGAATGTGTGAATCCTGTTTCGGAACGGAACGTAATCAATGTCAGTTTAAATGAAAGATGAAATGTTTGCCTTATTATTTTAGTTAGGATTTTTTTTTATTTTAAGTGTATTTTGTTTTATTTTAAATTTCTTTCTTGTTGTAATATAAACTAATTAGGTAATAAAGTAAAGGATATTAATTAATTTAAAAAAATGTTTGACTCTTTATTATTTCTTCAAAAGTATTATCAGAAAAAATAAGCAGATTTTTTACACAAATCTAAAAAATTAAAGGTTGAAAATTGTATTACCTATATCGTTTCTTAAAAGAAGCTGACTATTTTACCTCTAAAGCATGATTTAATTCAATTTTAATTACTTATAAGTCATAACTGTATCTAATGACAGTAAAATTTAAAATCTACTTGTCTTCATTCCATTTTTTTTTTCAATAACTTTTCAAAACAAAAGAATGTTTAAAAATCTCAATCCCGCAAAACCCGCGGGATCTCAAACTCGCTGACCTGCGGGATCGCGGTTCTTATGCGGGATTGGATTCCCTCACCAGTAACGGAAGAGTTGGTAACTCGTAACCAATATATTTGTATATTGATTACGAGTATTAAGATAATAAAAGGAGGCAACTGGCAACGAAATTAAAAATTGCCTTAGTACACGAATTCAGACTTAATTAATTAATTGTAATTATTATCATGCTTCATTATTATGTAGGTAATTGTTAATTTAACGAAAATATGTAAGTACAGAAATGACTCATAATATTTTGAGGCCGATATCCGTTTTACTAGTACCTACTATGTATGGGATTTACCAGCCATGCCATAAGTGGCGACGCTTCCCTACATTATTCCCTATTAACTCTATTAATTAATTAAATACTATTCAGATAACAGCTCGAAGAAAACAGGTCTGTCCGGTTGTAAAGTTTAATACTTTTAATCAATCTAAATCAGGTGTCAAGCAATGCTGCGCATTTCCCAAACTCGTGAACACTTTCATAAGCACACAACTTATGATAACGACGTAAATAAATTAAGCTTGTATTTAATCAATGCGGTTGTGACCGGTTCATAAAATAGAGACCTGAGGACCCCCCACGGAGATGTGGCCGGTTAGCTGAACGAAGATGTTGTGGCGCTCGCGAAACCTTGCGCTCGACGGTGTCGCTGATAACGGAGCCTCAACTCGCCATAATGACTTATTTACATTTTTATAACGTTTATATCAAGTCATAAACGAGTGTTAAGCGTCCCCGGGTTATTGGCAACTTCCGTTACGTACAAGTTCCGCGCCGCGGCGTCGCTCAGTTGTCCTACAGTCACGAAGCCTCGCCACGGAAACTTGATTTGTGTTACAACTTCAAAACTTATTCAACACTTCAGCCGTGATAATAAACAGATCTAAATTGCTGCGCTAAGTTTAGAACAGTCGAACATAAACATCTGCTCGTGACTGTATTGTGTCGAATCTACGACCTTTTTCCTTTCCAGATATAAAGTATAGATTGTTATCGATAAAGTTATTTCAATATACTGCACATTTAAAAAGGATTTTTGTTATGGAACCGTGTCGACATTTCTGATTATTTATCAAGCTACGAGGGCCATAAAACTTAAAATGCCTTTAAAAATCAGATTATAAAACAAGTTCTTTGTTTCTGTGTTAAAATTCGTGATGACGGTCCTTTGAAAGGCTATAATGAGTATTGATTTAAATTACGTGGATTAAAAATCTGGGAAAAATTATAACGAGAGAACGCCGCCATCTGTTTGCCTACGATGACAATAACGTGGACTTTATTCTGTAAACTTAGTTTCACTGCACTATAGTTTATCGTGAATTCAGTTCAGTTCAAAACTTTACCTTTGGACATGTTGTCATCACTTTAATCTTCTAAATATGTAACTTTATACCCTTAAATGGACGATATGGCATTTTGTATATTGCTTTTATCACCGCCGCGCAATAAAGTAATTCGTATGAACTTGGGTTTTGATCTTCATTTTATTCTTATATTCTTGTCTTATGAAAAACAAACACTAACCATAATAACATTTCGAAATATTTATAGCACAATTAAAATAAGTCCTTATTGTATCCATTCCACATTAATCCTCGCGTTAATTTTTTTAAGAATAATGAAGCAGACATTTTTATAACAAAGGTCCTTGGCCGTGCATCTTGATCTTAATGTTATCTCTAATAGGTCAATAAATAAGAAGTAACGTGCGAGCATCGCGGGGCGGGGGCGCGCGCGGGCGCGGGAGCGGGCGGCGGCGCAAGGCGACACAGACATGCCAGCGACTTATTAAAATAAAAAATAATCAATACGATCGTCGTTCACAATATTAAACAGTGTTTATATTCATATTTTAATTTCTACCTGTATAAGGTAAAGAATACTTCAACAACTTTGACATGGAAATGTAAATATTTTTTCTGTTTCCTGTGAAATCCATTGAAATGTAACTTCAAGAAACCTCCCCCCCCTTTAAACGTTTCTGTCGTAGCAGTGCTAACTTTTCTTATCGCAAAGGAAAACAAAATGAATGTATACAACCTTCAAACGAATTATAATAAAACGCAATATAAAGTTAGGTTTTATGATAGGACAAGCTGGCTTATGAATGAAATGTAAACAACCGCAATGAAATGATATAAATGATGCGCGGTGGTGCCGAGGTGCAATCAGACGGCGGCATCTAGAGGCCGGCGAGGCCCGGGCCCGGACCGGCCCGGCCCAGCCGCTTTATGATGTTACACTCTTTTATTTAGATATTTGTACGGATCCCCTCATTTTTATTCACCCGAAAACATTATTATGCATAAATAAGTACTCTTTTATTTTATTCCCATCGTTATTTTAATACGTTGAGTTTCAAAGTTGACTTCGTCACCTCTTGTGCGTGCGCCCGCGCCGCCCGAGATGTGGCGACAATATTTAACAGATAACGAGATAAGCCTCTTTTTAAAGCGGTTTGATGTAACTTGATACTCTACTATATCTATTATTTTATGCTTTATGAATAGGCTGTGTCTGTAAAAAAGGACATTTACGGTTATTTGCCTTTTTAGTTTGATTTATTTTATTAAATTAATATAAAACTGAGTGTAACATCTTTTCGCATTATTCCAGTATGTAGATTTAAAGCGCAATTGCTTGCTTTCAGAATTTTTGTTATAGGGAGTGACGGCGTAAGTAAGGAGACATTAGCAAACATTTATCATAGTGCTGTAAGGTGTCAGGCAGTAGCGGGGGTCGAGCATAACAATTAGCTGGCACCGCCACCGGCGCGGCGAGCGGCGCGGAGCGACGAGCGTCGCGCAGACGGTAGCGCGCCCCGCTGGGCCACGGGCCTCCCGCCGCGCCACGCGACCCGAGCCCCCAAGCACAACACGACAACACGTCTAATATTTAATATCTTAATAACCGATTAGGGCGTGTTTAATACGCACTTTGAATAATTACACACTTTATTGTAACAAATCGATCTCTGATTATATAATTTACAAATGAAGTGTATCTGTCTGTCGCTGTCCGCGCGCAGTGGGACGCCACGTCACAATCACAACCTGCTGTCAGTTGCACAACGTCACTTGCATGAATTTGAAGAGATCAGACATTGCACATTTCATTATCAACTTTAATAACACGACTAAGTGCCTGTGATCGGAATTGATTAGGAACATATTCGATTGTTTGATTTCGTACTGCATTAGAATAAACCCGGATTTGTTTTTGTAAATTACCATAATCAAATTTTATTAAAAGCGGTTCAAGATTGAAGCAATGACGTGACCTCCGTCTAATGACAAATGTTGTTCGTAAGGGGTCGTTAATGGCTGGAAAGTTCAGCTTCGGCGGCGGCGGGGACGCGGGGACGCGAGGACGCGCGGGCGGCGCATACATCGGTTATTGAGAGCGATTTGGGCAAGCAGTCTCAATACGAGTACATGCGACTGATTTACGAGACGAGCGTGTGCCCTTTGTGCTCCAGCTGACTAATGGACGGACGCTCACGGACATTTATGTAGATTGATTGTATGAATTTTATTCACAATGTTAATACAGTAACAGATTTAGATGTCATTTAGAAATGGCGCTCTAAAGTTGTGCAATTTAGGCCGTGAATAATGGATGACGAATGGTTAGTTTCTATACCGGGCTCGTGCCGCACGCCGCGAGGTGGGGCTCTTATTGTGAAGGCTGCCCTAAACGCACCAACACGATATGTGGCCTTATACCTACCTATTCATATTGTGGGTACATCACTCGGATTCCGCTGCGGTAATTTGGATACATATTAACGCCTGATAAGAATCAACAAGACGGCCCAAGTTGTCGACAGCGAATGTTCGTCCGGTTGAACAGTATGTAATTTAATACCTATATTTAGAAGGAAATTATACAAATATGAACGTATAAACTTGTATGTTAACAGCCTAGGTACCTATACAGGGTGTTCCAGAAGTGCGTGCTGATATTTAAGAGTGGTATTCTGTGTCTGTTATGCAGTAAAGAAACAATATCAAATTAAAAAAAATGTTGCCCTTTTTCAAAAAACCCGCCCATAAATAACAAATTAGAAGGTTCTTTTACGCCAACGTACGTTTTTTGAAAAAAAGCCAAAAAATACATTGTTTTTGTACTGTATAGCAGATACAGAACACCATCCTTAATTATGAGTACGCACTTCTGGAACACCCTGTATATTGTCGTGGTTTTAAAGTTTACATAAAGGAGGGCGACTTACCCAGACCTAGCTAGTTATGACACATTTCAAAATAGCATAATTATATGAACCAAATGACATATTATTTTAAACACGTCCCACACCAGTCATTTGTTTCAGTGATGATGTGAAAATGTTGGTGAAAAAATATCTGGTGGTTCCGTCTGCTAAGGTTCTGTGATCGAGAACGGTAACTTTATGAGGCATCTCATGACATACGCGTATAAGAGCTAGCTGTCAAAACAATAGCGCCATCATCAGGCTCATAATTAATCGCGCTGAAAAGATTACAAAAGATATGATTTGGGCATTTTGCGTCGAGGTTCTTATCCATTGTGCTCAACACGTTGTCATTTTGTCCTTACTAACTATAAAAATTTATTGGATTTTAATTAATTACTGTTTTTGATTGACCACTGCTTAAATAAAAAGTGAATGTGTTGAGATTTTCTTCTCTTCTCTCCTGAAATATGCATCACTGGCGCAACGAACTCAATTTCGATGTCATTTTATTCGTACTTAATAACCTTTATTCATCTTCTAGACTATCAGTTACATCTAACGTCTTGCACCTGCACCATAAAAAATAAATTTCCCAAAAATTCGTCCACCTCACAAAAAGTATAATTTAAAAAGTTATTAAAGTGAGTGAAATAAAAGAAGTGTCGATGCATTCTTGATATTTAAGGGCATAATATTTTAATATCTACCTATAAGACGTAAAAAATGTATAAACATTTAGTTACGGCTCGAAGAAAAAGGACAATATGAGAAGGACTTGCTGCGTCATCTTATCGACACGGATCAATCGTTGTTAATCAGAAATTTTAATGACCATAGTTCAGAAAATAATAACTTTTCTTTAGCTACCAAAACACGAACTGTGAACTAGTGATATTGATACTTGACTAGTTTTAAAATAAGATTTTTAATAGTTTGAGTTCAGTATTTTCAGATCAAATCAAATCAATTTATTCATAAAAACTTTTACCATAAATTGTGTATCTAGCCACAGAAAGATAACATAAAATTAAAATCTTATATAAAGGTAATTAGTGCCTAACTTAAAAAAAAGTGTTTGGCTAAAATTAATTACAGGTACCTACCAGATATTTAACTAGGAACTTAAAATGTATGTAGCGACCTGCCCGATCTATGTTTATTTAAACCTGTGTTTCAGGCCATCACTTCATCGCAATTTGAATTGGTCAGTTATATATGTTTACTAGATCAATATAATAATAAATCTTAATCGATTATTAAAAATAAGCTAACAAAAACAAATAAAACGAAGAAATATGAAATAATAATCATCATACTAAAATTTCTAGCAATTTTTCTGTGTCAACGTAATTGAGTATCTTATAGATCTGCGTTGTACACTTTGGCCGACAAACACTTTATGTGAGTAAACGTTACAATCTTTCAGATCAGTTTCTCAATAAAATGTTTCACGATGTACTAAATAAATTCAAAAATGTTGCAAAATTTGAATGAAATTATCTGAAAGTTAGTTACACAAGCTGAAACAGGCTCTAAGTCTCCCACCTACATTTTACAGACTGTGGGTTGCCTACACACTCAAAATCTCAATGCTCATTGTGACAATTCCTTAAGGGTGCCTGTCCATTATAGCGGAGCGAGGCAGCGGTGCGGAGAAATGGAGAAATCATGTCAGTAAAAATGTCAGTGACTCACGTGGTGCGGAGATTTTATGCAATTCCATTGGTTAAAATTTTTCTTTTTCTCCGCTTCGCTGCCTCGCTCCGCTGTTATAGACAAGCACCCTAGAAAACCTGTAAAAATGTTTTTTTTTTCATTCGTTTTCAACATTTTTTTCGAACGCTAGCGAAATTTCGTTATTTTTACAAAAATAAGGCAAAATTTTGGCCCCAAGAAAAATTAATTTTCTCTGGAACTATTTAAAGCCTTTCGTTAGTGAAACTAAAAACCAAGTTTACATAAGCACAAAGTGCAGAACAGAACACAAAAAAGCATTGCCATCGCAAAGCCTTAATTTAAAGCAAATGTTCCTATTCGAATGCTCAAAGCATCAAGATTGTTCAGGAGGAGCACTAATGGTCACGCGTAGTGGCCATGCGAGACAGTTCGGCATTTAGGCTCATTGTGCCCAAGTTATTGACTGTATTCGATCCGTCCGTCAAATTGTCGCCCATCGAGATACGTGCTACTGTGCCGCGCAGGCCTCGGGCCACGTTAGCTCTTCTCGGAAAACACAATTCAACTCCCATACCCTCGGATAAAGAAAAAATCTGGTGTGATTCATATTAGCAACGCAACCAACTGTAAAACACAAAAAACAAAGCATCCTCTTTATTGCTGTGAAGTATGGCATGTAGAATTAAACATCTGATAAAAAATTGCAATGAACGGCTAGGCTTATTCATTAACAGTCGCCATAAACGATGCGCTATGTGGTACGGTCACAATGAAAATTTAAAATGCTTACTTGTTATAAAAGACCAGCTTTATAATGATAATTTTTCGATTTGCACTCACATGGCATCATAACAATATCAAACGATTTGTTCAATACGATTTATGTCCTACTTTTAATTGTAAATTATCAGGTATCGACAGCTTTAGAGCAAAATTATAATTGCTTGTTCACTATGGATAATATAATTCAGAAAGTTGATAGGTGAAAGAGATTCTTATTGTGTTAAGTTAAAGTTAGTTATTGTTTGTAAAGGTTTTTAAGAATGGTTTATGAGTGAAGCGCGGGCTGCCCAGTAGCGCGGTGTAATCGATTAGTCACGGATGAGTATCGCCTGCGGTTCGATTATATGTCGACAGTTAAAGATTAAACTTGTCTGAGACAATAATACCAAACCAACATCTCTTTTGTTTTGCTACATTTTTATTTGTGCTATTAATTACTAAGCTACATAAGTATCCATAGATACCTCAAATATTAGTTTGGAAGTCTGCTAGACCACATTATATGAGGTGTCCGCTAACTACCATTTAGTACGTGACGATGATGACCAAAATCGATCTCAAACATTGAACCTGTTTAAATGGAATATCATCACGCAGCGGGATCGTTGCGCTATCGCACTATCAATACAATAAAAAAAAATGATGGTCACGTACCCCACGAATTATATGGACGAAACCAATCGAGCACTTCCAAAATTATAAAAACTTACCCATCTAAGCTAAAACGAAAATCTAAATTGATGCGATGGTGAGATGTTTTTTTGTTTTCAAAACTTATCTGCCTATTATCCAATGACTGAATGTTCAAATTAAGCACGCTTTACGCAGTTAGTAGAGTTTGGATGGCATGACGGAGCAATAACTAATAGAAGTGAAGAAGACATAATAGTGTCCGGTGCGCGGCGCGCCGCTGTGGCGGTACTGTGGCTGTGGCGTGGCGGCGGTGTGGCCGTGCTCCTGGATGTGGCCCACGCGAGCCGATTTTGATGTAGTTATCCGCAAATAATGGTGGGTGCGGCAGCGGGCGGCTCGCTTCGCTGCCGCTCGCATTGTGCTCTCTATAATAAATGGCAACAACAGGTGAATAACTAATTTCACTCATAAAATTAGATCTTCATGGGTGGAGTGCAATATTTAACTGTCGACAGCATCCGCTTGTTTATATAGGATTGCCCTGACACAACCATTCTCATTCTGATGGAAAAACGTGGATACACACTTACATAGCCAGGCTTTCTACATCTTACCTACTGCAGCGTATACTCGTAGAGTGTCACAAATAGACAGAAGTACTATAACGATTGACTTAAAAGCTTTCCGATTAAAATAATTGATTTATTATGGAAAACAAATGACATTTGCAAAGGAAACGAGCGGTTCGTATATCCTGTAAAATATCCCCGGACATTGTTTTTGTCACTATTAAATATGCAAAACTCAGAATGAAATATTTGATGCGGTCGATGCCATTATATAAATGGAATTATTCATGGAGCCAGACGCCGGAAAAAGCCAGTGAAAATCGACAATTCATTTGTTTGTGCGAGTGTTGCGGCTTCATCGCCGTTTGATGCAATGCTCGCGCTGCGCCTATTAAATATTCCCAATTATTTTCACCTTCGATAATTGGGTTAACGATATCTCGTGACATTTGAGTGCGTTCATAATTCAACTGTAATTAAAGAATTAATCAAGTGAATTAAATCATTTGTTATTTTTAACGCAGAACTGTTAAATTGATATGTGTAGTAGGTAGTTACTTCAGAACGACACTTCCTCATATGCAAATAGGTAGGTAGGCTCGTAACCCCGCGCGGCTTCCCCACAAGTGTTCAAAGCGGGTGAAACGACTAGTCAACCCTTTGCCGCTCACTCGCACGTGAAATCACTCAAATACTGAATATTTTAATCTGAGCAGATAACGAGCTCGCAATTCTATTAGATGAAACATAGCTATGTGAGGTTAAACACTGGCGGCCCGGCCCCTGCACTGGCGGCCCGCGATGCACACACACATAGGTACCTACATTATGTTATAGGTACTGCAGCAATCAAACGGCCATCTATTAATCCTTTAACGATCAGCAAGGCGAATAATTTGATTCTATAGACTATAGACGAATAACTATAAACTAAATTTTATATTGTTTTTTTAATTTAAATACACTTAACAGTAGGGTGAGAAGACCACCTAGGTAATCTCTTATAATATTCTATTTCAAGAAATTAAACTACACTTACATGTGTCAATGAAGCAAACGCAAGTCATCTAGTTAATCGCTACGAAAAGTATTCCTTTCACAAAACGATAAATTCCTATAGAGCTTGCGAGTAAACAGTTCTAAGCCAAGTTTATTTTAAAAGCATATATAAATATATCAGGTCGAGCAATAAAGCTATCAAATATTTACTAATCTGAAACGGTGCGAGAGTCGCGCGAACCCCTTCTGGGTTCGGGGCTCATAAAATAAATTGAAATAGTCGCGCCGCCCCCCAAATTAAAATATTCAAATGGGACGCACGCGCAAGAAAATTGAAAATTGTCGTCTATCGCCCGCAAATGAAACCTATAACTCCTCACATACACTTGGAGCCAAAAAGGTGGGTAAACATTTCGATAGGATATTGCATTGCGAATTTGCGATTGGGAGCGAAAAATGTTACGTCGCCTAATGGATATGATGAACGTACGTGAGATCTTGCAAGTGTTATGGGGTGCCTTTACCGTTTACCGATATCTATTAAAAAATGTGTATTTTTTCAAAAAATCAAATGTGTATTGACTCTTTTTCAACAAATTCACTAAATCATTCTGTAATACAAAAATAATACCGCAAAACAATATTCATAGTTGCTAAAAACGATTATTTTTGTACTAATTTATAACGCCAGTCGTGGGTCAATTCCACTGCACTGCAGTGTAACTCGGTATAGAAAGCACGGTTTCGATATGCCTTCGAATAATGCTATAAATGGTCTTCACTTTTATGACTGCAATTTGGCTCAGATACTGAATTAGTGTTTGTTTTATGCAAGAATGGATTTAATGCAATAAAATAAAAATCTATAAGTTCGTTTGACAGAAGGGTGAATAATGGATGCTTATAAGTATTTGTAATAGAAACTTGAATAGTTTATGAGCTGTCAGGTTGTAGACATAGTGATTTCTGAGTGTATGTTAATAAGTCACAGGTACGTGAGAGAGTAGGGCCCCTCGGCGGTGGCTTCCGTTGTTTTGCGGCCGCCGCTGATTTTGTGGTTACATTTCGCGTAACTTGATAGAGACGTACTACTTCACTTGCACATCCTTATAGTTCAAAGTGGTGAGCCAGTGGTGGGCGACATCGATAATTTGTGATCGAATCGAAAATTGAAATCGGTTCTTCGATTACAAAGTTTATAATATAATAACTAAAACTTTCAGTTTTCAGATGGTAACAATAACAGTAGGCGGTAGGTAGAACACGAATGTTCCTATTGAAAATTTTACTATGGACATCTTTGTACCCTAGGTAGTCTTCTCCGTTTCTGACATAATAATAGATAACAAAACTTAAGTGAAACGAACAATACCTATCTACTTTCATCGTACTAATTTATTCAAAGTTCTTTGAAATTCGTGATGACGACTTTTTCAGGAAATATTATTTAATAAAAAATCGATAAGTACGATATGTATCGAATAAAACTGTGTAGAGGTACATCCTAGTGAGCGGACAGCGTCCGGTGTTCGTGCAAGTGATACCCTGGGAACCAACCGCCTTCCGCCGCATCGCCTCGCGTCCCGGCGCGACTCGTACTTTACCCCTTTACATCACCCCCGGCACCATCGCCTCTCACTCTATAACAACAAGGTAGCAATATACCCAACACCTTATTACTTTTTAACACCTTTAATTTACAAGCAGACGACCTCCATCGCCCCGTCGGAAACGCTTTTTATTCATTTCATCGCATTTAAAGATTTAAACCGTTTGCTTCCATTCATAAAATTATTAATGTGATCGTAAAATTGGGCAAATTTTATTGTCTCGAAGGCATAATGGGAAACTAATGTAGCGTGTTATTATTCAGTTCGGTTGTAGCCGTAAAATACGAGCATTTGTGAGAGTCCGCGGACGACGCTGAGTCGAGGCAAGCGCCCACCGCGGCACTGGCCCGCAGCGGCGCGGCGCGGCGGAAGCTCCCTCGGCTATTTGAATATCAAACATATTTCGGTCATAATTCATTGAAACAGTTATGATATTCTTCCTTTAAATTTCGTGTACGTGCGTTTAATTCTCACAGAAATATGTAAATCTTTGTAGTCAAAGTTTTTATAATGTCCATGTTGGTTGACATTTTCATTTTCATTGCCCGTCGTCGGTTGAATTAATGAATATTTCTTATTGTTTTATATGATTAAACATTTGTCAATCGATAGATAATTAAATCGTCTATTACCTTTGGAAAGATATGAATAAATAAATTACGCACAAAGTATGTATTGTATGTAAATATTCTAATACAATAAAAATATTACGTAATTCGGCCCCTGCGGAGTCAATGTTTGAATGTAGTGTATGGAATTATTTAGAGTGTTATGAGTAAATAAGGTCTGTTGGTAGTGGTCGGCTCGGCACAAATGGAAAGGTTCACAGAAGTGCACAGAGGGCCATTTGTTCCGCGCACTACGGTCACTGAGCGCCGAGCGTGGCTCCCGCCGATATGAAATTATTATTAGGAACATATGACTTCACGGAATCGCTGCCCTCTTAGCTCATAATAACATGAGAGTATTTTTAAATACAATCTACTAAGAAGCTAACTGATACCTTAGCACTAATAAGCAGAT
Organism: Lacanobia wlatinum; assembly: GCA_947578705.1. Classification (NCBI taxonomy): domain Eukaryota; kingdom Metazoa; phylum Arthropoda; class Insecta; order Lepidoptera; family Noctuidae; genus Lacanobia; species Lacanobia wlatinum. The sequence goes on along the minus strand of OX388028.1, from coordinate 13,081,516 downwards.
ACTCAACACTATCCTAATGCTCAACTATCTACTGGTAGATAATTCGTAAGTTCACAAGGAAAGCAGACTTTCAGGTCAAATTAACAAAGTGAAACTTTACCAGATAAGTCAGGTATGTCCAGACTGCAGCGTATTGACAGAGTTTATCGCCGCAGACACCATGAGCGCTGAACAGCCATGGAAATCCCGTTAATAAATTGGTACTAAATACTCGAGGTGGTATTCGAGTGGCTGAAGTATTTTGGACACGACGAATAAATATTAATAAAACAGCACCAATGTCATTCTTTTTCGAAAGAAAATATGCACGGGAAGAGCAGACAATATGCTTTTGTTTTTCTTTATTGTTATTGCCGTAAAACATTTAGCGAGCAGCGCTGGGCGATAAAACACGTTATTTTGTGTGACAAAACGTCGCGCTTCATGAGAAAATATTGACCCGCAGATAGTGGAATAAGCGAATTATTGGTGATACCCATCACGGAACGGAACCAGCCACTTCGCCACTCCGGCGTGCCGCTGCCAACATTACGTATTATTTTTATGATGACGATCAACACTGATAATAATTAGGTCGAGCACTCGATGCTTTTAGGTCACCCTATTTAAATGAAAATTACAAGGTGCGGCTGCAAAGTACCTACTCAGATACAGATACACTTTGTCGTGTTCCGTTATTTAAAGATTCTATCAACTAAGTGACACTTAGAATTATAAAAGTGACACCAAACTAAAATCATATATGGCAAAATAAAGCCCTCCAAAGCATTTTATAAAACGATAATACAAAACATACATTCAAAGGTATGTTATGGTGGAGTTGTATTGATGGCATAAGTTTTCTATTGTAAGCTGGTTCCCTCTATGTTGTCTCATCCATATGTTAATGTGACGAACGATAAATTGGCCACTAATAAGATAATTGGCCGCGCTCTATACCCACGTAAATCAACATCTTAACAGCTGCGCCGGCGCAGGCAACTCCCGGACAACAGAGTGTCCAAATACTCGGGGAACACAACAAATATTACGAATTTACTTTATTTTCTGACCTTTGTCATACCTTCGTGATATTTTACTTTTGTTGATATGTTTACATAGTTCTTGTTGATCCGAACAAATAATTATTTGTGAATGATGAAATCTAAGGTGACACCCGTTATCGCGGTCGTCGTGAACGTTCTGACACAGTGTCGTATGCCTGTTGGCAACATTAGTGTCTACTAGAATATATTAAGCGTTAATAGTTTCAATCATCGCCTCTAAAATCGGCCATATTGTGCATTGTGATAAATTACCGAAAAAAAATTAGCACAACCGCAGAGTGCTTTAACAAATCTATTGTGTTGCTCATAATATATGACTCTTTTATTCTTAATAATACATTTTACTGTGTTTTAATTAGATGAACATTTCGTAGGTATTCCTTTGCTTTTGACTTCATTATAGATCACAGCAGGCGTGGAATAAATTTCAAGATTTATCTATCCTGAAGATCCGTGTTTAGAGCGCACCCTGTACATGGTATGATTCACTTCATTGTTTTGGAGCTATTTGAAGTAAACAATCAATTAGATTCGAATTACAGTACGACCAATAATAGTGGATATTTATTGTCATTGGAACATTTTATAACCATTTTATTAATTTAATTGATATTGATGAGGTTCACTGGGCTTCGCGTGGGCAGATAAATTCAATGTTCCTTTTGTGGATACCCTCATTGTTTTAAAACAAGTTGTATATGACACAAACACTGGTGCATGTGCTATTTTAGGCATTCTAATCTGAAATAACCTAATTTAATAAAATTTTAAAGTCATTGTTTAGTGTTTACGTTAACCTACTAATTCAATGAATGTTAATACTTCAAATTATAATTTTATAGGGCGTTTGACGTTATGCTATTGTATTCAATATCATCGACATATATTTTGTCACCTTTATTAATGAAATCAGCGCATGTATACTAATCTGTTTACCATTTTAGTAATAAGTGTTAGTTCTTAATACGTATGTGCGTGTGCAGGTCCTCTGTATGACAATTGGCGGCGCGGGCGCATCGATGCCGTCTACATAATTTGTCAACGCTTGACTGCGTTACACAAATGCTTTTTAGGTCAACAGTTGATTGGGAAACGATCTGTCCATGTAGTAAAATATAAATAATTTGTTTGAAACGAAATGAGGGCCATTTAGAAACATGAGGGTAATAAAACTAGTGCGTGTCATGTAAACTCGGTCGCAGGCCTACGTACAGAGCATCCATATTATGATGAGCCGTAGATGTTGCTTGGTCGTATGCTGTAGTGGGTGCGGGAGGGGGAGGCGGGAGGTCTGGTTACATTGTCACGGAGTCAATTTGATCATGGATGTGTTCGGACGAATGGTAACGTGATTAGCATTCTAGACGTAGAAGGAGGTACGTGTGCTGCGGGCGCGGGCACCGCTCCATCTACAACAATATCCTTGTTTGCGTCATAACATATTGATATTGCACATAATTTGTCTACTTCGACGCCATGGGAACATTTATTCATGTCGAACTTGTCATTGTGCGTGTGAATACTTTGTGAACTGTTATCGAGGGCGTCTACCAGGAATTTCAGAGACGGATTTTTTCATGCTAACTTTACCTGTTTCATTGCTTAATAACACTTGTCATGTAGGTGCTATATATAACTATTACAAGTCTTCTGTTGTGACATTTTATGAAGCTTTTTTTTTATTTTGTCCTAATCATCATCATCATCAGCAGCCGAAAGACGTCCACTGCTGGACATAGACCACAACAGCCGGTCCTGTGCGTCTCGTATTCATCGGCTACCCGCGATCCTCACCAGATCATCGGTCCACCTTGTGGGAGGCCTTGCAAGGCTGCGTCTTCCGGTACGCGGTCGCCACTCTAGAACTTTTCGGCCCCATTGACCATCTGTTCTGCCAGCAACGTGGCTGCCCACTGCCACGTGGCTACCATGTTTCTCTTGCGGATATCATCATTCCTGTCAACCTCATTACTAAAAATGTCCCATAGTCGCTTTCTTTAGCTCGGATAGAATCCGAAAACGTCACGATTCTTATTCCCTTTGTATTTAATTTAATTTTAATTTATTTGTTTATAGTATAGCAGCCATCAATCACCACACCAGAAATATAGACTCTTAAACTAAATTAACTGTCTTCCTATTACGGTTCATGAGATAGGTACAGCCCGCTGATAGACAACGGACGGACGGCAGAGGATTAGTAATAGGGCTCCGATGGTTAACCTTCCGATACGTAACCCTAAAAATATTAAAACAGTGACTGTGAATGGCAAACATCACAGAATGTGAAAGATTTTATTAAGAATTTATTAAGTACAAGTTTACAGACATGGTAAGCACAATATAAGTCTATAAGCACCAAGATATAATTGAAAAAAAAAAACTTTCGAGTGCAATTGAGTAACCCTAGACCCCGCACTAGGATACCCTGTGTCGTGGGATCTAGTATCCTCGTGGTTGATGACACATATGAGTGCACATAGTAGATTACAGTTGGGTTCAAATAAGTTAACGTACAAGCAAAGGTAACGAAATTAAAAAGATTGTAGGTACTCAGTAGAAACATAGGTCAAGAGCCTACTTCCAGTAAAACACAAACACATTTTTTTTAAATTCTGATTTAAAGTATCTAGGTATGTAAAACTTGGCCGTGTTACATAATCTAAAGTCACCTGATTATCAGGGACAGTTAACAATAAAATCTAACACACACTGTGGTAAATTTTATTATAGTATCAGCATGACTGATGACGACACTTGCTACCCATTGGCTCGTTAAAGTTATTCATCTAGAATCTCCCAGCCATGCATAGTTGAATATTAAGGTTTTACGTAAAAATCGCCATGATGTCTTGTTTGGTATTCAGTACAAGCATTGTAATACGAATAACAATCGTTCTGTGATGGGTTTGCTACCAAACCCAGACCGTTAACTGTATCTCTCTACTGTTCAGCGAATTGGGATTCCACAACAGGTCAAAGAAAGATAATTTAGAAAACCTTGCTTGGTTATACGATTGATTGAATACACTCTTGAATTATTTTCTGATTATAGAATCAGAAAATAATTCATCTACTATTGCTGCAATGTTCATAGTTCTCTCTTCACAATAGTAAAGACAGAACTATTTCTCTCTTTATATTAGCAGCAATAGTCCATTGATGTGAAGTTACAATTCAAGAATTTACATAGAGGAAGTTGTCTATTTTACCATCCAAAAGAATTATAAACGTCTCAAGCGATTCAACTTGTAAGTATACAGATTTCACTACACACGATTGTACAAAGCGGTGACGATGGATTAACAAGACATGTAACAACTTTCCCTGCCTCGGTTCCTATGAATTGCGTACGCGCTTGCAGGTGACATAATATTCAGATTTTCCACCAATACCGAATCTGCTTAGAAACAACAGCTTTGTATATGTAATATGCATGTACCTACCTACCAAATTCAATAGATACGGCATTCAATAGATGTTGCGAATGCATAATTGAGAGCTTCATAGATTGTTAACCGAATTTAATATTTAACTGCGCTGGAAATATAAATGGAAATATCCAATGATTTGTGACTTCAAAATGAAATTTTGATTAAAGCTCACATGTAGCGCAGCGAGTGAAATTAATTATTTCTCTCTGTAGGTTTGCTAGAATAGGACTGCGTCGACTTTTTAACATGCCTTTTTTAAATCATTTTATAGGTCACTAAAAATATTAATAGATATAAAGGACACGAGCATAGCAGGTCTGTTTAAACATGTTTTAACTTTAACGAAAAGAAGTAAAATATGTTTAATAAGCTTTATCACATTTTGCAACCACAAGGCTGTAAATTTTGTTGAGGACGATCGAATGATAATATTTTTACAAGCATAACGAGGTCAGCTTATGTTTTTATAAAAGATATTTTGTAACGTGTTTCACTAAAAGCTCTTATCTTAAATCACGTCAAAATAAATAATCAGGGGCTAGGTTGGTCAGGTATAGTGAAATATTGCAGAAACCATCTTGAATTGGCGAGTGACATGGTGACTAATGAAATTGTAATAAGTTTTTGTTGAATATCTGACGGCCTGCCCCTCGTTGCTAGCCACGTGACATTTTGAAAATCATGTTACGACATTATTTTACAAATGCATGAACATCATGTTATTTTGAATCTGAACCGAACTCAGATAAGAGGCATTAGCATAAAGATTTTTATTTTACTCATTCGGCAAGGTCTCTTTCAGAACTAAATTCAAAGCTGAATGTATTAGAAATTATTTAAATGAGTGTTTAGTTTGGCTCTCCGACTACATTATAGCTTTTATTTATTCTTACTTCGGGATAGTGCACCAAAAACTGACTTATTTGCATGGACCTATCGATAATTATATTTTACAGTTCGAACTATTGTTTTTCTTGTTATGAACTACCTCTTGATATTATGGAAAACTGTATTCATGCATCCGGCTCAATTCGTTTCAGAGACACGTTGATAAAACTACAATTTGTTTATCTTTCATATTTCCATATGTCCACTTTATTTATTTGTCAGATATGAAAACGCTAGCGTGTACAACACACGAAACACGAATACAATAATAATTAATTACAAAGCCATAGAGTCGGTGGTTCGTATAAATCTTCCAGTGGTCGTAGATCATTGTGCAGGCATTCTGCCGCTAATTAATTTAACGCTTTCTTTTTCATAGCAAACGAGGGGGAGTGAATGAAATTCCAAAAAGCGTAAATGAACGTGTTGTGTATAAGTTAGTGCAGTGCTCATTAAACGCATTCCGGCGCGGCTTCATAACCGCTGTCATAGAGTTGCGCGCACGCACCGGCTGCCGCACACGGTACAGGCTGATCTATGACGTATTGTATGCTAACTGAAGCGATACTTATCATTCAAGCTTTTATCAGTAATAGTCCGAGAACAGTACATTACGAAGCGTGAGGGAAAAAATAAAGATTGCATCGGTAGTGATGGATTGTGATGGGTTTCGCCAGTAGCGCAAAGTACCGTACTTATATTCGTCTTGCAGGTGGAACTATCAATGAAGACCACCTCACTACATAAACTGAGAATAACAATAACTAGGCGTTTCTAGGCTCTATTCATAAACTATTTACAACAGTCAAAACATCTCACATATTTCAATCAGTAACCCATTACATTTTTTTTTATATTTGTAATGGGTTTGCTCTTGACTCTGGTCTAGGTCAGATATGACAGAGACAAAGTCTACGATGGAGCGAGCTTACCCAGAATTTAAGCACCTTTTAAATATTATGACTAATACTGAATAATGCTACTGTTTTAAAGTATATCAGATGCATCAGTAATTTTATTGTTGCCAGCATGAACCAAATAACATATTTTAGCCTCAGGAATCTTGTAGGTGGCTGAAGCAATTTTAAACGAATTCCTATGTTTGAAAATGGCGAAATGCGGAATACGGTTATAAATTTCAGCTGTTGTAATTGCGAAGGAGCATTGTAGTAGCTGGAAATATTACAAGCGGTTTTGGGTTGGTTCCTATTGCCTGATTTGTATTAGGAAATGCAAAATTATTGTATTACACAGATGTACTAAGACGACTGTTTTATTGATTATAATCGTAATCATATCAGCCGATTGACGTCTACTGTTAAACTTTTAATTACTGCAGTACTAAGTAATTTGACTTTACAAATATAGTCACTACGACACTTATTATTATGTCAAAAGATGAACAGTCATAGTTCTGAAAATATATCGAACTAGCTTCTGCCAGCGGCTTCGCCCGCGTGGTCCCTAGGGAACATATTCCCGGGATAAAAAGTAGCCTATGTCCTTTCTCAGGCTCTAGACTATCTGTGTACCAAATTTCATTTCAATCGGTTCAGTAGTTTTGGCGTGAAAGCGCGACAGACAGACAGACAGACAGAGTTACTTTCGCATTTATAATATTAGTAAGGAAGTAAGGATTTGCTTTTTTTTCAACAGGTGGCGCTTTACCATTTTCCTTGTCCACCTAGGTATCATTCATTGGTAGCACGAATCTCTGATTCTCAAGTACTGTTTCATCCCGCAAAACATCCTGTGAACAGTGCAGAATACTTGTGTATGACGGATGGTTAGCTCTCAGTCCGCAGCGTGCCCCGGACGTCATCTCATGATATACTCGACACATTGTGTGGTAATTCTGCTCGACAGTTTAATTACCGTTTCAGTGTAGTGTGACAGAAGTAAGATTAATTTATTAGGACACCTTGAATAGCCATGTTTTAAACTATAATTTATCATCATTAGAGACAAACCAGTCATGTAGGTATTTGATGCGCCCTTCATTAATTCCGGAGACGCTAAATACTTTTGTTTTGTATCGTAATTAGGTGATGTTAATTATTGCGAATAGTTTGGTGTTGATGTGATGTGACAGTAAAAAAACTGGCCAAGTGCGAGTCGTACTCGCGTGCAAAGGGTTCCGAACGAATTTAATTTTTTTAACATGTTATTTTAACACTAAAGACTTCTAATAGGTTTTCCTGTAATCTTTAGGTAAAGATCTATTATCTCCATTTTTTTCAAAATTTTAGGCTCAGTAGTTTCGGAGATAAGGGGGGGGGAATGGTCATTTTTCGTCTTATTTCTTGAATAATTTCAAAACCATTTATTTTAAAATTATGAAAAAAATATAATTAAAACCCTCACAGTAAGCCCTTTCATTTGATATGTCACACAATATTGTTCAAAAAACTTTTTTTTTTAATTTTCTAGTTTGACCCCCAAAAGTGACGCCCATACTAAAAATTTAATTATTTACGTAACGCCTCCGTGTTTGGGTCATAGAAGTCTATATGTGTACTAAATTTCAACAGAATCGGTTCAGTGGATCCGGAGAAAACTGGCTGTGACAGACGGACAGACAGACAGACAGACAGACAGACAGACAGACAGACAGACACCCGAGTGATCCTATAAGGGTTCCTTTTTTTTTTCGGAACCCTAAAAATAATGACATAATAAATAGGTAGGTACACCTGTAATTCTAAGTATAACCTTCATAAAAGGACATAGATGGGCATAGTGTTACCTGTAGTCACCTGTAACCCCACATTATGACAGCTTTTTTAAAGTCCCGTGTTAAGACGAGCCTGTTGCCATGAATGAGGCCCACTTGCAGACTGCGGGTAAGTTTATGACTAACACATGATCATAGGCAATGCCTGTCATTTTGACAATTCATCATCATACATTGCGTTATTTACGATGTCAAGCAAACTTATTTTTCGAACGTGTGAAGCAATGTATTAGGAATGTCCGTCAAAATCTTTCGGTTTGTGATAGTTGATGTTAGTATATTTACAACTGAGAGTTATATAAGACGCTATACTTATCAAAAAACAACTGTACTACCAACCTATGACCAACATTGTTAAAACGGTAAATAAAATATAAACATACTTGTGTAAGCGCAATTATTTGAACAAAGTGTATGATGGGCTGCTGTTTCTTAGTTTTTATTCTAACCATATATAGCAACACTTATCACTCTATGACAATGAATGACACGTTTGTTTAAAGGGGCGCAGAATTTTAATTTTCTAAAGGGTTGTCTTTGTGACCAATCCTAAAACATTAAACGTATCAGGCGTTATCCATCTTCGACCGCATCATCGCGTACCAGCAGGTGAGATAATGGTCAAACATGAGCGCATCAATAGTAAAAAAAAACCAGACAAGTGCGAGTCGGACTCGCCCACCGAGGGCTCCGTACAAATTTGGAGGTACAAATTACTTTAAAATTAAGACTATATTTTTTATGACTTAATAACAAATGTGAAGTTACAAGAAGTGAAGGGAAAAGTCTGTAGACTTTTCCCTTCACTTGTAGTATAAGAAGATATTACTTGCCAAAATTTCATAGTTCTAGGTCGACAGAAAATACCCCATGAATTTTGATTCCCTCGAGAGTGTCGAAATACGTATACGTTTTTATAAACGGCTGTATCTTTTTTCACGGTAACTTAGAAATTTTATTTTTTCACAGCTTCAAGGGACTGTAAATCTTAGCATATGATTTTAATTTCAACCCGATACCTCCACGCATTCCCGAGATAAAGGGTCTTGACAGACAGTCAGACGGACAACAAAGTGACCCTATAAGGGTTCGGTTTTTTACTTTTGTGGTACCTACGGAACCCTAAAAACAAGCACAGCTTGTTATTTTTTTTTTGGAAATTTGTATGAAATTCAATACATCAGCAGCATAGTAGGTAGTAGCAGCTCAGTCCAGAAGACAGATTTATCGCAAATTGCTTGCTGTCATAACACTTAATAAACATTACTGGTGAAATTTGGGAGTGTTATCATTACAAACCTTTCATTAATTTTCCGTCTTCCCATAAAATCTGAATTAGTTACTAATATCCTGAAGAAAGAAGACTCATAAATAAAGAAGTAAAAGTTGTAAACAAACACTGTCATATTTAGGTATGGGCCTCATGCATAAATATCGATGAATAAAATACGTCAACTCGCGGCGTCATCCCTAACATATTCAGTAAGATAGAGTCAACGTCAATCCAAGAATTAGTACCAAATAACAGAATTTCATATTCATCCAAATGACGAGTCGGTTTCATTATAAATATTAAAAGGAGATCGCCTTTATACATTTTTAATGCGGCTCACGTCAACATTGTTATATTTTCTATTCGGTTAGTAAATGTCATGTTGTCACTTGCTTGTTGCTAACACTGTTTCAAATTCATAGTTATTGATAAGTAAAAAGGCACTTTCATAAATATTGTAACATCTATTGAATTTCTACTTAGAAATGCAAGGAATAATGCCGGCTGTCTATTTGTTATTAATACTACAGGGATGAAATGCGTTATTCATACTAACTAATGAGTGCAGAATATTAGGAAACATCGTAGAAAGTATGTGTGAAGTTTATTTGAAAAATATTTAGCAATTCTGTAAAATAAATGAAGGAATACATTGTAAAAGCTATATCTCTCTGCAAGAGAAGGGATCTCATTAAATCCCGAAATAGCGTTTAAAAACAATAGGCTCAAAAAGTGCTTAATAGTGTCGATTAATCGTGGCGCTCGAATACACGTTCTAAGTCTGTACGTTAAGCTGCTCTATAAATTATGTGATAAAATTAAGTGCCTAAGACAACAGCAGTCGTCTCGAATATGAAATGTGTTAAATCGCAGCTAACAGCATAATGCGAGCTAAAACATTTTTTGTTGACACGACTCCACTGCGGTATTTCCTGCTACCGCATATGACAATATAGTCCAACCACAAAACAATACCCTATCGCACTCATCTTACAGTCCACACTTCAACACCACAACACAAAGTATTCTGCTTCCACTAAGTGGTGATTAATTGTGATATAAAGACTTTTATATTTCTGTTGTTATACCGTCGCGTCATTTTAAAAACGCGACAATAGTTTCCATAAACATATCTTCGTGTTTATATTTAGCGTTTTATATTTTTCCTGTTCAATAAAATGTCGGTGAGTAAATGTAAATTAAAATGCTATATCGAAGGTACGGGCATACAAGGAAATGTCCAATTAGGCTAAGGCAATGCTGTGATAATTCTGCGAGCTGAATTGATTCCACGTCTGCAGATAAAGCGACTGGATGTTGTCTAGAGGGATGTTATCAGATCGGAGTGCGCTCGGCACACGCCGCCCACCACGCACGTGGGAAACTCCGCCGGTTCCAGTCCTGGAAAACACTATGACGAGTAATGACGATCATATGACGAGCAGTCACGAACTCGATCGATGTTATCTCGTATAGATAAGCTCACTTGCGACAAACATCTGCAAAGAAATGTTAGTAGCTAATGACATACGCTCTGTACAATCGTTTTTGTGCTCTAGAAACAAGTGTAGCTTGTGAACAGTTTCATAGAAGAAATGATTGGCGAATAAAAAGCTTAATTATTGCACTCGTTAAAAATATAAATGTTGGTAACTTGATAGTAGATAATATAGGTACCTAGGTTAACACAAAGCTTTACTGCAATACGAGGATCTATATTTTGTAGTATTTAATATGTTTTCGAGAATCTCTTGTCATTTAACTACAAATTAAGCGACATAAACAAAGACTTCTTAAAACTAAACATCCAAATAATTTGTATTTACAACGAGAAACATTCAATTATGCTAATGTTTATGACTATTTACGGAGTGTATCGACCTAAAGAGTCGAACAAACGTAGCGCTCTAGCTTCATATTTTACAATCATAAAAAACGTATATGGAGCAATATGTGCATAAATGTCAATATTTGTGTAGTTCTGAGCGCGCTGGGAGCGGGCGGCCGATTTATAAGCAACATTTAGTTCCTAAGCAGCGGCGGCGGCCAGCGCGCACAGCGGTATACCTCGCGTTATAACGTCCAGCATCGTAATTGTCGATTAATTATCTCGATTTCAATAAAACATACGCCATACAGATGAAATTGTATAATTTTAAACGATAAAACGTCACTAATAAGGTATAAGTACGACTTCGCCCGTCGAGAATTTTTACGCCATGCACATAAAAATGTAACAGTTGTAAACGAATTATAGTTTCGAAATAATTCGGCTGTATGCGAATACGTGATGGCGAGCTTGTTCACGGATACGTTAGACGGAGCAGCGTGTACGTAGGTATGTGAAAGTATAATATTTATGTGTTCATTAATGCAGGCTTGTGTTAATAACGACGCATCACGTCGTCGGTTCACAAGGCGCAGGCGCAGCGAGCCTCACATTTATATTCCGTCAGCTAAGCTGTGGCGTTTAGATTTGGATTATATTTGGTCATTGTTATTCAGTTAACGGTCCCCAAAGTTTGTTTCATTTGGGAAACAATAATAAAACGATTTGAACCGAGCTAATAACAATATATCAGTCGTTGCTTTTTATTGCTTGAGGATACCTATATCATAATAATATTACTTTATTAAAGGATGTGAGGTCAATTCTTTTTGAGTTTGTAATGTTGTGTGACATCATTGTAAGTGGTGACATTTTTTTTTAAATTATATTTTAGATAAGAGTAGTCAGGAGCCCGAGAGTCTGAAAAACATTCTAACCAAGGGATGTTACCCAGTTGCTTCATGAAAAACTGCATCCGGTAAGATCCGGTAAGCCGACCTCAACATGTTGCTATCTTGTCTCAACTAAGTAGAGGTCGGTCTCTAGCATGGCTGCCAAGCAAATGATAATGATTATACTTTTGTATAAGTTTTCCAATTTACACAAAAGTTTTTGAAGTGAAAACTTCTTTAGCGGCGTTGAGCACTTTTTCTGTAATGGGTATAAAATCTTAAACTCGCGTCAGGACACGTGACCTGATCGAAAAAGCGTAAGACGGACTCGCGTCAGGGTCACGTGATGCTGATCGAAAAAGCGTAAGACGGACTCGCGTCAGGGTCACGTGATGCTGATCGAAAAAGCGTAAGCTCGAGGGGAAGGGAGAGGAACTAGTATCTCCCACTCTTTCTACCGTGCCTGAGTGTGCTGCTCCGCTTAGGCGGCACAGGGCGCTTGCGCGAATGTCCGTCTGTGTTTATGTACAGCGTGCCACGCGTATCCAAGGATACGAAATTACGGAATTACGAAATTATGGATGAAAGTTGATTTTTATAAGAGATAAAAATTAACGTAATATATAAATAAATAACGATATAATATTATGAATAATAACATGTAAATTGTCATATTTGTGTACGATAGCGCAATAAATAAATATTGTATTCTACCTCATAAATGATAGTATTTTTGTACTTATAATTAAACACAACGTTAATACTAAAGTTTTCACTTCTGCCGGCACTCCCGGAGTGCTACCGGTGTTTTTTTTTTTTATTAAGTTAGGTATAGTGGATCTCCAAAAAAAGAGAACCAGAAAGCAAAAGCTGTAACAAGGTAACTATTCTCATTTGATTTTTTCCCGAAATAATGAAAAATTACTGTTTATCATCATGAACTCTACCGGACATAGCCTTCGTTAACCTGACCTATACAAGGGTTCAAAAACTGTTAGTAGCAAAAAGCTCCACCAAATACCCTTAACCCTGGCAATAAACTCAAGACCTCAGAACTGTTATCTGTCCTAAGCCATACATGTAACTGCAGACCAATGAGGCGATTTAACATAAGATAGAAAGGATGCCTATACACATACCAATAAAACGCCATATTTGGCTTTGCAATTATAATTATCAATTTTACAAAGTTCATCAGTGATGTGCTATAAACTACTCTTAATTGACACATTTGCCAACACAATGCTCATTACAGAATGGTAAGGCCGTGATAATTATACCAAGACACCTTAAATTAGTCGTCAAAATGGAAGAAAAAACAGCGCGCAATGTTAATAAGCGCGCTATGGTGAACAAAATGACAAAAGGACGTTAAGAGAACAAATGACAAATTATAATAATAGGGCACACCTGCTATTCTTTTGATCCGACATTTCTCTCATTTATGACGTTAATCGAGCGGAATGCTCGTGTTCACATAGTTCTGTGACTGTCCCCAACAAAGCACCGCACTCAGACAATGCTCGATACTTTACGGATATTTTTTGTATCAAATATAAATTCTCTTTCATCTCACTTAATTTTAGATCAAACTATAGTTCTTACATGTAGATCACGTCATTATTGTCTCTGCGGGTCGCGCCTACAAATTAAATAACGTCTTAATGGACGATAGAGTTACGGTGATAAAGACTCTAAACGGATGAACAAAAGGTCTAATATGCCGCTTATTTGGTGCCTAACTTGCGTCTGTCAATTTGTGTTTAGTTGACAGATAAATAATAAGCGGCATTGCTTACAAGCGCAGTATGGATGTGGTATGAGCGCTTAGGTTGCAGTCGCGGGTCGAATTAGTGAATACATAGTTGGTTGCGCACACGCAGGCGGCAGGTTTTGTCTAGCGCTCGGCCTCTCTCGCACATTAATCTCCGAGCCCGAGATGAAACGATATGCATTTGTCATCGTGTCTGCGATTAACTCGGAGAAACTCTTTCCATTGTATTGAATCAATTCGATTATTATTTGAATGGTTTTATGAAGCAATGGTTAGTATTCAGGAAAATAATAAACGTGCTGTGTCCACTTGAATTAGTGTGCGTCCTGTATATTTTTGCAGGTGTTCGCCGCTTCATTGTGTAGGTGACTGAAACGTCCAACCCATCTTTATGGATAAAGTTAAAAATAGTTGTGCGTAAATAAATTAGTCAGTCGTTAGGCGGTCGGCAAATATCTCAGAAATATTATGTGCATGAATAGCGCTCCGTATGACGGACAGCAGAAAGGGCTGCCCTTAAACTTACCTTGTATTATTTTGTCATTATTAAATTCCCCTGTCACCGGCTTGTTCTCATTTCGCCCTAAGAAAATATTGTATGCAAAATTATATGACATTTGAATGAGCACAAAAAGGTCGTATCGGGATTTGTTTACAAGTTGCTCCCAAAGAATATTTGTATTTGAAAGATTGTATTCGCATAACTTAAACAAATACAAAGTTGCGAGTGAGTACTTATCTCACAATTTATGGAAGCGTAGTGGAATAAGTATGCATCCGAAGTGAGCACTCCACTTAATATTCATTTGAGATGAAATCGCATAAAAAATTCACCACCGCGCCGCATGAAATCCTCAAATGACCGATCATTCGTGGTTAATAGCACAAAATGGATGAAATGAAGTGTAACATAAGAGCAACAACACAAAGATACTCGAGAAGGCAATCAGGTTTGACAGTGGAAACGTCGAATCTTCAGAGAGAGGCCCTCAACAAGCCGCAAAATGAAATTTCTCGACGCCGTCAATCATTTTCCCCTCGCCGCGGTCGCCCCACTAGTCAGCTGATAAAGTTCTGGAGCAAGTCACTAGCGGACAGCGGCGTGGAACTACCACAGCTTGTAACGACTTATATACTTGCCGATTACAAGCCACATGTTGAATGGAATATTAGAATTCAATACCTATTACTAAAGAAAATAAAAGTTTATAGAAATATCACGGTTACAGAAGTGACGATTCTCAAGAACGAAGCCGCGACGTGCCTCAGACACATTACTACTGTAGAGAGAGGGTAGAGAGCTTCGCCCAACAAATCTCAACATTTAATGACAAAAGCCAAGAATTGACACATAAGTACATACGTATTTACCTACATGATGAAGAAGCCAAAACTACATGTAACCGTACACAAACCGTACAAAACCACACAAAACCGTAGACTAGCTTCTAACGTTTAATAAGTGTCCATGTAGGACTTGTAAAATAAAAAATATTAGGTTTTTATGAAACTACAAAAATGCCTATGCCAAAGGTTGTCTAGGTCGCTAATCGCTGGTCTCTGATGACTTGCAGCGCAGTGGGAGAGTAATCGAGACATTATTCCGGTGCGTAAGCCCCGACCATCCGTCTCGAAGATGTTACGTGGAAACTCCTCACATGACGGCCTGCTCCCGAGCCCCGGCCTGCACCTAAGTGGGTAATAATCACACAACCTATCCATCCAGAAAACCATTATTATATCGATGGGAAGTTGGTTACTGTATTTGCTTATTAAGCAGGTGAACAGCTTACATAATTATTGTTTCTATTGAATCTAAAATTGGCGCAGTGGAAACGATCTCGATGTACTAGTACTAGGTTTACGACACACTCCTAACAGAGAGGAACCATATATCCCAGCAGTGGAAACAGATTTCCACTGCTGGGACATTGGTTCCTGCCATAGCTCAACAGATTGAGATACACACTACACTTAATAGCTGTTTGTGGTTCAGCTTATCCGCTTTACCAAAAGCAAAGGCCCGAAAAAGACACAACACTGACTTAACCAATTAAAAACTTTTAACACCTACATTTTAAGCACAAAACGAGTTTTTTAACTAAACGCTTAACTAAACCTTTTAAAAACACTTCTTTAAAAAGAAATTACGAAAAATTAGCATATCACACGACACTTGCGACAAACGCGACTGCGACGCGACTCATTGCGCCGCAGACGGAAAAATATTTCGGAATTGAGATTGATGTCGCACGCATGTGCAGACGGCTTGTCTGTATGCAAAACAACGTGCCACCAAATATAGAACTAATTTATGGTCATACTCGGCGATTATGTGCCGGTAAAAATAACTGGCGGTGCTACCCGTTTCCATAACTTATGCAGTTTCTCACTAGAATAACTAAACGCACTTAAACGTCATGGAACTAAACGTATTCCAGCTGGGATGAAGTAGAAAATAACTGCATTTTTCAGTGACTTTTTTTCAGAAGCTATATAATATACACAAAGAACTACCTACTTACTACCGCTTCTTCCATAATTAACTGTTGTCATAACTCTCCTCTTCATCATCATAATCTCAGCATTGATCTCATAATGATCAGACCAAGATTTCAAAACACACGAAATGTTTTCAATGAGCATTACCGATAAATATAATTAAAATAAATCCCATTTAAGGGTAGGCTCCCACGCGATAAGAGGTGTTATTTATACACCCTCATCTCACAAAGGAACCGCTGCCGAATATCACCCATAAATATTGGGCTGAGGTGTAATTTTTCACATACCACGTCTTCTCGAGCGTCGCACCTTTAAAATAAATGCAAACAAAATTTAATAGGGAGAGATGCGCGGGATCGCGAGCTTCAGGTAAAAATAAACGATAGTCAACTCGACCAATCGCTGCAAGATATTTTATTATAAGGCTTTAGTCATCCTATTCTCCTGTAATATAAATATTACTTGCTAAGTTGCTATTACTAACATTCCATTTGACCGTCCACCGAAGGCATTTCTGTGTTTACAAAAAGAAAATACCAGAGGATCTATCGTCGAGCGCAGTTCCCCGGGGTTCGCCAACTTTTGTAGCAATCCTTGTGCGATTTTCGTTATAATTTCTGTGAGTTACACAGAGGAGCAGGAAGGCGAGGATCGAGCTGCGTTTATTTACGATTATTGGTTATGGACAGAGTTGATCGGTGGCCGGCGTCCCGGGAGCCTCGTAACGCCTCGGACTTCGGCCGCGCGCACTGAGGGTGCCGCGTCTGACGGATATATCCGTCTCCTGAGGATACTCTGCCGTTCGCAAAATTATAAATCGCAAAAGGGTGTTGTCTCGACACCTTTACAAAGAATAGACTCTGAATAAACAGCTCGAACATTCTTGTCTCACATCAAACAGATTTTATTACGACGAGAGCAACAAGAATAAAAAGCGCTGTCAATAATAAAACGCAAAGGCGAAAAGCAATAACCGAGTTCTTATCCGATACACATATCACAAAAGATAGCCAATAAATAGTCCTATCTGTATTTGTCACAAAATAAGAATTCCATCAAATAATTCGGCGGCAATAAAAAACGGATAGAGACACTGCACGCATTTGTAATAAAAGTCTCACCATAAATAACGATCATGAAATATAATACACCTGCAATCTTCAGAAAATGGGAAAATCATTTTCCGAGGGTGGGCGCGGTCCGGCGTAATATTGTTATAAATGTACTTTTCTGAGGGTATAAATAATAATGGTGATCGCGCGCTGGACGGCGGGGAAGTGTCTGCGCGACGCTCGCTGTCCACACCGGTATTAGTGAACTATCTCTAGCTTATAAAAGAAGTAAAACTGACCTGTTGAATTTAACGAGTGTCTGCTGCTATAATTATTTAAATATTTTAACAGTGAAGCCACAACAGAAGTATGTGCTGTGTCTAATGACGTCAGTGATACCTGCATACACGTTGATGAGCTATGTAGATGTTGTATTGAGCTACGTAAACGTCCCGTAGAGCTTTTTTAGACGTTGCGATGAGCTGTGACGACGTCTCATAGAGCTTCGTAGACGTTTAAATGAGCTTCGTACGTTAAGCTACGTAAACGTCCCGTAGTGTTTCGGAGACGATAAAATGAGCTGCGTACACGTCAGCTAGAGCTTTGTAGATGTTGCCATGAGCTACAGAACCGTTGCGTTGAGGTACGCAGATATCCCGTAGAGCTTTTTAGATATTGTGACGAGCTATGTAGACGTCCCGTAGAGCTTCATAGATATTGCGACGAGCTGTGTTCACGTCTCCTAAAGCGTCGATAGGGTACATTACGATGAGCTACGTAGACGGCTCGTAGAGCTTCAAAGTCTGCTCGTCGTCAGAAATTCGGAGATATATTTCAAAGCTCCGTAGAAGTTTGTTGACGTTTCTTGGAGAGTCAGAAAACTTTCAATTGATTTTTGTACATGTTTTGAAAAGCTTTAGAGATGTCGCGTTGGGCTTCGTAAACGTCTCGTAGTTGCGCAAAATTCTCGTCAAAAATCGAAAGCTTAGAAATCTAGCAAAATATCTATACTAACTACTGGACTACTAATATTATAAAGAAGAAAGATTTGTTTTTGTTTGTTTGAATTGAATAGGCTCCGAAACTACTGGACCGATTTGAAAAAATCTTTTAGCATTGGATAGCTACATTATCAGGGAGTAACATAGGCTATATATTACCCCCGTACTTCCACGGGAACGGGAACTACGCGGGTGAAACCGCGTGACGTCCACTAGTAATTTATAAACAAAAAATAATTAACTCTTAACACGATAAAATCGTGCAAATTAAAAAAAAAACGGTATTAAAACATTAGCCCTACATAGTACCCAAACAAAACAAAGATTTCAGTTACAGCGTGTTTCTCGCGCGCCATAGTTCCGTGGCGTACTGCCCGGAGCACCGTTGGGAGTCATTTCGCTCCGACAGCCTGTAAATTCTCCATTACGCGATATGAAATATGCTTTGCCACCCTGCACGCCGTTTACGAGCGGCTGCTATGATTTCTTATCCATCAGACGTCCATTCTTTGTTCTAAGGGAGTGTACTGCTTTCGAAATAATTGAATGGAATGAGTTTTTGTTTGAACAGCGTTCAGTTTTTAGAAATGTATTTCTAGAATGACATGAAAAAGAACGAAACAAATCTTATATTCAAGGATAACATTTACATTGGGAAGAATTTGAATACTTACTTACATAAGTAATTAAGTATTCAAATTCAAGGTCTTATGTAATTGCGCTTTTAGGTTTTTGTGTATTACAACGGGCAACAGAATAAACGCAGTACCTTAAAAGGGATTATTGTACTCCTCTTACTGAACAACTATTACAGTAGTATGGGACCAACACTGAAATCACGAAAAAAAATCTCGCCTAACTCGGACAGAATGTACAGAACAGCTGATTTATTCTAGCTATTTCGGGGTTGGTTCCATTATAAAAATTGTTCATAATTATGAGTACAATGCGCCCTTTTCAGGTGTTATATATATTGTGTTACACGTAGTTTAGTTGCAATATAAAATTAAATGAGGTGACTGACTACTGAGATTACGACGGCTAGAGAAGTATGTAAAAAGAAGATAATATTGCGCAGGCTTCAAATAAATTAGGATAAGGGCAAGAGCACATTGGTTTAGTTGTAATATAGAGTACTAGCTTTCGACCGCGACTTCGTACGCGTAAATCCCGTTTTTTCCCGTTCTCGTAGGCATTTCGGTTTCTTAGAGCTTCCCTACACTCCCCAAGGAACCTACATGCCAATTCCAGCTTTCCAGTGATTTCGGCTGTGTTGTCTGTCAGTCACTCAATCACTCAGTCACTCAGTTAACGGAAGAATTTTATAAGTACTGAATGAAATTGATTCTAAGATTTCTAACCATCAGATATTTATTCTTTGTTTTAAGGAAGTGTGCGTAAGTTTCGAAATACCTATTAAAAACTATGAGTATTTTTTTTTCTTTTAATTTGGGATATTTATAGCACTTATAAGTGAATGCACGATGAAGACATGCACCAGATTGGTAGAGTTAAAACGACTGAGTTGGAATAGTACGAGCCGATCTGGCAGTTGTATGGGGTAACATTACTTTTCAAAAGAAACTATTATTGTCGCATTATGTAAATAGGCGGAATTTGCGATAAATATATATGCTTAAACTCTTATTGAAATTATTCAGAAACGAATTTTATTGTAAGTGTGCATGTTTTTTTCCAAAAAAAAGTAATCCCAGGTATAATTTTGGTGCTTCGGTGTATTTTCTGATGAAACCATCGTACTCCTTTCAACGGAATGACTCAAGTATCTGGTACATAATTATCCGTTTATACCTCACATTACAATATTTTGTGATTTCAACACAAAATTTTGCTTTTGTTCTCAACGCTTTGTAATGTCTTTATGCGGCCACTAACGTGATATTATTTCAATTAAGTGCCTGATTTAGCTTCGCCGGAAAAACTCAAAACAATGAGGTGTCGACGATTGTGTCGGGAAAATAATGCGCAATGAACCGTCTGATTTGTGAGCGAACCCACATAAAACAGTTTCACAGAATAACAGCCGAACGCAAGCGCACTCGTTCATTAAACGATGATCGTACGTTACAACCGTTCACAACTTTGAACGGAAAGTTAATAAAGTATCATTCGCAGACAGTTATGACTAAGAATAGGCAAGGGGTATTAAGAGACACGTCTCAACAATTATACACGTCGTCGCTTGTCTTGTAAGACATCAAAATAAAATCACTACTATTTATGTATCTGAGAGCGTATTAACGGCACGCACCGCCACTCTTATAATGTAATAAATCGTCTGGAAAATATAACCGTCAGCGCTGTGTCATACGCATGTCGGAGATGCGCGCGCGCATGCCCGCACCGCGCGCGCCTGCGCCCGCCTGCGACCACGTCACGCATCCATACGCCATAAATTGAAAGACGTAAATAAAATCTGGCGTTCCATATTTTAAAACTTTATTTTAATAGGCCACTATTCAACGAGAAATTAAGACGTGTTTATTAGCTGAGCGCTCGTAATACAAACAACTCCTTCCTTCATGAGTTACTTTGCTCGGAGTGTCATAAATCTGTATTCACATCAAGTCACTACATAAACCTATTAAGTTGCTACATCTATACTATCTATAGTATCACAACAAATAGTTTTATAATATTGTTCAACGGAAAGAGATGTTCTTCCTATTTTTCTAGTGACACAGTATTTTTTTCTGGAGATAAGAGAAATGATTCTGTCCTATACAAATTGGCTAGACGAATGAATGATACTTACATAAAAATATTTCTGGTTCATATGCTAATCTCGAAAGAGATCAATAAGACCGACAAAATATCGTTGCGAAGCAAACATATTCAATAAGCATGTTTTTTTCATCATCGTAGTCCGAAATATTTTTCGTCTCCCATAAAACAATTCGATGGAAATTGTATATTATCATGTAAGTAGCAATCTGGGTTCGAATTTATGTATCGGAAGAAGTGTATGGAAAAAGTTTTTTTGCCGAAACCGTATTCAGAGCATTCTTCATGCGTGCGCCACCCCTTACAATGTTTGTAAGTTTTATTATTCAGAGATTATAATAGCGCAGGTACTATTATTGTAGAACAATGTTAAGTGGTCGCATTCGAAGAAAACCAACAACAGCTGTCCTACTAATCAATTATGCGTCCTCATAATATGACTCTTGTCTTGACGACTATAAAATTGCCACACATAACATTTTTTTCTGTGCCAAAAATCAACATCATCTCGGACGGAATGTTAACAACATAATATTTTTCAGCGTGATCTTAATCTCAACAAATTGTTTAAAATGAAAATTTTTAATCGCGTTTCTTCAAAATGGAGAATGTGACAATTCACAATTAACAGAACATAGGGGATCTTGACGATCATCTGAAAACAATAGTCGAAATCTTAGAATGAAGCTATAATTTAATTTGCCTCACTTTGACTCGCTGCCAGAATGACTAATTCTCGCCAACATGTCGTGACTCTCGTATTATTGCAATATTTTCTGTTCAATTGTTAAAATTCAAACAGAAGTTGAGTAACTATTAAATAATGTATCTCTAAAACGTGTTTAAAACATACATATTTTAGTGAAAATTAAGTGTGGATTCGCATTAACGTCAATGTGTCACGCTACAAAGCTTCGCTCGTCCATTTTTATCACAATCACTTGAGGCCTTACACCTTTTAACATCCCTATGATTATTTTTTTAATTTGTATTTACATAAATTTTATATGTCTACCTTCTATCATTAGCATTGAGATTAATCGTCTAAGAATTCTTCTCAGTTGTGAATGAGGCGACCTACCTAACATTTCCTACTAATCTAGTTTGTGAGGTTTTATAGTGTTACGCGACATTAAGATCTAACTTGTGTTTTATTTGTGAGCACTAACAGGATTGATTTCCTAGTTTTTTACGTACTAGTGACAAGGCCGCAAGGGGCTTTACACGACTTAGGACAGCTTAAAAGTAATTTAGGATGGCACGACTGAAATTAACTGAAACATGCATCGACGAAATAAAATCGGAGACTATGATAGCCGATATTATGGCAACCAGCCCACCTGTTAGCGAGACCGCAGACGGATTTGGTGCAAGCGACGTGCGACACGACGCGACTACGTGACGACCACGCGACGACAACGCGACAGCGACGCCGACATGCAGTGAACGCGAAATTCCTCCAACACGTAATAAAATTTTATAAAACCGCGGTTATCGTAAACAGAACAAATAGCAAACTTTATGAGCCATTCGTCGCGCTTTTCCATTTGCATGATACGAGTATGTCATAGGAAATACGTATCGTACGCGGCTAGGGGTTATGGCGACGTCCCAGGTCACCGCACTAAATTATTCGTCTCGTATAAATTTGTTTATGTTAAAGTTATGGACAGTTGTCAGACATCGTCAAATTTCCAATTCCATTCTAGTACAAAAGTTGCTGCGATTATTTTGCGTCTATTTTCTTTACGACTTTACCTACACGATGCTTGTTTATATTGAAATAAATATCGTGTTTCAAGTGATAAATACAATATTGGCTATCAGGCGGCTAGTAACAGTGCGGGTAATATATAATTCGAGGCTGGTTTCTATTCAGCCGATCTCATCCCGTTCCGCCATCTCGACATCCATAAACAATGTGTGAACATTCATAAAGAGAAAAATAAGAATAGACAATAAAACTTCAACGTACCATGCGGTACGACGTATTTACAAAAAAATCTTGGGGGACGCATTTAGAGTTGTTAGCGCTTCTTTATAATAAAATGGTTTTAACAAAGGCCTATTAAAAACTGAAGTCATAACAGGAAACGTGATACAGTGGCCGGTGGGTAGCAGTGGCGGATCACCTCTTTCATCATAAAAGCGCGGCGAGCGGCAGCTGGCGCTTCACTTTATGTGGTTTCTAAAGAGCTTCTCTTTAATAATCGTGTTTATTTTTGAATGTGGAACACCCGTAACTTGGATGACTATGAGCATGTGTCGTTGACTTGACTGGACGCTTCGTTACGTGTCACACTCATTTTGGCGTCAGCGAAGCTTTTGTTACGAATGTTTGGAAAACAAGAGGGATACTTCTCGTTTTCAAACATTCATTAAGTACGCTTTCGTCGGTTCATTAATGTTTACAATAGTTACAAGTTATGTATTGTAGCCATATATCTAAGGATTTCACCGTTCTAGGTAGTTTAATGCTTTCGTTGGGGTTTCCTACGAGAAGTCTGCGAGAAATGGGTCCCCAACTATAACCTAAACTTATGACTAGAATCGAGTACAACAATAAGGTATATGTTGGGATGAGCTCAAGGTGGGTTGCAAAAACAACACTGAACAGGAGGTAGCGCCTCAATAAAGACGTGTACCGGAACAGTAGGTAAGCAATAAGCCTCCGTCTGCTAATAACAACAGCGGGATCGACGACGATATCTCAATATCGTAGGTGCGAGCAGTTAATTAACACATGACGCTTGTCGTGGAAATAGAATTCCTGTAAGCGAGTGGTGCGCCCGCGCCCCGGGCTGGCGCTGTTTGTTTACAAGCACGAGACTTCATTACGCCGCCGGCTAATGTATTCAGCTTCAGCCTCCACGTTAACAGCGACACTTCTCGGAATCAATATGCTCCTTGTATGTTTTGATTGGCTGTCGCCGCGCCCCGCAACACAATCCCGCCCTAACCCGCCAGCGCATAAAACACACTTTTCCGCACCACCGCCACATAACTTTAATGACACCGAATACAACGAACGGATTTCAGTGTTAATACTTGCCAGGGATAAATTTCCTATAGTGGTAACGACCTCTGCATTGAACTTGTCCAATTTTAGGGTTAACGCACATTAATTTGTTTTATTAACGGCTTTAAACGTTTAACCGTTTCCTGTCGTCACTGCTCTGGTTCGTATCATTCGATTGTGTGTTTTGTTAGTTTCTAATTCGACGCTAAATAGGCCAACAATATGAGAGTAACTGAAACAATGATTTGTACTTAATGGTAACATTACGAATACCTTTAACAAACTACAGATGCGTGGGGTGCAACCGAAGCCACAAAACAGTGTCGGCTGACACAGCGTAGGAACATTGCCAAATCCATCGAAGCGACTTCTGATCCCTGCGCGCCCCCAAAAATAATAATGTTTCATCTTATAAAAATATTTCCCTTACGACTGTCGCGCGGTATATCACGGTATTTGTCACAGAGGATCACCCTTTATGTTCGTTTCCAGTCAAACCCCTTAGATAAGCGAGCCTTTTATATGCCAAATATAATATATTATGGTTTACAATTCTTGTTCGATCTTAATGTGGATAAGGTCTTGCTATATTTTAAAATAATTCAATTTTTTCATGGCCGAAATTTCGAGTCTGTACGCACCTTAACATTCATACCGTAAGATTTCGAAACTACTTCTAATGCATTTATTTCGTTTTTAAATTGTAATACTTATTATAAATGGTTGATATTATTTGTTTTGTTAAGCAGACCTAATATACAACAATGAAACCTTTTGACAGAAATGTGGGTAACACTTGTGTACAAATTTTGAGCAACGGCATTAAGAAACACCTGTCTTGTGCCTGTCTTGTAATAGCCTTTAAACCTATTTTTTTTAAGCTAAGTAAGAAAGTAGAAGGCTGTGCCGCGTATCCACAGTCAGCTAACAGGCACGAGCCATTACTTCCAACATATGAGCAAAGCAAAAATATCAGCGTATTATGGGTTATCAGAGGCAGTCGCGTCTCCGAGACTCCGGCCGCCATTCATGCCGCTCCGACTTAATGGATTGCTCGCTTTCATATTCCGAACGTACACTATGTTTGCGCTCCTATGATAACGTATAGTGATTTAACGCTTTATGCTTCCTTTACAACATGTCTGCCCACTACTGGAGATTACAACTAATGTCGCAAAATAAACTCTAAATAAAATTAACATTTCAACTTTCAAACTAATAGCATTTCCCGGTACAAAAGCTTGAGGAGTGCGCGTGTCACCCATCTGTTTGCACGTCTATAGCTCCCCTTTCATATGAGAGACGAAAACAAACAGAGAATGTGCCAAATAGCAAACAATATTATACGGAATGCACAATAATATCAGTTCCGCTGTGGGTGCGGGCTCGCTGTTTGCTTCCGCGAATAAATATGAAATTCGAAGAGTCTCGCCTCACACCCGAGAGCAAATATTATGGGAGTTTGCTTTGGTAAAATGATAACTGTCAAGATTGAAAATTTGGGTTTAGCCGCCGGCAGGGGAGCGTTATTGAATATATGGCACGTTCCTAGACGAGAGGTTTTTATGACAATACTGGGCTTGCTACGACATACCTTTATAGGTATGTAAGGAAAGCTACATTTTATACATTGCAAATTAAAGCTGGCTTAATATTCATGGACAATAGTCATCATGACTTATACAAGTAACCCTGTTTTAATGGTAAACTCAACATTTAAAATCAATCCACTCCCGAGCACCTGTCCATCTCTCAGATGACGTCACATAAGTACCCGACTACCCGTCTGTCAAACTACCCGCCACCGGCTTCGTCGTCAGACTCACCACCCCAATCTTGAATATTTTACACTAGATTGACTCAATGAAAGTTTCGTTTTGTTGACAAACGTCGACCCTTGGGATTCTGAGATTTTATCTACAAATGAATATCATTTTTCTTGATATGAAAAGCGTTTCTGCTACAATATTAACATAGTATTATGATCGGTGTGAGATTATAGCAAGTCCTGATAAACTTCCATTTGTTAACAGAAGGTTACTGGAAAAATCTTTAGAGCTAGAAGATAATACTTTGACCTGGAACACTAGTCTAAAAGTAGATGTCTCTATCAAAGTAAAAGAACCCATTTTACAGTAAAATCGTGCAAATTTGTTCCGATTCAAACTAAGCCAAATAAACATCGAACAATTCGTAGCTAAATCAACACCGAAAACCATACTGATCACCCCTCAAATAAAGCTATCAAACATTATTTGACGCCATCAATAAAATATTACTTATCATTTGCTACAGCGAGCTCCACAAGTTAGTGCGGGCCCCTGCCCGTCACAATCCCGCGATCCCGGCGATCCCGCGGTCCCCACCTTATCATCCCGTGAGAATAACTTTCAGATTTATGTGCCACGTAAAAGTTTATGTCGTGCTTTGTTTCGTGCATGCCATTTTATTGTTATCAACTATTTTCGACAACTGACTGGGAAAAGGGTGAGTTTTATGAAAATATTTTATGTTCATAACGATAACATGGTTTTCCTAGTCTATTTTCTTGTTTAATTGGGCTCTCACTACTTAGTTCGTTCATTCTTAATTATTAATTGTACCACTTATATTTCCACAGCGGAGCTTTGACGACCAACGGCTGCCTGATAAAAAACTTATTTAACTTATTTTAAAGTTTTGCTGTGCCCGACAGGGTCCATAATTGTTTCTTTTTATTCATTTTACCACCTGTATGTGTAAATTATGCAATAAACGATTTGAGATTTGAAAACAATCTACCAGTAAAGGTAGGCCAAATGTACTAAAGGGCGGCAGCATACAATCTAAACCTAGATTTTAGTACATCAATGTACTAAAACCTAGGTTTTGATACAATATATACGATAACAGTATCTAATAAACTAATGTCTGACTAGCTATGGGACACAAATTATATACAGGACTACACATGTTATATGTGGACATTTTGCGTGACTGTTGTAGTTTTTTTTTTATTATTATCTATAGACTCTTGTTTCACCACAATCTCCCCTTTTTTGGCTGGCAAAACTATTAGCCGGTCGTCAAAAAAATTATCTTCAGATTTAACATTTTCTTAAAATAAGAAAAAGTGAATAAGAATAAGCCGTATGGTGTCGGCTGGTGCCGTATGTTGCCGTAAAAGAATAATACCATCCCATCACTTCCCGTGGGTGTCGTAAGAAGCGACTAAGGGACTCACCAGAGAATGGGCAGCAGCGTTCTCTGTGAAACTCAACACCATACACTGCGAGCGCCAACCCGCCTGCCAAGCGTGGTGATTATGGCAAATTCCCCCGTTTGGGGGAGGACGTCTTTCGGCTGATATGATGATGAAGAAAAAGTGTTTTAATTGTATTCAATTTATTTAAACCATTTAAAACTAAATGTATAGTTTTATATCCAATAATCATGATTGCTGGAGACATTAAATTAAAAATTTTAAAAACCCCCAACTAAAAACGCAAAGCATATAACCGACTTCCAAACAAAACACTACAAAGTATAAAATAATCTTAATTTCTTTAGGAAGTCGGTTATATTTTTTTGTAAAAAGTTTTTTACTTTTCACTTTTAAGTGGTGATATTGGACGACGTCTTCGTATACGCAGAAATTGAAATAAGCAAAAATGCATATAAAATAAAAACTACTCAACCAAACTGAATCAATTTTTTACAATTTTTGACCAAATGGCAAGTATACCGCATCGAACTAAAAAATAATCACAGAAATCGGATCAGAAACCTCAGAGTAACAAACAAACATTAAAGAAAAATACCCACTACGAATTGAGAACCTCCTCCTTGTTTAAAGTTTTAAGTCGGTTAAAAATATTCGGCCAGACAATAAATACTACATAACAAGCTCATAACGCGCTGAATCTACTCCGTATCTACTACAAATAAGCGCACCTGTAATGTGTCAAAATCCTCACTTTAATCAAGTTTTTCTTTCTTGTAGCTTAAAACCAAGCAAAGCATTATTTTTAGGGTTCCGTAGTTACTAAAGGCCAACGGAATCCCATTACTAAGCCTCCGGACTTCGCTGTCCGTCGGTCAGCGGGCTGTATCTCATGAACTGTACGGTTCTAATAGGTAGACAGTTGAAAATTTCACCGAGTATGTATTTCTGTTGCCGTTAAAACAACAAATAATAAATAATTAAAGGGGGCTCCCCTACTAAAAAAGTGTTTTGTGGCGTTTTTGCTCTATCTTAAAATGGCAACAGGTAGACGCTTGGAATGCTCACAGAGGTTGTATATATTCGATAAAAAAATACCTACGTAAAATTCATCCGTAACCGAGTGACGGACTAATATTAGTCATCATCATCATCATATCAGCCGAAAGACGTCCACTGCTGGACATAGGCCTCCCCCAAGCGTCGCCACAACGACCGGTCCTGTGCGTCTCGCATCCATCGGCTACGCGCGACCTTCACCAGGTCATCGGTCCACCTTGTGGGAGGCCTTCCAACGTTACCTTCTAATATTAGTAATATTTAAGAATTAAAACAGTGGAAGGGACGTGTTTTTTGGTGATTTTTGCTCGATTTTAACTACAAAATAGTGGATTATAATAATAACGATGGATCGTACTCGCACATGAAGGGTTCCGCTTCATGTGCGAGTACGACTCGCACTTGGCCGGTTTTTATTTCTTATACCTTTTTTTCTACTTAACCATCTCATCAGATTCTTATTAATATAATCTTACTATAAAAGCTATTTCTCAACAACTAAGAATTACTTTGTTTCTTTTTTTTTACTCTCACTACCTCTTACTTTTGTTTATCCGCATAACTTAAATTCCAGCTAACTAAAGACAATAATGACTCGCAACACGACTATCAAGGAGCCAGAAGCAAGCTCTCATGGAGAGCTTGTAGATCTTAAAACTACAATCGAAAAGCTGCTCTAGGAAAGGAAAGACTAGGAATACCTTCCTCAACAAAGAGCTGACTTAGCTACACATTCAGCTCGAAAGAGTTAGTGCGGCCCTGGAATGCTAACGGCATTTAAAGGAACATGGGTGAGTTTTAGTCGGTAAGAGTCTTACACTCCCTTCCACTCTTCCCAGAGCGGAAGGAGTCATTGGATGATTTACCATCCAAAAAAAACAGTGGTAGTTGAGAGGCCTTTTTTTGTGCTGGGAAAAATGCATTACGCATACCCTCCCATTGGGGGAATGGGGGGGCTATGTGGGACTCCCCGGTCTGACCCGGTATACCCACTAAAACAACCCAGCGGCATTCCCGCCTTGTCTGAGTGGCGGAGGAGTGGGAGAGCGGCGCAGCCCTGCTAGGGGCAGTGCCTGCCAGGGTTGCGGAATTGTTCGAAACATTTACTTGGGTTTTAGCCAAGGTCAGTCCACGAAGGCAGTGATATGTTTAGGTCTAAATCAGTGTGTGAGCCAGCTGTAACAAAAGATTTGACCGGTAACAATGCATTTTCAATCTGTGAAATAGAGTAACGTCAGGCCCTCAGGTCAGGCTAATAAATTGTAGCAATAATGAGTTTTATAAAAATCACTGAAGTTAATAAATTGATAAAAAGCTTGATTAAAAATACACTCGCGAGCAATAAACTGGAATCACATCATCGCGAGTTGCTCAAAACAACTTTTTACAATTTCTATGCAATGAACAATGGATTGTGGTACACACATCAAAATAAGTTTGCGATCACTAGCATAAACTGATATATTTTTTTAAATTTAACTTTATCAAGAAAAAATCCTTGTTGTGTGTTTTCTTTAAATAGTAAAACCCTGTTTTAAATTAATAAAAGGTTTATATTCAATATAATATAACTCCTCCCTGACTCGAACACATGCGAAGATCCTCCTGGGCATGCTGAGGATCAAGTTATCCAGCATTTCTTGGGCTAACCTGTCCCATTCTTGAATAGCGGCTTCCTTGAGCTCTGGCACTGTCTGGGGACGTGGCTGACGGTTCCAAATAGCTCGCTTAAGAACATCCCACGCGTGCTCTATTGGGTTTAAGTCAGGCGAGCCGGCAGACCAGTCTAACCTTGTGATGTCGTATTCTTGGAGAGCAGCATTGACTCCTTGAGCTCGATGTGCGGGCGCATTATCATCGACCAATACAACTTGGTCACCATGGTTTACTCGGAATGGTCTGACAATTCCATCAGTAGCAGCTGCTTTATACATGTCTGCTGTCATGAAGCCTCGATCCGGGATAAAAGGCGTTCTAGCTCCAATCATAATACCACCCCAAAAGGACACCAATTTCCCGCCTTGCTGAACTGTTCCAGTGGCAGTTCTTTGCCTTTCACGGTCTCCTGGTCTTCTCCAGAAACGGATACGTCGGTTATCTGGATGAGTACTGATTCGCGATTCGTCAACGAAGAGACAGTTTTGCCAAATGATTTCTTCTTCATCTTCTTCATTTTGCCGAAGCCTAGCCCACTGCAATCTCCGTCATTGACGTTGCCGGGAATTCAGAAGCGCTCGCCAAGACCTTCGTGCTCGTAATCCAGCCTGGTGCAACCAATTCTGAATGGTCTGAGTGCTAACTTCAAGCCCAGAGGCGGCCCGAACTTCTGCTTTTATTTTAGTAGCGTTGATTGTTGGGTCACGGTCTGCCAGCAATCTAATATAGCGCTTTTGGGCTCAGTCCTAACAATTGGGCGACCACTGCGGGGTCGGTCAGCTAAATTACCCATCCCGTGGTACCTCTGCAAAGTGTTCACGACACAAGATTGGGATATAGCAACTCTGCGTGCTATTTCTCTCGTCGTGTATCCTTCTTCCCTCAAAGTTACTATTCTTGCTTATAAAACTTCTGATAATTCTCTTGACATTTTTTCAATTACAACTTTCCGCGAAAAAGTATTTTAAATCCGTTAAAATTGATTAAATCAGAATTCTGAATGACCGTAAGCTAGGACTGAATGCCTTTTTATATGGAAAAACAATTGAACTGCTTTATTGTTTTATATTCTAATTCTATATTTTAAAATAAAGAATCTAAAAAGAAGAAGATATCATAATATAATCCACCGTAACAAAAAAGTTTACGATTTTTAAAAGTGATTGCAAACTTTATTTGATGTGTGTATGTCATTTGAAAGGTAATTTTGTTAGCTTTCAACCTCTTTAAATATCAACCAAAGATTATTTAGCTTATGTCATTGAACTTAAAAATAAAAGATGTCAACTTTAAAAAAAACTGGCCAAGTGCGAGTCAGACTCTCACACAAAGGGTTCCGTATCATAAACCGAAAAAACACGATTATTGTATGGGAGCCCCTTCTCTTTTAAATTTTCATTTGGTTTTTATTATTTGTAGCTATAGTGGCAACAGAAATACATATTCTATGAAATTTTCAACTGTCTACCTATTACGGTTCTTGAGATACAGCCCGCTGACAGACAGACGGACAGCGGAGGCTTATTAATAGGGTTGGTTACCCAAAGGGTTTATGAAAATTGGTCATCAGTCCATGTTTCACGTCACTGGGAACACTGAAGCTAAAATAAAATGGAAACCACGCTCAAAGAAGTTCGAGGGTGGGCTGTCAGCGAATGGACAGTGAGGCGAACACTCAAAGAAGGAAATTTGACCCCAAAAAGGCCAGCCACGGGACCCAAAATGTCTCCAGCCCACCGACAAGCCCGGCTTTAATTTGCTCGCGATAACTTAGATTGGAATATGGAGCAATGAAGCAGAGTCCTATTCTTGGACGATACCAGGATATGCAGGCGCATGATAGCGACAGGCAACAGAGCGTCTATAGGAAACCGGGGACCGATTCGCAAATTAGACGAAAAATTACCATTCCCGTTATCTCCGAAACTACTAAGCCTAATATTTTGTCAAAAAAGGGAGATAATAGATCTTCACCTATAGATTACAGGAAAACCTATAAGAAGTCTATAGGTTAAAATAAACATGTTAAAAAAAATTCGTTCGGAACCCTTTGCACGCAAGTCCGACTCGCTGTTGGCCGGTTTTTTTTATTTGGAAGTCGGTTGTATTTTTTTGTAACAAGTTTTTTTTTCACTTATTAGTGGTACCCCACACCTAACAACACCACAGGAAAGTCGCAGAAAGCAGAATACGCAAGTTCGTTTACTTGGATGACAAACCAAATGCGTCATCTAAGTTAACGAATTCCAGCTATTTTAATATAAAAGCCAAATTACTACACCGTTTTTGACGAAATTTAAATGGGACGAATCGAGAAGTTCATCCTTGCTTATAAAACAAGAATTTTTCAAATCAGTTCATAAATGACGGAGTTATAAGGTAATAAACATAAAAAAATACAACCGTATTGAACCGAACCTCCTCCTTCTTTTTTTGTAAGCCGGATAAAAAAAAAAACCGGGTATCTTGTCTACGCTTAGCCGAAACTTGTAAACTTGCCTTTGAGTAGAAAATT
The DNA here is from genome assembly GCA_947578705.1 of Lacanobia wlatinum. Classification (NCBI taxonomy): domain Eukaryota; kingdom Metazoa; phylum Arthropoda; class Insecta; order Lepidoptera; family Noctuidae; genus Lacanobia; species Lacanobia wlatinum. Next base: position 13,048,892 of record OX388028.1, on the reverse strand, counting down.
AAATTAATTTTACATATTTTTGAAATCATTTAAAAGCTAACAAAATTAAATTTCAAATCCTATATACCACAATCCATAGTCCATCATCATCTGCCTAACCTTTTCCCAACCATACAGGGGTCGGCTTCCAGTCAAACCGGATTCAGCAGATAGCAGTTCTGTTACGTGGAGCGACTGCCTACCAGACCTCCACAACCCGTTACCTGGGTAACACGGTAAGTACTTCTTGGCAAGAATGGAGTCAGATTTTCTGGCTTCTGACGATCCATAAAGACTTTGAGACAAGGCCGCCACACATTCCCAACCACTGCAACTCAACAAAACAGTGGCGACCACCGGAAAAACGCCGAGCCATGGAAGCCCGACGAGTCCCGGAGAAACGATTGAACTGTCTTGGATCCTGCAACGAATTTAATCAGAAAAGTACAGCGGTTCCAAGGTACGGAGGAGTCTCGGCATGTGAAAATGGTCAACCGACCTTGGCAAGCGTTGCTTAACTTTGAAGACCGATCAGTGCGCTGTTTTAGCTTAGCCACGAGCTCCATCTATAATCCGTAGTTCATTCATTGCGTAGAAATTGTAAAAAATGTTTTGAGCAGCGCGCGATGAAGTGATTCCAGTTTATTGGTCGGGAGTGTATTAATAAAACTCTTTTCTAAAAATATTAAATATTAAAAAGTTCGAGACATCTTCCAACCTATAACAGATCACACAGCTTCAAAACTTTTCGATTGAACAGACGCATCGATATTTACAATACGAGATTTGATGGGCATCTAATCGTATATCGTTTGACGACACATTGAGATGATCTGGACCCCAAGGTAAGGGCTGCGGAGTTGAGTGGACGATAATAGAGAAACGTCTTTACGAGTTCGACACCCGCTTGACACATCAACACCACACAGACATTTTGCGCTCGGCAGCGATGGAGCTGTGGTAGAGTGTGACAGTGAAGCCGGTGGTGTGACAAATCCGAACAATAATATATTTATAAATCATTCGTATTTGAATGGGTGCTTATTTAACTAATCAATATTGAGAATAATCTGCAATGGCAACTTCAAATAAAGCTAATATTACTGAGTCGTGTTGTGTCGTGGCGCAGGCGGGACACACCAATCTATTAATCCTACGTCATATCACACTAAGTTTTGTAACCAATCAACTGCTTCAGAAGGCATCTCTACACTATAAATTAGAACACAGTACCTAATGTAACCTCGTCTTGAGCGTTTTTGAAAAACTGAAGTCTATATGAATATTGAAATAATCAAGTTAATCAAGTCGTGATTGCAGTGCAAAAAAGTTGAGAAACGGCTGCCAATTATACAAAATATCCCAGGGGTATTGAACAGCTCTGATGTTATGTCGAGACAGCCGCCACTTTCTGCAATGTCATCGGTGCATATAAAAAGTTATGACCGCTGGCAATATTTCCGAGAGCGGCCGGCGCGCTCCGAGCTCGTAGGAAACGATATGCAGTAAACGGTCGGGCGTGCGGTCCCGCGGGCCCACTGCGCGACTGCGCCCCCGCTGACCCGCCCGATTTTATGCCAATTTTCATAAAAATAAATCTGACTCGCGTTGATTGAACCAGTCGCCGGGCCGCGTTTCGTGATCGACTTTCTATTTTATTGTTATTAGCTGAGTCGCGCAAGGGTACGAATTATTGTTTTGCCATTTGTCCCCAAAAATACAAAAGGCTATCCTCACACGAAGGTATAACTTGTATGACAATCAATTTATTCGAAACTGCCCTTCGTTTTCTTGTGTTCTTCGTTCGCGCAGATTTTATCAGAACAAGATTGTGTATGGCAAATAGGTGATTCTGCAATTCTAATTATAAGAATGCGGCTGAACAACAAAAAGCTTATGTTCCGAAGTGTTCATTACATACAGAAACAATGCTGGGACTATTGAAAAACTGTTGCACTATAAAGGACGAGACGTGAATGGATCATTGGTCGAGTGAGTTAATAACCGGCAGCCGCAGCGCGCTGCAGCGCTCGGCCGCTATCGCTGTTAACATCAGATGGTACAAGTGTTATGGCATCGTACGCTGCCTTATACGATTGAAGGCATTCCCGGAGAGATATTCCGATGCTATCGGCGGCCACACACGGCAGCTCAACAACCAGCGAGCATAACTAGCTGACGCCAGACGCCAATTTGCGACACTTTTACGCTCATAACAGCTTCTGATACCATTTATGTTACACTATTGCCATTTTAAGACGTGTTTTACTTCAATCCACCTTCATTTCCACGGTAATAAACGCCACACCACATAAAATCCCTTTTATGTATCTAGCATTAATTTAAAAAAATAATTACAACATATGTACAGATAAAAGGGAATACAGAATGATACGTCTGAACAAAAGTGCAGGGTGTAGTCAAAGAAGCATGGCGGGCGATCGTGATTTATCGTCGGCCGCTTTTGAATATTAAATAATCTTTAATGGGAGCGCATGATCGGCCCATTAGCCGACGTCGCTCCTTTCACGTTTAATAAAGAGTCATTTATAAGCCAGCGACGCTTTTCCCTTATCTGGCCGAAGTATGTCGCGCGACTGAGAGGTGCCGCCCTATCAGGATTAATTCATAATTTTATCCGTGTATGTTGATGTATTCAATGTTTTTGGAATCGGAATGTACACAATTAAATACGTCAATCTTAATTACCATACAAACACAATTATCAGGCTAATGTCTCCGGGCTCTATTATAATGGTGGCTGCTTTGGGTGCTACTATCCCTTTAAGTTAACCTCACAAGTGTAGGTTCGATTCCCACGATGGGTAAGTATCACCTCATTGAATCATTAGGAAATTACCCCGTTTCCTCGCGCCGACAACGACTGATCACGTCTAATGTCGTTCCTTTGAATTGAACCTCGGACACAAAATAGTTTCACAAGTATTATTAACCATGAGAACAAGATTGCGTGGCTACATTGTACAGATGTTAATTAAATAGTGCTCATTTACAGTATTTCATAGTTAGGATGTAAACTATATCAGGAAAATTATTTTCCATTGAAAATTTCGATCTTAACCATGTGGTTCTAGCACATCGGCAAATAGTTAAGATACATATTGTGTGCTGATTCTTGATATTAGATACCTAAACCTTATTTTCCATAGCCAGAATTGTACACCGAATAACCAAAACACATTATGTTAATCACAATACGCAAAGTTAAACATAGGTACTCGCAATTCTTCAAACGCCAATTAAAAGCGCACCCATGACGAAAGAAGCTCATTTTGACCATTACCCGTCCCAATACGCTTTGCAAAAACAAATGAGTTATAACTAACACTCTCCATACAGAGCCACTGAATGCGTGTAATTATGAAGATTAATCTGCTGGCTGCTCGAAGGTTAACATAACTTGAGGGCGCACATCGGCGGTTACGACTTCCTAATGACACTTCGATCTCGGCCGCCGCTCATTATCGCGAAACATTCGATCGGCTCGGCCGAGTTATTCCTCTTAATATCGCGCCGACGGTGGCTGAGCGGTCAGGATATTGTCACGTATGCGCAGCGCACTGCCGTAATTATATCGGCGCAATTAAAGACCAACTAATATATTATAATCGTTCTGTTAGCATCAGCGCTTTTTGCCAGAGCACCGGGAGCCGACAGTACCGCCGTTCACACACTCATCCCCGTAACACCCTATTACGATTGAAACTGATTGATCAGGAATGCTCTAGGAATAGCTGACTCATTCGGTGTGTTTAGCAGCGTATGCTGCGGTAAACTAGAATGAAGAATTCGGACAAAGCATTCTTTGATGAGCTTGGCTTTAACTGTATTATTGGAACCAAAAACATGAACTTGTTATTTTCATCAATTGCGCATTGTACCTAAGTATAGCAGTTCTGTTACGTATTATGGAATACAAAGCCATGTAAAAGGAAACCTCCGCAGCGCTTACATAAGAGCAATAAATTACATGGTGGAGTCGTAGTGATGTACATTAGGCAGTCTCGTCAATGTGACTGCCTAATAAACGGGTAGGCTGCGGGGCAGTTTGATTTCCTCGCGAATCATGAGAAAATTATTCCGCAGACGAGCCAGCCGCTTTGAGAACATCCGACGGATAAGAATAATTACTTACATTGATTGAACCCTTATAATCTGAGTTTATTTAATAGTCGACAGATGTTAATCGGTGCGCCGACTATAATTAAGCTTCGATTCCTGACGAGAAAAACGCTGAAGCGTACGTCTATCAAATACGGCACAGATTTATACGTTTATGCTCCTACTACACCTAATAATATAGATGAAATACACCTACTTGTCTTTTATTCACGCTATTTGCCTGTTAAGGTAATTATTATGCACACATGCACAATAGAGTAGGAGCTATCTTGAGTGTAAAGTAATAATATTGGTACATGTCAGATCCCCAGGTCATAGATAAGCTACCTATAATGTAATGGTGATGAATTTATAAATATTTTTCCTAGCTGGATCTACGTGGTAGGTAAATGCATATAGTCGACTAATTGTCATCATCTATACGTACAGGTATTTGGTAAGAATATCGGAGTTCGCAAAATCCGAAAACCAGAAGTCAGTACAAAACTAAAATTGAACCTATTTACATACATATTACCTACAGTGATACCTACACAAGTCGCAGTAACAGCAAAAAGCGCCGATAAAAGTGAATAACTATTAAAATTTACACGGTCGGTTCACAAGGTCATAAATATCACTAAAATGTTTCACAATGCATCGAGAAATGGGAAGTTGTATTCGTAACAAAACGGCATAAACTGGCATAGCTGTTTTAATTAGAGTTCATAGTAACGTGTCGGGTGTGGGGTTTATTTTACCATTTTTCCATTGTATGTAAAGCAGCTTGGGAGTTCATCCATCACTTCATATTCGCGGCTTGCTGACGGCGCGGGATTGCGCCCGCGAGCCGCGCCGCGCCGCCCTACTGACCATACACACGCTAATTGGATCAACATTGAAAGAATACCTCGGTTTAATTATCGTACGAATCCGAATTAGGAACTGAATTTTGTTCTTCGTCATCTCCGAAGTCGGTATTCGTGTTGCTTTTCATGCAGAAATGTCATCAACCTAAAGGTAACGGACCTGTTTACAATGTCATTATTTATGCTTAACAATTCAAATCTCAATGCTCATGGAAATAACTTCGCATGCTAATGAATTAACCATCAAAATAAGGATAGCTTACTTCATCGTTTTTCCTAAACATTTTCGGGAAAATCATAGTAAAAATTTAATATCACAATCAGAAATTGTAATGTTCAAGACATCTTCTGAAACTTTGTTAAAACTGTCTTTAACATCTAAGGCTATCTGCCATGTTGGTAACTTGGTATCTACACGATCGATTCATTCATCTATTGTTCCTGTAAAGCTGTAAATCATTATCGTCGGATCTAATGCTTCGTTCGAGACCTAAAGATAACGAGCAACAATAGCAATAGGACACATGTCGAAGCAGGCCACAGTATCCTGTCCCCTGCAGCATATCCATGTATTTAAATATCAAAGTCATAAATGCCATACGCGTGCTTGTTAACGCGCTCATGTAAATTCTAATCCTTGTTGCATTTAGAACGGGGCGGCCTAGTAATTATGTGCTTTCATTTGTCTGTTTCTCGGAACAAACGAGCGCGCCCCGGCGTGTAAGCCCGCTCCATGTAAAGCAGTTAGCAGTACTCTAATCTCGCACTGCCATTAATTTAAAGAATACGTCTGCGTAACCGACTTTACCAACAACGTCGAAACACAATTCTCCTTCACATTTTCTTATTTGCATATTAAAATAATTTCGAGTAAACGCAATACGTAAGTCGGCTTCCACCCGCATTGGGCGCTTTCAGAAACGCCATGCGTGGTCATTTGCTGCCATAGGAAAATAAACCTTGTTCTAGTTACCTTTAATATGATATCTGTTGGAGATAATTCAATAATTACGCTTGTCTTGTATTGAAGGCGTGGAGAACGATGACAGATAAAGGCGGGTTGTGCGCCCAAATAGATAAACTAGTGTGGAAATTAATGTCTACATTTACTGGTGCATGAAGTTTGTAGTTAATTATAGGTTTATAGTTATTCGCTTTTTTAAATGCGTATAACCACCACAAAAGCTAACCATTATCGTTTTAAAAGGAAGTGTATAAATTATCCATAGTTAGTGGCTTATCAGTGGACAGACAAATATTTATCAACTAAAGTAGTATTCTCTCTGAAGCGTGAAATTGTAATGTACAGGTGAGCTTTGAGTGCTATTATGACACCCGCGTTTTATTAGCGTTACTTTGTTTGGTTTAGTCATTAATTTGTTGATATGAAACTCGTGGGTGGATAATAAATGCAAAGTATTTAACATTTTCATTTCCTTATGGCTTAATTTCATGACCTTAGCCTCTCAACATGAGACAATATGTCAGTGGTAGCGTGGTGAAGGCGTCAGTGGTAGCGTGGTGAAGGCGTCAGTGGTAGCGTGGTGAAGGCGTCAGTGGTAGCGTGGTGAAGGCGTCAGTGGTAGCGTGGTGAAGGCGTCAGTGGTAGCGTGGTGAAGGCGTCAGTGGTAGCGTGGTGAAGGCGTCAGTGATAGCGTGGTGAAGGCGTCAGTGGTAGCGTGGTGAAGGCGTCAGTGGTAGCGTGGTCAAAACGTCAAAAATGTAGAGATTGACACGCTGTCGAAATGTCAAGTGTCTCCCTTGTATGTTGGCATTTCGACAGTCGCATTCGCTGATAAAGGCACTTTGATACAAAAGGAGTGAGACTATGGCATCGTCATCATCGTAGAGCCACGCAATGAGGGCTAACAATTTTGTACTCACCAGTTGGTGCCACTGTCGAGTAAGGTCCTTAATCGTAACATTAAAGTAGTTATTACGGGCATTTGATCAAAGTTAAAAGGAAAATAATTTATGTTGCTGTAAGCGTGCTATTAATAACAACATAGATATTGTCGCAGTGTTACGTGGACTCATCATAATGGAAAAAAAGAGGAATGTATACTTACATATTTCCGACAAAAAAAGTTCAATGTAGTGGTCGGTACAATCGAAACTTAATCTGCCATGGTCAGGCTGTTTTATTAAAATATTCACAAAAATCAAAACAAATAAGTTAAAATCTCGCGTCAAAGCCAACCACTAGTGAAATTTGATATTTCGAAGACCTTACGCTACACTAGCGCCTCCAGCAGCGAATTCAAACGCGATAGCCCTCATTATGAATTTTTCACGTTTCATACACAAAGTATTTTCAGCCAATTCTCCAAAAAGACTGACTTTGAACCTAAGTAAGCATCCTGTAGTATTTACTAGGCATGCCAACGTTTCGTGAGAAATTAATCTTCGCTTCAACTTATTAGCTAAACCTAAATAGTATCATAAAGATACAAATCCTGAACATATGTTAAGAAAACTATGCGTGAAAGCGTTCCGAGGGTTCCCATCGAGCCATCGTGCTCACTCACCATGCCCGGCTCGTTTGATAAACATATTAATATTATCAAGGCACTCGCCGACTCGTCCGATATACCATCTAAAAACAACACTGTTATGAATTACTAATTTTACGATGCCCATTATGTAATGTAATTATGCGTTATAATTTTATGATACGTTCATTTAACAACTTAACACATTTCACTTAGCACCTTTTAAACGCTACAGTAATCGTAAGTCAATTTATGCATGTTTCTTAGTATTTTACATGTGTAAGTACTTATGTTTCTTACTCATTGTTTAATACATTCTTAACATGAATGAATGAAAGCATTTTTAATTAATTTTTAATTTTTGTCCAGTTTAATATTCAGGAATGTATTAAACATTGTATGATAACGAAATGTCAGAGTTCAAGATTAAAATAACATTTGGTTACATCACAATATGTCATACCTATGTTATGGGTAACGGAGGGCTGACCGGTCGGCGGCCGCGGCGTACGCAACCCTAACATACTTTAACACTTCACCAATTTTTAACGTTTGTAGAGTCAATTAATTACAGTGTAACAGAGGGCTACTATCGAGCTACTAATAAATGCAGTCGATATCGGCGTTAAATTTGTTGCGTCGACTCGCTGCCGATGAATTGTATTCAGTTATTATCTATGGTGCTGGTAATTTTTTTCACACATTCCAGGGAGGCGACGTGCCGTGGCAGGGTGGGGGCGGGGGTGTGGGGGGTGCTGGGCTGGCACCCGCCGGGAGGCGCTCGCGCGTGAAATTATTATCATATAATACCCGCTTTGAACACAGCGCGATTATTCAAATGCTCATCGCAATACTCGAGCCTCGCGCCTGGAGCCGCGACTGAGAGCGTCGCTACGTTCTCTCGCAGCCGGCTTTCGCGCACACATTCTTGGATTCCTATTCCACGCCGTCTTTTGCTAAAACTTGTCAAATATATTCATGTATAATGCACGAGAATTGTCATGTGAGCGATAAGCAAATGACAGAAAATGTTATGTAAATTCAAAGTATCCATAATCCTTAGTAAACACCTTCATAATGTGAGCCCGCGGGAGATACCGCCGCGCGCCTGGATCGTGACTTATTCCCACTGATAAAATAATGCTTTGTCTACACTAACTATTATGGCTTTTTATAAATGAAATTTGTTGCCATGGTACAAATGCAAAAGATCCTTTAGTCTTTTATATGTACAATACAAACACAGCATAGCATTTTGATCGAAATATCTATTACAATGTCCGACTGGGCACAATTAAACGAATAATTAACGGTTTGCAGACGTCTACGAATATTTTTATAAGGTTGTTATTAGTAACGAAAGGTCACAGCTAAATCTGATAAAAGCTATTTTATAAGCATTTGTTCTACGTATACGAGCGACGCAATTCCATCAATCTGTCCAAATGTGAGCTAGACAAGTGTGTTTTCCACTGTGCACGACTAACTACAACTCACTTTGTCTCAAGTTTACTTACTTAGTTCATGTGACATGTCTAATCACACTTAACTCTTGGAAATCAAACTTCACTTGTCCAACTTATGAGTTAAGTGATTTATGATCGAAGCATTGAATTAACACCAAGTCAATGTCGTCATGGAAAACATGAACTGAAAGGATTTCCTTGACTAACACTGAAAGGTATCGTAACTCGTTCACTGACTCGATTATAAAGTGGAAATTTAATTATAAAATAGTACGAAACTTAAATAAACTTGTGAGTTTACCCTCCAGCCGTCTTGACGCAAACTTGGCAAGTGGAAAAGGGCCCGAGACGTAAAGTAAGCGTTATCTACGAGTATATTTTGCTTTGGACTCTTTATGAGTTTCAAACGAGATCCGTCACGCGACGTTAACTCGGAATAGATGTGATAAAGTGGCCGCTAATCTGTCCTATTGGGGCCGCACTTAGTACACTTTATTAATCACAAAGCTTACAAATTACACTATACTTCCTGCGGCGTGACACCTCGCCGAAGCGTATGTTAATTTTATTGTCGACTCTATTGGACGATTTGGACACCGTGACAACTTTTGTTGGGGTGGAAAGTGCTTGAATAAAGTAAATATAAATCGCCCTTTTTATTTTTAACTTTCAGACGTACAAAACTTTGTTTAATTCACTATTTGTCATGCATGATGTGTATAAATAAACGCTAGAAGATTTCTAAAATAGTAGACGGTGCTCTCGCAGTTCTCTTCAGAATTTAGAATCTTCAGTGCTGTTTGCAAACCCAACAGAAGTGCATTAACTATGCATTAGACATTCGATCTCGATGTTCGGTACAAATATATTCACAATACCAATTTGTCATCGTGTCTGTATGTACAGTAGCAGTAGATAACAACCAGCGGGTACTTAAAAATATGTAGGTAAGTACCTTGCTGGAATAGTTTTGACATGAAATAAGGTCACCTTGGACCGACCTTCTGTAACATAAATTGCCATCGCATAGGTATTTATTATTCTTATCGAGACGCATTTTGTTCAAAGTGTTTATGCACAATTTTATACTTTAATCGCAAAATTTACACTTTAAACGTGGGGTTCTCGACATGACGCCTTATGCAAAGCAGGTGCTACCTGATACGTGAGTTCACGAGCAGGTTACAAACGGTGTAAGGCTCGCGGGTAGGCTCACGAAAATTTGTTTACTGCTCAAAGTACACAAGGAACAAATTCGTTTCCATAACCTTTCGGCCGCTCCATCTGTTCGGAATATTCAAAGCACTAAAAATGTAATACAATAATGGTAATTCTATTTTATGCGCTTGTAAGTCACATTTTCGTGAAGTTTTCCGCGCACTTACAGCGGTTTACAGCCGATGGCCGCTTATCGGGTGTCGATCGCGTATCGCCATCATAAAACGCTCATATCGGTACGAGTATCCTGAATGCTAAAAAATAAAATCGTAATAAAGGCCGAGTCGGCGTAACCGCGTACGTAGGTAGTACGAGTACTTATTAGTATTTGGAGATAAAATGAAGTTGGCCCGCTTTGGGCAATTTATTGGGGTAAGTTATGGGCGGCGCGCGGGCTCGAGCGGCTAATTTATTCGCCGTGCACATAAATTACTTGATTATGAATTCAAGTTAGCTCCACTGAATTGTTTGTCTGTTGTTGTAAGCAGCGCTTTTGTGTAACAAACAAGGATATTAGAATTTACCAGATTCTTGTCTTATAGTACCGCGCATAAATTACGGTTTGTATGTAGACGCGAGCAGGAGAAATGCTAAGAAGTTTTAAAAGCAACAAGAATCTCCGTTTCGTCGCTTCTTCTTTCAGACGAAACGAAAGCTTAATGGTAACATTGTCATTAAATCTAATGTTTGGTAAAAAAAGAAATAAATGAGGAGTGAAAGTAGAGAGAATCTAATAAAAAGCAATAGTAGGGATTATGTAGAACACCAATGGTAATGTCGAGTTGTTTTCCAGGCGGTACTAACGCGCCGCAAGTCGCTGCAGCGCGGAATAATCGCGGATACCCATAAAAGATGTAATTTCAGATAAGCTGAAACAGACGAGCCCCGCCCCCCGCGCTCGCCTGCCCCCGCCCCCTCCCCCCTCCCTAGCTGCCTACTTTCTAATGACTAATTATTATGCTGTGCGTTCCGAGCTTTAACGTCAGCGAGTGAAGCCTACCTGCTGTACTTGGCTACGTTTTGCGCCGTAACTATGTTTATCTATACGAGTACAGAAGTAGGTACCGTTAGTTGACGCTTTTCTTTTACTTTTGTCAAGTTTTCCCGGGGTCTTTAATATGCGAACATGAAAGTTCGATTATCATGTTATTGTTAATAACATTATGCCATTCCAATATTAATCGTTTCCTGTTAATAAACAAGAATTCCTTCCGCTAAAACAACGCTAATGTGGTTTTAATTGAAAATTATTATGCTCGGCGCCTCGGCTTCGCATAAGAGGCATCTATCGAATGGTAAGTTCCGATCACCGATATGGGCATGAATAATTTGCAATTGATAATGAAGTTTAGCTGCTTATGACAGTAGCGTAGTGTGTGGACCGGCGCCGGCGCCTGGGCGATGACGCCGATAGGGCGACGGCGGCGACTGCGCCGATGTGTGATACCGGCATTAGCATAACGCTCGCACACTGCTCCTCTGCTCTATCTGTGATTACAAGCGCTAATGTATTATTGGGTCCTCGCTAATAATTTGTTAGATACGTGAACATCATGGTAATATGCTTTTGTGGGGAAAACTGAGATATAATGAGGTAACTAATAAATATTTGTTACGATTCTCAATAAAGAGATATACCTACCCATCGTGTGACTATTCAGGACACCAAAACACGAGTTTAACCTTCATTTTATGAATAAGTGAGAGTTATGCGAAAATCTTTTGAGAAAACTGCTGAGGAAAATATGAAAATGCGTTTACGTAGTAGGACGTCAGCAGTAAATGAAAAAAACTGGAATTTTCCATAAATCTCTCTAAATACTTGGTACACCAAATAGTTATAATGTATGAATGGATGGATTAACTAATGTTCTGAGAATTTCGTGTGTACCGAAAATTTAGTGGCGTGTTGATATATTGATACCTCTAACATCTTTTGTCTATTAATCTTCTAAATCACCTACTACTACACTTTTAAAAGAGAATCTAATAAAACAAGGCTACTAAACGGCTTTATTATTCATACTAATGTTAATATTATTCCGTCTTACTTACTTTCCGTATTTCCTTTTCAATTGGAGGGAAGAAATTGTCTATGACGTGAACACATGGCGGTGTGCGTGGCCCAAGATGGCGGCTAGCAAGTAAATCGTCCGAATTATACAAATAGCGTTTGCCTAACTGCACCAGCGTATTGGCATATGTTCGTGACTAGTTTACGAGTGCTACGACATTGCATATTAATTGGTGTCGCTATCGAGCGCGCATCGCTGCGACCTAGCTGCCTCCGCTATCTGTGCGGAGTTGCGGACGTGTGCCATACGTTGTTAGATACGTGCTGTACCCAAACATATGCGGCTGATACACGCTGAACTGATTTGTTAGTCATTTTTACCTGTCCCACGAAATTGACACTTGAATAGCGAAAGAGTTTCATGAAATAACCAGTTTTAGACAACATTAAGTATTCATGCAACAGTTCACGTTCAAATTATAATTAGGTTCTTCATTAAATCAATTTAATTGCCATACACAACAAAGTTATTTTATTGCCTGTCTTACAAAACTTGAAAGTTTCCACTTTTCTCTCACTGAAAGGTCGGGAAATGTCAGCAATATAAGTATGCAAACGTCTCTCAAACTAGCAACTGCATAATTAATAGTTCGCGATACAGTCGAACAGGTACATCATTAAATGCTCGATTTATCTTATTTCAATTATAATTAAATGACTTCTTCATACTTATTTATGTCTCATCACATCAGCATAATTTATTTTATTATTTGCTTGCTGGTTTATTTCTGTCCAGTACCTCATTTCTTTTAATTATGCTTTCTTATTGCTTACGTCATTCTAGGTCGCTTGGTTACGAAAGTAAATGCGTATTAGTTTAATTTGATAAACAATTGAAACTTATATTAAAATTGTGTTTTTGCAAATTTTTCCATTATAGTAAAAGAGGTCAGAGGTCGAGTGCGTCACAGCTGTTTATAAAAGAAAATATTTGTGTACTGTCTTTGAAAACAATACTATAATTATTTGCAGCTTATCGTTGAATAGTAACTAAAGTTGTCAGTCGAATGGTCAGCGCACGTTAGTCCGATGCATAGCTGGCTCCGTGATAGAGCGAACGCAGTCTAATATGCAAATGTATTTAAATGCTGAGCCCTCTTCATTACGCCGGTATCGATCTTAGATATACAATTTGTAACTCGATAGGTGCATAAGTCTAACGAATCTCCAGCTAATACCCCTTGTTGAATACGCTCGGTATTTGCGTAGCTAGAATTTGGTGAGAGGTGGATTAATTCAACGCTATGTTTTAACATGTTTTGTTATGTTGATCCATCAGTCAGTCAGCCTTTTATATAGGTATAGTGATAATATGATTAGTTATTTAATAGAACAATCATCATAAATAATTATTTGACTCAATGCTGTTAGGAATGACTGATTAAACAAACAGTTATTGGCAGACTCAGGCATTGCATTAATTAATCAAGACCATTGGCATATATATTGGAAATGGTTCTACATAGTACCGTACAGTTAAGCTTATGAAAGCAACCACATTTTAACGTTATTCCTTAATGGCAAATTATTCTTTAGTGAGACTGATACACGGAGTTGCACAAAATTCGGTCTGGGGAACTCAAAGCTACTTTAAGGAAAACCCGACCACAGCAATGCAGAAACCTGATTATAATTCATAGAATTTAGTTCACACAACTTCTAATCATGTCACATTAGCAGGTTCTTCACGTCCATGCTAATTATACTAATTAACCCGCAACTAAAATCTATACACAGCGAATTAAAAGAGAAATTCCAACACAATTAGACATTGCTTTATACTGGCAACATTAGTATTCTAACATGTAGTAGCGGCCCAATCAGATTAATCTTAAATATTTATTGCACATAGTGTATTGCCAGGTTTGTTAAATTAGTATTACGATGGTATACCGATGGTGGTGGACATGGTAAGCGTTGCTGAGACGTGGGTGGGCTGTCAGCCACTGATTAAGACTTGATGAATATTAATCTGCGCCTGCGCAGCGGTGGTTGGCGATGTTCTATGTGAACTGCAGAACTGTCACCTTCGGTTATGCTGATTATGAGGAAAGTTCAGTTGTGGTGTGGGAATGTGAGGACTCTGGTAGGTTAGAAGTTGGTGCGTGAGTCATACGTACCTAACATTATTTATTTCCCAACATACAATTATCTTTACAGGTTTATCACCTAATGCGATAATGTAGACAACTGTCATTACAAACTACAGCGTAACAGTTACGAATTAATACACTTCTCATCAGAAAAATCGAAACACTTCCGGTTTTATGGTTTCTGTCCTAAATTAACACAAAAGAGTTTACATTCCATGAAAAAAATCACATGATTGTATAGCTGGCAGTTTGGCCATTACAGTAAATATATAATAATAAGCGAAAATTCAAAATTCAAAATTAGGATTTCATTTGTTTATCCTATAAATTAAATGATTCACTGTTTTGTGACAAATGTGTCTTTAAGTTGGAGTACATTTCACCTTTGAAAACTAAAAATTGGTGCTTATCTTAAAACTTTTTGTTCTTTATTTGTTTACTGTGACTTTGGAACGTCTGAAAAAGATTTTTTCTAAAACATGGATACTTCGCATGCAGAAGCCGTGCAAGTGGTGGCATTGCTGGATTCTGGACTTAGTCAGCGTGTAGTGGCTGAAAGATTGCATCTAAGCCTGTCGTCCGTTCATAGAGTCTACAAACGCTATCGGGAGACTGGTTTGTTCACGCGTCGTTCAGAATCTGGCAGAAATCGGGTCACTTGTGAGCGAGATGATCGATTTATTGTAACAACTTCTTTACGAAATCGACGCCTTAATGCTTTTCAACTGCAGCAGCAGCTTCATGTTGTACGCAGGGTGGCTGTAAGTGACTCTACAATTAGAAGAAGGTTGAAGGAACGTGGACTGGTACTGCACAAGCCAACAAATGGGCCGAAATTAACTGCAAACCATCGAAGAGCGCGCCTTAACTTTGCACGTGAGCACCTAAATTGGTTATACCTCCAGTGGAACAAAGTCCTCTTTTCTGATGAGTGTAAAATTATGCTGTATGGTAACGACGGAAGGAACAAGGTCTACAGAAGAGATGGAGAACGCTTTGCAAAATGCTGCATTGAAGAAAAGGTCAGCTATGGTGGCGGTTCGTGGACGGTTTGGGGAGGAATCAGCGCCGACGGTAAGACAGAGCTTGTTTTTGTGTCTGGGCCACGTCTGCCTGCACTAAACAGTCATCGGTACATCGAACAGTGTCTTGAGCCTCACGTGATGCCCTATGCACATTTTATTGGCAATGGTTTCATATTCATGCACGACAATGCTAGGGCTCACACCGCGAGCGTCGTACGAGATTATGTTACCGAAGTCGGTATCTCCATTATGGAATGGCCAGCAAGAAGTTCGGACATGAATCCGATTGAACATATATGGGATGAATTAAAGAGACGAATTCGTGCAAGAGATCCTGCCCCAGAAACACTTAGTCTGCTGCAAAATGCAATCCAAGAGGAATGGAATGGAATGCCACAACATTTGATCGTGACTCTCATCCGATCGATGAAGAACCGTATGGAAGCAGTAATAAGAGCTCGGGGAGGGAATACAAGTTATTAAAGTCTGTCCGTCTGTCACAACCAGTTTTCTCCGGATCCACTGGACCGAATCTGTTGAAATTTGGTACACATATGGACTTCTATGACCCAAAAACGGACGCGTTACGTAAATCATCAAATTTTTAGTACGGGTACTTTTGGGGGTCAAACTAGAAAATTTAAAAAAAAAAGTTTTTTCAACAATATCGTGTGACATAATTATCAAATGAAAGGGCTTACTGTGAGGGTTTTAATTATATATTTTTTTCATAATTTTAAAATAAATGGTGTAGAAATTAGATGAAAAATGACCATTCCCCCCCCCCCTTATCTGCGAAACTACTGAGCCTAAAATTTTGAAAAAAAATGGAAAAAATAGATCTTTACCTAAAGATTACAGGAAAACCTATTAGAAGTCTGTAGTGTTAAAATAACGTGTTAAAAAATTAAATTCGTTCGGAACCCTTTGCACGCGAGTCCGACTCGCACTTGGCCAGTTTTTTTCATTAACGTGTGATTTTTTATCAATTTTCCTCATACTCCATACAGGGTAAAAATGACTTGTTAAACAAAATAAGAAACCTATGAAAATTTAATTTGAATTTAGAACATTAACATTAGGATTTGAAAACCTCATATTATTCACTATTAAACGACATTTGACATATATTCCTAAATATACACATTTTTCTGATAATCCTAATAAAACATAAACTTGCAAGAAGTTTCGAATTTTCTGATGAGAAGTGTAGTTTTACAACAAATAACTAATAGTTTTAACATGATTATGTATGAAAAGTTTTTCACGGGAAACGTTATTGAGAACTATCCAAAGTTACTAGATAACATCAAATTACTAATGATCTGAGAACACTTACCTTAATTTTAGCAAATTAAAGTGTGGGTAATGCCTATTATTTTACAACGAATAGTGCACCGAAATTTCCAACCTTTGAAATCGCAACTGGGAGCTAACCGTTATTTAATTTGAAAGCATCTGTAACAGTCGAAGTCGTAGCAATTATTTTGTTAGTTCAAAAACATTTTGACAACATGCATTAAATTAAAATATAAAAAGTCGTAAAACTTTTGAAATGGTCCTAAAAAGAAAACTATTTGATGTTACATAATTAACACGGTTGGTTAACATTCAGTAGATCAAAGGGAGAATTAGAATGTTCGTGAACGTTTCGAATATTAACGGCCGAAAAAGGAATTGCATCATCTAGCGATAATAGATCATGTACTAATAGAAGACTTCCCCTTCCGCATCGGGAATCGATTAGTTACTAGCTAATCCTGAACCTACAGCGACGTTAAAAAGAACAAGAGGCAGCCTGCCTCCACCTGTCGAATCTGATAAAAGTGTTTTATTTAAATTTCTTTGGTTGGCGATTCAAAAACGAGCACAAAGTTGTATTTGTGTCTTATTAAATGAAATTTATAGTTTGGATATAGTTGCTGATTGACCTCGGTCACTGGAAGGATAACAGGTTCGCATGAATGCTAAAAATGAGCTTTTCTACATAATATTTACACATGTACATAAATAAAGCAGCCCAGCTTCCCACATGTGCTGAGACGACATTGTTTATTTAAAAACATTGTCAACTTTGATTCGACAAAATAAAGACAGTAAAATAAAGAGTTGTTCGGTGTAATACTTTCGTAATTGTACACCGTATAAAATGCGATGACGTGTTTTAAGATCAGAGGTGCGAAAAAGGTGTTTACTTAAGTAAATAGGGCATTAAGAAGACGCCAACAAGTTCCCAAGCCCATGATATCACTATAAATAGCATGCAACAATGCACTATAAATAAAATACTACTTAATTTTATGTCCAAAGGCCGAATGTTGTGCAAGGTGCGCGTACGCACGTGCCCGTCGCCCGCGGCTCGCTACAATATCTGTTCCGAATTCAAATTCGTGTCATACATCTTATGCTTAGGTAACAATAACAACAACAGAAATTATGTAAACTGAACTCTAGAGCCCCCGCTTAAGGATGATTTGAATAATAATGTAAAAGGAAATGGATATTCAAAATAATATCACCTCGGGGTTAACGATTACCGGTGCGCGCATGCGCCACAGATGGCGGGATAAACCGACGTTTGTTTCCGCAGTGATATCTGAATTAATGGCGATACGAAATGCTCGAAAGGTGCTCATTAACATGATTTATGCAAGATAATAAGTTTCTTATGTTCCTATTGTACTGATTAAAGCTTCGAAACAAACCCGGTGGAAGGCTTTACTCAACAAATTAATAAGTTTTTTCGGTTAGTGATATCTTTTTGAACGATAATATTAATTTATTTTACATTCGATGTATTTAAATTAGATAGGTAGTCAAAATATTCCAGCACGACAATTTGTTTTTTTACCATTTTGAAGTTCGTTGAATTTATAGGTTTTGTTATTTTTTTAAGGATATCCTGTGCACCAAAATAATAAAAAACTTGCTGTTTTATTTAATTAGCATACTAACCTAAACAATAGACATGAATGGCAAAACCATTGAAACTTACAGCTCTAAACACTTCATAAATTCAGGAGATCCGGAGGAAGCAGGATAGGTCAGAGAATAGACCGTAGCATGGTGGACGTGATACCCATATTGCACGAGAGCTAATAAAGACAAGGCAACACAAGCTTTTCTTTCTTCTGCATTGACATTTTCTAATTAAACTTTTATATAATAAGGTCCAAAATACCTTACGTCGTTAGAAACCTTGATTAAAGCATATTCAAATTTGATGCAAACACTTTTAGGTGCCAGAGATGAGTTTATGATCAACCACAATCAATTAAATATTAAGACAAACATGACACAAATTTGGGGATGGTTTCTGAATTGAGAATTCAGACTTGTGATCTTGTGAAACCTTGGATAATATAATGCCACAATTTGAGAGAAAATTGAGTGCTGAAGTAGAGTGTAACTTAAAATTCCGGACATTGGACATCATAATCATAAACTACAAATACAAAAAAAAAGAAATCAAAATAAAACCTCAAATACATGACACGAGGCTCTTAGTGGTACTTCTGAATTAACAGAAAGACATCAATAGCGCACAATCGCAAGTTTGCTGTAATGTTGTGCTGATACCGATAAAGCGTTTTCATAAAGTAGGTAAGTGCATAGCTTAAGGCTGGTGGTCGGATAATATTTCGCGGTATTAGGCGGCGGAACATGAATGTGTAGCGAGTCTCCTGCCGCCGCCGTCCATCTCACGCCTCGTCCGCGCACTGAGTACATTCCCGTGTAAGTTTTTACACCTATTATTTTATGTGTCGGCGAGTAAAGTTCGGTACGTGAGTTATAAACTCGCTCGCGCCTCTCTCGCCCCTACTTTATAGGTATTAACGACTTGTCCGAGAGTTTTCTTATAAATAAATTTGAAGGGTAACAAGGCTCGCTTTTGTCGGATTAGTAGAGTGGATCTTGTTTCACTTTGTTGCGGAGCCTCTCTATCTTTTTTAATGGAAAATTTATGAGGAATTTCTATAGGCTTTGTGCGTGAATGTAGACTGCGTTCGTGTTTAAGATTTCCGTAGTTGCGCAGATATTATAATGGTACTTAAACAATAGTTATAAACCGAGTCCTTTCCTGAAAATAAGTCATTTTCCGAGCCAATAAACTCATAAAATTTAAACTCATATTTTTTTCTGGTAATTAAATTGAGTACTTTGAATGTGCAATAATTTTCCTTTTAGTGAAGGAATGGGGTACATTTGAGAAGTGGCGAGCGGAATCAGTGACTCTCGTGACATTAGACCATAAGGCGTAGTGCGCACTATAAAAGCGGGACGTACGAGTATGTTAAGAGCACTACCTGTAAAATATCAGAGCAGTAAAGTAAATGCAGTGCTAGTGAGACAGAGGACGTGCTTCGGACTCTTAGCGACTGTTTAAGACAAGATAGCCTCATATCTCATCGTGACATACTTTTACATTTTCTTTTAGCGAGGGAAATATACTTTTTATGTCCCACTATCTCAAAGCAAGGTGAGATATAGGGATTTAACAAAACCCACAGTTTGACAGTATGAATGTTATACTGTTGTCCTCTAGCAACTATAGACAAGCGCGCGTAGGAAAATTCTCATAAAAGGTCCCATCCCAGATGAAACCGATGGGAGACTCTCTGTCATCAGTTATGTAAAATGCTAAACAAGGCTTTCAAGTACTGAAATATCGGATAGAGGTTACTTTGTTACATTTGTTTGAAGATGGGATTAACTCACTGTTGGGACATTAAATATTATTAAAATTGTGGAAAATGAACCGAACTATGTTCAATTTTCAAAATACTCATAATAAAAGAACTTTAGTAGCTCATTAAAGAACACCAGTAGTTCAGCGTAACGAGAGCAGTGATGGTACGGAGGTTGGTAGAAGCGAGCGGTCATGTTATGTTGGTTATGGTGTGATCAGTGTTGCAACCCACTGTTTTAACAGTAGATTTACTATTTTCACAAGAAATTGGTATTTAAACAGAAAAAGGGATATCACTTTCGCCAATTTCTACTATTTTTGTGAAGCTAGATATAACACACAAACCGATACCAAAATAATTTTCATTTCGAACCAGTCATTCCTGAGACTAGCGCGTTCAACCAAACAAACAAACTCTTCAGCCTTATAATATTAGTATAGATTAAGAGAAAAAATACTTTCTGGTAATGATGATAAAAGATGTATAACTGAAGATGGAATAAACACATTGGCTTGGGGACATTATATTCAATCAAATAAAAATACATTTTTTTGTATTCAGTTTTTGGTTTCTTTTCAACCTTCCCATTTATTCTAACACTAGTGAACGTCACGCGGTTTCACCCGCGTAGTTCTCGTTCCCGTGGGAGTACGGGGATAATATATAGCCTATGTTACTCCCTGATAATGTAGCTATCCAATGCTGAAAGAATTTTTCAAATCGGTCCAGTAGTTTCGGAGCCTATTCAATTCAAACAAACAAATCTTTCCTCTTTATAATATTAGTGTAAATAAAACACTGTGCATATTTCAACTTTACACTAAACCACTAAACATGTAAGGTACTGCCAAGGTTCATCATTCTCGTGTCATCCGTCCTGTCTCCATGACCAGTATATATCATCGTATCCTTATCATTTGTAACAGGATTTCAACATCGACAGCATACATTGTATAACGTACACCATTCCACGTGCAACCGTATCATTAAAAACCACAAAAAAAAACTGCTCCTTATCATTTTCGTTTATCTTTTTTAATTTTTTATATTAATTTCTCACACATGTAACCACAATAATTATATTAATAGACGAACACTCACCGCAACAACATAGTTTCATGAGAAAAAAATACCTTGTCCAGTCTTAGAAATTATTTGATGGGTTTACTAGCTGAACATTCGATATCGGTCATTTCACCTTTTTCAATTTCTCCAATCGTGTAGATATCCAAAATTGTACTCTTTCCGCGCTCGCAGGTTTTACTTCGTTCTAACGTGCTTAGCAGCATCATGCCGCTACGCAACAATTGCGTAGTAGCTCAAAGTCCACTACGTCAGCAATGCAGATCCGCGCGTAGCACTTTTGATACAGAACAATAAAGCCACGTAGCCGTGCGGAGCAGCAGCAGAGACGCTACGCAACAATTGCGTGGTAGCTCAAAGTCCACTACGTCAGCATTGCAGACCCGCGCGTAGCACTTTTGATCCAGAACAATAGTGTCACGTAGCCGTGCGTAGCAGCAGCAGAGCCGCTACGCAACAGTTGCGTAGCAACTCGAAGATGCTACGTCAGCATTGCAGACGCGCGCGTAGCACCTTTGATCAGAACAATAGTGTCACGTAGCCTAGTTGCATTGCGTACCCATGCATATTACAAGAGGATTCGCTACTATGGCGTCACTTAGCCGCACATAGCGGCAGTAGAGCCGTCGTAACGGTCGTGTAGCAGCTCGTAGCGAGAGCGGGGCTGCTACGTCAGCATTGCGTAGCAGCACGTAGCTGCCGCAGAGTTGGTTTGCAGCAACAGCGTAGCAACGCAGGATCCACTGTGATAGCACCGCAAAACTGCTCATAGCGAGTGCAGGGCCGATACGCTATCATATCGTGGCCGCGCGTAGCAGCAGCTATGCCACTATGCAAACGTCGCGTAGTAGTTCGTTACGTGAGCCGGACCACTACGAAACCGCCACATAGCAACTCTTAGCCGGTGTGGAACCGCTACGCTGGGCTTGTATTGCGTAACAGCGAATATCACTCGCGCAGGAGTACTTGTGAACGCCGCACGAAGCCTATAAAAATTACGTTAGTAACAATTTATAACAAAACAACAACAAAAGTATCCAGTTAAAATCGCTAACAGAGTTTACGATTAGGTGAAAGTAGACCAAAATAATCCCAACACTATATTGTCACGATTTTATGTTCTAGTCGGAAAGGATACCCCGCGGTATCGTAGCGCTTATGCTGCGTATGAGTTCAGCGACGTTCGCAACGTGAAGATATAAATATTAAGACTTCCTTTAAAATCTTACTTTCTGTACTTACCTATTGTTTTAGAGAAAAATAGGTGTGGTTACCTTAGTAGGTAGGTATCTCTATAAGATAGTTGTATGAAATGAACGCTAGTACCGCGTTTATAAGTAAATAATAAATACACGAGTAAGAGATACGTCGACGCACTTCGACTGATTCGTTTCATAAAACTATTTATATCCCACAAGACGACGCGACATATTTAGTCAGTTAAGTAAAGTAAAATATAATAACAATAGATTCTATTCTTAGTACCGGGTTATTACCAACAAAAGCGAATTTATGAGTGCACTCTCTACAGTTTCAAATATCCCTAATGGAGCAAGAGTGAGCCGTTTTACATCTTCCCCCACAAACTGCATTATAATGTCTGTACCAAAAATAACCGCACATAAATATAAAACAATGTGAAACCACTTAAAGCGAATAAAATACACGTCGACTTCAACTCAGTAAAATGAATTTATTAATAACGGAGACAATGAACGTCTGAAACAAACGTTTCACTTTTTGTATTTTTAATTGTCCTCCGGACGACAGCGAAGACGCATTAGAAGAACGAAAATAAACCGGGGATCATATTGGACAGGCGGCCGGCACGGCGCGGCTGCCGCGCCCGGCCGCGCTCCGGCTGCGGCGGCGCAGGCGGCATCGGCCGCGACCCGCTGCTGCCGAACACGGCGCGTGCGACGCACCTTATTCACTGTTCGATACTTTCGTGTTAACGTGTAGTAAAGCTGTCACTAATTAAAAATACTTCTTTAACCTCTGCCGCAGATATAATTATTGAATTGTAATTTCGCGATGTCTCTTGTATAGTATGGGACGCAGTTCTTAGATGATATCTTCCACGTAATTAAAAATCTTGTCGTGACATTCAGAGCCCGGCTCGCCCCCGCACTCCTCGACTCCTTCAATATTGTTGGCGATTGAATCGCAATTAAATGTAACGAATCAAACTACACTTTATTAAAAGGGCTGATAGCTCAAAATGGAGAGTATATCGCGAGGCAGAATCGAACGTGCTCCCGTCGAAATGCCAACCATTTTATTTATTCGCCTTAATTATGTATCTTGTCTTAATTTACGATTGGATCATACGATAATCTGAAACGTAATTTATAACAGATGCCTAGGTATTCGAGTCGTGTCCATAACGAGATTTAGGATTACGTAGATGACGTCGCGTTCAGTGCTCGGTGTCGCGATTAAAATATATTATCGACATTCATTGGCATTTTGCAATTAAGTGCGCGCGCGGATAGCGGCGAAGAACGAGCAGCGGACTCGATGCGCGCGCTTCGATAGCGTCATCGCGTTTAATTTCGTTATGTGTCGATGGCATGACGGCCGGCCGACATCTCGATACGGCGACTGTCCACAGATATCCCTTAATGAAAGTAATGGAGGTTTATTAACGATCGTCGACTACTCTTCTCGCAATACATACTTATAGTAATAGATACGAAACGAAGGCGAAACGTGCGAGCGAGAACAAAGAAAGCCACATTTGCTAATTGCGGTTTTGCTCGTGTCGTGCGCACGGAGGCTGGATCGTGAGCTCCGGAGATATGACGATAACACATTCATAAATAATTAGAGCGAAATTTTCTCATTTGTAAGACGACAGTCATGATATTTGGTAGCAGACACTCTGTTCTCGGAACACTCAGATCTCGATAGCAGCGCGCCGACACGCTTGCGAGCCGCTCATTTTACTACAACGATGACTGTAGTGACAAGCGCGACTATGTGTATGTTAGAACACGAAGATGCCGTGTTGTTATGAATACTTGAAAATATTGTTGGTGGGGTAACAGAAAACCATATAAACAATTCACTGTCTTACAAGCGTCAGCCAGCCAAGTCAACTGCTAGGTCAGCTATTGAACCGCAGAACAATATAAAAAGCAAATGTGAGGTGAAACGCTGTGGGCTCAGTCACGGTTGTCGGAGCCTCGCCATGACAAGGTTCAAATTTCCACTTCCGCCCGATCCATGAACAATCGATATTGTTATCGTCGACTCTTCATTATAAACCAAACAAAAATAATTATACGAAACGTTGGAATAACAAAAAATATTCGGGTACCTACGCATTCACGTTTTAATAACGACATCGATAACAAATTAAGCATGTTTCATTTCCCTAAACCGAATGTTATCGAAAGCGTCGTAAATCATCCGGAAGATAAAAGGCTTTAATTGAAAGAAAAAAGTCTGCAACACTGCAGGATTCTGCTCAGTCACTCCGCGCAGATTAGAATTCCGGGCGTAGCCAATTATTGCAGTATGAAATTTATTGGTTTCGGATATCAGTTGAATGACGTTTTTCAAATCACTAGTGATCCACTTATAAAGATTATGAGGTAGCAGCAACCGATCACGCCAAATGTTAAAAGATTCTCGGGCCTTTGAATCACCGGTCATCGATCACACTTTGTCTATTATTTAGACAAAGTAAATTTTTCGTAACTTCCTCGATCGATTGTGAAGTGACGTTTTTGCGGCAAAAAGTAGCGATGAAATAAAAACAAACAGTCTCTCTAGCGCATAAATTAAAATTTCCGCTTGCCGATAGTAATGGCCAATCAAGCATAAATATTGTTAGGGGATTCACTGATCGATACTGTGTTATTGCAAGCATTGTCAGAAATATTATGGGGCTTATTATTTATGGGATGGAATTCTGTGTTTGATTATTTAAAATATTCTTGTTTTGTGCCTGTTACAAACATGGCTCTTTGTAAAGGAAGTTTACCCACATACCTACGAGCTACTATTAAACCTCGTCGGTGGGTCGATCCGGTACATAACTCTCAATTAGTTTTACTGCACATCATATTCATTTGAGAGTGCACTTCCCTTGATTAGTGGAATGCTCTTTAAGGGCCGAGGTGCCATTAAAATAAATAAACAACTATCTGAAACAATTCCAAGTGTTAAGTGTGTGGTGGCTATCAAAAATTACCAGATAAGCGTCGACAATGCTCGGCTGGTGACTTATGAAGTGATTAAAAAGTTGTGTACAGTCAACAACACTAGTGACTCGCGGAATGTTTTTTGTCAGCAAATGACAATATTTAGTTTTTACTTCGTTGCTGAAAAAATTAAGAAAAGAACGTTCACGTCGCCAGCTTTTTATTTACATCGAGATAAAACGAAAATGATTATGTCATGTTAAATAATATCATCAGAATCGTGTTTGATTTAATCTTTTTTTAATGCATTTCGCGGTTTTTTAGATAACCTAAATAATAAAATACAGTTTCAAATGATATCAAGTTTTTAGATAAACAAAGTAAAATTTAAACTGAAACTTTCACTTACAAACTCTACACCAATTAATCTTGTTGCACTTTTTGCTGATGATGCAGAATTATCAGGCTAACCAACGAACAGATTGTTGAAATATTGTACACAGAGACCTGACATGCTGGATTTATCGATTATATTTTATTACTTTCAAACTCGTTCATGCGTGCATTGACTGAGCGACGACCATAACAGCTGATGTTTACCGGTAAAGCGCACATAAAAATAGCCAAAACTGATTTATGAGAGAAATATTGTTCGGAGTTCAACTTCCAAAGTATTTGACTGGATATCCGAAGAGTGAGTCCATTGTAAAGTTTCCTTAAGGCCCGCGTCCACGGTATCGGGCGGCTAACTTTACGCGCGCCCTATTACGCCCAGCGATACCCACAATCAGGTAACAGCCACCATGACATCTTTATGATGTTTCAAAAACCATTACTAACGACACCTTTTTAGTTACTTGCGATAGGAGCCCACCAATGGCTTGAAGACAAAACGATTTGGTGTCAACGGCACCTGTGCGGGCATACTTATGACCGGCTAGAGTTATGTTAGTAATGTACTTAATAATAAATAAGATAATCTCCAACTCTAGTACCAGTGCAAACATAATGAGAACTCAAAATAATAAACAGTGAGCAATTTGGTTGCAAGGCTGGTTTTCCCAGAGGCTCTATAAACAGTGACATTCTTTCAGTGATTTCGTAATCACGTCACAAAGTCAGAAAATAATGTAATGAATAACAAGTTTCATCGAAATGTCACGTTTCAACTCTTAATACCCCTATTTCAGACTATTTCTTCCTATCCCTAAGGTCAAAATGAATTTCCGACAATCGTCATCGCTGATTAAATTTATTTTTTTCTCACCCTTTTTTTAAAGGATGGGAAATCATCAAATGACTCCTTCTGATCTGGGTGGATCGGAAGGGAGTGTCTTACTGAATAAAACCCGTCCAAGTCCCTCCTAATGTCCCTTGCGTTCCAGGGCCGCGGTGACTCTTTCGATCAAATTCCGCATTGGAACTAGAGGGTCTACAATTTTTTCTAACCCTAAGGACACAATGGTCGTACCGTAAAGCATCACCATTCGAGAGGAGCCGCCAGTGGAGGCCATTTTAGAAAATTATGACAGTAGAGTTTCAAGGCAACGATTTTATTAAAACAATCCTCTTTATATCTGAGGGCCATTTCTACTCATGTAGTTAAGTAAGGTTCGCATTCGAATCTATGCGAACGTTACTTAACTATATGTCGCAATTTGTCAAAAATCTATGAAAATTGCTTTTTTTACAGATTACGACTGAGATTCGAATATGAGTCTTTAAGTCAAGAGTGAATAGGTTACTTCTAGGCAAGCGTGCTCCATCTTCGACCACATCATCGCTTACCATCAGGTGAGATAGTGGTCAAACGCGCGCCTATAAATTGTAAAAAAAAAAGCATTCCTTTAAAATTAGAAGAATCGAAGAGAGAAGTATACGTTAATGCCAAGAATTGGCCCCCTGCTTGAATTATACGTTAATGCCATGATTTTACCCATATACGTTAAGATCGGGTGAAGAACTTTGGAGGTAGACAATTCGGTTGATATACACTGGTTATAATTTTTGAGAGGTAGCACTAAAAAATGAAAAATAAAAAGTTTTTACTAAAAAAAAATATTCATTGCCTTGTAGTGGGTTTTCTTTGGAAGTCAGTTGTATTTTTCTTGAAAAAAAAAAAATAAATTATAGAAAGTTATGATTATTTTTTCGTTTTACCACCTATATTTAATACTAACTTCTGCCAGCGATTTCGCCCGCGTGCATGTCGAAAATTATCCCAAGGATAAAATGTATCCTAAGTCTTATTTCAGAACATGGTCTACGTCATACTTGACCACCCCTTTTCACTTTTTAAAGGAATGTCTAAAATTGGTTTTTGGTTAATTATATCAAAAAGCATTACTTCAATTTTCAAATAAATCCAACCACAAACAAAAATGTTTCCATACAAACTTTGCCATTCCGTTTCACCCCTTTAAAGGTTGAATTTAAAAAATATTCTTTCACAGTACTGGTACACGTCATCAAAGACGCATCTATGTAAAATTTTAGCTTTCTAGGTCTATGGATTTAGCCTGGGTGTTAATTTAGGTACCCAGTTTCAAGTTTATTAACCCAAAACAATTTAATTATATTTATGTTTTTTAATCTATTCCGCCCCACTGCAGGGTAAAGGCTCCCTTTTTTCTTCCATTTTTCCCGGCTTGGGGCCACAAACCAACAAATACAAATATTCCATAAAATCTTTGCCGTGAAAAACGAATAGTGAAAACCTTTATAATTACTTCGGCCAATATTTGTATCAAGTACAAGGCCCAAGGATTAAGATTCTTCCATACAATTTTTTTCACCCACTAATTCGTCTTTTGGGGCTAGTTGTGAAAAAGAATAATGACAACCTGTAGAACTTACTTTAGCCAGTATTCGTACCAAGTTTCAACAATTTTGACCCGAGGAATAAGATTCTTCTATACAAACTTTAACTCCCACTAAATTTTCTATTGGTAAAATAAAAAAGGTTGTCATCATTAGTTTTTCACAAGCACCCTGTGTAAAACTAATAATGTCAACCTTTTTTATTTCCTTCATCCAAAATTCGTACCAAGTTTTACGTAGATTGGTCTAAGGAATAAGATTTTTCATACAAACTTTCATCCCCTATTTCACCCCTTTAGGGGACCAACTGCCAAAAATCATTTCTTAACCTACATCATAAAAGGAATACGTCTTGATACACAGAAATTGCGAAAAAAATCTGCTGTTTAATACATTTTGTACAGTTATGCACACACAAATATAATATGGGTAAGTCGATTTTTTAGTCGTGTTAGTCCCATAGTGAAAGTTGATCATAATGATGAGTACAACAACCCCTTAAGAGGTATTGCGTTTATTCTGTTACACGTTGTTGTAAACAGAAGATAAGTTAATTCCTTACCAACCGAATGGACATGAAGCAACCACGTTATTAAGCTGAAGGGCAAGAAAAAACCCATAAACCAAGCTAGTATGGACTTTTACTACAACAGATAACTACCTAATTAAGTCTTCTATTAATTAAAAAACCATCGTTATATTTGTTTAAATAATTCATATTTTTTATCTGTTATTAGCATCTGAGCTACATCTCTTATCGTATAGCCGCATTCCGAGAAGAATCTGTGAACGAATACATTTTTGTTTTATAGCCCACTTTATATTAATTTAATATTATTTATTGCCTTGACGTCGGGTCAATTTTGTTTTTTTAGTACCTATTAAGCATCAAAATAAGTATTATTCCATTCTCTTAAAGATCTTGTGAAATAAATTATTTTTAATGCGACTGACGTTGTTGATTATTATCTCGGTCGGTTCATAGCAAATTCTGTGCTCGAGTGTAGTTGGAGTAAGCAAACATAACTTGTAGAGGTACTTGGTGGCGGTTAAAGAGCAGAACTATTTAAAAATGAATGTTGGAAATGAAATCAATACGTTTGAACGTTTGGTTGGCGAGGAACGGCGCGTTATGAGAACATAAATCTCTGACCTTACGCCGAGTAGGTATCTGAACAGCCCCCTACCCCCCTCCCTGCTACCCCTACGATATAGTGGTGCACATCTGATGTTGTGAGAGATACCACTCAGCCCACTGAATTGAGTCTTATTCATTACGAGATAGTGTTCCTGCGAGCGAGGGTAAGCATTCTACGATACAGTCTGTTTATTCACATCTACTAGATCAAACTAATTAGCTACATCAGTTAACTCGAGTTATAATACGAAAACGGTGTAGATATTTGACATAGGGTCTAGGTTTCGTTTAACATAATTAAAATTAGTTGATTTTCACAAACAATCGTTAATACTAAATACACCAAATGAAAATTCAATAATACTACAGATTAGGTACATATATGTAGTTTCGTAATAATACATAAATCCAGCGCCGTATCTATCAAGATTCTAATAAGAACAATTTTAACTTTTACTCAATAGAAATATGAAGTTTTGTAGGTTCCTACTAGAGTGTCACATGTCAAAGCTGAAATAGAGATACGTCATACAAACATTGTAAAGCAAATGGTTGTCCACCCTCAGTAGGTTACATTTCGATCAAGGGTTCGAACGCGCAACCCAAATCATACGCTCTACCCCTGAGCTAGGAGTATGTAGGTCATGTCATACAATGTAAACAGCTGATCCAACAACACGGGACATTCTACTTACATTCATAACTTGATTCCAATAAAAACCCATTGACGAAAGTGTCGCAACCCATACATTCGGTTCCCATGAAGATGACATGTTTGTTTAATGCGTTTAAACGACACATGGCGACATAATTTTCTAATTTGAATAACGTCAACTTTCACCAGGTAACGTAACGCATTTCAGTGAAAACAAATTTTCCGTATCTTATCTGTACACATAAATCACACGCGGCTAAACCTGTTGTGTCATAACTATTTAACACGTTAAGCTATTTGACGTGTTATTGATTGTCTAATAAGCTAAAATGATGGTTGTTTCGGACGTGAGACGAGACGTGAGTACACTAGGAAACGCCGGGCAGTTCATCCGACAGATATGAGCAGGCGGCCAGGTTATATTTTATCGGAAGTAACGGCATCTAACGTACGGCCAATTTCATAATGCTTCGGCCGCCCCCGCGCGCCCCCGCCGCGCCCCGTCAGCTCCCGCAGCGAATGTGCCTCACTTATCAATTTGATATCTCGATGTGGAAACATAATGCGCCACAGATGAATCGATAGCGAGATATATGGAAACCAATATCAGATAACTTATTAACACCACATTTAATGCTGCTACATTGTTTTTGCTCATCAACTGCTGACTTAGAATCGCTAAACGTCAATTAATTAGCGGTGTCTACTTAGCTGTAAACAACCCGATTAAATCAAATCACAAATGTTTAATTAGCGATCATTGATGCATGTCAAAAATCGATCAACTCAATTTCACAGTTAATAGTAAGCACCTAATTAAAATCCCAGTCTATAAACCGTTGCGCACAAATAATAAACACATAGCTAATCCCCCGTAGATTATAATAACACACAACGGTAAAACAGACGACTCACTCTGTCAAATAAGTCATCAGTGCGTCAGTTAACTCAATTACACCGAGATCAACACACGGCTACCGTGCATGATTAACAAGCTCACTCCACAAACAACTTCAAACTCAATATCTATACTAATAACCCCTAAAATTGTTTAACTAACCATACTCCCGGTAATCCTGCTTCATAAATCATTTAATAACACAAATGCACAGCCACACACTGAGCTATTCCTTCCGTTGTTGGAGTTATGATATCGATGTGCAAACAAAACCCAACTCTAAATGTAACAAGGAAAGTCGCCATTCAGAGTAACAACCTATCACTTTAAGCTTTTTGAAAAGTGTCAGTGAAATTATCCGCTACTAGAAAAGCAATATGTGTGATTTATGTGTTAGAAACAAATGGAGCTCTCCGCGGTCGTCAGAGAACTTATTTTGCATGAAACGTAAGAGATGCCCTATATTGTGATGGTTTATCCGTAGTCCGGAGCGGATGCCACGAACTGCTGTCAACCCTTGACATACAGGATAAGTTTGACGGATCATGCACGAAAATGATTTAGGACATGTGTTTAATATTGTCAAACAAATATGTTAACTTGACGTCCCATCTATTTCTGAAAATACGACCAATTTATTAATAGTGTTATGATATGCTATGACAGAATTAAAATAAATATTTCTTAAAAATTTGAATTTATTATAAAATATCATATTTCCTACACATTAAACGCAATATGAAAATTAATATTGACAACAAAAAATCACATCGCCATCCGCCATCGAAACATAATATGAGATGATTTTGTAACTTTATCTCGGCTCGAACTAATAGCGCTTGTTAAAGCAATACCGTTGACAAAACCGTTGACCTTTCAATCAACGCTAAGCAAATATTAACATTTCAAAATATCAACTGTATACGAGAACCGGAAAGTGGTCGTTAAAATGTGGACAGAGGCGGCCATAAAAATAAAATATTAATAATTAGCGGCTTGAGGTTAATAGTCCATTAGCAGTGTGTTCGCGGTCGTCACTCAATAACTACAGAAGTGTTAAAGCCATAATCACTTCAATACAAGAAAGAGATGTAGTATATATGAAAAATGTTCCAAACCTTTTTCACAACGGAAAGATAGTTTTGTCAAATAGGCTCTTATAAGTTATTAGCTGACCCGCGCCACTTCGTCTGCGTTACAATTTTCGTTACTGCTCCGCTCCTATTGGTCTTAGCGTGATGATATATAGCTTATAGCCTTTCTCGATAAATGGGCTATCTAACACCGAAAGAATTTTACAAATCGGACCAGTAGTTCCTGAGATTAGCGCGTTCAAGCAAACAAACAAATAGAAAAACTCTTCAGCTTTATATATTAGTATAGATTACATATTACAAGGCTATTTACGATTCAACAGGAGAACTGTAGAACTCCAACACAGAATATGAAAGAGAATGAGATACTTGGTAAGTGTGACAACTTCGTTAAAGGCGATGATCAAAATATTCTGGGATTAAATTAAAAATATATATGATAGGAAAAAGTATATGAAGTGTCAACCCTGACTATAGTTTCTCGTGCGACTACCCATCCCATCTCACATTCCGACTTTATTATAATAAATAACATAATGATAAATTTTATGCATTAAGCAACCATTTTATAAATCACTTCATCACAGTTTAGATACCTGGTTACGTAATCCTATTGTACCTGTCTCTCAAACCCAGGTTTCATAATTATGTTTATGAAATACTTTCATATCCAAGAAGACTGAGCATAAATGACGGATCGATAAATGACGAAACGCTTCACTGGACACTGATTAAAAACTATAGCAAAAAGATTTTCGTAATCAACGAGGTGATCTACTTCCCTAGTCGCAATATTAAATCGTACAAAAACAAGATAATAATTAAACCACCAGCACCGCTGCTTTCATCGCAGTAGCATAGCGGGCAGGTGCGCTGCTGGGGCGAGCTCCAACAAGACGACCACGCGCAGCGATAAGGAAAAACTATACCGTCACGTTGAATGTAAAAACAAATTATCAAAGAAGAAATAAAAATCCGTCGAGGAAGCGGTCACAGTTGAGTGTATCCACAGATTATCCACAGCTCTATGAGTAGATTTCTTTCTTCATAATATCTTTGTAGAACGACGGAAACTAGCAGTCCTTGATTGTTTGATCAGTTTTCCAATAATTATTCCCTATAAAAACACCGGAAATGGAACGCTTAATCGATTCCGGACCGCGCCTCGTAGTGACGTGGCGTTTGATTACTGAAATTATATGGCGAGACGAATCGCTCCAACTTTGTTTTGTGTATTGTTGAACATGGCCTTCGATACAAGCGAAAAATAAAAACTAATACAACTATTGTTTTAGTCTTGTCATTATTATCGCTGGCTTTGAGGAAGTTAATTGACGCTTTCAAGGTGAGCGGTTTATACCTCCATCTTGTTTGATGGTTTCGGCAAGTACCTATAGCAATCGTATTAGACTCACAATCGTTTGTATTGCCTGCTATCGATTCGCACAGCTACCCTTGTTCACGCTTATTAAAATCCAATATTATTTCAGCGTGGACCGATGGACTCAGTATGTCGGCTCTCAAAGTAAAAGCTTCATACTTTGCACACAAATAGTATTAGACACGCCACGTATAGAGTGTACCCCGTGTTCACATTAAAGATTGATGTCAGACGAAAAGATGGGGCCACTCTGCAAAATTTATCTCACATCTCCACTCCACCAATGACAAGAAAACTGTTACGGTTTGCAACGGTCTGAGTGTAACATTAAAAATTCAAGTCGTCTTACCCACTTGTGTGAGGGATTGCCGCATATTCGCCTTTGGACAGCATTTATATTTCCTTTGGCTACGGTTATACTCAGCATTCCGTCAAAAGGGAATTTCGTATTTGAGATTTATTTTTGTAGTGGTGTGCGGTATCATTTATTTATGAAAAGGATTTTGTATGCGTTATATGTGGGACAGCTAGGAATTTCATGAGACAAGTTCATAGAGATGGGTCAACGCGTTTGATGTTGCTCCTGACACCAAGTGCTGAGCGCTCAGGTGTGACAAGCTGTGTCACGACGTGTCTGATATTGTTCCTTTTTTGCATTTGCTTCCAAGACTGAAATTTGTTACCGAGATTACATCTCTAGATGTGTAAGTCACTGTACCTACATCGTGTAAATTATCTTCTTACGGCACTTTAGCAGACACAGCCGCAAACATTAAAATTCTACGTTTGACTCTTAACCATTCGGTGAAGCGAACGTAATTGAATTTTTCTGTTAGAAAAATCTCAGATACAGCAGGGATTGGAATTGCGGACGCTAAAGGGCAATTGGCTCGCCCTCTATCACTTGGGACCTGATACCCTCCTCGTCGACAGTGCGTGTTAAACAACTCTGCTTGACCCTTTGGAACTCACCGCCATTCGATTATTTCTAAATATAGTTTTAGTTAAAACATTACTTGTACAACCTGTAACAAACACCTCCCTAACGTTACTTCAGTGGTTAAAATAAACGATATGACATTGTGACCTTTTTATTACGAATATAATGGCGGCGACGAACCCGATATTTCCGTTTGATATTGTGCTTGTTTATTATTCGTTAAGTACAATCGATTACAACGTGCTTATGAAGTCATTCGACACGACACCGAGTCGAATAATAAATGTGAGAACTTCATACGCGACTGATTGAACTTGGTACTCATAAGACAAAAAATATTCTCTTAATGCCATGATAATACAAGGAAACAGGTTGACAAATTCCACTTCTTAAATAACAACGTTCCAATAAGATGTTACGAGTCACCCAAAAAATGTTGGGCACAAACAATTTATCATAATGTGAACTTGTAACAACATTGTGACAGTTTTTGTTGAGAGTGTACAATGAGTGTACAAGGTGTCGCCGCTGCCACAATGTCCGGTGGCACTGCGCCTGCGCAGCGTCACGGCCCGCCGCACACCACCTCACAATACGCGATTGGATTCAGGTGCTTTATCATATTTTAGAATAAAGAAATCAACTGACAGAACTGATTACTCATACCTGCGGCATTTCTTAGTGAATCCGATTCTAAAGATGAAATCCGAATGATGAAATGACCTCATTTATATTATGAATAGAAAGGAATTAGAGCGTTTTATTATGCAAACGATTGTCAAACAGCAGCTATACAATTTTATGTGTACGTATGTATGTAAGTAGGTACATTTAATAAGATATCAAACACTTTACATTTCAGGTACAGTCTGTTACAAAAGTGTTAGCGTGTCGAGGTAAAGTTGTAAGCTATTAGTCTGAGCGGACCAAATTTGGAATTAAATGCGAGATAAATAACTGCTTAGTGACGGATCTACGTAGTACTCCCGGTGTGCGCACGCGCTGGCACTGAGAGCTCGGAGAGCGAGCGGAGCCGCACATGCGCTGCCGCCGGGTGATGGCTTCCGTTTCATAAAGTTTAATGGCGCGGTTGACCCAGCTTTGTTTGTTTTACATGACTCCACAACTGCACCATTCATAGCCGTTCTGGTAAACTATTAATTGCTTGTGAAGCGTCAACATGTGAAGCTAAACAAACCCCTTACACGTCATAAAACATACTTTGGAATTTTTTATAAACATCACAATCTACAGAAAGTTTCAGTAGCTAAAAAGTTACCGGTCCATGCTTTTTCGCCGCAATCGCTACGCGCCTACGCCAGGGCCTATGGTCTCGACATAGTTACCGATCGCCTACCAACCGAATTCGGTCGTTAAGTTCTAACGATTTGAAAATACCGATATTTAGTAGTCTCTACATTCAAAGCCAGCGAATGTCATAGAAAGCAAATGTCAAATGATTGAACTTTGTCGTTAACTTTTACGGAATTTTGACAGCCCGCTAAGTGTATCGACATTATTTGGTAGAAACTACCGAAATCGTTATCAACGTCGAGACTTCGGGCCCTGGACTCTTGGCCTCACCCCGTATCGAATTAATAGTAACTACCGTATACTAATTTATGAATACTATTTTAAAATTGGAATGTCATTAGTAACAAATTTTTTTGAATAAATTAAAATTGAATACACCTAGTAACCAATTCATTAGCATTTGCGAATAACATATGTGGATTCTAAATATTATTATTAATTTATTATTTCATTTTACTAAATAATATATTTCAGAATTATTTATAAATAAAGTATCTAACATCTATGACATAATGAAGTCATGTTATATTTGTTTCCTTAATTAACAGAAAATCCTAATACACTGGCGTTCACAAATATCAGGGTGACTTAATCAGAGGATCACATCTCTTAATATACGGGCCGCCGACGAGTGAGATCTGACACGAAATTCCCTAAAAATAATATTTAAAATGGTAATGGGCCCTCGGCTTCATAAATTGGTGCGCCATATGTCCCGTGCGTTGCACCTACAGTGTACATAAATATGTCAAGAATTGAGAAGCTGCTGTATTATACCGTGATTGGAGTTCTTGATATTTGATGAGCCATGTTACTATTAATGAACTTAGTTGTTATTTTATTTACATTCGGTTTTTCTTATATGGAATCCCTGCACAACTTTTCCAAGAATCAAAACATGTGTTCATCAGATTTTTATTAATCAATTGAGTCATGTGTATCTTTCTTGTGAAAACTAATAAATAACTAGACTGAAATGTAAACCAACCGTTTGAAAATCCTTTACATAATTCCTTCCAATTGCAAACTATCAAAGATCAGTTTAAGTTCAGTTTATTTCTTATATAAGTGTATATTTGTTACGACTAGCTTTTGCTCGCGGCTTCGCTCGCGCCAATATAGGCTTGTCCGAAATAAAGCGACTTTATGTCCAGGGTCCCATCTATTTCTGTACCAAATCTATCGCTATCTCTATTTCGCGATAAAGGCGTGAAAGAGCAGCAAAAAACAAAACTGATTTTTGCATTTATAATATTAGTAAGGATTTATAATTAATGTAGTATCTACAGTAGTGGTACATAGGCGGACATTTGCCAGTCAACCTTTGGGTTAAAAAGACTACACTGTAAAGTTAGAAAAGCATTTTAAAAACATGTTTGTTGTACTCGTAGATATCTAAATAAAATAAAAAAATAAGTCATTGCACCAGAAGTATCAAAATTCCCTGTCAGTGGTATAAGTCAGTGCACTGAGGTGCAGACGCAGTGGCACGAGTCAAATAGAATTTTTGACACCAACAATTTTGCGTTTCCGGGGCTTTGTTTTGTGGAGAGACAAAAATAGTGCGCACTAAATAATAGACATTTGGCCCCTGCCTGCAGCCATAACTGCACGTGAAATATTTGTATGGATATTGTTACTTTTGTGTGCGTTAATGAGTGCTGGAAATTTCGGGAGGTTTTTGAGCAATGAGTTATTATGTCACCAAGTCTATGGCTGGACAAGTGGACGTAGACTTCAGTGTAACAATGAAGACCTTTGTGCTTTCTGTTAAAAATTGCAGAAGGGATGACATGTATTACCTACCACTATTATATTGCTAGTTTGCTATACTTTAAATTTGTGAACTTGCCCAATTGTTTCGTGTATATGTATAAAACAATGCAAAGTATCACTCATTGTTCACTTAAATAAAAGTAAAGATGAATCAAACAAGATAATAATATTTTTACTCTCGAATGCCTGTATGTCGTCAACCAACATTTATATCTTCTAATTTAGTTACTGAGCCAGATCGGATTCTCATATCTTACACCTGCAAAGTTCAGCAAAGCAAAGGTCGGCTGCGATGGATCTGCGCACGCGCAACTTTTTAGTAGTCTTCGCCAGATGTCGCACTTAGGCCGTGCGCTCTGTTACGACTAAGCGTAAACTTTCACACATAATATAAATATTAGTATTATTACTTGTTCACACCCTCCTCCACTGCAACAATTTATAATCCTAAGAATATGTTGACTATCGAGCCCACATGCGCGAACTTCAAAAATAGACGACACTCACGAAGTATGTAAGCTTATAAAAATAATACATCGGTGAAATATTACCACCGAAAATAGAATCGAACAGGTGACACAAATTCACACTGAATCTAGTTTCTGATATCGATTTTATTTTACTATCGGACGTGTCTACACAAACCGCGTAGTTTACAAGAACAGCAAATATACATCCAATTAAACCACCGCTGTTTATTTAAGTCTCATCGAACAGCTTTTTATGAAAAACGCAGTAACGCGAGAGGAAAACAATACATTTTGAAGCTTCTCCAATACACTCGTGGGGGACCTTAGCCAGTTTTTGGTCAACAATAAGTAATCTTAAAATCCGTCTAAGGACTCTTGTAGGAAAGACCCCAAACTATGACCAAAGAAAACAATAAATCGTAATGACGGCGCGCCCGGGCCCCCAGGGCACCCTCGGATGCTCGCTATTTTGGACTATAAATAAATGTGTAGATGGATTGATAAATATAAATATTAGGGGCGAAACGAAGAAAAACAATGTTTATGAAACTCGTGTCGTTCGCATCATAACTGTGAGTTACGACTTCCGACGGCTGCCGGCATATGGGTCCGCAATTTTTTGTATCGCAACTTATCTTAATCTAAAAATAGATAATTAAATATTAGGACTACCTGACCCATGATTCGATGACTTATAATTTAGTCCAATCTCACGATCCACTTCACTTAATAGGAACTAACAAACATACCTACTTTCAATAAGTGTCATATGCAGAAACTAACTTGGTATTTGGCCTGAGCTGGTTCCACTACCCTTTTATCTACACTAATATTATAAAGAGGAAAGATTTGTTTGTTTGAAATGAATAGGCTCCGAAACTACTAGACCAATTTGAAAAATTCTTTCAGCAATGGATAGCCACATTATCAGGGAGTAACATAGGGAGTAACTATATATTATCCCTGTACTCCCACGGGAACGGGAACTACGCGGGTGAAACCGCGTGACGTCCACTAGTACTTTATAAGATGTTCAGTAAGTATCTGTATCAAAGAAAACAGGTATTGCTACTTACTTACTCAACAGAATCCTAAAATCACGTCTTACAACACCCAAAGAGCCATAGAAACCTATTCTTATCCCCCAGAAACTATTTTCCTAAACCTATACAAATAGACAGTGAAATGAAACGTTAGGTGTCAAACAAATTCCATGGCATAGCAAATAAATTCTGTTGCCATAATAAGATTAACAGAGTCGAGCATGCGTGTACCGCTGAGTTGACGGGACGTTAGTCACGGCGGCTATACTTAGCCGATTGCATTGTCTTCTGAAATATCTATTAACGATTATTGACAAGGCATCGGCACGCGAATTCTCCCTGTGGTAGGTGCGACGAACTGCTATAAATATATTTTATGTGCGATGCAGCGACGCCGATGCAGGTATGTGACGGATAGTCGCGCGAACACTCGAACCAGCGAACGCGACCAGCTTATTTGTGTAACTTAATCGTGCTACAACGTTACTGACGGCCCGAGATGAACGAGGAATACATTGAAGCTATTAATGAGATGAAGATTAAATTGTTATCATATGGACAAACATAATGACCATGGAAGTAATTTAATGTCATGAAATGAGTGAGTATAATTCACGTGATAAATAATAACTATAAATAAATAAGTATGTTCCCAAAACGCAAGACATCAATTCAATTCATGTCAAACATTTCCGCATACTAAACCCAAAACACATATCAACATAACCTGAACAATCTATAATTATATTCCGTTAACAAATTAATGAAATTCGCGTCAAAATTGCAAATTGTGAACTCAAATTGATACAATTCGACAATTGATTACAATATGCACACAAAGCAGATCGTCCACAAACACAGGCGAGCAGTCAGTGAGCCGACATCGATTCATATCCAACGAGAGCTTTTCATTTTGTATGTTAAATTAAATTTCCATGAAACAAGATTGAATTTTTCGCAATCAACGCATTCGAAGCTTGCTCCAAACGAATTTGTGTGTTTATGGATACATAGATTTGTGTATAGTTTGCGTTAAATACATTTATTGAAACGAAAGAGGTACCTGTCGTATGTGTCGATGTAGGGTTTGATTGCAAATCAAAATAAATATAGGTAATAACATAAAAAGTATCAATAAACGTCAAACCGCGAGTGTGGATTAGGCGCGCGGCGGCGACCGCAGCGCGCCGGCGGCGAGCTAGCAGCGGCTTAGCTAATTTACAATTTAATTATCAGTCGGGATGATGCATCGTTAGCGCGCGCCAAACCGAGTTTATGCGACTAATCAATTGTTTGACGCGACCACTGCAATCACGCGCCGCCCGCCCTCTCCCGCGCCGCCCGCCTCACGCGAGTACGCGCCGCTCATAATGTAAAACATGAATATCGCACATAGCCCTTCGCTTCTGCCGTCATACATAAGTCACGCTCTGTACCGCTTAACATTAATCGAATGTTTCGATAATTATTTTATTGCGTTAGCTATAATGAATCTCCGTCGACACCTCATAAAATAAGTATCGATAGACGCTCAGCAATCCAATCGAGAGAACAATGCGGCGGCGTGTCGCGCCCGCGTTGATTAAATATAGCTCAGAATCCATCAAGCGCGCGGCGCGATCGAACCGTTGCTATGGATTTATGCGCTAAATATTCGACAGGTGCCAAGTGTGTCGATCGTAGAGTTCGATCGCCGATGACTAACTACGCCCTAAATTTTATTTCAAATGTCAAATAATTTGAGCACCTGCCCTGCGCCCAGACTGGCGACCGGCCTAGCCGCCTAGCGCGACGACACACCGCTTATAACTGCGCATCAACCAGCACGTACTCATTGCAGACACGGCGCACCTCCTTCTCATCGACAACACAGAAACCCAGGTATCTTCAAAGCTGTGAACGCCATCGACTTTATGAAGTGCCTACATTAGCATGTACGCGGTCAGTAAATAATGATTCCGCTACTGTTATCCGATAACGGTAAACAATTGCAAATATACGTCATTAGAAAGTCACGCGGAGTTTTCATTAATTTATTAAGGACGGTTAAAATTAACCGCTCACGAATGAGAATCGTGCGACACAATCGTAATGTGAACGTTCACAATTCGCTAATCCCGCGTCGCTACCGTTACATAAGACAGCTGAGTTGAATATAAATGTAAAACACAATAAATTTCATGCCCCGTAGGAAATGAATATTCATCACGAAATCGCCATGCATATTCTCTTTTGCTACAGAATTTCATGTTCCGTAGAGCGGCGTGCGGCGCAACAACAAAGTCAACCTTAGCAGCTCCGCCATCAGTTAGTATTCGCGTGCGGC
This sequence comes from Lacanobia wlatinum, assembly GCA_947578705.1. Lineage (NCBI taxonomy): Eukaryota > Metazoa > Arthropoda > Insecta > Lepidoptera > Noctuidae > Lacanobia > Lacanobia wlatinum. The sequence goes on along the minus strand of OX388028.1, from coordinate 13,007,774 downwards.
GGAGCCGGCGGTAAGGCTGGGGTCGGCGGTTCAGCGAACGAGCTCTCGTAAATTTCAACATATAGTAAAGTGATTTACGAATAATTGTTGTGTTGGCGTATAACTAGAGAAATCTTTCCGCTGTTTGCCGCTGCTTAATTTATATATGAGGCTTAGGTAATTCGCGAGCTGCGAGTAATTGGTGGAGAGAACAATAGCTTTTGTCATACCCTTATCTCGTGCGCCACGTTTGTCTCTTCAAAATGCCCTCGTAAGCACAATAACGTTCACATCAACCTTATCTAAATTGTCTACATATTTCTACTTCTCGGACTTATATGCATTGTTCCTGAAACCTTCAAAATTAGTCGGAGTGAAAAAGAAACGATTTTACCTAAGCTGTTGTTTCGCTTAGTTTTACTTTCGTTTTTAAGTGGCAAGGGGTGGGTTGTCAGGTGGGTAGGCGCATGATAACAACAGAAGTGTAACGCAATTGGTTTGGGGCGCAAGAGCCGAGTAGGTAATAAGCACGAGACATTAGCGTAACACTTAATCGAAACATGTGTTTATCGTAACATGCGAATCGGCCTAAGGCGAATTAGTTCTCGCACAATGCAATTTGAATGCACATTACACAACGGACGAGGTACGAACGCTTTTTATTGCGGCATCGTGAGATCTTATCTCGGAACTGCCACTTCCAGCAGGCAAATTTCAGATTCCCGGTGAGTCGTTGCCGGTTTTGCACTCTACTGCGTTTAGCCCAGAGCTACTTACCGCATAACGTGACGCGCCGCGCCCTTGTGTGGGTATGGACACGTACGCACGCACCCTACCCTACATGTTTAAAGAATTCAACATAAAATCAGCAATAAAATTGAAAACATTTTGTTACCTTTTAAATAAGTTTCGTGATGTCGACCGCCGTGGCAAGCGACTTTCATCCTTCCTCGCACAAACAATGTGTACAATTTCGTATGGAGGCTTTAACTCTGAAATCATTTCTCGATCGATAAGAAGCGTTAATTTTACGAGCCAGTGATAATTTGCTAACTTCCGACAGAACATCGCCCTAGTTGAATCGTTCCGAGCACTTGCCGCATAAAATTACAAATTCGAAACCGAGTAACATAATTAAGCACACTCATTGAAAACATGCGTGCCTTGTAGGTATCTATTTCTTTACTTATTTAAAATTAGTACAATAAGGTGTTGGTCCACATGGCCGAGCGCGACCCGACCGGCGCGGGTAACAAAAACAATTTGCAGCTGTTACGTTACATTAATTAAATTAACGACATTTTTGCAGCGTTGAATTAAATTCCTGGTCATCTGAAAATTATTGAGTATCAGCTGTTAATCTGCACAAGATGTAGCAGATGACTCAGGCTAATAGGATGATAGGTAAGTAGATGCCTACTTGTGATCTCTTATCGGACCATTACAATTTGTTCCCTATCAAAAGAAATTCCTGTCCACTATTGTTCTTTATTAAAGCTATTTTATATTAATTACATTTTACTATGAGCGGTGGCGTATTCCTCGTAAAGAAACGAGACCGATGATTACGGTAAAATTAATTACATTGCATTAAACGACAGTCGGTCACATGAAAACATTCATTACAGCCGGCAATGGATCAACAGAGATACAACAACAACATATATTATCTAATCGCATCTGTTTAAGCCTACTTTGTTTAATTATCCCTATTTTGTTTTGCATGCTAAAATTATTCGCTTTTAAAAGGACTTTCAACATGCAAACGGTTCTAAAATTTTAATGAGTAGTGAGCGTAGCATTGGAAACTTTGTAACTAAACATTATGACTAATACAATATTGATGTCAATCGGATTCATGCCTTCCCTTGTTCTGGGCAGTTTTTGTTCAGTTATTCATTCTCATTTATTATTGGCATGTATTTTAAAATAAATAAATAAGCCATTTAATATTTCTTATTTTTCAATGCAGTTTTACAAATTTTTAGATTTCTATGCAACAAGTTGTTATAAACCCATTTTTTTTTAAATAACGTGTATACATAAACATAAAATATCTTATTCAAGCATTACGCTGATGATGCAACAGAAAAATAAAATTTTATGAAATAAAACAATACTCCATTAAACCGGATTATTTGTATGGAGCAATAAAAATAATATGCATAATTACTTCTTGGAAAGATTACAAGTACTCGGTTAATTAATAGCTTGCCAAACTGAGAGCATGCGTCCGCGCCGGCCCGGCTGGGCCTAACAATGGATAATTATTTTCACTGCAATGCTTTTTATTAATTACACTCCCCAATGACGCCTTTGTATTGTAATTTGACAAATTCACAGGTTTCACACGAAAGTAGCCAGCGAACTAGCCAACCACAGAATACACAGACAAATTAATTCCAATAAGAATGTTACATTATTTTTATGTACATAGGTGTGCACACCTACCTTGTTTTATATGCCCCTAATGAATGAGCACAGCTCTGCTTAGCAGTAAATAGCATAGTTAAGTACCTGCGCTGTAGATAATGTTTATCGAATCAAAATTTGTTACGTGCCATATAATTTGTTCGTCAGGGTGGATGCCCATGGGCACTGAGATTCATTATCGTATTCACTTGTAACTTGGGAACCTATATACAGTCTAGTTAAAGCTTGCCAACTTTACTAAGAAACTACTCTAGCGCAATTAATATACTCATTACATGTTGGATGTAACGAGAAATCTAATTAGAATGAAAACTTCCTGTTGGGATAGGAATGGTGATAGCTTTGATGTGGCCAATATTGGATTTGCGAATAATTGTGGTGTCTTGTGTCCGGTGTAGTTTGAAGAGAACTAGCAAATGAAATCATGCACAGTCCGTGAGGAATGGCAGTAATGGTATCTGTATAATGTTAAGGAAAACGCCTGGAAATATTGGCACAAAACACGTTAGGTGAGTAGGCAGATACGAGTACATTGGGTGCCAAGCATTCATCATAGTGATTGACACATAGCTGAGCACAACTCTGCTTGACCCGTAAACTAGTACAAACGGAAAACGTTACAATAAAAATTCTAGCCGACACTAATAAGACTCATTGTATAAATCGTGAAACGTAACCGAAAATTTAAAAGTTCCCGCAACCGTTTTACAAACAATCTGTGATTTATTGGTGGCGAAATTAGGACGCTCACACGCTGACTAATGTATTAGAAGCGAACAAGCACATAGCAATCCAATAAACACGCTTCTTAATTCCAGCGTGCGGCACACCGGTAGCAGGGACACGGGTGGCGACCAGCCGCGGGGCTGATTGGCCCCATGCCAACAAGGTGAATGCCACGAGCCACGCATCGGGTCGAGCAACCCACTTTACCCAACACACGGAAATATATCCTGCCCTCGATACCATAATGTCCGCTTATCTAGTCATACCGCACCACTCGCCACTCGCATCTTAGCGCTGTTGTCCGCCGAACACTTGCTACAGGGGGTTTTAGCGCTGTTCGAGTATTTTCACACAGCTCGATAACGTTACGATATCGATACCAACGAAATATGGGAAAACATGGCGCGGTTTACAACAACTAGAGTAACTAGATGTCTCTACCTAAATATCGTGGAAATTATCTCAAACATTTGCTTGCCTTGACTATTCTATTTCGGTTTGCCTACCATAAATTCAATTTCCGATTCAAATGGAGAAACAATCTTGCAATGGCTTATACAATTAGAATAAGTTCTTGCTAGAAATATTGGAAATAGTGGTTATTTCTGTTTGGGAAGTGCGACACTGTTTACGAAATAGTGCTCATCCTACTTCAGCGTTGTTACGTGATTCGATGGTCCATGTGGCAATGACATTGACGAAATAAATAGCGTTTGATTTTATTTCGCCGCCGTTTATTTGTACAAACTTGCAATCGCCGTGTTCACAGTTCAACACATCTGTTTTTACTGTTCGCAGATTCTTTGGAATGAATGATTATCGCTTCGTTTGTTTATATTTATGTTTATGACTTGTTTATATCCTGTCATTGCTGGAAAAATATTTCAGATCATGAATAAACTGTGAAAAGCGCACATTGTAAAATCATAACACTGTTATCTTAACTATTAGCGCAACATTTTTGTCTCATAATTAATTATGAAATTTACCTTCTTACAAGCGTGCCTATACATTTCTTTTTTTTTAAGCTTACTTAATCCATCTAAATAAAGACACGCTTTTTGAGTTTCTGTGCCCACCTATTAGAAAACATTCGATACGTAATAAGAACCCAAAATATCAATTTTCAGAAATGTTCCACAGGCATCTAAGCAGAGATATCTAGCACTATAAACATAGAACTTCATAGAAAGATTATTAGATTAGTAGCAAGTTAGTAAGATAACTAACCAAGACTGCAATTTGGCACCATACATCAGCAGTGCGTAGATACCGCGTTCATTTTGGATGTTTGCCGGGAACTGTGCAATTCTCAGCAACGGATCAACGCGATCACACGTTGGCACTGAATTTTAGAGTTCATTGTACTACTACGTAATGTTTTCTAGGGTAAATATATTTTTATGTCGTATCGCGGAAATATTTTATTAAAATAACGTATATTTTTTCAGGAACTGATAATTTAACTATGTCCTTCTGAAAAGTCAGACTCAGTAGGCGGGAAGCACTCATGATGCAAGTACCTGAGAGACTGAAAATTGGTATGATAGTTATTATAGAATAGTAGAATCATGTCTGCAACTCAACTGAACGTCACGTCACGTCGCCCGCAAAATGGCAATCAGTGACTCAGCGCATTTCATTCGCTGAAGTTCGACTACAATGAACCTAGCTCTTATGGGGTTATGAGTAATGTATTGGCACACTACCTAATTAGACATTATCCATGGGTTTTTAGTTAGACCTATGAGAAACGACGCGCGAAGTTGACAGATATACGTAGGTACAAGAAAAAACTCTTCGCGTGATAATGTAGAGTGGACCATGCCTCTTATAAATCTAATAAGACTGCAAATACCAGCATACCTTGCTAAGCCCTTGCTAAGTTACTAAGTTTTAGTTACCAATTAGTTAATATCATGAAATAATGCAAACTTGCAAGTGCTTAGTTATAGAAAGCTTCCGTTTTATTTCAGTAATTAAAGCACCGCTTTACAATAGCGATATGTATCCAGTAAATGTGAAACAAGTAAATGAACACATTGCTACAATATGATAACAAACGTCATGGCTACATATTCAACTCGTGTAGCTGTAGGTATTGCAGCTGAAATGCAAATTGATATAATGCAGGAAACGTCTGAGTGGGCCTCATAGCGGGAGCCTATACCACATGAGTAGCATAAGTTCGTTTACATACGACAGTCAGACGTATTTGCATCCCAAATGTTCGGGCGGACCGCGCGTTCGCTCGACTTATCTCTGTACCAGGCAAAATATTACAGTTTGTGCATCGCCACTCGCAATGTGCATAACTGAATGTCAATACAGGAATAAAAAAGGCCACCAGAGGCGTTCCCTCGCATTCGAGGCGGATATGCTGTAAACCAATGGGCGAGCAGAGCTCAGCATATTCATAACGATATTACCGCCGTCGGAGCCGCGGCGTCATTATAATTCATACATAATAACCCTTCCGACGAAGCAGCGCCGCGCCGCCGCGCCGAATGCGTCTCGTTCACGCCAACGAGCTCCTCCGGAGACGAACAGAGACGCTCGATGCTCCAAATATCATAATTCATAATTTTATTTTTTACGACCGACGTGTTCCACTATACGTACACGTATCTACGTGTAGCTGAATTTTCCGTTTCACTCTCTCGCATTGCGAGAATCGCCCACACGTGAAATGAAAACAATGTTTACTGAGTTAATTTTAATCTGAAATGTGAAATTGAAAGATATAGTTAGTTGGAATACAAGAAACAGAACATGTTGGGCATGTACAGACGATGACAGCTATTTGTAATTGGAATATGACGAGCCTGGTGCGCGTGCGCTCGGCGCGTCTCATTCGTCAGTTTATAAATAGAGCTCGGCGTCTGCGCCGTGACGACTCGCGCCATTAATTTATATGAAATAACTGTCGGCAGACGGAAAAATAAGTTCGATCGGGAACGGCCTTCTCCACGATAATATTTATGTTTTACGAAGTGGCAGACAGACCCAGGCGTGTTGAAGTACGAGTGTCAGAACTGTGTATATGGGAGGTATAACAGGTATTAATGCTAGATTCATACCGACTCCCACTTGCAGCTGTAAATAAATAAACTGTTCGGCTCCTTTCATTTCTAACGTATGAACAAACAGTAAACTGATTTATTGTAATTTACATACGAATGTGCAGATGTTTGGTCATAAATATAGGAAAGATAAATACTTGCGGAACCCCACCTCATTCTAATATATCCGTATATTTTGTTTCAATTTAAAAGGTGTTCATTTCGCAATTGAAATCTCCGAAATCTTGTATACTGGCCATTTGGTGACACTTTGACGCTCGGAATGAAACCGCAAAGCTATAATAGCCCGCTTCGAGGCTGTTTCTTTCCTCATTACTACTTTATAAACATCACCAAATCCTCCTTCACGGTTCTTTTGAGATTCAATAAACAACCGAAAATACTGATTTCCGACGATAATAATGTTCGCAAAGTACGCAAAGACAAGATGAGACATAAATTCGTTAGCACGTGTGTAATCGTCACGAACATGCGACAATAATTTACGTTCGTAAATTTTAAAGTTGACATCAGAAAGAACATCTTATAAAGCGATAATTCAAGCACATTCTTATGAGTCATGCTCTTATTCAGCGGCGTGGAGTGAACCACACGTAGATGTGCACATTTCACTGTTTATTTTGTTTCAGCATGTGCCTAGAGGCGCCTAGCATGTTTTAGTATAGCCGCGAATTTGTTAAATAGTTTCAGGAATTTCACAATCGCACTAATTGCCTATTCCCCGTAAACACTTATGACTGATTTAGAAAATAAATGTTTTATCAACCTGCAGACTACACAAGCGCATTTCAGAAAATGGACAATCATGGAACGAAATCAACGTAGTCTGTGAATGTATATAACTTTTTTCATAGAAACTGTCATATCTACACCTACAACATTCGTTAAACATATTTAGAACCTGGATTCCAGCACATAAAAAGTCAATAACCCTCAAAAATTCCAACTCGCAACTATATTTTCACATTTTTCTTTTGCAATATGAAGTTAATGTCAGTCAATTTATGTCAACAAGTTTTGTTTACTGCTGAAACTTCCTAAATACCTGTTAAAATAAAAAAGAAATATCATGAAATAGGCGAAATATACAATAAGTTGTCGTCGCCGGACTAATGGCCGCTCACTTCTGCCACACAAGATGAACTAATAAATGCCTTCGTCATTTATTTTCACTACCACGCAGTTTAATTCACGAAAACCTTATTTTTCAGTTATTACTTTTTTACAAATAAGTAATTAATCATTCCTCAATTCAAGATGTGGAAGTAGCCATTATAATTGATTTATGCATTAGGTAGGTACCACATATATAAATAAATATGGATACTTTTATTAAAAAAATGAACAGCAGCATGCCATTACACTTCATCAAAGAATTTCAATTCGTTAAAGCTGCTCCACAAAGATATAAATTCGACAAATTAATTTCACTCACTAACGAATTCAAAGACTAATCTATACAAAAGATAGCAGATATTAACCTAATGGATTCCTGAGTTACTCCATCTGAACTCGTATTTAAAATCTACAGATATTTAAACACATCGCCCTCGCGCGCAGCTCGCCATAAATAAAATAAATACAAATATTCTCACGTAAACGAGTACCTCGAAAGCGTTCATTTACATTTGTGAATGTAATAAATGGGGCATCTTCTTCTAAATACAAAAGTAAACTGACGAAAATAGTCTGTTTTTGAAATAGCGTCTGCCTATGATTAGAAACTGTCTACTTAGAAATATATGGCGAATCCGCGTTCCACACATATTGTGTAACGTAATAATAGGCAAGACTATAAAACGTATATAAGTGTTGTAAAATATGTGTGTGATAAACTGTTGTGTTTAGACTTCACTTTATTAGTTATTGTCGAACGAATTCAGTCGAGCGCGCCATTGTAGTTTATACAAATCTTCATATACATATTGTGTTGTATAAGGATGGCAAAAGGGTTGGCGCACCTGCATATTCATTCTCATACTTGCCCACAGATTTACGACCAGGTATTGGACCAACAAATAAGATATTCCAAAAAGTGCCTCCAAAAAATATAATAAGAGCATCACAAAAAGCTCAGCAAGACATGTCAACGTCAACCGCACACCGTAGCCCGAGCGAACTAAAAAATATTACCGAGCGTTTATTTGTTCTCCTCCACGCCATATTTGCTATTAAAACGTTTTGTTTTGTTAATATTTAGTCTCGGGAAGTTCTTATAATAAGCTTTATTGAACTGAAGTATGTTTGAAAAAAAAACAGAAAGCCTCCCTCATAGAAACAGTCTCAGAGAGCCATGTCGAAAGAACTTTAAACAAATATCATGGTACTAATTATACGTTAGTTTATTTAGATTATACTTATCTAGTTTATAACATATTTTAGTGCACCATAAACAAACATAGCAAGATTTTACAGCTCCTGACGGTCCCGGCTCACATTCGAGGCATTGTGCCTCTTATAATTTTTATTAGGGGCAATCCGTCCGCCTTGATTTACTTCTTCCCGAACTGACGGATCTTTCATTTAATTTACGGTTCTACCCCAGTCTTCCAAACGTAATAAAATGTTACAAAAACAAGCAAAAATTACATCGTCCCGTCGGGTGTTGTAGACTTTTTATTTATTAAATAAGAAGAGAGACCTGCATTAAATTATAACCAAACTGTAGTGGGTGATATCGTAAGGAAAAGTTATTTATCTAATACATATAAGATTAAGTTAAAAAGACTTTGTTAATATAGCTATCTAGAAATGAAATTAGGCATTTCAACTTTGTACTGAAAACTTTCAGTGTGTTATAAGCCCTACCACTGACTGCTGCTGAAATATAAGAATACATTTATGTTTGATTTTTGTGAGTACCTACACATTTTTCAGCTCGTGAAAATCCATGAAGTGGTTTAAAATTGTATGATTTATGTTTCATACCATCGTAACAAAAATTTATTGTTTGTATTTTTGGTACAAATGGTCGGCGGAGCAGCCCACTCCCATCGCCTCGTATCCGACAAGCACTTGGCAGCGATTCAGAGATTGTTATTATGATAATGACTCTTCTACTCATAACACTACCTATTGCCTCGGAAAATTTCTTCGTATCCTCAATAAGCCATAACTCGTCAATACATTAAAGTCACACTAAATTGAATTTCAAATGAATTCTTTAATTCATAAGACACTGCATATGTGTTTCGAAATATCTTTCGCAATAAAGGGTATCTCAAATAAAGCAAAAGTTTATGCGCAACAAAGCAGAATATCTCAAAAGATTCCCATGAAGTTCGTTTGAATTAAATAAAAACTGCATTAAGAAATTTTAATTATTCGTAGCTACATCATGAGCGAGCCAACACTAACATGTTCGCTGTGTGTCTCATTTGCAAGTAACAGGATGCGTATTATAGACCCACGAAGGCAATAAGATAAAAAGACGCTCAATAAGGCGCGATCAGAGGCAAAAATGAAATAAATTGCCGGTGAATAAGAGTGCTGTGTGCAATTGAGGCGAACACGCTTGCTCATTAGACGCGCCGGGGACGACCCGCCCGCCGCCGGGATGCGCCCGCGCACCGCCGCACCCGCGCCCGCGCCACCTACCCCAGCCTCGGCCTCGGCCTGAACTGCCATCATAAACCCAATAATGCAATCTGCATATACAAACACCATCCTTCTACTCTTCTTAAACGAAAACAAAAGTATTCAAAATTCTGAGAACGTTTAGCATATGAAGCTGGCCAAAAGTGGTGACAATGACTTCACTTGCAGCCCTTTTGCCGAAATTCTGTAAAATCGCCGGCCATTAGCATAACAAAGACGGTGATTTAGAATGACAGAGCGTTCGGGGTCCGCACACGACGTCACTTTCACTTATTTCGAGATTTAGCAAAAAAAATGTTTCCTACTATTATTATAAAGAATTTAGCTGGTGGTTGCATCGATATGGAAATTGTTTCAAACCGCAGGCTCCCGGGAACAATGTAACGACAGCAAACCGCTGGAGCGTGTCGGGACGAAACAAAAACTTATTTCACTCGGATATGGAATCGAAACGCCAAGAATAATGAAAGGCATGTCTCGGTTTGCATAATGCGGCAAATTAAATAAATTTTTGGTTCTGCTAAACGACGGAAAAACAAGTCGATGGAGTTGCTACTACTCACATTCTGTAACATGCTACACATATTTTTTGAGTGAAAATATCTTGTCGGCATTATATTTACATAGTAAACCTGAGCGTGTTTTTGAGAATACAAAAATATTTTGAAAACTCTACGACAAGGAATTTTAATTACATGTTTGAATTTTGTGTCAGTACGAAATTGGTGTGAAGTTGAGCGCGACTCCACGCATATCTGTATGAGCTGGTAACGTTGTGGTAACGAGGGTGGAGGCGACTGAGTCCACGTCACACATCTCCACGCACCATTTACATGCACCCGGGCGCATCGCGGTGCATCCCGGAGGGGCCTCCTACAGGAATAGTATAATATCATATCAAATGTCTACGAGCGCGTGCCATGACTACCGTGTCACTCACATGCACCGCCTGTCACCGACACGACACCCCGGCTGCAAACTAGACCACTTGTTTTACGTGTTATGTTTTTACAGTTGCGCTCATAGGATTCAAGTTCAAGCTTCCAGTAAAAAACATAAAGTTAAGTCGTGTACCTGGCTCTACTTCAAATATTTAAATAGGTAGAGCTGATTGTGTTGGTAGGTATATTTCCGCAGAATTTAAGATAGTAAAAACTTCCTTCCAAAGTGTTAAAATTTTATTAACACTTAAACAATAGCCAAAAAATGCTTATGACCATCAGTCGTGCCATAAATTTTGTAAACGTGTCATTTTTTTGGGTCTAAGTTTGAATAAATTCAAGTTTTTTGTGCTCATGACTAATTGGTTGGCTGCTACAGCGAGTAACGACGGGGTGCAGGGCACAATTGTTTCGTCGGGTATTGCAAATATAATAATAAAAGTTTATTACCCCGTTTCTGAAAGGGTTTGTCTCAAGCCGCACTGAAAGGGTAGCTGTAAAACCTCAGTCCGTGCCATCATAAGTCAAAACGGGACGATTGTTCGGTTGCATATCGCCATAAATCAGTATTAGAAAATATTCAATGAATGGCAGTCCGTCGTTACTCAATACAGGATCATTATACAAATATAGATTTTTGGCATTTGTGCACGCTTCGCGGTGGGAGGTATACACGCTTTGCAAAAATGTTAACTGTGTAAGCGTTTCTGCGAAAAGAAAGCTGTTGTTCGCTGGGAATTTGTTTTGTCACCTGCTACGGCTTGTGTGAGAAGAAATTGACATATCTATTTTTAATCATTCTTAAATGGAAGAACAAGGGTGATTTCGGGACTAGTAATTATAAAGTGAATTAAAAATATTTTAGTAGGTTCCTTCAGAGGTTCTTTCGCGGGTTAGGGAAATATTGCAGGAGTGGAAACAGCCATTTGATTGGGGCAGAATAGTCCCACAAAACTTCATCACTGACAGATAAAGAGCCTGATCATCAATGACTGACAGGACAACCACCTATCTTCGAATATGATTGGGCAGCACAGCAGTTCAGGCAACAACGGTGGTAAAAGGCCACCGTTCCTGGAATGCTTCGGGGTTACCAAATACTAGCTACATATTAGCAAATCAATGTAAGACAATATACCTCGGTACACATGAAGTTTTATGTTAGCGCCGTCTGCTTGACCTTAAACATTTTTTTTACTATTAATAGGTTTACGTTTGACCACTATCTCACCTGATAGTAAGCGATGATGTGGTCGAAGATGGAGCACGTTTGCCTAGAAGTAACTCACTACACTAGTCACTCTAGTCTTAAAGACTCCCAGGGTATAGCTATCTGGAAACACAGACTCTGGCAGGGAATTCCACTCCTCTGCTGAACGCACTATGAATGTGTTCCCAAAACGTTTTGTGCTTTAGTTTATCCAGACAGCCTAGGGCCTATCCCACGCTAACAAGGTGTGATACGATTTCAATGTATGAAATATCAACATTACCTTTGTTATGTAGGTAACCTCGTTGACGCATCCAAGCTCTAAGCCCCAACCATCTAATTAGTCACCCAATAATTACCGATTTCTATTCAAATCTCAAAATACACAATAACTTCAAAGCTGTCACTGGCAGAAAGTCAGTGTCGTCATCAGAACGTCAGCGTTGATGGAAGAGTGATGGAGCAGGTCAGCGACGGGGTCAGCGCCGCCATGCGTCATCGCTAACGACGACAAATGACGTGACGTGACGCGACTCAACAATATCGACGTAGCTTTACATGTGCGTTGTAGTTGGGTAGGTATACATAATGTATGTAGGATGGTAAGGTTGGGTGAGAATGTTTAAGGAATAATTTTTATTTTGGCAGCTATATATATGGCTTGGTTAACTAGGAATGAGAAAAAAGTTGAGACGGCTTTTTTATTTTGGTTTGATGCTATCTTCGCAGCATAGACTACCTTGCTGTGTCGAAAGAAGAGAGAAAGGTCCACTATCTTTATCGACATACTTCTCACTTCGGATGTTTACATGATCTAGAGTCTAGGTCATACAAGAGGAAGGAGTCATTTGATGATTTCCCATCCTTAAAAAAAAAAAAAAAAAGGTCATACAAGGATCATGGCACAAGTTTTGAAAAAATTGTAAAATCTCAAGGATGATATTTCAATAAAAGACTGAAACATCCTTGAGATTTCTGCAAGATTGAAGACATATTCACATAATATATAAAGTTTGTGTATCATCAGTATTGTAGAGCCAGTTGCCCTTTTTTAGGGATTGGGAATCATCAAATGAATCCTTCCACTCTAGGCGGAGCGGAAGGGAGTGTCAGACTCTTACCGACTAAAACCCATCCATGTTCCTCCTAGTGACCTCGTCGTTCCAAGGCCGCGGTGACTCTTTCGAACAAATTCCGCAACCAGGCATTTGCGCTTATTTTACGGGTGAATCTGCTTTTGTTTAAGAGCGGGACGTAATAAAATATTTCGCAAATAATTACTATTACTCTTAATTACTATTACTATTAATTACTATTACTCACTTTGAATATTAATTACTATTGCTCATAATCACTATTACTATTAATTACTATTACTCACTTTGAATATTAATTACTATTACTCTTAATTACTATTAATAATATTTATATTGGGTAAGTCGTTTCATTTGGGAACTCATTAAAATCAGTTCCAAAAGTTACATTAAAAATTGGTGAGAAATCAAAACCATTTATGGTTAAGGTCAAATATCTAAGTGTTTAACTTGATGAAAATATCTCAACTCCATTTAAAGACATGTAAAAATTAATAGTTAATGTTTGACAAGTTTAATGTTTTCACTGATGACAGACTGGTACTCAAGCGCACGTTCTGAAAGAATCAAACTTATTTTTTACCAAACAGAAGGAAAGTGTCAGTCGTCACCACTATCCGTCACAGCGTTCGTTTCCTGCTGGATGCACATTAATAACGTTTTAAAACTCTGCTGATCCCGACTTTATTATCTACGCTCATCATTTAACGTTTTTATGAGAACATTAAATATTCAAAAAAATCTGGGCATGCAATCTATGATTTGTGATATGACATCCCACTCGCGTCGCCCGACGTAAAAACGTGAAGACGTGAATGTTTATTTTTTGTCAAAAAACATAAGTTGTTATAATACGCATAAATAGGAATGAATGTTATACAAGTTTCCCACAGAGATTTAACATGGAGACCGCGCGCCGGCTGTACGCGTCACAGAAATAGCACACAGTGGTCGAAAAATAAAATTTTCCCCAAATAGACAGAAATATACAAAAATGTGAGGCAAAGGCGAGGGGCGAGCGTGATGGCGTGCCGTAATGTGCGCCCCTAATTAAAACGTTAAAAACCGACCGCTTCTGAAAAACGTCAATTTTGAAGAGAAATGTGCCGTCCAAAAGATCCCCTTTCATACTTTTGTTCCATTTATTTTTATCATTTGAGCTTTTAAAAGAAACAAATTGCAAAGAATATATATGTAGCATGACAAAGTTGGGAGGGTATTTTTAACTTGGGTCACAAAGAGTCGCTCTGCGATGTGCCTAGGTTGTTATACGAAGTTTATACCTACTGGTATTTGTTTAAAGGGAAGGTAGTTTGTGTACATAAGTACCTATATCATTTACTGTAATATTCATATGATATAACACGATTGGTTATAAAATGTAAAAAAAACTGTACTCGTAAGTGTGAAATAAATAAAAGTTAAAAACTTAATGAATTTGAGAATCAGCAGAAGTAGCGGACAGGTTAGGATAGTTTAGGCCTTATATTATGTAGTTACAATACAAACTGTTGTTCCTTAGCCATATGAAATTTAGCTAGTGCTTAGAACTTAGGATTTGTTCAAATCTCAAATCGTTTATTGCAATCCATAATGTACACATACAGGTGGTAAAATGAATAGATAGAAACAATTATGGACCCTGTCGGGCACAGCAACACTTTAAATAATTAGGAGAGAGGAAGAGCGCTTTAGATTATTTATCTTGTAAAATCAATGTTTAATATTTCCTGTCGAACTTGTGCCTATTATTGAATATTTTATGCATATTATTATTCTCTACATATCCATTTCTGGATTAAATTACGTTTTTAGTTGTTTTATTGTTTATTTAATATTGGTTTTTATTATTAGAGTAGTGTATTATTTATTCATTATTATTAATATAATACTATATTATTTATTTATTTATTATTATTAATTTAAAATATACCTATACCTAATAGATTGGATCTTCACTAAACCTCTGAAGTCATTGCTGATCTTCGGTGGCTTAGCAAATACCTAGGTATTGTTAAAAGGACACTAACGGATTACCAACGTTATAAAAACTAGATAGATACCTATCTGATGAAAACGAATACATTTTATTTTGCATTATTAGCATCCAATATAAATAATGGAATTTCATTCTGTCCGCGTACTCTGCAGCAGACAATAAATTTATCCATCTATTTGTACAAATCGTTAAATTCGGGTTTTAGTTAGAGTTTGAAACACGGACATGGAACGAATGGATAAATCTAGCCGTTAAATCGATATGCAGATCTGCATCGACATTCATTACCTAATTAAAATCGCAAGCCCCTTCCGCTCGCTACATTTCTCCAACGCGCTGCCAATAAATTTCATCCGCCAGTCGCCCCATAACGATAACCAGTTCCTCGGGAACTATCGTTCAATCTGGCGTCGATGCCGTATGTTGATCCGGTCGTGTACCCGCCGCTCTTCGCAGACGGCGCTGTCGATACCTATGTATTATTTAGTGGCAGCACTAGGGCTCCGCAGCTCGCAGCCCGCAGGCACGCACCAGTGTGCGCCACGCAGCGCCACACACCGCCACAGCGCGCCACGCACACAGCCGCCGCCGCCGCGAATGTCTCGGGCCACGTCAGCCCACAGATAACGAGCTCACATATTCATAAAGAATAAAGAATTATCCAACAGCCTCTTCACTCTCCTCGCCCGCCGCCTCCCTTTTTGATCGTAATGCTCTCATTCACACTCTCTGGCCGATCTCGATCTATCCGTTCCCCTCTAAGGACTCGATAAGAACGGTCTTACGGCGACTCGGCGGAATTGGATTATGGACTTTAATTTATTCTGAAGAAGAAATATTTCATTTATCGCCGGCACACGCTCATGAAACCCTTTAACTCCTGGCGAGGCGCGGTCGAGTCGTTTCAAAACGATCATTCTAGTCTGAGACGTAACGACCGGTTTTAATTCTTACATCCATGATACGAGAGACCATTTCATCGTCGAGTCGCATCGGACAAAAGATCATTGTAGAATTAACAGGTTTGGGAGTCCAACCCTCGGAGTCAGCATCTTTATGGGCGACATATTTGATTCGAAAACTTGTTATGCTTCGTCCTAAATAAATTATAACGAGAAATTGTAATCATTAAATGGATATATTTAATGTGTGTAGATGTCGGCGCGCCTCGGCGCGGCGCGGCGCGAGTCGGAGCGGGCGCGCGGCCGGTACTGCGCGTATCGGCCTACACGAATGCGCGCTCGCGGGAGATAGCTCGCACAAATCTTCGCGACCTTTGTTGCTGCTTCTTTTATGTGTCTCACTCACTTAACACGATATTGGAATGATTTATTGACCACGCAATTTTATCTTATATGCAGATTTGTGTTGTTTTCAGCTCATCATTGTTTTCACCGCATCACTTTTTCCCATTTTTTGCTGACTAGACCTTTGTTTCGCAGCTCCATCTGTACCTTCATCAAAAAGTCTATTCTAGAGTCTAACAGGAAAACTGTGCCAAAATCCACAAGATAAGCCATACAGATCAAGCATACTCCCAGTAACTTTATTTCACACCTAATATAAAGCGTTACCTTTCTAACTTTCCAAAAAAAATGAACTTGTTTTTTTGTTAAGCTCACCTAATTCTCATAAGCATTCGACGTCGTCGTCCCACGCACCGACTGTTTACTCAGCTCCCAATATTAATTTAAGACATTAAGACATTTATATGAATATGGAAGCAAGCAACTATTTCATTAATTAAAATGGAAATTGTTTATTGGCGTGGGCGGCAGATCCAGTTTAAATGAACGCAGTATTAAATACGATCGATTGTAGAATAATTGTTTATGTTTCAGAAACGTGCTTGGCTTTTAAATCAAATTAATTTATACTGTTATAAATCTGGACTTTGCTTGCGTAGATACTCAAGATATCTATTTTTGATAAATAATTTCTAGCTAATTGATACTAAAGTCAAAAGGATTGGTCGATAACTTTCTGATACTGACTTGTCGACCATGTTTTGATAGGGCTTCTGATTGTTAGGGCCTGAAACTTGTGCCTACAGCATTACAGCTGAATATGAACAACTCCTACTTATTATTTCTCGGTTCCCTATTGGACCTAACTTCTTAGTGAGGTATTGATTCTATCTAATGAGACTTTACTTCTAAGGTGTTGTTGGTGAGCAAAGGGATGCTGCTGCTGGTCTACTGGATTCCTTTAAAGACAACTGAGAAATCATGGTAGTATATTCTTGGCTGCCGCGAAATGTTACTATCAGCTTAGTTACTACACTATACTATCTTGCTCAAATTCTCTAAAAGGTTGGCCCTTTAGCTCATAAAGGTTTATCCAGGGTGAACTAGCCCTGCCAGGGTTGCGAAATTTGATCGAAAAAGTCACCGCGGCCCTGGAACGCAAAGGGCATTAGGAGGAACACGGATAGGTTTTAGTCAGCAAGAGTCTGACACTCCCTTTAGCTCAACCCAGAGCGGAAGGAGTCATTTGATCCCATCCTTAAAAAAAATGATGATGGAGCCAGTAACCAAGTGCTAACCTTCACTCCGAGGATGTTACCCAGAAACACCTGACGATAAAACCTCAGAACATATCTTCCGAACCTGGCAATCGTATCCTGTCTGCATCAGACCTCCAGAAGTTCTAGATAAAGTGCCATTTTATCACCAAACACGTTTTAATAAACGTTAAAATATACTATAATTTGACACATAGGTATAGCGCTTTTTCCCGTTCCCGTAGGAAATTCGGAAAAACCTGCTCCCCTATATTCCCCAAGGAACCTACATGCCAAATTTCAGCTATCGACGACCAATAGTTTCGGCTGTGCGTTGTCTGTCAGTCAGTCACCAGTAACGCAAGAGTTTTATATATTGACTAGCTGTTGCCCGCGACTTCGTACGCGTATATCCATCCCGTTTTTCCCATTACCGAATGAATTTCGAGAAATCCTTTCTTAGTGCTCCCCTACACTCCTACATGCCAAATTCCAGTTTCCTACGACTAGTAGTTTCGACTGTGCGTTCTGTCTGTCAGTCACTCAATCAATCAGTAACAGAAGTATTTTATATATATTGATGATTGATCACGTGACATTTCGGCAGTATTTGTCAATACCATATATTATTATAGCATACATTTACCTTCATCACGCTAACGCTTACAGAACGTCACTTGTTGCCTGAGAACACTCTATGAGAAGGCTCATTCTTCAATTCTGTTCAACGTAAAGGGAACTATCGCCACCAACAATTGCAAAATAGTTTGTTGCTCCCACTTTGTTGTTATTAGAGTAATGAAAAGTGCTGGTCCCAAAATGATGAAGTCATGAATTCTCCTAGGATAAGCCTAATTTTACAATATTGGAAGGGCTGTTTGTTCACCTTGACTTAAGTACTAACGGAAAGGTATATATATATATACGTAGCATTATCCAAGATTGAAAAAATATTTCAGTAAAAACACTTTCCTTACTATTAGGGCATACACATACTACGTAATCCACAGATTTCCCCAAGAATCATGTCATTATTTTATCCCCAATATCTATGCTTATAATCAGGCAATTTAATTAAACAAACGGACACATTATTCCCATACAACACGTAAGTATACGCTGTTACTCACGAGTGATTAATAAAAAGTAAAATCAACGATGTGTTGAATACACAAAAAGCAAGGCGAGATGCGTTGAAATAAAATTTTATATAGTGATCGTTAACACTGTCCCGTCCAATATTAAATGGACAGCGGCGCAAGAGTAAAAATTAAAGACAAACATAAATATCGGAGAAAAAATCTTTGATTCAAACTTGTTGTCGTCGAACATTTTGACGATTGGAAAGAAATCTGATATTTTCGATCGGCCCGTACTGTTTCATTGTTACGTTACAAACTGTATATTTATCTTTTATAAGACTTTATGAATGGATAGTTGGACAAGCGTTGTTTACGCTAAGGGCCTTTACACTATTTTATGTACATGTTTATGTACAGGTGTTAAGTTATAGTGCATGCTGCGGGGAATAGCAGATAGCTGTTTGTTCGAGACATGTCTATTTAGATCCCTTTTGGCATTGCAGTTCTGAAATACGACACATTTCTCTGGAAAATTGACATTCCTAGGAAGATTTACGACTTTATATTTTACTGAAAAATATTTTTGCGAAATTTGCAACAGTGCTTGGAAGTAAAACGACTTCTAATTAGTGAGTAAAGCTTATGAAGGCTCCTCTAAGCTAATTCCTAGTCTACACGGGACTAACTATGTTTTAATGTATGTACAAAATAGAGTTTTAATAAAAGTCATAGTAAAAATCAAGGTGCTACAGAGAAGGTTGCACCGAAACTGGATTGTAAGTGGAGACGAATAAATTAGAAGTTAAGTTATGAGCGGTCGGATCTAACAACATGAATGAACCGCGCCCCGCGCCCGCGCCAGCCGCCTATCCCCCTCGCTCGTCCGTGCTCCGCGCGACCGCGTGTGGCCTTCTACCACTGCCGCTACAGGTGCGGACTTAGGTATCACTGGACATAAGGAAATGATAAAGCTATATGCAAACAACTAAGCAATAAGTTTAGGTTTTCCGGAAAATCCCACACACACTGAAGGTTTACAGAGTTTTAAAGCTGTACTTATTGACGCTTTTCTAACAAGTTTTAAAAGAAAATGTCAAACAGCTTACTAGCACTTCCTGTCCTAGCCTGAAAATTAGCCTCGGGTCGCCCGGGCATAAACATGGTTTTTAATTCGCTATTTCTTTGAAACGGATCCTACAATTCATTAGCAAAAAAATCACAAATCCATAATTAATCAAAAATCTGCCGAGTCTGACCCTGGCGAGAGGTGAGATGACGCCCTATCAGCATCGGTAATCTGAACCGAAATTATTACGATTCAAAACTTGGTCAGGACCTTGCCTCGCCGTCGACACCGGCCCGAATAAACTAACTGTGGCCACCATTAAAGGGAAAAGTGAACATTTATAACTCAGACCCTGAATATTTTATTTGTTCAGTCATAATAAAAACGATGTCAATTAAGCTCAGAAGAAAATTAATGTGCGGTCTCATTTAAAATAATTAATAAGTAACAGCCTATTTATTAGAAAAAAAGTAAGTAATGTGTATAGAAAAGTCCCGGCAATTATTGAGATAACTGCGCGTAGCCGCGAGCGACGCCACACATAAGTTAAGCGAAGTTTACATCACCCCATCTAAAAATATAGCCGCAAATCCGATAGCATTTCTAACTGGTGTAAAACTCTTTACTTTTTCATTCATTGCGTAATAAAGTCTAAAAGATCGCATTAATTAATCTTGATTAAAACACGATAGCACTTTCACAGCTTTATCTCTGGATCATAAAATTTTAAAATACATTTTATTCTATTTGTATAAAGTCGCATGTGACATGGACAAACGAGTTCTCAGATTCTGAGTGGATATTGCCTTATTCTGAGACAAAACGCTGGCCATACATTAAACGTGTGTGTAAAAATTCCGCTCCTCTTTATGTGTCGCAATTTAATTGAGATCTTATATTAATTAGGGTGGCGATGTGATGCACGAAGTCGAATGTGCCCGCCGCACGCAGCCTGTGCACGCAACGAACTACCTCACCTACATAAATATCGATTTTTTCGTCATTTTTAGCATTCTGCAATACAGATGCAAGCAACCATTTTATTGCGCTTGCTGCGGCTTGTTAGCACGAGTTTCATCGTATGTACCTATAATGGCCTAATTATATCAATTAATCTATGTATACCTTTATAAAAAAGGCTCACTTGAAGATAAGAACGGACTGCAAGAATAAGTGTAGCAAAACTATTAACGGTCGCGGTTTAAAATGGTTCTATCTGTTTGAAGGAAATTTATCTTAGTAGGCACTTGGCAGCTACCTATGTATAATGATATCAAGATCGCAATATTTGGGGTTAATTTCATATTAGTCTGGCAGTTTGATTTCTTTATGCAGCAATGCAGCGGCCTGCCCAAATGTCCTTACTTTTGATTTTTTCGTCAAATCGTTGAGCTTCTTAAAGTTCTTAGTTTGAGCTACAAGATAACTGACAAATGCTTGCACTGTCTGGACAGGTTCACTCAAATCTTTGTGGTACTTTCCTTAAAAGACCACCTCAAACATGATCTCTGAGTTTATTTCGGTGTTTCATCTCACGGTTGTCAGCTAGGAAACACCAGCCACAGCTAGTTTAAAAATGACTAAAAAAATATTGACGTGTTAAAGTTTTGTGTTTAACCTACTTACAAATAAGTCCAATTTATCATTCAATGTGCACTTATCATTTCAAAATACATCCTTTTGTCAGTTCGTCAGTTGATATAAACAACTCAGTTAAAAATCACAATATATGGAAATGGCAAGATAAAAATCTGCAAAACCCTCGCAAAACGTTTCCTCCGTCCCCAAGTTGAAATACTGAGTTTAACTATGCACATGACGTTTTATCTTAGCAGCCATAAAAACAAATATTGATTTGGGGCCGTCCTCGGCATGCAATAACGACATTTCCTCGGCCATACTTCTCGCAAATCCTCCGGTTTCGCGTGATTTACTGACAAATAAACAAACGCGACCAGTTTCGCATTTATAATTGTATTATAGGGATGAGGAGTGATCGCAAGCGTGTTCGCGTGCCTGATGACGTGATACCGCCGTCACGCGTGTTTACACCACGCTTATAACAAGTTGTAAGGAGCCAAACTAACAAGCCTGCGCTATATCTTGCCCTATACCATTAGCGATCGAAGCATGCGAGAATTTTCATGTAGCACTCGCTTATTATAATGTCAGCTCACACTAAGAATAGTGGGGACTCTTGGATATAAAACTAAGATCTAAGAATACTTTAGAATCGAAATCGGTCAAAGGTCAAATGGAAATACCGCGAGAGAACGGTAGAATCAGTCCGGAAAACAACCTGAATACTTAGGTGCAGATAGGTATGCCACAGAAGACAAGGACCATACTAAGTGTAGTTTGGTAACCTAAAAGAACGTATTAAAGCCACATCTTGCTTCACAGTAACGCTTTTCAAATTAAGTAGATTTCTAAATCTTCTGTAACTTCTAAAAAAGTAATCGGTATTTAATATACCTATATCGACAATAGATATATAGACAATAGTCTGTTACGTTGTCAATAGGTATATTGTTGATACGATACAATTAATATATGAGATGCTTTTAAGGTGGAGATACTTGAGAGTAGCTGATTTTAAAACGAGAATCACGTCTAAACGGCTAGTCGTATTTTTTTGGAAAAAATATATGTTACATTACACTATTTTGTTAATAATTTGATATATGAAAATTTTAAGTTTTATTCGCTAAAGATGTTGTTGTTGTTGTTGCAACGACAATCGGAACAAAACCGCCGGGCGTATTTTAATGGAATTTACACTATCTCAAAGAAAATATCTACATTTTGATTTACGGCTATTTTTTAAAAGTCTTAGAATAATAAGGTAAGTGCAAAAAGATACTGAATTTTGGGTCGCGCTGGTGTTAAACGAGTGCGCATTTTGTTCCCTCAAGGTCGCTGGCGTATGTCGTCGCCTTAACAAATAATTAAACAAGCATTCGTTATTTTCATTTTTAACGAAGCTGCAACGAAGGCGCTACGACAGAGCTACGAAGACGCTACGACGCCGCCGCGCTGCGAAGAGTTAAAAGGAAGCTTACTTAAGTATACAGCTTTATATAGCATAACGCAAATTCTAAAGTAGATGTTGTTTGTTCTCTATGCTGCGTACCCACACATTCACTACAGTCCATCAATCAAATTAAATCTATAAAATACTAAATCTTACACACTGATTTTTTAATACCTAATATGTATTCACAAAATGTTAATAATTGCAGATGCGTTGAACGCTCAATTGAAAAAAACCTTTGATAATAAGGTGAACACTAAATTATTGCCATTTTCACAAGTTACAAAACAAAGAATCACCAAAAAAATAGCTCCTTGATCTTCGAAGCTTGTTCTTACATAACTATTGATTAATCCAACTTCAAAAGATTAAACGTCTATTGTACATTTGTATAATTAATTAAACCGTCCCAAATATAGAAGGTTGTATTGTGTGTTTTGTTTGAGGCTCACATGAAAGCTTTACAAAAAATATGTCACCATTGTCAACCGCACTAATGCTTCATAATTGTCGAGATATTTCCTTTTCATTGAAGCCAAGCCCTCTTTACCAATAATTTCTCTTGTCATATTACGAACAAGTACCTGCTTACAAACAAACGCTTTACACACAGCACGACTATTGTGTTTATGTTCTAAAGCTATACTCTTTTACTGTAAATTATGAACTTTCTAAATTTTGTATCGGAACGTCCCTAAGACCATATATTACAATTTTAACGAGTGAAAAAAAATAATGTTCAAAGATGTGTTTTCAAAAACGCAAATCGCATCAAACTTACAGATATATCGAACCATATGAAACTCGATATCTGATTTAATCTCAAAATAAAACTTGTGAAATAAGTGAGAAAATAATTTCGCGTAGTGTGCGTCGACTCATTTGGTGACATAAAACATGGAAAGGAACCACAAACAAAAGGCGGAATAATGTCCCTTAAATAATATAATATTACGCGTCACGAAACCAAAGCTTTATGAAATCGGATATTTTTGTCATATCTTGTTTTATTGCGTCTCAATAGAGAATTACTGCCATCGGGACTCACCGGAGCTATTCAATTTGGTAAATGTACGAGGGTGGAAACGTCTTACCTCGAAGGATAAACAAAAAATGGAAATCCATAATTTTATTACGTTTATTGTCAATTTAATTGCGGCGTTAACTTTTATGCCTGCCACGTTAATGTTAATTAGGTACATCTAATAAATATGTATGAAATTATCATTATGACTTAAAAGGCGGTGCGTTTTTGCTTTATAAACCGTTAAACAGATATCTATTTAACGTTATTAAATAATAGGTACCGGCTTTCAATACAACAAAGCGTACGACGAAAATTCCCGGCATTCGGTTGAACATGGACATATTAATCCAATCGTGTATTACAAAATCACTGTGCGTAACAATTTCAAATTTTGCACAAATCTAGTCGTATTTAAAGTATTGTGTTACTTGATGTATTAAATAGCCGGTTGACAATGTCGTGCGGATATTATCCCACAAAAAATGTCCTCAAATGTCCCGAGGATTTTCCGCTTCACGCAGTGGTGCACTCTCCGCGGCCCGCAGTCGGCAGTTGACAAAATATTGCATTGTTCCTATTATCTACGCAGTATTTATTTAAAAACGTTATTTAAATGGATGATTTTAAGCTCATACAGTTGACGGAGCTATTGTACTCCTCTTAATATAGTTACACTTTGTTGCGACAGCACACCGAATGTCTTTTGACGACGAGGGACATACCTAGCGCACTAACGCCGAATGTGTATCCAAGTTATTAGCTAAGTAACATATATTATTAGGGGCTTGTACCTAAAGGTTCTAATGGCGTGTAGCTAAATAATAGTGGACGATATGTAGAGCCTCGTGAAACCAATTTATTACCTTTATTACTTCGTTCACTTTGTTACAGTCATTCAGCTATCACCCATATCGCTGACCATAAATTCAAATTCACTCAGTGACTTCCAATAAAGGTAATGAAGGCAATCATCGGCCAAACCAATAAAATAATAGAAATAAATTTGATATGACCGACATATGGTGGCTCTAATGCGCGACGAACCCTGTTATTGGTGTCAAACATGCGACAAATAGCTCAGACCCAGAATACCATTTCATTTTATCCAACCGTTGATTATACAGTATTGGTCCGTTGGACGACAATGAAAACAATCTACAACGAGCAATATGTTCACACCCCTTTCTGTTTTTGATTCAGTACGATGACCAAAAAGTAAATTCCAGTTTATTATTATTCCATTACCCGTCACCCCATTTTAAAAAATATGTCAGCAGATGACGAGTGAGGAAGATGGGGGATCCGAGTAATCTGCGAGTGAGGCGAGCGGGGAGCGCCGGAATACTAAATGTGTTTATATAAAATAATTTTCATGTTCGACAAGTCGCAACACAATGCCGTATTTTTTTTGCGCTGCCGATAAATTGGCAGGATTATCATTTAATGGAGGGCTCATGTTTGGTTGTCCCGATTGCCTATGACTGACGTGATTTTATTAACACCATATCGATGTTTCACTGTGGGCTGGAAAATTTCGCAGTGACAGGAGCGTGGCGTAAATAATTTACACGGTTTCATTTCAAAAGGTAATGTGCCAATTTAAGTTGCGAATAGGCGAGTTCAGATATTAGTTCCATTTAGGAGTTAGATAGACAGAGTGATCAATTATTCACAATATATGGAGGCTTTCTATCGCTGACACATGAGTAAAATTTAAATGACAATCAAATATTTATATTTGTTTGAAACTTGTTTCTGCGTACTAATGTGGAAAGCCTTTGTTATATTGAATTGCGTGAGCCAGGGTCTCACTCAATAATTAAGTAAAGCATCTGATTAACAACGTAAACTCTGAGTTTCGAGACAGAAGCAGAATATCTTGATTGTTAAGACATGAACAAAACACATTTAAATATCTTATAATTTTGAACGTTACATTACTTTACAGCTTGTTCTATTCGTTGAAAGATTTCAAGTAAAATGAATAAAAATAACATAAATGTTATCCTATTTTATCATCGGAAAAAATTGGTAAAGAAACATTGTCAAAACCAATGAAAGCATTCACATTGTCGTGTGACCCAATTTTAACGTATTTATGGTAACGGGACTTAATCTCTTTTATACTATCGCAAATAATCGCGTACAAATCCCTTATTAGCGAGCCAGAAATATTTTTTCTTGTGACATAAAAATGTGTTTTTATTGTGTGATACGCGTTCTGCATCGGAACTATGAGATGTTATCTAGTGATGGAGTCCCGGGAGTCGCCCCGCGTGTTTACACTAAATATTGTGCGACACAATGAAATTACATGACATCTGTAGTACAAATAACGGGAATATCTTTATTCATACCGCGGCGGGCAAACGAGCTCCCCTCGCGTTTGCATTGTCACTCGACGAACGTCTGCTTACTGTCGCCGGTCGCGTCCTTGATACTCTAATAAACCATATTCACACTATCAAACGGGATTGCAAATCTCGGTTTTTTTATAATAATTTGTTTAAGTCATAATAATTATCTCCGTTCTTTATGTAGTTCATTTTGACACGGATTTTATGGCATTCAAGTCTTCTGTTTCTATGAATATTTATGTTTTCCAAACGATGTTTTTATTGATAGATAACTATATATATTTACATCTTAGAAGCTAGACATACAAACATGCAAACTAATATTATAAACGTTACGCTTT
Source organism: Lacanobia wlatinum (assembly GCA_947578705.1). Taxonomy (NCBI): domain Eukaryota; kingdom Metazoa; phylum Arthropoda; class Insecta; order Lepidoptera; family Noctuidae; genus Lacanobia; species Lacanobia wlatinum. The sequence continues at coordinate 12,981,302 of OX388028.1, read as the reverse complement.
CACTCCTAAACTACTGAGCCGATTTTTATGAATTTTGCTGCAGAGATAGATGGGACCCTGGAGACGGTTAGTAGATTACTTTTTTTTGCGAAAATCTATATTTACGGGAACAAAGACGTGGGTAAAAGCTAGTAGATACATATTTTATTTGCCAAACCAGTTTTCACAAACAAACCGCATGCTACTGTGCTATTTGTACGAGCTACGAAAACAGTGATATTGCTCGTAAGGAGGCAAAGGAAGCGATTTACAATAAATAACTTTAATATTAGAGATACTCCCCCATATTGATACCGATAGTAAGACGAACCCCACGCGCCTCCGGCTGTGGCAGACGTCGCAAACATTTTTGGATTTACTATAACCGTTTTGAAAAAAAAAAAGGGTTTGGTTATCTTTTATTATACCTATGCCATTTATTTTCAGTTGACCTGATAAACGTACTCACGTATCTACGTGAGTACGTTTATCAGGTCAACTGAAAATAAATGACGTATCGTAAAGACGTATCTACGTCTTTGTTTTCAAAAATACCTGCAGATTAGCAACAGAATCATCGACAAAACAAATAAAACCAAAACAAATTGTTCTAATAGTGCACTTCGAGATGTTAAATAGCAAACAAAAAAGCGTTCAGAAAGCAATCACGGAAGTAAGCTATAGGTAATAAAAACTCGCAGTGTCGGAGTAGACCAACGGTTCGTGAGCCCTGATTTAACGTAAAAACGGTAAAATAGTCGTAACGTAGCGAAGGAGCTACTATTAGTTTTCTTTACAACTTTTATTGACAATAGACACTAATATCTATTTGCAGTTACTCATACATGACATGAAATGTTGCGATTTCCTGACTTGAATTCTCTATTTTGAAGTCTTGTCGTAGAAAATTATTTTCGTCGTAATAAATTCATATGGATGTAGCTTAGAATAGTAATTTCAAAGCATAATTGAGGCTTACTCATAAAAAATAACCACATGCTTAGTTAAATACTAATTATATTATCAGATTCTTTATTTGAATTTTCTTTAGAGAGTTTTATAGGCGTACATAGGGGGGGAGCCGGGTGGACCGTGCCTACCCCAGAATGGTCTGAGGCACCCCAGGATGTTTGGAGACCAGTTCGAAATTCTAGGCTGGACACTTATTTTCTTCACAAAATCATCATCAATCATATAAACAATCTACCACCGAGAAGCCTTCAAACATATTATTACCTACATAATACGTAGACAGACATTTCAAACGTCTTAGGTAGTAATAAATTGCACAATCTGTTACTTTGAGATGTAGTTAGGAAAGATGCCAATAGTGTACCTACAGGAGTACGAGTACACAGCTTGGTGCTAGGAAAACTTCAAAATTTTCGGATTTTTTAAGATTTTGGTTTTTAACTTCTAAATAAAAAGTCAATCCGCAAACTTTAAAGTAGGTAGTCAAAACTTGCTACAGTTTCACCACGAATCGCATCTCTATGGGTTGAATAGGTGTCGAGATACAGCACCTTCGAACATCTGAAAATTTCCCAAAAATTTAAATATTGTAGTTTAAAGCATTTCTCTTCTTCTTCGTCCTGGCTTGCGGGGCAGGCCGCCAGGCAGGTGTTAGATGGACTCGGAGGCCCGCCCACCCTAGGCGCTGGCTCTTTCTGAATACTGTTATTTACTACCTACATAATTTAATTTTTGTAGGTATGCGGAACAGAGAGTAAAGTCCCGCAAACCTTCATTGAAAAGGGTGGCCAGCCCCCCTCCCCCCCCCCCTGACAAAAATGCCTAGATCATACGCCAATGGAGAGTTTGAATATAGAATCCGCCAATCACTATTTAAAGTAATAAAAAATAAAATAATATGGTTTGATTTTTAAAAGTAAGAACCGTCAATGAAATAAAATGTACATGTATTTAATTTAACGGGCGAAATATGATTGTAGCAAAATATAAATCTACCCAGGCCTACAGGGATTGCAGGCATGATGTTAAACAGTTTTACTGACAAGAAACGTTGCCTATCTCGAGCATCTGAAGTAAAAAAAAATATCTAAGCTTGGCTTACCTACCGAAAAAACATTGTCTGGTTTTTGCGGTAGCAAAAACCCTCTGGATATGGAGGAAGCACCAATTCTTGAAGCTTAGTCTTGATCTTGTTAAAAGATCATAGATTGCGGGTTGATTATTTCGTCAGTCGATAATATAACGTCAACCTGAGAACGAACAAAAGCCCATTCCCATGTAATATCATAAAAACCCAAATCCCATGATGACACAAACCCATAAAGGTTAACTCGATGTAACTTTTTATTGTGCCTAATGTATCCTTTACGACAGGAAATACTAAATACTTATCTAGAATATTATTGCCTCTAATATATTAGCGATATACCAATAAGATACCAGGTGAATCGATGTCCAACAAAATTGAATTATCGAATGAAATAACAAAGAATTATGAGCATAATATAAAAACCGCCTTCAACGGAATGTCGGTATTGAGCACAATTAAGATATAAATCATCGAGAGAGCGTCATTGTGTGTCGAGGACGTTATGACTGCACGGGTTCGATTCCGGGTCGAATCACTCATTGCCCAGCGGCCATTAGAAATGGTCACCAATTTATCATTAAAGCAATTTTTGCAATAATTGTTAGCTTTTGTCCGAACCGACATGGACACAGAATATGCTCTACTTAAATAGGTACAGTCAACAAAGCTCTTCGGTATACAGGCAAAAATATTAATTTTTCCACAGCACTGCCAATGTTTATTTCTAATGGGTGCATTATAATTTTTTAAACTTTTGACATACTTACGAGTGTCTTGTACAATAATTGTCTACTTAGCACATTCACAACATTGTTTAAAAGTAGTTGCAAGTTAGCTGCCTGCATACCCAATAGCTCTGTTGACTGTACAATTTAGCTATGACAATTTCAATTAAATGATTTGTGCATGTATTTGAGTAATGTGTAATTCGCATTGTAGATTTTAATTTATGTCATTATGATACGAGTCTGTTTGCGAAACCGCGTCGCTATTATTGATTCACATTTGAATTTAAATGCGAATGTAGTCGTAACCTGCATGCAATTTAACATAACTGAGTACCTAAAATGTTGTAAATGTCAGACGTTTCGATAGCATTCGAAATGACAATAGCATGCTGTTCATATTAACGCAAATCAATAATATAAATAATGCTTTAAGCAGTAAGATGGAAATTGAATTGCCCAGATACAATTTATAGATACGAACCGAAGTGGTTGCATTTATTCGTATCTACCAGCTAATTTGATAGTAGTCAACACACATTAAAACAATGTCTATTTATAAGTCTCGCTCGAGAGAAAGGTCGAAAAAATCAAAAAGCAAGAATGTAGAACAAAGATCAAAAACGCAAAGTAGAGCCTCTTTTCGTTCGTACACGCACCGGTCATCGGTCCACCCACGCTCACAAAAGACGCGTGGGTGCAAAGATTATTCTCATTCAATTGAACCGCATTGTGCGCCGGCGCATGCCACTTCCAGCCACCTCTTAATTACCGCGCAGCTGCTGACCCGCGTCCATCTGGATCATCACCACCTACACCACTGACAGGCTACAGGCTGATCGGTTATTGACGATTTTAAACTATTTAGGAACCTAATATGAGATTTTTTTTTTACTTTAATACTATTTAGGGGTGTAATAACTTACCGCCGGGACTAATGGAAAATAAGCATATAGAGCATACATTATGACATTTTTCCTAAAAAAGAAATCGATATCATCATTGGAGTCGGTTTCCAGTCAAACGTGATTCAACTGAATACCAGTATTTTACGTGGAACGGCTGCCTACCAGACCTCCACAAGCCATTAACTAGGTACACCTACTCCTTGGCAAGATATCGTATGATGATCTATTTAAATGATGATCTATTTAAATTTTTTATCCCTATTTTTCCAATTTCTAATGAAAAAATTATTCACGGGAAATCAAGATCGTTTAATCGGTGTCTAAAGAGTTTCTCATAATAATCCTCCTGATGATCTATTTGCTGACACAAGCATTCTAAAATAAGAATGCAAATGCACGATGCAAGGATCATGATACCTGCATGTTATCCCACAATGTGTTTATATGGTAGGAAGGCATAGAACAAGTTGACTTGTTCGCAACCCGTCTATCCAATAGCAAGGGCTAGTTAGTAGGTTATATTGTGTTCTCTAGCTAAATAGAGAGCTACCAAATAAATAACTCTCCAATTATATTTTTACGAACACATCGAACCAAAAGACAATCTAATTTCGAAACAATGACTCCAAATTTTTTAACAAAATAATGATGTTAAAGTAGGTAAGCATTAAAAAAACAATTAAAATTCACGAATTAGCATTGTAAAATTAGGAAAACAATCTAAATCGGACATGATACATTAAGGGCCCAACTTAACATCATCAATGATTCAAAATCGACCTTTTTGTTATTATATAATTTAATGGAAAATTCACAGCATAAAGTATATTCGACATGTATCAAAAGGCAACACCCTGTGCACTTGAATGAACACGCCATATTTAGTTGATCTGTGTAATGTAAGGTGAGAGTGTCCAGTGACAATAGCGCGACAGTTTTGAGTGGCCAGACGTCCGGCAAATCTCATTTGTGGATTTATCATTAACCGTATTTCATCCACCCTTCCCTCCATAGCCTATTAAGGGTTATAAATTTTATATCCGTCCGACATGTCCAAAGCTTTCGTTGTTTATTTATCGTAATTTTATTTGTACACATTTATATTAGATAGAGACGAAGGAATACTTTCATTACACATTATAAATTTCATAAGTACGACTCCACTCGCTACACGAACAAAGCAATCTCGTATTGAAGTCGTAAAAGTGGAAAAATATTGGCTATATCAGCGCCGCATTCGTCAGAACAATGAGGCGAGCCCTAATCGGGCGCCTTATCGGCACTAGCTTTTGTCTTAATTCGATGAAGGGTAATTTATGGCAGACCACACTTGCCATAAATAATAGTATTTTAGTGTGAGTCTGCTGCTCTTAGAGTGCTGTTCTGTCAAAATTCACATAAATAATGACGACCCGACGAGACAGATCTTATCTCGGAATAGCGACAAGTCTACGACGCGGTTATAAACAAAAGACGCACTCTAATGACTGAATGAGCCATCGTAAACCCTTAATATTTACGCACGAATCTTTCAGTTTACCTTTTGAGAGGTTTTATAACTCGGCGGGGAGATCTCCCCGCGCTCCGGGCAGGCGCCTACGCCAGTCTCGCTATATCTGATTTATTCATACCACCCGAAACACATGATCGGTTTTTCGGATATCCAGTTATTCTTTTTTTACTGCTGAACTTTAGTTAGATCAGGTATATCTAACTTTTGTCATGTTGAAGTATTTATTTGAAATTGATTGACATCTAAGATTTGTTTTTCACATAAGTTGGTGTGAATGACTCCCATGAACAATACGTTCTCATTAGTCTCGCGAATGTTCGTTCTAATAGCAAATCTTTCCACTGTTTGCAATGACATAAAAGTGCAGATATCGGGTTGCAATTAAAACTATTGGACGCCGCTCGTTAACTGCACGAGCGCGTGGGTGGACAAACACGGCAGATGTGCGCGACCCTCGCTGACCTCTGCACTCACCCCAATACTTGCAATTAGCCACCTAATGTCATCACCCAGTTTCGATACTTCTACGCTTCTTATACACAGCGCTTAAACCTATGAAATACCTAAAATACTAAGTAATTCAAACAAAACTATGGGATCGAACCATTTGGGAGGTCTATTTTAGGATTTAAACCCAAGTGACGCAACCTCGGATAGGTGAGCGATAACGATTCAATATTTATTGTCACCCGACGTCCGTCATTAAGATAGTGTCAAAACTGACTGGCTCGCACACAGGCATTACCGGAGCCGGAGCACTCATAATTATTACTAATGCCTTAAATATGTCAAAACAGGAATCCAGGTAAAAAGGCGTAATTTACGCGCGTCCGATAGAGATTTGGCAGTTGGCGCCGACGACGCACGCGCAGCCGGGCTGCTTCGCGAAGAGGCGCCCACTTTTTGTTAACCATTGTCTTTTAATATAAATTTTAAATAGGAAATGTCCCTTTTTATGGAGATCTAGTTTACGGCTCTGACAATGAAGGCATAAATCTAACGAGTGCGTCACTCTGGCTCGGCGATGATCGATCGATAAACATTATTTATGTACTTCCGTTGGGTAACACACGATTGGAGTCGTGGACGTGAACAAATTCGTAGAAATACGCCTCGAATATGTTAGTAGTCAGGTTTTAGGAAAACAACTGCACCCTCTGATTTAATTTTCTAAATAATTTATAAACACAGCAATTGTCTTCCACTGAGTCGTGGTTTCAGAAGCCAAGGAAAATAATTAAATGATTATTCACAAATGGAATCACACTAATAGCTTTACCTTTTTACTTATTGGCAACTTAGCCTAGAAAATAACAGGTTAAGATTTGGGTCCATTTGGAACCTTAACACGTGCGTCTCAAGATCCAGATTTGAAGTGATAACCCTAAGGAATAAAAGGTGCAAAACGGTAAGTAAATACAAAGAATGCCTCTATATGATCGGTATAATTAAGCCAAATGTTAATAAAGAGAACAATGCCGCTCATCCATACGAGCAGAACTGCCTCCAATCAACATGCCTTCAGAAGAGGGGCTGATTAACGACAATAACTCAGCGACAACACCAACTTGACCACGTTTATTTTTATTTTAGGCCCTTTCCAGTCGATCTCTAATGAATACGGTTTATCTTCAAGTTTATATAAAAAATAAATCGCTTTTAACTGAAGAATCACGCCTTAAAAAAGAAACGCTTATTAAAATTTATTTCTTTCTCTTCTCGCGGCACTGTCGTGTACTTCGCCTCGAATAAAATTAAAAAGTCAAGAATTCTTATTTATTTTAATACAATAAACCGCAATCGCTGAATAAAGATAAATAAAAAGCAATAAAAAATAAAATCGCATTAGCAATAAACAAAATACTTCAGCGGATGTGGGCAGAGCGCAGAGCACGCACTCGGAGATGCGTGGAGAGGATGCTGCGCGCTCGGGAGCGTCTCAACTAGGTGATAGAGGGAGTTTGTGTCCGGAAATTTTGCTAAATATTCACTAAATACATTTTACTTCATCTTCTGCATCCTAAAATGATTTATTTTCCAAAACTCTGAACCAGCTTTTATAAGACTTAAAACCTAACAAATAAAGCATCGCATATCATAAAAAACAAACTCCGAATTAGAAATTCCATAATTTTTCCAATTCAGCATCACGATCAAATATTTCAAGACGCAAAGGAAGCTCCACGGCTCACTGTTACCCGATTGTCACGAGTGCTACCCTCGTCGGCGTTTTCTTAATTGTGCCGAAATATTTATTTGATTGCGAACTTTGCAGCACAAGCGTGCAACCGAAATGGTCATCGGCATCCTGACCGCCGCCACAATAGCACCGCCACCTCACCTCGCCACATTAAGACTGTTACCAATTCAAATCTATTTTTGCCAGGTTCACCAGCCAGCCCAGCTTCATTTGAAATCAAAACACCGAAACCAAAAGTGTGAGGACGTGTAACCAGTGGGTACTAACGATTTCGACGCCGCTCATTTATTTATATCTCTTCCGCTAATGTATGGATTTAAAATCAATGAACAATTAAATAATATAGCAATTTGTTCACTGGAATTGGAATTATTTCTTTGCTCGTACAAAATAGATGTTTGATGAAATTTTCATTTGTATCGGACATTGGTGTTTCGTGGGGCTTTCAGTTAAAATAGTTGTCCGGTGTCTACTTTACATACAAAAGCACATCAAAGCAAAAAGAAGGTAAGTTACAGCTGTCAGTCAAAAACAGTTTCCGAAGTTGGGCGTGCGTGATAGAATTGAATAATGTCGGAACACAATCAATTTAGGACAATCAACTGAGCGATCACGTTCGGTGCTCAAGACATTCCTGCCTTCAAGACGGAGCGGCCAACGCGCGACTCCTGTCCGTCAGCAAATTGCAGTATCGTAGATCTAAATGGGCCACCGAGTCGACGCTGGCTACATCGGCGACAGCCACGCATCGTGCACTGATCATGCGCCGTGAACAAGAGATGAAATAAAGTATGAAACTGGTCGCGCGTTCCGAACGCAACACAACCGTATGGTCCCAGAGCCAACAATCGAGATCTGAAGCGCGATAACGATGTCAACTAGTGCAGCCTGTCCTCGCCGTTCCCATGATTTGCGATGCCGTTCTAATCGTAATAATTACGGCCTATCCATCAAACGGACGTATGATAAACATGCGTCTCGGGAATCTGACCAAGAAATGGTAATAGTTATCAATCTGCGCGTGCCGACTGTGTTCACAGTTTGAGAAATAGCAGAGATCATTTTTTGCGCGGGTGACGTGTTTATGAACGCTCCGTTATAAATTCTCTTTGATCTCATCTACCGTGTCACATTGCTGTCTCGACGTAGTTTTCCTCGTACATTGGAGCCGCAGATGGCGCTCGTATACATATTTTTATTGCTCTAATTTCTCTACGCAGCGTTTGGATCGGACATAACATTCGTCAACGGTCCTAACAAAGCTGACTAATTATCGTGGCGCGGCATGTCGTAAAACAGTGCATATTGACGGAATATAGAGAGGCCGGCACACAGTGCTTAATGACATTAATCACATTGATTTATTGTGGTTCCGAGTTATTACAGGCCGGCCGGCGCGCGCTGTGTGCGTGATGCGTTAGTACCGACACGCGCGCCTGTGTGCGCCGCTTCTTGTGTAAATGTAATACGCAATGCATACAGGGTGATACGGTACACCTGTGCACTTACTGCCTCATACCGCTCTAGTTTTCGAAATAAATCTTAACCATCCATATGGAGTCGAGAAGTAATAAGTAATTTTCTTAACAGTTTTAACTCGTAAACCTCTTGCTAAACTGCGATCTGGATCAACGGTTACCCACCCTATTATTAGGAATCATAGTTCTAACTAAATACAGAAATGCACAAACTGAACCATACGCTGAAACAGGAAAAACATTTTCACAGCGCTGGAAGGGAGCACCCTGGCTAGTGTAGGCGCTAGTTCACGGACGGCGCCGCGGGAGTGTGCGTGTATGGCATTAGGCAACAATTTACGCTGTTTGCGGCGTGTTAATATTGATTGGCTCGCTTTATTTCGACTCGCGCGAATCTATCCACGAAACTACGTCAATGTATGTGTAAGTAGATCATACACTTCTTCGTAATGCTCTAAATATACTTTATAATCGAAACTTTTCTTACGTTTGTTGTGACTTTTCGACCTCATTATTCGACAGAGTGATACAAGTCGTGAGTATTTCGACTGCTCATTTTTTTTCAATACTCGTAAGTGGGTTAATATATTAGATTACATGTTTTTCTATCGATCAGCGTGAGTGCAGGTGTAAAAATATGCGGGTGTTTAGTAATCTGTCTGTACGCGGATGCACTTGTTATGTTTGATGTATGACGTAGTTTCTATTCACAGGAATATAAAGTTGGAGTCTATTTATAGGTGCAAATATGGTCATAAAGCAGTGGTATTTAGAGCAAAAGAGCAATAAAGTTGGCAGTGATCTGAGCCCCGGCGCTAGTGTCCATCGCTCAAGTATTTAGTACAATAAGGTACGTGTGGACAGCGGCTCACACGTCCCAGTCCGGCCGAGCGCCTCGCCGCATATCAATCACGACATTATAATTTCATAATGCACGTTTGTCAACGTAAATAATACGCAAAATTTATGTTACGAGGTTCTCACCGTTCTACAGAGGCACAAGGAATACTTAATAAGCCATCATTAAGTGTAGAAAACATTGCGAGTGTACTACTCATATTCATTTGACGACGTGCCTATAAATTCAATTAAGTCGTATGTAGATGTATGTACGTGGGTAGGTACGTAGGGCGCACGATGTAAACCGTGTTATGAACGCGAATATAAATTCATTTGGTTATTTGCATAAATTGCTATTTAAACTGTTTTATAGTTTGTTTGTTTCGTGCATGAGTTATGAAAGTCACACATTGGAGTAAGCGTGGGCCGATATACAGGCTTTGGACAAGGTTTTACTAACAGATTTATAACAGGTACATTGATATATAAAAAAAACCCAAGATACACACTCAGCATCTCAAAAACGTCCGCAAAAAACAAGCGCACAATGTATAATTGTGCGCTAGTTTCAAGCAGTGCACTGCTTTGTAAAGACAACTTTAAGCGATCTGTGTAAGGTTGAATTTGCAAAAAAAATGCGCATCACTCGCCATACTGCACTGCTTTGTAAAAACAACTTTAAGCGATCCGTGTAAGGTTGAATTTGCAAAAAAAATTGTTTATATTATAACTACACACAACTCACACATGACACTTGATGCATGTCAGTTTTTGAGAGTTTTCGAGACTGTGCATCTTGGGTTTTTTATATATCAATGAACTGGTAAGAATAAATCAATATTATTGCAGGCACAAAATAAGGTTGTATTAGATATAAAACTCGATTATGATGGGAACTCATAGGCCCCTAGGAGGTTTTTTATAGAAATTGTTCTATGGATAAGGTTCCTTTACTACATAAATGTATGTCGCAGAGACACGATGAAAACAGAGTTTTGGTCAAATCCCTGAGTGTTTTGATCAAATCACGGAGGATGTTAAAATAACAACACAATTTTATCATTTCCTTAAACAAATCTAGGGATTTGAACCAGAATATACCGAGATACCAGAACTGGTTCCATAAAATGACAAAAATCTATTATGTGGTATTTTAAACGCTTATTTGTAATAACATACATAATTATAATAATTAGTAGGTGTAGTATAGTGTAACATTGAACTCAAAAATCACCACTAGAACATAGATTTGAAGCGAATGAACAAAAATTTCTTAAAAACCTTTAAGTTACGGATGGTACAAATAACAATTGACGATTTATTTGTGGCATCATGAATTACAAAGCACATTACTTTTCTTACGAGCACATCTATTCTGCTTTACTTTATACTGTTGGCAGAAACACTGTACAGTTTCTGTTAGCATCATAAGAGATTGACTTTCTAGAAACGCTCTTCAAATATCTACAGCTACATTAACCGATTCAATTCCACCGACTAAGCTGTGTTTGCATGAAATTGCAGGAAAATTATTTTTATTTGGAGGATAAGGTTTCAAACAATGTTCCTGCCAACAGTCTGCCATACTTCCGATACATTTTTCTAGTCATCATTGTGAATCGAATGAGCCATCGCTCATATTTTTAGAAGTTTTATCAAGAATTAACACGCTTTTGAACTTGTTGCCTAAGAAAAGTTTTCTGTCATTTCACGGAACCAGTTCTGGTATTTGTTCAAATCCCTAGATTTATTTAGGGAATTGATAAAATCGTGTTGTTATTTTAACATCCTCCGTGATTTGATCAAATCATTTAGGGATTTTACCAAATCTCTGTTTTCATCATATCCCTGCGACATAATAATACATCATCTGTAGAAAAGAAACTGTTAAGCGCTTTTGGCAGACTGTTGATAGGTAAGTGCAGTATAAAAACTTTCATTTAAAAACTTTTTACAAAAAAATATAACCGACTTCCAAACAAAACACTACAAAGTATAAAATAACTTTAATTTCGGAAGTGGATGTTTTTGTTTCTGTGTTTTTTTCTACGAAGAAATTGAAATAAGCAAAAATGCTCATAACATAAAAACTACTGAACCAAACTGAAACAAATTTTTACGGTACCAAATGGTAAGTATACCGCATTGAACTAAAGAAGAATCATAGAAATCGGATCAGAAAACTCGGAGTAATCGGTGTACAACAATAAAAAAAATACCGACCGAATTGAGAACCTCCTCCTTTTTTGGAAGTCGGTTAAAAAGAGTAACCTATAGCTAAGTACCTAAAAGTATAAAAACACGTACAAGACAGCAGCTGCTGTTTATTAGCTCCATCATTCTTTAGTGTATGTTATAATTGGTGAGCATGGGTATAGGTACTCACCAATTATAACTTTTATGATTTCATAGTTGTATTAATCAGGAAAAGTATCATAGACTTTATGCCTCTGCTCTGAGTCCGTAGCAACCACTTGATAAAATCTATCTCGAGTAGTTATTTGAGGGAAACTGGTTTGTTTGGTAGTAAACGACGCTCACGCCACCTATCTTTATGTTTGTGTAACAATTTGTTAACAGTGTTTGTTATTGCTTCACATACACATAGGCTGGTACATAAGTAATATATGCATATGAATGAGGCTATAAAAAATCCTATTCGTATCTACAAACGAGATTTAGTTCACAAGAAACGTAGCTCGTTCTATGTACCTTATTGTAGAATTTTTGTTCCTGGTCATAATATATTTAATAATACCCAAATTGATATGAAAAGCTTAATATTAAAACGCATATACTGGGTGACTTTATCGCATTCCGCGACCAAATAAGTAAACCAATTAAAAAAATTACAAAAACAAACTCACCGCATTACCTAAAAGAACTATGCATCACCGCCTGCAATTATCTATACTAATATATAAAGCTGAAGAGTTTGTTTGTTTGCTTGAACGCGCTAATCTCGGGAACTACTGGTCCGATTTGAAAAATTATTTCAGTGTTAGATAGCCCATTTATCGAGGAAGGCTATAGGTTATATATCATCACGCTAAGACCAATAGGAGCGTAGCAGTAATGAAAATTGTGACGCAGACGAAGTTGCGCGGGTCAGCTAGTTAAAAATATATATATATATATATATATATATAAAATATTTTGGCATCATCAGTCATTTTCCCTTAACATTGAACAGACCTCATGAAGAAAAGGCGTCAAGCATAATATTCAGTAAAATCTCCTTTTCGTAAATAACTATCAGAGTTTTATCCGCATTAAGTAGCGATATAATGTTGTCATGTTAAATGGGGAGATCCATAATAAAGCAACCGTTTGCCGCGTCGGTCATCATTAGCGCGTTATCCGGCTATTTTTGCGCTCTCGTGTGTATGCGAACCAAAGTAACTCGCAACACTAATGAATTACACTTTATTCGATTGTTTATGCTCGAAATATCTAGCCGTACACACCAGTCAGTTAAACAGATAAAAATATCTCACTCAGACTTTCTTATACACTTAGCAAGAAATACTCCATTTGAATGCCAACGTACTCGTACCGTACAAGTGCAATCCTTGAAAAATCCGTTAGTAAAACAGGGAAATATATCTTGTAGCACATTGAAATTAATGTTGATAAATATACAAAAGGAACGGCGGAAGTGCGGACGTCGCGGCCGGAAGTAGGTCCATCCATCATCCGCCCGCCCTGGATAAAAACGGTCGTTAGCGCCGCCCCCCGGCTCTACCTGCCTCTCTATTAATGTTACACTCAAGCGCTTCTATTACTCCTGTCATTTGTTATATCCATTTTGGCAAATTGGCTGATCTCGCATAACGTTATCCACTATACGCAATTAAGGGGCTTTTTGCAACCCTAATATCGCTAATACGACAAATGATAGTTGGGATAAGTAAGTGACTATTTATTATTTCTGCAACTAATAGAGATGGACATGATACAAGGATTTTTTATTGCAGACCTGCCAATGTCTGTCATTGGGAAAATGCTATCAATTTAAATTTAACAAGCTCTAAAAGGATCCCCAAAACGAAATAAAAAATACACTTACTGTCACAAGAGAAATCTAATAAAGAGCACCTATTTAACAAATTAAATCTGTCTATACAAACAACGTAAACAAGCCAAAAACGTGGCAATAAACGTCAAAAGAAAAGTAAAAAGATTCCCGCGGGTGTATTCAGCGGCAAGTCAGCGCGCGGAGATTGAAGGCATGCACGCGAGGGTGACACCCGGCTCGCTCCGTGCTGCTCCGGCTCTTCGGGGAACCAAAACCGCTTATAAAAGTATGCGCCGGAAATCCGCGGGTTGCCGCCCGGAGTATTAAAATTATTATGAAACCGCCGCGCCGCGATAAGGCGGGATGATACCGGCTTAACACCACCCCCCTCCCGGCGCGCCCCCCACCGGCGCCCGGGACGCCACCCCCGCACCCTCGGCGCACTATCGCACCATGCTCGAATGCCTTTTCACCGTACATCTATGCGAAAACTTATACGACACTCTAGTTATGCATTAATGTTTATGCGAAGTTAACCAGCCAACACCTACTTGACACCACACAACTATGTAGCTAACCTTTGCCGACTTATAAATTAAATATCATTTAAACTTTTTAAGTGTAACTACTTTACGGCCACGTTATGATAACACAAACATGAAAGTGAATCAAAACGCTACACCAATAAACTAATAACGCTCCAATAAGCATCGTTAATCTAGCTGAGAGTTCCGTATAAATCAAAGTGAGTAAACTTAAAACATTAACCAGATAAAGTTATTTCAACAATGTAAACGTCGCTGGGCAACTTTATGCAGAAGCTGCACTGGTATGTCGAACTACAATTATAACTTTGGCCCCGGACGCGACAGAACGTTGTGTTGCAACAAATAAAATATGTCCACGAAAACGCGCGAGGGGGACGGCACAGCGAAATTTCGTACACGAGACAAAGATAAGCTTAACCAGCACGAAATTATGAGCGTTTAACTGTTTCTAGCTGTAGAATCTGGCACGGGTGCTTCGCCGGCTCGCCAGCGCGCGTTATTTACGAGGGGGTGTCGCCCCCCGCTGCACCCGAGATAGTGCCTTCCCCGGAAGAGCGCCGCCGCCGCGCCGCGCCGCCCGGCCGCGCCGAAGCAGCCCTTATGGCCGCGGCGCAAGGTGCACTATGCCGCGCTTCGCCCGCCACCACAGCACCTCGCTTACACCTCGCTTCTGCTTGTGCAGATTGCTGCCAACCCGCACTTGCTAGCACGCCACACGAGCCTCTAATATCACCTCTACGACATACGACATACGGTCACCTCTCGAGGACGCTTGCCCGCTTTCGGTTCACACGGCGCCCACCGTTTTCCTACATTACATTATAGTGAAGATGTCTGTATTTCTTGTTTATGATAGCATAAAACTATGGTAGGTAAATTGACGGCGCTATGTCGGTGTGGCACGTCTACGGCACGGCCACGGCACACCACCGCCGCGCTCGATACACTTTGTTAACATTAATGTGTGCTTATACACTAATAAATCACGCCGTGCTTTGTACTTTAACATTGTATTTTTGAGACATCACTTGACCTAAGAACGAAGACTATGTAAGTGACGGTAATTAAATAGAATTATTTATACAATGAAGCTTCTACCTATGTAGGTAGGATATCCTAAGGTGTTACCTTTGTACTTAAGTGATTATCGCTCGTGATCCTTTACATGATGGGGAAGCAATAGCAGTGTTAAGTCCAAGGGGTAAGTTTTACAAATGGATCTGATATCGTTCCTATCGAGCCGAATGCAGTCGAACATGCTTTAAAAGAATCTACAACTTAGAAATAAATAAAAGTAAGTAAGTATCTGCTTGCCATCCCTGAAATACGATTAACTTATTTGTTTCTTGCCCCCCATTAATCGAAATAAGAATCTGTTCCTAATGAGCAATTGCTACTAAATAATGTAATTTTATTAAGCTCCCCATACATTAAGGTCGTTACATAAAGCACGATACAAGCGAACAGCGGCGACGGTCACGTACCTACGTCATTTAAGTGAAAATATACGACACACAGAAAAAAGAAAAATGCGCAAAAACCATCTAGAGCATTATGGCTCGCGGCGAACCATTACTTTTAATATAAATAAAATAACAAAATATGAGCGTCCGGCCGTTGAGTGCCCCCGAACACTCTTGTATTTGAGCGGAGACGCCTCCGTCCACCACACTACCCTGTGCCCGCTGCCACCAGCCGCCGCCGCACCCCCACACGCAAGATTTATATTTTGACTTGTTCACTACTTATCCCTTTAAAGCTCGGACACATCCAACGTTGTGACTTCAAGTGACTTATCTTCTGTTATGAAAGAATTTCACGCTGGTTCCAAACTTTGTGACAACTTAGAATGGCTCAAATATGAGGCTTTCGAAGACGTCAATCAAAATAAACAAATGAAACTGTTCCAATTGTTTGTCTATTGTTTATATTTATTTCAATGATTCAAGAATTTGAAGATAGATCCTTTTTTGCCTGAGAACTTGTCAAACTTTGGAATTAAATTAGGGTTTGACACGTTTTTACAGACAATTCTCGTATTTCTAAGGAGCATTTGCACTGCAGTCGCAAACTGTCAAAATGCCTCTATTTTTTACATTTTGACATGTTTTGACATTGACTGTCACTGAGATGATATTGCAACTTGAATTTACAACGAGATTTGGCCTTCGTATCTCCAAATACTCAACAATTCAGAAACTAACTATTTAAATCCAATCCGTTGTCAAGGACACTAAAGTGGCGCTATAGTCAATCAGCAAAGATTATAAACATGACATTATGTATGTACCGTGTGTACATATTTACATAACTAAACAATAAAGATTAATGTTAGGTACTAATGCGAGATCAATATCAGACGACTGATACTTCCCATTAGAATATCATTAATTTGTGACATGACTGTAACAACGTTATAATAAAGAGAAGTGCTAGCATTGACACCATAATTCAAACTTAACAAACGGCCGTGTAATCGTTCAGAACCGGTTCTGTGTGCATATTTACTCACAGCACTTCCATATTAAACGCCATATATTATTATCTACATACCTAAATTTAAAACTACAATAAAATTCGTCGTTTCGAAGTCTTGAATATTCGCAATTTGAAGGCCGACGAGTGTATTAAAAAAACTGATAAAGATGAAACATTTAGTTTAACAATACATAATTATGGTGTTCAGTAAAATATGCCAAAGCGCATTTGAGGCAGCGAACTGTTCTCATACAGCCATCATTTTGACAAGTTAAGTGTTGTTTGTAAACGAGCTGCGTCGACAATATTTTTCTGTATAATTTACGGCATTAAAATTTCATCTCAATGTCTGAGGTAGGACGTAATAATGACTTGACACGCACGTCTTACTGCTTTTCATACATGAGGAGGCTGCAAGCAACTAAATATGGAACTTAATCTCGTTTACTTTAGAAATATGTACCTATTATAGATATCTCAACGCTATTCATACCTACTACCTAATTTGAATTACCTACTTGAAACCTATCTTCAGTTAATAGAAAATCAATATGTCCTGAAATAAGCAAATGCGCTTTTATCATTACATTGAAAGTAATTGAAACATAAAACAATTAACCAAATCAGCAGTACGTTCAAGTACAAAATGAAAAGCGAGGGGTCACTTAAAAGCTCTCGAAGTTCATCCGCAGCTCGCCATGGCGGCTATCTCATTCATGCGATTAGATGATTGTCTGTACAAAAGGAAATATGAGTTACGCTTCACTGGAGTGTAAACAAGTGAATGAACAAACTCAAGTGCTCGACACGAGAGTTGCGTGCGTTTCCGCGATGCGTGCCCTTTGCACAAGCTCCAATCAATCAATGTCCACTTTTAATGACTTAATACTGACATACTCGACTCGCTATTTCTTCAGAAATTCGCTTCATAAACGAGGAAATTTACATGATTACAGTACACTCTTATTATCGCCTCAATGAACGTTCCGGCCGGCGCTAATTACACTCGATGCTCCCTCGAAACCTTACGAGGCTTCATCGACCGATATTGTCCATCGCACTCGATCGTAAAGCGGGCCTAACAAAACAAAGAACATAACACGACTATAGAGTTCGTAATAAAACCGCGTGAAAATGGCAATAGCTATTCAGAGGGAGATATTAAAATGCATGGAAATAAATTCGGCGTCGCATTCGGGCGTACGGCTCGGGGGGTGCAGTAAAAATAAACAGCGACACCATTAGAACTCACTTCCATATTCAAATTTATGAACGCGTCCGAGCCGCATCCCTCGCTGGCGTGGCGTCCGCCGCCACGCCGCTGCTACGCGTCCACTACAGCAATGCTACGGCACTGCTACACCATTGCTACGACGTTGCTACGCCGTGCTACAGCAGTGCTACGTCAATACTATGCCACGCTACGGTAGTTCTACGTCACTGCTACGGCACCGCTACGCCATGCTACACACTAGCTACGCAACCGCTACGCCACAGACACACACCCACCGCTCATTTATACCGCCATCATTTTGCCGGTCAATTTAAAAATTTCACCCCTGTTTTACCTAACATAAACCTACATTATACCGCTCTAACCAACTCCACTTTTTCCGCAAATTCGACACCTGTTAGCGGTAAAAAGTAGCTCAACGATAATGAACAGGTAGTGGGTATTTAAAAGGTTATTTTTATGGATTTATAGTAATGTGTAACATGTTGTAACACTAACAAATAAAATAAACGTAAGACAAGAGCGTTCGGGAGGCGGGCGTCGAGCGACGCGTGCTTTAGCTTAAATAAACAGACGTTTTCAAAAATTTGTGTATTTAAATCGTATGTGACTTGTGTTACTGGGCTATTTCTGTTTAACGGCCGCACTGATGGATCTGAAATAACACCTCCATAGTGCCGTTCAGGGAAGTCACATTAAATTCATAAGGGATTAGGTGTCATCATAAACAGGAATTATTTAGTCGACTGAGGTTAAAAACAACAACATAGCTCCCGGCTAATTATTTTTAATGGCAATTATAGTGCGGTTAATGTGCTCCTGAAATATCTAATACGTACCATTTATTATAATGTGGGATTACGTAAGTCAAAAGGGGAGATACCTTTCCGCTAATTTAATGGGGTTTAGAACAAACTTAGATTAACAGAGGGATATAGTGGTGTAGATAAATATTTATCTGCTTCGATAACATTCTATCATTATTTTTGCTGAAATTGAACCTATTGTATCTGATGATGAAACTTCAATAGAATATTATTAGATCTTCCTACACACAAAAAAGAATATATTTATGGTGGAGTACAAGGTACGCAATGTATGTTAGGTTCTTAACATATATTTCTTTAGATTTCATAAACTACCTACCTGGTCCATTTTGCAGAGCCCTAAAGTAGGTCAACTAAGAGTAGTTAAGGAAAAAAACAAGCCGAAAGGTAGAGACACAACTTTAACTCTGTGTAGCAACACTGTCCGAACCCGAAAACCTCCTCATTCGCTTCCAAATATCTATTCATTCAGCACAATCAGAGAACATATCATTCATAGAATGATAGAGACCTCTATGATAGAGAAGTTAAGCAACCTGTGCTAGGATCTTAATTTATTTTACAAGGGTTTCACAAAGCACCTACCTGGTCCATTTGCAGAGCCATAAATAGGTCAACTTTCAGAAGTTAAAGGAAACCACCGAACAACCAGAAACACATCTTTGACCCTGTAGCTAGCAAATCTGTCCAAACCAGAACACCTCATTTAGGTACTCCCACATACCTATTAATTCAGCACAATCAGAGAACAAATCAAATCAATGCTGCCAACAAAAAACCAGTAGCATACCGACAACAAAATAATCCGAGCCCCGCTACATAGTTTCGTTAATTAAAAAAAATATCCACCCCACATCCAAGGCAAATGACATGGAGGAAACAGACCCGAGTGGCGGGCCTAGTCCATGACTGGCAGAATCTACTAGATTGCTTCCATCGGCCCGGGTTACAGTCACACGTATTCGTTATATTTAATTTAAAGCACACAAAGCAATTGACATGGCTCCCGACATTCGCTTTTTCATAACGACTCCTCGTAAATTTGTTTCAGAAATTAAAATTGGGTTGAATGGATCTAGTTACGGATGTCGGTAGCTAGGATTTTATACGCTTGCCCATGAGAATGAGTCTGTAGATTCGAGCCCTGCTGTGATGCTTTTTAATTATTTTTCATCTTTTTTATGATATTAGAAGCAAGGCTGCGAGATTTGATAATGAGATGCTGACAACAATGATGTTGTTGATGACGCCGCAGTCATTAACAAATGACATGGTGACATGTTGTACCTAGTCATCTATATCACCACAACAAGTAATACACCAATAACTACAAGTTAACGTACTAGGCACACTACCTGCACATTTAGGTACCTATCTAATTACTTATATTACCCAACAATCATAGAACACACAAAAAATGAAAACAGAAGCTCGTTTTATTTATGAGTTATTAATTATAATTAATTAGATTCTTTCCTTACACGTGTAACCTAACCAGCCAAAGTTTATTTATTTTATTATTCATGTGCTCTGTAAATTATTCTGAAACTCTTTAATGATCAATTGTGCATGTAGAAATGTAAAGCAAAAAATACAAAATTGCAAAGTTCATTAAAACAACAATAGCAAAATAAATATTTTATAAATGCAAATCGATTAGTAAGTTATTAACAAAGTTACACAACAAGTTTTCGAGCTCGTAAATTACCAAGAACTTATCTCTGAGCAATTAAAAAAGCCATTTAATAATTATTGAATACAAACAAAAAGTTATGACGTGCAAGTTCAATTAGTGTGTGTGGTGTGGGAGGCTTCGCGGGGCGACGGCGGCCGCCATCTAGCGGGCGTCAGCGCCGCCCACCGCGCCGCGCCGCCACTGGCCTCGCGACCACATGTCGCTTATGAATATGAGGCGTTATGATTATGAAAATATGCCCCGCCCCGAATATGGAATATGGAGGAGGGGGGCCCGTGTAGCGCGTGCGAATGGGCGAAGTTTGATTTATGAGCCGGGCGCGGCCCCGCCTCCCTGTCATAACCGAGTACCTGGTGCGCGCGCGCGGCCGCCCGCCGCCCGCCGCCTCGCGCTCAGTCCCGCTTCAGATGGCGAGTGGTGCGCCCGGTCCCACGCGTCTGCTCCGCACAGTGTACTTCGTCCGAGCCGAGTAGCGGCGCCGCGAGTGTCCCGCGAGTGCAGCGCGAGCAGTGCCATGCGCCGGCCCTGAGCCGCCAGCGGACACCATGCCGCGCGTCAAGCCCTCCTGCGTCCGCCGGGTCTCCATCGGTACTTAACCCTCACTCGACATCTCACCACATCACACACGGGTCCCGCCGTCTTCGCCACATCTCACCTGTGACCCCACTCCCACGAGGAATTACATGTGTTTTTGTCGATACGTTATTGTTGAATCCACGATTTGATACTCGTACCGATAAAATGATTCAGTTAGCGACGATAAAATTTGGCATACATGAGAAAGTGAGCACTAAAATTCGTCACCAGCGGGGTGAGTAAACAGTGCAGTGAATTTTCACACTTGACAATAATATGTAGATAGTTGAAAGGAATCAAGTTGTAGAGCTTTACTATTTAGTTCAACAGAAAAGCTTACCTAACGAAAACTTTGAAAGCTTACATTGAAGTGTTAAAGTTATATTAGGTAGGTACAACAAAGTGCATTTTTAAAATCAGTTCAGAGGAGACATTTAAAAATAATGTCATAATTATGTACAGGTATTTCAGAAATAAATTATAATTTAACGCACAATTTGTAAATCCAGTTTGTAATTTGTGATTCTTTATAAGTTCAGAAATTTTCCAGGGAAGTCGCTGTAGATTTTTGCCAGTTTTTTTTTTAATAGACCGGAACAGTTTACATTTTCCAGGAAGAGAAAGATGTAAAAATAAAAATGTTTGAGAACATAAAGTTGGATGTCCCGGTTACACTTTGGCGAACTTGGCGATCGCACTGCCGCGCGCTAAATATCTTAAATGGTCCAATTAAAAAACGGTTACGAGCAAGCAATAGGTCGAATTTCAAAATGTTTATTACCACAAGTATTAATAGAAAGCTATTGTAGCTTAGCATTTATTTGTAGGCTATTCTGTTGCATTTAAACTATTAGCCACCGTGTCCAGTTTTATGACTACAACTATTAATAATCTGGACAGATATCATTGAAACACTATTTATAATATAATTTATGATGTCATTTTTAGTGTGTCTTTAAACAATATTTTACCTATGTTTATTATGGGACGATTTTATTGCAGTAATATTGAAGTTTTTACTATAAATTTTGTGACAATTATGGAAATGTTACTGAGTGACTTCAGAGTTTGATGAATTAGGTAGATTTTTTATCGTAAATCAAAGTTTTATAATAGTGGAGGTCTTCGGAGGAACATGATAATTTATCTCATACAAATAGGATACATCATGTGTGTGTGCTTTAGCGACGGCGGCACCTGTATCAAAAACTTCCATCTGCTTACACCTTTATTTTTTATCTTTTATTTTTATTCATGCATATTTTAAATCATAAAAAATAATGGCTTTTTAATTATATTAAAAAATTCGCCGTATAAAATCCGTTGACACAGATGAATAACTTAATGTATTGAAATTTATTATTTTTAGTATATTTTCAAAAATATTCATATCTAACGGATGTCGGCAGAATATAATAATATTAGAAAAATATCTTTAAAGTTGATCTGGCATAGTTTAATGAATACACTTTAAGAATTCATTTATTTTCTTCGAAAGCTCGTTAAATTTATATTTTGCTATCTAGCTAGATTGTATGTTTTTAAAGAATGTGTTGATAAAAAAATTGTGGGGATCCTAAGCCTAGAAGGAGACTGATAGATAAAAGCTCGACTTTTATTTTGTATTTTTTTAATGTGATACTTACAAAATTTTGTTGTCATACTTTGAAAAGTCTTTCTGATCATACAAAGTTACAATTTGTTCATCATAAATGTCTAATATTTGTCTAATAAAGACACAACATATATTTGCATGTCTAATATAACTTTTATAGCACATTATCGTAGCACCCCGCGGCGCTGTCCGTCGTTTTAATGATTTCACAGTTCATCATTCACTAACATGACGTTCTTATAATAATAACCTTGTAGAAACTATTTATAGAGCACATTGTCATTTATAATACCGAACGTTGAAGGGTCAATACAGCAAGCATTTGAAATTTTGATTAGCTGTATTTTCAGTCAATGTATTCTGGTAGCGTTATCTTCAAAATAATATCACGTAGGTGCCAACAAAACGGGAGAATAACAATGTTTATACTGCCTACCTACCTGGCCCACAGCAGGATCCAATTCAATTTCTTAATAGCCTTTTTCTAAAGCGTGAGAATTTTAATATTAAACAATCGTTTTCCGATTTCCCCCTTCCTCTCTCACTTCCGGTCCGACTTCCTGATTTTCTTGAACTTTTGTAAATGGAGCATTCTGGTTTAACAGTCAAATTCTAGTCAATTAAATATTTGGGTTTTCTAAAATGGATCATCTTTATTTTTCCTCTGATCTTAATAAAAAGGGCATTGTTCTTTGTTGTACGATAATATGTTACAAAGTATTACCTAGGTACCTAGGTGATTGTTAATAGAAATAAATGTTATGTCGTCATACCAGAACTTCATCAATTAAGTATAAAGTATACACTAATGTCTTAAAGTTTACTTTGATTTGTTAGAAAATAGAAAGGTAATGGAATGCTTTTATCTATAGATATCGTAAATCTATTATGCTTTCAATGAACGATCTAGTTCCTTCTTTATAATTATTTTTAAATCTGATAATTAACAAATGAATAAATTTTAATTATTACCTCAACTACTTATAACTTCCTCAACGAAACGATTATAAGTTCTGATTAATCATACTTTCACG
This sequence comes from Lacanobia wlatinum, assembly GCA_947578705.1. Classification (NCBI taxonomy): domain Eukaryota; kingdom Metazoa; phylum Arthropoda; class Insecta; order Lepidoptera; family Noctuidae; genus Lacanobia; species Lacanobia wlatinum. The sequence continues at coordinate 12,957,571 of OX388028.1, read as the reverse complement.
GTTTTGCCTAAAAAGCGCCATTAACGCTCTGATATAATTTTAATCGGCCATTACTGATTACAAAGAAATGTCTTTATAGAGCAGGCTGACACGTTGTCAAATTTTATTTTATTATAGAGCGGTCGCTAGTCTATGCTCGACTTATCTCATTGCTGGTTTTACGAGTGCTCTATAAAATATTTATTACAGACATTCTATCTGCTAACGATTGAAATAACCTATTCATATTCTTATGAAATACTTATATTCTGTATTTGTTTGATCGGCTAATAAATTAAAAACAAAACTCGTTAAATATCTAAGCCGGTTCTAATTCGGACTAAAATGAAAGATCACTATGCATATCGCCGTTCATTTACCTTGAATGATGAATAATAATTACTGTTGATGTATAAATTATAGACTTTCTGTCAGTTGATTAATTAGCATCGACATATTTAATGGCGATTGTAATAACATTAACAACACCCAGTTGCTACAAACACGTTACATTGAGGCTGACGCTGCGGCAGTCCAACGCTCTCTCGATCATTGTACCTAAACATGTTTCTTTAGCATGAAAAGGGAAGCTCAATATTGATGAGTTTGCTTTGTGGAAGAGTTGGACAATGTCGGGCTATGAATATCCTCAACGGGCGGCACACTAAAGCATTTTTATATTTGTGCGTAACGCGGCGGCGGCGCGCGACAGCCTCCAGTCCGCGTGCGCACCGGAGCACTCACAAACACCAACAAACAGACACCACTAATCCTTCTCCTTACAACTAACTACTAAACGCACCGGCATCTCGCTACAAATGAGTTATTTAATCCTCCGCCGCAACATTATCCCGGATTATATCATGTTTTGTGTCGGTGCTCACTTATCTGTCCGCTTTTCAAAACACCACAAACTTCCACCAAAAAAACTGCGTATTATGAAACGAGTATTCAAAAGTGTGCACCAGCCAACGGCCGAGTGACATTGGCAGGTAATATCTATAAAAAAGATATATTTAAAATATTAAAACGGTGAAAGTATAATGTTGCTGATAAGAAAAATTTATGCACCAAATATATTTGGAAATCTTTCATTTAACAATATACCTAGTAGGCCCAGTAAGTGGTGGATCGGGTCGGGTTTTGGAATCTCAATAAATTAATATGCAGGGAGGTAGGTACTTATGTACACACTTTATTTTGTTTACTGGTAAATTTTGTAAATGCAACACACCTGTGTGGCTAATTAAGAAAGTCTTGAACTGGATTGTGCTTCCGTATAAAGTATCGATGAGTCGTGAATGTCGTGATATAGTTAAGAATCGGCGTGCTGTTATATGCTGCTAATTATTATTAGGTGCGTCAACGCAAACGTAAACCGTTAACGCGCGATAAATGCTGTTAACGCCGAATGCACCTTTTAGTTCCTTCTGGTACCAATTTAATCCACAGCGGGTCAAGGCTGTGGATTAATCGTATTACTTCAATGATACGGGAATCTGTTTTATTAACTTCGCTGTTTAACTCTCAAGGGTCAATTAGAACCGAATTCTTTAAATAAAATGTCTTTCAAGGTATTTTTATTTAGACTATCTTTTCCAAACCAGAAAATTTTTGAACTACTCGTACAACTACAAAATTCCTAACTTCAAAATGTTTTACTTTATATTCTAACATTTTTGATTTCCTCATCAGGTAATAATGACACAGGTATGCAAATACCGAAAAATAAACTGACATAACAAATCTAACAATAATAAATCTAATTTATTACTTTTTGAACGTTACATGTTGAACCAAACGAGAGAAGGAAGAAAAATATTAAACGAATCGACTATTCTATCACTCAATCCTCGTAATAATTCAAAAATCTTAATCATTTATCAGCAAAAAGCTATTTTAAACTTGAGCTTTTGTTAAACTTAATCAATTCAACTAAAATCTTATGGTACCTACTACGGTACCCTACCGAAGTCGAAATTCTTTGAAAAGATTCAAAAAGTGGTAGCGTCAGCCCTCAATCAAGCTATAACTATGCTTAGCATATCATTATCAACAGCATATTATCCCACTATCAAATTTTCCATCAACTAAGCTACACTATCTTCTTAATATATCTGTCCCCTTATAGGATCACTCGGGTGTCTGTCTGTCTGTCCGTCTGTCACAGCCAGTTTTCTCCGGATCCACTAGACCGATTCTGATGAAATTTGGTACACATATGGACTTCTGTGACCCAAACACGGACGTGTTACGAAAATTATTAAATTTTAAGTATGTGGGTCACTTCAGGGGTCAAACTAGAAAATTAAAAAAAAAGTTTTTGAACAATATCGTATGACATATCAAATGAAAGGGCTTACTGTGAGAATTTTAATTATATATTTTTCATAATATTAAAATAAATGGTTTTGAAGTTATTCAAGAAATTAGACGAAAAATGACCATTCCCCCCTTATCTCCGAAACTACTGAGCCTTAAATTTTGAAAAAAATGGAGATAATAGATCTTTATAAGTATAGACTTCAAATATAAGATCACTATAGACTTCTTCTATAAGAAGTCTATAGTGTTAAAATAAAATAAAAATAAAAAATTCGCTCGAAACCCTTTGCACGCGAGTCCGGCTCGCTCTTGACCGGTTTTTTTTTACCTTTAGTATATATATATTATACTTACATAATTTATACCTACTTTCTAGAGTACAATAATTAAAGTATATATGAATAAAGAGATAATCAACTTGAAACAACCAAAGTAAAAACAATAAATTGACTTTGTCACTAAATAATCTTTTTCAAAATACCTAACTAAGTGCTCACTTTATTCATATATGTAGGTACCTTTTCTATTGTATTCAGTGTTATTTACATATAAATATATGAACAGGGATATATGTGTTAGAATATATTAATAATTATGAAAGCGTAACTGTCACTTTCTATTTCCGGGACTAAAGTACAAAAATACTGAAAATACGCTAGAGTCAAGAGCAAACCCATCACAAATAAAAAAAAACGGTAAAACCTTGAATAACAGAGATGTTCCTGGGTAGTCGACCTCTGCCAGGGTTGCGGTATTAGTTCGAAAGAGTCACCGCGGCCCTGCAACGCAAAGGGCATTAGAAGGAACACGGATGGGTCAGTAAGTGTGACACTACCTTCTGCTACGACCAGAGCGGGAGGAGTCATTTGATGATTTCCCATCCTTACAAAAAACATCCTCACATGGATGTCCTTCCCACCGTCCCACCCTGGAGTCTGTCAGGCTCTTACTAACTAAAACCTCACGGTGTTCTGCAGCTACCTTTAGCCGGAACGCTGTCAATGCTTGAGCATTTCGTTGCGAGGTAGATACTCAACCTGCCTAAGAACCTTCCTATTGTTAGGTACTTCAGCATACATCATCCTACCGCGCAACATGTTTTCTTCTTCAATTTGCGCCATCACAAAAGTCACCATCATTTTTCACACAATTTTTCCATAGTTTTTTTCGGCCTTCCTCTACCTTTAGATTCAATCATCAACCTTTAGATTTAATTATTATACGCCAATTTGCACTAAATTATTTTCAACTTATTGAATAAGCTTAGGTAATTTTTAGGCATGTAAACCTCTATCACAGACGAAAGTTTACATGCCTAAAAATTACCTTTTTTTTTTTTTTAAGGATGGGAAATCATCAAATGACTCCTCCCGCTCTGGGTGAAGCAGAAGGGAGTGTCAGACTCTTACTGACTAAAACCCATCCGTGTTCCTCCTAATGCCCTTTGCGTTTCAGGGCCGCGGCGACTCTCTCGAACAAATCCCGCAACCCCGGCAGGGCCTAAAAATTACCTAGGATTAAAACATTTGTTTCATCATCACGCTCTAGCCTTTTCCCAACAAGATTGTGATCTATCCAGTCTAACGGGATGTAGCTGAGTTAGTTTACATGGATCAACAGTCTGTCTAACTTCCACAGCCTAGTAGGTACCTTAGGGATACGTCACCGCTTGACTAGACTTGTGCCAGATTTTCTAGATTCTGAATACCCGTAACGACTGTCAAAGATGTACAAAACTGTCAGTACAAACAGTTTACCGTGCTATACGAAGCCTGAGGAGTCGCGGTACGTATGGCCACCCATCTACGGCCCGTCCTCGCAGAGCGTTGCACAACCTCCTCGTGCGGCTATTTGTCATCCTAATATATAAATTCTTCCGTGACTGACCGAGTGACTGACAGACAACGCACAACTACTGGCCGTAGAAAGCTGAAATTTGGCATGTAGGTTCCTTGGGGAGTGTAGGGGAGCACTAAAAGAGGATTTTCCGCAATTCCTATGGGACCGGGAAATGCGGGTACGTATGAAGTTGCGGTCTAAAGCTAGTCAATTATATTGTTACTAGTAAAAGAAAAAAAAAATGGCCAAGTGCGAGTCGGACTCGCGTGCAAAGGATTCCGAACGAATTTCAATTTTTTGAACATGTTATTTTAATACTATAGACTTCTTATAATTTCTGTAATCTATAGGTAATGATCTATTATCTCCATAATTTTTCAACATTTTAGGCTCAGTAGTTTTCGTCTAATTTCATGAATAACTGCAAAACCAATTATTTCAAAATTATGAAAAATATATAATTAAAACACTCACAGTAAGTCCTTTCATTTGATATGTCACACAATATTGTTCAACAAAACTTTTTATTTTTATAGTTTGACCCCCAAAAGGGGGGTCCATACGCGCCCGTTTTTGGGTCACAGAAGTCCATATGTGTACCAAATTTCAACAGAATCGGTCTAGTGGATCCGGACAAAACTGGCTATGACAGACGGGCAGACAGACAGACAGACAGCCGAGTGATTCTATAAGGGTTCCGTTTTTTGTTCGGAACCCTAAAAAAAATACAAAGCCTTCTCCAAGTAGATCATGTTTGTCTCATAACATCACCCGAAATACGGTCACTACTGAAATGTAAACTTTTGAATAGCTCAAAACTAATAGAGTTTTGTTTAGTCTTCGGTCACACGAAATCTTTTCGGTTCTAGATTCCAGACCTATTGATATTTCTCAGTAAAAACAGCTTGTTATAAAAGAATGTCACCTCAACTGAGTCAGATACAATAAAAAGAAAAAAAAAATTATCAAATTTTGTTGGTAATAATAGACTATGAAAATAGATAGGTTTGTAAAAGTTGACAGCATATAACTTTTATTCATCGAAACCTAGTTATTTGTATTTAGGCCCTAAGTAAAGGACCTAAATCAACCACTTTAAGTCTATTTTAAGGAACAGCAATATTGTAAGTATCAACAAAATAAGAGACATGTTTCTATTCAAACAAAACAATTATAAGCACACGCATATTCACGAAGCACAACTACCAAATAAAAGTTTCACGTCGATGCGAATGTTCTATCGTGATATTTTTAGCTTTTTACCCTTCTCGTGTCTATTGTCACAAAGTTCGAACTAAACACGGCTTTCGGGGCGACGTGACAAGCTACAACTAGCGACATCTATTGTTGAGTGGCCGGCAACTGGAAATGTAGGCGCGAAAGTAAATTGCAAATTAGGCGTTTTATCGCGCTGATTGTTGTTTTATTTGATGAAAGAGTGGATTTTAAATATGTTCGTTTTTTTTAATATGGACTGCTTTGATAGTAGTGTGACTATTTCCTTTTCTTGGTATCGCTTGGTAGCTAAATTATCGACCCAATAATAGATTCGCGCGCGTCACTTTTTATTATAACTTTGTTTCGAAATATTTTGTCCGTATGAAATAATATTATACCCATATCATGTCATCTCGTGTATAAAGATAATACTCCGCTTTCCGCGTCGCAACTTGACTATCCCGAATTTATATTCTCGTGGGAATTCAGTAAAATCTTGTGACAGCAGTTTTCTACCTCGAAAAGGGACGTGCACATCAAACAAAACCACCGTTTGGGACTCTCCCCTGATAGTATATCAGTCATCTTTTCCTTTTACATTTATAAAATAAGCTACATTTTACTCGAATGCTACAAATAGATACATTTGAATTCCTTCAGTTAAAACTTAATTAAATAACTTGTCGGCTTGTTAAGCCGATACAACAAATTGTAAATATTCATTTGTAGGATTAAAGACATAGTTGATAGTTTAGATATTGTTTTGGGGCAGGTGACTTAGGCCTAAACTTAAACCTGCATAGATTAACGACAACTCAATCATCAGCAAGGTTATTTGTTTATTTCACAAATACTTAGATAGGTAATATCAACTAGTGTGTCAGGGTTTGGCTTTGTCAAATTAGCGATCATTTGGTCATCATTAACTCATATTCATAAGGTCACTTTACTTTATCTCATAATTAAAAGTTCCTCTAAATTCATAAGATAGGTATAGGAAAACTTTTTAAAAAACCTATATCATTTAATAAAGATCCCAAATAGAAACACTTTATTTAAAATTTAAATAATCTTTTTAAACTGTCACTTACAACACTTTGGAAGGTTTTCCTGCACTCTCACAGTTAGGTCACACATTTCGGTTTGCGTATGCTACAAGGATATGACATAAACGTATTATTATTTTGTTCTAGGTGAAAGTTCGGGATCGTGTTCAGAAGACGAGATCAACCATGTGTCTGACGAAACGAGAGACAGGCCTGAGGCGCACATGTGCCCGCGCTGTCAGGAACAGTTCGAGAACCTGCACGAGTTCCTGTACCACAAGCGACTATGCGATGAGAAAGCGTTGCAAATGGGCGAGGAGAGAATGCACTCCGATCCAGAGGAAATGGTCGTCTCAGGCGACGAAGAAATGGATGGACCTAACAAACGATTAGAACAAGTCCGACGGCATCGACAAGATGCGGAAAATAACAACAGCCTCGAAGATGGCGAGGCAGAAGTGCCTGAAACCGACGTGCCGCCGGTCGGCCTGCCCTTCCCGGTGGCCGGCCATGTCACGCTCGAAGCTTTACAAAATACAAAAGTTGCCGTAGCGCAATTCGCCGCGACTACAATGGCGAACAACGCAGATAATGAAGCAGCGTTACATGAACTAGCCGTGCTACAAAGCACGTTATTTACGCTACAACACCAACAAGTGTTTCAGCTACAATTAATACGCCAGTTACAAAACCAGTTGTCATTAACGCGACGGAAAGATGACCAGCTCCCGAGCCCGCCGCCGAGTGAACCGGAGCCGGTGCCGGTACCTGCCGCTCGATCGCCGTCGCCGCCTCGTCCGCCACGGGAGCCTACTCCTGTCGCACCCCCTCCTCCCACTAGTCAAAGCTTACCGTCAACCCATTCGCATCTCACACCTAAGACGGAACCCATCTCCGTTCCTAAACTCCCGACCTCATCTCCACCGATGATGTCCCATCCACCGTACAGCTCCATTTCCTCATCGTTAGCGTCTTCAATCATCACAAACAACGACCCGCCACCGTCTCTCAACGAACCTAATACGCTTGAGATGCTACAAAAAAGAGCACAAGAAGTACTAGACAATGCGTCACAAGGCCTACTAGCCAATAATCTTGCCGATGAACTCGCTTTCCGTAAATCGGGAAAAATGTCACCCTATGATGGAAAATCAGGAGGAAGAAATGAACCATTTTTCAAGCATCGCTGCCGTTATTGCGGAAAAGTGTTTGGAAGTGATTCTGCACTGCAAATCCACATTCGATCGCACACAGGTGAAAGACCTTTTAAATGTAATGTATGTGGATCACGATTTACGACCAAAGGGAATCTCAAAGTACATTTCCAAAGACACACAGCAAAGTTTCCGCATGTCAAGATGAATCCCAATCCAGTACCAGAACATTTGGATAAATACCACCCCCCACTGTTAGCGCAGCTGTCGCCGGGACCAATTCCTGGCATGCCACCACATCCACTTCAATTCCCTCCGGGTGCGCCAGCTCCTTTTCCGCCAAGCTTGCCGCTGTACAGACCCCCACATCATGACTTATTACCGCCTCGTCCGCTCGGAGACAAACCTCTGCCGCCTCACCCACTGTTCGCCATGCGAGAGGAACAAGATGCTCCGGCTGATCTCAGTAAACCATCCGCGCCGAGCCCTTCTCGATCAGCACCCGAGGTTAAGTCTGAACCACAAGACGATGATTGTCATCGAGATTCCAGTTTTGAAGACGTTGACCGTGTCTCTCCTAAGCGAGAACCTGATGAAAATGATGCCACTCAGGATCAAGAACAAGACAGATATCCGTCAACATCGCCCTACGACGACTGCAGCATGGACTCAAAATATAGCAATGAAGAACAAATCGGCAGAGAGAGTCCTCATGTGAAGCCCGATCCAGACCAACCGGAAAATCTCTCAAGTAAGAATTCACCGATATCCGGGCCAATTTCAATAGCAACGGGACTGCGTACTTTTCCTTCGTTTCCTCTTTTCCCTCAGTCTCCCAGCAGTATGTCCTCTGGTAGTTTAACTCCTTTTCCGAACTCTGTTCAACACGTCGGTGATACCGATCTGGCACGTGATCCAATGTTTTATAATTCACTTCTGCCCCGCCCAGGCAGCAATGATAACTCTTGGGAAAGTTTAATAGAAATTACCAAAACTTCTGAAACATCAAAGCTTCAACAGTTAGTTGATAACATTGACAATAAAGTGTCTGATCCCAACGAATGTATCGTTTGCCACCGAGTTCTCTCTTGCAAGAGTGCGTTACAAATGCATTATCGTACGCACACGGGCGAGAGACCTTTCCGATGTAAATTGTGTGGCCGCTCTTTTACGACTAAAGGCAATTTGAAAACCCATATGGGCGTCCATCGCATAAAACCTCCAGTTCAAATGTTACATCAGTGCCCAGTTTGCCATAAGAAATTTTCGGATCCTACCATATTACACCAACATATACGACTTCACACGGGCGAGCGCGCCCACATCCCTTACGATCAAATGAGAAGTATCGATATTGAGGGTTTTCCATCACTGAGTAACGGGTCAGACGTCAGCGACTATCAAGCTCAGCGCCCCTTCCCGCGCCCGCTGTTCCCCACTCCGACCACTCCCGGCGACCGACGGGCGGACTCCCGCGGGACCGACGATGAGAGCGGCCGGGACGAGCGCGAGCCCGCTATTCGGGAGTTCGACGACGACTTAGATATGAAGGATCGTCGAACTTCGCCGCTCTCCGTCTGCGCCTCGGCGTCCGAAAGCGAAATAAAAACCATCACCACAACGGCTTCCCTCCCATCGGCGACAGGTTCGGAGAGCGGGCGGAGTGCGCGGGCCTCGCCTCCGTCGCCCAGCATGTCGACGCTGTCGACGCCACCGCGCCTGCCGCTGCACTCGCCGCTGCCGTCGCCGCCCACGCCTATCGCCGCGCTGGGCGCGCTCGGAGGATCGCCCTTCAGCCCGCTCGGACTCGCGTTCCCTCCCGCAGGTATGCGATAGCGGGATCTTATATTTTCGTCCGCCCCGGTCGCCCGCATTTCCATTTCCTTGTTTTGATCCTCGCCCACCACTAATAAATAAATCACCGGGCGCTCGAATACACGTCAAAGTCACCGACCAAAACTAACTGTGGAAGAAGTAACTCTCATAGCTAATAATACAGTGTAATCGTGCGTTCCGACTGTTGTACAATTAGTGACCACAAAACCGCATTGAACGATGGGTTTATTTGTGTGCAGTGCGCGGCAACACGACCTGTAACCTCTGCTACAAGACGTTCGCCTGCAACTCCGCTCTGGAGATCCATTACCGGAGCCACACCAAGGAGCGACCGTTTAAGTGCACCGTCTGCGACCGCGGATTCTCCACCAAGGTTTGTCTCCACCACTTCTTATTATAAGTACCTTAGATTCACCCCTTTGATATTTATATCTCTGTCTTGAAGTTGAACCAACTGAACCAACTTAGGTACCAACAGTATATTTGATCCTACTTGTCGTCTGATGTATCTGTGTCTAACAATGCCGTGATATGACTATCATGTAATAGTCACGTACATACTCGTAGCTCAGATTGAGTGACTTTGGCTTTTAGCCAGTTCATATTTTATTGTTACACAAATAGCTAGACGTACGTGTTTACGACATTTCCACTAATTTTCACTACATCTAAAGAAATTCATTGATAATAAAAATCTTTTAAAATATAAAATACAAGTCCCAGTCCGCGACTCTATCTACGTACAACGAGGTTAACAATTTCTTTAATTTTCTGCTTCCTGACAACGCATTAAGATAAAACATCTTAATTTCTTTCCTAGATCCTAAATGACACTTAAATACCTACTTTAAATAAATTGCATGTTTTACTCGAACCGTCTAAAACAGACCTAAAACAAAAAATGCTAAAATCGGTAAAGTTTACAATTACGCGGCATCAAAACTAACACAGCCCTTTGAACGCATTTCAGTTTCTAACTTAAATATATCTGTTTTTCTTTTGCCGTTTTATTGTTAAAGTGTAATGCAGTTCCTAACTTCTATTTGTATACAAGCAGTAGTTAGAAGAGGTATAGATGGGGAGGTAGGTACAACGGCGATAGGACGTATATAGTTCGCGTTTGATAAATAACACGCTGCTAGTGCTAGCGGCATCGTATTCCAAGTTGAAGGCGAGACATCGACAAGCGACGCTGTGCGCGACTAACTTCATGCGCCGGTTTCATTTCATCCAAGTTTCAGTGCATTAATTTTGCAGGCAGTAATTACAAGTCGCTAGTCGGCGCCTCTAGTTCGCATTAGTTTTAGCTGTTGTCTTCCTCCGTCGCTCGCATCCGAGCTGTGCCGGCTCACGAGTAATTGACGACTAACTGCGCAAACTTGTAGGCTCGTTTGTTCCGATTTAATCAAAACTATGTACTGCTTTATTGATCACATTCATCGTTTATGAATGGTTTATAATTAAAACTCTACCTTTGTATTAATGTCAGCGTGTACCTACGGTAATGCGTCTCATATCAGCACAAATGCAACCACTTGTTAGCCGTGTGCCGGCCACATTTAACATCGTTTCCATCTACAGATAATTAAACTTTGTTTATTATACAACTTCGTTGCCTTATAGATAATCGCAAATTGAACTGTACGTCATGTCATTAATTTATTACTTTGCGATAAAACTTATTTTGCATATCATACGGACGCACCAAGTACATTAATCGATGTAAAATGTATTCCTGTCCACATTTTTCCTGGAGTAACGTGTCTTTTCCCGTGTGTTGTAGTTTCTTTTTATAGTTAACCACAGTAAACTTCTCAATTAGTAAGATGAAGCCTAGGAGCGGCTCAAGTAACCGACTTTGTATCAAAGAAAGAGGCTCAGACCGCAAGATGCACGCAAACCGCAAAGATTTCTGAATAGGCTTCCGTTAAAATGCAAATATATGAAAAAATAGCTGCCGTACCCACTATCATGCACTAGCATGTCTTATTTCCGCGTCTAAAAATTAGATGGGAGTGAATATTAAGTCAACAACTAACTTAATATCTCGTCTTTCATATTTTTATCAACGTTTAAGTTTTAATAGCACGAGACAGAATTCAATGCAATATATGTAATTTTATAATTTATATGTATAATTATTAATGATATTTCGTTATCTCCATCAAAGCTAATTTGCTACTTGAATACTGGTCATTACCGAATAATATGCAAACGTTCGGCTCCTCATTTTATTATAACTTGTCATCTTATCGTTTTAACATATAATTGTAACCGTTTAACTGCACTTTACTAATCTGAATGTTCGCACTTAAAACTTACTAATGAACATCTGAGAAAAAGTGTTTCTAAATATTAAACAAACAACGAAATAATAATGTGAAACATTTATTAGCAGGTAGATACGGACAAAATGAATTAATTCAATATTTTAGACAATAAATAAAGGTTGTTAAAAGCATTTTTATGATGATACAAGTTTTATACTCGGTTCGGCCAATATTTCAAGCGAGTAGCGTAAAGCTGCGCTTGCGACGCTCCATCGCGTCGCGCCACAAAAATGATAAGTCATAAAAACAACGTCACGGAAAACGATCGGAATATTAATTCATGTCGTAAAATATTTATTGCTTATAAATCCTTGAGCCTTTACCTACGCTTCTCGTCATAAAAAGATTATTTATGCTTGACAAAGTAACATTTTTCGTATGTTACCGAAAGTGACCAGGGGTCTTATCAATAAAATATAGGTTATTTACGATGGCGCCCAGGTTAAAAGTTTGAAACCTCACAAAGGCACCTCGCGTACTTCGGTTGGCTTAATTAAGTTCTTCTGATAAATATAGCAGCAGCGCTTAAGTACCGACTTACCTATCTATGATTTACATTTGTAGGGACCCAGAAGCCCAGATAACTTCCAATGAAATGTAAATAAATATATCTCCATGATGACTCTTAATTTACTTTTCATTCAGGTAAATGTTGTTTTACTTGTTATTTTTTTCACGAACATTCTCGAATGGCACAGAGGAAAGCTCCAGTTAAACTAAAAGAACTGTTAATTACCTACATTAAACAAGTGACTTATCTTTCCTTTTTAAAACTATGCAAGAAGCAGCGATGAACGAATCAAAATTGAGTTCTTCTAAACCTTACCATTCAATTAAACGCGCATTTTTTGTTCCTTACTCTAAGTTGCATTTCCAGTTACCGCTTTTCAAATTCGATACGATTTTCCGAGTAAAATGATACATGACAATATTGCCTATTAAATACCTAACAATTCCTATTGGTCACGAAATAAGTGATGTTACTCCCAATATGGCCACTCCTAACTATGACTCATAACACTTTATAGGTACCGATGACAAGTTGACATTAGGTATTAGCGTGCACTACCATAAATTATCATTATACTTAATTGACAATTTAGCAAAACTAGATTTCTATTGAGTTTCATTTTGTTTTGATAACTTTTAATGAATGATTCTCTTCAAATATAAGATGTCAGTTTAACTTTGTTTAAAAATTTTATCTGCTAGGGAGAGGGCTTTTTGTAACACGCGGTTTTTAGGGTTCCGTACCTCAAAAAGAAAAAAACGGAACTCTTACAGGATCACTTTGTTGTCCGTCCGTCTGTCTGTCAACACCCTTTATCTCGGGAACGCGTGGAGGTATCGAGTTGAAATTAAAACCAATTCGCACTAAGCGTTTCCAAACGTCTTTTATAATGCGCACAGCAAAGGAGTGGAACTCTCTACTTGCTATCTATGTTTCCAAACGCTTACAACCCTAATCTCTTCAAAATTAGAGTGAACAGGCTCCTTCTGGGTAAGCTCGCTCCATCGTAGATCTTTGTCTCGGTCATCTCTGACCTAGACTAGAGTCAAGAGCAAACCCATCACAAAAAAAAAACACCGGTAGCACTCCGGGAGTGCCGGCAGAAGTGAAAACATGTAAATAATACATCCTTACTGTCGCGGTCACATCATAGACAAACCACCGACAACAAAATAAACAAAAAGACACTGACGTGTGGCCGCGACAGCGACTGTCAGTGACAGATGTCAATCTTGACACAGTTCCTGACATAAACAAAACGAACCATAAAAACAACAAAAAATAACGTTGTGTTTAATTATAAGTACAAAAATACTATCATTTATGAGGTAGAATACAATGTTTATTTATTGCGCTATCGTACACAAATATGACAATTTACATGTTATTATTTATAATATTATATCGTTATTTATTTATATATTACATTAATTTTTATCTCTTAGAAAAATCAACTTTCATCCATAATTTCGTAATTCCGTAATTTCGTATCCTTGGATACGCGTGGCACGCTGTACATAAACACAGACGGACATTCGCGCAAGCGCCCTGTGCCGCCTAAGCGTAGCAGCACACTCAGGCACGGTAGAAAGAGTGGGAGATACTAGTTCCTCTCCCTTCCCCTCGATCTTACGCTTTTTCGCATCACGTGACCCTGACGCGAGTCCGTCTTACGCTTTTTGCGATTAGGTCACGTGACCCTGACGCGAGTTTAAGATTTTATACCCATTACAGAAAAGTGCTCAACGCCGCTAAAGAAGTTTTCACTTCAATAAAAAAAAATAAAAAAACCATATAGTCAGGTCTATGGCCCCTTGCTGCTGTGAAAAAATGAAACTTCTAAGTTAACGTAAAAAAAGATACGGTTTATGCCGCAACAAAAATATATTTCGACACTCTCAGGGAATCAAAATGTATAGGGTATTTCCCGTTGTTTCTAGATCAACGGAAAATACCCTATACATTTTGACTATGAAATTTAACAAGTAATACCGTGTTATACTACAAGTACAGGGAAAAGTCTGAAAACTATACAGTTGTAATTAAATCATAAAAATATAGTCTTTATTTGAAGTAATTTGTACGGAACCCTCGGTAGGCGAGTCCAGTGTTACATACAAAATAAAATCCCGAGACACAGATTGTGTCAAAACAAGATAAATTTTCTTTGTTCTAATACGGCTTTATAATTTGTTTATTATAAAGCTTTATATTCTGCCCCTAAAAGTCTTCTTCTCATTATGAGACACTACTAGCCCGGTTTTACAAGGTTATTGACCAAAGTTTCCCTTCAGTTAGACGAAAATTGAAAGTACTAAGCACCTGCTTACTCCAACGAAGTAAGGAAACAAAAACATGTGATGCGCCATTTGGCGCCGCGTGTCTTTAAAAAACAAACAACAGTTTAAATATTAAAATATTAACGCCAAACCATCAGTAGTTGTCAGCGAGCTAACTGACTGTGAGGGCCGGGACGGTCCACTTAACATTTATTTATACTTTATAAGAAAATTAGGCTCCCAAATCGAATTTTTAATCGTTAGTATGTTTAGGAATGTACGAGAAAGAAATGCGTTTAAATGGGACCTCGTATGTTGGTATGCCGTAATACCGAGCTGGAGGGAACTGGTTCGTGTCTGTGTGATGGTAGTGAGAGACAAGCCAGCAACCTGTCACGTCCTACGCATACTTGCGAGCGCCTCGGTTAGTGCAGTATGTCGCCCTCCTCGGAGGCCTGACTAGACTGCCGCACTAGTTCCTACACCAACTTAAACCACTGACAATATGCTAACAAATCTAACCATGCTTTTGTAACCGGAATACTATCCACTAAAACTTCGGAAACCCACAAAAGCTACAAAAGAAACATCAACCCCTTTAGTTTAGGTGTCTCTACTAAAAGTGGGGCCTACCCTGGCCTACCCTCTTAACAAAACATGAAGTAACAAATATAGCTGTTTCGCTAAAATGCTTGAAAGCCCAAAAAGAGGCGCTTGCACTTTTATTCTAAAACGATATATCCCAATTCTGTCCAAACCTTGACCGACTTTTATATTCAGACCTTATATCGACCGTGGGCGAGTTATTCTGGGGTTGCACTCAATGACCGGTACGGATCGGGGGGCGAAGCTTTTTATTATGAATACGGCACGGTAATAAAAAACGTGTCAATCATCCAAACAATACCCAGGAAAACATGTTTTATACGAAAATAGAGACGGTAGAACTCATTTTAGAAATACCAATAGCCTTTTTCGTTACAGCGACCTTTTATACATATGATATCTTGTGAAAAACATGAAAACACTAGACGAAATGTAAAATTCATACAAATTAAACGTTTAGTTTTCAATATAAATCCAGGGAGCAGATCTCATGGTCCCGTGTTAGTGATTTTAAAGATGGCGGACCTAGGCGTTAACCGCTAGTGCCTGAACCAACTGCTTACGAACACATTTAAAATTACAATAAGTGTCGGAGACACTGCACCGACGAAAGTTCACGCGCCAAACTATTTATCGATTATTCCAATCTTCTTGTACCACATGTAGGTACAGTCGCACTCAGTTTATTGACTCGAATAACGTCACTAAAAGAGCTAATGCTTGTTGGTTATAAATGAAAACACCCATATTTCATACGCCATTGTATTTATACATATAAAACCAAATTTATAACCGATGCCCACTGTAAACCTCATGTTTTTGACAATATTTAAAGTTATGTCCAATAAATGTGGCAGTTCAAAACCCGCCGTAGGAAAGTTCTCTTTAAAAAGATCGCTCGTGATTGTTTTTCCAAAAGAAAATAAAGTTTTTGCCTACTTAACACATTGGTATCGTTAGGTATTGAATTTTAAAATATTTTAATGCATTATTTCTTTATTTAAAGACACGATCTATCGCTAGTTCTAAGCGACCCGTAGCGATTATATGCTCTTTAGAACTCAGATCAGCAATTAAATAAATCCATATTCCCAAGCTTAACGCGGTCCAACAGCTTAATAAATTCAGTAGCAATTTAGCGATTTATAACCCTTAAACTAATGTAGGTACAGGCAAAGTTATTAACCGCCACGGCATAGAAATAATGACCTAGATGCTAAGAATGCGAAGTCATATATTATAGAGTTATTGCATTTACGTACCAGACTACGCCAAATTTAAAGGAAATTATAAGGTAGTCATAAAGTTATCTAAATGCTGCAATACCGGTTTATCGATGAGTTCTCATTGTTCACAGTTTCTAGTTTAGAGACCTATGCTAAAAATATCAGTCATCAAGACTGGAAAAAACTGGAGTTCTTTTTTCGCGGAGAACGCGGGATGTTTTGCGGCATTGTATAAATAATTAACTTTTGCTCAAAAGTTCGGTAAAATCGTTAAAAAATATTGCTAAAACTCGACAGACTACAATGACAGATAGATGATTACAATGATGAACTACGTGACACCATAAATACCTAACGCGTTAAGTTAAATTGTAGCTTATACATCATCTGCCTAGCCTTTTCCCAACTACATTGGGGTCGGCTTCCAGTCAAGCCGGATTTAGCTGAATACCAGTATTTTACATGGAGTGGCTGCCTACCAGACCTCTACAACCCATTAACTGGGTAACACGGTACGTCATGGCAAGACTTGAGTCAGATTTACTGGCTTCTGACAATCCGTAACGACTGCCAAAGATCTACAAATGACAGCCGGGACCCACGGCTTAACGTGCTTTCCGAAGCACAGAGGAAACTCGGTATGTTAAGATGGTCACCCATCCACAGACCAACCTTGGCAAGCATTGCTTAACCTTGAAGATCGACCCGTGCGGCTGTTATTATCTAGCCACGATACAATTATGTAAAATAGGGTTTCTTGTAGAACCGTTATTGTACAAGTATTTCTTACGAGTTTTGCCTTAACATTAAACAAAAGCTTGTAATTATAATACAGAGTAGGTAGCTAAGGGCGAGTTTTTTTTCCTGTAGTTACCCATGCATGTTTAAAAATGTTGTACGCCTAAACGTTTACAATATTTAGCTTGACCAATGGTCAAGTAATTAACTATTAGTTAAAACTGTTAGTAAATACCCAAAAATTGATCGAAAAACTAAATATTTTTAGCATAACTTAAACCATTGGTTGACTTGACTACGGATCAATAAACTCACCTTAAGTAGGTGCATACTAATAGTTCCATCGCAATTCTTGAAGTTAATTGCCGATTTAATAGGTACTAAAAGGACGTTCAAATAATTCAATCAATTATTATCGGTAAAGATTAAATGAAAAATAAAGCGACAAAACAGAATAATGTTGTACCTATGTTGTGTTGACTTATGTCAATTAAAATTCCATAAAAACACTAAAAAATATGAAAATGTACCCACAGTATAAAAAATTATGAATATTTAAGTAAAATGTCATTTTGTTTAATGTTTCCCCGTTTCAAAGCTATATAAAATATCATCGGTGAATATGAATTAGCTACTTAAACAATATTTAATGGATTTAGTAGACTCATATTTTAATATAAATCACCAAATTTAGTAATAATACAACTGACCCTAATTAAATTATATTATTCATGTTGATATTTACTTGATATTATATATATTATTGAACTGTTTTAAAAATATTAGGCGAAGTTCACAAAAAAACAAAAAAAAAAAACAAATTATATATTATTTTTAACTTTTACTGATAACGTGGAAATGTCGGAAAACGTATAACTTCGTTTTCAGTTTGAATAAATATACTGGTTCTTCACAACTTGTGTTTTTTGTTATCTTTAAAAATAACTTTATGGAAATTACTTGACTTTTCGAGGGTTTTAAGAGCCGGGAAAACTCTACAAATAACGGCACGTAAATTGATTTAAATAGTTTTTACTTAGGCAGTTAATTATTAGGAAAAATGTTGCAAGAAAAACTTTTTTCGTAGTTTTTTGCCCTCTTCTTCGAGTTTATGATCGTTTTTATTTTTTATCTGGTAGTCCCCCTTAGATTAGCTCCCCGCTGTAGTTTGATTATGACTGTTGGTATCTTTGTGCGATGTTAATTCCCTAAACTTATTTTGTTCACAATTTCCAAATATGTAAACAAAAGTCTGAAACGATTTTATCCTGACAAAACTCTTTACCGGCTTTCAACTATATTAAAAAAGACTGCTTGCTTACATGATTGGAAATAGTGAAAACAACCTAGCGTGTACCTATAACTGTGTGTATTTGTCCCACGGTGCTGTGTGCGTGTGGTGCGTGTGTAACGCCTGTGTATTTGTGGTTCCAGAGCAGTGGCGGCGGTTGCCGGTGCGGTAGGCGCGCGCGCGCACCCCGCCCCCCGCACGCCACTGCTTTGGACCTGTGGAACGCCTTCGTTTACCCGGTATGCGAGAGTGACGCCTGGCCGAGGAGCGACCATATCACGAGCGTTTTTTATTTTGCTTACATAGTTTGCATGACGATTTTTTGTTTCAAAGTCAGTTAAACCCACAAAGTCAAAGTTTAAGCGCTCCTGATATACAGTCCGTTCTTTTGTTCAGTTATCATTATTTTAAGACTAACTTTTAACTCGTGTACCTACCTTCCTATATTTGTGACGCATTTGACATTGAATTTTTAGCTAATTAATTAACTATAAAAAATAAATATAAATCAGTTACGCAACGCTTGAACAAGAATAATTACTTGATTAACACATTGAATTAATTTTTTGTTGCGCTTAACGTTGTTAGGTACACACTTTTTGCTAATAAAATAAATCTATTTAAAGTCTATATTTGTATTACTATGCTTACACACTTAAGTTAATATTTCGTTTGGCAGTTAATTACAATAACATGTTTGTATCGTCCTCAGGGCAACATGAAGCAGCACATGCTCACGCACAAGATCCGCGACGTGCCCCCCGGGTTCGACAAGAGCTCGAGTGGCGCCGATGACGGCCGAGAGCCGAGCCCCGAGCGCCGCTCGTCGCCCGACAAGCTCGACCTCAAGCGGTCGCCGCCTGCGCATCCCCCGCCGCAAATGACGCACCCCCCACCTATCGATATGCCGCCGATGCCCAAACGGCCCAGTGGTAAGTTGCACAACTCGTTGAACTTCCGAAGGGAAGCCGGTAGGAATCTTGTTATGTAGACTCATCGCACTTGTATTGGATCCAAATAACTTAGTTCTTTTGCTCCCCAGTACCCAGTGGGCCGACGCACCACCCACCGCCGACGTCGTCCAAGCACCTGTGCGGAGTGTGCCGCAAAAACTTCTCGTCGTCGTCTGCGCTACAGATCCACATGCGCACACACACCGGGGACAAGCCCTTCCGATGCGCCGTCTGCCAGAAGGCCTTTACCACGAAGGGTAACCTCAAGGTAAGCTACGTCTGCACAACTTAGCTTGTATTTCTCAAGTTTTCCAAATCCATTAAGCTGATCAATATGAGCGAACCTGGTTACTAAAAAGGCACCTAAAATCCTATAAGGCATCATAATGAAACGGGTTTAGACGCTTCGAGTACGAAAAATTTTAGAATGCCCCATTCTGAGATGTACTCAGTATTGACTTGTGCTTACATATTATCTCCTTTCCAACCTCAACGCAAGAATTTTGTCCTGAAATAACATTGTTCCGGCAAAACTAACAGAATGTTTGTCCTCCAGGTGCACATGGGCACTCACATGTGGAGCGGCGGCGCGTCCCGGCGCGGGCGCCGCATGTCGCTGGAGCTACCGCCGCGGCCGCTGCACGAGCCGCACGACCTGCTGCGCCGCCCCGACCTCTTCTACCCCTACCTGCCCGCGCCCTTCCTCAACGGCATGCAGCAGAAGGTGAGCACACCATACAACGAGGAAGAAAGATACAGCCATAATGTTAGGCATTTGATTTAGACCAAGTTCTATAACGATTATTTTTTGTCTGTCAACAGCTGAATGAAATATCAGTAATACAGCAAAGCGCGGGCCAGAACGGTGTAGCCGGAAAATTCCCAGGACTTCTCGGTTTTGGAGCATTCGGAGGCGCACGACCAGGCGCCGCGTCACCCCTGGAGAGACCACCTTCACTAGAAGGCGGAGACGAAAGGCAAGCCGCCATGCGCGAGCTGGCGGAGCGCGGGCGCGAGCTGGCGGAGCGCAGCCGGCAGATGCGCGAGGACAGCGAGTACCGCTCGCAGGCGCCGCACGCGCCGCACGCGCCGCCCGCGGCCACCGCCTCGCCGCCCGCGCCGCACCTCGCGCACCCGCTGGCGCCGCTGCCGCCGCCCGCGCGCACCGAGGGGCTGACGGTGTAGGGCTGTAGGCGATACATTCCAGGCGCGACGTTGTGTCTATTGTACAAAGAGTTAGTCTAGTGAGAGAGTGCGGACGTTCGTTCGACGAGGCGAGCTGTCGTAGCGTAATTATGTGCGAGGTTTAGCGCTATGTACCGTTGTTATTCCACGTGTTATAACGCCTAGTATTACTGTAAGTAACTTATTATGCACGAGTACGGGCCTGGGGCAATCGGGGGCTCGTCGCGAGCTCCACGTTTATGTCATTACTCTGTGATAGTGCACATTTGGAGGCTGTGTCCGACGGGTCGGAGCGTTCGGCGGAAGCGAGGCGTCTCAATGATGCAGTCCAATGTGCTATGACATCAAAAATTAAATATAAATTATCCCAAAAATTAAATAATTTTCATAAAACTATATCTTTTTAAATTAAATGTACATAATTTGTAAAATAGTATTGTAATGAACGAGTAGTTTATAAACTTGAATTTAATAAAATATTATATATTATATTGTACGACTACAACTGGAGTGCAATATGCATGATTTTGTCTTTTGCCACATTCCAAATGATTGATGTTACTGAGAAAACCAGATTTGTAACGATTAATAGTTTCCTTTGAGAAAAATAGTATTATTCTGTCAGTGAAAGTTTTATAAATATAAATTAAACTTATACCGTACGATTATACATAATGCACATAGTATGAAAATACCGAAAAAATAATTCTAGGAAATTCTATTACCTATGCATCTATTGTCTTAAAGTATTCAATATTGTATTACAATACATTTAATTGTAACAGAGGTTAATGACATATTCATATCATGTAAATTAAAAGTATTTGCATTTGAGGTCTATAGTTATAAGTATTTAGAGTCATAGCTATTATATTGCTTTAGAATACTTCAACATATCTTTGTATAAATGTGAGCGACTGGTGTTTTGACGAGACGTTGACTAGGTACTTAACGGTTATATACTATGTAGTATCACCGGCACTGTACGCAGACTGACCACGACTATGTACACACATTTATATTACATTTCTTTCCAAATATGCATTTTCTCAATGCTTGTTAGTAGACGCCGTAGTCCAGTTGCTATAATAAATTTAATTATTTTTTAATGAATTATTATATATGTATTTTATACTTTGGAAACTAGTTATCTGTGTATAAATGTCCTACTAAATTATTTATAAATTATAAATCATGCATACACTCTTAGTATTAATGAACGCTTGCGAGGCGATAGGTCTCGCGCGCCAGTTTAGTTGTTAGAATAAATTCTCATAGCACCTACGAGCTAATTATTATATCAAGTTGCAGATAGATCTTAGAGAGTAGTGTTAGTCATGAATATGATGGTGTCATGTCATGTCAGTATAAATAATCATTGTAAATTATTAAATGTTTATGTAAATGTCCAAAAAGTATTCAAATTATTTAAAAAAACAATTATTATACTAATAATTATTTTCTTTTTTGTTGTTCCTTTACCCTCAACCTTTCCCTTTATAGTTTTTATTTGGTTTTAATCAAGTTAGCTACTACTGTTTTGTCAGACAAAAGCTTGATTTTCTTATTACAGACACAGAAGTGGCCCTGGAGCGAAAACTCTAAAAATTGGTGTTATATTTCAAAATTGTTTTTATTGCAAAGTAAAACTGCATGCAAAGATTTCAGAAAATCCGCTTGTCCGAACTGGAAATCTAGCCAAATAAAAAACGAAAAAAGTGTATCTCTATGCAATTACATGACGTTGTTAAATATTAAAACAAAAAGTCACCCAACGTTACGACTACTTTTCTTTTTATATGTATGTCCAAAGAATGTCATAAAGGATAAATGGTTCTAATTATAGCCTCTCTGTATATTATTAAAATACAAGTGCACACCATCCTTTATCTAAATCGTACCAGATTGGTCGTTCTATAGGTCTTATTTCTGAAAAGACTAAGACTCACCTCATAATCTATTTGGCTATTTTCCTGAAAAATCCAATTAGTCCGTCAGATAGATACCTAGTCCAAAAAAATATTAGATACGTATTTTTTCTCTTTTTTCGCGTAAACAAAAAATGAAGACGAACATTGCCTTGAAATCCCCGTCACATCGCATTTTAGTACACTTTTTACTAAAACGTGACGTCATCAGCTCCAACTTTGATGCGCTTTATCTGTATGATTTTTATCGATTGGATTTGCGATAGTGGCGCCTGATTGTTTTCTCTTTTTAAAAGCTTTTCTTTATCAGCAAACAACAATAACTGAATATCTCATGAGGTAATGATTCAGCGACATACACTAGTAATCAATAAAACCTCAAAGGTTAAACTCAAGAAATAGGGAATAAACTAGTCTAAGAGAACAAACTACAATATAATTACTTAAAAAGGTTATATTATAATAATAATGTTACCAAGGACACATGAAAGTTAGAAGTTAATGACGCTGGCTAGTTTCTTGACGCGGTTGAGCAGTAGATCTCCTTCACGTATGGTCGCCTGGTACAGCTGCGAGCGGTCGGCGTCGGCGCCGCGGCCCGCGCCGGTCACCACGCAGCCGGCCACCGCGTCGATACGGCACTGCAGGCGACCCGCTGCTGTGAAGCTGGAAATAAGAACTGGCCGTTAGATAGAAACATGGTTTGTCCTACAGGAATGTGTCCTAGCGGGTAGAGGGCAAGAGGGTAAAAAATATCTATAGTCATCAAACGCCTTTCGATTTAGATAGAAACTCAGTAACAAATGGAATAACTAACTAGAGCTGCAGGAGAAAATATGTATTTACTCAACAAATTTCTCACATTTTGAAACATGTAACCTTGTGAGGTCAAACAGTGGACACTTCAATTAAGAACCGCTTCACATGATCATTTCACAAAAATGCAGGCCAGTAAATATTTAAATACTTTTATTCAGAGAACTCCGGTGAAGTGTGCCTCAAAGAAAAGTTACGCAAAGGTATGCATTGCATACTTGGAGATACTATAAATGCCGAAAATATCAGTGATGTTGTTGAGGAACCAAAGAGAATGGTATGTGCGTAGAAGCTGAACATACGCCTTGATACGAACCTAACTGAATAGAACTTTCTTTTTTTTGTGTTTGCAATCAGTCGTTCTAGACTATAAGCAGATGAGGTGAGTGCCTTTTGTCGTTTAAGGAGCTACTCCCAGTGGAGCCATCCCTTTCTTCATCATTATTTGGATCTTAGACCCTCTAATCGTCGAAGATATCATGCCGCTGTTCAGGTATAGTGACCTGCCTTGCTAGCTGGATGCTTCGATAGTCTTAATTTATAGTTTGCTCCATGAGTGTCTATTTCTTCCTTAATCATAGGCATGTTTAGAATTTCATGGACCTCTTTTGTTCTTATAAACCATGGTGCATTTGACATTTGTTTTAATATGTAGTTTTGAACTCTCTGTATAACCATTCTGTATAACCGTTATGTTAGAGGCATTGGCAGAGCCCCACAACTGTATGCCGTATGTCCAAATGGGTTATCAGGATCGTTCTATGTATGAGCAGTTTGCTGTCCACAGATAGTTTTGAATTACGTCCCAGTAGCAAATATAGACCCTTGTATTTTAGTTAATTACACCACATTTTGATTGAACATATTTTCTCCACGTAAGTCGACAGTCCAAGTGCATGCCCAGGCACCTTACTGTGTGTTGATATGGAAGTTGAATTCCATTTAAACTGACTGGAGAACAATCTTCTTTTCGGAGTGTGAATGTTATGTGCACTGATATGGAAACACTGACGGCAATCCTCCATTTGGCTAGCCATTTTTCAATTTTACTACTGACTGAATAGAACTAGCCATTATAAAAGATTATGCACCAAGGGAATAATGCAGTGTCTATGTCACGGGCGTCATATTGCAACAGGGATTCAAGCTAGCCCAAAGACAAATTCACCTTTATCTCTGAAGTGCATACTCTACTTTTCACAACTACTGCAAGAAAATTGTGCTTAAGCCGGGAAGAGAGGTGGCTGGCCACCGCGAGCGGCGCTGGTCGGCCCCCGCTGCTAGGTGTAAAAGTTTTCATAAGAATGTTTGGTTGAGTTCCAAATTCAATTCCCCGGGAAATAATATGGTACTGAATTTCACTATCATCCGCTGGGCAAAAATACATAGGTTAGGTTAGGTTTACATATAATTTCGTGCAGGTGGCGTGAAAATTGTTTACGATCTCTTCTCCAACAAATACTCGGGAGACGCCAAATATATCCGCGATATTGTCAGGCTGAGAGTCAGTACGCGCGTAGACACTAAACAAACGTTATGATACAACTCTCCTTACAGCACTGCATGACACAACCCTAGAATGTTTAAAAATATCACTTACTTAGAGATCTCCTCCTCAACAAACTCCCGGGAGACGCCGAAGGTATCAGCGATGTTGTCGAGGCTGAGCGATCGGTACGCGCGTAGCAGCTGAACATACGCCTTGATACGCGCCTCCCGCACGTAGTGCTGGTAGTGGGGTCTGAATACTGGGTCTACGCAGATCTGAGTCTCCACCTGCAAGAATGTATTGAAATTGTTAATATTGTCTCCAGAAAAATAATTATTTCACTACAACATTTTGAAAGAACAAAAAAGCGTTCTCATGTATTTGTTCCGATAAAGATAACTTGGTGCATGTTTTTCATATAGTCAAAGATCAAGAGCACCCACATTTTACTTAGTTTCTTAGTAACAAGTGACTTAAGGCCATTTTCATAAAAACCAGTAGAATTTAATACTGTACCCATGCCAGACTCTTCAAGAAGTCAGCATAGCGACACTCATGTAGGGACTCCACCAATTCTCTGAGCTCTGGGAATCGAGAGCGGAGCGCCTGCACAGCTGCCCCCTGGCGCCTCAGGGCTGACTGCAGAGCATGGCGCTCCAGAGCCAAGGCACAAGCTAAAACGCAGTATTGGATGATGGTACCTGTAACAGCATTAGAGTAAAGAGAATTAAAGTAACTGCATATCATCATCATCATATCAGCCGAAAGACGTCCACTGCTGGACATAGGCCTCCCCCAACCACAACGACCGGTCCTGCGCGCCTCACATCCATCGGCCTTCACCAGGTCATCGGTCCACCTTGTGGGAGTATGAGTAGTTTTGTTTTGTTAGCAGTAAAACAAAACAAACCAAAATTAATGAAACTGATCTCTCAAACATCAATAGGGACTCATTACTATCATGACAACACAAGTTTATTATAGCTTGTTTGTGAATTTGAATGTGAAGAGTACAGTCAAAAGATGTATTTTTTAAAATGACTCACCAAAATCAACCAGCTCATAAGATTCAAATGTGGACACACAGTCAATGAACAAGTCTGCTGCCTTGCTGTAATCTCTGACTGCGAGGCAGTAGATAGCTTCATACGCCTTCAGCTTGTTCCTGGAGCGCCAGTCTCCACCCTTGTCAACAAGTTCATGAGCCTGAAATATTAACAAATATTTTATGAATACCAGATTCAATGTGTAAAATCTTTCAGATTTATTTGCAGTTAGAACTCTAATTCAAAAGCTAGTAATTTTTGAATGTTTAGTTTAGTTGCCCATATCTTTGTGTTGGATATTTCCAACATATCTTTAACACATTCTGTTTTGAATGAACTTGTATTGGATATGAAGGACAATCGACTTAAGCTATTGAGCTTCCAGACATCAAGCAAAAGATTCCTTACATCGGCTAGTTTGTTAGAGCTTAAGCAGGTTATATGAAAATATCTGCTAAGTCATCAAACTAATATAAAAACAAATCATACCAGACCTTATTTATATTCTTCCCCATTTCTTTGACATTGCAGCCATGGAAGTAAGCAATCCTAAACAGAGCAAAGACAGCATCCAACCGTCTGTTAGTAGTCAATGTTGCATCTTCATACTTTGTGGTGGCCAGTGCTGTTGCTGCTTCCTTGTCCCCAATAGAACAAAGGTAGTCCAATCTGAAACATTACAGTTGGATGATAATTGTTTTAAATGACTGAAATCAGTAAATATTTTTTTTGCTACACATCTTACAGTACTATAGATCAATCTGTTATGAAATCTCAATAAAATAATAAGGAACGGTAAATAAAATATAAAAATTTTACCTGTCTTGCCAAACAGGTGTTTCAGAATCGTCTTCTTGGAACTTGGATAACCTGTCCTGGTTTTCCTTTGCCATATCATCATATAATTTCTGATCAAATGGCCACCCAAGGTCAGTGCAAACCTCTTTGTAGTAAGGAGCCATGTTTCCATTCTTGATTCCTTGCAAGAGCTGTTCTTTTAACAGCGGGTCACCTTTTAGCTGGGGCAAACTAAGCTTGAACTTGATTCCAGCCAGTTCCATATACTCAGGAGTTTTACCTTCTGCAGAAAGCTCCATTTTTAAAGTTTGACTGACAAATCAACCAAATAATCGTATTCAATTTATTTTTGAAGAAAAGATGATCAACGCAATTCACACAATAATTTCTTGAATCAACTCTTACAACTTGCAAAAACAAAAGTCACTGTACGCCAGTCAATTACAGGTGAACCTTTATGCTTTAGCATAGCATATTGTAACCTCTCTTTTCTTTGCACAAAAGAAATCGTTCGTTGCGTTGTGTCAAATCGTCATTAGATGCTTTTAATCTAACTATCTTGTTTGGAACGCACGAACAGATAATTAATTTTCCTGTCAAAAGTTTATTTATCTACTGTCATCCATCAAGCAAAGTTGACAATATATTAAGACACGTCTACACTTTAGCCGACTTCCGACCTAAAATAAAATGAATCAAATCGATAAATCATAATCATTTATTTGCATATAATTTATTGTGGTAGGTTACAGATGTTACAGGGTGGATTACAATGCTGTCGAAAATTCACGTTTTGGGCATAAAAAAATATATATTGCTCGATTATCGTATTTTTTTTACATTTACTGGGTGTATATAGCCTTGTTTAACAATGTGCTTTAACCCAAATATACTCAAACTCAATAGATTTTTAATAATAAAATGAAAACTGCTATCAAAATGATCACCGTCTGTGAAAAAAATGCTACTCTTTACGTTTGCCGCCAAAAAAGTCGAATACCCGACATATGAAGTAGATTGTAATTTATTATTTACTTTTATTGATATTGAATATAACTTTCTAGAAAAGTAAATTATATTTTCTTCGTAAAATAAATAATCAATAAATAAATAAAATTTTAGCATCGAAATTCGTCATCACCGACACGGCAATATCAAAGTGAAGGTAGTTCTGTATGCGTAGCATTTACGCGACCCGTAATACCCTGCCCCGCTTCCTCAGTTCATAACAAACGACGAAGCGAGCCGTACGTCGGTATAGAAAAAATTGTTGTGAACTGACCAAAAACGATGTTTAAACAAAGTTGCGTCATTCCCGTCAGGCTGTAGTTCAAGGTAAGTACTTAAAATAACATTAGGATTAATTTCAATAAGACTTAGTTATAAGTGAAGATGCTAAAGAAAAAAGGGGTTTCCTACTATTGTTGTTACTTTTCTAGAAAAATCGAAATAGCGTCCCAATTGTCATCACCATACCCATCATCACCATTTACAAATAATGAACGGTGATGAACTCATGTGTATGGTGATGACGATGTTGGTATTTTTTTACTTTTGAAGGGCACGCGTTTAACCACTATCTTACCTGATGGCAAGCGATGATGTGGTCGAAGATGGAGCACGCTTGCCTAGAAGTAACCTATTCACTATTGACTTAAAGACTTCCAGGTTGTAGCTATCAGGAAACACAGACTCCGGTAGGGAATTCCACTCCTTAGCTGTACGCACTTTGAATGTGTTCCCAAAAAGGTTTTGTGCGTGTGGGTGGGATGCCGACCATGTACCGGTGGCGCATCGCCGTTCATCTTGTGGTCCGATATTGGAACGGTCTTGGCGGAATTAAATTATGCAATTCCGTCGCACATTCCCCAAAATGCAACTGGTAGAAAACCGACAGGCTAGCAACTCGGCGTCGATGCTCCAGACTTTGGAGCCTCGATTCGACAAGCCTATCATTGCCGATGATCCTCTTGGCTCGTTTTTCAATTGACTCAAGGGCATCAAGCTGGTATCTGGCAGATAAATCCCAAAGATGAGAGCAGTACTCCATACGCGATCGAACTTGCGCTTAAGAGAGTTTGAGTTAGCTGTTCCGGCGTGAAGTACCGTCTCACCTTCGCTAGGATCTCTCGTCTGTTAGTAGTCAATGTTGCATCTTCATACTTTGTGGTGGCCAGTGCTGTTGCTGCTTCCTTGTCCCCAATAGAACAAAGGTAGTCCAATCTGAAACATTACAGTTGGATGATAATTGTTTTAAATGACTGAAATCAATAAATATTTTTTTTGCTACACATCTTACAGTACTATAGATCAATCTGTTATGAAATCTCAATAAAATAATAAGGAACGGTAAATAAAAAATAAAAATTTTACCAAAGATGAGAGCAGTACTCCATACGCGATCGAACTTGCGCTTAAGAGAGTTTGAGTTAGCCGTTCCGGCGTGAAGTACCGTCTCACCTTCGCTAGGATCTCCAACTTTTTTGCAGCAACGCTTTTGTCTCTATGAAAGTGCCAAAATTGAGGGTAGATGTTAATGTTACCCAGAAAAGTTCAAGTTGGTCGGTTATTGGCACGTTTACACCTCGGAAAGATGAAGCTGGGTGGAATTGGCTCCTTTTGGCGGAAAAAAAGACACGCTTGTGTTGGGTCTTAGCAGCAGAGAACTTGACCAGATTGGCATCGCCCCAATCAGAGAAAGCCAGTAAAGACACGTTCACGCAGATCCGGTCTCCGGCCGGAGACCGGATCTGCGACCCACCAGCTCGTGCTTCGGACACTTATCTCTCAGCAACAGTGCTGTCGTCTGCATACCGGGTTTAAGCAGATAATTAATATGCAGTGCAAGTGCCTCCCCGTGTTTCTCGATAGCCTCAATCCAGATGTGAATGGCATAAGCTGAAAGATCCCCAGTTGACCGATTTCGGCGGAAACCGTACTGTCGGTCACTAAGGATATCGTTCGCTTCTAGGTACGCCAGGAGCTTAAGATTCAGTACTCGTTCCATACTCTTACAGAAACCGGAAGTTACCGAGATAGGCCTGTAATTTGTTGGGTCAGCTCGACTACCCTTCTCGGGCACGGACAGCACGTTAGCCTGCTTCCAAGCCATCGGCACTTTTCCAGTCTCAAACGAAAGGCGAAATAAGCGTGTCTAGTTATTTTTTTTAGTTGTTAACTTAAGTTTTACCTGCAACTTGCTTGCTTGTTATTTAACAACTTAAACAAATACATTAGAAACTTGTTTTTTAAAAGCTTTCATAATTTTTAGGGTTCCGAAAAAAAAAGGAACCCTTATAGGATCACTCGGGTGTCTGTCTGTCTGTCTGTCCGTCTGTCACAGCCAGTTTTCTCCGGATCCACTGAACCGATTCTGTTGAAATTTGGTACACATATGGACTTCTATGACCCAAACACGGACGCGTTACGTAAATTAATAAATTTTTAGTATGGGGGTCACTTTTGGGGGTCAAACTAGAAAATTAAAAAAAAAAGTTTTTTGAACAATATCGTGTGACATATCGAATGAAAGGGCTTACAGTCAGGGTTATAATTATATTTTTTTCATAATTTTAAAATAAATAATTTAGAAGTTATTCAAGAAATTAGACAAAAAATGACCATTCCCCCCCCTTATCTCCGAAACTACCGAGCCTAAAATTTTGAAAAAAATGGATATTATAGATCTTTACCTAAAGATTACAGGAAAACCTATTAGAAGTCTGTGGTGTTAAAATAATTTGTTAAAAAAATTCAATTCTTTCGGAACCCTTTGCACGCGAGTCCGACTCGCACTTGGCCAGTTTTTTAACTACACTCGCTAGCGAGTATATCCGCAAACAAAGAAAAAAACAAGTTCACTTTCTCCTCAGCGGAGTGGTCCAGCGTCCCGTCGGGTCTCAGCAGTGGTGGTAGTGAGGGGCGGCAGAAATTCGATTCGACTGACTTAGCCAGGGACCAAAAAGCCTTACTAACTGCTTGGTACGAAGCAAGTTTGTTCCCTATTCGGCTAATGTGGTCAAACCGAGCCCTCCACAAAATCTTCTTGCAGGACTTGGGAGCCCTGTTGAAGGCTCTCTTCTTCTGACTCACGTCATTTGCTTTGTGCGTACGAGCGTCGACCCATGCTAAGTACGCTGCGTGCTTAAGCGCATCAGCGCGATTGCACTCGGCACCAAACCATGGACGAGCTTTGCCAGACATTGTTACGTCCGTGAACGGAATGTAGTACTCCATCCCCCTCCGCAATCATCCATCACGGCGTCCGCTCACGACGAACCGTCAGTCGAAGAAAAGCAAGTAGGCTGCCAAGGATAACATGCGAAGAAAGATCACATGCCATCCCAATCTGCTGACCTGTATCGCCATATCCGCCAGGTGCCTCTCGGGCTAGGATCGGGTTGGGAGTAAACGGACACAGACTTCACCAGACAGTGGTCGGAACTACCCAGTGGTGAAGAAATCTACACCGAGTAGCGGTCTGGATTTGTTGACAGCAAAAGGCCCAAGCAATCGGCAGTGTGCGAATCAACATCCGGCACCCTCGTTGCTCCCTGGACCAGCTGGGTAAGATTTAACGCTAAAGCTAGCTGTGGCGTCTCTCGTCCAGCATGGTTTGTGCACTGGTATGGGAAGAGCCACTCCTGATGGTGGACATTGAAGTCCCCCAGTAACACCAATTGGACAGAAGGGTACCGCTGCTGAGCCGCATCCGCCGCCTCACTTAGGTGTTGTGTTAGCCCAGTTGTCTTCAAATCACCGCTGCGCGAACGGTAGACACAGGCGTAGACAATTTTGTCCAGGCCTGTGTCCACTGGAACCCATAGCGTTGAGAACCTGGAGTCCTCAAGGTTGTGGAGACGCCGATAGCAGATGTCGTCCCGGGCGTACATACATACGTCCGCGCGTGATTTAAAGTGATGCTCCAGGGTAAACCCTGGGTAGGACAGGTGCGACACGTCTGACGGACATCCGATCTGCGTCTCGGAAAGGAAGAACAGCACTGGTTTCTCAGTCTCAAGGTGGTGATGGACTGCGGCGAGATTTGAGTGCAGACCTTGAATATTGCTGAGGTGCACTTTGTAAGTGAGGGAGTGCTGCTGCTGTACAGCTTTTCCAATTTAGTTCCTTTTTATGTTTTTGAGTGAAGGAGGGAGAGGAGAAGGAAGTGAAATGGGGTTCCATGCTGCTAACTCCAGCCACGCTCAGACAGGACGACATCATTGGGGTACTAGTTGGGAGACTGCGGGGACGCCCAAGCCGATGAAAGGTGGCTGGCAGCTGATGGATGCGGACTGCTCAAGACCCTTAGTTAAGAGAAAAATGTCCAAGACTGGTGGGAATAGAAATTATGAGTGTTGATTAAATCATTAAAAATGTTAATTTTCATATATTTTGTTGTTTTTAATTTGACATTCATGTATATAGCGTCATCAACATACACACGAAATCATCACCATCCAAAGATAAATCAGTACCATACCACCGTCGTTATCACCATCTCCCCTCTTTTTATTGGAATGCTGATATCTTCTGATCTACACTTAAAATGTTGGTGTAAACACAATGTAGGTACATTAAAGTTCTTTTTTACTGGCATTTCAATGTGTTTTAAATTTTTTGAATTTTTTGTTCGGAGAAATTTTTGTTGGGTAAATCCACCCTACAGATTATTTTAGTGCATAGACACATTCCGCCATTTAGTGATGACATGCAAAATATATTCTTAGTCTGTAAAAGATCGGGTAACGAAAAGTAACATTTTGATGATGCTATCGAAATATTACTCATACGTTTTACAAAAGAGCTACGTGATGAAAACGAAGCAAAAGGAAATATAGAATGGCTTTTTGTTCCATAGCAGTGTGCGTCAGTCACTGATAGAGGAGCCGTGGAGGAACCGCATTAAAAATTGTGGGTGTGTCATTATGTTGATATTTATTTTACAGTCTTACTACTAGCAACCCTAAATATGACTTTTTCTTGCTTGACAAATGACATGAATGACACAAATCCATAAATTATTGTCAAATTGACAGGACGACACCGACACTAATAAAAAATACAAAATAGAGAGAATTATTATAGTAAGGATTAACATAAGTTCTAGTAAACAGCAATAATAAATATTTAGGTTACTGTGCTGCCAATAGTTGTGTTCAATAGTTTAAGATAAAAACAGTTGATATTCATCAACATTTCAAAGTAAAATTATGTCATAAGGATTGCTGATCCAACGATCCAACTTTGTACTAGTACATTCAAGAATTAGTTCAGGACATTTATTACGATGGATATTAATAAACTAGTCAGTGAGAATCAATCTATTAAAATAGTACCTTCAATCGAGGATTCTTTGCGGACTATAGGTCTGAACGTAGATCTTGATGACAATTCCAAAATGTGGTTGGAGCAACTAAAAGTAACTTGGAAAACATGGAAGAGAAGTCCTGCTATAGAGTCTCACATCGAATCCTTTCTTCAGAGTGCAGAAGAACGATACAGACTAGCTTTAGTTTTTGTTATTAAATGTGATGATTACAAAGATTGCAAGCCAAAAACATTACCCTATTTTATCATGGAAACTGTATTGAAGTGGTCTGAGACTAGTGAGATTCTACCAGGTGAAGATTTAAAACTACCAGCATTCCATATAGCTACACAACAAAGGAATCAACATTTTCTGTGTCTGACTGTCAAAACATACAGAATAACTACAATAAAAGACAAAATTCTGCCTATTGTGAAAGATATGATCAGTAAGGACAATTGTAAGCAAGCATCTCAAATTGTAATATCAATGGAATTGTTTGATGAAATACCTGTTGAAGACCTTGTATTTCCATTAATTCTGCAAGACAAGTCAAATTTAATTGACGAGTATTTAAATGAATGCCCTAGCCAGGTAAAACCACTGTTAATTTTTCTGGATAAATTACTGGACAAATCAATTAGTATCCGAGAATATGTACAACATTACATCAATGACAAGAAGATTTCTCATGTCAGGTATGACAAATTACACTACAAGCCACTTGGAAAACTAGTGGCTCGTTTATGCAATAAGTTTAACATTCCAATAGAGACTTGTAAGAACCTCAGTAAAAATCGCACAACTGGTGGATTGAGATATTTAATACATCAAAAATATCAAGAACATAATGTTAGTTCATCAGTATGGGAGGACTTGGTGAAAGATTCACTGAAACAAAATGCAGGTTCTGGCCAAGAGTTTATTGAAATGTTAGTTGAATATGACCGGGTGGAAGCTCTCAAGTGGGCTTCTTACTTGAAAATGGCTGAGAGTGACTTACCTCTGGCACTCAAAGAAATCTCTTTGAATGATGTCCCTGCAGAAGAGAACTGGGATACAAATGACAGTTCTCCACAAAGTCCTCACGAGTATTACAAGTTTTGTCTACTTGAAGAACAAATTACCCTTATTGACACAGGAGAAAAATTCTATGATCTAATGATATCAGATGTTGTTAAGAGCAGTGTTGTAAGCATAGATTGTGAATGGAAGCCTTCATTTGGAGCTACACAGTCTCAAGTAGCATTAATACAAATTGCCACTACCAGTAGAGTTTATCTTATTGACACTCTGGTGTTGAACAAACCAGATTATTCAAGCTTTTGGTACACTTTTCATAAATCTTTTTTGGATAATGCAGAAATCATAAAAGTTGGTTTTGGGCTTGAACAGGACTTGAAGGAAATGAAATCATGTTTGGTAGGATTGGGGAACATAAAAGTACAAGGCGAAGGACTGCTAGATCTTGGCACTCTGTGGAAGAGCCTTCTCAACAATGGACTTACTTTGCCTGGTAACAGTGATAATGTGGGAAACAGCCTCAGCTCTCTAGTTCAATCATGTTTTGGCCTACCTCTTGAAAAATCTGAACAATGTTCTAATTGGGAATTGAGGCCATTGAGAAATACCCAAATACTGTATGCTGCTTTAGATGCTCATGTGCTTATACAAATATATGAATATCTTCAGAAACTATGTTTAGAGCAACAAATTAATTTTGAGGAAATATGCAATGATGTTATGTTAGAAAGCAAGAAGAAATGCACTAAGAAACCTAAAGTTGTTGACAGATTTCTGACTTGTGTACCCTTGGTGCAATCAAAATCAGTCCATGAGGTGAAATTTATAGTTGAGCCAGTGCTATCTAATTTGATGCCTTATTTAAGATACTGTGGAATAGACACAATATTGATTCCTTCAACAATGTTATGGCATGATGTAATAAACCTAGCAATATCACAAGACCGCCTGATACTATTATGTAAAATTAAACATACACCAACAACAAACTATCCACAAAGCTCTATATTAGAAGTTGGTAAAGACACTGTTATACAACAGTTACGAAAAATATTTAATAATTTTAATATAAAAGTGGAACAAGACAATCTTTTCAGCTTTTGTATAAATTGTAATAGTAAAGATTTCAGAAAACTAAATTCAGATGAAGTTGTCAAATTGTGTACTGAATACCAAAGAATGTTGAAACCTGACAATGTTGATCAAGCAGACAGATATGGTGGTGGATATGAAGATGATGAAACTGCATATTGTGATAATTTTCTGAGTGATTCAGATTGTGATGAAGATTTATATCAACCCGATGTTTACACAAAAAATATATTAACCACAAATAAAGGAGTCACCATTGACATACATAATGCTTGTAAACTAAATTCACTAAATAAATCAGCAATTTTATGTGAAACATGTGGCAAATTATTTTGGGATGAAGACATTTTGTTAAAACCTGTTGCTGAGGTTGTGTATAACTTTAAAAAGCTTAAAATTTGGTAAGTTAGGTAAGTCTCAAATAAATGTCAAGTCTCGTATTATTTCATAATAATTTATTTCCGTGTAAATAAATTTCAACATGATAAACCTACATAAGAATATAAATAAAACTGTTAAGATTACTGAAATTAAAGCCTTTGTCCCGTCGTTACTTGGAAGTGTAACAGCATTGAATGTTTATCTTTTAATTCGTAAAAAATTTGGGACTATTTGTAACTGCAAGATAATGCTTGTTCTAGAGCTTGGTTTATAGATGATACCAGCTGAAGCATACCTAAACCCACAAAAGCATTGCTTTATAAAGTTTATTTGTAGCTCCCAGTAAATTCTGTGTTGCCACTTGAGCCAGCATTGTGATGCTAGCATCCATATCAATACAGTCAGACCAGTTCAAGCATGTCTTTTGCCGTTACTAAAGTCCCTTACATTATGACTTCCTATTTAGATGTCGGTGAGTGTTTACGCTTTGTTATAGTATGTCAAAGACTTGTGTGCAACAATACAAAATATTTGTTACTAAATCATAATAATAGATATATTTTTATAAACAATAAAATATCTAGTTATCGTAGAGTATTCTTGAATAGACAAACAAAAAATAAGACGAAAACATATTTTGAGCCTCTAACATTTTTAGAAGCAGTTATTTACTTACTAGAGAACAAGCATACAAATTCATATTCTAAATTTGACAAAAGCTTAGTTTAAGGCAGGCTAAATTTTGGTGGAATGCAGCAAAATATTATGGTATGTTACTGAAGACTGTACACTTAAATAGTGAAGATAGGGCCATCTTCATCCATTCTTATATGATGAATGTGTATCCACCATACAAGAAACAAGAAGTGTTTGTTATGAATCAATAGAATCGGATGCGCTGAGCGACGCTAGGTAAATGTAGCGATTTTATTGGTTGTTAACAAACACATCCCTCGCTACGCATCCTCGCATATCTCTGGTGGAAACGCAGAATAACAGCGGACCGCGCGACGAATCGCTTCGGTCTAGCTGGGCCTATGTCTGGCCAAATTGTGGCGTCAAAAAAACGCTCAGTGTACCATGTCCTTACTATATAAGTAAATCCTGGAGACAAATATTTTTGCAGTAACTATAATTTCAAATTATAATTATTAATAGAAATAAGTAATTATTACTTTCAAGTTTAGTTTGTAAGTCATTGAAAACATATACTATTACTGTTCTTTTTTTGTTACAATCAGTCCACACAAAACAGTAGTTAAATATCATGTACTTATAGCAAAAAATAAACTTATAGTGAAAATGTTAGCTCATATTATTACTTACAGCTTCGAATATGAAATCAATAACAACAATATTATATTCACACCAAGGTTTAAAAAATACAATGTGAATGAAGCTGCAAGCATAAGGTGCTTTGAAATAAGTTTGTTGAATACTACTTTAAGTAAAAGTTTAAAATATAATAATTGTTTTTGTTTTATGATATATTTTTTGTTTTTGTATGTAAAAGGCACATTTTATTTTTTGCCAACAATGTAAGTTTTTTACCTATATATTTAACGTAATTATAGGCTATGTTATTGACATTAAATCTGTCATAATCATATCAAAAAAATATTGGAATCGTGTTACATTGCTAGAACAAAATGGTAGGTACTTTTTTCTGTTTGAGTGACTATAAACTATGATTATAACTTGAACCATACTGATTGTCAACAATAGTGATTAACTTGGTAACGCCTTTACTACAAAAATGCAGTTAGAGAGCTGGTGGGTTGAAATTAACTCGAATTATTAACATAGTTGCAAAAATTGGCGCAATCCGGCTCTACGTGAGACAGTATACTAATAGCCCAGTCATTTTAGGCATTTTAAACCCCAATCTGCGGAAAAATTCCTAGCGAGCTGAATTTTTGTATACACCTTTATTACGGCGTTGTAATGAAGAAGTGAAAAATCGACATTGATATCGTGCCGGCTAAAACAGTTATTAAGGCCAAAAGGTCACGAAAATCAGTTTTTCGCGAATATCTCGTGACCTATTGCTCGGAAGTCAACAGAGGTCATTATAAAAATTGTTCGTCGTGAAGTTATCCACAAAAAATGCCTGTTGCATTTTTCTGTAAAATTACCCGTTTTCGGAGTAGAGCGCTGATAAACGACTAGAATGCACTCACAGAGAATTTTATAAAGGTGTATACAAAAATTCAGCTCGCTAGGAAATTTTCCGCAGATAAAACCTAAAATGACTGGACTTATAATAATAATCCCAAATAGAAAGACCAGTAAAGTAAAATACAGAGTCATAGTCAGTTCAATATGCAAAGGTGTGTGCTCGAAACTTCCACTTTCTATCTGCATTCAGTGTTGTGAAGGCAGTAATCTGATTATTTTACCACTGTAATAATTAATTTTAAGAAATTAATTATTAAAATATATTTCAAATATCTTTAGCACCAAAAGGTGTCAACATATTTTTTCAGAAAATCACTGAATAGTTGCATCTTTCCTTAAATAGCTCCACTTCTTCTTCAACTAAATCACTGTTTCCTGTTAAATCCAATTTCTCCAGATTCAAATGAGGGAAACCTTTCAATGTCGTCAGTTGATTATTCACTAAAGTTAATTTCTGTAATATAAAAAATACTTAAATTAGTTGAATGTGGTTAAAACTGGAAAAAAGGCTTGGTAAAATAATGGAAACAGTTGATAATAATTATATTAAAAATTAAATAAACCTTACCTTACAGTTTTGTAGCAATTCTAAGGCAGGTAAAATGTTTGATGTTAAATTCTGATTAGATAGGTCTACATTTTCGCAATGACTATAGTATTGCAAATGTGGTAAACTGACGACTTTATCATCAAACATGATTTTGAAATCAAGATTATCTTTTTTATAATCATATGTAAGTTGATTTTCTATACTCCATTTAGTAATTAAATCATCATAGTAACCGGCCCGCAAACTATCTATAGTTTTTAATGTATGTAAATTTTCAATTATTTCCTTGTGATACTGTTTCGCATCAATACAATGAAGAAAAACTGTGGTAGTAAGAAGAGTCCCTGAAAATGAAAAAATACAAGTTTTAATGTAAATCGTAATTCAAATCAACATTTGATGAGTCTGCATCCAATCTAAGTGTAGTACAAGAAAGTGACAATAGCAACAAATTTGTAAGCCAAAACACCACTAAGGTGTATAATAGGATATAACCAACTTCTAGCTCGAAAACTTTTAGGCATAAGATGAGATTTCAATATTATTTATGTACTCAGCAGAGGGTATAACAAGGCTTCCAATTAATTAAAAGTCTCGAAACAAAAATGACCAAACTTAGACAATTTTCATATTATATTTATAAGTTATTATATTTACATTTATTGTCAGGTTCCATAGCCAGCAACTGACGACAGGCATCCAGCTGGTTGTTCAGTTCCTCAACAACTGGCTTTGAGTATTTTTTCTCGAAATTAATCTCACCTTTACCAATATAAGTGTTTGAATTATGTTTAACACTAGGAATTATTTGTATATTTCCATCTTCACTGTCATACTCCATCTGGAAAGTATAAAGTAATAATAAAGTTATAATTTTTTCTATATATATATATGTTTTTATTGTTTACTTCTGTTCTATCCATCCAAAGTAAACTTATTACCTTTATATCCAAACCCTTAATGATTTCTGCATTATGTTTAAAAAGCCATAAAACGTCATATCGGGTTCCTGTTAAAGACTCCCACTCTCCGTTTACTAATTCATTGCCAAAGTACAAGCGTGTCTTAGAGGCTACAAATGACAGGTTAACAGGCCTACTGAATGCAACCGTTGTTTTTAATGGCGACACAACATAAACTGCAACTTCTATATTTGTTCTAACAGCACCTGTGAATTAAAATATTGTTGGATCTAGAATTCTATTAGTGTTATAAAAGTTAAGTAAAATGAGCATACATAAACATTAACAGAAAAGGCTTTGGCTAGGCAATAAAGATAAGCTTCAGGCAGTTTTATTATTTAACTAGCTTCTGCTAGCGGCTTCGCCCGCGTGGTCCCTAGGGAATATACCTTCGGGATAAAAATTAGCTTTTGTCCTGTCTCAGGCTCTAGGCTATCTGTGTACCAAATTTCATTTAATTCAGTTCAGTAGTTTTGGCGTGAAAGCGTGACAGACAGTTACTTTCGCATTTATAATATTAGTAAGGATATACATCATACAAGTTCCAATAAATGGTTTACCTAGCACCCATCTTTGATAAAACCAAGCACTGGTGTCATCTGGATCAGTGAATGCTGCACTCTGTACCATTTTCAACTCATGTTTATGATGACTATCCTCTATTGGCCGCCCACCTGGTAAAAAACATCTTCATGAAAATATATTTGTAATGTTACCACTAAAATCCAATTATTGCAGACCAAGAGTGGCAAGTTGCTTGGCTCATAGGGCTAAGGATTTTTTACTTTTAGTTTCATTTTGCTGTTTGTACATGCTTAGCTTAGGTGTGGTATAACTTAGCTTTGGTCTTAGTTTGTAAGTGGCTATCAAATTGAAAGTTAAACTAATGAATATTTAGTAAATTTGCTTTTAGTGTTTATATATTATACCTTCTAAATCAGGATAAAGCTCTACAAGCAATTTACTCCTGTAGTGCCAGGCAGAATAATTGGAGAAATTATCCATAAGTTTTTCAGTAGTGTAGTCAAATTCATCTATCAATGATGGCTTGAATTGATTGACAACAAATCTCCTGTAATCCCAGGTGTGAACTGAAAAGTAGTAGAAGTCATTGTTTAAATGTAAGTAAATGAATCTATTCATGTCCAGTTCAGTAGTATATAGGTAAAATATTATGAATATTATCAAGTATGTAAGTGTGAGATTTCCACTGATAATTACTACCTTTACCAGCAACAAATCCAGTCTGGATCTGGAGAAGTTTAGAATTTATCTATAAGCGAATAATGGTGCATTGTATGTAGTTCCCTTGTACACAATATATAATAATGAATGAATAAATAAATATTTTGTTTGAAATAAAATAAATGAATGAATAAATAAATATTTTGTTTGAAATAAAATAAATGAATGATGAATGAAATGAATGCTTATTAGCAAAATCCAGATTTGATACTAAACATTCAAGGGAACGTTGGACAATTCACTAATAATACATACAATTTCTTTCATCCAACTTCAGGTACATATTGCATAGAGCCAGCTCCTTTTCCCAGTTGGGGTCAGCCCTGGTAGTTAGCACCCATTCCCTCTGGTGCCAAGCACAGTAGGATTTTGGGTTAATTTTCAAACAATACTCCGTTAGATGTAGTTCAGCATCATATAACTGAGACAGCTCCTCTTCATTTGCATCATTTTTCCTGTTTTTGTAAAAACACTTTTTAGGCTCATACCTCTTCAATTTTCAGGCTTTGATGTTACATTAAAATTCAAATATTAGTTAATGGAATAATTAACATAAAAATATAGAAAGCAACTATTGGAATAGGAATTTATTTGATCTATAGTCAATAATATCATCATAATTATCATTATTGAATAGCCCACTATAATAAGAAATGGATCAGTTACTTGAAAATGATAAGTATTTCTCTCCTGATGTTCCATAGTGTATAGATATCTGGGTTTGATGACAACACTTTTCCAGTAAGCTCCAATAGATCCTTGTCTAGCTCACCTTTCTTCCTCTGAAAAGAAAAATAGTAAAATATGTACAACATCAGCCATTATAAGTGTAGAATACCATGATCATTTAATTTTCCAATACACACCATTTGAAATATCTTCTGCATAGCATGTTTATAAACCTTAAGTTTCTCTTGACGTTCTTTTTCTTTTCTCGCCTGTTCTTCTTCTGTAGTACGAACCTTGACCCGGCCGTGCTATAAATTACAATAAAATCATTTTTATGTGCTCAGAGGTGGATTAAATGTTGCCAGCGTCTTAGGCAAGAACCTCATCGGCGCCCCCTAAGGTGGTCACGAGTAGGCGCAATCCAGAATTTCGCGGGATGGAGGGAATTTTTGTCTCTGTGTGGAGAGGGGGCTGGTTGAGAAAAAAATGTGGCTTGACGTATATAAGGAAGAAAATTATAACGAGGGCACCAAGCACGAATTCTTTAGGATCTCGTAGGTATAGTTGAGGATTTTAATTAATGAGATTTACTGAAATTAGAATTATTGAGACAAACAGTTTTCCTGTAATATTATTTTGAAGTGGTGCTTTAAGGCGAAAACTGAAGTTTTCAGTTGGTTCCAGTACAGGCACATTATAATTTTAAAATATTGGTTGTGTAGCAGATGGCACATCAGGATACTCAACTAGTCACATTATAAGAATAAAAAAGCTCAGTAAACTGAAAATACTGATACTTTATTGAAAAATAAAAAATCTGAATTAACAATTTAACGGGAAAATGATGTCACCGGTAGTAGCTGTAACACAAAAACTATACATGATCAAAACAAAATAAATATGGTTTTGTAATAAGGGTAGTCATTCAAAATTAGTAAGCTCATTCCTTGTTGCAAAATTTTGTTGACTAGTGTAATTTGCCCAACCCGAGAATCGAATTCCCCCCCCCCCCCCACACACACAGCAATGGTGGTTTGCGACCAACAAAGACAAACGAGACAGTCGTAAACAAGAGAGCTTTTGTGAATGCCGTAAAAGCTGTCAGATGATGGTTTTTGAGATCGGGCCAGGTAGTAATCAAGTAGCATAGTCGTAGGGGCGTACTTTGGAAGCTCGGTACAAAGTATGTACTTTTTAAATAAAACGTTAGGATCAGATTACTTGAAGCTTCCTCGAGCACCCCTCGAGGAAGCTTCAAGTAATCTGATCCTATAATCTGGCGCCCCTAGGCACGTGCCTAATTTGCTTTAAGGATAATCCGTCTCTGTATGTGCTGATAACAATGCTGTAACCTCAACCATTCCAAAACATTATTTTTAATAGGTAATATAACTTACCATGTTATGTATAAATAGATATGGTTTGATTTCACTTCTCAAAAACTTGTATTTATCGTAATTATTTATTAATTACTAGGAATTAGACACCGTGTTTTTCAATAAATCTAAAACAATTATTACAAACCAGAACTCGAAAATTTCCAAAGATGTCAAACTGTGACACTGTCAAAAATAAATATTGATGTGCCTTGACACTGCGTAGTCGATTTTCTAAAAATCATTCTATTGATTTAAATCGATTTTCAACGTGGCCTGGACTGAGAGAAGTTAGTCAGCACTCATCATGCCAATAATCTTTACTAAAATAAAAATACATACAGTGACTAAAGCAAGAGACACACTGGTCCCACGTACACAATGTATGCATCGCATTTTATTATATCTTTTTTTTAAGGATGGGAAATCATCAAAGGACTCCTCCCACTCTGGGTGAAGCAGAAGGGAGTGTCAGACTCTTACTGATTAAAACTCATCCATGTTCTTCCTAAAGCCCTTTGTGATCCAGGGCCGCGGTAACACTTTCGAACAGATTCCGCAACCCCGGCAGGCACTGGCCCTAGCGGGCCCCGTCTTCTATGCTGACAGCTCCT
The DNA here is from genome assembly GCA_947578705.1 of Lacanobia wlatinum. Lineage (NCBI taxonomy): Eukaryota > Metazoa > Arthropoda > Insecta > Lepidoptera > Noctuidae > Lacanobia > Lacanobia wlatinum. The sequence goes on along the minus strand of OX388028.1, from coordinate 12,914,578 downwards.
TGAGGTGCGCGTGGAACACAGCGCGCCGTCGACCCGGGCTTGGTTCTGATCGGACGGCGAGCCACCCAATGCTCGCCATGCGCAGGCCCGCGTATACGGTGGCCGGTAATCGCCTTGCGACTCCCGACGCCCTGGGCGTCTTCTCCTGTTGCGGCGGCTGGGGCGTGAGGTTTCCCTCTCTCTCACGCGTTCGGCCTCCTCCTTCGCTAGCATTACTGCTTCGCAGAAAGAGGTGACCGCTTCCCATGCCTCCTCGCTCCGGACCATGGATTGAACCAGGGCCAGACGTGAGAGGTCGCCGCCGCCGATCGCCTTGACGAGGATACGGCGGTGCTCCGCCCGGCCAGCCGGATAGCTATGACCACGGGACGCGTTGAGGTAACGGTCAGGTCGCTTTCGTAAAGCCTCCGGCAGGAGGTGTTTGGACCCCCTAGATAGGGCGGAAGCCGGTTGTTGCTCATAATGGCAACATTTTCTTATGACGTTGTGACAGTTGTAGGTAAGTGCCGTTTTCGCCATTTTATGCGACAAGTCTCGTGGTAGTTCTGCTGTGAAATGAGTGTTTACTTTTGTATTTATTGTGATTTGTGAGAAAATTACGAGAATTTTTTCTTTCAAATTGCACGTATATGATGGAAAACAGCCATTCAAGATGCCTGTGCGTTGAGTTATGGAGTGTGGTGCAAGAAAGAAGGAAAATCAACCTGAATTGTCTTTGCACAGGTTAGTAACCGGTTTTCATGCAATATTACACATAGTAATACATTTTCGATGAAAAAAATGCTAAGCTACCACATATTTATGGTTGTAGTTTTCATATTTGGGCTTATTGTCGTCCAACAGACCTTTTTTAATTTCATTCGTTTGTTTACAATAATATGTCATGATGGAATAGTGTAGTACCGTTGCCGTAATATTTTCCGATACTAGTTCCTTCGCTGCGCTGATACAACATCGGTATAATACGTGTTCTAATCGGTTCGAGTGACCTTGTTAGGTCCGGATCGCTGTTCACAGCACTGAGAGATCGTTCCCCAGACTTTTATGATGATTGGTTATACAAGATCCGGAAATAAGACATCATTTTCTTATTTGTTTTAATTACGTATTTTAACAACTCGAACCAAATGATTTATTGATAAAAATATTAACCTTTTTATAGGTTTCCTAAAAATGAAGGATTAACCTCTCTGTTCTGTAGAGGTTCTACAGACAGGTTTAAACTACGGCTACAAAGCAGCGTTTTCGATATAACTTAAGGATTGAAGTAGTTTTTTTCTCTTTTTCAGGTTGCACAAACTGGAAAAATTAAGAATGAAAAATATGTCAATAAACAGAAAAAAAATAAGCGCTTCAACGAAAGGATACTCTGAAGAAATCCGAAGTTCGCATTAACGTTGCATTTTTATCCCCGCCTATAATTATATAAGGCGAACTTACGTATACAATACATGCTTACTCACACAAGAACTTTGAGCAAATGGTACCAGCATGTAAATTGGGAACCGGGATTAACGAAAGAAGCATTTGTTTAAAAATTAAAGTGCAATGAAGTGCAAAGTGTCATACCAAATGTTTATTGAATAAATAAAACACTTATGTTGATTATTACCGAAGTTTTATTTAATGAATAAGTAAAAGCGAGGTGCGATACACAATTTATGGTTGTTTTAATATTTTAAAAACAATCTGCATTGTATGAGCAATGGAAGCTGGTAAGTTCGTTTTTGAAATAGGTGTATTGGTACGTTTGTAAAATATTACTAGAAATGCAATTTACAAAGACCACTATCTATTTTGGTACACACCAAATTAGTATCCCCCGAATTGTCCCGGAAATGAAATGACTGTATCTGGCCAACCTAGTCCACATACCAGAAGCTACAGACCAGATATAAAATAAGCAAAAGCGCAAAAGTGATGCAAGTAAAAGTGTTTTTCAAATCTGCGCAGAAAAAACTCTACATTTACTATCATTAACAGAAAGGAGTAAGCCTTTTCTCATTGTTTTGTTACAACAGATTGTAAGAATATAAATTATACTTTTGATTCAAACGTGATGTCTAGTAAGACTCGTAATACTAGTATGTAGTATTAGTACCGATACTTTTTTTAGTATCGTTGTAGTAACAATGTATTCCCTGATTGGTACAACCCTAGCATTGGCAGTCATTTTATGCGCCACTTTGAATGGTATGCACCTTTTTTTTGTAGGTATTTCCAGTCCATACTTTTTATGTCTATGGTTTTCCCTCAAAACCGAATGACAGATTGTAAACTTATTGACATTTATATTGACAACCAATTTTTGTGTAAATGAAAGAGAAACTCGGTTTTTTTGCTCGAATTATCAGAAAAATAACCTGACCATTATCAAATCTGGTCTATTATCTCAGTAAAGTGATAAACTCATTAGTAGATTGAGTGTTTTTGATATATCAGCTGTGTTTTTGTTGAATACCAGTTGTAGAATGAATAATGCACCGCAGTTCTCCTTACGCTGGAATAATTACGTATCTCACGTAACAGAAGCGTTCAATGTTCTCCGTTTTGAAAACGATCTCGTGGATGTGACGTTGTGCTGCGATGGAGGCAAAATCAAGGCACACAAAATGTTGTTATCTGCTTGTAGTAGTTACTTCAAGCAAATATTCAAAGAGAACCCATGTCAACATCCTGTGATTATATTCAGAAACTTCAAGTTCGAAGACCTCAATGCGATCATCAACTTTATGTATCATGGTGAAGTGAACATATTCCAAGAACAGTTGGAATCATTCCTTATAACTGCTGAGCTCCTAGAGGTAAAAGGTTTGACTGATAACATGGAGGATGAATCATCTAAAAACCATTTGAGAATCACAGACAACACTTCTTTAGATTTAAGTTCTAAATCAAGTAGAATGACTGAGGATATTGTGCCTGTGTTGTCTGATGAACCGATCAACTTAGCCACAATGCAGAGTTCTAGAGAAGAGTACATTCCACAACCTATGACATTGACAAACACCCCAAACAAAAGTATTCCAGAACCAGAAAATGGTATTGTTGAAATGCAACCCGAAGCTTCAAAGTCTGATGACAATGTTAAGGTGAAACCAGCTCCGTCTACTAGTACAGAAGAGATGCAAGTTGATACACAGACAACGTCAGTTGAAGACTTGTCAGAAAAAAGCAATTCCGGTATGTAGCATACAAGGAAAGTGTAGATTTTTGGTTAATTATGTATTAAAAAATGTAATTGAGTAATAAATAAAGCTTATTGAATTAACTAAAACTAAATCTAGTGGAATGTAATGTAATAAAACAGTTTGTGATTTTTATTACTGTAAGTAAAAATGTTATTTCTCATCCTAGGATGTACTATGTTAGAGAACAACCAAATACTTTGAGAGAGGATGTCGTAAATTGTATCAAATATAGTGGTATTGTGCTATTTTATTTATTTATGAATTTGATCACTTGGTTTTTTATCTTACACATGTTTTTAAATTTCTGTTACAGAATCTGAACTGGCCAAGTTCCGCTGTCAACTCTGTCCAAAAGGATTCAAGCATCCGACTTCATTGACATTGCACAAGGATTCACACGCAGGAAAGACACAATGTCCCGTGTGTCATCGTTCTTTCTCACGGTCTTATGATATGAGGAGTCATCTTCAAAGAATACACCAAGGGAAGCAACTGACCATCAAAGAGATCAGATACAAGAATACAAATGATAGTGTCGCCCCCAAGCAGTTTACCCATCACATTTAGTTATAGCTTCATGGTAAAGTCACCACAATTTAAGCACACAGTGCAAATGCCTAGAACTGTGTTATATTATAGAGTTTATGTATAACAGCTATTACTTGTATTAATATGAAAAACTTATTTTTATTTACTATTTTTACTATAAGTCACAAATGATATTGCTCAGTGCTAGCTTTGGCTATTTTTATACTAGTCTGTAAAATTACTGTTTTTAATATAATAATTGTTTCCATTGTTTATTTTTTTATTTATATCATTCTGTATCAAATTTTTGTCACCGGGAAATTGCAAACTTCATAAGATTGTAGTAAATCTTTATTAGGTTGTAATAATTTCTTGATATATTATGAAAAAATCGTTTCGTATAAATCCCACCCAAAATCAATAGTTTCTAATATATCCGTGTCTTATTAAGCAAAAAATTATTTGCAATTTCATGCAATATTTTACAATCTTATGGAGTTTGCAATTTTCCAGTGACATATATGGAAGACAAAGATAGTATGAAGGCTTCTAATAGCCTAATACAGGAGCAAGACATTGTTATATCTAAACTGTAGATGTTTTATATCATGTCACCAGATCAGAACACGGCACTGACAGTCGCGACGACGTCATGGGCAGCTTTGCTTCACTGCCCATGCTAGGCACTGCGGGTCTGCAAAAAAATCTTACTGTGAAAACAGAACTTTATGACTACTACTACTGCAAAGTGGTAGTACAGTAGCTACTGGTGTCACTGAGCCTGTGCCATGATGGTGGTAAAGCGGCTTTGGCTTCCGGCCTATACTACACGACACAGGTACCTTCCGAAGAAACTACGTCTACTGGAAAGTAAGGGCGCATTACTTCTCCTCTCTAATTCATCTTGTCTCAGTCTCACAACACACTGTCAAGACCACATAGATTATACATTATAATACTGGATCGAGACTTAGGCGCCCCCTGTGCACATTAGACGATAGGTTTTGCTGTCAATTTAACCACACTACCACAGCCAACGCTGTGACTGACGGATAACCTATCGTGTTATGCAATGACTGATGGTTGCATGAAATTGATTGACGAACATTTGGATATTTCATTAGTCACGCTCACGACTTTTTAGTGAATGGGTTTGGTTTATGTTTATATGGAATGGGTAATAGTTCAGTCCTTGTCCTTTATCGAATCCCGTATATCAGCCAATAATATATCGTCACGTATTTAAAAAAAGAATGAGCTTATAAGGTCGATTGTTCCATCACTCACCATCAATCTGCCATCAGTTACTCGTCATTCATGACTTGAAATTGAGTGACGCTTGCATGAGCGGCTCCTCAATCAAACAATGCATTTATTTCAAACTAGCTTTAGCCCTTAAGAATTTCGTGAAAGCTTCTCTTCTGCCCCGGCTACACGCTCCGTCTTACCTGAGAGCATGCCTGCATAAACCATTTTGCGCAGGTAACCTTGTGCGTGTGGACGGCAAGACGAAAGTTGGCGCAGTCCCAGAGATAGTCTAGAGCCTGAGAAAGGACATAGGCTACTTTTTATCCCGGGAGTATGTTCCCTAGGGACCACGCGGGCGACGCCGCTGGCAGAAGCTAATTTTATATATTAGGACTAGCTGTCTCGGCAAACGTTGTTTTGCCAAAAAAAAATAGCCTACCACCTATTCTCATACCTGCCGAATGTACATAAAATTTCATGAAAATCGGTCGAGCCGTTTCGGAGGAGTTCGGTAACAAACACCGTGACACAGATTTTTGTATATTAGAAGAAGATAAGCCATTTAAAGGCATTTGTCTCACCGCCGGCGATCAGCGAGCAGCGAGTAAAGCTTGAAACTCGAAAGGAGTTGTCGAGTAGCGAGTGAGTAGTTTCGATAGTTTTGACGCTTGGCTTTAAGCGAGAGCTTTTGTGCGACGAGCGTTTACTCGCACCACTCGCTCCGGTTCGCACTATAGATAGAAATTACCGCTGGTTGGCGAGTCCTGACCGCCAAGCGAGCATCGCCAAGCGAGTACAATCTTTGATAGCTCTTGTCGTTGCGACCAACTAGTGGTAAGAGCCGGCTCGCCGGCCACTGCCGGCCGGTGTTCACACTTGTACAGCCAGCTATCGACTATAAATGTGTGTGTCTCTTATACTCATACGAGATCTATATCTATTGTCCCTTTCCTCAGCGAGCAAATAGTCGATAGCTAATCGCTTCCTCGTCGGCGGCGGCGGTGAGACACAAGTGCCTTTGGCACTTTTGAACTGTCAAGGTCGGTCAGTCAAAAACATGAAGCTAGTTGCACGTTCCAAAGCGTAGATCTCTATGGAGATGAACGCGCAAGAAATTCCATAGACACTCTTTTAATCAGTAGGTAAATGTTTACAAAATAATCGTTACATATTGCAATTCATCTAAAAAATTATACAGGTACGACCAAATACATTGAATCTATATAATAAGAGAACCATGTAGGTTAATGTCTGAAGTGGTATTTTGAAGAAAGAGCCACACAGATTTAAGTGGATCTGTCCAGACAGTGCAAGCGTTTGTCAATCATTGTGCTGCTCAACTCATATCTTTGAGGAGCTCAACGTTCTGACGAGCAGTACCAAAGTCAGGACATTTGCATAGACCGTAGGTATAATCCACTCAAACCAGACAATCATGAAATGAACCCGTAAAATAACGATCTACATAGTCCTCATATTTGCTGTCATTTCAGAACCATGCATGTGTCTGAGATGGTCTTTAGAAGAAAGAACCAAACAGATTTAAGTGGACCTGTCCAGTCAGTGCAAGCATTTGTCAGTACCTACCTAGTCGTGCAGCTCAACTCAGAACTACTTAGGAGCTCAACAGCTCTACGAACAATACCTACCAAAGAAAGGACAGTTGGGTAGGCCTAGGGCTGCCATCACATAATTTGCCGACCCCGGACAAAACCTTTAAAAATCCCGGACATTTGGGTGATACCTATGGAACTTTTTTCCCAGACGCAATAAAAAAATCACACTTTTAAATAATATAATACATTTTTAGGGTTCCGAACATCCGTAAGAAACGGAACCCTTAGGCGCGGCGTCCGCTATCGGTCAGCATCGCTGCGGCTCGGTAGAGATCGGGCGCCTTTCGGCGGCATCGGCGTCTTTGGGCGCCTTACGGCAGCATCGGGCGCCTTACGGCAGCATCGGGCGCCTTACGGCAGCATCGGGCGCCTTACGGCAGCATCGGTCGCCTGAGAGCTGCCTCGGCAGTCTTAAGCATACCTAAAGACGCCGAGACTGGGTTCAGGTAGCTTCGGCAAAACTAAGAATAGTTTGGTTGACAGACACGTCGCAGAGCAGTCGTGATTAAACTTTGAAAATGGTCACTTTTGGGGGTCAATTTAGAAAATTTCTAAAAAAAAATCGTGTGACATATCAAATGAAAGGGCTTACTGTGAGGGTTTTAAATATAACCTGTAACAAAATAAACGCAATTCCTCTTAAGGGGTCATTCATCATTATGAACAACTTTCACTATGGGACCAACACTGAAAGCGCAAAAAAAAATTTACTCCCCCATACATTTGCGCATAACTCGAAAAAATATACTGAACAGCTGATTTTTTTGTTCCCATATTAAAAGTAGTTCGTAATGATGAGTACAATGACTCCTTAAGAGGTAAGTATTGCGTTTATTCTGTTACACGTTGTATATTGTTTTCATGATTTTAAAATAAATATACATATTTGAAGCTAGTCAAGAGATGAGACCAAACATGAGCGTTCCGCCCCCCTTATCTCCGAAACTACTGAGCCTGTTTAGAAAAAATACAGATAATAATAGTTCTTTATCTACAGATTACAGGAAAACCTAGAAGAAATCTATAGTGTTTAAAAAACATGTTACAAAAATGAAATTGGTTCGGAACCTTTTGCACGCGAGTCCGACTCGCACTTGGCCAGTTTTTTTTAAATCATGTTACTTCTTTGCTACAGCGTAACAAATATAATACAAAAATAACTAGTGAAACACTGTTATTTTGGCATCAAGTTCAAAAAAATATAATTATAAGTTTTTGTTCTATCAATAATCAAATAAGCAATACAATAGGTAGTGTAATGTAGAATGTACCTCAGACGCGGCTCCAGGATTTCGCAGCAGAGAGCAAGGGGGCAAATTGTGCGGGGGAGGATTTCAGTGTCACAACGTTTTCACAGTTGTTTAACTGTGATTTTACAAAACATAACCTAAACAATCGATATTAACAGCGAGAGGAGCGAGCGCGAAAATTTTAGAAGCTCGAAGGGTACCTTGGTTTTTTGACTATTTGCACAGAAACGCGCTTATGCTGAAAGCAGAGGCGGTGCAAGGCGTGGGCGACGTGGGCCACCGCCTACGGCCTCGCGGTCCGAAGGGCCTCGCAGCTTTGACTTTTTTCAACTCAGAAAAATCGTGTGGACCTAGCCATAAAAAAATATAACTCATCTGAGCCTATTTCCATTTTTTTTTAGCTCACTTTACATGCCGTTGCTATTTGAATTATTATTATTTTTTTCTATTTTTATCGTTATTATTATTTTTTTATTTTTTTAAAGGATTATTTCAGTAAGTATTGACAAAAATTTAACCGCAGCGCACTATGATTTACTCGTACAAGCTACAAGCGAAGCAAGCGTAGTATCGCTCATAATCATGGGTAATTTTAGTTTATATTAGTTATTTCTTGAATTTTCTCACATTCGTCAAATATTCACTATTTGTGCAAAAAAAGTCAAAAGAAAATCAAAAATATTCGTGGCGGGGTGCGATTGAGTTCGCCACATCTCACCCTCAGTTTGTAGAATCCAACCTCTGAAAACCTCCTCAAAAATCACTATTCCGAGTGCTTAGAGGGTCTCGCAAAGTGCCAATCGTGCCCACATCAAATTTTAGTCTTGCGCCGCCACTGGCTGAAAGGCTGTATCAATCAAGCGAACTCGAATTAGAGGGCGAGCGAAGCGAGCTCGCTAATTTTAATTCCCCGCGCCCCGGCTCGGATCGGATTGGATATTTCTATTAACTACTCATAGCTAGTTCGATAAAAGTTTCTTTGTCAAATTATGCCTAAAAAAGTGAAAAATAATCATGTAAGAGCGGACGGATTTTTTTGCCAAGTTAGCTAATATGCGGCTTACATCAACTAATTATGTGAGATTTGTTTTATTTCTTACATTAACGTTTCAATCAATCGAGCTTCCCCGGACACAAAACTGTGTCCGGGTTTCACTTGGACCCTTTTTGAAAACCCCGCCCGGACGCTCCCTGGACGCCCTCCAAACTAGGACATATCCGGGGAAACCCGGACCGATGGCAGCCCTAGGGTAGGCCGCAAAATGTACGTCATCGCTTACCATCAGGTGAGACAGTGGTCAAACATATGCCTATTAATAGTAAAAAAAAACTGCCAGACAAACGCTAAAAATATTAGGTAACTGAATAGAAAAGATGATAATCCACATCGTCCCAGCATTAGCCTTACCGTCGTTGTTGCACCATGCCCAGAAGAACAAATTCTGAACCTACGCCAATACAGTAGTGCTATTCTGTAACAACATTTTCTTATCTCGACAGCGGAATCCGAAGTGAGTTTCAAATAAAGACTTTTATGTTGTGTGCAGTAAAGCTCACTTTGTGAGTTTTGTCACTCAGGTGAAGCTCGATATCGAAATATTTACTTACAGAATAGACTAGCAGGTCAGAGTGTCCAACCTGTAGTGCTATTCTGTACCAACATTTTCGTATTTCGTATCTCACTTTGTGAGTTTTGTCACAAAGGTGAAGCTCGATATCGAAATATTTATTTACAGAATAGACTAGCAGGTCAGGGTATCCAACCTGTAGTGCTATTCTGTAACAACATTTTCGTATCTCACTTTGTGAGTTTTGTCACTCAGGTGAAGCTCGATATCAAAATAGTTATAAATTACAGAATAGACAAGCAGGTCCAACCCTGCTAATTAAATGTAGGTAAGTAAACACACATCAAAAATAGTTTGCGATCACTTTGAAAAATCGAAAACTTTTTTGTTACGGTAGATTACATTATGATTGTTTCTTTTTAGATTCTTTATTTAAAAATATAGAATTAGAATATAAAACAGTTCAATTGTTTTTCCATATAAAAAATTCTTTCAGTCCTAGCTTACGCTCATTCAGAATTCTGATTTAGTCAATTTTAACGGATTTAAAATACTTTTTCGCTGAAAGTTGTCATTGAAATAAAAACTGGCCAAGTGCGAGTCGGATTCGCGTACAAAGGGTTCCGAACGAATTTCATTTTGTTAACGTGTTATTTTAACATTATAGACTTCTAATAGGTTTTCCTGTAATCTATAGGTAAAGATCTATTATCTCAATTTTTTTCAAAATTTTAGGCTCAGTAGTTTCGGGGATAAAGGGGGGGGGGGAATGGTCATTTTTCGTCTAATTTCTTGAATAACTTCAAAACCATTTTTAAAACTATGAAAATAATATTTTTGAAACCCTTACAGCAAGCCCTTTCATTTGATATGTCACACTCATTTTGTTCAAAAACCATTTTTTTTTTAATTTTGTAGTCCCAAAAGTGACCCCATACTAAAAATTTTATGATTTACGTAACGCGTCCGTGTTTGGGTCATAAAAGTCCATATGTGTACCAAATTTCAACAGAATCGGTCCAGCGGATCCGGAGAAAACTGGCTGTGACAGACAGACAGACACCCGAGTGATCCTATAAGGGTTCCGTTTTTTGTTCGGAACCCTAAAAATCATAAGTGCCAAAAAAATATGATCCGTTTGGAACTCTGCGCTATAGTTCGTTACGACACGTACTTGGCTGGTTTTTAGGATTCCGTACCCGAAGAGAAACCAACGAAACCCTATTAGGTACTAAGTCTCCGCTGTCCGTCCGTCCGTACGTCCATCTGTCTGTCATTCAGCGGGCTGTATCTGATTCTGAAGATCAGTAGGTAATAGGTTCAAATAGGTAAGTAGGTACGTAGTTGAAATTGTCAGTGTGTATTTCTATTGCCGCTATAATAACATATTATTATAGCAAAAAATTGAAGGGGGCTCTTTTTCGGTGTTTGGTACGGAACCCTTCGTGTGAGAGTCCGACTCGCACTTGGCTGGTTTTTTATTTTGTGAATCTGCTCTAGCAGAACTCAGCCAGCCTAAAAGTGCGATATTTCAAGCGGTAATCTTATTGTATCTGATCTACCTGTAATGTACCTAATCACCAAATTATTATGATTTATAAAAATATTTTAATACGTTTTTACGAAATCGGTAAAAAATCTGTATCAGTTATACCTAATAACGGAGCTTTTCCTTTCATTATTAGATTAAATTGTAAGTCGATAACTTTTGTCTTAATAATGGAACTGCTAATACCTAACTAATAAAAGAATTGAAGAGAAATTAACCGCGTTTAGTGCATGCAGTTATGCTCGTAATGGCGAGGAACGCAGAACTGCGGAGGGGTAAAATCTAAGAACCAAAAAGCTTCAGTAGCCGGGCGGGACAATCAGGGGTTGTAGAAGCGAGGGTGGCGGGGGTCGGGCGGAGGGCGCTCGATACGCGCGCGCGCCGCGCTCCGCCATCACCCAGTCGCATTTCGACGTCGTTGCGCCCGGTTTGTGTCTCGGTCATCGGCGCGCATCTGTCAAACGCTACGATATCGATATAAAATTCTTGCGTTTTTCACAAAGTACGTATTTTGTTTATTGAAATTATCCAAAATTATTTATGAATCTTAGTTTTACTGTGAATCGGGAGTGATATAATTGAATTTTATAGTATTTCATTAAATTGTTTACATTCAAACCACATGTTTACGCGTTACGTTAAGTTGTTTCTGATAAGAAATTCACAATGCATTGATAATAGTCAATTAATTAAAGTGTAGTGCATCTTTAATAAAAGAAAATGAGGTTGAAATGAATATTATACCACTGTAGTTGCTCATTAATCGTTTGAAATCTGAATAGTGCATTGATGTGATGTTTTCAGCGGTTCTTTTCATAAATCGTTTGGAGATTTGTGAAGTTTCGTGGAAATAGCGGGTGCTTTTATTCAGTAAAATGAGTGTGTGAATTTTTGATGGTGTGTCGTGAACGGGAGCGCGTGTAGAGTTGAGAATCGCTCGCTGAGCGTCGCGCGGCGGCGCAGCGAGGGTATTGATCGGCGGCGGCGGCGGGTCGCGAGACGCCGGCGTTCGCCCGCCGCCTAAATAAAGCTCCGCATGTGTGCGCCCCGCCTCGCCGCCCTACGTCGATGCCGCCCGAGCCGTCGACGGCGACGTCTTCGTACCGTCGGCGTCGCGTACAACATGCGCTAGCCCGCTGTCCGCTGCCCGCTACACTAACAATACACTATCACATGATTCAGACATTCATTTCATTTACGATCAACAAAAATCTGCATTATTTGTGCAGACAGTGTACGATAGATTCATGAATAACACTACTTGCGTGTGTCTCATTGAACTCAAAAGCACCTTGCTTGATATCGATCAAACAAATTCACTGAAATTATTAAGGTCCGCTAAATTTTGTGGATTAAGTCTAGTCGATCTTTCGTGGCGAGTAAATTAAAGGATGCTCCTCGTACAGTGTGTACTTGCAACAGCTGAAGCAGATCTCATGATAAAATTATAAATTCATGAATAATAATTACTAAGTTTCTACAATATTTTATAATTCATAATTTTAAAGTAGGTACACGTACGCAATGTGTTAAATGTGTTTTTGAGACAGAAACACTTACCGCCAAGAAACAGACGCTATGAGAAATAACTACGTACCTACTTACAATTTTATAGACAAAAGTGTTAATCATGATCCCATTTCGGGAACACTAAAACTGCAATTTCAGATTTAACAGCTGGTTTAGCTGGGCTCAGGGCATTGAACTCATTTCGTATAAGAAAATACCACCCCTAATATTGCATCGATCGATAATGCTGCTGATAAGGATCAAATTCTGCAAATATTTATGGGTTTTAGCGGGTTTGGCCATGTTATAAAATTCACGTCAACGATTATCTCGGCGTACCTACTACTTATTAATTGTTCTGTTGAATATAAGCACCCAAAGTCCACCACGTCAACACGGTCATTTCGGATAGAGAATTAAGCAACTAACGTAAGCATTTTGTGTGCAATCTCATTTTGATTGTAGTAATATCGATTACCTCCAAAAGCATCTCGTTTTATCCAATAAATGGATTTTCGATTACCTTTAGGGTCGGTCCTAATCTAAAAGTGACAGTCGTTGAGAAAGAATAAGATCGATCAAAGCATGATTGCGTTATCACCATCATTCAGTCGAAAGACGTCTACTGCTGGACAAGGGCCAATATTTTGTTTACGTATTTTAAGATGACCGTTTTAATAAATTAAATCTTTGTTGTAGGTGTGAAATGTCGGGATAGTTAAACGATATCCCCGTAAGAGCTATGGCGCGCACAGTGCTGGCGGGCGGCGCGCTGCTCTGCGTGCTCAGCGTCGTGCTGCAGACGCGCGCGCTCACCCTGGTGCCGCACGACGTGCGCCCCGGGCACGCCGTCAGACACTTCATAGGCAACCACTCTAGATACACGCTCCTCGATCCAGAGTTCGCGCCCTACTTCACCCTCCTCGATGACGGCCTACTCATGACCACCGCTGATCTAACACCCCTACTCAATCAACCCGTCAATCTAGCCATACTAGAGCAAACTCCTTACAGCAGTGCAGCTCATGCAATCCATCTTCTAGTAATGGATCGACGGCAGATGCTACATTTCACCGCTACCGAAGGATTGATAGGAGAAATCTCAGAAAATGCCCCACCAGGCACTGTCGTGGATGTTTTGCCTATTAGAGCTACGGCACTTGTCGATGTAGGTCCACTAGCTTATAAAATCATTAAAGGAAACGAAGATGGTATATTTTCACTACGACAGAAAGGGAAAAGCGAGTCAAATTCGGAAGTTAAGTCAGTTGTAACTGATGGTGATGTTGAAATGGTCGCTACTAAACCTTTAGACGCCGAGGAGAAGAATTTGTATGAAGTAACCATTCAAGCAACAGACATTCATGGAGCGAACAAAGCCCACCTAGCAGTTCGTATAAATGTGGGCAACGAAAATGATCACGAGCCACGTTTTGATCAAGACATTTATTATTTTGCTGTAAATGGAACTACTGACGAAAATGGTCCGAATGGTACTGCACACTGGCAGAGATTCTCTAACATTGGACAAGTTCAAGCGTACGACGCTGATGGAGATCGGGTGTACTATTCTTTAGAATCGCCCAGCAATTTGGTGGTCATAGTACCTCAAACTGGAGAACTTATATTAGCAGGTGAACCAGATGGCCATGACGCCGAATTAAGAGTGATTGCTCATGATACTGGCTTTCCGCAACGTAAAAGTCGACCAGCAAGAGTCTTTTTGGATTTTGTAATTCGTGACCAGAGAGATTTACCAGTTCTACATCGTGAGAAGCGTCGTGTAACACGAGCTGTTAGACCAACGAAAAGAATTGAGTTTACTGAGGCAGACGGTGAAGTAGAGGGACGTGCTGTTTTCACGTTAGAGAAAGAGACTGATCGCGAGACATTTAAAATTCGGGACGAAAATCCGTGGGTTACCGTTGAACCAAGTGGTGTAGTGAAAGTTAAAAAGAAGTGGGACTATGAGGAATTGGGACCTGAGAAGACTATCGACTTCTGGGTGACTATCACCAACGCGGGAAATGGAGGTAAGTTTTTAAATTTAAACTTTATAATGAGAAAGTGCTAACTTTCAAATATTTTCATTAATATAATGTGTTCCCTGATAATAATCTTATATGAGATGTCGCTTTGTTAGCTAATGCGTTTAAACCAGCGTTTCTGATACTTAGCGTTACTGTCAAAGACACCATGAATAAATCTTATTAAAGAAGGTAATTAGGGTGCCGTACCTCAAAAGGAAAAAACTAAACTTTTGTAGGATCACTTTGTTGTCCGTCCGTGTGTCTGTCAAGAGTTCAAGACCCTTTATCTTGGGAACGCGTGGCGGTATCGGGTTATTTTAAAGTAATTTCTACGTACAAATTTGTACGGAACCCTCGGTGGGCGAGTCCGACTCGCATTTGTCCGGTTTCTTTTTCCACAACTACCATATTGCCGTGAGGAGTGATGATTTATCTTTGAGTCATGAGTGTAGGTACTGAACTACTAAAGGATGAAAGATGACTTCGTGAGTCGTACAAAAATTCTAATATTGAACAATTCTCAAAGCAATCTAATCGACTCCAAAAGAAAAGGTGTAACGCAATTTAATCTTTTTTCGTCCAAGTCGTTCCATTTTTTATCCATCCATCCATCTCTTGAATGTCTCTATCAAGGGCAAATTGAGATAATGATAGGCAAAGAATGGGGTGGGAAGGGTACGGGATGTGTATTATACGGTCTAACAGCGACGGCTCTAAAATTCTGTTAATGTTCGCTTTAATTTACTAATGACGATGTTTAATTACATGTTACTTATCTTGTTACGGTGACAAAGCTTTTGTTTTGTTTCATGTTGCCTCCTTGATTAAGTGTGCGACACTTATCATGATCATGTCACAGGGTAACATAGCATAGGATCACTATATGAAGATTGAATTATCCCAAAAAAATCGAGCAGTAAATCATGATGACACACTGCATTTTTGCTTTGATGAAAGCATTACGAGACAAGTTGAAGGCAATCGATTTTTGTATTTAAAAATAAAGCTTTTAATGTAGAAAATATGGTATACGTGCCGCATGCACCTGTCGGATCGAATGGTGCAGTGGAGCATGACGCCGTGGTCAGGTCCGCGGTCCAGCCGGTCACGACCACTCGCGAGCCTCCGCCAGCCTCCGTCGCTCCCATCACAACTAGCTAATTGTTTACTCTGTCGAAACGTGTCTAGCCTTAGGAAAGGCCCTTTTACCTAATTATTGTACCTAATAACGTGATTTGTATTCAGTTGCCGTCTCTCAAACATTTTTGTTTTTGAATTTTTCAATATTCTCTTTAATTTTTTACTTTGTGCCGTTTTATTGAATTGAGCAACGCTCTACATCGTTACGGGATTTTGTGTGACTGAATTCTGTCGAACTGCAAACAATGATCATTTAGTTCTCTCATTGTTTGTTGTGAAAGAAATCCATAGCACTGATGTTGTATTGTTGATTTTATTACTGTCCATATGTTAACTGGTAACTAAAAAAAAACTTTTGTCACTATCCGGTTGCTTTAATATGTTCGGTCGTTTCCGAAGAGGCACATAAAAAAAAAACAATTCTTGAATTGTTGTTCATTATTCAAGTTCGAAAGCAAGTTAATGCAGGGTTTGCAAAAATTACTTCTGCTGAGGAAATTCCACGCTGCGTGAAATAGAAGGATTTCTAGTATTAGCGGTCGTTACTTTCGAACTAACTCTAGGGCTAGGGATTCTATTCAGACTAGATTCCATAAATAAAGTACGCGCCTCATCTGTCGTAAATTAGCGATGGCACGAGTGTCCGGCGCGCGTGGAATGCCCATTAGGTACAATGGCTGTCAGGTGGAATGGTAGCAGGTTGCATTGTGACCACGGCTGCCACCGTGCACCGTGCTCAATGCGTGGATAATCGGGGACCTGTCGCACGGCCCGGCCGCTCCGCTTCGCTTCGCTTCCGATTCTACGCATCGTAATTCGTGACAATTACCGTAGATGTGGAATCTTCACCATTAACGTGGTTTGTTTTTTATCAAATCTAGAGCACATGTCCTCTGAATCAAAAACTCATCAATTGATCAAATCTATACTTCTATATCTATACTAATATATAAAGCTGAAGAGTTTGTTTATTTGCTTGAACGCGCTAATCTCAGGAACTACTGGTCCGATTTGAAAAATTCTTTCAGTGTTAGGTAGCCCATTTATCGAGGAAGGCTATAGGCTGTATATCATCACGCTAAGACCAAAAGGAGCGGAGCAATAATGAAAATTGTGACGCAGACGAAGTTGCGCGGGTCAGCTAGTTATTTACTATTTGGGAACGAGTATTTCGTATAGATGAATATTTTTCGAATAGCTGAAAAAACTGGTCAAGAGCGAGTCGGACTCACGTGCAAAGGGGTCCGAACGAATTTTTTTTTTTTTACATTTTACTTTAACACTATAGACTTCTTATAGGTGTTCCTGTAATCTATAGGTAAAGACCTATTATCTCCATATTTTTTTCAAAATTTTAAGCTTAGGAGTTTCGGAGATGAGGGCGGGAATGGTCATTTTTGGTCTAATTTCTTGAATAACTTCAAAACCATATATTTTAAAATTATGAAAAAGAAATTAAAATCCTCACAGTAAGCCCTTTCATTTGACATGTCACACAATATTGTTCAAAAAACTTTATTTTAAAATTTTCTAGTTTGAGCCCAAAAGTGACCCCCCATACCAAAAAATAATAATTTCGGTGACACGTTCGTCTTTGGGTCACAGAAGTCCATATGTGTACCAAATTTCAACAGAATCGGTCCAGTGGATCCGGAGAAAACTAGCTGTGACAGACGGACAGACAGACACCCGAGTAATCCTCCTATAAATGTTCCGTTTTTTGTTCGGAAGCCTAAAAAAAAAACAATAGTAAAATAAGCGAATCTGTTAATTAAAAGAATACAATCTACCGATAAAAATCAAAGTAGAGCATCAGTTAATACGCCGTGGTCCAGCCGAGTGTTATCGGACTCTATCAAAATAAGTCAGAAGGGTTTTGTTTAATTACATCATCGGGGCTCATCCGAGGTGGGTGGGCGAGCCGAGCCGCGGGCGAAGCACCCCGAGCCCCAAACCTCGCCAGGAATCTAATCATTATCATTATCGTGTGGATAGTTGTTTCAATTATATAATAGTGAACATGCAGGATTCTTTACTTACCTGTGAGAATACCCCTTGAATTTAAAAAACCAATTTTAGATCCTTTGTAACGTGTGTGGTTTTAGTTGATGGATCTATTATATTCCAAGCACCACATTAAACTAAGTAAAGGCGCCGATGAAACAATTCGTGCAGTGGCCCACACCACAAGTCGGTTCGTGACGAAGTACTCGAGGGGGCCTCGTCAAAGCACCTTTGTCTACTGAAAAGCGTGCTCTATTGGCAAATTAATTCTCTACTCTCCTCCAGCAACGCTTCTCTTTGAACTAATCGACAAACACTTTGAAGTGTTTTAGATCCCTCATTCACTTTTACCTTGGAAAGGTCTGCATTGATTTTGCAAAAAATCATTGAAGTGAAAAATGGTTAAGTGTCCATTCAAAGAATGTTTTCCTATATGAAAAAGAGTTGTTTAATGTATGGTTGTTATAAATGGGTAGAATATTTTTCTTGCAATAAAGCGACCTGGCCGCACAGGTGCGCTGTGAGCCGGGGTGGCATTTTAATCCTGCAAGAGGGATGGCGCAGTGCAACGAAGAAGGAACGTTCAGTCCCAAGAGTTATCAATTATCAGGATGCAACGAGACAACTAAATCGGGTTTAATAATTTGAAGAAATAATGCGAAGTTATAAATAAAAGATAATAGATAAAAATTGACCACTTCAATTTTTTTTTTTTTCAATTTTTTTTGGATGGATGGAGAGGGAGAGGAAGGCCAAAAAAAAGATGGATGGATTGTGTAAGGAGCGATATGAAAGAAAAGGGACTTAGTGATAGAGTGACGACTGATAGAACAGAATGGAAGAAAAAAACGTGTTGCGCCGACCCCAAGTAACATGGGATGAGGGCAGGAAGATGATGATGAGATAAAAATTGACCATTTCATAGGTTTTCGTTGCGACTATTACTTCCATAAAGCATGGTGTATCAAACGGACTGTCGGCGCGGTCGGTCACTCACTTTATTATTTGTAGTTCATTTCGGTTTGACGCGGTCTCGTTATGTCGAATTTACTTAACTATATCTATTCTGTCGTTTACAGAAATGTATTTATTGAAATGTTATGGAATTCAGAGCTTCGAATCAATTTTGAAATTTCGAGAGAACCATTTCCGAGGAATGAGCTCAATCAGCTTAATTTAATGATGCATTGAAAATTGAATGAAAATACGCATCGCAATGCAAACAATAATAAGACTTGAGACAATCATAGATATCGATAATATCCGTGGTAGTGGCCTCGATAATTTTCATTGGAAAAGGAGTAACCATTTTCAAGTGCTGCTTTCAAAATTATATTTCCGAGAATAGGTGTAGTATCAGTAGCATCGGATATCTGGTTTGAGCTGGAGGTTTGCGTTGCAATAGTATGTCAAGTCGAATCGATAATTGAATACGATAGCTGGTGTGACGTACGTCAGGCGCGCCGTCGTCGGTTAGGAATTGGCACATCCGGACAGGGGTCTGGGCGTCGGGAGACGATATGGAGACTGGCCTAGTCTGTTTTAGATTATACGTCCCATATGTTCCGCCACAGGAAACGACGGGCACAAGAATTTCATGTACACTAACTGCCTGCTGTGTCTCTTATAACATTGTTGAATCGCGAATAACATTTTGATGTACTTTAATGAATGAATGGCAATAGCAATATAGTTGACCGTCGCAGACCGGTTACGGACCGTTTGTGGTGCTTTGTTTGTTAAATTCAGTCGTCATTCAATCAATGGGGATGGGTGCGGGCGTCGCTCGCACAACAATCGCACTGGTCATTACTGGCCAATTCCCCTCATTGTGACCACTCGCCGCAATTACGTATGCGCACTTCCTATGGTCGACCCCAAAGCTATGATCATCACGCACCGCATCTGCTCTTGTATCTTTTTTTACTTTTCACGGTCCCTTTATGAGGATGCATCTTGACTGTTAATAAGCGCTAATAGCTTTAATTAGAACAATGCAAACGTTGGCTGAGGTCATGTGAAAGTTATTTCTTTTACTTGTTTGCAATCATACTCTCTTTGTTTTATGAATTTTATTTTAGTAAGTACTTACCTAAGTGTTTTCAGTGCTTGTTTGACAAACCTTCGTCTCTGCAAACACAAATATCTCAATCAAATAATGTTGGCGTATTCCATTCGTAGTTTTCTTTTCTTCTGAAGGGTCTAGGACCAGGCTGTGAGCCGTTAATATAATTTGCTCACCCCCTCATTTATTTTAATCAAAATACGTCTCAGTTGTGTATTGTGGACGCCGTGGTCGACCCTGATTATTTCTGGGGTTCTATATTTTATTGTTAGAACTAGAGCCATTCGGAGTTGAGAGGGGTATACTTTAACAAATGCCAGGGCCACAATTTTTCTAAAGAAATTTTTTTGCATAGTAAGGCCCTGAAATATTTTTATAATTGCTTTATTTAGGGAATATTACTATAGGTAAGCACACTTCGTACTTTGATTTATATTGTTATGTTAACTTGGACAGAAACAGCAGCAGCTTGCACAAATGTTTTAACACATGAATGGGTGTTCGATGTAGTAATGTCTAGTTGTTGGTCCAGCGAGTACGGCGAGTCGTGATCGTGAGTGATGCGCACACATCTCTCCTATAATTACATCTAACGCATTGGTAAACAGCAGAGGCGTCGGTGCGGGCTGCGGACTGCTGCGATCTCGACCTGCCCATTTATAGGCTTTCACTCTGATTGTGATTTGATTGCGGTCATTTGCTCGTCTACCTAAACGGAGCGACCGCGATGCGTTTACACGGTCTACCAATGTTAGATTATCACAATTTGTTAGCCGAGTAATAAATTGCTGGTCCGCATTTGAGCTTAAAGCGATAACAATCACGTTTGCGTAACGTCTCTTTTACATAAAGATACGGGGTGATCTCAAAGGATATTCCTCTGTCTGTGAGAATGAAACAGTACCTACGACCTTAGTCCTTTCTAATCTTATCACTAAACGACCCCTAATTTGTCCTTCTAGTGAGGCGCCGTCAAATTTGTCTCGTGATATCGACTTAACGTAAACGTGCTCGTAAATCAGAGGTTACTAACACGTAGAATTTTGGTGTTGGAGCATCCAACACCAAAATTCTCTCTCTCAACTAACGATTATAGTTGATTAATGTCGCAATAGATCTCCGTCAATCGGATCGCGGTGTGTGATGTTCGGCTATCAATTGTTGAGTACGTCGTGGTCGTTCGTGGTACACCGGCACATGGGATACAACACGCAAGCATAAAGGCATTAACAGGCGTGTCATTTTATAACGCTGTACGATGCTTGTGCTTATAGCTATGACTGTTCACATGACCTCGGCACCTTCAAATGTCATACTACGAATGTATGCTTATTTTGCTGAGAGGGATTTCTCGATGCTTTATCTTTTGTTTATTTGATTGAAGATTTGGATATAGACTCTGTTGTAGTTTACCTATTACATGCTTTTAATAAGTCTATCAAAAGTAGATATGTAACGTTATTCAACAGTCCCTCAGCACATAGCATAGACCTTCATTTCACAAAAAAAAAACTGGCCAGTTGCTAGTCGGCCTCGCGTGCAAAGGGTTCCGAACGAATTTTATTTTTTTAACATGTTATTTTAACACTATAGACTTCTTATAGGCTTTCCTGTAATCTATAAGTAAAGATCTATTATCTCCATTTTTTTCAAAATTTTAGGCTCAGTAGTTTCAAAGATAAGGGGGGAGGGAGTGGTCATTTTTCGTCAAATTTCTTTAATAACTTCAAAACCATTTATTTTAAAATTATGAAAAAAATATAATTAAGACCCTCAAGTAAACCCTTTCATTTGATATGTCACACAATATTTTTCAAAACACTTTTTGTTTTTATTTTCTAGTTTGACCCCCAAAAGTGATCCCCATACTAAAAATTTAATAATTTACGTAACGCGTGCGTTGGGTCACAGAAGTCCATATATGTACCAAATTTTAACAGAATCGGTCCAGTGGATCCGGAGAAAACTGGCTGTGACAGACGGATAGACAGACAGACACCCGAGTGATTATTTATTGATATAAGGGTTGCGATTTTTGTTCGGAACCCTAAAAATCATCCCATGTTGATAAATTGCACAAGACTTCAATCAGGACTCGCTCCTTATTTTTATACGATGCTCAACTAGTTTTTACTGCCAGTAAAAATATTATTTTTCCACATTTCACAATGACTCCTGCGAAACAATATTTTGTTAAACATTTTTTGCCCACCGTGCAAAGTTAGTTTAGTGTCCATTCGCTACGCCTGCAGCTAAAAGAGCTTGTTAGAAAGTTTTATTTGTGCTTATAAAACATACTTCGGTTATATAACACGAAGCTGTCTGCTATCGGGGTGTGGCAGGAGGTGAGGTGCGACCGTGCGACGCGAGGATCGCACGCCGCGTGCAATGCGGCCGTGCATGCACTTCATTCCGCATTGTTCGGTTTCGCAATAGCCGCTCTCGAGACCTATCCAAACACATCCACGATTGACATTCACAGTTTGTACCAGACGGCTTAAAGTTTACCCCCCTACCAAGAATGGGGTGGCCCCGCAACAAGACGCTCTCAACTTGAACGTTCCAATCCTATGTTACATACGAGCAAGTATGTATGCGAGCATGCATGGGGTTGTACAACTGCGAGTCTTGCAATAAATACAGTTTGTTTTACAGTACACTATATTTTCTGGTTTATCAGAACAATCTACACGATACTCGAGACGGTAAAGAGAAGTGTATTTAATTTCACTCACACGGTGAAAGTGTTATGAGAACAAATATCAAACCGTATCAAAATTCAAAACACATCAACAAATTCTAAACTAATGTGACGTGCCCAATAGACAGTAATTTCCCAAAACATACAGTTAGCCGCTCGAGTGGGTACTTACATGAATGTTTGTCAAGCACACGCCATGGCGTCTGTGGTAATGTGGTTTTTAAATGCGCTTGACATCAAACTTATCCGTAATTTCACATCTGAGTGTGGTGTGGTATCAAGTGTGCGTCAAGTGAGACACCTCTAGTACAGAGGTGAGGTGTGGCAGCCTGGCAGGTTCACGCACCGGGCTCGTCTGACTCAAACAGAACGACCGATACACAGTGCAGTTGCTTCTAATAATAGCCAACACTGGCCATATGGGGATCTTTATTATGAAACGCCAGACGCTTTGTTTCTGCCACATAATTAGGCCGCTTTCTTGATTTCATATAAAAATACATAATGTGAACGTTCCAATTAAAGGGCTAAAAATGAGATACTTTACCTAAATATCGGTTCTTCTTCATACAATGATGTAAACACATTAGCTGGCGATTTGTAGATTCGACTACCTAAACTAAGTAGGTTAAAGTAATTCATAGGTCGCATCAAAAACATAAATGTGAAAATGGTTCAAAGTTAATGATATTCGTGACTGTCGACATCAGCGAAAAAAGTATTGAGATCTAAATGAGCGCCAAGTTCTGTAGATAATCCTGAAATAAGATAAATTAAGGTTCAAGATTCGACTTGGCTATTTTTAACCGACTTCAGAAAAAGGAGGAGGTTATCAATTCGACTGTATTTTTTTTTTATGTTTGTTACCTCACATTAACCGACTGGATGAACCGATTTTCATGATTCTTTTTTTATATGAAAGCGGGTGCTTCCCGTGTGGTCCCGTTGCCACCACGTCAAGATCTGATGATGGAAGCCCTGAGAAATCGAGGGCAACTCTCGAAAATTGTAGGCACGCATTTGGTAAAAACTTGATATTCGTGTGTATATCGGGTGATACTACAAAAGAATGAAAGTTTGGATCAGACCTGATGATGGAGACGACAGAGAGTCAAGGGAACTCCACATCGGTATGTAGGAACTACCAAGTGTTTGGGCTTATTTCATTCGTATTGACGAGACCTTTACACCGAAAACACTTAGTTTTATTTTCATAACATAACATCACGCCGGTACGCTGTGAATGGGTACGCAGGTACCACTAAAAAGTGAAAAATAAAAACCGACAAAACCGACCGTTTAAAATAATTTTAATTTCGGAAGTCGGTGTAAAAAAAAGAAATAACCAAAAACACCGACTTCCGAAATTAAAATTATTTTAAACTTTGTAGTGTTTTGTTTTGGAAGTCGGTTACATTTTTTGTAAAAAAGTTTTTTTTACATACATGTTACATCTTATATTTAGCTTTACTTATCATCTTTATGTTACACTTACGCAAGTTACAGTTTTTGTATTGAAATAGTCGATATCTTGCTCTTCTAAAAAAAATATTTTATGGTAAAAACTAGCCTAGTTAAATCTTGAACCGTAATTTATTTTATATCACGATTAGATTATCGTGATATAAAATCAATTAAGGGTGTTTAGATCTCAATTCTTTTTTCGCTGAAGTCGACAATCAAGGACATCATTACTTTGAACTTGGCTCCCTTTTTCACATTTATATTTTTGATGGGTTATCACTACTTTTTGTTAATAAACTATTGTTATTATTATCTTTCAACACGTACCCCGCGTTCCAGCGCACGTCCCTATCGTGTTGCCCGCCCTGCGCACCCCGCACCGTGTGCCTATTTCGAAATATAAGTAGCAAGATTCTATAAGAACGTATTTCTCTCGTATAACACATATATTGTTATAATAATTGTTCACAATGATATCAGAACGGTGAGCCGGCGGCGCTTCCAGAAGCTGTTAGTGTTATTATCGGTTGTCTAACTTTTATTCATAATTCGTAAGTACCTATAAAAACGACCTTTCGTCATGGAACTTATTCTCCTGCGAAGAAAAAAAGCAGAAATTTTTGCTCTTATAATTTTGAAAGGCGCTAAGTGCAACTCCTGAAAGCCAGAATCAACAGTGGCAACCACCAGAAAAACGCCGAGCTAAAGAAGCCCGAAGAGTCCCGGAGAAACGATTCAACTGTCTTGGATCCCACAACGAAATTAATCATATAAGTACAGCGGAGGAGTAGGAAAAAAAGGCGCTAAGTGTTACCTAACAAAATCTATTGATTGGAAAACTTTCAAATCTTAGAAATTCCCGGATTCCTGATTTTTTCCTTTGTTGATGCCAAATTTCAACTGTCTAGGACATCTGTAAGTGGGTCAGGTTTTTGATTTATAAGCCAGTGAGTCAATCAGTCATAAAAATGCCAGTTTTCAAACGTTAATCCTTACTAATATTATAAATGCGAAAGTAACTCTGTCTGTCTGTCTGTCGCGCTTTCACGCCAAAACTACTGAACCGATTTAAATGAAATTTGGTACACAGATAGTTTAGAGCCTGAGAAAGGACATAGGCTATACTACTATATACTTTTTATCCCGGGAGTATGTTCCCTAGGGACCACGCGGGCGAAGCGGCTGGCAAAAGCTAGTATATCATATATACATTTATGAAATTTTGGATTCTATACATGCTAAGGGGCTCTAATAAATGTGCCAATTTTCATGTGTGTAGGTTAAATAGGTTTCGAGTTGTGAAGGGGTCAAAAGTAGCTCGAAAAGGTTCGTGTAACACACGGCTGCTGCATCGCCAGTTCCTTTTTCTTTGAACTTTTGGCTGGTCACGCTGCCGCGTGTCTAGATTCCGTAGTTTAACAATGGATGCTGTTATTCCACGTTATTCCACAGTACGGGAAGGTATTTGAGTTCGCGTTTAATTTATTAAGGATAGACGGTAGATTGGGGTCTACCGACGTTCGGTGGCTTTATTAAGATTAACAACACCTCTGGGATCTCGGCGCAATTATCAGCAGACTCCTTGACACCCATGGGAAATATCGTAAGGGGCATAATGCCATACTGACCCTAGCCGACAACACCATCGATCCATAAAATACAGCTAACAAATAGATTGGATTAAATTATATCGGTTTGTCCACCCGGTTTAAAAACATGAATGTGTGAAAATGACTCACGGAAATAGCCGTGAGAAAGTTCTTTGCCGGCTCCTCGTTTCTTGCACAACTCCGGGTAAAAACTAATAACTGCTATCCGTTCTTATAAATGTCCACATCTAATTACTATCAATTTAATCTTTAGATGTTAGTAACGCCGCTACACGCTTTTTAATTGTTCTTACACACATTTCTGCTAGTGATTCTCTTGATGCTTTACTAAATTATGTAATGAATTTTATATGAAAGGTTATGTTTTCCACCTAAAATTAATAAGAAGCTCTATTTAAGCTCATCATTCTTTTAGACTCTTTAAAGGGAACCAGTTTAATATTTTAACGTGTGTTAGCTGGAAAATTCC
Organism: Lacanobia wlatinum; assembly: GCA_947578705.1. NCBI lineage: Eukaryota > Metazoa > Arthropoda > Insecta > Lepidoptera > Noctuidae > Lacanobia > Lacanobia wlatinum. Next base: position 12,888,636 of record OX388028.1, on the reverse strand, counting down.
ATAAAAGTTAGAGGCGGAAACTACAAAAACGTGTGATTTCAATCTTATCATGCATAATTCTACGAACGGCCATATGGGTAGAAACGGTCCATTCATCATCTTGAATGATTATGGAGCACGTTTCCCCTTTTAATTTGCATTTTGTGCGACATAAACCTCTTGATTAATTGTGCCGGGCGCAAGTAGTGAGTAGTGCGACATGTCGGCTCGCGCTGTTTTTGGGATTACTGGCCGCTTAATTGGCGCAATCATAGTTTCAGCAAATGTCGATTTTGTTCAACAGTTCGTTATCTCGCTCGACGTTTGTTCTGATTCGCAACTCGCAGATGATGCTGAAAATTAACGGGTTTCGGCTGCTGTCGTGCACATACAATTTGGCCGATTATAATAAACCTCAATTGCTAACTTGGTGTGAGGTTCTTGTTTCGACACGGGCAGCGGTCATCACGAAACATTACTAACATTCTAAAATTTGTTTTGGTTATGTAGATACGCTGGATGCCATGCACCGCTCAAGCCTTCGCAATAAATAAATCCAAGTTATCGATCTAAAGATATTTGATTTATTAATATTATGTTAAGCTTCACTATTTCATCTGTTAAAATGCATTCCGAAACATTATTTTAACACGCGATCGAAATTTAGAACCCGCAGGGGTCCTGACACCTACTGTTATGGGCACGGTTAGATGGTTCGTAATATTTTTAATATTGGTTTATGGTATCGAGCATTTGTATCAGTAAATGTTTATTGCTTATTACTTCCCTATCTTCATGCTCTCATAGTTTTGGGGCTCGTCTTCGATCGCTATTGTGAATAAGTTGTGACAGCTTAATAGCCCATCTCATTGCTTACAGCACAACTAACCGCTGAAACCTTGGCTTACGAAACCTATTACACAGAAGAAAATTATGTTTATTGTTTACCATTCCGCAAAGCGCAAGGTGGAGCTATTAGAAACGATAAATTAAGGGTCTTCATACCATAGATCCTTTTTTCTCGAGGCCTCGTAAAAAGTATTCAAGAAACGCGTTAAGTGGTACCACTAGAAAAGACAAGAGAGCCTTAACTACCGGTCAAGAGAATTGGTTCCCACAGCACTTCGAACGAGTGCAGAACGCAATATGACAAATAAGGATTTTGGTTTTTCTTATTACCTGGATGGATGTAACTGTTATTTCTATCGCATTTGCAATAAATCCCAAATAATTTTTCAACAGGAAATCGTTAGCTGCCCAATCATAAGATAGGAATAATAAATGTAGCTGAGGCGACCTTTTAACCCGCCACGTTACGAAGAAAGTCTCAATCGATGGTGCTCTCGAAGATAATGCACGCAATGGTTTCAATCTTTAATTGTAACAAATAAAAGTAACGCTTTCTAATCCGAATTTACAGTAAAACAGTGAACTGCAAGCAGTGAAAAACTTCCTCGTATTTCCTTTTATTGCGCTGCAGCGTTGCAAGTGTTGATTAATTGCGTTAAATTGAAACAGCATTAAGTTTAACAAGAAAGAAGTACTGGCATTTGTTCAAGTCTTCAAGAGTGTAGGAGCGTACATTGTTCAGTGTCTTAGATGAAACTAAGCAGCTTTCCCGCGCTATATCTTTTCAAGTCAGCGTTACTTTAGAGAGTAAGTGAGGGCGTAATAGAGCACCTAATGAAATTATCTGCAACAATGCAATTCGTGACCGGAGCCCCGCCAGTCATCGCCAGCCGGGGCCCGAGCCACTCGGCTCGCGAGCATCTTAGCCGCAATCCCTCCGGCGAAATTGCACTTCATTTGCGTGCACGCGGCTTACGAGCTCGACCGGCGTTCTCACGCCCTTCACTGAACCGAACCTTTGGAGATATTGTAGACGCATCATCACGTGCATTCCGAACGATACCGGGCCTGCTAATAGAGTTCTGACACACTCGTGTATATTATTTAGAAATCCCACTTATACAAGTTTAATTACATATCTCTTAGATTGATATCGAAAGATGTTTTGCCGCATCATCCGTTCAACTCTCACGGCTTATGACAGCGTCGAGTTGTAATGCAGGCGGGCTCGCTTAGTGCTCTGTTGTTCTCTGAGGATCTGGTATTCTATGGCCGTTACATAAAAATACGAGACCGCGCATAGAAACGTGTTTAATCGTCAATGCTGGCGATGCAATGTGGGCCGAGCTCATCCTGCGTTTGGAGCGAGAGGGAGATAGGGCTCTTGCACGCGACAGACAAAGCTGACGATGCAACTTTTGATATCATAATTAAGCCGGGACGACCGGCGGCGGGTAAATAAAAAATGTTTATCTTGTAAGCTCAAATGAAGATGATTTTTAATAACACGACACGTTTGGTCATTAAATCGAAGCTCGCCGGCGAGGTCGTTTAGTCACGCTTCTAAGTCACACGTGGCTCGGAGGCGTCGAACTGTTCATTAACTATGAGAGAATTGGTATTTAATTAGACTGTTGACGATACCTCTTTTAATTTCTATTAGTTGATGAAATACACAAGCTTCATGGGTACAGGAGTCTCGGTGCATTTATGCGTATTGATTGCCTTACTTACGTAAGTAGTAACTGTAAAGTTTAGCAGTAGGCACAGGAAAGCGAACACAGCGAAGTGTAATAATGTGCTCTTCATCACGTTTTTAATTTCCTTCCATGTTGAAGTCGTAGGTACTTAGGAAGTAATTATCGCTCTGAATATAAAAGCTCGTGAATAATTATTATCTTTGAATAAACATTTGTACCTACATAATGATCGACATTAATTAATCTAATAAGAAAAATGATAGGTCTTCAATCCATTTCAACCCAAAAGGTCTTCATCATAATCATTGGTAGCTTTGAACCACCCACTTACTGTATGTATCTTCTTATTTAATAAACTAATTAAGAATACCGTACCAATCGGAAACCTTAAAATGAATAAGTAACGCACATTTAAGTTGTTCATATTTACTTTTTAATTTAAAGTTCAAGTTAAGTAATTAATTCAAAATTGTCTTTTATACCACCTTCAAAAATAAAATCAACTAAAATTCAGAAGCGAATCTTTCTATGTAAGTTAACGCTTAAGCTAAATCCCGAAGACATGGTATCCGTCGAAGGTCGTAGTTCGGTGCATTATTATAAATAACTTCGCACAGTGGCGAGCGGATGCACGTGTGAGTCGCCCTCGACGACTTTTTATTGCGCTGCGTTTTGTCGCACAAGCGCGCCAGTGGGACCGCCCCTCCTGCATGCTGCGTGCTGCGTCATTGCACCCGCAGATTTCTGTAATGAACAAACATGACTATGGTGGGTCTGTGTTGTCTTTGTTTTAATCTTTGCTTTAATGTGAGTGAGTGTGTATAGATATTTATTATAACTTAAGCTTTTCTTAAATGTGTATTTATGCATTTAGGCTTTTACGGAAGTTATTTAATTATTTTAATGTTATATTAGAAGCCATTAATATAATTACTTTCTTAAAGACTACTCACGCACCCACTAGAATACAAAATTGTGTACATAACAAAACATCATCAATTGGCTTTTGAAGCTTGTATCGTTCACAACGGATATCGGGTCTTGTTCTTTTATAGGCGCTCCCTTTTTAGAGATTTGTCGAAATATTTACGCCCCATATTGTATGAAATTTCCTAAACAATGCGATCGGCCGCGCTCCGTACTCTCCGCGCCACACGTGCGCGCTCGCTCATAGATTAGTCAGCCCGTTGAATAAACAGAAGCGACACGTAGGCAGTATTAGGCGCTATTTTTTGTACACGTTCTTAAGAATATTTTATGAGTTTGTATTATGTTACTAGGTTATGTTATCATAATTTATCCGCATTTACGGGCACCGTATTTTTATGCGGAATATTACAATGCTCCCATTGACTCGTCTTGGCGGGGGCACTCCTCCGGACTTTTAGAGACAAATATTAAATGTCAACCAGAAAAATGACAGAAAATAATGGTTTTACCACAGAGTTTCAGTTTTACGCACATTATAATTCGTAGAGCAATTTACTGTCAACCTGACACCTGTCAGAAAGTAATGGTACAATGTATTATCCAAAGTTAAACACGTACTTGTTTTTAATTATTTTTTTTACTTTTGATAGGCATATTTTTGACCACTATCTCACCTGGTGGTAAGCGATGATGCGGTCGCAGATGGAGCACGTTGGCCTAGAAGTAACCTATTCACTCTTGTCTTAAAAGACTCCCATTAAAGTTGGTGTCAAGGATTTTTTATTAAAACTACGAATAATTTATTACGCATGCATGGGACAGATACTCGCATATTGGCTTTATCCCTTGAACATTATCCTCTCGAACAATACCGTGAGAGCACAAGCCTATTACGTATTCATCGAGCAATGAGCTTTCGTTTATTTTTTTCTGAGAAGACTTGGTGTAGATGGATGAGCGGCTGTGTTAGTGGGCGAGAAGCGGAAATGGAACATGAATAAATTGAATTGTGTGACTATGATTGCTTCAATATGGAAATGTACACAGTGCTAAGATGTTTTATTCCAATCGATTCTGAAACATCTAACATCCAACGATGGTAGGTAACAAATCAGATAATAAAACTTTTGAATTGAAAACATGTTTATCCAAATTGATTTGGTTTACTTAATTGTAAAGTCAAAACTCAAATGTATTAGGTAAAACTTTCGTGAACTGTTTGCAAAAGAATACCAATTGTTTTGATTTAGGAGGCTAGTAGGTAATGAGTGAAGAATCCTGTGACCCGTCAAAAGAGGCGGTGCTAAAGGCGAGAGCGACACAGCACGGGGTCAGACATCGATCGGGGCGGGCGGCGGCACATGTAGACACGAGAGAACAATTGCTACAACCTGACACCACTTTTCTACAAGTGGTATGATGTACTATCTATATGTAGACACATTCGATAAGGATAGTCCATAACAAATTAATATTATCAATGGTATGCAAAACGGCGTAGAGCAACACGAATAGAGTAATTGGACGTGGTTATTATGCATTTATGGGCTACTAAGGTTGTCGAACACAATTGATTGTTAGAATTTTGTATTAATTTAAAAACACTGGGTGTATGAAAAAGCATGGTGTTAGAATATGACTTTCTAACACCATGCTTTTTCATTTTTTTTTATAAGAATTCTCCAAACCACGATTCACTGAAACCATTATAAAATAACAAACTGACACTCGAATGACGAAACGACTGAACGTAAAATACGTTCAGTAAATCTAGCTCGTTTCATGCGATTCAAATCAGAGACAGTGTTTAAGCTGTTAAATATAGAAACTGTCTCAGACTAAACTGAGGCATGAATCGATTGAGACACAGACACGCAGAAACACCTTTACATATTTTGTATAAGCTGAGCGAGTCTGCGACACAATCTGACTGTTACTATTTTGATCGTCTCGACTAAGCTGTTGCAGGCGTTGCAGCACTGTTCAAAGATCTCGGTTAATACCGCTCGGATTCCGATAGAAACGAAAAGGTCTGGGCTGAACTGCTGAATACAGTTATACACGCCTGAAATGTATTCACTCCTGTACTAATTCGGTCCTCAAACATGCTCAACGCCCTATAATGTGATTAATTCTGTAAGAATTACTCTGTGTACAATATTACATCCTAGCTAATTTAGTAGTAAATCGATCGAACGACAACTGAGGTAGCCGTAACAAAATCGTGTTGGTGCTTAATAAAAGTGCGTTTCTGATGTAGTCTGGAATTTAGGACCCTTTGGAGACTTGAAGAAGGTTAGTTGTATATCTATTACGAACCCATGACACGCCACGGGACGTTAGTTCCTTTGGGTGCCTTTTGTCTCCTGCTAGTTGCGTTGTAGATGTGGTCAGAAACTTTGTGTGAAATATTGAGACACAGCACAGCTCAGCTTGATTGTGGAAGTTTTTTTTCTTTACTATTGACTACTATCTCCCCTGATGGTAAGCGATGATGCGGTCAAAGATGGAGCACGCTTGCCTAAGTTAACTCCAACGTTAGAATAATAAAACTATAAGCAAAACACCAAAGCACCATTTGATAATCATAAACTGCGAAGTACAAAAAATGTTTGTTTATAAATTCCCGTTTTATGCGTATCAATGGTCATCAGAGCGGGCAGGTCTCCGGAAGGAAGTGAGAGGCTCAATTACCATGCGCGGCCGGGCGTGTGTAACGGTGTGGTCACATGGAAACCCATGGCGATCGATATTAACTGTTGTGGTGATTTACACGGCACAAATTCATTGTTAAACGCACAATCAGAGAGGGATGGGGACGTTTCTGACGTGTGAGGTTCTAGATTACGTCGGTCTCCATTAGACTGTCTTTAGAAGTTAACTGACTTGGGGGAACCAATCTATGTATGAATCACAGCATTACTTGTAATCGTAAAAATAAAAGTGGCTTCGATAAAAATAGTTTGAAAGGGAAAAACAAACAACGTAAGTTAAGAAATGTAAAGAAAACCTTTTTCCTTGTAATTTACTCAATTCATTGCGGGTCTTTCACTGTTTTCTAGTAAAAGAAACGTATTTTCGTGACGTATTAGGCCCGATGTTGTTTAGTTCAGTTCCCACAATAGTAAGATCGTGACCGCCTAGACGATCAGGAGCTGTGATAACTCGCCACTCCGCTTTGTTCAGAATTAAGACTTACATCGTGAGGGCATTTAATTGTAAATTGTAGCCGAGATCATCTATCTGTGAATCTTAAAACCTTAAAACGTTGCTCCTATTTTAAATGACACACATTCGTGTACGTACTTAATAATACATTATATACCTCTCAATTTCCGATTCTTACCTGCTGCCATTATCCAAGCACCTATAATTTAGATATTGAAAGGTGTAGCCAAGTTTTGAGATTATCTGTATAATAGATGTGCATCGTTCTAAGTTAGATAGTTCGCACCTCGAGTAATCTACGCTCTGTGTACATAACTACTATGAAGAAGTTGTATTGCACCTGTGTCTACAGGCTATTCATATTCATGAATGGGATAAATTATCCATGAAATACCTTTTGATGAGGGTGGTATAAGAAACTTTTTCTGTTAATTACTCGACATTTTCGAGCCTTTTGACAAGTACACGCCATTATCAAAATAATAGACATAACACGAAATCAGAGTATTTTAATTCTAATTATCTGTGCAGTTTAAAAATAGAAATATTTAGTCCTTACAGCAAAAATTAAAAACACGAAACAATAGATTACAATTTTACAAATGAAAACAAAGCAAGTCGTCGACAAGAGAACTTTTACAAAAGAGCTTGAAATTAAAATAAAAAGAAGTTCAACGGCGGGCGTCCCTTTATATCTACGTCTTATTTATTAACTGAGCACATTCAATGAAAAGCATTCCATACACTCGCGTTAAGCCAAAGTTTTAGTTCAAATAAAATTTTCTCTTCCACGTATAAGCTCGTTCAGCGTACTGGAAACTGTGCAGAAAGGATATACGTGTACACTGTACAATTACGTTATAGATAATTAAACATGAATGACACTCTAGGAAGGGTGGCGGTTGGAAACTTAGAAGTTATGTATCAAGTTACTAACAATAGCACAAGATGCGTGGGCAAAGTCTAGGTAACGTGGGTACCACCCTATTCAGATGCTTTCATGTCGCCACTTGCGTGTTTATAGGAATTGTTCATTTGGTTGGTAACATAATAATTGAAACTATAAATAGAGTAAATGCAATGATGACTGATGTTTTTTAATAGGCCGGGCGCCGCTCTGCTGCCCATACTGCAAATACGCTGAGTTCAATTGTTTAATTCTTACTAATTAATCATGGGGACCATGTTCCCTTTTATTTAAGTGACCCTTAAATATCGTTTATTTCATCTAGGTAAGTATTTAGTTTTTACGATGGGAACTTTTTTATCATGTCTGCAATCATTTCTTTATTCAATGAAGAATCATACGAACTTTTGACATTTCAACTTTTTTCATTGAAAAACCGCAGTTGTTTTAGTCTGATCTACCGCAATTCATGATGCACATACATACAGGTGGTTAATATTAATTAGTAGAAACAATTAAGGGTAATGTATTTTGTAAATTCTGAATCTCTATTCTACAATATGTATATATTTAGAAATTATTAGAAATAAAATACAATTTATTTCTAAAACTTCAGTAGTACGTTAAATCAATGTGGTCTCATACACAAAAAATGGACATGTTATCCTAAATGTATTATGAAAGAATATTGAACTTGAGAATTGCATGCGTTTTTCGGTAGCCGACGCGACACCCACGCCACGTTGTGACCGAAAAGAATTAGGCTAGTAATTTTTAGTTGCCCTAGATCTCCGGCAAGATTGGATTGTTACGGTCTATTCGTCCGAACGATGATACAATCAAAGTATGGTATGTGACGTGTACCTGTGTTTCATAACACTATCAAACGTTTGTGGGATACGTACGGGGTACCCAATAATTCTTTATATCGTTAGGTACTGTTAATATCAAGGATCACAAAGATTGAATTCACAGAGTTCACGACCTGTGTGAGTCATGAATTTAAGATAATGCGTATTTATTTTAAACGATTAATTTTGAGGTTTAACAGATTCGTGAAAAGTTTTAAAATTTCATCGGTAACTTTAATAAAATGAGTATGATTATAGAGCGACCATGTTATTATAATTGAGATAAACGCAGTAGATACGACAGTTTGACATTGTTTGTATAATTAGGTAGACCTATACTTAAATGATAAAATAAACGATATCTCAATTCTTGGTAATTCCGCATGTTTATAGCGAGAGGCATTTATTGCAAGCGCTGATATCGCGGGATTAAAAATAAACAACGTCTGATGACGACGCTATGCTGACTGACGTGTCGGTCGGCCGTCACTGTCGGGCGTCAGGCGTTATTTCATACTAACTGGTAAGTACTTATTCTTGGAAAAAAGCTTCGCCCGCGTGATCCCTAAGGGATCAAACTCCCGGGATAAAAAGTAGCGTGATCCCTAAGGGATCAAACTCCCGGGATAAAAAGTAGCCTATGTCCTTTATCAGGCTCTAGACTATCTGTGTACCAAATTTTATTTAAATCGGTTCAGTAGTTTTGTCGTGAAAGCGCGACAGACAGACACACAGACAGAGTTACAATCGCATTTATGATATTATTAGTAAGGATATAAACTTATCATCATAATAACGACTTCTAGTGAATAGTTATGGGTCGACAATATTGTAGAAGGTACAGCTTAATGTGCTTGCGTTACTGCAACATTTAGTTTAATCTTTGAAGTGTTTGTTCGCCATCTCCAAGTTACGCTCATTTGCTCTTAGCATATTTACGCATCATTTACCCATGACCGACGTCTGCGTGCATTTTCTTGTTTTCTTTTGGAAAGTGTGAAGATCTGTTATTGATACTTATTAGGTATAATGGTCGTTTGTTTCTCTCGCTTTACTGATAAAAACTGAAAATAAAGTATTTAAACAATTATAAATATCAACAGAAGCATTGTATAACCTCTTGTGTCCAAATGTAAAAATAATGATGTTCCCGATCACATCCCAATCCTAAATCGCATAAAAAGTAACTATCCAAAATCGAACGCTGCAACCAATTCGATAGGTTTGTTTGTGTTCAAATCCAAAAACAAAACGGTCCATTCGTGAGCAGCCGTTCACGGTAAACTCGTCGGGAAAAAATCCAATGGGATACATAAACATAGTGCGGGAGATTCGTGTCAACGGCCGCGCATTGTGCCCCTGCCCCGCGGCCGCCACCCGCCCCTTAGTCGTCCACGCGACGGGGAAGCGATTTCAAGGGTGGCTTGGCTAGCTACAATATTTCCCCTTTCCTCCCATTTATCGATAGAGTATCGAAGACCTCCGAGACACATCAACTCCAGTATCTTTATCTCCACGACCCGTTTTCATTAAGATCTTACGCGACGGCTTTATTAAGTTGATTGCTTTTGTACGTTTTTGAATGCAAAATTTATGGACGCCCCAATTAATAATGACCTTGAATGGAGTGAGGATGAGGACCCCTTTTAAATGTTTTGTTGTGGATTTTAAATTCGATTTATTGTTCATTGTCGGAACATTTCCGATGCTAATTCAAGATTCAGCTGTGGTGCTGTACCTACCGAACTGTATAAATTACTAGAAAGTCCACAAATTTATTCCACATGGTTATGGAAGAAAGTATCTTTAACAGTGATGGTGGTAGGCAGGAGCTATCTTTGTTAAATATTTTTTGTGACACAAAATAATCCCAAAGAGTTTTCCCATTTTATGTTTTTTATGGGATTCAATTTTATCTTCCACCGAGGAAACCTAAAGCACATACGGCCATTGAAAAGATCCTTTCAGGCGAGCTATAACTTGGACGAAAATGGACCCATCAAAACGTAACGTAGGAAGATAGTAACTCCTAACATAAGTTTTATCTCAAATCGCGAATGTAGCGCGCCGCTCGTGACGCGAATCGAATAAGACATAACATTCCGCTTCTAGGGTGGCTCCACATCAAAGCGGAGACGAATTGAGAGGCGCTGGGTAAACATCCACCAATGGGGCAACTTTATGTTTGCATCTTTATTAGATTAGCGGCTTATTGCTTGATTGATACAGTTCCTTTTTCCCTCGAGCGTCTGCAACTTGAGAGACGCTCTCAGTTCAATCGGATTCTAGGAGTCGAGGCGATCGATCTTGCAGTTGCGGTACAAAGTCTATTAACTTATTGGTTAGTTCCATTCCTCCTTATTTGTACGCCTTATCTCAAAGAAGAAGTCCTCGCTGTAGTGGGCCAATGTATTTGCTGAATCATCCATTAAAACTAATTTCAAAGAGTATTATCGTACGTTCTAGATTCTTTTAATCTTTCGAGGGATTAACGATGCTATTTTTAGACTCACTGCTTATTCATCCCCCTAAGATAGATCGCAAACATCCCCTTTGAAAGGGGCTAAACTGTGTATCGAAAATTACTTTTGTTATAATTGATTATACGTTCATCTCATTTAAAGGATAAGTAACATCGTAGGGATTCAGCTCATATCATAAATCAAAATGAACTTATTTTACATTGAAATGCCGTGGAAAATCAATGATATCTAAGTGATTGTAAGTAATGTAACCTATTAAACCTTGAATACTACACAAACTACTACACTAGTTTTTATAAGCGCTTTTCCTGTGCTTTTTATGAGGTGTACAATAAAGTATAAAATAAATAATTTAAGAGAAGAGATAGAAGTAGATAAAGTCAAAAATGTCGAATCAAATGTACTGATTCAATAACTTATGTTCGAATGGTCTGGCTAGATAGTGCCGAATCCCATGCATAGTGGTAGTAAATTGAGCGCGGGGATTTGCAGAATGTTCCCATTGCACGGAACCCTATCCCTTTAAACGGTACTTGATTTGGGCAGCATAGCTTAGGATCGGAAGATCTAGACGGGACCCTAGATATATTACCTAAAGCTTTCTGTAAGCTTCCTACTTTCATTCAACTTAGATTGAACTTATTTTGAAACATTAATGAAATAAGTTTGAATATACATAAATTCTCAAACTGTTTTATACTGGTTTTGCAATTGCCCAAGTTTCGACGTTAAAAATTTGCAATGTTTTCAGGAAATGAGAGATATTTTTTTGCTCCCCTTCACTAAGTTGTTGAGAAACATTGAGAAACGAGGGACTATTTATACAGGGTGGTTTTAGAAGAGACGTGACGTGAAAGTTTGCGCCTACGCAAATATGACACATTTGAAATTTGTCAAAAATTTTACAAACGACAAAAAGATAGTTAAGACATACAATGTGCACGAATGGGGTGACGTCGTGGTGACTCGAATCAAAAGGGGTGTCAGGGTGTGATTTATACCAGCAGGGAGAGTTTTCTGTTCACACACAGCGGCCACAAGCGTATCATATCATTGCTGTGATTTAATCAGTTCTATTGAACGTACTTTTGCGTACACAAAAAGTTTGAAAAAAACTGGCCAAGTGCGAGTCGGACTCGCGAGCAAAGTGTTCCGAACCAATTTCATTTATTTAACATTTTATTTTAACATCACAGACTTCTTATAATTTTTCCTGTAATCTTTAGGTATAGAACTATTATCTGCATTTTTGAAGTGAAAACTTCTTTAGCGGCGTTGAGCACCTTTCTGTAATGGGTATAAAATCTTAAACTCGCGTCAGGGTCACGTGACCTGATCGCAAAAAGCGTAAGACGGACTCGCGTCAGGGTCACGTGATGCGAAAAAGCGTAAGATCGAGGGGAAGGGAGAGGAACTAGTATCTCCCACTCTTTCTACCGTGCCTGAGTGTGCTGCTCCGCTTAGGCGGCACAGGGCGCTTGCGCGAATGTCCGTCTGTGTTTATGTACAGCGTGCCACGCGTATCCAAGGATACGAAATTACGGAATTACGAAATTATGGATGAAAGTTGATTTTTCTAAGAGATAAAAATTAATGTAATATATAAATAAATAACGATATAATATTATGAATAATAACATGTAAATTGTCATATTTGTGTACGATAGCGCAATAAATAAACATTGTATTCTACCTCATAAATGTTAGTATTTTTGTACTTATAATTAAACACAACGTTATTTTTTGTTGTTTTTATGGTTCGTTTTGTTTATGTCAGGAACTGTGTCAAGATTGACATCTGTCACTGACAGTCGCTGTCGCGGCCACACGTCAGTGTCTTTTTGTTTATTTTGTTGTCGGTGGTTTGTCTATGATGTGACCGCGACAGTAAGGATGTATTATTTACATGTTTTCACTTCTGCCGGCACTCCCGGAGTGCTACCGGTGTTTTTTTTTCTACATTTTAGACTCAGTAGTTTCGGAGACAAGGAATGGTAATTTTTGGTCTAATTTCTTGAATAACTTCAAAACTATTTCTTTAAGTTTAAAAAAAAATATAATTAAAACCCTCACAGTAAGCCCTTTCATTTGATATGTCACACGAAACTAGTTTGACCCCCAAAAGTGTTACCGTATTTGGGTTAAAGAAGTCCAAATTTACCAAATTTCAACAGGATCGGTCCAGTAGATCCGGAGAAAACTGGCTGTGACAGACGGACAGAAAGACTGACAGACAGACAGACAGACAGACACCCGAGTGATCCTATAAGGGTTCCGTTTTTTACGGATGTTCGGAACCCTAAAAAATCTTTAGTACCATGGTAGGTGACATGCCTAATTGTTAAAATAGTTTTTAATACTTATGCAGAACTCTGATTTTATATCCTTTGATAATGTCGTACCGCTTGTAGAAGAAACAGACACATTACACATGAAATGACCTATTTTGAATTCCAAATAAGTCACTTTTCAAAGATTTTGATGCAGTTGGTCTGTAGCATTTATTTAAGATCATTCACTACAATTATTTAAAATATGTATATATATTTTAGTTAGCCCGTTTATCGAGGAAGGCTATAGGCTATATATCATCACGCTAAGACCAGAAAATTGTGACGCAGACGAAGCTGCGCGGGAAAGTAACTGTCTGTCTGTTATACATACATTATAGTTATATAGTTATACATATATATTTAGGCTACAGGGCTCACCTAACAAATACATAGAGATAAATAAAGAAACATAGGTATCTACATAATATGTTTATAAGTTACTAGTTGACCCGTGCAACTTCGTCTGCTCCGCTCCTGTTGGTCTTAGCGTGATGATATATAGCCTTCCTCGATAAATTCAAATCGGACCAGTAGTTCCTGAGATTAGCGCGTTCAAGCAAAAAAACAAACAAACAAACTCTTCAGCTTTATATATTAAGTATAGATAGATATAAATTATAACGTATGGATATACATAAGCTCGAAAACATTACTTACCCTCCTTTGGGCAGTCGGGTCAAAAACACCGATATTATCCGTCAGGCGTATTGCCAAACGAAGTAAACGAATGTTCTGAGATGTTAACCCCTGTTTCGTCCATTCAGCGGAAACTAGGAGGCACGTTATCGAGGGGAGGCTCGGTGATATATCGACGCATTCCTCAAGAAATATTGTCGAACGCACGCGATATAAGTAGCGTATCTCGTATGCGAGTGCTGGTGCGGCCGTGAAGGGAGACTTTTATATTCTGAAAGCCTTTGCGGAAACTCAACCGTATGTGAAATAATACCATAAAAGAACAGTAATAATACGTATCGCGATTACTTTTATCCCGGCATGTGGTAATGTGTGTAGTAAAGCAATTTGGAAAACCAGACTACTTTATTGTTTGGGTTTACAATACAATATACACACAATGGAAACATTTTGATGTGTTTTGGTCTCGGAAACACCCTGTATTTAATCTTTTGGTCATAATATTTACCTACCTCCCTTCAACTTTTAAAACGCCATGATTTTAATAATCTTACCGGTTTTGTTACGAAACCACTTTATAATCCGTCATTTACTTTAGCAAAATTGGTTTATACGACATCACGCTTCGTTAAGCTCGTCATAAAATACTATTTTAACAATAGGATCGATTTAATGCGACCGTTTCGCGTTCTAAAAATGAAATATAGTTCTGGTTCCGCATTGCAGTCCTTGCATGGGGTAGCTCGCAGTCGCAGCAGTGCTGGTGGCTGCCACAGAGGGGAGGCGACACATGGAAATACTTCCACTAGAAAGGAGAGCGTAGTTGTCCCCTGTTACAATAAATATCTGTGCTAAAATCCGTTTCACTTCGCTGTAAGTATGATAACGTGTTATTTCTTCTGTTATTGTACTCAGTATGTCCTAATCTGTATGCATTTACACGTAGACAAAGAATACAAGGAAAATGCGCCCAGTGTAGCTTTTAATTAAAGTTGGCCCAAGAGTTTTAGGGATTACCGTCACTGTACAGGCTCGCGTCTTTATTAGTATAGATAGTCCGGGGAGCCGGGCGGATACCGTCGATTTAGCCGTGACCGCGGCACGGTTTACGAATTGATTGTTCTCGACAGTAAAATCAATAATAACGATTTTATTATTGGCGGTCGCGACCCTCGTTTTGAAGCTTGCGCCCGAGGCAGGTTGTACTGTGAGGGGAACAGGGTCACCAAATGTTAGTGTCACATTAACAATAATAATACCGTGAGTCAGAATTCTAAAACTATCTATACTGTGCCTACTCTAAACGTTTTATCGACAAGTAGTAGTTTGTACGCCGTAGAAATGAAATAATCTTACAATCTTAATTTCGGAATAAAACAAAGCAATTCTGTGCCTTTACGCGAAGCTAGCGGTTGCAACATTGCTGGAAGCGATCACGAAGTAATAAACTTTATTATATTGCAATAACTATTCGTGGTTCCTTGTTGACAGACAAAGATTGTAGATTTACTTGAGTTTGTCAGAGGTAGAGAAGTAAGTAGAGCACGTGGCTAAATAATAACAGCCGCACGGGTTGATCTTCAAGGTTAAGCAACGCTTGCCGAGGTCTGTGGATGGGTGACCATCTTAACATACCGAGAATCCTCCGTGCCTCAGACGTGTTTTCTGAGGCCATCGGGTCCCAGCTTTCATTTGTAGATCTTTGGCAGTCTTTGAAAATCTGACACCAAGGAGTACCGTGTTACCCGGTTAATGCGTTGTGGAGGTCTGGTAGGCAGCCGCTCCACGTAAAATACTGGTATTTAGCTGAATCCGGTTTGACAGGAAGCCGACCCCAATATATTACACATAGTAGGTACCTCTGTAGTTGGGAAAAGGCTAGGCAGATGATGATGATGTCAGAGGTAGAGAAAAGAAAACACAAACAGATACAATGTGGATTATAATAAAGGTCCGCCCACACTATTTATAAAGGACAACAATTTTTGTGATTGTGACTTTGTTATCTTAGGTCAAAGACGGCTTTTCAATGGATTATGTTTTTCGTGAAAAGTCTGAGTATCTTTCAGTGATGTAATATTTAACTAAGTACTTAAAGAAACCTTTATACAGTAGTCCAGTTTATCTTATTCTTGTTTCATTGTTAGCAGTCGTAACAGCCACTTGTTATTTTGCTCATTTGTGAAACTTTGTAGTTAGCGGCGATGAGTCAAAATTTCGTTAGCGGTTTACAAGTGAGTTTTGATTGGCGACCATTGTTATCTTGGCAAATTAGTTTATTTGGGACGTAGCTTGGTGAGTGCTGACCATTTAGTGAGCTTTTAACAGTTTCAGGCATTTGATTAGGTTTGACTACCTATGGCATGTTTAGTATTCGAAGTTGATTACATCAGTCTGTAACATACATACAGTATCATAGGTCTTTGGTAACTTACTGGAAATGCCTATAAAATCCAAAACCTTCATTATATTAATCACCGCAGGACTTACTTTGGAGTCGACAGTGTCCATGCTAAAATATAAAGATTTACTTAAATTATGAAACATGATAAATTGTTTCATTAAAACTTTACTAGGCTTGCCTGTGCCATTACCTTTGAAAACCGCCATTTCTAAAACAAAGTAACTACCTCCCTGCTATAATATGAAAATACATGTTTCTTTTGTTGCATAATTGAGTTCATTTTGCAGAAATTGTACATAACATTCAAAATGACCGCGTAATAAAAGTTTAGCTATAATACTTTGAAACTGGGTTTTCGCAATAAAGTTTGGTAGCCGTGATAAGAGCTATAGTAAACTTAATGCGATACTTTGTGGTACACTCCCTGGCGAATCTAGCTGCAATTTGTATCTCGTACAATTCTCGTGCCTCACCTACGAGCTTAAATATAATTTGATATTCTTTTGTGCAAAGGCACCTTCTATTTTAGGTGATCGTAAAAATAAATGCTCGAGTTCTTTGTGTTAGAGACGCTAAAGTGAAAATACTATCACAATTTTTATAACATACTTTTACGGTTCTTTCATAACAATATTTTTAGTTTCAGGTTCATTGTGATAGCAGATATTAAGTTGAAAGCTTCCCCCATGCGTCGTCTCTGTTTATGCTTCAGGAAAATTGATTACGAATTTTCTTCTAATGTATTTGGTGTCGAAAACCTATTTTGAAAAGCTTGGTACATTTTATAACCTCTGTTGAACACTATTTGTACGCGTGTCCGTAGAAACTGAAACACTTCGTAAGTAAACCTTTGTTTATATTTTCGTTCCGTTGAAACAAGGTTTATTACCTCCGCTTTGTCCTCGGCTGTGCTTTGCGCCCATGTAAAATCCTTTCCAAGTAAATTGCCTCCATCTCAGCGGCAAAGTGGGTGAAAATGCACCTTTATTTTGCCGTGCTCATTTTTCGCTGTTATTAAACAAATTATGTTGATAACGTCTTATAATATTAAGGCCACGAGGTTCTAAAGACCGAAAATGTGAAAATGTTGAGTCTACGTATTTCTTTGGTGGTTACGTATTCATGTTAATATTTTGAAGTGGAGTGAGTTTTACCTGAAAGGGTACGGTATATGAAAACGGGGAGTGATTTTGTAGTGTAGAGAGGTTGGAACGGTTTCCCTCGGCGTCAGTGCACGCATTCTTTTAAAACACCCTTTTGAGACGTCTCGTCTGTGAGTTGCGAGGGACGGGCTCGAGCTCGACACAAGTGCCGCGGATCCGCGATGTATGGGGCTCGGCAAGATACACATTTATTTAGGAACAACGGTTTGCGTTTTATATTTTACGTATTTGTAGAGTTTTTCAAATATGCTAACAAGACAAAGCATAATTTATTGCAGTATAAAGGCGTTTAAGTTTTTGGTGCGGTATAATTAAAGCATTAGCAGTTTTGGAATGAGTAAAAAGCTGTTTCTAGTGCAAATACATGTTAGCAAGCTGCTCCAAAGTCTGGCTATGATAGGTACCGGCAAGTTGGTGCAATATAAGAAAGTTTTCTCACAAGTAAAGCTAGCGCGCGTGCTCGGGGGCCCATCTGATGAGTTTAGTAAGTTTCTCGTCGGTCGTGTGTTTTGTTACCCGTTGCGAGCGTGTTCCGCACGCCAAATGCTACGTGTGACGGCAAACAGACGGCTACCGATTTATGACACCGCTAGTAAATACCTTGTGCCAACAAATACTGAACCTTCGTGGATTGACAAAAAATTGCCGGATTTGCCCACGTTTCGATGGGCACTGAAAAGTAATAAGAATACTGACAGAAATAAGTGATGAAGGAGTTATTTACACCTTCATCAGACAATATTTCACTGGCATTTGTTTGCAAGGTTGTTTGCTAATTATAATGATTGTAAACACAAACATGTAATTTAACTTTTGATGTATTATACATATATTGTTAAAGGACCAGCGTTAATTATAACTTCGTGTAAATTATTTGTTTGCGCTGAATGAGCTGGGACCGCGTTATGAGAGAGAGATAGTGTTCCGCAAACAGTTAGAGAGAAGATACCGTCTACAAATGAAAATATCTACGTCGGAACATTGCTTAAAGAAAACCGTGTAAGAGAATATAAAAATGTCTGAAAAGTCGTTGTGGGTAGTAGAGAATTATTTATTTTTGAGAAATTACTTACCTTCTTCTATCTTAGCTTCCTTTAAAAGTAGCGATTTTCGGACGTCATTATCTCGTGATTGATAACAGGTTTTTGGTTGTTATTTTTGGAGTTTGGAGAATTTTACTTGACACGCAAAATTGCGTAAATCAAATTGTGTAAATCAAATAGATTTAGAGCTACGAGGGGTCGTTAGCGGGATAACATACGGGCGCGGGCGGTGCGTTTGACGCCCTTTTGCTTCGCCGTGCTGAAAAACTGCCGTTTGCCTAGATCGTAATAGTATAAAAATGTATGGCTGTATAGAGATTCCATTTGGTACAAAATCTTAGAAGGCACCCTTCTGTTGACAATTCCATTTTCCATTCAACAACTATGTAATGTATTGAAATGTCTTGCTTGAATACGCCAATGGGAAATAGATCTGAGCGTAAATAACTAAGTAACGGTTGTAGTTTTTTTACACAATTTTAGTGTCGATTGTCGCCCGTCAAAACTAAACAAAAAATATCCAGCTATTCTCTGTGGACATTGCGTAATACAAGGTATTATGATCGATGGAAGCAATTCTCTGAATTAGTTTTTGAATAACCAAGTTCGATAAATAAATTATTTTCGTATATGTACTAAATATTGGAAGAAACACTAGCTGTGTCTTGTTTTCAGTTTAAGCGTGAAATAATGAAAACGACGGCAGCAGAAAATAACTTGATAAGAAAATCGATTAACTTTATAAATTCATCAATTTATTAAAAATCCGTTATTTATAAATTCGATTTGGAAGAAAACCGGCGAAGTGCGAGTAGGACTTGCCCACCGAGGGTTCCGTACAAATTTTTAGGTATTTATAACTTTAAATAAAGACTATTTTTTATGATTTAATTACAAATGTATAGTTTTTAGACTTTTCCCTATACTCGTAGTATAAGACAGTATTACTTGCGAAATTTCATAGTTTTAGAGGTCAACGGGAAATACATTTTGATTCCCTTGAGAGTGTCGAAATATACGTTTTTTGCCGCATAAACGTTCGTAGGTATCTTTTATTTTACACTAAATTAGAAGTTTGATTGTTTTACAGCTTCAAGGGACTGTAGATCTGAGTATATGGTTTTAATTTAAACTCGATACCTCCACGCGTTCCCGAGATAAAGGGTCTTGACAGACAGACGGACGGACATCAAAGTGATCCTATAAGGGTTCCGTTTTTTCGAGGTACGGAACCCTAAAAACTGAAGAATGCTCGGTGGGAGCGAAGCCGAGGGCGCGGAGACGAAATTATTGATTTCAGCGAGGCGCGAGCGGGGCGAACTTTTGCATTCGCTTGCCTTACTAGACAAATTGCTTATCTTACACTATTATTTACGCTCTTATAATTTCTTCTTCCTCCACATCCTTAAGTTAAATTGCGGAATACATTAATTTAAATTTGGCTGTGGAATACATGTCGTTTTTAGAGTTCTGCTGAGTATTCATACCAACGTGTAAATCATTATCTTCGTTATGAGAAATCTTCTCCTTTCTCCTGGCTGTTGCTCCAATTTGGTTTGGGGCCAGCCCTTCTAATATTCTTTATGAAAAATAATAGCTAGGTACCTACTTAAAAAAAAGTTCGTAAATAAAAATATTGAAGGATAATACTATAATCGCCTCGTTAGGTAAGCAGATTGGTGATTACAGTATGAAGTTATTATCCCGCAGGTAAACGCTGCCCTCCTGACGTAATCCCTTAGTCGCCTTTTATGACACGAGGCAAAATGCCGCAAAATAATTAATTTACACCTTATAATTATACTGTAATGTATCAGGATTAAGGGATTCTGCAAGTACACAATGGGTTGTTAGTTCAGTCCTGCGTGCGTTACATATTAACATCATTTAATTAAGCATATGAATGTTTTCATTCGATGTACTTGCAGAAAAGCTTAATTCTTTTAAAATAATCTCAATGTAATTCTTTCTTTTGAACGTTTAATCTCATAATTACTTGAGAAGAATTTAAGTAACTCGTTATACTGCTGCGCTTTCCTCTTGCAAGGCTGCCGTAACTTTTATGTAGAAGAGAATAGAAAACTTTAAAGACGCATTAGGTACATTTTTCATGAGCAACTTCAGCTTTAGTGGACAGTGCAGCTACAGAGTGTGTAGCGAGCTTCTCGCTAATGACTTGAATGGCTTCATTAACAGAGTTACTCCGATACGTGACTGCAAATGCTAATTAGTTTAGTCAGTGGAGGGGATCGTGTGAACCTTGGTTTTTCTCATAAATGTTTTATTCGGATTGTAACGAGATTTTCTTCTTGCGAAAGGTCAAAGTTTAGTATCGGAATGAGCGCATTGTTCGAACATACACATGTGCAGTGTAGTGTACCGTCCGGCTAGGGTAGGGTGTGTTAAAAATAGAGTGGACCGGACATTGAACCGGTGGCCCCGGACATCGCAGTAATGAAAGTGTCCCATCGTGTACGGCGCGAGTTTTCGCGAGTGAACCAATTTCCCGCAGCTCGAAATAATTCACGTTCTGCTATCCTAGCTATTTACCAATACAGAATGGGTTTCAAATATTCATGTTACGGTTCACGTCGTTTTTATATAATGTTTCGAATCTATTCGATATTAATAGTCAGGACTAAGTTACCGAGTCTAGACTAGACACAATTGAATTTAATCATTTTAGACGTCTTTTCATGTCCAAAATTGTTGCGAAGCGACCATAAATTATATTTCAATTTGAAACAATATCTATTATGCTAATTTATAAACAGGGTTAGTTATGACACGCAACAAAATTTAATTAAGCGCACTAGAAATGTCAACAAAAAGCTCGTGCACCTTGCGTACCGTATTCATTATAGACCAATAATTTAAAGCTATTAGTTTGAAGTAGCGGAGGAGTTTCCCAGAAGACCGTTATTACAGGCATATCGTCGTACAGGTACTAGGGGATAATAAACGGCTGCTGGTATTAGCAGGCCGGTGTGTGTGTATCATTAGTCGCGCGCTGGCGGCACGTGCCGTCACGGCATGCGGCAGCCGCCTCGCTGAACGCCTCTGTGCATCCGATCCGATATATCGGATGAAATACTCTTTTCTTTTATACGAATACCTACTGGAAAAGTGCAAAGTTGAAATCGTCGTTATCAGATCTTATTTGGTTTCACACTCATACTTGTAGGGTCAGCTTTCCTCTTTAGCTTTCTCTACCATTTCACCCTAATTCACTTTCTTCGGAAACTTGCTATAATAGAGAGGTCTTTCTTGTCTTGGTCTAGAAAACTGGAACTAATGAAGTCTAAAACTTGCCAAAGAGCTTTTAAAGACTGCGCGCTCTTGCGCACAATAATCGTGTAAGGAAGTTTTTTATATCTTCTTCCCCTTGCAGATCAAGTCATACCAATGGGTATGACACCGGGCAATGGCCCGGTGTTATAAGTTATATACAAACTATCCTCCACTAGAAAGTATCTGCAGTTTGCACACTACATTACTCTGTAAGTGTCAATTCACACTGTACTGCTGATATTGCTCTCTGGATACATTCTTGCCCCACTACAATTGTAACTGAAATATTGAATTGCATCGGCACCTATCGAGGCGCTATCGATAGTGTGGATCTGAATGTTTCTCCTCCTTTGTCTCCTGAGGACATATCGATAGCAACGGAACAGTGTGCCTGGAGCCCTATCGTGTGTACTCATCGCCACAAAGTTTGTCAACACTAAGTGGTGGCAAATGGGAAGCGTTAGTTTGCTCTGCCGCATACGAGCGTAATTTTACCCATATTACGTTATATTACCTAGACGGTGTAAGTGGTTGCGCTCCTACGGTTAAAATATTTTAGACAGACTTTAGGGTATATTTTGGAATAAATAATCTAGCTATCTTTGAAGTACCTAAGTCGAGAGAAAGAAGCTTTTGGCGTAGTTACAATGAAAATGGTGATGTTGGAGAAAACTTTGTCTTACTAGACGTTGTTGATGGGCCTAATAGTGCTATTGCTTGTAAGGCAAAGCTCAAATATTCTTTGTCATGATAGGCCAGAAGAATAAAGTTGGTTATTGGTGTGGGCCGCTAGACCACTTAAAAGTGACGCACCAGTAACGATAAATGGTCCAGACGGTAAGGTGTCGGTGTATTAATACCCAGTGTACTCATTACTCAGCTACATAGGTTTTTACGATAGCTCATCTCGAACTAATGTGCTCTTTGTTACATCGGCACACACAATGTGTAACTCTTCTGTAAATATTTTCTACGGGAACCTTTTTGTTTGATGTGACGTGCGTGGGCCTGCCCATTGTCCGGAATCGCTGTTTTGTGCCCTTTCACATAATGGCGTGTGCTTCAGTCGTAACACTCGTAACTGACGTTTCATACCTAAATTTTTCCATTATCACACCGTTTGTTTATTTGTTATACCTGCCTGTCACAATATTTGAGAAGATACGATGACGATGATGTAGTGCTTGCTTACATAACATAGGTAGGTATAAAACAAAATGAACTGAGCGCGGGTATGTGCTTACCTAGAAGAAAGCTGTCCGTCCGCGCTCGTAATTACAAAGCTCTACGACACGATGGTATCCGACGACATCTCGTGTAAATCAATATAATAAGATCTGCATGCACGATACCCTTGGCGCGCTCTCACAATGTTACGCTGTAGTAGTGGAAAACATTACTTTTTGTGGCTTGTATAAGTTGTAAAGTTCGTTCGCCCCGCTGGAAGTGAGTCAGGTTGGTTCAATTTTAGTTACATTTAGGAAAATAGAAACAAAGTTATACCAGCACATTAAAGTTTCTCTATGACTAAAGCGATGCAGCTCCCTCGCGACTCCGATATGATTGTGTTTAGAGCCCGACTTTGGTTTGGATCGACTTGTCAATTACATGTCGTTCAGCGAATAAATAAGATTTCGTAGCTCGATCTTTCATTTAGGGGATGTGTACTGACTTACTCCCTTTCCTAACTCCGCTTCATTTTCACAAAATTGGGTGGTGCCTGGCGGACCTCTCGACTCGCTCGTAGCCTTTGGCAACAATCTCGGCCATTTTCTCGTTTATTCTCAATAAGGCTTTAATTTCAGGGAAGGTTTGAACGGAGATTTCATGAAGATTTATTCGGCTGGTATTATAAGGTGTTTTATTAAATTATTTTTTACTTAAGGAATTAGACAAACCTGCTTGACCGGCAGCCGTGGTGTTAAAACATCAAATAAAGATCCGCGCGATATGGTTGTGGTTATGGGCAGTAACCACAGTGAGCTAAGCTTTATTGCTGGTGGATTCCGGGAGCCAGTCTAGCACATGACATGAAACTGTGCCTCCAATTTTCGTATTATCTATGAATTTAAACCTCTCAATTCCGGACCAATGATTACTTATTTTATTGCGAGACTCGAGTATACCTACACACTGATAGTAATATTGAGTTTAGTTGGTAAAACAACATGAAAGAGGCTTATAATGTAACGAGTAAGTAATGTTTTAGATCAAGGAAGCTCATAACCCAAGGGAGGTAATGTGCAGCTATTTAGATCAGGCAAAATAATCAAATTAAGTATGTTAATTCCACACCAGCTCATTAATGTTTATATTCCGCCCCTACACTCAGCGGTTACTGACTGCTAAATATAGGCCTCCCTCGCAGATTGCAGGATATTGTTAGTCTAATACCCATACAGTGCTCTTGCCTTAATCAAATACTTTCTAGATATATTCGTGGACTAGTTGACTCGCGCAACTTCGTCTGCTCCGCTCCTATTGGTCTTAGTAGGATGATATATTATAGTCTTCCTCGATAAATGGACCAGTTCAAATCGGACCAGTAGTTCCTGAGATTAGCACGTTCAAGCAAGCAAACAAACAAAAAAACAAACTCTTCAGTTATAATATTCGTGGATTCGTGGATTGGGGTCGATGTAGATTTTCTGAATTATCATCTGTTTAGCCTTTTCGGCTTCTAGTCTAACTTGCTGCGCATGCGCTGCCGCATATCAGTATTTTACATACAACGACTGCCTATTTCCTTTGCAAGACTGGTGTCCGATACACCGGCTTCTGACTACTCGTCACGTCTGTCAAAGATTCACAAATGACTGCCAGGACCAACAGCTTAACATAGGGAACGTGCACGGCGCTGACTATGATACCTAGTGTTGTATATTGAAAACTTTAACATTTAGAATACTTGACATTGACGCTTCTGTGCTGCCACCTCCGTGTTCCTGCACGCTCCGTGTAAGGGAACGTGCATGAAGTAGACTGTGCCGTCTAGCGTTGCAATATCTAAACTTAAAGAAAAAATATATTTGATTTTGACTTTTCTGTGCTGCCACGAGAAGTCTTGGTAATGTTCAGTCATCCACAGATTGACCGCGGCACGCCTTGCTTAACCTTGAACATTTTCGGTTTTTCTGAATGTCGTCTGACCGTAGTCTAAAACGATAAATGTCTAGACAAGGGTTTACAATGAGTGACTTTGAAATTAACCTTTAAACGAGCAATTTTTTATATATTTGTACCTGTATATGTATATATAATCTGGATCTCGGAAGCGGCTCCAACGATTTTCATGAAATTT
The DNA here is from genome assembly GCA_947578705.1 of Lacanobia wlatinum. Classification (NCBI taxonomy): domain Eukaryota; kingdom Metazoa; phylum Arthropoda; class Insecta; order Lepidoptera; family Noctuidae; genus Lacanobia; species Lacanobia wlatinum. The sequence continues at coordinate 12,863,598 of OX388028.1, read as the reverse complement.
AGTATGCAGGGGGTTTCGGGAGCGATAAATCGTTCTAACTAGGTTTATTAAAAACGTCGTAAAAAAAACCATCCAGGTACCATAAAGATTTAATTAAGGTAAGGTGACCGGTTCTTTATGCGTTCACGAAACTCAGTTTTTTTTTATCTGCCTACCCTTTTTAGGGTTCCGAAAAAAAAGGAACTCTTATAGGATCACTCGGGTGTCTGTCTGTCTGTCTGTCTGTCCGTCTGTCACAGCCAGTTTTCTCCGGATCCACTGGACCGATTCTGTTGAATTTTGGTACACATATGGACTTCTATGACCTAAACATGGACGCGTTACGTAAATCATTAAATTTTTAGTATGGGGGTCACTTTTGGGCGTCAAACTAGAAAATTAAAAAAAAAAGATTTTTGAACAATATCGTGCGACATATCAAATAAAAGGGCTTACTGTGAGGGTTTTAATTATATTTTTTTCATAATTTTAAAATAAATGGTTTTGAAGTTATTCAAGAAATTAGACGAAAAATGTCCATTCCCCCCCCCTTATCTCCGAAACTACTGAGCCTAAAATTTTGAAAAAAATGGAAATAATAGATCTTTACCTAAAGATTACAGGAAAACCTATTAGAAGTCTGTAGTGTTAAAATAACATGATAAAAAAACTAAATTCGTTCGGAACCCTTTGCACGCGAGTCCGACTCGCACTTGGCCAGTTTTTTTCACAACTATGTATATTGAGGTCGGCTCCCAGTCAATCCGGATTCAATTAAATACTTACAGTATTTTACGTGGCGCGGCTGCCTACCAGACCTACACAACCCATTAACTGGGTAACACGATACTTCTTGGCAAGACTGGGGTCAAATTTTCTGACTTCTGACAATCCGTAACGACTGCCAAAGATCTAAAACTGACAGCCGGGACCAACGGCTTAACGTGCTTTCCGAAGCACGGACTGTTAAGATAGTCACCTATCCACAGACCGGTCTCAGCAAGCGTTGCTTAACCTTGAAGATCGACCCGTGCGGCTGTTATTATTTATCCACGAGCTCCTCATTGACACTTAGTTACTATTGCTTAATTTTATTTGTTTTAAGACACGATCAAGGTCAAAAACGATTCTAATAATCATAGAATCGTAGATCGTCCACTTGAGAAGTTCAGAATTATTCGTAAATATTTATAACCATAATTGATTACGAAGATTAAGTACTGTTTTTATTGTTTATGACGTATTTGAATTAAAGCCGTTGCAAAGCACTCAGCCGCTACTATTTACACTAGAGGACTAAGTTCAAACCGATGATTAGAAAAATAAGCGCACGAATTGTTGTGGAAAGTGTCGCACGAAAATAATAATCGTCATTTTTGAAAGCTATGGAGGCTCGTAACGTGGCTAATGAAGCCCTACAAAGCAGTTTTAATTGCCCTTATAGCTAGCCCGTATTCCACACTGGCGCCCTCAAATGACCCAACAAATTGACCGCCTCACGCAATGCTTAACTTATATTATAGGCATTTCCAATAATGACTACAAATTACGAGTTTTTATTCGTAAATCAATAGGAAAGTTACACAAATATTGTTTCAGCGGCCATTTGTTTCATGATACAAAACATAACGAGCCATTGTTTACAGTTATGCTTTCCATTATTTAGTTTGCTTCTGAACCGTCTCCTTCGTACATTTCATTTAATTTTTTTACTATATTACACGGGGTTATAGTTACTACCGGAAAATGTTTATAAGGTTTCGAATTTAATCAAACCCAATTAGTTTGAATACATTTTGAATTAACAATCATCTAAATCGTGGTAGTTTTAAAAGATGCATAATTTGCAGCTGCTCCCTACTAAATACTGCTCATCCACATAGGCCTAGTCTACAATTATGTGAGTCATCGCAATTACCTAGTCTTTCCTATCATTCACTCGCACATTTGCAATAAGCTAAACATTAATTAGCGGCTCCGTGGACGGTGCCAATTTTAGCGAGGATTCCGTTCTATCGCTGCAGCATGGCATGTGCCACATTCATAATTGTGGATGGAACGACCACTTGCTCGTACAATGTTTTAGTTCACTGACCGTGCAATGTGCAATTTTACAGCGGTTGCGACACACACCATAATTTTTAACCTATTAGCACAATTGCAGTATTGTAGCATCAGTTATAAGTATCTACATCTAAGAATGTGTTTGTATGCAGAAATTAAAATTCAATTTCCATTTTGTCACTTGCAGAAAAAGTCATTTCACACCTTGACTTTTATTTATTGCAGTATTGTAGCATCAGTTATTAGTATCTACATCTAAGAATGTCTTTGTAGGCAGGGATAATATTCGATTTCCATTTTGTCACTTGCAGAAAAAGTCCTTTCACACCTTGTATTTTATCAGGCCGGAAAGTTATAGGGTCCCCCCCACCAGGATATTACAAGAGAAAGCCGGTTATGAGGCCCGGCTGCTGGCACACACAATAAAAGGCGAATATCCTTGAATATTCATCACTCAGGAAGGACGTTGAATGCAATATGCTGTCTTGCCTCTCTTTGACATATGAATTTTCGAGAACATAGACGATAGAAAGGCGGAATTTTAAACAGCTCCCCGCCATTATTTTGGCTGTTTATTAATAATGAATGAACACTCAAGGGTCGACAAGTTGATGGAGGGACATTACATTCTCCTGAAACTCCACAAAACCGTGTCACCTATTTATTAGTTAAATGAGATGTGTAGCGCAATTATGACATATGGCACAACTATGCGTGTTGGCCGGACATAGTTATAAATAATTTTATCGCTTTCAAAGTGTGGAAACCCCACAAATCCATGAAGATTTTAGAATGATAGAATAATTGAACTGTTTCAATGGAGTTTATGAAACGGTAATCAATTTTGGATGTTTATCATCGCGTTATAGTTGTATAATTAAATGTATTCCCTTATCTGTTCCGTGATTTCTTATGTCCTGGAAAATAAAGGCAGGTAGCGAACCACCCGTAGCCGACGGAGACGCTGATTTGAATTATGCTAACGCAGCGACTTATTATGCAAACGTACAGAAATGTTTATACAGTCCCTTTGAAAACAGGAAAATATCCGACGAAACGTTACTTTAACTGATTACTAACGCTTTCAATTTTTCTTCTTTCAGGTAATCATCGAATACGTTTCTTCAATTGGTAATGGGAACTATGACAGGTAGAGAAATCGCCACTTCCACGTCGATGAACTTAGGAAACTGATTTGAAATACATTGCTTGACATGGAACATGGATGTGACATGTTATAGGTTTACAATACCTGCCTTCATAAAATATGCAGGAATTTAATATTTAAAACTTCCATGTGAATTGTATAAAAATACACGACAAAGTATAACGACATGCGACGTAGAACTAGTTTCTGGAAATGTTCAACTGAATTTCAGGAAATATTGAATAATGTCAATAATGTGGAGCAGTAAAGCTCCACATATTTTAAACTTGATGTTTCGTTGAGCAGTCGAGGTGTTCGTAGTGGGTGTGTCATGTTTGGTATAAGTGTTTTTAATATAACAACGAATGATATAATTTCGATTTATTTTAATTTTTTATAATCATCTATTGTTATAACAATTTATGATATATATCCAAGAGATATAATTTCAAGTAAACTTGTCATTTTTGCGTTAGAGCTTTTGAAAATAGAACAAATATTTTTTTACTGAACGAGCAGCACCCGTTCGTAGTTTGTTACAAAATTCAAGTTAATTTACCTCAATGTGAAATTTTGGAAATATGAAACAATGGTGGTCCATTAAGTCATTACGTGCCTAAATTATTGTAATATCCGCCTTATCACCAGTGATAAATCGCCGCATAAATATTGTGGTAAGCATTATGATAGGGGACTTCTACACTTAAAATCTTATTTTCAACAATTGGATGGTTATTTAGTGTTGTTGTTAGCTTGTCACAGCCCAAAGCTAAACAAAGGCTTTTCAACTTCATTTTGTGGCTAAACTTGACACAGAGCGACCCTAAATTATACGATGTGCCTCACAAAATAGAACTGATGACGACTTCCAACTTCCCGGCTAATCTGGGACATAAAAAAGTGGTTGAGAAATAATTTGAAGCGAGGGTTTGATCTAGCTAATATCGTCTAAAAGTCAACTAAAAGTCCTGCAAATTAGTAATGCTTAGTTAGTTGCCCATCAAACTGCAAACTACAATTTATCAGCTCTAACTGTTAATCCTTACATTTATAATTCTAATTGTGGTTTTAAGAAATGTTCAGGCATCCATTGAACCTTAGCTAAACCGACCAAGATTATGAGCTGGACTTTGTCTGTGAGAGTCATCCTATTGTCTCAATTTTCATTAAAAGATTTAAGAATTATTGTCATAACAATTTGAGGAGCGCACGCCTCTCTTCTACTTCAGTGCTTTGTAGGCGTTTAACAAAAGCTGTTTGAAGCTTTGCGTTATCATCTTCTGCAAAGAAACTGTTATTTTCTTGTATATTTTAAATTCTCGGTCCGTTTTAGGAAGTTTTCGGGTAATGACAATCTTATTTTCTCACGATGTTATAGCCGCTTGTGTGCTTATGTCATCTGTCTTTTCTATTAGCTTCTTTCTATCTGTTATTTTCTTTTTTTCCTTCATAATACTATTTTGCAGATGGTTATAAGAGTTCTTTTAAATAGTTGATGGCTCTCGAATAAATATTCTTTACGACCACATTTAGTGCCAAAACACAACATTGAATAGTGAGCCAATGGTAAGATTTGTGTTGCCTTAACTATCTAATACTTGTGGCTTGTTTCTCTCAATTGTGTGAGTATCGTAGTCTCAATTGACTTAAGTATTGTCTCGATTTAGTATTGAAGGTTTGAACGCAATAGAGGCGTGGCTCTAAGTGGTATGAATGTGTCTAGTGCTGTGTTGTCAAACATTCCGCCATTTCTAATACGAAACTACGAATACAATGTTCCTTTGAGCAATTTCACCAGAGACATGTTTTCATAAACAACGAAACAATTTTATTTGTCAGTCTCACGAAGGGTCATAATTTTGTGTGCTATTGTATTTCAATTAAAACACATTACAATATTTAATCCCAATACATAAATCCAGGTTTAAGCCTCGCTGACACGTATTTTGTTGGTATCGCAAAAACACGTTACTCTTTGAAAATAGAAAACATTGAGTGACATATCCATTTTGCATATCAATTTAAAGTGTCGGCCAGTGAAAACTGCGGTGAAAAAAGTTGGTTTCGAGATGGACGGCGGCAAGCGGCAGCTAACGAGTCCAGGTAGACAATGAATTAATGAAATAGCACGTAGATCAAGGTTGTCATTACTACGGGCTCACACCTCGTTCAACTTATTAAAGTTTCAGCGGTTCATTGTCTGCCCGTGCAGTCGCGCAGCATTGCGCTCATATTGAGCGCTTTAACAGTAATGCCCACTTTGCATGCGCATTTCTGTTCAGACTGAATAAATTTTGTTTGTAGTGCACATTGATTCGACTGCTTTGATATAAAAGTGTACTAAGTATATTAAATCGATCCGATCTTTCATCATGAAACTTCCATATCCATTAGTCTGTAATATCGTTATGAATTGCCGTATCGTGTAATGTTTAAAAATTATTTGCTTGCTTGGTCGCTATGGAAACGTAAAACGTGTCGGTTAGTGAGATTTGACTCCGTTCTGTACGTTATGGTAGGTAGCAGTTGCGGGCTATTGTTATGAAAGAAGTTCGCTGTTGCAAAGTAGTGTAGACTGAGAGTTGAGTTGTAGCCGAGTTGTGCATGGTCACGAGGAAAACACGCTGGCGTAGTGTACGCATGCGCTGAGCGTGGCGGGCGGCCCAGGGGTTGGGGCCCGGGCCTCGGCTGCCACCTGCTCGCCATGCCGCCTGCCTCACACCTGCACCGCCGTGTTAAAGCCTGCTATATTTCACGGTTTCCGACGAGTGTCATTTATGCCTCTGTTCTCTCAACAATCAAGGAATGAAAATTGAATGTTCGATATTATTTCAGCCGTGACTAACCAGAAGTGCAATTGAAAGCTTTATTGACTGTGTCGATTGTCTTCAAGTTCTGAAATGTAACGTTTTCGCAGCTTAAGCAAAATGCTTCAAAGTTGACAAACTGTCTTTAGAAAAGCGGTTTTTATCTTGGCATGGACTGTTATTATCAGCGATTGGCGAGTTGCCAAGACTAAGGGTAGGGGTTGGGTCAGAGAAGTTTGATTCCGAGTCTGAGGCACTTACTGTCAAGTCGTCTTCGATAACTTAGTACCTATCTATTGTAATTGGTGAATAGTAGGAAATACTATCAAGTAAAGGCCAAATGGAGATTGTTATTGTTGCTAAATTAACAATAGCTTTGTTTACTGAGTGAGCGTAAACGTAGCGATGAACAAACGGAACTAAACATAGTATTGGTCTATCTGGAGGCGCACGTTTGGAGAGTAAATAAAAAGCGAATAGATTTGAGGTGGCACACATTCAAAACAAATACCGCCAGCCACCTAGCTATATATCAATAGTCTCGTATACTACATATGCTTGAGATATTTGGCATTGCTCCAGTGTTTGTGGGGAGCTCCACAAACGTTCCCTTGCTTGGTTATTCCCTCCTGTTGTCAAGAGTTACTTAAATTATGTGATAGTGTTTTGTTTGTGGCGGTATTAAAGGAATGTCATTATGATAAAGATCCTTTATTAATCTGATTCTGCTTCAAAGGAGGCATGTTGATTTTCGCTTATTAGTTTCTGAATAGCCCGGTCTGGTTTACAAGGGTGTCGTTCCTCCACGCTCTATCAGTTACGTTTGGCATAAGAACTTATTAGCGTTCCGTCTTGGAAGAGTTGAATGGTTAAAGAAATACATCGAAGTAAGTGTTTAATTAAATGCGAGGGACTAGCAGATCGCGATATTGTCGTTTGCCAGTTTGTAGGATGACGTAACCTACCATAGAACGTTCTACTGTTAAAGGTCTTTTTACGTTACGCTAGAATAAACATTAAATTCAAGATGACGTGAAAGATATTAAAGTTACATTAGAATGAATAAAATAAATTATATGATAGGAACGTACTTGATGTAATTATTTTAACGAGTTCGATAGGTATCGAGTTCGTTTCCCTAATCTCTCATGAAAATATACAGTCACCTACTCAATATTGAAAGGTCAGTGAGTAGGTGGGAAATGTAAGCTTAATATACCTACATAGCAAAATAACTTTTGTAAAACATTATTTTATTGTAGATTGGGTATACAGGTATAAAATACTTTTTTACAAAAAAAAAATCGGAAGTCTGTGTTTTTGGTTGTAATTTTGTTTTTTGACACCGACTTCCGAATTTAAAAGTTATTTTATACTTTTTTGTGGTTACATGATATAATTGACATTCACATCTGCGTACCCCTTCACAGCGTACCGGCGTGATGTTATGTTATGACCTGGAGTAAACAATTGACAGACATGCGATTTCAGCAATCCCGGTCCATTTGCTATCATTTATTGAGGAGTTCCGTTGCCTATCTCCGAAGTTCTTAATCAAATTGGTTTGGGACCACTCCGATAAAATACCCTTCCAAAAACTACCCGAATAATCGCTTCAAGTGTGCCTATAAAATTTGAAGAGTTCCCTTTCTCCAGGATCCCATTATCAGATCCTGACCTGAGATTATTAGACCACCTGGAAAGTCTAAACAAAAAAATAATTTTCCAAATCGTTCCAGGCGTCTTCGAGTAATCGGGGAACATACATAAAAAAAGATTCGGACGAATTGAGAACCTCCCCCTTTTTGAAGTCGGTTAATAAGGCTGTTATCGTAAAGATAAAATCTTAATAAGACAATACTTAAAGGTCAATGTATTGTTATGTTCAGTTGTGTGTGAAACTAGACCCTAAATGGGCCGCAGAATGGGATTACACCAAACTGCGGATTTATACCGAGGATTTACTAGAATCCCATTGGACAAAAAGGATACCGCATGGCTACAGCAGCATTAGGGGCAATGTTTGATAATAAGCGCTGTTTGTATTCTGATGTTGGTAGCTTTGAAATGACCCTACTCTTTGTTTTATTAGACAGCTGACAAGTGGCGCCATCTGAATTTATTCTATTAATACTTTGAGGTTGAAGTAGATTCTTAGAGCAACAAAGTTCGAATTTTCAACGTAATTTTTATTTTACTCTATGAAAAAATCAAAATAATTTTGTTACAACGTTGTAAAATAAGGGGCTTTTTCTAACTAGACCCTCTATGCATTCAACGCCTTATTACGCTCTATCAGGGCAGTCTACACTAGTGCAAATCACATTTCGAGGACTAAACCCGATCTAATTAAAAGAAGCGTTTAGTTAATATGAATTATTAATGAAAGTGTGAAGTGGCGATTCTCAATTTAGTATTAAGGTACAATTTTACACCTTTATAATAAAATATTTGAACTGATTTAGCAGATTCCGTATTCAAGCTGTTTACTAAGAACTTGAATTTAGAATCTGCAAAGCAGTCGCTAAACAGTACAGCGGTTTTTTTTTATAAATTCGGACCTGTGTGATTGTTATTATTGATTTCAAAGGTTTGATGATCTATTGATACGTTACTAACTGAGTGGTGAAGGTTACTAATGTGTATCTTACTTATTTTTCATGCTAACCCAACAGTGGCACTTAAATGTAAGTATGACCTATTTCTAATAATTACTATTAAGTATACAAGTATTTCAATGTGCTTTTTGAAGTGTATTTTACGTACCTACGGTAGTTTCATGTGTCTTCCAGAGACCAGCCACTCTACTGCAGAATTTAAACATGCTAGTGCACACCATAAAATATGTATCCGCCACCCGAGTCTACCCGAGTCTACGCCGCTATAAAATCACAACGTAAAACTCACCAAACCGCATGAAACAGTTCCTACGACGTGATAAGCGGATTCTCTGCCGTGTAAACTAGTGAATCGTCCCGCACACGAGAGAAAAAGTGGGCACTATCCTGTAATATACACAGCCGCCACGCCATACTGGCTGCAACATCCGCCTGTTACCGTTATCAAGTGGTTTTTGCGGGAAACTCAACAATACTCTTAACTACACAATCTTTTTCCACAAAATGCAAACCCCCTATGTTGATTCATGCATACCATATTATGTATACCCATGTTTTAGCAGGATTAACATTAAAATTTATGATGATTTCCTCGAAAGCGAGTTCAAAATTCGACTAGTAACTAGCACCCATTTCACATTTGCGTGCTTAATTAATTCCTGCGGTTTAATACCCCTCAAGTACACTTCAGATAGCTTAATAATTTGATAGTTTTGCCAAGAGGCCCTCAGACAAACACTACTTGACTTGGTAATGGGTATTTGGAGTCTCTTTGACATTGACATTGTGGTTTTTCAGATACGGACAATCAGCGAGTAATAATTCACGTGAAGGATGTGAATGATGAGCCTCCTTATTTCATCAACCGGCCGCTGCCGATGCAGACGGTGGTGCAGCTCAACGCTGCTCCCAACACGCCAGTCTTCACTCTCCAGGCCAGGGACCCTGACACAGACCACAACATCCATTACTTCATCGTCAGAGACCGAACCGGGGGAAGGTTCGAGGTGGATGAGCGGTCTGGCGTGGTGCGCACCAGAGGAACCGATCCCTTCCAGCTCGACATGGAATACGTGCTGTACGTCAAGGCTGAAGATCAGGTCAGTGCTCACACATTTCATATAGTTAATTAAGGATTCGAACAATCCATTAATTAAAACATATTGACGATACATCGGTTATTATATTAAATCCAATTAATATTCGCAGTGATGCTGTGCACTCATTAACATTAAAATGGTGTGACATTTTCTTTGTTTATTAGTTGGAAATTACTTCGAATTGCATACAGCTGTAGTTAAATTGTGTGCTTATTTACTACCAACAACTGAGTGCATAGCTCTTTTAACAGTTCCTAGGTTTAAGTTGTCATCTATTCAGAAGATTAACTAAGGTTCATTATGTGTATTGGTCTTGTTTTCCACGTATCGTACCGTAGTTCATACTTCGTCGTTCGTACTTTCATGCCGCTTCTTCGCAGAAAGAAACCACGCTTGACCTAATTAAGTAATTCAATATTTTATGCACATGACGCAACATTTTATGAGTCATGCACACACCATACTACTTTACGGTAAGGCGTTCTCTCGCCCCCTTTGAAGTAAAATTTCTTAAGTGATGCAAATAGTTTTTCCGATTTGCTTTTATCGATAAAATAAATGTCTCAACTTTAACAGTTTTCCACTGTGAAAAACTTTATTGAAACTGAAACGGGTTCCTATTCTTAAAAATGTCTACCTGATCTAGTTTTTAACGTCGTTGTAAGACTAAGTGAAAATAAAATTGGAAACATTATACCTACCAATAATGTAGAGAGGTTTTTGAGTAGCGTAGCGGGCTTGTATTATATTTTAGGTTTCGTTACCCAATTTAAATACCTTCCTAACTTATGGGGATAGGTAGGAACTTGATAACAAGTTAGATTACTGTTCAAATATTGGTCATTGGTATTAGAGAACTGTAATTATATTTATCTGTATTTTGCTTCCCCTGACAGACAAGACAGATAGCTTCCCTGGAGATATCGCACCGCGTAGATTAGAGTTTCTCTTTGAGAGAATAATCGAATATCAAGTACAAATTATCCTGTACTAAACTTTTTTACTTATGATTATTGGGTATTTTTGTTCGGGTCTCTGAACTATAACTTTTTAAATTAAATTAATCTGTGTTTAAAGCATGTTGTTTCTTTTACAAAGTCAGTTATTAATTTACAACACACTTGCTCAAAAGATGCATTTACGGAGCCGGTATATATTGTTCAAAAGAAAAAATTAGCACCATACAATGGAACGTGCGGTAAAATAGGTACTCTCACCTAAGTACCTACTTTACCGCACGCTCCGTTGTATCGCCATACAACGGAGCGTGCGATAAAGTAGGTACTTACGTGCGGTGCGTATCCTTTCCGTTTTTTTTTTTAATTTTCTGTAAAAATATACAAGAATTCCACCAAGAAGTTTCACAATACGAGAGTAAGGAAAGTTCAGAAGCTATACTTTCCAATGCTTCTTTGATGTCTACATTGGAAAGTACCTACTTTAAAGCACGCTCCGTTGTATCGCCATACAACGGAGCATGCGGTAAAGTAGGTACTTACGTGCCGTGCGTATCCTTTACGGTTTTTTTTTATTTTCTGAAAAATATGCAAGAATTCCGCCAAGAAGTTTCACAATACTAGAGTAAGAAAAGTTCAGAAGCTCTACTTTCCAATGCTTCCTTGCTTGCTTTATTTTTCAATAATACCCAATTAATTATTAACAAAATAATATTCAACTTTCCATGGCGGGAGAATCGCGAATACCACATATTAAAAATGACCGCCACATAAAATTAAAGCTCATTCATTTTAAGTAGGTAAGTATTTTAAATTCAACTAAATTAAAAATGGAACATCCGAAAACTAATGCTTATTCATTTAAAGTATTTCGAAGTTCAGTTTTAAAAATAGAATATCAGCAAAATAATAAAAAATAATAAGCTGATCAAAGAGAATGATCGAACCTCCTTCGAAGCGCTCTTGCTCAATACGTTTGTCTCAATTTATTACTAAAGAGAAAATGAGACAAAGATGAGACGACGATGTAGTTATAATTTTAAATTTGCAAATTCGAGCCATTTTTATATTGCAAAGTTTGTTGCGACTTTCAGACTGATATCTAAAAACAAAAAGTTTGCCTCATTACCTATTGTACTGTTTTCTCGCAAATTTGTTGTAAAGCGTTGTATGACACACATTTGGATATTGGTATTTAAAAACTCGTGACTATGGTAAGCCCTCAACTTCGTCTCGGGCTGAAGTGAAGTGTGAAGAAAATACTGTAAAAGACCTATAAACACTATTAAACTACAGACGTCTGTGACAGGGTTCGGTAACTTCGTAAAATCCAAACCCAATGTTGAAAACCCTATGTAATTGCCCTGTTCCTTGATTCTCTTTTATCTTTTTAGAAATTATTCCGCCCCTTATCCGAATTTAGGGAACTAGGGTTTGTTGTGAAGCTGAAATGTCGGGAAAAGTGCAAAGCTTCTATTCAATGGTCAATAGAGTAAGATAATCACTTCGAAACATTTATATTAGGTATGTCTATTTTCCTGCGCTCTATAACTAAAGTCATAGATGTCGGAGAAAAAATAACTGGCCAAGTGCGAGTCGGACTCGCGTGCAAAGGGTTCCGAAGGAATTTCATTTTTTTAACGTGTTATTTTAATACTATAGACTTCTAATAGGTTTTCCTGTAATCTATAGGTAAAGATCTACTATCTCCATATTTATTCAAAATTTTAGGCTCAGTAGTTTCGGAGATAAGGGGGGAATGGTCATTTTTCATCTAATTTCTTGAATATCTTCAAAACCGTTTATTTTAAAATTATGAAAAAAATATATTTAAAACCCTTGCAGTAAGTAAATATATTTAAAGCCCCTTTCATTTGATATGTCACACAATATTGTTCAAAAAACTTTTTTAATTTTCTAGTTTGACCCCCATAAGTGACCCCCATACTAAAAATTTAATAATTTACGTAACGCAGGGTTTGTGTGTTTTCGGGTCACAGAAGTCCATATGTGTATCAAATTTCAACAGAGTCGGTACAGTGGATCCGGAGAAAACTGGCTGTGACAGACGGACAGACAGACAGACACCAGAGTGATCCTACAAGGGTTCCGGATTTTGTTTGGAACCCTATAAACAGCCAGGCTGAAGTGGGAGTGGGCTGGCCACGTTACACGAATGAACCCGGAGAGGTGGGCGAAGATCGTCACTCACTGGACGCCTGAAGAAGGACGTCGTCGTCGAGGTCGACCGGGGCGTAGGTGGTGTGACGATCTCATCATGTTTGCGGGACAAACATGGCCAGAGATCGCTAAAGACTGAGAGATTTGGAAGAAGAAAGGGGAGGCCTTTGTCCAGCAGTGGGATACAAAAGCAGGCTAACAAAAAAAAAAGTCCATTTTCCACAAAGTATTTTACAGAAAAAGACCTTAATAACAATAGTTATTTATGATACTAGTGCGGTGAGTTGGTTTTTACAAACTCGCGACTATGGTAAGCCCCATTTCGAGGAGTTTCTTAGTTGCCAGTAGGTAATCCATTGCTATTTTCTGCCATTTCCAGAACGGCCGCGTTGATGAGAGAAGGTTCCAGTCGACGCCGGAGGAGCGACTCAGCATAGTTGGTGGCAAGCGAGCTCCCCAGTTCTATCTGCCGAGCTACGAAGCTGAAATCGCTGAGAACCAGAAGAAAGATTCAGAGTAAGATCATTATTTTACTAGCTTTAGCCATCAGCTTTTTCGGCATGAAAGTCGAATCATACCTAGTCACACGGCTGTTGCCGTGCTGGGACTGCTGGGATAAATAGAATTCTATGTCGTAATCTACGCCATAGTCAGGTCGTCATAGACCCGTGTATTTAGTGCCAAACAAGTAAACTCGGTCAACCTTTGAGGCGATTGATTAACGAACTTACAGACTTAAATTTTATAATGTTAGTATGATTTTAGGAGGTAATGTAATCAGTGTTTTTCACTAATATAATGTGTTCTTGTGAAGTAGGCTAACTTTAGGTAAATTTGTACCTAATTTGATCGTTATATCTATGTGAGAAACCCGTAGTGTAAGAAACTACGAATTTTAAAGAAAACGTGTAAGAGAAAACCTAAGTGTTTGTAGGGGTTATAATAAAGTTTTAATATCAACTTTCCTGAGTTTATGAATATGCTAGCTAGACGAAAGAATGAGAAACAATAAAATAAGAATATTAAGCCCAGATTTATAGTGTGTCATACAGGAGCGAAAACAAATCACTTATGTTTGTTTATTTTTCCGGAAAGTTGTGAATTGAGTGTAATAGATTACACGGCCTTGGGAGTGGATGGGTTACAGTTTTGTCCCTTCTTTGTTAGTTTCAATAAACAGATTCAGTATAATGTCAACACTGTTTTTTTGGATGATTTATTCTAGTACAGTTAGTATTTGTTTTAGCTTTTCGTTCGTAAGATTTTTGTAATACATCACATGATTTAAAAAGTGTCCGTGGAGTTTCTTGCACTTTCTTCTCCATAGAGATCTACGCTTTGGAACGTGCAACTAGCTCATGTTTTTGACCGACCAACCTTGACAAGTCTAAAATGCCTGTAAATTGTTTATTTGAAATATGTATATGCTTTAAGTTGAGCTATATACTCAGATTTTTATATGATTTTATACAAAATATTACCTACACGTTAAATACATAACATCTAACCACTAATACATACATAACATTTTGCGTCGCAAGATAAAAACTTCAGGCTATGAAGCCGTTTCCTAACAACCGTTACTAAATATTACATAGTACACCTATGTAATATTTAGTAATGAAATTATTTTAGTTAAAATATTTGACTTATTGTTAACTAGGTATAACGACACATTTGTTTTTTTCTATTAGGTACTCTTGAAATAGGTGATGGTATGTAAATCGTCCATCCTTACTATAATATTAAAAATGCGAAAGTAACTCTGTCTGTCTGTCGCGCTTTCACGCTAATACTACTGATTTAAATGAAATTTAGTACACAGATAGTCTAGAGCCTAAGAAAGGACATAGGCTACTTTTTATCCCGGGAGTAGGTATGTTCCCTAGGGACCACGCGGGCGAAGCCGCTGGCAGAAGCTAGTTAATTATAATTGACGTCGTAAAACAATCACGCCAAAGACTTCCCTCTATCTGTGGACAAAACATGTTGATCTCTGATTCGTCCCAAATTAATACGGCGAATGTGTTGACACATTCAATTGTGGAAATTTCACTAACGGCCACATGTCCGTTTAAAAACAGAAACTAGGTCAGACCGCTGTTCATCTCGCTATATGATTGGAATCAACAAACATGGTGTTTTATTACTTAATTGTTCGATAATTTTATGTTAATAGCAAGTTTTAATTACTCTGTTATGAGGCTCAGGTTGAGCTATTGAATTCGATATCAGGCTGTCCGGTAGTGAAGTTAATCAATCGTGTTTTATGTCCTTATTTATTGTGAATTTATTTGAGCGTGTAATCTCCCTGTTCATCACATCACTAGCTTTAATTTAGCTGTAAGACAAAAAAACCTTTAAAATTTCAGTTACTGATGTAGCGTAGGTTCTTTTGGTGAGACCTGTACCTAACTTATTAGTACATTAGCATAATCTCTTGTGTTCAAGTCTGTTCTTCATAGGTCAGTTTCTCAAATTTAAATTCCCACGCAACATTCGATGACAGGAATGAAAACTTATGAAACATTATTGTCATACTCAAGTATAATATAAAGTAATTTCTCCTATTCCAGCATAATATCCGTGAAAGCGAAGTCGTTTGCTGACCGCGAGATCCGCTACACTCTTAAAGCTCAGGGTCAGGGAGCTGGGACCTTCAACATTGGACCGACGTCAGGCATCGTGAAGCTGGCGAAGGAACTGGACTTTGAAGACCTACGGCAACCCCACGTGTACTCTTTGGTGGTGACGGCTACTGAAGACTCAGGAGGATTTTCAACTTCTGTTGAGGTATGTACTGATTTCATATGCTGTTTCTTCTATTTAGTCCGTGCGGCGAGTTCGAGTTTGAAGTTGAGTTCAAACTCTAATTCTGATATCGGGGGAAAGACTCCAAATCTTGTCCAAATCAAACCTCATCCATATTTGTTTAACTTTAAAACCTCAGAAACAATAACATTAAGGTCTTCTTACGTACCTAGTTCCTTTTTCATACCCTTAACCTCTAAAATTCTCCAATAGTAATTATAACTAGGACCGGTTTCTGAATTGAGTTTACAACTAGTCAAACCCTACTTTAAAACATACCTACCCAAACCCTAATTTCTGACCATTTTAATAAATTGGCAAGCCAACCTCAAAATTCCACATAATAGACTTGTGAAACACAGTTTACTCATTTTATTTTAAACTTTCCACAGCTAACAATTCGCGTGACGGACGTGAACGACAACGCGCCGAAGTTTGAGCTGCCCGACTACCAGGCGCACAACGTCGACGAAGACATTCCACTGGGCACCAGCATACTCAAGGTCAAAGCCATGGACGCTGACTCCGGAAAGAACGCTGAAATTGAATATTTAGTTTCAGGTAAATATTCAATTCTAAAAAAACTCGTTCGCTGTGAAAGTTCAAACAAAGCGACTACTAGCGCCATCTAGTATGTTTCTGGGAAATCTCTTAAAACTATAACAAGTCGGTAGAGGGCGCTGTTAGTACATATGAACAGAGGTCGTTGACCTTTGTACTTTTAGCACAGATGTAAAATAATGATTTATTGAGACATAGATAATTTTATTTAGGGATAATAGAAATACGACACTAGAGTAGTTTTTATTTGAATACTACATGATTATCTCATCATCATCATATCTGCCGAAAGACGTCCACTGCTGGACATAGGCCTCCCCCAAGCGTCGCATCCATAAGCTACCCTGAGGGCTTCCAAAATTACGGAAATGTCAATTACGTAACTGATTACGCAACTTTTTCTCCAATTCCGTAATACGTAATTTTTCCTAATTTTTTAAATCGATTATGAATTTTTGTAAATATTGTAATTTATTGTAGAGTATCTACAATTTTTACAATAATCTTTTACTTTCTCAAATTCAAGGAATTATCAAAATAAACACAATATTTAAACAAAAAAAACACCGGTAGCACTCCGGGAGTGCCGGCAGAAGTGAAAACATGTAAATAATACATCCTTACTGTCGCGGTCACATCATAGACAAACCACCGACAACAAAATAAACAAAAAGACACTGACGTGTGGCCGCGACAGCGACTGTCAGTGACAGATGTCAATCTTGACACAGTTCCTGACATAAACAAAACGAACCATAAAAACAACAAAAAATAACGTTGTGTTTAATTATAAGTACAAAAATACTATCACTTATGAGGTAGAATACAATGTTTATTTATTGCGCTATCGTACACAAATATGACAATTTACATGTTATTATTCATAATATTATATCGTTATTTATTTATATATTACATCTTAGAAAAATCAACTTTCATCCATAATTTTGTAATTCCGTATCCTTGGATACGCGTGGCACGCTGTACATAAACACAGACGGACATTCGCGCAAGCGCCCTGTGCCGCCTAAGCGGAGCAGGTACGGTAGAAAGAGTGGGAGATACTAGTTCCTCTTCCTTCCCCTCGATCTTACGCTTTTTCGCATCACGTGACCCTGACGCGAGCCGTCTTACGCTTTTTGCGATTAGGTCACGTGACCCTGACGCGAGTTTAAGATTTTATACCCATTACAGAAAAAGTGCTCAACGCCGCTAAAGAAGTTTTCACTTCAAAAATATTTATTCAAGAACTTATCCTCGTACATCAGTTAAGTCAAACCATTTTTTTTCGTCCCGTCTGGCCACTCGAACCTCCATATTTGAAAAATAATCAGTCGGTTTAATTTTCTTTTGTGAAGGTTCATTCGTACATTTTCGTGTTTGAATTTGACCACTATTAGACGTTGATGTAGGTACTCGGCCTTTGCGACTCCTGCTCTTGCGGAATCTCTCCGATATGCTTGGCACGCATGTGAGTGTGTAACGCTCCAGTTGCGCCACAAGGAGTTTTCAATTTTTTTTTTTGCAATGCATTCAACACTCTGTCCATTATTAGCTCTCAAGAAATGTTCCCAGATAGAGCTTTGTGTGCGTTTGTTCAAAAACTCCTTGTATACAGTCTTATTTGAAGAAGACCTGAAAATAAAATAAAAGGAAGTTAGGTATTAACAAATAATAATATTAATAATGATATTGGTTAAACATAGTTGCAAACTCATAACAAATGTAAACACTTATTTTGTAGCCAAACCTTTTTTTCTTCTATAATAGGCGACAGAGCATGCTTAGTTCATTAATTCCTGATTTAGAGACAAGCTATGACGAATTTCAAATTTTTGATAGATAACTTATTTTTCTTATGGGTAGGTACCTATTTTACGTTTGAATCAGTGTTCTTAATTAATATATATTCGGGAACCTAGATATTCTATAATCTAATTGGAATAAATACACCTTAAGAAAATGTTTGATTTGCAAATTATTTTGTATGAACTATGCATGCTCCACGGGGTTTTTAATGCCCTTTTAATACTTAATTGACTGATTAAGGCTTTGGTTTAAGTACTTACATATTTAAAGAGATAATCCACACATTCAAAGTCACCCACGATAACGATACAACTGCTACAAATAAACTTTATTATTTAATCAAACTGAACAGAATACTATGATTGAATAAGATAGAATACTAAATATATACACTTAAAATAAAATATCCTAACTAAGATAAGGCGTCAAAAAATTCGTCCGCATCGCTGTCCACCGGAAGTGAGCCCAAAAGACTGGCGGCATTGCCACGTTGTATGGCAATGCTTATCCTCTGTCCGAGGTAAAAGCCAGCCCTTGGGTCACGCGAAGTGTCAACTAAGCGTTTAGATAGATCTTTAAATAAGGCATGAGCACTCGGACCCCACGGTCCAAGAGTTTCAACCCCAAACGGCTCAAAAATATAATTGCCAACAAGGTTATTATATTTCCGCCGCTTGAGGTTCTCAGCAGCCGCAGCGGCATTACCAGCACAGCACGACGAGCTAGGAAGATGGGATGGCGCAAGAGTATCGACACAAGTAGCGTCCCACACTAAAGGCCTACCCATCTTCCATGGAAACAAAGACATACCGGCCGGTCGCTTGCCGTCGTCGCGTGCCAGGCCATTGGGTTCTAGTACGGCTGGAACGCCGACGGCGACAAGAGCGCGTCGGATAATGTCGTTGATGTTTGCGTGCCGTGCAAAGCGACCCGCACTTCGACTGCATGAGAGACCGTGGTGCCCGAGGCTGTTGACAGCTTCACCACAGTGACAACGATGAGGAGAACAAAACTGAAACAAAACTGCTACAAATTGTTAATATTTGCGCGCATTTACCACCAATTTTTAATTAAGTAATCAGATCAAGTGTCAACTGTGTCGAGAGTCTAGCGATGTAAACTGAACAACCGACAATTGAGCAATGAAACTACTTTCTTTTTAGTTAAGAAAGTGAAGAGCATAGTAGTTTCCCTAACTTCCCCGTGGTCGTAGGGACTTTTCATCAGGGACTCCCCGGCCCTGCCGACTCGCCAAGTTGATATATTTGAACTCTATTCTGTACGTCATAGAACTATTTTTTGCAAGATTTAACAAACGATAAAATAAACTGCGGGGAATGCCCTGTTTGTACAATTTCGATGTAGATATATCGTATAGTGTTGCCACATTATAAATGTGTACCTACGTATAATGCTTTTTTATTGGTTGACTAGTTGATTGCTTGATGATACCAATAATTACGAAAGTACGGAATTGACATCTTCAGTTACGGAATTGAAAATACTTTAAAATGAGTTCGTAATTACGTAATGGAAGCCGTCCCGCGACCTTCACCAGGTCATCGGTCCACCTTGTGGGAGGCCTTCTAACGGTACGTCTTCCGGTACGCGGTCGCCACTCTAGAACTTTTCGGCCCCATCGACCATCTGTTCTGCGAACAATGTGCCCTGCCCACTGCCACTTTAGTTTGGCGATCCTTCGGGCTATGTCAGTAACCTTATTTCTCTTGCGGATATCATCATTCCTGATTCGATCACGGAAGGAAACTCGCGTTGCCCTCTCCATTGCCCTTTGAGTGACCTTAAGCCTTCTGATGAAGCCCATTGTGAGCGACCACGTTTCAGTTCCGTATGTCATCACTGGCAACACGCACTGGTCATAGACTTTAGTCTTGAGACACTGTGATATATGTGGGACGAGAAGATACCACGCAACTTCCCAGCCAACGCCCATCCGAGTCGGATACGACGATTGACCTCTTACTCGAAGCCAGCCCTACCTAACTGGACCGTTTGTCCTAAGTAGTCGTACTCGTCTACAACTTCGAGTGTAGAGTTTCCAATCTTGATAGGAGTGAGTGCTACATGGGTATTTACCATGATCTTGGTTTTGTCCATGTTCATTTTGAGACCCACTCTTTCGGAAGCTCTACTGAGGAAATGATCATCTACACTTTTACAATAACGTATTACGTGAATATCACGTTACCCAATATTCCTGGAACACGAACATTAGTGTTTTGTAACTGTTTATTTTTACATTGCCTTTGTTTTCATGTTGTTTTCGTCAGTGTTTCATTAAAGCAGTAAACAGTTTACATAAATAATTTTAGATTTGAATGTGAACAGACAGATACCTACCTAATTAGCCACATACTTAGGTGTGGTTAGTTGCATAAAATTAGAAACATCTGCAAAGCGTCTTTGTTGTTTATTAACACATTGTATTTCACCTCATTTCAGATGATCACTTCAGCGTTGATTCCAATGGTATCATCACAAACAACAAGCAACTGGACGCTGACAATAATAATGCCTATTACGAATTTGTAGTCACAGCCAAAGACAAGGGAGAACCAGCAAAAACTGGAACGGCTACCGTCAGAGTTTATACTAAGAACAAAAATGACGAGGAGCCGAAATTCTCACAACAAGTGTATACACCTAACGTTGATGAAAATGCTGGGCCTAACACTCTCGTCACGACGGTTGTTGCATCCGACAAAGACGGCGACAACGTACGGTTCGGCTTCGTCGGCGGCGGCACCAGCTCCGGCCAGTTCGTTATTGAAGAAATCACTGGTGTCATCCGCTTACACAACAAGGCCATATCACTCGACAGAGATAAATACGAACTCAATGTGACGGCTATGGACGACGGCGCCTGCTGCGTCAACGGAGACGCTACCATCCACACGTCTACAGCCGTCGTCGTCGTGTTCATCACAGATGTTAACGACAATAAACCCATATTCAAAGACTGTCCTACTTACTTCCCAAAAGTGGAAGAAGGCGCTCCAAACGGTAGCCCTGTTATAAAAGTGCATGCTACTGACGAAGATAAAGGTGTCAATGGTCAAGTAAAATACTCAATAGTACAACAACCAAATCAGAAAGGCACCAAATTCACAGTTGACGAAGAAACTGGTGAAGTATCAACTAACAAAGTGTTCGACAGAGAAGGTGACGACGGAAAATTCGTATCTGTGACGGTAAAAGCAACAGATCAAGGAGAACCTTCCCTCGAAGGTGTCTGCTCGTTCACTGTTGAGATTACCGATGTTAACGACAATCCCCCGCTATTCGACAGACAAGTAAGCGCAATAGTGTACATAACTGTAGAATTAAGCACAAAATTGCATGTTATCACAACTAGATTTTTGTTTGCATGAATTTCAGCGATCCATCGCGATTGTTGACTGTCATAATAATGTGTCTTACAGAAATATGTGGAGAACGTGAAACAAGACGCCAGCATAGGCACCAATATATTGAGAGTATCCGCATCCGACGAGGATGCCGATAATAACGGGGCCATTGTTTATACTTTGAGCGCACCCTATAACCCTGCTGATATTGAGTATTTTGAGATCCAGCCCGAATCGGGTTGGATCGTTCTAAAGAAGCCTCTCGACGTAAGTATGCTTTACTTTTGTAACTTCACACTGATCATGTGGTGAGAGCATTTGATAAGATTGATGAATGAAAGGGATCAACTTTACTACAAAGTTTGGTGGATGAGTGCTACCTACAGGCCTTAGGATTCAATTGGCACTTACTTTAAGTTCATTTAACTGTAAATAGTTCTAAATTAACCGCTGCTGTAAATTGCTGTGGAGAGGGGTAAATCCTGGCTGTGAGGAGTAGTTGTCCATTGAACGGCAGTGTGGGGCCCGCGGGCCCCGCAGCCGTCGGGGGCTTGTTCTTCTTGCAGCACAATTAGTTTGAGTTGCCGCCAGCGTCGGCTCCGCACTAAATCTTCGTTAAGATTTATTTCCGCAGCACCATCTTGCATTAACTATCTTACAGATGAATACAACTTGTGTATAATACCTACCTTGTACCAGAAATTATACTGCTGTAAATATTTCACCGTTGAACCTGTGTTTAGTTCTAAAACATGTACAGTTTCTGTAACAGCACTTCTGTATATTTCGCACAAACTAGTTTCAAAGTTTTTTTTTTTGTAATTAATCGATTAATTGATTTGAGAAGCTTACGCTTTTAACATACCTATCAGTATTATATGTATTAAGTACATGTTTTTTTACTAATCTGATTTTATTTTGCGAAGCGATAATTTCGGCCGGTTCGAGCCCCGCCGCGCATCGCTGAGCTGTAGACGACTACTCATGCAATATAACATCGTATGCAATAGTGATATCATGATAATTGTGATTTTTTACAGGGCAGCAGTGCTATTAACATAATTTGTATTATATTAGTTTAATATTTGAGATGGTCAGATTGCCTACAGGGCAGTTTGGCCATCTGGCCAGTTGTGACATATTCCTTCTGTGAAAGGGGCAACGTTCGCGATTCCAAATTTGTACAGTTTAACGTAACGTCCATCGTTTGTAATATATCCATTTCAATGAGTGTCGTTTCGTTGTAGTAACTAAGAGGTCACCAAACCATTCATATGACAACCTGACCTTTCCGCCATGTCTTGTATGCAGAGCTGCATGCATTTGCCTGCTTTTCGTTACGTTTTTTTTTAATTTTTAAGATTAGTTTAGTTTGATTACTGTAAAAAGTACCTAATACCTATAATGTACAGTTTGTCTCTCTCCTTATTGTACAGACGAAACTTGTAAAATATGATCAACATTTTTATTTCCAATTTATTTCTTGCACCATCTAATATTGGCTACAACAGTAAGGAATGTACTCTACTGTAAGTACGACAGTGCCTGTGCTGTGAGTGGGAGCAGACGACGTGAACGAACGTAATAACACAAGTTTATTCTTATAGAACCTAATTCTTCTATGTTTTATTTTGGCTTACTGAATGTGAGAAGATGAGTGTAAGCTTTTACTTTTTTAGCACATTATACTGTGGAATAAAACATTTGCAAACAGCCAATAATGTGGAAGTGAACCGTACTTCAGTTTATTTTTTAATTATTTTAATTGTTTATTAGCGATGAGTACTTATGTGTTTATATTTGAGTTGTGTTATGTTTTGTTTCTCCCCGCTGACCTCTGACCCGTGTATCTGTAGCGGGACAGGTACCGACTGCGCGTGCGCGCCTCCGACAGAGGCGACCCACCCTCCTCCGCAGACGTGGACGTTGAATTAGACGTGGTAGACAGGAACAATAAGCCCCCCATCTGGGACATGACCACGTATGGCCCCGTTCACATCAAAGAGAATGTCACAGTGGGTACCGTAGTGACCAGTGTGAAAGCCAGGTTGGTATAAGGCGCAGCGGGCCCACGGGCCCGCCGCACCTCTACTCCTTAACACTACTAACGACGTGGTTTTGTCTGTTTCCATCGACTCTTTCCCCGATAGCGAGAAACTTACAAGTTGGAGGCTATGGCTCAAGACAAGGGTTTCCCGCCCTTGTCCAGAACCGTGGAGGTCCAGATAGACGTAGTGGATCGCGCGAACAATCCCCCCGTGTGGGACCACACGGTGTACGGCCCGATCTACATTCGAGAAAATTTGCCCGTGGGTGCCAAAGTGGTGTCCGTGAAAGCAAGGTGCGTGTAACTGTTCGGCACGGGCACCGCACGCAGCCCCGTCACCTGCACGAAGCGTGCACGCCGCGCGCACGCCCGCGCACTATGTTGCGCTCCAGGCTCACGCCACGCTTTGCTTTTTAATGCTGGTACTGGTATCCGACAAAATATTCGGCCTCCTGTATCAGTAATAACAAGCTAAGTCGTCGGGTGGTCTGTGGGGTTCGACACTTTTCCATCGTAGAAGGAATCGTTCGTTGGCGCCGACGCTTTTGATTTCAAATATCGAAGCGAAGGTGTTGACTGAGCTTTGATGCTTGAAATGGAAGAGAATGCGTTGGTGATCGTTACTTTCTTACGATGATCCTTCTGCTTTGTCTCATGAGTTTAAAACCTTGGTGCTGTTGTTGGTTGTGGTGGTTTCTGCGAACAAGGAAGTTTATTCTGATGCGGCAAGGCCGGAGGGATGTGTTCGTGCAGCGCGCAGGTGCGCCGCGCGCGTGTCGTATCGTTTGCCTGTCACTTGGTGGTCTGACTACGATGACATGTCATGGTCCGAGAACATCCAATGCATCGTATGGCACACGCGGACTGTTGTGACTCACCAGCGTGCATTTAGAAGGGCTCACTGCTTACGTGGAACGGAGAACACTGTGTTGTATTGTTCAAGAACATCTATTGACGCATCACACTTATAGGAGCATACTTAACTTATGCTTTATGTGAACTTAAAAAAGAAACTGGAACGTTATTTTCACATTTTACTAAACGCCGGATGTAATAAACTCGTTTCTGTTAATTCAATAGATGTTTTTGATCAATATTGTGGGAGGTATCAAATGGGTCTTATTTAATATTAAAGTCTGTGTATCGTATTGCATGTAGGCATCAGTGCATTTAAAAATACCAAAGTTTTAACTAAAATTTATTCGAGATTATTGATGTACGGGCCAAAGTAGCATGTTCAGAAATACTTTAAAATGTTTTAGTTCTTAGATTGATTGTGTAGGCAGTTGTTCATTCATTTAATTTTTATTTGTCAGAAGTACCTACATTTCAATGGATATAGTGCTTGACATTTTTTTGTTGGTGTTGTTCATCTAGGAATTGATTTGAATATTTTTTAAACATCATTTTCAATTAAGCAACAATGAATGCCAAAGGAATATAATCGTTTGCTAAAAGTATTCAACTGTTCATTTATTTATGATTATTAGGTTTTGGATGCATTTATTAGGTTTTGATTACCTAATTTAAATACTAGGAACTCAAGGGGAGGTTAGTTTAAACTTTATGGAAATGTTAGGTAGTTATCTACCTACCTATGATTTTATAAAGCACGAATAAAGTCTCATACTTATAGGTATACCTAATGATTATTTTTCTATTTCTGAAATTCTTTGCAATAATTAACAAGACATAATTATTATTTCCATTAATACCTATAGTTTTATAGGGATCAGTATAAATAATGATTATTGTAGGGAATATAATTTATTAACATAAAATCTCTAAGTATCTCCGGTAGAAAACCTTTATGGAAATAAGTGTAGGTATGTGTCACGGGTTACTGTTATGCAATATTAGTTCAATTTCATAGTGCATTAATCACAGAGTGCTGGTCGATGGCAAGTTTGGTTCACATCTCTATGGTCTATCTGTTCGTCCTAAACAATACACATTTCAAACTCACAATATTATAATACACGAAGACGAAACCATTACTAACTCACCTTACTAATTTTAAAAGTCGCCTCAAGTCGAGTCCGCCTCGACCAGGCACCTTGAATTGAGCGCGGGAAACGTCAAATTGCACCTCGCATTGAGGCATGAATGGAAGCAATTCTACATTTTATATTTTACCTTTGAGATTGTCGTTTAATCTGCGACAGTCTCAAACAATGCAGAAGCTTATAGGTAACTCGTTTACAGTTTGGTAATACTGACTACATCAATAAAGTTAACCATCACTTCCAGTCGAAACCGAGTTCAACAGAGCGCAATTGTGCGTCGATTTAATAAATTAGATATGTGCACGGAATTCAGTTTAGCTCGCTTCGTTAAAATAGGTTTCAATTTTGTTAAATACAGAGTCGGTAACAATATGTGCCGTTGCTCTTTTATGAACAATATCGTGTAGTTCGAATAACGTTCAGGTTTATCACGCTTTGATCAATTAGTGTGTCAATTAAAACCTTTTGTTAAAGGTTACACTGAAACGAAACAGAACTATACGATGAGGCGAGTGTTTACTTTTAGTAGCTTATAAATGTACACTGTTTGATTACACTAAATGGTTTATCGGTTAATTAGTGTCATTAATGTCTGTTAATTAATGTTTTCTCCTTCCCTATTTTTCTATTTTTGTCTTCATCTTGGAAGGCCCCCATTTCTAGCCATATATTTTTTCACACAGTGCATATATCGTAAAAAAACATCCTTTAGGCAAAATATTGCACCGAATATTCTAGCAAACTCTTAAGGTATCCAAACAATTTGGAGGCAAGCGCGGCGTTTGAACTATTTACCAACTCATCGGATGAAAAGTTAACAACGGAGTTTATCTATTCTACTGTTATTTTAGTATTCCTTTGAGGTTTACTCAAGAAAATTCTGATATTCCAAACTGTAAAGGAGTTACCGGAATTATTAGCTGTTTCTTTTATTTTTTGTGTCCTCTAGTTCAATAAAAAGAAATAGTCTTTGATGTTTGTCCCTATAAAGCATTCATTGTTTAGTTTTTATTTCAAATCAGTAATATTTAAACATTTATTTTGCAATATTTGATGTCGTCATGTGCATAGAGTAGTTGTTTTTGTTCCGTGACTATGATTTCTAAATGTTGTTATAGAAATCGTTTGTTATAACGTGTTGTGTATTTTCAGTTCGGGTATTGAGAACAACCCGACCGTGTTTTACCGGCTGATGCCCGGCTCCACGGCCCAGACTAACAAATTCCACACATTCTATTTACAACAAAGGGCCGACAACGGATTTACTTGGGCCGATATAAAAGTTAATCATCCACTCGACTATGAGAGTATTAAGGAATATAATCTTACGATCCGGGTTGAGGTGAGCTTGAACCGTTTATATTTACGTTATGGTACCTATTAAAAAGCCATACCTTTGTGTGAATAATGAAACAGTTCAACATAACGACGTCATGAAACTGGGTTATGGTCTTTTGTCTTATTTAATTGAATTTTCCGTTTCGCCGAATTTGAGGAAATTGTGTCAGTAAACTATGTATATTCCGAATTATTATTCAAATGTATGTTTTGTTTACATGCGTTCGAACTTATCTATTGTTCGGTGGCAACATAATTATGCGGTCAGAAGTAATATCGTATTTTGAAAACATTAAATTCTATTTATTTGCTAACGTATATAATTGGGAACGATTCAGTGAAATTGGAGTTTAATCATTTAAGTATTTCAATTTCACTGCTCCATTGATATTGGTACCTACTAGCGCGCAACGTAGGTATTGGTTGGTTAAGTTATTTTGATCGTGTATTTGCCTACTCGTTATTTGACTTTCTACTAATAGATTTTTTTAGTAGTTTAGTGTTCACAGTATTTCTGAAACTCAAAAGTCCTTTATTCAAATTAGGCTGACTGCCAGCACTTTTTGAACTTCAAAGTTCTACACAAAGACAGTCCCCCAAAATACAAAGTCAAAGTTTCCATAGACCCAATTCTGCTGCTCGTACACCTTTTTACAAGTTTCAATTATACATGCAGAACAACGGCGCCCAACAACTGGCCTCGGAAGCGACGGTGTACATCATGCTGGAAGACGTGAACGACGAGATCCCTTTGTTCACCGAGCGGGAGCAGGAGACGGTGCTGGAGGGAGAGCCCATCGGGACCAAGGTGACGCAGGTCAACGCGATCGATAAGGATGGGACCTTTCCGAATAATCAGGTAAGATTACAGGGTTATTTAGTAAAAAAAAACAGTACCTACAAAATAACTTTAATTTTGAAAGTCGGTTATATTTTTTGCAAAAAAAAAGTTTTATATTTTTCACTTTTTAGTGCCCCCAAAAACTTAAACTTAATAGTATCTAAGCAAATACGGCTTAATAGAAAGGTACTTTAAATTACATTATCCAAGTAAATGCTTACTTGGATAATGTAATTTAAAATGTTGTTAAAATAAAAATAATATATTGAGCCAAACGGGGACTGACGGGTTAATGTTTTACGTGCCCAAATGACAAGTATACCGCATCGAAGAAGAAACACAGAAATCGGATCAGAAACATCGGAGTAATCGGTGCACAAACATTTAAAAAAATACTCACCGAATTGAGAACCTTTTTGAAAGTCGGTTAAAAATTAGACGTCGGAACAGGTAATAAAGAGCGAGATCCTTTTCTCACGCTGAAGTTGGTTGTCCAGGACCAGCACCCTCGTTGGTCCAATGGTTGCAAGCGATTGCGACCGGCTTCGACTCTTCTTTTTCTCGTGTGGGCAGTAAGGTCTAACGACCCCACACACCCTAGTGTCAGAGTTTCTAAACCGCCTCAAGGGCCTCGGACATCGACTGAGCATGAGGTCCTATTTTCGGGTTTTTAGGTGTTATTTGATGGCGATAGGCTTGCCCCCTATTACGTGGGACTTAAACATAACTATAAGGCTGCGTTTAGGTACACCAGAGATGTGTGAGGATGCGTAGCGAGTGATGTTTTTCTTAAGAACCAATAGTATCGCTTCTTTTACCTAGCCTCGCTCAAAGCAAGCGATTCTATTGGTTCTTAACAAACACATTTCTCGCTATAAGGCGGATAAAAATTAAAACTCCCTTTTGACCAGCTGGAGCTGATGATAACTTTATATGGAAAATCTTTTTTTTTTGTTGGGAATTTCTATGACTTTCTTGAAGAAAGTTGTTCATCTACATGGGTAGGAGCAGTTTTTAAAAAAGCCATGCATGAAACTTGTGTGTAAGACACATACATTCACACATAGAAAGTAGAAATTTGAACTCAAATTGAACTTTAAGTATTTAAACATTTATGAGTAGCCCAACCGTGGGTGTGATTGAATGTGGCTAAAGGTCATGTCCAATTAAAGTAACACAGGTCAACGTTGCTATTTTCGAATTCGCAATATGCGTGTACCTATGTTATTTTCAAGGTTCTCGCACGTAAATTCTGTGAAGGGCTTCTCACGCAAGTTCTGTACTGCGACGTTTAATAGGTATTTACGTTTGTTCCCATTATCATAAAATACATGTTTATTGGCATAGCTTTTGAAATACAAAACACAAACTTATGGCTTGCTTCATGGCAAACTATTACAGCAATAGTTTTAGTCGATTTTCATAGCATCAAAGATGGAACTCCTGTTTTTTCCTGTCCGTTCTTTTGCAACTAAGAAAAAACACTTTTCCTGTGCACACTTTTACTATTTTATTAGTATGTGTTTTTGTATAATGATCGTAGGCCTTGTTTCTATCTGCAAGCAACTTGCATGCAAGTTTAATTAGGTACATAGCTGGGCACGATCGAACGATCGATAACATTATACCTCGGTAGTGAGTGCCTGAGTGCCAATTCTACTAATTTTCAAGCAACGTTCACATTCGCATGTCAACCGCAATCAACTAAATCTAAGTGTGACTGTTACGGCCTGGACAGGAAGGCCGTAACAGTCACACTTAGATTTAGTTATGTGTAGCAGCGTATTATAAACAAATGTACAATTAAGATTAGAGTAGTAACCTGCCTGTAGCCTGTTCTTTTTACAGTCAGATTAAATAGTCTGTATTGTAAAGACGTTCTGTTTTATTTACTCTAGACCCTTATCTCATTCTGGTTTTGACAGTTTGCGACTGACATGTAGAATTGACTCTCTGGTTGCAGGTGGAAACTTGGCCTTACAATAGTAGGTACATCAATTACACAATATTATAAAGCTGAATAGTTTCGTTTGGTTGGTTGAACGCGCTAATTTATTAGTTGGAATTCAAAAAATATTTTAATGTTGGATAGCCTATTTATCGAGGAAGGCTGTAGGCTAAACAACATCACTCTACGACCAATAGGACGGGAGCATTATTGAAAATGTGACGCAGACGAAGTTGCGCGGGTCAGTTAGTCCATGAGAAATGTTTTGATATGTACCTAACTACTTCTAATACCTACTAATGTAATAAATCTACTTGAACTGTATCAAAACTGTAGGAATGAAGTAGTCTCTAATACACTTCAAAAAAGGGTAGAAAGGGGAATATTGCGGCTATTTCTTTTCCCAAGGTTAAAATTAACTAAAACAATTTCGTTGTTTGTTTATAATTCATTAAATTCCTTTTTATTACCCCATTAACCTCACGTTTACGGTTAGTCTTTACACAAAGGTACGCTTTGGTTCTTTTTAAATTGGGTGCTTAAAAAATAATTTGTTGAAAACGTCTTTTGCGTGGTGTTAGGTGCTTGACCTTTGGATTATCAAAGAGGTATCTTGAAGTAGGAGAAATAAAGAACAAGAGTTTAATTGCGCAAGTGGGGAAGATTACTTCAAATCCGCGTCATACGACCGTCGCTCAGCATAATGCTGGGACACGTGGGCGAGATAGAGCCACAGCGCTCTTTTTCAGCTAAAGCCAGGGTTGGCTCAACCAAAGCTGCATAGAAAGAAATTCAGACTAAATAAATAAACAAAATAATAAATGTTTACTGGGTTTTGAGCAAAAGTGGTGTTTAATGATCGCTCCTGTTTCCAAGATGCTTTTTCCCTACAGTGGGACAGTTGGGTACAGTACAACTATGTTCTGAATGTACGGTAATCATCGTAATTCCGAATACAAACGAATGTCCTCCTATTTTTTAAATAAATTACATTAAGTTAAAAGAGTATTAACAACTCTATATACTTCCAAGTTGTTGAGAGCGTCCAGTTTACACCAAGTACAAAGGGCATCTGATAGAAATCCGACGACTGACGAAATACGAAGTTTGCCGAGGGACGTTAAGGAAATAGATCCGATCTCTCCAGGAGGCTATAGTTGAGCGCTTGAACCTGTCCTTACATGATGTCTCTGAATGGGGCGATGCCAATCTGGTCAAGTTCAATGCTGCTAAGACCCAAGCGTACTGTCTTTTTTCCGCTAAAAGGAGCCAATTCCACCCAGCTCCATCTTTCCGAGGTGTAGCCGTGAGTGGCTAAGCTTATTTGTGTTACGTTAACATATATCTACCTTAAATTTTGACCCTTTCATAGAAGCAAAGGCTGAAGTGGCTCAGACGGTAGGTACTTCACGCCGGAACAGCTGCAAAACTCTATCAAGCGCAAGTTCGATGGTACATGGAGTACTGCTCTCATCTTTGGGACGGATCTGCCAGATACCAGCTTGATGCCCTTGACTCAATTGAGAAACGAGCCAAGAGGATCATTCGCAATGATAGGCTCGTCGAGTCGAAGCGCCAAAGTCTTGAGCATCGACGCCGAGTTGCTAGCCTGTCGGTTTTCTATCGGTTGCATTTTGGGGAGTGTGCGACGGAATTGCATAATTTTGTTCCATCATCAGACCACAAGACGTACGGCCATGCGCCACCGGTACATCGTGGACATCCCACCCACACGCAACATTTTGGTAACACATTTATTTTGCGTACAGCTAAGTAATGGAATTCCCTGCCAGAGTCTGTGTTTCCTGATAGCTACAACCTGGGAGTCTTTAAATCAAGAGTGAATAGGTTACTTCCAGACAGGCGTGCTCCATCTCCTACCGCATTATCGCTTACCGTCAGGTGAGATAGTGGTCAAACGTATGCCCATCAACAGGAAAAAAATTTGTTGAACTGTACAGTGTACATACCTAAAGGGTATTTTTTTTTAGAGGTTTGCTTTTTGGATTGGCAAACACTTTTTCTGGTGATTATCATTTCATTGTCGGTAGTTGATTTGTGGTCAGTATCTTTTGCCATTTCACAATGAATAGACTTACTTACATCAGAACAACGCTTGATTTACTGAAAATCATGGTTCAGTTCGCCAAACTTGCCTTGCGCTGCGTCTTTTTTACGGTTGACATAATCGTCCAACCGAGATAGTTATACGGAAAACCATTGATCATTTTCACACCACGCATACTCTAGTTGATATACGCATTCACAAAGACGCTATACAGTGCGCACACAAGAAGTTATTGCTGCTGTGGAGCGTAGTGTTGAAGAGGACCCGAATCAGTCGATTCGTCATAGGGCACAGCAATCGGAGCTATGCCCATCCATTTTGTGGAAGATTTTGCAGAAAGACCTTGCCTTGCGAGCTTACAAGATCCAACTTATGTAAGATTTGAAACCGCGTGATCATTATGCGCGCCGTACGATTGGTGATTGGGCCCAAAACAATTTTCAGCTTGATCCTCTTTTTCAATGCTTCCACGATCGTGTGATCTCATACCTATGGACTACTTTCTTTGGGGATATGTGAAGTCACTCGTCTACGCTGATAAACCACAGACGTTGGATAACAGCCCCAGTTGCTCGATAAAGTGGTCGAAATTCGAGCCAGTCGTGGCGCCCATATGCCCAAAATTATGTTTGAGAACTAATTGCATAAGAATATCTTTTAAACAAAGCCAATACTATGGCAATAAAATTTATTTTTGCGTGTTTTATTTCATTTTAAATTCTAAACCTCTAAAAAACATATAAAGGTTTATAAGCCAACTAGCTTTTGCCCGCGACTTCGTACGAGCACATCCCGTTTTTTCCCGGTCCTGTAGGAATTTCAGGAAATCCTGTCTAGTACTCCTCTCAACTCCCCAAGGAACCTACATGCTAAATTTCAGCTTTCTACGACCAATAGTTTCGGCTGTGCGTTGTCTGTCCGTCACTTAATCAGTCAGTAACGCTATTTATTAACAGTAAATTTTATATATTAGGATTTAGTAACATGCCTAACCCAGTTAAAGCTATACGTATGTAGCCTTGGTACCTATACTTTGTTGTATTCTGTACGGGTTCCTAGTAACTATAGATCTTCCTTAACATATCTGTGGGGATCGTAAGAGCGTCTATGGGATTACGTCTGGAACATTGGCAGCAGTGTCCCGTCTGCGTTTATCAATATTGACTGTGCTCACTCAATCCGTCTGTACCTTACCTACCTATATGTATTTATACACCTTCGTCCATAAACCTATACACG
The DNA here is from genome assembly GCA_947578705.1 of Lacanobia wlatinum. NCBI lineage: Eukaryota > Metazoa > Arthropoda > Insecta > Lepidoptera > Noctuidae > Lacanobia > Lacanobia wlatinum. The sequence continues at coordinate 12,830,710 of OX388028.1, read as the reverse complement.
AGTTTTGGTCTTATGCTATTTAATTATTGAAGAACAGAGAGTAGAAGAGCACACGAACAGTTACGAAATAGCAAAACAGTTTTTCTACAACAATAGTAATAGGGCTTATAACAAAACTACATGTATCAATACTTCTTTGAGAGTTGTTTCCAAAATATTACGATTTGTGGAAAAATAAATAAATACGGCGGAAAAATAGTGAAGTTACACGCTTTTGAAGCTATTCTTCTATCGTTGTCTCGCAAAACGTCATTTGTATTGGATGGCGCAAATTCATTATGGCGTGGCTATCGTGGCATTACGTCACACGCATTTTGTGTTGCCAATGTTGGTCACAGTTTTAAAAACGCTCACAACACTGATTTTTTGGGTTCCGTACTCCGCTGAAATTTTAACAGAGTATGTATTTCTATTGCCGCTTTAATAACAAATAATAAAATTTTAATTAAAAATTAAAGGGATATATAAGAAACGTGTTTTTAGGGTTATGGTACGGAACCCTTCGTGTGAGAATCCAACGCGCACTTGGCCGGTTTTACCTTTTCTTATTGTGTCTTGTATATTCTCTAGGTGTTGAGAAATCCAATAAAAATCAAGTCAAATACCCTGTTGTAGTAAGTTTCTAATTTCGTCAAGGCTAGCCTAATCTTTGTAAATCTTTCAAAATCCTGGTATCAACTATCAGTGTGCTAGACGAACATACGGAACGATTTATTAGTCGTCTTAATCCACATGCTAAGACAGAGCTTTGGTCTGTCCGGCCATTTACCAAGAATCTGCCTTTGTGACCCATATAATAGTTGGTTTTATTACCCAGTTGGGCCATGTAGATATCTATACTAATAATTCTACTAATATAATCAAGCTGAAGAGTCAGTTTGTTTGAATGCGCTCATCTCTGGTACTCCAGTCGGATTTGATTTTTTTTCCCACATTCATAAGGAAGGCTTATAGACTACGGGAACGGGAAAAAACGGGATGTGTGGGTACGAAGTCGCGGGCCAAAGCTAGTCTTAAATAACTTTGGATGACTATTAAATTAAATTTCGCCTTTTATTTCGATTCAGGAATTTCCAAGTTCGAGGGGTATCAGATTCTGTAAAAAAGGATTTAAGTTAGAGGGCTGACATAATGAGCGAAATTGAATGAGCCTCACAATTTTCAAAAATGCATAGTTATGATTCAATTTAATAAAATAATGTTTAAATCACATTAAGTTTTATTTTTGACATAACTAAACAATGAGTAATGACTCTAATGACCAATTTCAAAGTAAATGACCTGAAATATTTTTTTTATTTTTATTTGGCATCAAGCAGTCATATACAAACAATATAATTCTTCATATATTTTATGTTTAACTAGTTGAGTAAATTAAAAATTTCACCGATAAGATATGTTTCACATATACCTGCTAAATAATTCTACGCAATACCTATTCCAATGGAACTAACACATTTTTGTATAAATGTTAAAAATGTAAGCTTTCGTTTAGTTTGCCATGTGTTATTAATTCCCAGAATTTAATCCTTATTAGTTACACTTTCGGATGGTGTAATAACACAGGGTGTGTTATTTTTTCAAAATCGACCCATTCGATTCCAGGGTAGGAAAAACGATTTTTCAAAAATCCAATGATGCAGATTTAATTTTCATCAAAATCGGGCTCGAGACTCCTGTCAGTGTTTTTCTATATTCTTCATAGTTTCGGATTTGGCCATGAAGGCACACTTTAAAAATTCACCTGTATATAAATTTGCATTTTTAAATATTTCTTTAAAAATAACACATGAAAAAAAAAAACGTATAAAAGTCCAAGCTACCGGTGGTTAGGGCTCCAGTGAAAGGAACCTCCTCACTATACGAGCCGTAGCAAGGAGTACTGCCTTCTGTATCAGGCCCTTTACCGAACCGCGCAATGCCAGCTTCGACAGTTGGTCGGCGAAGCCATTGGCCGTAATCACAATCGGCGCAATGACAGTCGAGTCCACATTCCACATGTCGAAATCTCAGTTTTCACGAGGTTCTCGTCATGCGGGATGTTAACATCTATTATAATTATTATGTTTTTCTTTGAAAATCTCGGGGCCCACTGGGTCCCGGTCCTTTGGTAGGCGTACGAGTGGCCGAAGCCAACTCGCAAAGGCCTACAACTACATGCTGTTTTTCTATTAGTATAAGTTTTAGCCTTTAAGAGTAAATGCTGGCTGCGAGACTTTGTACGTAAAAAGTCATAATTCGAGGTTTGGCTTTCGACTGTTTTCTCCTCCAATATTGGACCGATATAAGAGATATTTCACAAACTAAATAAGAAGGATGTATACTGTGTCTTTTTTTGATAAATAGTTGCTAAATTTGTACACTAGGGCTCTGTTGACAGCCATTTATCGGACAATTTTGAGCATTTTGTGAGAGTTCTAGTGCTTATACGGTTAATAAATAATAAAAAGGAAAACATAGGGACACAGTATATTTCTTTCTTATTCAGTTTGTGAAATATCTCTTAAATCGCACCAATATTGGAGGAGAAAACAGTCGAGAGCCAAACCTTGAATTATGACTTTTTACATACAAAGTCTCGCCGCTAGCATTTCCTCTTAAGCTAACTGTAAATTAAAGCAAAAAACGTTTTGCTAAGCTTTCAACTCGTTGCGTTGACTTAAGTGGGAATTACTATACTGTGTATTAGCATGACTAGAGAGTAATCAATTTGCTTGTTTAATCGGTTTAGGAAGAGCTTCTCCTTTAGCGTTTCGAACGTTAGCAGTAACCAGAAGCAACTAATATATTATTTATAGGGTAGTTTAGCTTTCATAGAGGTTACCCCCCGGACTTAATACAACACGAATTACTTTTAATAAACTTCGAGTACCTATTGATCTTGTTTACTACCTACAAGTTCTCAACTTTATTTTTGTTGTCTTTGTACAAGTTTTGATTCTGCTTTTGAAATAATATTTGGTACGCTCGAAAGTTTTCTTCCTGAAAATAATTTGCTTCCAAAGAAACTTAGTTAGGTAGCTTTATATTAGTGGGCTTACCGCATGACGAAGTGTTCATGTTATGTGTAAATAATTTATGAAAAAACATAACCCTCCTTCTGGCGCAATCGGGTAAAAAGGAGTTGTCGGAGTCCTCAATATTCAACGCGTTGCTAATATGAACACGAAAGCCAAATTTTCAACACGTTTAATGGAAGCCGCTCGCTACAGACTACACGAAAGGGCTATTTATGTTCTTATTATACATACTTACTGATGCGTGACTTGTTGTTATGTATCATAAAATCCATGTTGACCTTTCGTCCTAACAGTGCCGATAAGGCCGGGTCGGTACTTGTAACTTTAATGTCAAATGTACTATGTAAACTAAAGCGGGTTTGATATCAGCATTCAAGCTCCATGATACTTACTTTCATACGTTTTATATTTTATAGCCTTTTGTGTTTCGTCTCCTACATAAATCCTCTCACGTTATACAATTATGCGATAGTAAAACGCCTTATTGTAGGCGGCCTCTGCTATAAACAGTCCGGTCTTCACAGTGGTTACGATCGATGTTCACTTATAAAATAAAAATATTGGTCGTTCTTTATTCATCGTTATACGTGCTCCACCATGTACCTGCGTACATTCGTAAAGTACTTTATATTTAAACCTACAATTTTAATTAATCCCCCATAACATGCAGAGACACGCGGCCGCTCAGCACGTTATATATTTCTGAACAAATATGCAACTGCTACAATTTACTGTGCCTATAATTTTCGGGAGCGCCTGGGAATAAAAATGCAATTTTCACCCGTTGTGATTGCGCTTTGGATTGGTGCGCAATCCTGAATAATTAAATACATTGCCTTCGTTTAGTATACGTATATGGACTTTGTAACTCCGCTGCACTGCGCTGTCATATAAAAATATGTGATTTGTGTTCGCAGCCATTGAGTTACGAAACTAGGCACAAAGTCAAAATGGAATTTGATTGTCTTCTTGTTGTTTAATGATACAAACATGAAAACTTCATCTATAACTACGTCAAAAAATGGTCAAAAACGACATCACTTTTCATTTTCATGATGCTTTTGTTTAAGGCACAAAGGTATGTACCTACCTCCGTAATTATTTCTTACGAGAATCTGGCGTTGAATTCCACTGCTCATTATTAAATGCCATTTAAATACCTCCGTAAATATTCACCAATTTCGTAAATTTTCATTTAATTTCAGCGGAAATGGTTCTAATGGCAAGAAAATGAAAATTGCTTGTTATTGTCATAATTTTCGCTCTATTGTAAATAGTAATTACTTTCTTAATGGGCGTTAATGGTTAACCTGTTTGTTCGTCCATAAATCAGGGTGTTTTTACGAGCTCTCTTAAATACTTTAATTACGAAGTAAATAATTCTTGTTCTTTCCGATGTTAAGTTTCAGAGCAGACCTTAAAGTTGTCATCAGAAAGACTGGATAATCTGTGGGCGGAATAGACTTGAGGCGATTTATTCGAGTCGTTTTGTGTAGTCTCGCGGCGATATTCTGTCCGCCGAGTTTCATTGAAAGTCGAACGTTATTAGAAGTACCAACATTGACCGCCCACGCCCGTCACCGGTGTCAATCAAAATCAAATTGCTTTAAATATTCACTGCCCCTGATATCAGCTTTTATCTTAGATATTGACTGTCAATTCTTCAGCGCTCTCTTTTCTTGTCCATGTTTGAATGGAAAAGACATAATGTGATATGGGAACTGAGAAGCCTTTATACGAGTACCACCTTTTATTTTGTTATGTTTTGCGACGAGAGCAATTACATCGGAGCCTCGTTCAAAGTTTAGGTGGTTGCGACGATGCGTTTTCGTTCCTCCTTGTTTCATGTTTTCCATTTGAAAATACAGAATCTTGAGAAAATACCACTCGCTTGAAGTAGTAGTTAAGATATTTTTAGCCCTCAATGAGGGTTGTTAGAAACTTGCTAAGTATTCTGTTATTTGATTCGCTAATTGGGTTGGGGCTGTTATTCCTAAGTTTGAGGTACAGTTCTAGACGTTTCATCTATCAGCTGTAGAACACCTGTCTGGATCGGAGGGTAGTACGGCAAGATTTACTTAACCCACTACGTTACGTTAGACTCAAACTCGAGAATGCCTTATTCATTACCATGAACGTCTATGGAACCTTTAAGAGCTTTTGAATATTAAATGTTTCAACTTCCCTTTGAAAGTTTGTGCAGTCATTAATGTACCAGAATTATCTTTCAGAGATGCTCAAATATGTAGGTAGGTATATGAATGGTTATAACTGCATTAAATGTTCAGTAATACGATTAGTAGAATAGAAATTCTAGGATTTTCTTGATTCAATGCAATATTCAGATTTCCAGCTTTACATTAAATTTAACTTATTAGAAACACACATTTAGCTCGAAATACGACATTCAAAGTCTAATAACCTGTTTCGTAATAGTTCTGAGCAGCTTGCATGTATTATAGCCGTCATTAGGGCACCTAAAGTCTGCGTTTAACATGTACTCCACCCCACTAGTGCACAATGTCGGTAGGTGGTATGTACATAATGGCTTGTTCAGCAGTTAGTTCTCTTGCTCCAAGCTGAAATCTATCTATTATTTAAACTGATGCGTTTAGTGAAGCACTTCTCGGTTAGTAAGACATCTTTATTGATACATCCAGTTTGTAATAGTCAGTTTTGAACACAGTGAAGCGTTTGGTATACATAAACGAAGCATATTAAAATTAGATAAAACGGTCGAAACATTTTAATTTATTTGTCTAAATTTAACAAAATTATTCAGTTGTCCAACAATTTTTCATTTCAAATCATATTTAAATCAACACGCGTTTCTACTATTATTTTTTTCGTTTGACATCATTTTCACCTGTTTTTTTCCGTGAATAAGAAGTTTGAAAATGTAATTGGATGTGTGTCAAATATAACGGTGGCAGGCTTCGCTACCAACGAAATCTATATGACGAGAGAGTGACACTTCTGATACCGACGTCTATGGTATTCGCAGATTCCGGAAATCTGTATCAACTTTTTTACAATCATTTTTGCTTAACCCCTTGACGTAGGTGTACATGACAGCGAGTTCTGTAGAATCCCTTGAGGGGCAGTTATATAACATTCACGGATATTGTGATGGCACATTACACAAAGTTAACTGTAATTTCGTGAACGGATTTCGTCAGAACCCCATGTGTAATATTACTACTTATAATATGAGCTTGTGACATGCCTGCGCTACGTTTTATTACGGACGCATGTAGAAAGGATTTTCGAATTTGCCTGTCCGTACGTGTTTTTATGAAGGGTTCGCTACTTCTGTTTGTGGAAGTAAACAAAGGGCTCGGAAGTATTAAGATATGCGGGACGTGTATTGTACTTTATGAATGAATCACTTGTTCTTTTTAGGTGTACTACTACATAGTTGACTCTCCGCGGAACGAGGGGAAGGACTTCTTCGAGATCAGCATGCAGACGGGAGAGATCTTCACGAAGGTGGTGTTCGACAGAGAGAAGCAGGGGGCCTACGCCCTGGAGGTGGAGGCGCGCGACGGCGCACCCTCGGCGCGGCCCAACTCCGACAACCAGCCCAACTCAGGTATGTTTGCAATTATTAAATAACGACTCATTACTTGGAGCGTAGGTAATAACGTATCCCCGTATCCCTATATAAATTGAAGTTAATAAGAGCGGAATTGGGTACAATTAGGGTGCCTACGAGAAGAAACCCAAATAAAGCCTGTTAAATGGGGAGACTGATATCATTAAAAGGTACTTTAGGTGAGACTTTAGTAGGTATATATATATATTTTTTTAGCAGAAACGGAAAGATTTGAAAGTGATCATCACCATTGCTACAATTAAGCCGATTTAATACGAGCCAAGCCTAAATAAAGCTTCTTCCATTTTAATAAATGAAATGGGCCCATTTACGTCAAAAGATCCCTGTTAAAACCATGATTTACAAGTGGCACGATGTTTTCAATCGCAGCGGGTTGGAGATGATCACTCGGGGGACTGCGACGATAGATATACTGAAAATGTTGCATTTAAATGAATTCCAAAATGAACGTCCGAAAAACGAACGGCTATTGGCTGTTGCGAGTCGACATGTCGGCTTACATACGCTTTGTTTTACAGCGGTTTTGTCTGTCAAGTTTATACTCACTATGGGACCAATTACTGTTTTCAAAATTCCAGATGTCCTAGTTCTATTTTCGTGCTTAGAAAAAGTCAGTGCACTTTTTCTAAACTCTGCTAGACAAACATCAAGACGAAACTAAAAAGACTATAAAAACACAAAAACACCCACAAATAAAGCGTCTGGTTTTTTCCGGATTTACCCAAAACGATTTTTATTTATTCTGACAAACCGAGGGGAAAAAGTTTAAGGATTATAATGAGACGAAGGAAGCTATCTCGATTTATTTTAAGCGCAAAGAGAAAGAATATTTTTTTATGGTTCCGGAAAAAGGAAAATAATTTGTTGATCTGAAGCACCGGTCAACGGTCTTAAAGGCGATTATTTACAGAAGGAAAACAGTTTATACTCCTCAATATTACGTTTATTTATCTACGGAAACTATTGGGTACTTTTCCGAACTTAAAAACACTTAATATAGAAGGAAATGAATGAACAGATTAAATTTGATTTCAAGATCTCATGTCGTAAGATGTGATCTACATGACATGTGTACCCATGTTCATAAGTTACTCGTGTGTAAATGTTTGATATATCTATATAATTAACCGCAGTCTCAAAGTTCGAGTGGTCGATACTCTCCTTTAAGAACACTGTATGAGGAGATTGTCTCTTTGTTCCGAACCCCAAAGGGTTACAAAGACATGACTTACAAATGAAGCACAAATATTCTACCTTCTATGAAGTTGAGGCGAAAGGTTGACAGGGTATATAACAGTATAAAAAAATTATATGTGAACGCGGGTCAACGTCATAAAAACATAGGCTCTTTAAAGTTTATTCGGGCATGGCAGATATTAATGGCGTTGACTTAACAACGCATATGCGATAAATGCGTAAGCGTTTATGGCTCCAAGCGTATCATGAATCTACCTGTCAGCCGACCATGTAGCATAAAGCATTATGTAGATTTGAAATGGATCCCCAGCCTATACCGAGGTAAGGGCCCTCGGAAGTTATTTTATTATCCTAAACGACTTAGAAAAAGGCACATACTGAGAAAACGTCGGCAGCTGAAGGAATCGTTCAATTCACGTGCGCAGATGTAGGGTCGTAGCCCGTAGGGTGGCAGGCGATCCGGTCCTTGGGCTAATCACAGCCACGACCCGCATTTAAATGTCTTTTTTTCTCTTCTAAATATACGTAATGTGGAAACTTCGTGGACTGCCCGATGTGCGCACTTGCGTAGTGTTGTGTCGTAGTGGAAGTCAGACCCTTCTCGCGGCTGACACGTGGCTCTCATATTTCACAATGTTGCCCTGTGCCTGTCGCCGGGATTCGTACGGAATTGATTGTATAGACACGCGGCTCACGATAAATTGTCAATTTTGAGTGTACTCCGTGTATTAGGTGAGGAGGTCGTCGGCGTCGTGTTCCCGTATCGCGTCATCGTAAATCAAGCAGTAGAATAATCAGGCGTCGCCCGGGGCCATAATCCGTTTAAGCTACTCATCCCTATCGCCGTCTCGCGGAGACAATAGCTAGCTGTAGGATCTACTATTACGTCTTTAATCCGTAATAGAATTCATGCGATGCAATAAATGTTAAAGTAACCGGCGTTCAATCGCAGCGTTGTGTTAGTTCACACGCTCTGAATACTAATTCGTGGTATTTATGTTCACTGAAATAGTGCGTGTTGTAACTGCTGAAATTTGATATGGATTATATTATCATTAATGATAAAACGTGAGGTCGATATTTAGGTAGGAGCTGGAATATTGTGTCTCCGGGCCACGTACCAATTTCAGCATATTGCAGCTGGTGGTGGTGAGACGTGGCGCGGTATCCACACGCGTGACAGGCATACTGATCAGCGCGACCACGTGCTTCTAAGTCTAACATAAAGATTTTCTCATCTTACTGTATGTACTTACAACCAATTAATCACAAACAAATTGCAGCATCCACTTTTTACCGCAAATAATTTTATTTTCGGTTGTATGAATTCATATCAGTTTTATATCCTACGCAAATATTACAAAAAATGTCGCTCTTTCATTTCTCTAAATCACTTTGATACCAGAATAACGATTGATGGGTTCGCGTGAAACTTTTGAATGTTTGAAACATAGTTCGTGCTTTTTTATTTAGGTTTATCTGGTGTGTACCAAAATATTTTTTTACGGTTTGTACCTTAATATTTTATTCCTAAGAGTAGAACGTTGAAGCACGTAAATAAATCCGTTAATAAAAAATACAATGGTATTCTCAGCAAGTTTATGTGTTTTCATACATTTATTTTATTCAAAGCTCAATACATTTTTGTTGCGGCTTTGTCCACTTTATTTACAGTCAAAACGTTCTGTAATAACTTTTATATTACAACTAGTAGGTACTATAGTCTAGTAGGCACGTACTTACAACAGCTTACGATATTAAACTTGAAGCTGTATTTATTTTCTGGGACACTAAACAGCTTCAACGTCCACTGTCAGACTATCAGATATGAATCTGCGTAGTTCATTCAGACTCGGAAAACTAAATATAAAACACAATAAGTTTTGCACATTTTTTTGCTGAAATTGAAAATCACAAATCCTATGTATGTTTAACAGGATATAAGCTAAATGGAGACGATTCTAATTTTGTTGAACGGCGCACTCGTGGTCAAAAGTCATGATCAATTTTGTCACGCATAATGGGCTTTGTCGTAGTCGAAAATGTCGATACTGCTGTAAACGTGTATTTCCATATTATCCTCCATTGCGAGACAGAATGGCAATTTTCAGCGGGCCTTTCGGGGTGCATTTAGCTAAAACGTGTTCGGTGTTTGGAATAACGATGTCGTACTAAATTGGCGTCTCTTTGCCGTTTATTAGGAAAAGTATGTAACATCTTAAGAGGAAGAAAATCTTGATTAAACATACGAGGGATCCAAAGGCTTATACGCGTTTTAACAACGATTTTGGTGTGTCTTAGCTGTAATCCTGTAGCTCCGGTAATGGCTTTATATGCTTAGATCTTAAGCACTGTAGTGACTACGTAATATGCAGCTGCTACATCAAACAAGAGCTGAGCATTAGACATATTAAAGGCGCTACTATTGCATTAATATTGATTCTCGAGCTCTAACGCTTGCAAGCCTGGAGTTAATCTAGAATAGTCTGTTATCTACTGCATCTTTGGTTTGGTGGCAGCCGAGCGTGAGGTCCAAGGTTCGCTTGTCAGGCAGGGAAATCGCATACTGCAAGTATTTTCAGTAATAGGTAGCCCCAGGGATTGTTTTGAATTTGCGATAAGGCAAATAATAGCGAGCTTTTGCCTCTTGTTACTCAATGCAGCTATGGCACACTGGTTAAATAAGGCTCCATGTGCACCGAGAATCGAAGTCTGGCCTAACTGGAAAATATCTAGCTTCTGCCAATAAATCAATTAGCTGAAGCCTGTGCTCATAGATACTGAAATGTAACGTAAGTACGCGTCGAAATGTAATTAGATACTCGGCTTTAGCGCATGGTTAATTGATTGGTTGCGGCGTAAGCCTGGTATCAATCAACACCAGACACTTGATGTTCTGATCCTAATCTCATTATTATGCAATACATGATAATCATCGGATAATGTTATTAACATATCCTGAGATAACCTCAAAGCGTGCAATACGCACGTTTATCGTCATCTTTCGCCATCTTTTTCTTTCAGGAATTAAATTGGTTTTAACAAGATTTATGGGGAGTGCAACGTCTCCTTTCATGGAATAGAAGTGCCTTAAATTATTATAAGGCTACCTTGTTGGATAGGCGAGCTAGGAAGTTTTGGTACCTATAGGTATATTTACCTTTCCTTGCACCTGTTCTTGTACCTACACTCAATAGAGTGTAGGTACGATTATTAAATATTTTTTCTTCGAGGTGTTTGTCTTGTTTTAGTTTATCTAGTTTTGTAAGTGATATTACAGCTATGTAAGTTCTTAGGTCATTGTAAAAAGTAGATAACTTGTCCCAGAACGTCTTCCAGTACATTAAATTTTTAAGGTTCCGAAAAAAACGGAATCCTCATAGGATCACTCGGGTGTCTGTCTGTTTGTCTGTCTGTCACAGCCAGTTTTCTCCGGATCCACTGGACCGATTCTGTTGAAATTTGGTACACATATGGACTTCTATGACCCAAACACGAACGCGTTACGTGAATCATTAACATTTTAGTATGGGGGTCACGTTTGGAGGTCAGACGAAAAATGACCATTCCCCCCTTATCTCCGAAACTACGGAGCCTAAAATTTTGAAAAAAAAAATGGAGATAATAGATCTTTAACTAAAGATTACAGGAAAACCTATTAAAAGTCTGTAGTGTTAAAATATCGTGTTAAAAAAATTAAATTCGTTCGGAACCCTTTGCACGCGAGTCCGACTCGCACTTGGCCAGTTTTATTTTACTGAATATTATATAAACGTATTTTATGATATGCCAGTTCGATTCGACACATTTTTAAACCTTTACCTTATTCAGAAAAGCTGCTATGTTACGATCTATATAAAATTTTATTTTTTAAACGAACAAACCAACCACCATCAAATTTTATTTTTTGACCCGGTCGGGTCTCCTTGGGTCCGTGTTTTGCGGTGTTTTCATTCGACCCCTAGTTCCCTAGGTGACTGTTATCGTTTATTTATGCGACTGTTTTAATTAGACTTCCTGATTGTTTGTTTACTGTTAGGTATATTTGGAATTAAGAATCAGAGTCTTAATTAAATAAAGCCGGTGTTTTTTGGGAAAGTTTTTCGTGGAAGAGGACGCTCGTTAGTTTGGGCGTAACATCACGGAGACATAAATTGCCTCCGCGGAGTTTAGTTAGCGGCGACAATGCGAGTCCGGACTGAGATGTTCGAGGCAGTGCCGGCGCTGGGCGGAGCTTTGTTGCTATAAGTCGTCTATTTCAACTATTTCCAATTACTTGGGCTTAGAGAAGCTGTGCGATGTCGCCAAGTGACAAAGCAATATTCCGCTTGGCGGGCGGCGGGAACTTGGTGGCCTACATTTAACGTTGCGCCCTCGGGAATTCGTGATGAGGACGCGCCCGAGTGCACTGCCTGCCGAGGATTACTGTCAGCTTCTATTAAATATTGCCCTTTACCAAACAATCTGCGCCGACTGCTACGCTCTGATTGCATTTGAGTTGTAATTAGCTGGAAATATGCTGCAGAGTGGCTGTTACGGACCCCAGTTGTTGACATCGTTTCAGCTGAGTTTTTTGCTTTTTTCTGCCTGGTTTGAGCTGTTATTCGGATGCACAACTTATTTAGGCTCTGTCGCAACTCATTTACCAATTTCGCAATTACAGGAAACGATTTACAATTTTAATGGTATTCATTATCTATTATACATTTTGTTTCTATAAATTGAATTGAAGGTAAATTGTGTTAAACGCCAAAGTTATTGCAGCCTCGCTATGTCATTTTATTTGTAATATCAGAACGTTTCTACAATTTTCCTTGTCGTTTACAGTAACAGATGATTCGCAGACGAATTCGGGTAATTTGAAAGATTTCTACAGACGATGCGGCGACGCGGGGCGAGAAGCGAAATTTTTGCTAAATCGTCAAGTCGACACGAGCGGGTTTATAGGCGCCATAAGTTCCAGGAATCACTCGCCTCGGCCCTCATAAAAATCACTTCACCCCATCTCGTTTGTGTATATTAAGCTCGTCTGCTCTTAACGTAACGCGTGTGGTGACGTTCATTACTCGCCTGATTACATTCTAATGATTTTTTGATTGTGCAGAAATATTCGAGTTGAATTTGTAGGCTATAAAAGGGAGATACAGAAAGCTATCGCCGACCGGGCGTAAGTTTAATTAAAACAGAGCATCGCTCGCCGGCGAGCAGCCGAGCGCCCGGAGCGGACGAGCCGAGAGGCGAGCGGAGCGCACCGATACGATACTGCCAGTGCCTACCGAGACACGCTCTAAGCGACTCTAATTAAAACACTATAATAATTAATTCGAAACATTTGCATTTACGGCGAAACTGCCTTGTTAAATGTTATGTCGTCACCTTTCATTGCTGGCGTTTACAAGTACCTACTAAGATATCAGCGTGCGATATTATGTATTGAGTGGAATAAATAATATCTTGAACTACTGCCAAACGAACCAACTTGAATAGTTGTTTCGAATTTAGTGCAAATCCTTTAAAAGTTAAAGGTTTAACTTTTCCGCAGTTATCGGGCACTTGTTTCAAGGAACTTGCGCGAACTGATCGCATCGTTTTATACAGATAGGTGAGTTTAAAACTTGACTAAGCAAAAGATCTACAAAAAGGTGGTTGTAGAGCACCGGCAAACTTGAAAATTAGAAGCGCTAAAGTTTGCTCTCTCTGGGCACCATTAGTTATTTTAATTGGTGTTTTAAATGCCTATTCAAAACGAAGCAGACAGGTGATAAATTAGGAATTAGGAAGTCACTTTTGGAATAAAAATCACCTTTTATTTAGTAGAATAAAAATACAGTGTAAACTGCTCGTAACTTAATTCAGCTGAGTGATTGAATTTAGATGGTTGCTCGCTAAACTATCGCTTTCGAACCGCCCGATGTTTCTTTGTTTGAGCGCTCTTAGTAACGTTCGCTGGTTATTGTCAGGCTGGCTGAGCTGGGGCACAGCGTATCAGTATTGGGCGTGGCGCCATGAGTAATGGAACTTTGAGCTCGCATGAGGAGGGTCCACTTATGTCACGAGAAATGCTATGATTGATAATACTACCTTCAGCAAAAACACTGCTCTTTTGTAGCGTAACGATGCTATTCATATATTTTATAGATACATATTAAATTTTGTACAGTAACGAGCCTCGCTCTGATCTCTGCGTGACGTATTTGGCTGGGAAATAATAAACAGTAAGTTCGAAATATATTCGAGTAATTGAGAGCAGGATTGTAATTTTCCGAATATTGTACCGAAACGAGGAAGGTATCGGTTTGTTAATGTGTGTAGGTTGTATGTGCGAAGCTGAATAAGCAGTGCCGCGGTCCCGCCGGCTAAATTAGCTAATGTTGGAAGTTTTCAAGGCTTGGTTAATGAGAGAGGTTGTAAGAGGGCAGCAGGCACAGTGCGCTCCGACGGGCGCGGCCAGGCGGCTACGTAATGGCCTGTGAAGGAGGGTGTAAGATGCCGTTACACACAAGTTGCCGCCAGTAAATACGACTTTTGAACAAATGCAGCGTTTCGTCAAGTTGAAAGGCGAAAGTTATTGTTGTACCATTTGGGGCGAACTTTTCCTTGTTGTGTTCGTCGCGAAAATAAACTCAGCGGAAGTACTTTTATTGTTTCAAAATTGAGTTTGTCAAAACGACCGCGCTGCAAATTCTTGGAGTTTATTGCGTTGAGTTCATCCATAATTTGAAGCTTAACTTAGATTTAACAGTTTTATATTTTACTTTTTTCTTTGAATAATAAGAAAAGGTAAGTTTTGTCAGAAAAAAACTAGGAATTCTCTAGTTTGTGGTGTTGAATAAAGTTGATAAAGTTATTGGCAACGCGAATCATTAGCTTAGACATAGAAAATGTAACGTAACTGTCAAAAAATAAGATAAATAGAAACAATAGGTTTTGGAACATTTCTATGCCGTAAAGGTTGCTTCTCCTTCTAAACATATGTATTTATTATTCAAATTATACCATAAACAAATATAATCCCCGTAGAATTACCGCGTGCGCAGTGCGTGGATACCGCCTAAATATGAGTTCTCGTTTCATTTAAAGGTGTAAGGTAAATAGCTGAGAGGCTACCTACATTTTAGCATGTGATAAAAATATATTTTTAATAAACTTTTACGACCCACCCCAAGTAGCATTTCCTTCTTTATTGTTTTAAATTATTCATATTGTCTGTCCAATACTGTCCATTTACTAAATATACTTTTCGCTGCAATATATTTATAAATTAATGTCCCAACTTGTTCCCGAGTTGGTTTGTGAGAATTCTCCTGAAGTGGAATTAGGGGAATGTTTAAATTCTTCAACGTAAACGCAAAGCTGAAGTGGTTGAAGCTTCGCTAATTAATGAAGTAGCACCGCAGCGCTGCGTCGGCGGCGGCGGCGGCGTGCCGGCGGCGGCGTGCCGGCGGCGGCGTGCCGGCGGTGAGAATACTAATAATGAGGATATTATTGTTCCACCGCGACCATTACACTGCCGTTTTGAGTGCAAATCTCCAGTCCACACCACAGGTGGCAATTGAAACATAATTTATACAAACATTGCGTCTTTACAAAGCCCAAAGTGAAAAAGTCCAAATTGTAATTTAATAAGACAAGATTAATATGAAGGCCGGCTCCGAGTTTTTCAATCCATTCATAAAGCGGCACACTACGCCAACGGCAGACCCTTGCAAAGGACATCTCGTAGATTCATTATTAAAACCTGTGAATGAAATAAGAGCAGACCGGCTGCTGAATCAGTGTGGCCATTCAAAGAATCTTCAAAAGCAGTTGAAATTAAATTAAAAAGGAATGTTTGTGGCGGCGAAATTGTTCATTAATTTATCGTGAGTTAAAAATTTTACACCTCGCCATCTCTCGAAGATTTCAGTTAATTTTGTTGAAATTCGCAGTTTCATCGCCACCGCAGCGGGTGTTAAAATATAGAACACAACTGGGGTGTCTTCAATTTCTCACCTCCACTAGCATTTTCAGCTCACGTGCAATTGTAATGTACTACGAAACTGATATGGCGTAAGTTAAAACGGCGCCCCAACAGATTCCGCGCTGTATATTGTAATAACGGACGGAAATAAAATGAAACCACAACAAAACCGAAAGTAACAACATGGAGTATATTTTTGATACGCTAAAAATACTTTGTTTAGTCGCTCTGTCTCGCGTAGCAAACACTTTTATAAAGAGATACTTTTGGCTATCTAAGTAGCTGCAAATAACACACAATAGATAAATTATATTATTGTGATATCCAATAGAATAACTCTTGGAATGATAGAAAAACATATGTTGTTTACTTTCGCACAAAACATTGAACGAAGAACGAGTTATTGTGGTGCTTATATGTTGATTTAATATCGCTGTTAAGGGATACTGTGCTGCAATTTTAAATAGATACAGTTGTAATAAATCGTGCACCACTGCGACGGGTCGTGGTGCAAATGAAAAACCATAAGGCCGCAGACACGAATTCAGCGGCGCGGCGGGCTGCGCGGGCAGTTACATTATACATGTCTGCATTTGACGCGACCAGCGCTGCAGCGGCGCGTTCGTGTCTGTGGCATAAGACATACGTAGTAGACTAGTAGGTACACGAATGTCGTACATTATTTTACTTTAACGTTGTATATGTCACATTCGGATTGTATAAATCGCCGTACGGCTAGCCGTTTCCAAAAACTGGGCCGTTTTGTATTGCGGCAGGTCAACGATTAGCCGGATTGAATATGGCTGAGTCGAAGTCCGGCAGAAATTGTTCGGGTATAAATGTTATTCAATATAGCTGGCCGTAATGTAATAGAGCGGGTCATTATCCACCTCTTTGACAAAGTTATGAAGGAGCGGTTCACGGAGCACCGCTTCGCAGGGCTCCTATTTCTGTGTAAAGGGTTTAAAGTAACCTAACATGAATGGTATGACGGGAGCTAAGTTCGCTCGCTTCGCTCACTTGCTTTAGCTCCCGCCATACCATTCGGACCCAACCTATCCGAGTCGTACTATGCAATCTCGCAATGACAATCCGGCTAATCGTTAACCCGCCGCAATACAAAATGGAACTGTTTATGGAAACGGCTAGCCGTAATATAATGCGGCGATTTATACAATCCGACTGCGACATATATATCACATATATGCAAACAGTGAATACTGCGTGCTATATAATATTTTCATTTTTGAACAGAAATTCAGTGTATTTGATTTTAATTTCAAAAGTATAATATTTTAGCACGAAAACTATTCTCTTTGTGTTGAACTTTGCAAAACTGTTCCTAGAATACAAAGTACTGTTAAATTAGAACTTAAATACAGCAAGAACAATAAAGCCAGCTCTATTTCAGCTAGTTATCAAAATATATACACCTATGTGAATATAAAATCGGCCGGCTTTTATTAGATTTTCCAATGTTCACTTGACTGAAAATGAAATCGTAGTCAGCGGCCAGTCTGTCTGTTTGTGACATATGTTTGGCCAGTACGAAGCAAAATCTGTATGAAGAACTCAAATAAAGTTTTTTATATGAATGTTTTTTTCACAGAAATATTAACAAAGAATTGAAAAGTTGGCTGTTTCGATTGTAGGTATAACGTAACGTATATATAAACTTTTGCATGAATCTTCATGTACGGCCGTTTTACTTTTATTCTATGTTGAATTTGACTGGTGTAGTGCACTTGGCCGGCTAGCGGAACTTCTCGCTTCCGCTCTTGACAACCTTTTTAAAACACTTGGGCGAAATGTTCGCCGTAAGCAGGTGTACCAATAAACGCTGTCTTCGCAAGCCTTTCAGCTCACGTTCCCGGCAAGTCGTAACACCAAGGCACTTCGCTTATATGAAATACCGTCTTTATGGTTACTTATTGCTACGAATATGATCGCCATACTGAACATTTATATGTTTTTTTTCTACGTTTTTCTGTTGCCAAGACGGGTTTTATCGTGTTGTAACCATAAAATACATTGTAACTACGCATGTTATGTCGCTTGTAGTAAATATGTAATAGCATAGGATTCGTGGTCATCTTGTTATATTCGCTACTTTTAATAGTGATTTCAATTTCTGTTTGTAAAGAGGCTTTTTAGTAATTCGGTCAGGTTCTTTGATGTGTACATGAAGGTCGATTTTCAACTGAAACGTTTCCCCTTTTGGGATCACGTACTCTCGTCTTGTCTACTGTAGATAATATAGAATTAGAGAGTAAAGTCGGTAACGAAAGTGGATAGGTCGCTGTAATGTGGTTGTTAGGATCGGGTGGATCCCCGATACGTTAGATTAATTGAAGTCTTTAAAACGTGCTTTCTGTTTAGAAAATAAGTGGAAGTTTGTTTTTAGAATACGTAATTAGTATTGAGTACAATGTGGTGACTTACATACGCCGGGCGTGACTCCACGGAGCGGCTGATATCATTCTAAGCTCCTCACAGACTCAAAGCGCTTAAACATGTAAAATATGAGCGGTTTGTGTATGAATTGCGCAACTAAATTGCTGAATTTTCTGCTTTGCCTTTACAGTTCACTATGTGAGTAAACTAAGCCGTGGTATGATTCTTAAATCTGTTTAATCCTATCTAGTAGTTACGCGATTTATATCCGTGGCTGTTGCATTTAATTTTGTTTCCGATAGAATAGCCCCTGTTCGGATTTTATGCGCCGGTCATAAAACGTACCTTATTTGTGCAAAAGGCTCTAAACTTTACAGGATTTATGTAAAAACACAGATACCTATTACTTATCTTTATTTACTCATTTAAATATCTACCTACTTTGTTACAAGAAATACGATTTGTTTGTTATTTAGGTAGGAGTCGGGACTTATAGAAGAAATTGTAAACTTGAAACAGAAAACGTACATCATGATATCATAAGAGCAGTTTTAAAAATATCATGATGTAGGTACGTTTTCTGTTTCTTCAAACTCCATTTTGTAAAGAAATACTACTTCATAAAAATGCTCATTTCAGCTGTGTTACTGTGTAACATGCACACACATTCTGCCGGGAAGCAGGTAACATGTTTTGTTCTTCACTCCATTCTTAGAACCCGAACATGTCTGAAACTCTTCGCGTGCAAGTTTAGTATTGCGCGAGAAAAATCATAAATAAACAACTCTGAAGAATCGTTATTAAAACATATGAAAATTGTTGTTGTCGTACTCTAACACAGGGTCAGGGTAAAGGTGATTTATACGTAGGCGTCCAAATGATAAATAGGTACACAATGTAAGTGGTAATTTATAGATATGTGATAAATCAAAGCGAGAGTCTCTGGGGCACCAGCACACGAAGGTGAACGAATCAATCATGATAAATTATGCCGTGTGCTGGCGGCGAACGTTCATACGAGGACGAATCACCGTTTGGACATAAAAATGCAAAAAAAGACTCCAACAAAAATATCTTTGATGTTTAGCAAAAAATCAATGTAACTTTTTATGGAGCTTGACACGAATGTTAGAGATCCATAAAAAATATTTCGTAATTCGCAGCTTAGTTTTTACAGCTGAAATATTCGTTGTGTAAGTAGAAATTTCTTATAAGTAAGCGGTTTCAGACAGATGAGATTCGTTTTGCTCTATTGGTGCCTGGAGAAGAATAAAATAAAGTTGTTGTGGGGAGAAATACAAAGAAATAGTTAGTGGTGAGGTCCCTCGCGGCAAGTGCCGTCGACAGGTGTGGAGCGCGGCTAATGTGCGCGTGACTACCCAACAATGACTTGGGGGAAATGATATAACTTTATTCCATGCTGTTTTTCTTAACTTTTGTTCTATTTATTAAATTATTTTACTTTTGTTTTGAATGAGAAAATAAGCAATTGTATTCCTGACTTCTGAATTTTTTCTGTGAAAATTGTTGAGCTTTGTGCTTTCCTAAATTGTCTATAGATCACAATCACAACTGTCATTCTTTAGTACTCGTTGGAAATGGCTAGAACACGTCAACTTTACGTAGAACGTCAAGCTGCTAAATAACTTATTTCCCTGACTGAACATCTCAGATATATTCTCTGGTTATTCAGTGAGTTAAATCGGTTTTCACAGAAAATGTCTCGCAATATGTGGCAGTTTATACACAGTTGCACTCTTTAATCTGGTTACTTTGTTGGTGCATCTCGAAGGGAGCTCACGGCGGGATCAATTCCAGGTGTGTTGCGATCGCAGAGCTCTTTCCGCTCAAAATGAAAACTCGAACGAAACACGTACATATTGTTTATAGGAGACACGTAGCTTATTTGGTGCCAAGCGTTCACCATGACGACTAGAAGTGCTTAGCTCGTAAGAGCTTGATAAGCTTGATAGTAATCTACTAGAATCTAGCAGAGAATTTATGATCTTCACTTCATTCTAGCAAGTTTTGTACGTGGTATTTGTTCTTTCGTTTCCGTTCGATGTTTTGAACATAGTCGACATAAGGAAACCACTTCCTTATTGACTTAACGCGGCCATCGTGAGAAAACATTCGCTTCATTTTTCTCAGGTGAAAGATGGTAGGCGTCCGATCCCTTTGGATAGCCACACAAAAAAGATGCAGCGTTTGTATTTACGTCCCTTTCTGTCATTTATGAATGGGTTAAACGCAAATGTAGAAGTAAATGAAGCTGTCTGCTAAACCTACACATACAACTTGATATATTTCTTAAATACAATTCTCGTGAATATCAACAAAGGGGAACTCGTATTACTGAACGTTTCAGGGAACAGGCGGCGTGACTGACGGCGCTTGACATAAAGTGTTGTACCCTGAGATTGCTACAAATCGCTTCCTCTTATATTGACATTGTTCTTGCGCCAATGTTTTTTCTTCACATCTAAAATACCTTCATATGTGTCTAAAAACCAATATTCGAAGCGTTTGTGTGACGTGTGGTTATGTGGCAATGTTTCGTTTATTAAAGATTTTTTCTTCTCGTAATGTCGGATAGTAAAAGCTTTGGGTAAAGTGGAGTGATATTTATCGTTATTGTACCGCATGTAAGTGATTAATGTTTTATTTTTTCTTATTTTGCGCGGCGTTATTCTGCTCTGTTGCCAGGGCGGACTAATTACAAGGAAGCGTTGTTCCACATAAAAGAACCAACTTTTATACAGAACCGCGCTTTTCAAGTTTTTAGCAAAATTTTGTTTTATACAAGCTCGTGCATGCTGCAGCTTTGTAGCTTGTGTCGTCAGACCAATAGCGAAGTGAATATCCGAAATGATGCGTAACTGTTGATAAGTTGCCAGGTCATCTTTGAACAAACCGTATCCATTTTGAACGTGGCTTTTTCGAATATTGCGCGATGCTCAGCGGATGGAACTGTCCTTTGTTTCATGTCCAACATGACATGGAATCAAAACAATCGTGTTCCTCTATCTCTCCACTCATCTTTCACTTTTTTGTGGACAACTTTAGTTCTGTTTTTGTTTAGTTTTGTCGCTGTATTTTTGCGACATCACATTTGGTTCTTTTGCGTAACCACATGCGTAACAGTTGTGGCTTAGATTTTTTCCTTATGGTTTGTATAAAGGAGTGATTTACACGCAAGTTTTTACCAGAATTCTGCACCCAGGTGGCTTACTTACTCGCTATTACGTAGGGATTTTCCCTTAAGCCCTTACTAGAATTTTATTCATGGTCATGAATAATTACCTACTTGCCTATAGATGTGCGTACATACCTTTACCTACGGAATAAAACGCTTAGGAGCTTTTGTCGCATCGCTGAACCTAGGCTACATTGAAGCCACGCTGGAAAACGATTATTTGAGCGGATAAAAAATCGATTGCGGAATTGCATTTATATACAGTTCGCGGCGAATCATTAGGGGCCATCCGGGGCTTAGCGCGACATTGCGGATTATGCTTCCATCTAGCAAAAGAAGATAGTTTTTAGCTCCATCTTCCTCCTAGATTATCTCCTTTATTAGGTCCGTGTTGTCCGTTGGCAATGTTTTATTATTTTCGAACTGTCAGCTATAATGTAGGTAAGTGCTCCGAGGCGGCGTGTTATGACTGTCCCGCGGAGATATTGTTTGGCATTGAACTCGGATCTATTTGTGATGGAATGAGGGTTTTCGTACTTGTTTCCGTTTTCCTTTTTATTCTCGGTCTCGGTTTTGGATATATAGGCACGATTCTATCGGGAATTTATTTTATGTGATTTTTCGAGGAAGCTGGACGATCCCAACGCTACCATACCGATTTAGATAAAGAACTGGAACAGCTGTAGCGACTGTATTTTTTTCGAACAGCTTTTTCAGTTAGAAACGGAAATAAAATCTGTCATATTTTCAATTCACGACATATTTTAAAATAAAAAGCCAGTTACCTAATTGCACTTGCATTTAATTGTGTAATTAACGGTTTTCCAGTAATAACGTTCGTGTTTTCACCGAATATATGAAGCTCATTTACAACCGACAAATTACGACTGACAGAATAAAAGCTATTGAAGTACGAAATGGTTTCAAATAAATATAGTGTTTTAAACTAGTAACAATGGAAATTATATAGCGCATAAAACACCATTTATTTGAAGCTAGGTATTTGGTGACGATGATTCAAAAGCTTTCACCGCATATAATTTATTATCGTGTTTTGTTCGACTACCAGCTCTATAAATAAAGAGTGAGCACTTAAAAGCTACGAGTGTTTGAATAATACTATTATATTACGAAAGAGAAGGAGGTACTAAAACAACCTTTTACTTTGAGAGCCTCTAATAATTATGTTATTAACACGAATATTTGAAAATCGATGTTTCAATTTTAAGCTCTAGAAGGAAATTTTGAGAGTATAGAAAGTGCCGTAATAGGTATATTTTATTCAGGGATTAGATTGCGGATTCGATTTTTCGGTTACTTTTAAATAAGATGTCAGTTTTATAACTTTAAGAAAAAACAAGATTTTCGAACTCTACCATAATATCTTTTACGTTTTACTTTTGTGGATAACATCAGAACTTATTTATAATTCATAACTTTTGTGACATCTTATTACACGTACCTACATATCTAAGATATTCTCAGTCGAAACAAGATTCAAAATCCCGATACTTGATTATCTATTCTGGACAAGAAAGTCTATTACCCCCAATATTTCCTTTTTACTTACCCTTATATTGATTCAAAAAGCTATGAATATTGCCTTTATAAAGGTCTTTCGTCCATATGAGTGTGTTATTAAAGGCGGTCTTTGTATTAGCAGTCAAGACCGGCCAATCTGCTAAGGTATTCGTAAACTAACATTCCTTACCTACTATGTGTTATACTCCTGTGTAGAGTTCCCGGGTAATATTGCACTTGCATAGTATATAGCACTATGTAGTCCACTCTCATATAACTATTGTATAAGTAGGAAGGTTTATGTTAGGGTTTATAGCTGTTCTCGGGAGGCCCGAGGATTCAACCACCAAATCCTTTCGTTGGTTGAAATTTTTGTATAATATCAGCATAATACTGTGTACCCTAAGATACTCGTATCTCTTAAACCCTTCTTAAGCTCTAGACGCACTTATGTGGTTGTCTGCTCCCAAACTTATTTATATTGAATAGTACCTATTAGCGTATGAACAAAATTACAAGTGTTTTGGAGAAGAGACCATCTTTGAGTTAGAACTTGTGAAGCAAGTAAGGTGACCCCAGTCAATGAGCCCGTTTCTAAAGGGGATACGGGCTGTCTACATATCTAAGGCTGGCCTCGAAGTAGTTTAGGCTTTTTCTTATACACATTTAATCCAGATCTGTAACTCCATTTATTCGACTTTATGCGTAGGTCTGCGTATTAGAATTACTTACTTTATTACAGCTGTGTCTGCGACTGGACCCGCTTGTAAATTCCTTAGTTTTCAAGATGTAAATTGTTCGGTTTTGTATCAGAATCCATTCTGAGTTTATACTTTGTATACAAAAGCTTATTTAAAACACAAACAGCGATTTAAAGTAAAATGTTTCTAATCTCTTTTTAAATCTGTTTTCATTATTTTTTGCTTGGGAAGTAATTGATTGATATTTTTGTAGGAGATAGGGTTATGCTTAACATTTTGTTTTTCATTGTTTTTTTTTCTCTTTTCAGGTAAGCTTGGATTCAATATAGTGCCTCAGTCTGGGTATGTACGAACCTTATTTATACCGTCATTGTCCTATATTAGGTACCCTTTTAGTTAAACATGGAACAGCGTTAACTAAGGTAGGTAAGTGCGCATGTTTCAAAACTACATAAATAAGTTTATTTTATTTAATGCTGGCTGACATCAAATATTGTTTATACGAGTAGTTAGTGTCTTATCGATCGTCGAGTTATTTTAACATAAAGGTTTTTTTTCGTCTAAAGAATTATACTTCCAAAAGAACATAACTTAGCAGAAGACTAATTTAATCTTCTCTCCTACAACCACAACAAATCACTGAAATAGTCTTATCGGAACGTCGCCGTCGCCGGCAAAAAATAGCTTTGACATCCGACATGGTAACTCGCTTAGGACGTGGGGTCTTTATTACATTTTCGCACTAAATATCGTGGCGGAATACTGATCTTGTTTGTCTTACGCGAGGACGGAGCTGCTAACGCAATTAAACATGGTAGCTGGCAAGGTATAAAACGAATAATTTTGCCTTTGATATGACAACCCAGGTCGAAGGATATTTAGTATCGCCGTGAGATGGCGGCGATCGATCGCCTGCCGATGCCCGTGTCGCCTTCCTCGAATTCCGTCTAGTAAGCAGTAAAAATAAATGACGGCAAACAGGGTTGGGTACGCTAGGTAGTATGTACGACGAAACGTTAACAGGTCGATTATACGAGGCCATCGAGCGCGTACGTACTTGAGCGATCCCGGGGCACTCCGGTGCCTAATGACGGGTCACGCATTTAAATAGGCGGTCTGTTCCCAACCAATCGGTTATTCCAATACAATAGGTACGCTCATTCGGAATTCATTCGATTGAGGAGTTAAGTTTGCGCGTGCGCCTTGCGCGCATGCAGTGTTCCAACTGCTCGTCACAGCTCGCTCATGCTAACGCGCCACATTATCGCAAGGTAGCTGGTGCTGATTTATTCTGGATATGAATAACACTATTCGTGGCTGTAATGCAGCTATACGTAACTACATAGTATTTTATGTCGGTACGCTTCACCTATTCCCGTTTCCAATTGTACCCGACTAGGTGATGTGAATAAGTAAGTTGCTTACATTTGCGGCCATAAAGTCGGCACTTTGATACATAGTGTTTTATTGTATTCGTACCTACCCCCAACAACGCCATGTTATGAGAGGCCATTTGTTAATGTCGAATAGAGATGTTTAATATGTTTTGCAAATAGCTTAGGCGTGTTGCCAGAATGTTAACAGAATAGGAAACTTATCCCGACCATGCAGACGCACAACTTCTAACTACTTGCTGTAAATAAGTGCACATACTTTATTCTATGTATTTTGTTTAGTCGGAAAATGGTCCGCTTTCATTCGGTTATTGCATTATTTCCTTACAAAAAAGCTCATCTTAAAATGTAGATTAACTTCCCCATTTCAACAATGTCGCTATACAAACGACAAAATAACAAGGCTGTATCTTTTTAAAATAAGCTGAAAATCAAAATTTTGGTAAAAAAATGTCGATTCATTTCAAGATAATGAATGGAGTTCAGCAATTCATTGTCCGTGGAAAATAATTAACTGGCTGACTCGACACAAATCGAAGCATCCCAGACGAAAAGTCCGAAGATTATGCAAAGTTACAATCCTCCTGTTGAGTACTTTTGTGTCAACGGAATTAAGAGTAAATCTCACACCATTTAGTTTGTGGAGAGGTTCGGTTTCAAGATACCATTTTAATTTAAAATTTAGCTCTTCACTTGATTTGTGAGAGTCGCTTTGAGATAATTTATATAAAGCTAACAATCCTTTTAGCGTGTACATTATAATTTGGGCGGTGCAAGCGGGCAGCGCGAGTTTAGCGCGGTCGTCATTGTTTTCAGGCGGTAATTTATATTGTGCTTTAGGAAATTAGCGAGGCGCCGCCACAGGCCCAGGCGGCCGGAGCGCCCCACGCGCCCCGTGCCCAGGTGCCACCGTGCGCCATTACCGACCAGATTTACTCGCAGATCTCGCTCTGCTAAGACGAGTAATTTGTTGTGTAATTATTACAGCTCATTAAATATGTATTAACTACGCTCCCTTTATTTAATTTCACAAACAGATGAATTTGCCGAGGTTTGTTTTATAGCACGGATTTCAGAAATCTGCTGTTATTTGGCCGATCGAAGAAGTATTATTTGTAAATGAAAAAGTTAAATTAATTAATACAGTCTGATGAATAATGGTTCATTAATTTATTGAACTCTGGTGTGATTATGTTCTCTGTTATTACCTGTTTAATGTTGGTATCAATTAACTGATATTAAAAACTATCTGCGAACCACTCATTGTTGAACCGAACAGAATTTACTTTGGCGTATTGTGTTCGCAGTGAATGGTGGGTCATATAATTGTGTGCGCAATTTCAGTAAATCATGGAGAAATCATGGAGCGTCATTGAACATAATTAGGTGCTATTGAAAGCTGGGAGGCAAAATTAGTCTCCGGTACTTGTGTTTCTCATAATTTAATTTGCGATATTATTTAACATCGTGCCCAGATATGGAATAAGTAGGTACCCACGTTAGACAATGTTTGGAAGTCTGAAAGAGCACACTGCTTACAAAGACTTGCGGTTCGTAAACGAGGTATAAAAACTTCATTAAATAATATGTCCGCCGGTTGTTTTCGCCGTGTATGCTGGCGTTTTGCAAAATCTCAGCGCATTTTAATGCGAATCTCTTATCCTCTTTTAGCGGTAATGGTGACAGCCTCCAGCTTTCCCCGGCTACCAGTTATAACGAGTTTTAATCGTGACGCGGAAATTAGTTATATTACGCGTCTATCCGCCCGCCGACTGTATTATATGGTTATTAACTCAGACGCGAGTCACGGGCACGAGGCCGGGGGTGCCCCTACATGAAACAAGATAATTATGCTACTTTGATAAAAACGACGCCCAACTTCTGAAGCAGGCTATCCAATTAATACATCTCATACTGAAATATACGTTTATTATTTGACGATAAAACTAAACGGCAGTATTATTTTCCTGGAAGCAATAATGCGGATAAATGGCGCCGATTCTTCTATCAAATATTCTAGACGTCACCAGCGTATGCAAGTCGATCTCGTTATAGTCGAACTGGTGCAAGGTACGATGCATTTGTAGAGTTATGTAGGTACCACTAACGTATAATATGTCTGTGCAGGTACTTACGAGTTATTTTGAAATAAAAAAAACATTTACTAGAAAAGTATTTAATTTTTAAGTGGGTTTTTTATGTTTAGCATGGTGTACACACAGAAAAAGTTGCTTACCTTGTTATAAGACATGGTCTTAAATGTGTACTCGCCGTAAAAAAAACTCGTCCCCAGAAACATCTTAGCTTTGGCTACAAAGTCGAGATGTACCTCGTAGCGACCCTGTGTATAAAATCACGTTTAATTTTATGTTTACGACGGCTCTCCGGAATTAGTTGATACTTATCTGAAAATCTTACCTTGTTAACTTTGCAATTCTTAGTCAAATTGAACGAATCAACTAGAATGGGGCCCAAAACAAAATGCTCACAGGGTTTGTTCAGAGCATAGTTCCACAACTTTTTTGTTACATTGTTGCTTCTTGTACTGACCACAATTTTAGCCTGTTTAAAACAGAAATTAGTTACTGAAATATGTAGCAAGATATATTTTTTTTTGTAAAATTTTAATTAAAATACCTACCGAGGTAGCCGGGCAGTCCCTGGGAAAGTCCAGCAGGAATACTACGTCCGACATATTTTGTGAATTTTTGATTTCAAACTTGCCGCACTCCACCTGTTTGGGACCTTTACATTCTTCAAACTTTTCCCATTCCATTAGGTATGGGCCCTGGAATAATGACACCAGGGTAAAATTAAAATTATCTGCTCACACTCCACTTGTACCTTCATTGTATCCACTATCTTCAAGACTATAGAAGATTACCAAAGTAAATTGGGAATTCTTAATGTATTCAAAATTGAGTTCGATTTACTTTCTTCAATGGCCCTCGCCCTCCAAGCTTTAGGTTTATGATGAAAATTGCATGTTATTCGAGCCCCAAAATCTTTGGATAAACAAAAATCCTTCAGTAGATCGGATTTGACGATGTAATCAGGTGTGAATAGATTTCTGTGAATGACGGATCATTGAGGTGAACAAATGTCTGGGAAAACGGATATTCCTTTGTCTAAAACTGTAGACGTCACGTTTGACTTAGTCGATGGTAACTGCTCGTATTTAGGCGCTGAAGAATAGTTTGATATTGAATGTTTTAATTAAGTCGCGCTTAACAACAAAGACTGTAGTGATTGTATGGGTTATGCTTTTAAACTCTGATTAAAAACGACTTATTTTTAAATTCACTCCGAAAAACTTATTACCTGTCAATTTATTTACATCAGCCATCCAGCCTGCTTGCTATATATATTTTTATATATCAATGCAGCCAGCTTAATAATTTTGGCATCAAAATAATTATTGGTATGCAAAAAAACCAAATCTTTAACAAAACTAGTGCCACAAATAATCCGAAAATATTCATCAATATTATATTTTTTCCTCCGCGCGACACCGGTTCCTTTAAATCCTGCAGACAGAAATAAAAGACCCGCGCGACAGGGTTCCGTCATAGAGGTTAAAATGTCGAAATTGATTGTTTTTAGGGTTCCGTGCCTCAAAAGGAAAAACGGAACCCTTATCGGAACGGATCACTTTGTTGTCCGTCCGTCTTTCTGTCAAGACCCTATAACTCGGGAACGCGTGAAGGTAACGAGTGGTAAGGTGAAATTTAAACCATGTACTCAGGTCTGCGGTCCCTTGAAGCTGTGAAAAAATCATAGTTATAAGTTAACATAAAAAAGATACGGCCGATATGCCGCAAAAAAAACGAATATTTTGACACTCTCAAGGGAATCAAAATTCATACGGTATTTCCCGTTGACCTAGAACTATGAAATTTGGCAAGTAATACCGTCTTATACTACAGGTATAGGGAAAAGTCTAAAAACTATACATTTGTAATTAAATCATGAAAAATATAGTCTTTTTTCAAAGTACGTAATCAATCACCGAGAGTAATAAACCACTGATTGGATTCAAAATCTAGGTACTTAAAAAAAAGTGTTATCCCGAGTAACATTTAGCGTTTACTTCATCAAAATCGACCCAGAAAATCAAAAGAATTGTATCCAAATGTATTCTGATCAGTCAGAGCGCCATCTATTGAGAAAAAATTAAATGCAACAAATTGTTGAGTTATTTGTTAAACTTTTTACACGTACCAAAATAATAGTGAACATTTTAATACCTTATCGTTATTAATCGTAACATAGGTACGTTCTTTTAACGTCTTCCGCTGCCAAATACTTTGTCAGTTTACGAAATGGTCGATATATATCTTATCCGTTGGAGAACGACCCTCACACGATTTTTAAACAGCGCAGCGTTGTAGTTCGTTAGGGGTATAGGTTCGGTTTCTAAAATGTCTTGAACAGTATCTACTAGGGTCCAAATTCGTTAAATCTCTGATATGTTCTGGTTCGTTAAGCATTTATCGTAGAACTGTCTTGAACAAATTTGGTACTTGCGAAGTACTAGACGGTTCGACTTATCGACGGATTAGGCCTGTAAGGTTCCGTACTAAAGGTGTTGACGGAACCCTACTATATTAAGCCTCCGTGATAGATTTTTAGCTCGGGAAAAACTGCGAGACTTGATACCTGAACTATTTATAATACGTACCTACAAATTTGTACGGAACCCACGGTGCGCGAGTCCGACTCGCTCTTGACCGGTTTTTTGAATGTAGAATTCCCAAAATTAAATCATATTATAATATATATTATTATTATATATTATTATATCATTATTTCATATATTTAAATTTAATTGTGCACTAGGTAGGTATTATTAGATATGCGTTTATAAAAAGCCCCGCTTTTGAATTAATAGCGACGCGTCACGAACCCAAATAGTTGCAATAATAATAATATTTTGAGGTAACTATTTTATTGTGCTATTATATAAATACTAGCCATTAAAAACGAATAAAGCTCAAACTATGTACCTTTGAGGCTGCAAGAAGCAAACCACCCAAAACGTCTTATAATTAGTCAAATGTTCATGTAGGTCAAAGTCAATATGCTCTGAAGTGACTTGAAATATCTAAATTGTCTCTCAATATTGCTCTTGATAGAAATGTTGTTTATTGACACGGAATCGCATCGATTGCTTTATACGCAGTCAACGCACCGTCGGATTTACGCGCTCATGTGCTGTCAAGAAAAAAAAACACCGGTAGCACTCCGGGAGTGCCGGCAGAAGTGAAAACATGTAAATAATACATCCTTACTGTCGCGGTCACATCATAGACAAACCACCGACAGCAAAATAAACAAAAAGACACTGACGTGTGGCCGCGACAGCGACTGTCAGTGACAGATGTCAATCTTGACACAGTTCCTGACATAAACAAAACGAACCATAAAAACAACAAAAAATAACGTTGTGTTTAATTATAAGTACAAAAATACTATCATTTATGAGGTAGAATACAATGTTTATTTATTGCGCTATCGTACACAAATATGACAATTTACATGTTATTATTCATAATTTATATCGTTATTTATTTATTACATTAATTTTTATCTCTTAGAAAAATCAACTTTCATCCATAATTTCGTAATTCCGTAATTTCGTATCCTTGGATACGCGTGGCACGCTGTACATAAACACAGACGGACATTCGCGCAAGCGCCCTGTGCCGCCTAAGCGGAGCAGCACACTCAGGCACGGTAGAAAGAGTGGGAGATACTAGTTCCTCTCCCTTCCCCTCGATCTTACGCTTTTTCGCATCACGTGACCCTGACGCGAGTCCGTCTTACGCTTTTTGCGATCAGGTCACGTGACCCTGACGCGAGTTTAAGATTTTATACCCATTACAGAAAAGTGCTCAACGCCGCTAAAGAAGTTTTCACTTCAATAAAATATAGGTGTGCCGGGAACAGCGCGGTTAGCTCCCGGGGACGGCACACCGACGGCACAGCCCGGGAGCCACGATACCGCCGACAAGTATACGTGCCGATGTGCTAATGGTATACCGTTCCCCAGGTTGATGTAAATGTTGGTGGAAATTCCGCCTAAGCAAATCTGGCGGGGCTAATACAGATAAATATCGGTATTCCGAGATACAGTTGTTAATGGAGCGCTATGCATAAGTACTTACATAGTTCTTGGGGTCCGTTTGGCCGATTCCTTTTATAATTAATGAGAAAAATATTACAATATGAACTAGACACTGCATTGGCTCGCGTCGCGCAGAGAGTGTAGACGTACGACTCGTTTTGCACATATTGTGCTTTTGAATATTTTCTAACATCATAACTGCACGAATTATGACTAGTAATTACTATAATTCTATTTGCAAACGTCGTCATTAAAAATGTAATTTCCGGAGATCTGCACGATTTTCAATAATTGCGTAGGTACAAACGGATATTGAATAGCAAAGGAGAGATGTAATCTGATAATGTGAAATCATTATTTGGCTCACAATTTCTTTGTCCCACAAGATAAGCTGTTTACTCGAATTATAGTGTCTGGTTATGTTAATATATAATGCGCAAAAGAATCGTATAACAGCATTAATCGCGAGGGGTCGTTACGGGGCGCAGGGTACGTGGCTCCGGCAATCATTAGTGCATTTTATTTCACGAGCCGCGCAGCGCTGCTCAGCTTCGTAGGTGGCTTAATGCGTTTCCCCATTACCTGTCACCTCTACCATATACAATCCTTTTAAGCTTAACCCGTTATTGTTTTCATATCGGAGTGTTTCATTATTCAACTACGTACGTGTCGATATGTTACTTTGCATTGTATGTATTTCGTGTGCAGATTACATCAATACAATTTATATTCAATTTCAGTATTCAGTATCAACTAATGAAATTATTTCGCACCTGTGCCTGATTTCATTGAATTGCTAATACAAAATATGATTGTTATGAAAAAATCTTATTTCAATTTACGACTGAAATGTTTGACCTAAATATCGAAGAACTTAAACGATATAATTGCTTCGATAGAATAATGCAATCAAAGTGTTGTATGTCAAGAACGTTTAAAGTGTCCGTACAGGGTCGACATCGGCGAACAGTTCTTGTGCAGCGAGCACTAGCTTAGTTGAGTGGTTTGCTCCGCCATTTGTTATACGAAACTAGATACCAGTGAGTGCACTCGGTTCGGCGGCTATATCTGAGTCTTCCGCAGACCCTCGACCTCTCTGTTTGCCAGCTTATGTGGCGATCGCTGGGCTTAGTCTAAATTGCAATTAAACGAACTTGCGCTTTTGCCCGTTCGCCGCTACGTTATTGAACTGTTTGTAGCTTGGGGCGTGAGATATATTTTTGAAACAGAGAAAAGAAATTTTTCCACTTCGTGAAATCTATAAAACCTCTACGCTCTGTCAGCAGTTTGAGAGATATTATGTTTTCATGGACACTTTCGCCGCTCAATCTTTAGAAATGGTTCGTACGATAAAGCGCTGGAGAGTGTCCTTCTAACCTATTCGGCAGTTCGTAAAGAAATCGTATCGTCATCTTTCGTGCTAAGTAGGTATGTTAGAGATGGACATATGGAGTGTGCGGACTGTCTATGTTCCTGTGAGGTAATTTAGTCAAATCGATTCACCGTCTTACGTATTCTACCGGCGGCAGGTTTAATAACGTCTTTGATAAAGACGTGTGTTCGGGACGGGTTGGATGAATGTGAGGCCCTAATATGCTCTGCCTCCGTCGCGCCGCGACGACCGCTGTCGGCTCCGAATATGGGTTCTGCCGTCATATTCCGCAGCTCACGCCCATTCATATGGATAGTGCGGCATAGTTTACATATTTTGATGCGCGGCCCCTTTAATAAAGCCATTAATTTTAATAATGCTTCGCTCACACGTTAAACATTCGTGGTCGCGTTTAATAGTTTCTCCTTTACCTACACTATGTTACGAGAGTAAGTTATTAGATGGCTGTTTAATTAATGTCGTGTAAATATTTACATTATCGCAGACGTTGATCTGCGACTAGTTGAAGAAATTAACGAAAAACTAAGCTCTATGTATCTATGTAAATAATCATTTTAATTTGAAACTAATTAGTTTTTTGCTGAATTTAAATTAGATGTCTGTGTTTGAATAAATATGATTTTTTTATTTTATAAGATACTTGCTGAAGAAAAACAATAAAAGTTGTATAAAGCGGTCGCAGGCCGTTAGGTCTCAGGTGCGTCGGCGTCGCGTCGGGTGAATGTGTGTCAATCACATGTGCTTTGTCGACCGGAGTGCGATCACTTCCACCCCGGGCTCCTCAACCCGCACTTACTAACGATCTCGTGAGTCGAACTCCTTATCTAATCTCTATAAGCATGACGAATGACATTTTACTTGTTCTATCTCGCATGATTATGGATAAGAGTTTTAACGACCGTCAGTTCGGGTCGTAACGAAAAATGTTTATGTTCATAAAAATTCATGTGTTTCACTTTGGCAGCGGATATTTTCCTCACCGCAGCTTTATTATTACAATATAATTTTCAGTTGAATATAAATTAAGTTGTCTTATTAATATTTATCCACTTATTAGAGACTTTCATAAAAATTTGAGCGATCTGAAACAGGAACTATTTTATATGTAGGATCCAAGTAGTTTAGCTAGTTCAAATCTTTTTGATTTTTAAAATCGACTCAACGAAAAGGCTTGACAGTGAAAGGTGATGAAAGTATAAATAGAATTTAACTTAATGCGAAATTGGAGTTTTTTTTTTCATAAGATGGATACTGAAATGTGATCTATCTGAAGTAGGTGGGATCATCAATCACCACAATTTAGCAGCTACTCACACTATCTAATTATGATGATGCGGAGTGTACTTAACAAAATGCCGATATAAGGAGTTGATTACTGTGCACTACAGCACTTAAGAGAGCTCGAAGTGTGATGAATGATCGTCTCCGGGCGCCGGGCGTAGGCGGCGGCAGCAGCGGCAACGGTGTGGAACACTGCGCGCGCCGCCCGCCGCCGCTCGCAGTATGATTGATAGTGCTTTATGTTACATCAAATTACTTCAACCATATTCTATATATTATCAATATATTCTATATATTGATATTAAATTCTAATACCCTAATATACCTAAGCTAGATTCAACGATATTAAGATGATATCGAATCAAGTTCAAAAGGTTGAGCTCTAATTTAAACTTATTTAATCGCCTCACATTATCTGCAAAAAACGAACCTTGGAGCGAGACTAACCACCCGTCGACAACCTAACTTGTCTCGTACTTGACCTGACTTCAGTGTTTAACTCAATTGTCTGATAAAAGTCAATTTGAGTTTCGTTAGTACTTTATTCCCAGGCGATAACGCAAGACCTTTGCCGTCTCCGTGAGAAAATACGTTTATTAGCTCATACACTTACGGGAAATATATCAGCGCGTTAGTCAACAGTAGTTCTATCGTGTCGAGCGAGTGTTGTGCCCGTGTGCCAGAGCGCGCGGCTCCCTCACCTCGGCGGCACTTGAGCAAGCAAACAAACGAACGATGCGTAAAATGGACTCGATGCGTTGAATCGCACCTATTTGTCTTACTTTATTTTCTTCGCATAGACCTCGTTCTATTTTGATTAACTCATTTATTTTCGAAATGGAAGTGTGCGAGGAGTGGACCCTCTTGTGACTTTCCCGTTGAGCGAAATTACCCAAGTCGGTGATGTTTGCAGTGCGAACGTGTTGAGTGTTTGGCTCCCTCACGACTATTAACTTTTTGTTGCTACTCCCTGCCGACCGTTTACTGTCACTCAATACTATTCTCTGAAACTACACAAGTATCTATCTACACAACACTACAATATCAAGCTTCTTTTCGAGGAAAAAGGGTCTTTCCAGCGCCCATCATTTAATAAAATCGTATTGGCAGGTACTTAGTAGGTGACACGTGAATTCATTTTGGAATTCCGAATAAGAAACACGATCGTGTTAAGAGCAGAAGATTGGTTCGGAGAATAAAAGACAAAAGTCAAGATTAGTCGTCGAAAACAGATATTTTTAGCCTCATGTTTTGTAGGTACATGCAGAAGGAGGTATTGGCCTGAATCCGAGCAATATCGTTATAGAAGTTAGCTTAATGCTATTGACTATTGATACGGGGTCGTCAAAGGCGGTCGCTGAGCCACGGGCGGCCACTTTGCCCGTAGTTGTAACGTATCTCGTTAATTCAGGTGACTACATAGCATGCTATAGCACATCTAAGCGCCAGCTGATTGGTCACCTCTATTTAGAACCTCCACATTCCGGTGTTAACCTCGAGAATATCGGAATTGCTCCCATTCCTGTACCTGTGAGCCTAACTCTATATTGAACAGACCCTTAGACATTGAGACGTACGTACGTACATAGCACAGGTACTTATAGGTAGGGCTGAGCTCATGTCCGTGTGCTATAGCTCCGTAGGTATACTGTACACGTATGATTAGCTACTATACTAATCCATGCGTAAAACCTGATCAAGCAACTTAATTATCTATATTAGTTAAGCTCTTTGTTGTACGTACCTACACAAATATCAGAAAACTGGGAACTGTTGATAAAAATAAAATTCTGCTTAGTTCTACGATAAAAATCACATCGATTTAATGATTTCTTTCATTTGTAAATTAAGAAGTCAGGGTTTTTTTGGTAGAGTTTATGTTACTGTCGGAAAATTTCACTAGAAGAAAGCAATGTTTTTCCATTTTTAATTTGATTCGTCATCGTTAACTTTTCATACCCATGAATCACTAAATCTTTTCTGATTATAATATACTAGCACTTCGCCCGCGACTTCGTTCGCGCGGGTTTAGTAGGTACTCCACGAACTTCATCTCCTTGTCCTCCCTCTATAAAGGCTATCGTGTAAATAAACATAGGGCTGTTCGCTCAATCCGCGACATTTTTCTTACTTAGAGTATTTTTACACGACTGCCTAAAAAAAGGAGTGTTATGTTTTCAGGGTTCATGTATGTATGTATGTATGTATGTATGTTTGTGAGTTTCTTTATTCCATCGTAACTCCTAAACGCCTTAACCGATTTCGATGTATGTGGTATCGTTAGAAGCGTTGCGTTATCCCAAAACTAAAAAATATATAATGGGGTAGCCATGGATCATAAAAAATACGGAAATATTTTTTTATTTTCATGAAAATTTGCTGACCTTTATTATCATTTAGAGCTTGCTTAGTACATAACAAAAATATATATAACAGTAGTATTCAATATGCACTCGTTCGCTAATTATGAAAATTTAAAAAATAATTTTAGGACAGCCAAGAAATTTTAGTATCATTGTGGTACCAATCAAAAATCAATTTAGTTTCGCATTACTTATTCAATCAAAATATCGTTTTATCACTAAAAGGTATGAAATAAAAAACAAATAAATAAAATTAAAAAACACGCCTGCCATGTCCAAAAATGAACTAAAAAATTAAAAACAAGCATTAGCCCAAAAATTTAAAACTGAAAAACAACTTTTTTATTGCAGTCGGGGGACCATTAAAGAAATGTTACAGAGTACCTGTTGTCCCCCGACTGCAATAAAAAAGTTGTTTTTCAGTTTTAAATTTTTGGGCCAATGCTTGTTTTTAATTTTTTAGTTCATTTTTGGTTATACCCGTCGTAACGTTTAAACGAAAGGTCCGGTTTGCATAATTTAAAGTGTAATTTATGTATACATAACTAACCTTAAACCATTTTGATGGATAAGGATTAATATCATGATACCAAAATCACCACTATTCCGTTCCACCCGGGTTTTGATCGAATTATTTGAACAAAAAGCGGTTATTGTGAATTAACCATAATATTAGGTCATTACATATCATATGAAATTGGCGTTTTGTAAGGGAGGAACACAAAGTCGATTTTTAAAAAATATAATATACTAGTGGACGTCACGCGGTTTCACCCGCGTAGTTTCCGTTCCCGTGGGAGTACCGGGATAATATATATATTTATAGATAATATATATAGCCTATGTTACTCCCTGATAATGTAGCTATCCAATGCTAAAAGAATTTTTCAAATCGGTCCAGGGGGGCTACTCTCTAACGAAATCCGTAGTTTCGGGCTTAGTTGCGGGCGGGCATTTTCTACTCCGTATCACCTAACCACTGAGAACTTATGATAACACGATTTGACAGTTACTGTGAAATCGTTTTGTCATTAATTCTCAGTTTGGGTTCGGGACTAATCGTAAGTCTGTAGGTGATACGGAGTAGAATACGCCCGCCCGCAACTAAGCCCGAAACTACGGATTTCGTTAGAGAGTAGCCCCCCAGTTTTGGAGCCTATTAAATTCAAACAAACAAATCTTTCAAAATAATATTAGTGTGGATTTACAAAAAAAACATAACAAAGTGAAAAGTCAGCTGTTTCCTACAATGGGGAACGTGCAATATTTTAATATTTTTTTCATTTTAAAGGATTCTACGTAAAATAGGCCGTACATAAATTAAAAAAAAAAAAA
This sequence comes from Lacanobia wlatinum, assembly GCA_947578705.1. Classification (NCBI taxonomy): domain Eukaryota; kingdom Metazoa; phylum Arthropoda; class Insecta; order Lepidoptera; family Noctuidae; genus Lacanobia; species Lacanobia wlatinum. The sequence continues at coordinate 12,793,212 of OX388028.1, read as the reverse complement.
ATATTTGCCTAAATTGCGATTTTAAACTGACGGTATAAATTTTCGAAAACGGACGATTAGTCACTTTTGTCTGTCACTGGCCATGACTCAAAGATTTAGGGTGCCTGTCCATTACAGCGGAGCGAGGCAGCGGAGCAGAGAAACGGATAAATTTTAACCAATGGAATTGCATAAAATCTCCGCACCACGTGGGTCACTGACATTTTGATTGACATGATTGGTTAATTTTTCTCCGTTCCGCTGCCTCGCTCCGCGCAAATGGACAGGCACCCTTGAGGTCTTCTATTCGTTGTCATAACATAAGCGACGTCACTAGACGCTAATCGTTGAACATACATGCAGTTTTCCTTTTTAGGGTTCCGTACCTCAAAAAGTAAAAAAGGAACCCTTAAAAGATCACTTTCTTGTCCGTCTGTCTGTCCGTGTGTCACCATTGATTTTCTCAGGAATGGGTGAACTTAGCAAGTTGAAGTTTATACCAGATACTGAGGTTTATAGTCCCTGTTAGGTGTATAAAAATCAAGGTCCTGAGTCAACACGATAAAAAGATATGGGGAAATTAAGATGAAGTAAGTACCAAAATTTACCTTAATTTTCAACTTTTTTTATTTTTCGTAATTTTCCCTTAACTTGTGCTGTAAGACCTTGCTTTTAACCAAAATTGACAATTCTAGGTCAACCGGAAGTACCCTATAGGTTTTGGGTCGAAAACCGGTATGGTAGTTCCCGTTGACCTAGAATCACTAAATTTGGCAAGTAATACTGTCTTATACTACAAGTATCAGGAAAAGTCTGAAAACTATTCATTTGTAATTTAATCATAAAAATATAAGTAGTTTTTATTTAAAGTTATTTGTAGCTACAAATTTGTACGGAACCCTCGATGGGCGAGTCCTACTCGAACTTGGCCGGTTTTTTTTTGTAATTGTTGTTAAAAATCAATACTAACTACAATAAAACGTTGCAGTGGCCTTTCTTTTCTTCTTCTTTTTCTCCCTTGCTCTTTTCCACTTAATGTGGGATCGGCACTCTTAATTGAGGCTTCAGGACAATCTGACCTGGGTTCCTGGGTCGGGCGGTTCTTCCTCTAATAAGAGTTTTGATATGCTGATCCATATGTAGCAGGAGGTCGTCCTCTACCTCTTTTGTATTCAGGAAGTTGCAACGCTTTTTTATTATTTATTTATTATATACTTTATTGTACACCTCAAACGCTACGCTGCGCACGCTTTTTTGACCACATGTTCCTCATCTCTTCGCATCACATGGCCAAGCCATCTCAGACGACTCTTGGTCAGTTTCTCCGATATTGGGGCGACTTTAAAACTACCATGGATATATTCGTTTATGGAATGGAGCCAGGATTCTCTTCGTAGCGAAGTCCATTTCTAAGTTGAATAGGAGCGGGCTAAAGGCCGAGCCCTGATGAACTCCTACCCCAATCTCAAATTCCCCTGTAAGTCCTGAGGGACTTTTGACTTTAGTACGAACGTTAGTATATATATCTTGGACAAGTTGTATGTATATATCTGACAAATGTTGCGCTCTCAATGCTTGCCACACCTATCTGCCTGGTACTCTGCCAAACGCTTTCTCTAAATCGGTGAAAATGAGGTGCAGATCTTCTTTCTTAAGTCGATGTTTCTCTGTCACAGCTCTCATGTAGATCAAATGTAGATTTGACGGAGTATAACCAAACTGATTTAGGCTCATGCAATTTAGATAGGATATTCCGCTATTCATTACTCTTGTCAAATTTTTTATGTGTGTGATGTTAACTTGATACCCCTGTAGTTCCCTGTAGTTAGTTTAAAAAGGAACCAAGTGACTAAGTCGCCATGCGTATGGGATATCTTCTTACTATCGAGGATAAGGTTGAAGAGCCTCGTAAGCCATTCTTTCTCGCCACACTTTTCATAAATTCTGTATTTGCATCTTTCCTATTTGTCAAAAATGCTATTTCAGGGATGGTGCCACCGAGTGCACTGAAAACTTGAAAAGGGTTCGTTTTTATTGGGTTTTCAGTTATTTCAACTCGCTAAACCTTTCATCAAATAAGTCTGTTCCAAGCAGAGTTCATATTTTCAAGTAACGTTAAGGAAAGAATCTCGTGTTAGAGCTTAGTTCTCATTTACAGTGAAACGCAAAAGAGGCGCAAAAACATAAATCCTTTCATGACTGTCAGCAGTACAAAAACAAACTTATCTTATATTATATCCCACATGACGTTCTTTTTAAAGGCTTTACGGTATGACATACTTATCACGAAAAACAGGTAGCTAATAGAAAACCGGCCAAGTGCGAGACGGGTCGCGCACATACCGTTCTGTGCCATCTTATAGCCTGTGAAATAATTTTAAATGAAGGAGAAAAAGGAAAATTTGTTGTGTGGGGACATGCGCTGTGTTTGTAAAAGTTTGTTGTTTTTAAAAGGAGGCGGTTCTCAATTTGGTTGGTATTTTTTTTTTATAATTGTACACCGATTACTCCGAAGTTTCTAATCCGATTTCGGGATTCTTTTTTAGTTCGATCGGCATACTTGCCCTTTGGTCCCGTAAAACTTTAATATGAGCATTTTTGCTAATTTCAGCCGATGACGTCGTCCAAGTATCACTTAAAAGTAAAAAATAAAAAACTTTTTACAAAATAATATAACCGACTTCCAAACAAAACACTACAAAGTATAAAATAACCTTAATTTCGGAAGTCGGTGTTAAAAAACAAAGAAACCAAAACATAAACACCGACTTCCGAAATTAAGCTTATGAAATAACCTTAATTTCGGAAGTCGGTGTTTATGTTTACTTTGTAGTGTTTTTTTTTTGGAAGTCTGTTATATTTTTCTGTAAATAGTTTTTTTGTTATTATCTATTTGCCATGATAGCTACCTATTCGAATTTTGTGAAAGTTTCAACACGTTAGATATTACGGAATTGAAATTAGGTACAGCTCTGTCTGTAACAGACATACAAACAGCATAAGCTTAGTAGAAGGGTTCCTTTGGGTAAGGAACCCTAAATGGCATATTATATTCAGTCAAAAGTGAGTGCAACGTAGCTATCGTGTTTATATTTGAGATGTTATTCTAGCCGACAGACACCGTTTGTTATCTATGCACACTATGGCTGTTTGGACTAACAATTCCAGAGAATCTTGTGAACCATGCCAAGCGATAGAATGGAGAATACTTGTAGACTATTGGGACTGCATGAAATTATTTTTAGGGTTCCGTACCCAAAGGGTAACCAACAGAACCTTATTACTAAGCCTCCGCTGTCCGTCCGTGCGTCCGTCCGCCCGTTTGTTTTTCAGCGGGCTTTATCTCAAGAACCGTAATAGGTACACAGTTGAAATTTTCACAGATTGTGTATTTCTATTGCCGCTATTACAATAAATAATAAAAATTAAGGTTTACGGTACGGAACCCTTCGTGTGCGAGTCCGACTCCCACTTGGCCGGTTTTTATAAAGGAGGCAGAAATGCCATTTACATTTTAAAAAGGAAAACAAACAAGCGTCTTTACTTTGGCTTTTGAAGAGTGTAAAAGTCGCGAAATCATTAAATGTTAAGTGATTGATTGTCGATATGTTTTTCAAATCTAAGTAAGTTAACATTGTAATACTTAGTGGAAACATAGATTTATATTATAATTATATTAAAATGTTCGCAATGGTTTTATAAAAGTTCAACTTTAGATATACAGGGTGTCCCAGAACTCAACGTCAAGCCGAAACAGGGTAACAGGATTGATCATAACCATCACGAGAAAAATCTGAAAAAAAAAAATCTATCCCATGCAGTTTGAAAATTATGGGCATTTTAAGAAAAACCTAGAAATTTGATCAAACTGTACCATTTTTCGGTTATTGTAGTTATTCTTTTTTATTTTTGTTCATTTGAACTTTGGAAACGTAATCCTAAATAACATTTCTAGAATCCCAATAATAAATAATGACACAATTGCCTCAAGTTCCCGAGAATTGAGACTATTTGTTAAACTACGAATTTTAAAATTTCAAGATTCGTCGAATTTGACAGGCCCTCCTTTAAAAAAAAAAACACCGGTAGCACTCCGGGAGTGCCGGCAGAAGTGAAAACATGTAAATAATACATCCTTACTGTCGCGGTCACATCATAGACAAACCACCGACAACAAAATAAACAAAAAGACACTGACGTGTGGCCGCGACAGCGACTGTCAGTGACAGATGTCAATCTTGACACAGTTCCTGACATAAACAAAACGAACCATAAAAACAACAATAAATAACGCTGTGTTTAATTATAAGTACAAAAATACTATCATTTATGAGGTAGAATACTATGTTTATTTATTGCGCTATCGTACACAAATATGACAATTTACATGTTATTATTCATAATATTATATCGTTATTTATTTATATATTACATTAATTTTTATCTCTTTGAAAAATCAACTTTCATCCATAATTTCGTAATTCCGTAATTTCGTATCCTTGGATACGCGTGGCACGCTGTACATAAACACAGACGGACATTCGCGCAAGCGCCCTGTGCCGCCTAAGCGGAGCAGCACACTCAGGCACGGTAGAAAGAGTGGGAGATACTAGTTCCTCTCCCTTCCCCTCGATCTTACGCTTTTTCGCATCACGTGACCCTGACGCGAGTCCGTCTTACGCTTTTTCGCATCACGTGACCCTGACGCGAGTTTAAGATTTTATACCCATTACAGAAAAAGTGCTCATCGCCGCTAAAGAAGTTTTCACTTCAAAAATGTACTAAAGTGCCTTGGCAAGTGGCATTAAAAGTTGGCGCATTTAACCAGAATTCTAAAATGGTACAATACTTGTTAGTTCCATACAATAAAAAAGAGTAAAAAAATTAAAACCTCAAGTAACCCGATTTTTGCTATCTCAGTTAAAATGTTTTTGATTCGCACAAGCTCTAGGTAGGTTCTTAATTTTAAGGCAAAATGATGAGAGAGATGGATAGTGGGTATGTTTGTCATGAGTGAGCGAGACAGAAAATTTATAATTGTCACACTGATTTTACCTACTGCGAGAAAAGTCGAGCAAAAAATCGAATTCTGCACAAAGAAGTTCTAAGCCTCGACGCGACCCACAAAATGATCCAACTTAAAAGAGTGCAATGTAAAATACATTCGACCAACAAAATAACGTGGAATCACCAAAATTGTGACGAAGCCATTCTTTATTGGGCTTATTATGAAAATAAAATCGGGGATTCGGTCGACATTTACAAACTTCCAAAGAGTTTTCGTAGTTTACTAAGCTGGCGTTCTATTTGAAATTTTAATGAATGCTCTGGCTGGACTTTGTCAATGGATAAAAAATTGCGGCAGCTTACTTGACGTCGTTACCTCTTTTTAGGACTTAGAAGTCCATAGTAACTTCACGTATTCAAATAGTAAAGTTCGCTTAGTTTTTTTGACGAATAGAGAGTTATTCGTCATAAAAACTAAGTTTATCCTGAATATAAACAGAATAAGAAAGTGCCTTAGTAAAGTACTACAGGTAGGAAAACGAAACATATTTTTGTAAGACGAAAAGCAAAAAGTGTGTCTTAAAACTGTGATATAACTCGCACCAGGCACCAGAGATGTGATATTTTCAAGATCCCTTTGTACACGTTAAAGAAAATAGGTAACATTTTTCTTTTTATGTCATGCGTATTATTTTTCTGTTTCTCGTCACTATTGTCTTAGTGAATTCTGAATTTCATGCGCCCAATGTACTGTTATGGTAGCTGAATGTAAAATCGAATTCGCACGGAAGCTGGGCGTAACACTCGTCAGGAGTACGGTAGGCTGCGTACAGCTGCATGTATATTTTTAGTCTAATTTCAACCATTCCTCGGTTTCGTTTCATCTTTATCCGGATTTGCGGCTGCTTCTTGAGCCAAGTTGATCCATTGCGCAAATTGTGTGAATCATGCCGGCTGATAATGGCCCTCGGATTGATCGTAGGCCTATTGAAGGCGAAACGAAGTTTTGAGAGTGGCAGTAACTCGCGCTGTGGCGGCGGGCGGTACGTTTTGTAAGAGAACCTTTCTCTATCGGCATCTGCAGCCCAAACTTCATTTACATAATTAATCTGCGTCGGACGAGCGTGTCGGCGGCGGTCCGGGCCAGCCTCCATTAAATAACGATATCACAGAAGCCGTTTGTTCACATGTTAATCAACATGTGAAAAGAGATACCATTTTATTTAAATTACACACAAAAATGAAAAAAAAAGGTTAACGCGAAATTACAAAAGTATGTAAGTATCAATTTCAGAAAGTGCACAGTTTAGTTTTAATGAAAGTTAAACTTTAATAAACGCAAAACTAGGCATTTAAACATATGTTTGTTTTTAAATATATATGTGTTATGTGCTTTGAGCCAACCTTGCCTAGATAATACAGATAAAGAAAGCTTCGTGATAAAGTCTCTTTATGAATCTATAAACGCACTACAGAGCTGAATTTAATTTAGGTAATGGAAAACACAAGACGCCTTATAGATAAGAAAAAAAGTTTATTTTAGAGGATAGAAGGTAGCGGGCGTAGCTATAGAGAATAGTGTTGTGCTCGTAACCGCTCACATAGAGCAGGCCGCCCTGGCATGCCGGCCCGGGCCATGACGAGGGCGCTTCAATTAAAACTGTTCAAGTTTGTTTAAATGTTTGTGTCAGCCCATCGCCAACTAAGAGTTACAACGCTACAGATTTCACTGTAAATTAACAACCAAATACTTCGTCCATTCTTGGGTAATACAATTTTAAGGTACTCGTAACCTCCTTTAGCCAATATAGTTTGCTTCAATAAGAAGTTATATTGCAAGGAACATGAACACGGATAGTTCAAAACGCTTCCGTGTAAATATGACGGTAAACTTTGAACTGGATGAGAGTTTATTTTCGATAGAGAGTTTCACATCATCGAATACGGGGAATAACGCGATTGTTGATGCTTTAATACTATTAGGTTGTGGTTTCGGAGAGATTTAGATTCTACCTTGCTTGGGTCGGTAAAGTTGGGTGCTCTGATTCGAGCTGACTTCGCCGTTTCATTCGCGCTAGAACTCAACTCGGATTAACCCTGCCAGCAGCCTGACTTTGTTGTCAAACTAATTAGCTGTTTCCGTCCATTTCATTATAAATATTCGCTATTGTATTTCTTTTACATAGGTAAATTTTCCCCTCTACAAAAAGATTTTGGGTCGAGATGAACTAAGAGATCTTGTCGCCCCGTGAAGATCGCTCCGATAGGACCTACTCAAATTAAGCCTACTGGTCGTAGAATTAAAACCTTTTTCTTATTTGCAAGTAGATTTTCTTTGAATATTTATTTCTTCCTTTGCGAGAGGATTTGCAATTTGAAAGTTCAGCGTACCAAACAAAATCTCTTTTAAGAATTAGTCATAATCCAAATATGGTTAGGTAGTCAGCGGGACGTCTGTGATATTTATGTAATTCTCAAGTAAGCCGTTTAATCGTCCATCGCGTACTTAATGTTTGAGCTTCTAAGAAACGTCGGGGGTGGCTGAGCCGGGCGGGTCGGAGCCTGACGGAGGGGGGGGGGGGAGGGATCCCAAGGGTTGGCCTCGTTCTGCTAACAAATCGCTCGCCGCACCACGCACAGGTAGTGTCACGCCTCATTACTCCAACTTTATGTTCGCCAAATCACTCTAACGTCATGAATAAACAAGATTTAGGCTTATGACCTTCAACAGCACCCTTACACTATTCAGCACCGTTCACTATGCCTGCTAAGCGAGTTTTTGAGAAACATTTTGAAATGATATCGATCCGAGGCTCGTTTATGTTGATCTGAGATATAAAGCCTGGAAGCCGGTGCTAAAGTTAAAAGCTAAAATGAATTCCGTAGCTATTTCAGCATTGCGTTGAGTAGAAATGGCATAGCATAAATATTAATTAACTAGCATAATACAGTACTTACCTAGGTGCTTTCATTGCTAACATAATCTATCTATATGTTTGTTCGTTAGTCACGATGGGATCACGGACTAAGTCGTGGTTGTACTCTGTGAAACTATATCAGGAGCCAGTAAATTCTGCAGAGCCAGTAAGGAACCAGTAAAGGGGCCAAATAAAAACGCTGTCACGAATTTTTGTTATATTGTATGTTGCAATAATATAACTTTTGTTTGTGAACAGGCAACTCAACCCTAGAAAATATGTTCGCGCTAAAAGAAGGTTATTGTTTTCCTTTCGAGTTCTGGAAACCCTAAAAGGAACATAACTAGATTAATATATTCTCGGCAGTTAAAGTTTTCATAAAACAAGCGATCTCGGTATTCTTCACTTTTTTGTTTTGAAAATTCTTTGCAGTTCTCGGCTTCTATTCACGGTGTCTTCAGGAATTTAAAATTAAAACCGTGTCATGCTATGCAAACAATAGAATTTATAAATTAAAAGCATTGTTTTCATCTCATTTTCTCAGTAGCTGCATTATAATAGTAATCTTAATAAAATGAAATCTGTATTTGAATGTTCTGTGTCCGTGGCACGTTGCACTAATTAATCATTATGCATCATTATAGCCAAATTAAAGTCACCTCATGTAATTGCTTATGTGTACTAAAATAATGATTAGTAAAATGAGGCATGTCGGGCGCGCCACGTGCATCAGCGACAATCATTATGTAAATGGCTGGCCGGATATCGGCGCTGGCCCAATAGAATATGTCGTCTAATTTAATAGGCTAAATCGATCCGACAGTTTTAGCACTAAGTAAGCACAACCCACACTAAAATAAAGCGCAATAGACGACACATGTTTAGCAAAATGGAAACACATAACATAGTTTGTGAACGTGATATGTAACAAAAACGGAACTGTCCTTTTACAGTTCTACGATGTAATTATGCGGAACACTCGACAGAAGTTTCTAATGGTCATAAACTTCCACATGTTTGTGTTGTTCATATTCGCATACGCAGAATATTAACAAACTCCAAATTAATTTGACCGCAGCTGTGTACCGGCAATTTTTTACGGTTGCTCGAAATTGTGACAAACATTTTGAACATTGGTAGCGATAGTATTTAACACAGTTTACTGTGGAGCAGATAAGTCATGTGGCAGGTTGTACTTTAATTAATGTAATCCGAAAAGAGCTAGCAACGTTTTTATTTGTATATTTTTGCTATTATTTCGATGAAAGCACCCAGAACAGAAGTAAAGTAGCGATTGCAAAATGTAAAAGGGGAAACGCAAAAAATCGTGAGCTTCATAAAAAGAATATTCGTGGGCTAGCTATTTGAATAAAATATCAAGAGAGGGAACCATTTTTCAACGCGTTGGTGATAATAATGACGCTATTTATCAACGACTCGAAAGGGTGGTAATTATTAACGTAATATTTCGGTTTCGTTTGTTTACTTACATACATTTTGTGCGATATTTTTCACAGTTAGCGACATAACAGTAAGGTCATTTCGTTTGGCTGTGAGAGGATGGCTTCCAATGATTTATTGTTGCGTTGAATATGCATGTCGAGATGAAAAATGACGACGAACGTGCGAGTGGTTAGTGTGTGAGGATCGAGTGGCGGCGGCGTGGCGGGCTCGCTGCGTGGCGCGGGCGGGCACGCTGCGTGAGCCGCCAGCCGTCGCGCACGCCGCCGAACGCGTCACATTGCGGAAGTCGTTAAGAAGATAAATCGCGAACCACACAAGACCCCATAATCCTTTTAAAATATCTAAGTGAAACCTTTTTTTTCACTACTTGGCTTAGGAAATGCTGAATATTTCCGCCACTATTCCACTTTTATAAGATTAACTCTTATGTGTTCTTGTGCGTATTCAGTAGTTTAGACGAGTGGTGTATTTCATCAAATGTATAATGCCTTTATTTTCATTCCACCGCGGAAAATCTGAAAGTTTCGAAACAAGTTTCCACCAGACAAAATTTTCAAAGTGTGAGACATTCGCAAAGTGCATCCTAGAGCGAACTTAGAGGTATGGGTACCAGTTTTAATAGTTGCCGAAACAATAGCGGAGAAGTTTTACTTGCCGCTCGCTCCGGTTCCGTACCCGTCCCCGTTCATTAATACGGCTGGAACACGGCACCATGGTACGTTAACTCGTTCAGTTTTCGTAAAAACTGCACCATGTTTTTTTTCTAAAATAACATCCATCAGGATCGAGAATAGGTTGGCTTTAATTTCCGCCACGATAACATATCGCTTCGAATTAAGAAGATAAAATAACGTTGCGGTCTTAAAAAGCGAAAATTTATTTTATGGGCACTTTCTTCAATAGTTTATTGCTTTCGGTTACTATTTCAGTGAGCTTTCTATTTACATTCTCTTAGACTTTTATTGTTAGAGAGAAAGTGGTTTACTTGAAAAGAAAAAAAAATACTTGCTCATCGGTTGACTAGTTTGTCCTCGTGAATATAGCTTACATAAAAGTCCAAATAAGAGTGAAATGCTTGTTTTATTATCTTTGTACGTGTTTATTTAGGTTAGTGGAAATGTAGTTAGCATTGAACACCATGGCCAACATGAATCGAGCGGCTGTGTAGCAGCGGTTCGTTTCTCATGTCAGAACCAACCGGTAGCGGCGTTCCTTTCAGTGCTGGCTGCGCAAACAAACTATCGAACAAACCATTTTACTCCAATTAATGACGTCTCTTCGAAACATTTGTCAGACTGTATTTGTAGGTCAGGCCGGCACAACAATAAAATCTGTTTTTATATCTGCATCTCATCAAATAATGAACAAACGTACGTCAGATTTATTTCATAGAAATTCCGCTTTGTTGTTCAACTGGAAATTTTGTTTCCTCTTATAATACTTTTTTGCGGTTTTTGTTTAGGATTGTTTGTAACGTGGCAAGCTTTTATTTTCCGAGGAAAAAACTACACGTACCAACATGAATATTCCTACCTACCTAATATACTTTTTTACATTAGGAGAGCTTGCTGTCCAGATAGACAGTGATTTTTGTGCTCATGTGGTGCAACGAAAACAGATGTTAAGCGCAATAGCAGAAAATAGGACAGTTCTCCCTACAGGGAAGCGAGCCGGAATGCTTCACGTCACCTTTCGAGTGGGGACGGCCCGAACGGAGACTGTTGAAATGCAATTCGATTATCACGATTATTTTCTCCTTTAATGCGACATGAATTATTGGCATAAAATACATTCACTTTTAAAAACTTTAAATTGGACCCTGCTAGCACATAGTTACTTAAAACCGCTATAATCATGAATTTGTCTTGATATGTACCTTAGTACCAAGCCCTAAAAGCGGACACTTCACAGCTACATTTGGGTCATCAACGTCGACGTCATTCATTTCGCAACTGGCTGCTATGCCAGTTGGTTAAAAGCCATAATTAGTGGTGAACATTATGCAGAGAAATATTTTCTTTCACTCTTCTATTTGATTTTTGTTCTGTTTTTAGTTTTGTATTTTAAGTCGCCAATCTGCAAAAGGAGAAAACGGCAAAACGCTTTGTAATTAGAGAGTTGACTCGACAGGAGCTTAATAACACTCAGTTCCAGTTGAAGCCTTTCTGAAATGGATTCTAAACTACAACTAGTATGACTTCGGGATATTCTGCTTGGAATGGGATGAAGTATTTTAAATATTTCTATTACGGAAGGTTCGTGTCATAGCTATATATGTGTGTGTGAGGAGCTCGAAACATATCCACTACACTATGTTGTGTGAGGTTCCCGTTCCGTGCGCTATTTTTATTTGATAGTTACGGAATAGTGTCTTGAATTTCTTCTCCATTCCTTTTCGGAATATTTAAGAAACTTAAACGAGTCAAGCTAGAAATTATAGGAATTCCATACAGCTCTCAGACAGAGAACAGTTATTCACTCTACTTAACTTTTTCTCAAAGATATTACAAGAATAACGCGAACAAAGTATCAAGAAATTGTCAAACTTTTGAAGAAACCTCACCAATTCCAACTTCAATATCTATTTTTGACATGTGAGAACTTTAAACTTTCGAAACTCACCGATATAGTACTTTGCTCTTTATTGAGATTCCTTCAATAGGGAGCGAACAGACTTTACAAATAATAAATAATGAAAGAAGATAAACAAGCTGGGCAAAGCGAAAATGTTTCTTGAATGTAAGCGATTTAAAAACCTTAAAGGAAATCTAGATAATCCGTTTATGGATGAAACATGGTTCCAGTAGTTGTAGTTAGCTATAAGTGCAATCAAACAGCCCTCAATAAACGGCGGTATTGTTTTGCCGGTTATTGCGATTCCGTTGCCGAGACACGTCCGGAATAAATTAAACTGCAATTTGGGGCCTTTAATATGGACTGTTGTTCGCGCTATTGGACCATAGTGGCGTGTGGCAGCGTGGCGATATGAGCGGCATTCGAATGAGTACACAAAGGGGTTCGGCGCCATGCCGCCTATCAGTAATGCAGCCAGGCAAATGATTGCAGCGCGACTCCCCAGCGACACCGTTTTGTTACCTACCTGCGTACCTACGCATGATCGATTTACTGTCAAATTTTCGTTGCACATTTAGAATTTGGCAGAAAGCCCCGCTGTGGAATAGCTGTGAGCGTCGAATGCAGTAGTCGTAGTAATTGCGCTGAAACGGCTACGTTCGGCGATTCTCAGCTGCAGGCATAATTTACATTGCAACAAATCCGATTTGATGAGGGTTTCAAGGGTCAGTGTTAAGTTTTTTATGCTTTTCTTTCTGTGCCTTGATTTCAAACTGATATCCAAGGTATTTTGTCATTTAATATCTCAGCAAGATCGATCACCTATCTTCCCGTTCTACTCAAAGAACTTCAGTCATTATAGTAGACGAAGGAACAGCCACCTTAATATAACTTACCTAGCGCACGTGAATGTAAGCTATGCAACTAAACTTTCCTCATCTAAGTTGCATCTGACCAATGAACACTAAACTCCCGATATCGTAATGAAATTAAGGTCAAAAGCAGCCAGTCAAGATATGGTGTGTAGCAATAATCATTGGCGCATAAGCAGAAACACCAAGGCTTCGTGTTTATTGCTCGCAGAGAATTCTATGGCACCATTAATGCACGTAGCGAGGCGTAAGGTGTAGTCGCTCGCTCAATTTGCGGTATTGCTCTGAGCTACCGTCACATAAACAGAGTCAGGGCTCCTACAGATCTACAATCGTCCCGTTGTTTGTCCGCCCACATTCCTGAACAGAACACGTAACGGCTCGCAGAACGCATTAGTACTTCCATAAACACCACATCCATTGTGTGCACACGTTAGACGTTGCAGCCATTTTCAATAGCATTTATACATTGACTTGAACGACGTACCTGCAGTTCGGTACGTAGTACATGGCAGTCGTTTCGCTGATAGCCCCAGTCATTGCTTTGAGGTGTGTAAGCATATGGCATTTATAAAGTCGCTCCCCCGGCGACACTACACTTCAGAGGAGCTCTGTTTTTCGATCCCGAGGGGGATCGCGATCAGAATTAACGAGACCTTTACCTTGATTCTCGCAGTTCGCTCTTTAACGCAGAAGTAAGCAATCCCTGCTTTTGTACAAATCCTGTTAACAATGAAGTTTGTAATGTAGATAAAGAACATCTTACTACTTTTATTTTATGTGATGTATTTAGATTAGACACAGCCTTTAGTTACGAAGTCCCTGCGTTAAAATGTATATTTAAATTAGATAGGGCTCTTAATTTCAAGGCCCAAGAATTACAATTAATCGTATTACCCATTTGCCTTAATGCTTAGATCTACGACAGTTCGCTTTTTGTTTGGAACTCTTCCAAATATACATCTATCACCGGCACTTTTATTATCTTTAATGCATTCGACGTGCATTTGTATGTTTAACCTCGTTCCTATAAGTGGATTTTATTGCATATTAAAAACGAGAACAGTCCAGTAAAAACTAGTTTCGCAGACAAAGTTAGATAGTTTATCTTGTCTGAACAAGCTGGGTGATTATGGGACTCTTGTCAAACGCCAAATGGAGCATTTGATGTTTTGATCATTAATAAACTTTCTTCACTGCTTAAAGTGATTAATAACTGAGTTCACAGAACGTGCGACCCATCAAACGCGGACATCGCCGGACGTCGCTAGTTTAGTGTGTAGTCATCTAACTATGTCCGCGCACTGTGTACCTCCCTAATGAGATTCTATCTTAATTATTTTTCAGTGTTCGTCGTAAATTTCCCTCCCGAGAGTTGCTGAGCCATTCCGTGGCGGAAACATCCTTTTCGAGCTTAATTATTTCCTTTTTTTTACTGTGTTCAATATTCATTCCGATTTTCGTCGAGCAGACATTAAAATTCATAACTCAGCTATTACACTCGTCAACATCTGGCGCCACTTGAACGTTATTATCTTTAACTGTTAGAAAAGCATTAATTAAGAAGTTACTTTTTATGTCACTTTGAAATATAATAATTTTTATGCGAGTTTATCGTGAAGGCAGCCGGCAGGTGGCAAGGGGGATGGTTTCAATATACCGACCTATACATGTTTATGTATGCAGTGCCCGAAGTTGTCCCTCGATTAAGAGTGGTCATTTTACGAGTTTCGCCCCATAGCACTTGAGAGCTAGTAGCTATTGTTCTATTCATCGAAGAGGCATTTTATGACGCGGACACACTCGTAACGGGTCGTCGTCTCGAGTTCCGTGTCTGGGCGCACGAGATAAATTTACGTCGGCGGTTCACGCCCACGAGCGTCGCCAACTCGTAAAGCAGTTGACGGCGGCGGCGGCGGTGGGGGTAACCTCATAAATAAGGTCCGGCGGCCCGCCCCGGGCACCACGCACGCTTGCATGCCCTGCCTCGCACAAGTGCACATGCGCTCATGCACCTACTTATCTATCCCTGCAAAATGACAAGGATATGAATGGCCACCAGCTACGACAGAAATATGGCACTTGCCTTTCCAGCTTATTATTTTAAAACTTTTTTTAAATAAAACTAAATGTCTTCTCATTTGGTCTTAAATGATCAATTTTATTCGCGCTTAAAATGTTAGCATACATAAGTGAACTTTGGACAGATGAGGTTAAATCAAGTCTTTTGGTAGGCTGATAAATAGTAACCGAGCGCAAATTGAATGTGTTGTTGTGCCTTTGTCGGGTACCTCGGATTGACGATAACGGAGGTAGTCAGTGGATTGCACCAAGTTTATTGGTCGGTACGACTGTAAATGTTAATTATTTACTGTGTTGGTAAATCAGAGCTGCGCTGTGAAAAGATCGGCCCGTCGATAATTTATCAATCACCGATGTTCGGTGGAATTGTGTTGGAGGATGCTGATTACATTTTCTTTTAAAATTTGTGTGATAATATAAAGAAATATTCGAGTGTGTAGTATAGTGTGCTAGAGGTGCAGTAGTAGTGAGTTTCCCTGAAACGTCAGCGGAACACTCGATACTAAATTTCATTTAGCGAAGTGACCGATCCTCGACAGCATCGCGTCACTTTTCTCTTCTTCTTCTCTACCTCTACAATCCTCACTTGTTTTCTAGTGTTCTTCGAAATGATAGAACAAAATTCTGTTATGTGGTGCCTCGCAGCCAATCACACACTAACCTTGTTAGCTCAGAAAAGCAGGTAGGAGGTAGGCTATATTAATAATGATATAGCCAATATTTTATTATTCAACACGAAATAAAACCCGATACCAGATAGGGGTGCAGTGTCGGAATAACAATAGGATAAAAAGGGAAATGCTGTTGCTCAAGATACCGCAAAAGATGTTATTTTTATAAGAAATTGTATTATACGGAACACTAATCGTGAGCTGCTACTGACTCGAACCCGGTTTTTTCGCGTTCGCTCCACTCGGATCCGTTTTACATTTTTATTTTACTCCTTTCAGTCTAATTTAATATGCGGCCTCGTAGAAGAAATTGCGAGGATATATTTTTGCATTTGTTAACTCCACCTTGAATAAAATCAGATTTTACCGGCGAATTTATGCCGAATTGTGTGAGACAGGTAGAGAAAGCTTCGACTGTTCCACATGCGTATTTAAATCACGTACTGAGCGTATGTGTTATTTGTGCTGCAATATCGAGTTTATGTTGTCAGATCGTGTGCCGCACTTTTGACGACTGCATTCAAATAATTCGCTCTTACAATAACAACAATGGAGCTGCTAATTTAAAAAAAACTTTCGCGTAATGTATCGGTGTAGGCCACCTAAATTGAATAGGATTTCATTAAAACCTTCTTTTACAAAAAGAAAAAATCTTATCGTTGCTTGGAATTTAGACAACCGTCTATTGCAAGATTTTTAATTAAATCGACTTTGATCACAGGACTGGAATGTCTCTGGTAAAACGATTAAAACCGGTATAAAACAGTTGCTGTGTAATCTTTCCGCGTAACATCCTCACGTTAACGATTTAATCAAATGCTTTTAATCATTTTTTATGTTAAAGGATTCTATAATGTTTTGTTTCCGTCCAATTTTGTGCCGGGCTCATACATTGCGAGCTTCGATCTACGTGTAAAAAGTAGAGCAAAGTGAAACAAAGTAAAACTGTGTAGCCTCAATCCGCAGCTGTTAGTTTTCACCGGCTATTCTTCTTTTGTGCGGTCGACGCTGTCGTCACTTGGAATATAGAATTTGTAGCGATGAGTACGTCTTCGTTAAAGCAAATATCAATTAGGGGCGGCCTACGTGTCGGCGATAGACGGCGGGAGCGTGACTGAGCGTGCGGCCGCCGGCGTAGCGACCTACGCATCCGAGCGCGTAGCCCCTCGTAACGCATCGTAGACGCTTGCAGCCCACAGCTCCGCGTAGCACTACGTATCATAGGTGCTACGAAGTGCTACACGTTGCTACGAGCTACGAACATCTTACTACGAAAGTACGAACATGCATGCAAACTTCACCTCTAAATTTCGAAACGTGCTATTGCTTAAACAGCCACTTACTTAAACTAAGTCCCACTCTGTAACTCGACCTGTTGTTTACTTATTTATTAATTAAGATTAGGTAGGTGGGTGCCATTAGAAATGTACCCAGCGAGACCCCTTTCAGCCCTTATGTTTTGCACATCGTATTTGTGGCAGAAATAATAACACGGTAACCGTGACGTTGCTCTCTTGGAACAAATAATTTTGTGTAATGCACGTTACGTAACTTCGCCGTTTGTTCCCATAATGTTTTTAATAAGGCCGTCGATATGAAATGAGGGACTAAATTATAAAGTTTTTGACCGTAAATACGTCACGACTTTAATTAAATTGTAGTAAGTACCTACGGCTCTTCTGTTAGTCTACTTCTATTAGTCTTTGTAATTTAGAGTATAATAATATTAGATAACTGAAAAGAATTTTCATGCTCTACATTCATTTGTGAAATAATGATTTTAATTCCAGAAGATACATAATTGAGTACATCAATTGTTCGGGGGTTCTGGAATGTGTCATTTGTCAAGACAAAATAAATTAAAAAACGGAACGGATTCAAGCCACCGAAGTTGAATTAAAAAGTAATAACAAAAACACCAAAGCCAACAATTCGCCTCGAAAGAATAACCCTAATTATAACAATATTATAAATGAACCTTTTTTGCTACTTAATATTCTGTAATACAAGTCAAAGTAACTTTCAAGGTTTCAGAATTGTTTGAACTGTAATTTTAGAAAATTATATCGTGATCTTTGATAACAAAGCGTCTCTCAGGACGTGTCCCGACGTCTACCGAGTACCTGGTCTCCAGAGGACCAATTAAAGACTTTAATTAATCTAAGCAAGGGCTGCTTGTTGTAAACTCTTAAATGACAAGAGCGCATGTTCCTGCAACCGTTTTGAAACTTGACTAATGGACGAAAACTCGAGAAAGGCGAAAACAAATTTTATTTCCAATATTAAGTTTTGACTAACAGTCCCGAAAGTTCTCTGAAAGATAAACGATTCTGTTTAAATCTTCAATGTCATCGGACTAAAGTAGGGATTATAATGAGATACAAAATGGTTAGGTAGTACGATACCTTAGTCGACGCCTTTTGGGTTAAGGATTTAAAGTAAGCGTTATTTTTATTGAGGTACTATTTTATTCATGATTACGAGGATAGCCTTTAAAGGTCCTCTACTGAACAAGGGACGTTGACACTTGCAAATAACGGTTATAGGGGTATTGTCATTGTAATCATGCCGGTAGACGCCTAGACGGATTGGTGATCGTAGTCCTTAAAGGACAGACCGTAGGACGCTGCTGCTGTTCATCTTGTTTGAGGAATTCTTTAGTAACTTTTTTAGCATCTATCTCACCTCTTTTTTTTAATGATTGATTAGCCTTGTGTCGCCTTAATAGATCCTTATATCATATAAGGATCAGTCGTACATTGTTACATATTTTATTTTATTTTATCGTCTATTGTTCATGACTTTTGTTTTAATTCATAGTGATTATGTTCTTTGCCCAGGTTTATTTTCCATTTTCTGACTGTGAATGGTGCCAGGGCACAGCTATTCGTGTATATTTCGAAACTATAGTGAAGAAGATTAAAAACTCAAATTGAATAACAGTTACATATATTTATGCGACTCCAATCAGTGGAGTCGCATAAATCTAGCCGCTTTAAATTGTTTTTATTTGTGTTACACTTTCGTATCTAGAATAGTGCGGCACCGTTTTACTTTATTAGTTCATAATGTTTTGCTTCTTCGTTTTACGAGTTCTTTTTTCATTCTTTTTTATTATGGAACTATTTCTCAACGAGCTCGTGTATGATTGTTTTTATGCGCTGTAATCGTTTTTGCTCGAAACTTTTTCTTGAGATGTCTCAGCGTTCATAATTTGTATATTCTTCAGGACTTTTTTGTAGTGGAGTATTTGTTAAAGGCCTTCTATAAAGCAGGATTTTATTTTCACAGATTTCTTTAGTGTAACATAATATTGATTATACAATATTGATAGTTCCACATACTCTTTCTAAGAGCCAAGAATTTGCATTGCATACATATTTAATTTTGCAGCATATTTCCATGGCCCTGAAAGTTAAATCCCTATGGTTTTCTTTAAATATTTATGAAGGCCCCAACGTCCAACGACTTTTAATACTTTGAAAATATTATCATATCCTTGTTATAAGCTTTTCTAGATAAATATTTTCTCTGAACATCTGTTCGTAGAGTAAAGTCCTTAAGGGTTCTTATTGTGTTATACAATCAAATTGATAGCAGTTTATCTTTCATTCATAAAATCGGACATGAACCAAATACGAGACAAAAATTACAATGATAGCGAAGACATAGTACGTTTCAATGCGAGATAAATACATTTGAAGCTGTTCGATGATTTATCAGAGCCGGCAGCGGGAGGTCGCGTGCGACGTCATCGTCGCAGCTTCCTCGCACAGACATATCGTTTTGATAAATTGCGAAGAATCTCTGAACGAGGTGAATTCAAAAATAAAATCATGTTATTTCAGGAAAGACTATTGTTTTATATACGTCTACGTATGTGTTATGTTTCACACGTTAAAGTTTACGGAGGAAAGTTCGAGGCAGCGAAAAGAGAAAATTGTAAGTAGTTTCAACTCTAATGTTGTTTTGCATAGGTGAGCAGTCAGAACGTGCTTCCGGAGGTGCTTGGCGGTTAGATGGGGCCGTTGAAGATATTTTTATCGAATGTGAGGAGTCGTCAGGGCGGGCGCGCGCCAGCTGCCGATGACGCGGCTCAAGCGCCTATTATGCCGCTCGCCTTTTATTTATGATCCAGTTGAGCGCTGCTTATTACGACTGCGGGTGCGGGACATGTTTCATATGCCAGCCTTGTTTCTGCGTTGACTTCCTCCTTGACGCTTATTGAGCTGTTCGCCGGCAATGATCCCGTTTCCCTACGGTTACAAATTGCTGATGCTGTGTTTATTCATCTCGACTCTAGTAACGATTTTTAATTTTCTCTTTATATCTACTGCTGCGGAGCGCGCCTCGACTAATTACGTTTACTCCTACAACTTGGATTAATTTGTATAATTCCCAAGTTTATCTATATACATAAATCATATGTCAAGTTTTGATGATATCTGCCGCCGGGTTGCACAAGTTGAGGCATACTTATTGTTATTCACGGCGTATCTCGAAACTCTGCAGTGATATGTGTTTCACTAAGCCCCGACATATATTTCGCCGTTTTTGTCTATCACTTGGCAGCAACTTCTCCAATGTTTTCTCATTCGCCCGCAGTCTTCCCAAAAGTTAGCTCATTCCTGTCTCGGTGGGTGCCTCAGCGAATTACGAACTCGGCACTCAGCCGCCGATGCGTGTAAAATGTCTTTACGAGCTCGGTAAATCCCGTGATGTGTGTGTCACCGGCCGCGGCCGTTTCGCCTCTTCACTCTCACCACCATTTTTTTTAATCAATTAGTTGTTAATCGAAAAACTTTAGAGTGCTCACAATATACCACCCTAATTCAATCCGGTGATCTGCTTGTCTATTTAAGTTGCTCCACAAAAAAAAAACCTTAGGGAAATAGGTAACGTTTAATAAAAAAGAGATTTTTGCTGCTTTCGATTAAATTCCAGTTTGCTACAGTAAATTAATAACAATACACATAAGCAGCAGCGTTTTAATCATAACGAATTTAACATAGGTAGTAACTGCATTTAATTTTAAACTGTCTCAATATATTGAATATTCCTTTCATCACAACCGGTTGGTTATCTGTAAATGTAGAGAAAGTATGAGAACGACTATATTCTACGAACATATATGGCGAATACCAGAGCGCTAATTCTACAATTTTTTAAGCAACTCTGGCATTCATATCTCAGTCGAAATCTATCAAAATAGCTTCGATTTTCATAAATTTTTGACAGAGTAGGACTGAGATGCGAACGCGAACGTTAAAATTATGATACTGTTTTATTCTACGAATTATTTACACTATACTCGTTTCGTGGAAAAACTTAATCAAATGGTTTTTGCTCAGATTTCAATTGTGCATCAGAATAGAAGAAATGAAACAAACATGTTGAATGTAACATGCCTGCGTCCGACTATTGGATGCACTTTTTTGTTCGTCATAGTTCGTTTCGCTCCGAACTTAAAATATTCGAAAATAATCCCGACTCGGCGCGTCAATGTTCCTAAATTAAAAAAAATGATTTACAATTTTTGCAACGTCCCTTTAGGGGAAAATCATATTGTTAAAAAAGGTTACCTGAAGCATTTTAGGTTTTTTTGCCTTTCATCGCAAAATGTTGTTTTGACCTATGTCGAAATATGTTTTGTTTGACAGTTGTGTATGTTATCTACACCTGTTAAAATGTAACATGTTAATATAAATCTGTATACGAACATTTACCACGGTCTTTGATGACTTTAAGCAATGAGAACATGTGCTGTTAGGTTCCTTAATAATATAACGTGTATGTTTTCGGTTTGACGGTGTGACGGTTTGGTTTCGGGTTGTGCGCGCTGAGACGTGACTTAGACTCAGTCGCGACTGCTGAAAACATTCATAAATATTAATTTTGTGCACCCTCGGTGCATTCATTAGGTGTTATGGCCATTTACGAAATTGATGAAGTCCATCTTTGTCTAAAGTAGATATATTTTCTTAAAAATTCAACGGTAAGCGTCATGACCACTAAAATGATTGTCTGATAAATTATTTACATAACTTCAAACAAAGTGAATAATAAAAATTCATATTTATTCAAGTATTCAGAGAATCGTTTAGCCATTTGGTTTTTCTAGTTTCTTCGAACCGCTCGTTTAATGTGCATGTCTGCAAACTTTGAGTGCGCCTTTTATAACTTACATAATATTTAATGTTTCCAGTCACAACGTATACGAGTACTCTTATCTCACTATTTATTAAACTTTGTGGTTATGTGATCATCTAAACCTGTCAGGAAGTAGCGCAACAAAATAAATTACTTAAAGATTTTTCAAAGTGTACATAAGCACGACGAGTAGTATTCCCGGCAGTATTTACTCCATTAGACATGAGGCTGCCAGTGACTGGCGACAGGAAACGGCCGTCGTCGGCATAACAAGGTTAACATCCTGCAATTCTATCAAAGTCTTATGTAATAACGTTATCAAGCGACTTCCGCCGCCCGCGCCCACCTGCTACTAACAATACGCCACATTGAAGTCTGCAGGTAAACACTAATTAAAGTTTTTGGTAGTTAGTGATATCGCTAGTAAGTTCACAAAAAAAAACTTGGGAACTGTCTCCCCAGATAATGTGGAAACAAATCTTAAAACTTAACTCGATTTTATTAGTTTTGGGCCACAAAGAGAGGTTCGCCATAATTAGTGCGAGAACGAATAATATAATTGTGAGTTTCCTGTGCTACTTTGAAATGTCCTTGTATTTAGTGCAAACAACTTTTTAAGATTTTCCTATTTTACATTTTCCATGAGATGAAAAAGTGGGTCTAGCAAGAAAAGTGTGCCAAGACTGTAAGCGTTGACGTTAAGTATTCTTTGCCATCTCCGCAAGATAGCTGGCGTGATGATAATTAGGCGACGCATTTACATCAGCGCGGATACAAACGAAATGTTGTTTATTATTTTATTTCCTTTTTCGGGTTCATGCTGGATCTAATACAGTGTTATTTACATTTCGTCTTGGAAGAGGAATCTCCAAAAAAAAAACGACGATAAATCATAGTTTCTGAATAATATCCACATTGAAAACAAAGCAATCGATTGTTTGCTTTTAACACCTTATTTATTAGTCGTTAATTTAAGAGCAGCCTCCATCGGGTTTCGTAGGAACTGGCTAAACGTTGAAATATATTGTCATGAGAGCTTTAATAGACAACATCAGCAGACAAAGAGATGAACATAGCATTATTATGAATAGTCATACATTCAATTTTAAGATTTAGATATCTTGCTCAATTTGCATATGTATGCAGGAGGAATATTGCACGTTCATCTTACGAACCGTCTAGCTACACAGTAAAGCTTGCTTTAGTTCCACAAACCTTATTCACGGTTGACAAAATTAGTATTTCAGCGGCTTGCTGATTGAATAGCACTGCCAGTATCTAGTTCGCAAACCGTGTACGTTAATTTAAAAAGGGGTTAATATGTATCAGCTGAAATATAACGGGTGGATGAGTCAGAGATTCCGGCGCGCGTCGAGCGGGCATCGAGCCACGGATCCGGCAGCGTTTCTTTCGAGCTCGTTAACGAAACAATAAATAATGATTTGGACGTCTCCACCACTGCAGGCTATTGTGCGGCCATCATATTTTCCGTCGGGCCGTCGGCATCAGGTCGTTGACGTGACGTCACGCTTCCTAGCCGTCGATTTGTCCACGCTATATCCGAGCCGCTGTGTGTTTCCGCCTGCCATTGTTACATTTAATCATGCTTTCTAACTTAAACACAAAGTAATCGGTGAAAGTTTAATTTTCATTTGTTTGTTACAGGTAAGCTGTTATTTTTGGAACTTCGAATTTATTTTCGCCGTCTCTAAAAGTAAGTGGTTCTCAGATATTATTAGCGTAATATAAATTTTAATCTGGCCCCTTAAATACATCATTTCGGTGTGTTTAGTGAAATAAGTGAAATAAAATTGGGCCTAATTTAGTAAAATAAATGAGGTCTCTTTTGAAATAATTACAGGGAAAGATGTCAACTGAAGAGCTTTAAAACTAATTTCAAAAAGCACGTTTTAGCATTAGTGTCACTAGACTCAAACTAGCTTATTCTCTTTTAAAATCTAGCTTCAAAGAAATGACTTTAAAAATGTAGTTTTTTCTACTTTTCTTGGAAACTAGGTAGCATTAGATTTCAAAGTAATGTGTTTTCATGCCACCGTATCCTCTTCGTTAGAGCAGTCTTGTTATGGGAGCAAGTCGTAAAAAATGATGAATGGATCAAAATAACCATAAAAATTCAATAAACGTGTAAAAATTGGGTGCGACGCGACCGGAAGATTGTTGCCAATTTATTTCTAACAATAGACGGATAGAGTTAGATTTTCCGCAAACCCGTCATCGGTGAACGAGACAAGTGACTGAATAACATTACTGGTTGTTTACTATCTCCTTTATTGAACATATTTTTCCTATTATATCGTTTAGGTACATATAACTTAACTAGCTCTGCTTTTTGACTTCATCTGCGGGGATTGTTACTTTCAAAGAAAATCTTTAATATCGTAGCATACTTATACAGGAATGGTTTTTAAACAGCGCCTGTAGTTATCTTTCGCTTTGTTTTCCTAAAAATTTTATTAGAAATTCATTTTGCAAACACATAAAATCATTAGAAAGATTTGACTTCTATTTAACTTTCGGTGTATTGGTTTAGGCCACGCGTTGCCTGTCAGTTACGGAACTGTTTCATATGTATAGAACTATAGACACAAGATTCATCCCGCACATGACCGCGCGTGTCACCAACCGGGGCCAGAAACTTGTCAAATGAAATTACACACCCCAACTTAAATTAATTTGGCAGTTGGTATTTACTAATAGAATAGTAGGCAAGCTCCATTCTTTGCAAAATTTATTTATTAACGATAAATACCTACTACCTGTATCTACCTCAGTTTATAACATTTATGTAACGTTTCACGGGAAATACTTATGATGTTTCCTGTGAAACGTTATAAATGTTCCAAAGTTGGGAAATTCTCCAATACGTGGGAGGATTTAAGCTTCAAGAAATAATCTAATTAAAAACTCTGTGAAATGTGATGAAATGTTTGTACGTTTTTTGTGAAAGTTGAGGCATAAAGCTTAACTCGTTCCATTCAACGTTTATTTATCAGAGGGTAGTATAAAATAAAGAGATTTCGGAATGGTAGAGACAATTGTTTTTGTTTCGAGTTTGTGTAGGCTTCGGATTGGATAGCACATTGTGTGCGCTATACAAACAAGACACCTGAGGCAACGGATGGAGCATATCGGAGCGTATCATTCTACGTTTCAAAGCACTGCAAGGAGCGTCCGGCGCTGCAAAAAGCGTAAAGCGCATTGTTTTCGTTGGTAGAGGAAACGTCCAGCGCTGTCAGGCGACGCTCGGGTCTAATGGACCGCTATTTACTTTGACTGAAGGCTTTTAAGATGAAAACAATACAACATTTGAAGTACACACGCTCTATAGCGATTATTAATTTAACCTGCTACAAATGCAGGCTGAGGCAGCGAGTATTAACTTATCTTTCATTTGTTGTTGAGTGAGAGAGCATTCTCATCCAAACAATAATGACGTCATGAAGATAATATTTTCGGTTTCCTATTGTCGTGCTCACTGTGTCACATTAATATGACGTACTCACGGGGATTATTGTGACTTATCCGTGTCTCTTGTTTTCGTCGTATCAATAAGAAAATTGGCATAAGACTTCCCTCTGCAACGTTTGTAATCTAATTACTGACTTCGAGAGTAACAGAGCTTCAGATAATAAAATTAAGGAGTGGAAGAAGCATATTATTATTTTATATGCGAACATTTAACGGTGCTTTCTTTTGCAGGCGTGTAAAGCTCGATCAAGTACTCGTAGTAGCTCACCTCCTTACATTTAACCTTACGTTTTGCAAGAGCCGATGTAGTTCTGTGTTCGTAGCGTGTGGATTTAAATCATAATATTGCACGGAACAACACGCTCGCGTTTTGCTTATTCAGAACTTAGTTCCATCAAAATGCATAGGATATGTGCCAGGAAGGCGGCGGTAAAACTTTGATATCTAATACTGGCCAGGTTTTCCTTGGCAGGACTTATGTTTTCTTTGCTGAGACTCGAAGAAAATTGTCTACTTTAGCCTTAACTTAATATCTCTTATCCTCATTGTTGTTAAATATTAGCTTTGTGCTTTCTATGTATTTCCTCAAAGGAAAATGTATACGTGTTAAGTTATGGCGAAGTATAAAGTTCAAGTTACTACATTTTTATCATTCTAGCGTTTTCTTCGTCTTGTGCCAAGATCTAGTTAGCTTGAAGTAATTGGTCCGGCGCTATCGGTTCGTTCTTTCATGTTATGCATAGTTTATAGTTTTATGCAAACTCACACCTCTCCGACTTCTACAACCATTATAAAAACGTAGTTTTCTTACTTTGTAGAGTTAGTTTTACGTAAAAGTAATATTTGGTGGGAACTTTGAATAATAATCCTACTCAGAATAGGATTATTATGATTATCATATGAAGCATCTTACGGCCGCCCACGGATCGGATGGAGGCCTCCTCCAAGCTCCACACACGAATAAAGTCACAAACTACTTACGCAACATAAATAACTAACGCAGGTTTAAGTCAGTACTATCTATGGCCAAATAACTGCCGACACCCGCTTGCATACATATTAGTAGCACCTGGAACTCACTTACCCCGAACTTTACATATAAAAAGGAAAGTTGTAGTTTTTGTTTTATTCATATATGTTGGTAAATTGACTTACATAGTCCCGAGCGTGAGGTCGACTTCTTTAAAAAACTTAGTACGTGGGTTCATGGGGACGGCCGCAAGCCGGTGGCCGCAGCTGACTTAATCCGGGTTGCGGACAATCCATCCTTGGTACGGCCGTACAGGCGACACGTGACGCATGTAGCTAATACGTCGCAATCAGGCTTGCTGACATCATAATTAAACCATGTATAATTAAACCCTAAATAATAGTGAGCCGTCGGTTAATCTCACGCTTTGGACCAACGACCATTCATTTTACATTTTGTTGGCGTAACGCATTCAATGACATTTAAAAAGTAAAATATTGCGTCTCGCTGCGCTTCTCGAATTCCCATCCAAAAATATGATTGAATTATAAGTTGTGTTTCGTAAAACAACTATCTCAAACACTATTACTGTTACTGTACATCCTTCACTAACGAACAATATACGTGTAACTCAAGTGTATATATGTATAAGTTATGATTTTTCAAAAAAATTCGTTGAATTGTTTTTTGTAAGTTTTCATTATATTATTCATTTTCGTTTTCATTGTTTCCAAAGAAGGTAATGCGTAAACTATAGTGTATGTAGTGCTCTTCTTTAAGTGATGAGGCACTTAAACTGCCAAATAAAATAAATAAATCAATTTAATAAAAGTTCATTAATTTTGTGGCGCTTAATTTTTATGTAAGCTGTCGTGTCGCAAAGTTTAGGGTAGGAATGCAATTAGGCTTGTAACTATGTAAGTGACAAAAAAAATAAAGACGTAATAAAAGTGGAAGCTAGTTTACTGGTGCGAGTGCTGGCATGATCATTTGTTGTAAGCGTCATTTAAATATTAAGTATGTACTCAAAATTTTTAATTAAAAACGTGAGAGTTTAGTGCGTAGGGCAGCGTGTGGCGTTTCGTGCGCGTGGCGGCGGCGTGGCGGTGCGCGGCCGGCCGGGCGACAGTGGCCCGCCAGCCCGCGCCGCGACCACGCGTCTCGCCCGCGTGTCGACCGCGCCGCTTTCCCCCCAACTTTCAGCCGCCCGCCTAATACCGCGAGTTTCAATTCCTAAACACATGAAAACTGGATTAATGAGGATCGTTCAGTGAAATATCGCAGTGACACTTGTGATTTTTGTGTGTGATTTTTAATTAACAAAGTAGGTAAATAATTTACTTTTACCCGGTATAGTTTAGTGTATGTTATACATTATTTTTATAAGTAAAAGCCACAAAATTCCGTAGCAAATAAATTGCATCAATGGTAATTACTCTCGAATTCCACGTGAGCAAATAAATACATTAATAAAGGCTTAAACGCATACTTCCACATAAAAGAGAACAAAGACAATTCAAAAACAATATTTATTAAAAATGATATTAGTGGTAGTAGAAAACCACGGAAGTGGAAACCCAATAAAGCCGCTGTAACATAGTTTTAAGCTGTGGGTATCTACAAATTTTCTTTGAAGTAGAAGGAGCGGGGCATTAAGACATTAGCCCAGCAAAAACCCGTGCTCCAGTGCCGCGGCGGCGCTGTGTGGCGTGTGCCTAGCTAGCTGTAGTATCAGCGTGATACGTGAGTTGTGGCAATTTCGATACCGACCTAGCCAAGCATGTCTGTTAGCTAAACCTGAGCTTAAGATATTCGCTGCGGGACAGGTGATTGGCACGCCGCCTCACTCACCACGATCCGTCTTGTTTATTGTTCCCGACCTACATACTAAACACTCTGATTAAGAACTAGCCGAAACTATAATTTTGTCAAGAAACTGGGTCGCGCAACACACAAATGTATGTATCACACGAAATATATGATTCTCGTAAAAGACGGCTTGTGGCCACTTAATAGTTGCCAAAACAAAGAGCCTTTCGGCGAAGAAGAGGAAAAACTTAGCAACGAGCTTACAGGTCCAAGTAATGGTTGTGAAAGAACGGCCTAAGCCTAAGCGGCCATTAAATGAGAAAATTCAAAGATTTATGTGCTCGACTACATTGTAAAACGTTTTGTTGTATACTCATTACTCATCAGGTGTACATAGTTCTAGGGATTGAATACACACATTTCAGACTAAATCTCATTAAGCATTGACCAGTATTCAGTTCAGTAATTATAATCACGGGTTTACGTATTATCTTCAGTAGGTGATGTGCATGATTATAATTATCTTCTATTAAGCTTATATTGTACCTACGCAGTATACGTAGGACCTTCATAATGTGTAGGTAATAGATATTTCACTTTTAAAACATTTCCAAATCAATTGTTAAACTTTGTAATGATTGTTAATTTATTCTCGATAAAGAAAGTGTTCTGACTACAATTTTTATTTCAGAAATTGTTATTTAATAAAGAAATCCCAAAATAAGTTACTAATTTGAATAAAGTTCCAAAGAACAAGAAATTACCATCTCAACTTTAATTCGTAGAGGAAACGCCACGAAACGCCTGCAAATAACTGTCCGAACTTCTACAAGTTTTGCGTTCTTTGTTATAGCTTCAAATAGTAAACCTGCATTTTCTTTATCTGATGGAAAATACTTTTCTAAAGTAACTAATTTAAAAATTGCAGAAAAGTATTTTCATGCGAATGTCGTCGCCGTAAAATTCTTTCGCTTCTAAACATTCCTTAGGTATAAAAGATTATTCCGCGTGAATGAATAGCTATTGGAAGTAGAATTTTAACAGTCCCTCGGTCTCGGTTACTCGCGAAACGTGCTCATGGAGAACCCAAATCAGCTTCGTTCAGGTGTATCGACATAAATTCGTCAGCGCAGCGGAACAATGCCACATCTTATTACGCTGGTTTGTATCGCCATACAACCTGCCTGGTTAATTTATTTAAACTCAGAATTGGATTTCGGCTTCGACGTTGTAGCATTTGTATTTCCAAGTCCGGGTAGCACACACTGCGGTACATAGTTTAACAAACGTGTTCAATTCAACAAACACGCCTCACAATAGCAATAGTGGTTGACTTATTCTACCAGCGTCTCCAGTCGGAGCTCCTACAACGTGAAATAACATGTTTGACCTGACTCCAATTTGGGGACACCTAAACCGTATTCAAGAGGCTGCTGTCTGTACCCGTTTATCGTGCTCATACTGTCCGGTAAAGGCGATTAGTATTCTTTCTCCGTACTACACGGATAAACTTGTGTCCCTAAACGTCAAATATGGAGGTAAAACACAATTTTAGAGGGATTACGTACTATCCAGGACAGGTTACCTGACTCCGGTCAAAGGTTTTTTTGCTGTCAGCATACTTTTGGTGGTTTTTACTGGACGGGGCAGTGGGCACATATTGTTTAGGGGTGTCGTGCGTGCCGTGAAATACTAATGTAGCCAACTAGATAAGTAAAACTTTATGTAGTTGCTATATATTTTGTACATGCTGTGCAACTAAGCATGTCTTCAATGGAATTATGTCATAATAACTTACTTAGCTAGTTAGTTACTTTAGTTCCAAAATAGTTTTAGATTACAGTTGGGTTCTGGCTTCTTCTCAGTTTCATGTCATTAATAATTATTTCTAAATGAAATTAATAAAGCCGTATGTAGGTATGTGATATATGGCTAACATAAGCCACCTTCATTAAGCATACATAGAATCTCGTGTATATTATTACTGAAACGGATTTAATTACAATTACACAAATTCAATGGTAATGAATACAGTCAGCAAAAATATCATGTTCTATCATTTTATTAAATATAATAATACCTTCTGGTAATTATATTATAAAATTTTCCTACTTAGATAAAGCTTCTGTGAGGTTTAATGATGTAAATAAAACGGACATGTAAACATACAAGTAAGTAAACAATCGCTAACCTTACCATATGACGGTTAGCACTCAGGACTCTGAACCTTACCACAATATTGTGCTTTGTATCAAATGTATAATTTTATTTCATAAATAATACGGTTACCGTTTGTGTGTTTCATGTATCATTTAAATTTGACATTCAGGTACCAAAAAGTTCAGCGCCAATATGGAATTAATAACGTCGTAAAATAGAATTTGTTCTGCGAAAACGGGACGAGTTGTCGAATACAAATATTACTCCATAATGAAATCCACCAAACCGTTTCTATTGCAGAGTCATTTGACAGTTTTCTATAGTACACAGTCATAATAATTTCTATTAAACTACGCTTTTGTAAATAACAAAGTTTTAATAGTTTCTGAAGTCTGTGAAATTGGGTCATTTATTATTAAACGTTGTAAGAGCAAAAACGAGTTAATGTAAATAATTAATAAAAGGAACGAAGTGAATGCCTATTTAGGTTTAACAGCTAAATTCGGCAATATGTCTATAACACGAGAATAAACACGGCATGTTTGTGTGGCGGGAACCTTAATAACTCGTTTATAATTCACAAGAAACACGTACAAACATTAGCTAAGAAAGCTCTTTTCCTGACGGTTAATTAAAAGTATCGGCAAGGATCAGTGTTCAGCTGATTGGTAGTTTGTTTGACTTGGAAACTGATTGATTGGTTCGCTAATAAAGCTATTGAGAGTACATTTATGCGGCGCACTCGTATCCAGCGCGGCAGCTAATAGGATTCGCCGGTGACATTAATGGCTATTTGTCATCCGTCATATGAGTCACACGTGATTACTTAATTACGTATTTATTAATTACATTCTCGATACTGATCCGCTACCGATTGGTAGAAGTTTTATTTTAATAAAAGTTGGTCACCCGTAGCAGGAAGCGGGAATTTTACTTTGGCTTTGGCTTATTTGGGACGTGATATTTTTTAGGTATTTTCGATCGTATCTGCCTTTATGAAATCACGATCTGCCTGTCGTTGTGCAGCAGATAGCTACAAAGAGCGGAGGCACGAAGGCTCGCTACACTGAGCTCGCCGGTTAAAACAACGCTCATTTTAGGATTCTGTGTTATAACGTTTTTGTTATCAATACTGGTCTAACATACATGCAGTTTGTATGCAAATTAATAATACAGTATTTTTACGAAATACCCTTTCCAGTGTATCTTTATCTTTGTTTTTAAAAATGGCACATGTTTGTGTCCTCCTGTGACATCTCTTTTATCTTTCGTGTTTTTGTACGAGATTTCGTTAGATCTAATCATAGGATGTGTAGGTTATGTATTTATCATATTGATAACTAAAAATAATCCAGTCTGCAGCACATATCATTTGATATAAGTAGGTACTCGTAGTTACGACGACAGAAACATTTTCGTAATATTTTTGCTACAAAAAATATTTGAGTTTTGGTTTGTACGAGGTACCTTATACGTATCTTGTTAAAATAATTGGTTAAATATTTCAATACTTACATACCTACATAGCCAACAAATAAAAATATCTCCCATGTCGGTTTTTGTTGAAACTGACGTTGGATTAGCGGCTCGTTGAACTGCCAGTCAATCACGAAAAATGCAAAATGTCCGCGGCGGGTCAGCTGACGCCGGATAGCTTATGTGCTTTAAATGCAATCACCTGCAAATCCTGGACACACGGCGACACGAACATTACCCAGCTGTGAGGCCATGACACTTTAAATATATCCAGAATAAATTTGGCGATCAGTTACTCGCCTAATGCAAATGGACTGGAAATATCAAGTGTGAAGTGAAATAACACCTGGAGAATATCTACGTACGCTCGATATTTTCTATCTACTTACGATCTCTTGGCTGAAGTTTCGCATTTGAGCAGAGTTTTAAAGTAAACAATAAGCTTTAGGGCAATGAAGTCTTAGAGAAAATTATCGAGAGTTTTTTCTGTAGTGGTGGAATAACAAGGAGAAAAATACGGGAAAATATTTTACTTTGAGTCTCGTTCGCTAACTTTCAAACATATTATTAAAAGTAACATCATTAGTTTCTACATGCGGGGTAATTAAATGTTTATTAATGAAGTTCAGTTACATTTCTAAAAGGTTATCTTGTCTTTGATTACGAGGGGATCTTTTTTTAATCACAAGATAAAATCCGAAAATCCTCTTAAATAAAAGTATCTGTCTCTCTTATCCGATTTATTTTACCATGGATGTTCTTAATTCCGAAAATGACGTTTATATAAAAGAGATCTCCACTTAGGTATATTCTCCCAAGGGAATGTTGGATATAAATGGATTACGGTTCTTCCAAATTACGGTGTTGTGTGCTACGTGGATGAATCTGGCCCCACGATAATACTCCATACCTATTTTTTTGCCTATTTTCGTTTCTCGTATTAAATACGAATACTTTTTGTGTGTATGTGTTGTCTTAGCTTTGGAAGTTATGTTACTTTTCTGTTTTCTTGTAATGTAAAAAATAAGAATGTACAGAACTCCTTAAAATAGATAGAATCTCTTTTTAAAACTGGCAGATTTCGCGCTAATCTCAACTGAAATCTGTTCTATCAATGTGAGTCTATCCTAAAAACTAAAGTACCTCTCTGTAAAGGTTTTTTTCTTTGAAATAAATTGGAGGAATCGTAATTATGAAAGCTGGGTTCTGCTGATATTATTAGAAGTACTTACATCAATTTACATAAAACCCACTCATTTAACTTTCAGTTGTGGGTCGCCTGAATAAAACCAATTGTGTATTTTTAACAACTGTAGCTTTTAAGAATTTTTCATGAAAGCCTAGGCATGCATAAAAATATTTTTATTGCAATTAAATCTTATCTGGGACATTCAGTGTCTATGTTATAATAGCTAGCAGCTATTCATAACTAAAGATTCGATACTTTAAATCAGCCTTAGAAATTGCGTTCACCGAACTAAAGAGAAATAAAATTAAAATAAATAATCCGAATGGACGCTGAAATTATTTACCAAGTGAACGGTAAAATTGTAGTTTTTCTGCGGCTTTGAATACCTAGGTAGCAACTTCTGAGAGAATTTTCCTTGAAATCTGTTCTTGATTTGTATTATCTTATTTTATAACTGCTGGGTACAATAGTGAGGCAGAATTACCGGTCAAAAGAAACAAAGGGTATTGTTATCTCACTTAAATGAGGAATCGTGTCCCGGGATAAAATACACTTTGACATTAAAGTTTTTTTTTGCATTTTAATCCGTTGTATAAAAAGTAGATTAACCTTGGTTTAGTATTTTTCAGTGTTTGTAAATACCGTTGTTATTTGTAACGTTCCATAAATCCTTTTTCATTTTTTAAACAAGTTTTTTTATGTAAATACAATACTGAGTGCTAGTAGTCTGAGTGTAATAAATAAATAGGAATTGCAGCTCGGAACTCTTAGTAGATACAGAATGGCGGCGCGACTGCAGTCAAAGTGGGTTTTACGTTTGATCCAGCGCAAATTGGAAAAATAAGACAGTACGATTTCCTCCGATGCCTTTTGATATAAAATCTCGTACTATTGCAGAATTTAAAAAATAACAGTTCCGAGTATATGTATATATGTGGCTATCTTTGAAATTGAGATAGTAAAAAATCCAAACGACGTACGTGCTTCCAGCCATAATTGAAGGTCGTTGGCAAAGTTTACAATGATGCTAGGAACATAATAATACAAGTTGGCTCGTAAAGTGTAACAGCTGCATGGGATGTAATGATACTTACACTCGAACCGCGCCGCGATGGGATATTGAAGAGGCCGTAGATACGGAAAATACTAAAAAAGCGAAGGAACAATAGATACAACGTCTACACCAAGTTGGACGAAAACTTCGTACGAGGAGGCATTTTCACAGGGGTCTCCGCGGCCACTACAAACACTGACAAGACAAGGCGTTAATATCATTTAATACACAGTAAATTAAACGACTTCCTCGCTATATTCTAGTAATCACCTTTTGTGTCGTTATTTTAACTAAGCGCTTTTATTTAAGCAACTACTAAATGTTTGTGTTGATTAAAACGCCCGTTCTGCTATCAACCTTCAAAGACTGTCTTAAATAGACTTGTGCTTTGACGACTCGTCATTAGGTATCTACTGTCCTTTATAGTATAGTCATTAGTCAGTAGTCACTTCAGAATAACGACGAACCAGTTGTTTGCGTTGGTTTAATTAAGTGTAGAACTATTCTCTCGCAAACACCATTATGCTAGTACGTACATGTCTATCTATGAAATATTTGCTGTTCAACTGCAAAGTTTGTCTTGTTACCATGCGAACAATAGGTGTGGGACATTTTCATCGTTTTAATTACTCCGGTGTGTATAACAATTGGCGCCGGGACCGCCGGCGGTGTGTGTGACAGGCAGGTGCCATGAAGATGACGTGAGCGGCCCCTGGGGCCAACGAGTACGCGCCTGCTCTTGTACCTGTCATTAGGAGAAGGTGCTCCAATTCACCGGCTATTAACAAATATATTAGGGACAACCAGCTTCATGTCAAATCACGAGTCTCTATGATAAAGTTTTAATAAAAAAACCTAAAAAAATATCGCAATTAAAAAAGTTCTAGCTTACGATTATTTTATCGGAATTTAACTTGTTTGTATCTTATTTAATGGATCGGTACTTGAAACTGGAGAGTTTAAAAGAGAATATTCATTTGTTTTGAAATTAACCCTAATAACCGCTTCTTTATGTTTAGTTTTGCTGTTGCTCCTAACAACGGCCATAATGTAATTCACAGACAGACATTCTACAGAACGTTTTATTGCTCTTCTGGGGAGGATCACGAAACTTTTAGATTTCTAAGAGTCCAGTTCGGTCGATAGTCACATAAAGAGCGAGTTATTGCATAGGGTACAGCAGTTTATGTATTCGCGCGTACACACTCCTAGATACATTCAATTACTTCTTTTTATTTATTCTGCAATTTCATTAATCTACATAGTTAGTTTACTGTTACTTTGGAGGATGAGACATTCAAATATAGTATTTGGAGTCTAGTCAGAGTTTAACTTAGTAGATTTGTCGACACCGGTCCGCGTCTGTTTGCTAGACTCGCAGCGCGACATGATTCACTGAACAAATTTGTGAAAATCGCGTTTGAACACGTCATACATTCGTGTTTGTGTATTTTATTTTATCATGAGCCCGATCCGAACCGGTGACATTTTTACGGGCCGTGAGCTATGTACACAGGTACAAAGAAAGGGTTAATATGTGAACAGAGGGCTTTTTGTATCTGTGAGCGACTTTTTGAAGTTATTTAACAGTAGGATAACTTGTTAAGCGGATGTCGTAGACGGTGAACTTGAACGTTAAGAGGCTTCTGGTTAATTAGCATGCGAGCCTCCGAGGAGCCGTAATGACCACAGCTGTGCCGCTGGGGTACTTCTCGAAAATGAGGCGCTCCCTTACATATACTTGTGTACATTCTCTACCATGGACTTTAATTAAATTTTGAAACAAATAAAAGAACATTAGTTTTTAATTCTACCAATGTGAGAGAAATGAACATCAAATAATATACTACTTGTGAGGGAGACATTACTTTGTTGATAAAAAAGTCGTAAATGGTTTGTTGTACCGACT
The DNA here is from genome assembly GCA_947578705.1 of Lacanobia wlatinum. Lineage (NCBI taxonomy): Eukaryota > Metazoa > Arthropoda > Insecta > Lepidoptera > Noctuidae > Lacanobia > Lacanobia wlatinum. The sequence continues at coordinate 12,757,439 of OX388028.1, read as the reverse complement.
TGAAGACAGTTTGCAGTCTTTTTTATTGTCACAGAATGTATTACAATTCCCTTAATCTGTTGATTGCTCGAGAGACTTTAATATACTGCCATTTTATACGACCTTCTGTATGTACAGACAAGCTCCTTTTAGCTTGAAATAAATTTAAATATTTTCTCACTTGAAACGCAATGGTATTTCCTCTCTACCGGGATTACTCGTTTAACAAAATCTAGTTTCTCCCGCCTTATTTAGGTAGTTTATGCACGTACTGCAATTAGGTACCATACGGAGTTAAGATTACCTTTTGTGTCGTTACGAGGCTGTGTGCTGTGCACTTTCCGTATGCGTTTGAGTATTCCCCCCGGAACACGCTCCGCCCAATCTAATTAGGCTGCAACTACAGAGATAGCAGCGATCGAAACTTGCGGCTTATGAGGACGGCCAACACGACTGACAAGATTACCAAACTTTTAGCCGCAAGCGAACCCTGCCACTGAGCCGTGTGGAACTCCCTATCTGCACCATCTCGGTTGCTCCTACACTCTTACCTATTTCTGCGTTAAGGACGCAGCCACTTCTCAAAGCATTTTTGTAAATTGCTTATTTAGGAATCTGCGCGACTCATGACATAATCACCGAGGAACCTCAAGATAAAATCTTTTTGTTGTGAATACTACACAAAAGACTGAAATTGCTTTACAATTGCTGTGGATGGCTTATCACAAAACGTCCTCTTAAAAATTCTGGATTCAAAATTTAGATCGCTGAGTAAAACGTAAATTTACTATTCGAAAAAGTATTCATCGTAAAACGTTATTCGTGCCATAAAACGGTAGAGCGGGGGGGGGTCCGGTTAAGCGCGTACATAAATTTAATGATATTACCATAGGTCGTTAAATGCTGTTTTCATAGCAATTTTTAATTGATGAAGCGATGTAACAATTGATACGTTTCAGCAGTATTACTAAGAGCCGCGACGAGCTACGTAGCGTGTAGCAGTTAAAGTAGTCCAGCCACTACAGGTAAATGTGGAATATTCATTGAAACGCAAACTCACTGATAGCACTGTGGTACTAGTGGTACTTAGTACCTAACTACAATATATAAAGTACATTTGCATTGAAATATTACTAATAATATTATTGTAGCAGCCGAGCGTTTGTAAAACTTGTAACCATCACGTAAACGCGATAAAGTAAAACGATTATTATAAATGGAAATAGAGTACCAATATTGTTAGAAAATAAATTAGATTCACATTAAGGTGAAGACATACGCCAGCGACCTTGAGGGAACAAATCGTGCACTCGTTTAACACCCGCGCGCCCCAAAATTCCGTTGTTTTTTCTTGTATTAACCTTATTATTCTAAGACTTAAAAAAATAGCCGTTTATAAAAATGTAGATACTTTCCATTAAAATACGCCCGGCGGTTTTGGTCCGATTGTCGTTTTTATATCCGTGTTATATATATGTTTACAAATTAATTACACTATGTTATATATCAAATTATTAAGAAAATAGTCTAATATAATAAATATTTTTCCCAAAAAATTACGACTAGTCGTTAAGACGTGATTCTCATTTTAAATCTGCTACTGTCAGGTATCTCCGCCTTAAATATAGGTTGTAGTAACGTAAGTTCCACTAAAGCAGCCGCTTTCTCTTTGTATTTATTATGACGGATTTCCTCGTTTATACATAGTCTCCGTGTGATCGTTGCAATACGATTTCGGTACAGCTTTGTGTAGTGGAAACAATGTAGAAAACGCGTGGAATCACAACTGATTCAGTTTTCCGATATGGAGAACAAAACCCCGAACGTTGTCAGTAATACAACAAACATGTAACGCGTACTGTCAACCGCGTACCATCACGGCGAGTTCTCTTTCAAAAGGAATAACGTTGCCTTTGTCTAGGTATGCATCGAATATCGGTTCCGAAATGGCTTTTATAAATAGCCTGATTGTGTTTACATGAGCTTTTATTTACTTATTCTCGCTAATTATTGTGAGGCTTTTTGTGATGCTGTGTACGTACGAGGATATACTCGCGACAGTTTGCATTAAGTTGTTACTCGTGTATATAACAAATGACACGAATTTGTTGAACTGGAGCGGAGAGCAAACTGTGGTGGGAGGCTCCGCTGCTCCTCTGTTCCCTAACTACATGTTTATCGCAACTTGAGTTACAAATCGAACTTGTGTATTGTGTGAACGTAGAATTATTACGCCGTATTCACGAGTTCACGACGCCATGCTCACTCAAGCTATCCGGGATTGATACATTTCAATTTAAAGCCTACTCTGAATTTCGTTCGACATACTCGTGCAGAAACAACATCTATATCTGTTAAAGTTTATATTTGCTGCCTATTCTATTGTTTGAGAAGTAAGAACAATATCAGGGAAAAGTTGCGAAAACCCGGGGTAACGTATAGAGTCATGGTTCAGGCGGCTACGGATTAATAATTGAATAGTAACGAAATTTTAATAAAAGCCGGGCAAACAAGTGTGAACGTTAAAAAAGCTGCGGTGCGCGGTACAATTTGTTTAATACCTAAGCTAACAGAGGCTATATCAAACACCTTAATTTGTAGATCCCTTATAATATTTTAAATGTTTCTTACCAACCCCTAACGGTCTCGAAAATTCAAACAGTTTACGTTTGATCGGTAAAATTAAACGATACTTAGCAGTATTCTTCAGAGAATGAGTTACTTTCAAGAGAATAATTCCCCCTTATAAAAATAAGGGGAATTTGTTATCATTTATCATTTGCCTCGCTCGAGCTTTGAGCCAACAATTCAATTATTTTATCATTAAACAAGTAAATAGTTGTGTACTTTATCTACCATGTGAATAAATAGACTTATGTAAATTTAAGTATGTACGAGTAAATTGACTTTATAGATAGATACTGATGTTGTGTACCTACAGGAATGTGTGCCTACATGAATGTAATTTATAAAACAAAGATTTCCAGAAAGTCTTTTTCCAAAATTTCGGAACACGACGCCACAATTCTCAGCAAGCTACTATGCAAATCATGATTTATCAGCTATTAAACGAAGAGTATGAGTGTCAGAATCCATATCTGAGCAAACGTATCGTAGCAAAACAAACACTTATACTTTTATATTTTTTTCGTCAAAAAATGAGAATGAATGAAGCTGTTTGTTTTGTTTCTAACCAAAGTCTGTTCTTTAAAACGTTCAACGTATCTACTGAGTATTTGTTTTTCATTTCGTTAGAGCTTATTTGCTTTCTTGGAGGTCGCTGGGGCGTGGGCGGCGCGCAAGCGGAGCGGGCGCGGCAGCGGGCGAGGCAGCGGGAGCGAGCGTGCCCGGATGTTTTCCCCGACCGATGTTTCCGACATTATATCAAACCTGTTCTGACGCACTTGCCATTTTCCCCTAACTCGTTTCCAAAGAGACAGGGAATTGTTTATGTCGTGTCTTTTTTAAAAACAATGCTATCGACACGGTTTCACAAACCTCTCGTGACTACGTTAAAAATAAATGACAGTACCGATAGAGGCGTACTTTTACTGTGTCGGATTTATACGAGCGGTAGGTAACTTAGTTTCCATGTTTTCATCGGTCTTTTTCGATTTGTATCTTTCTGCGCTCTAGGCGTTGAAAGCTACCTACTGTGCTATTCGGCCATTGAAAATCAAAGCGATTTAGATTTGTAGCCCGGAACTTAGATTTATATTTATCGGTGCTGAACGTTATATTGCGTTTACTGAACCTGGTTCAAAAATATTGGTTCAGTAGATGTGGAATAGTTACCCGTATGCACATAGAGAGGTTCCAACTTTCATGTAAATGTTATAAATATGGCAGAGGTTATTGAAATTCAGTATTAGTCGTCATTAGTAATGAATTAGTTACCGGTGGCGTCAGTACATTAGCGTGCAGTAAATGAATCAATGATTAGTATAATCTAGAGCAGGTCTACTTTATGCAGTTGAATGTTCGACGCAGTGCTCGCCGAGGCAGCCATATTTCATCTCGTCGTCGTCGATGTCACGGCTGAGGAGCGATGCTCCGGGACAGATTAAGCTCAAGAATTATGCGAGAGATTGCATTGCTAAGCGCTCGCAGATTGACTGAGCACAATGCATAAAATGATTTCGTCTCAGCACTTGTCTGCGCTCGAACACACTCGGAACTATGATTGCCGTCCCACTTGTTACTCTCATATACCGACTCGAAAGTTTTCTACGACTTCAAGTGACGTTACATAAAAGAGCTCATGAATCCGCCTCGGATGTCGACTTTCCATATTATGACGCATGCCACTGACGTTTATGACTACTTCGTTAGATCTGCGTTACTGAATATTAAATTGATATCCCTTTGCGTCGTCGGAATCTCATTTCATTGATTTATATTGTACAAAATTGTTTTATCGAACTACACGATGATTGCATCGAACAATTCAGTTTATTGAACTGTTCAAAATTGAAAAGTTTGTAGCCGTTTGCAATATTTCCCCGCGTATATGAATGTTAGTGATCTGTGTTGAACAATGTTTGCACTATCTACTCTATGGAAGTGGTAAACGTGATCAAAAACCTACGTGTATTGGTTTTTCTTGAGCCAGATTGTAATTTAAAATATTTTTGTCTTCCGGCCGTTTAACCTGACAATATTAATTCTTTTTCAAGATGGTAGCGAGCGGCAATTTACGCAGCTCTATATTTTCAAGTCCGCTCAGTAGATTTCTCTTTTAGCTAGAATTTGCGCGCTCCACCTCGGCCCAGTTTAATGGGCAGACGAGAGCCGTACAACATCCGCTGTTTTCCATCTCCCTGCTTACTCTGCTTCTTCCATTTGCTCACTACCGACCACTAAAATGCCGCCATAAATTTTGTAGTCAGTTATTTGTTACCAGTGGTCAGCGTCTTTTTTGCATAAAATGTTACTTTCCGTTTATCCCATTTTCACTTAGCTTAGAACTTCTGTTTTTAGTAGTAATTTCGTGGAATAAACTTGTCACGCAAATTAAATACAACATTTCGCGTAAATAGGTTCGTCGCATTATTTGAAAACTAAAGTTTTCCATTCGCTTAGCTTTGTAAGCGCCGTCGGTTTATATTACGAGTACGCGGTGAGTGTAATTCGTCGAAGTTGTGAGCTAAGGCCGGTGCCACACGCACGGGCGGCGGCGCGCGCGGGTTTGATCGGCGGTATGTCGCAGTTCCGCGCACCGGCACGTCGCGGCGCTAACGACTCCGGCACCTGAACGCGCATCATACTTGACAAATTAAATTCCTCACTAATGCTTTACTCGACGACGAACAGAACGTTGAATACAGTGGCAGATTTCCACATCGTTTCCAATTCGATTTGGGACAACTGCACACTTTCAGGGAATGCGATGTTTCAAAAGGGAGTGACGAACAATTCGATTGAACGTGGAGTTCTTTTATTGCATCTTTATTTTATTGCGTTATTGACGGTGTCGTCGGCACTTGCTGGTATTTTCGTATAACTGAATTGAATGTTGCGCGCTACATGACAGATGTGCGCTGTCGAGGCCGCTCGTTGTTTGCTCTCAGTCACTGTGTCAGGGAAATGCATTTGATTCGTGTGCGGACGTGACGGCAGCCACTATTTTACTGTTTACAAATCGAAAGCTTCACCGAAAAACTAATCTTCATGATACAAAACGCGATGAGGTAGGTATGTATTTTAACGCACACGATTTAAAGAGCTTCACATATTTTCTTGTTTTTTTTTTTTTTTCGAGGAATCAGTGTATATATTTACTTACCTGTTCTTGCCACTGTTCTAGAGTTTCTGCTAAAAGTTTTTTTCAATTAACGTTTCTCTCCTCATTGGTAAGTAGATGTTGAGTTGTTTGTTATGGATTCTCCTGAGTGCAATATCTTGGTAACAAGTGTGCTTAATCAGATTTTCCTATTGGAAAAAATGTTTGATAAATGTATCCCACGTTTTCCTGCTGTACCTATCTCATAAATTGTGATAATATCGCAGTTCCTCATACAGCATCGTCGTCAGCAAACTCGACTGGAACAACATATCTCAGAAACCCTTCGAAGATGCCAATCTTGACAGTTCAACTCATGCATCAAATTAAGGCAGTTATCTTCCGTCCATTAATAGTTCATATTTCGTGTGAATAGACATCGAATGTCGGATATACATGGTAAATGTATACAATATTTAGTGCTTCGAAATCCGGTGCCATTCAGGGTTGGCCACGAGCTACTATTAATAACGTCCGTGTGTGGCTGTATCCTCGAACCTCGACCTCTCGACCCTCCGGCCTTCTATTGATCACACTCTTGTCATAAACACATTTCCTCTAATGGACTCCGGCTCCGTCTTTGAGACACTATTGTTTTTGTCCACAATCAAGGGTACGCTCCGGCAGACATTCGCCGTGTATCATCCCGAGTTCCTGTCATGTATCATTGGGCGCATTATGGGAATATATTAATGAATGAACAATAGACATGTACGCAGATGCCTTCCAGTATGTTTAATCCTTGGAACGCTTTAGTGTTATGATATTTGCTAAAGAAGCAAGTTGATTGATTTGATACTTGTTGTACCTAAAATTACGAGTATATAAATAAACAATGAGGATATAAGTTCTTTTACGATTAATATTTCAATTCTGCCTTTAAGATCACAATATGAAATAGCATCTGTTGTAGGCTCACATTAATATTGATGGGATACTAGGTTCAGAAATCAAATAAATTGGCTACTTTTGTTGCCAGAATTCCAACGTCTAGTTTCGTAAATTGGTTTGACTTCCCTTTCATCGGTAAACAGAGCGGCTTTTATCGCCGACAAAGATTACTTTATCCCAACGGAAGCGACGAGATTGAACTCCTTACACGTTGAAACCAATATCCTGGGGTATTTCCTCGACGAGGAGAGCTAGTCCGGCAACCTTGAGGCGCCGCCACTCTCGCCTCCATCTCACTAATTTAATTATGATCTGACGTGGCACACTACCTGCTACGATGTATCAGGGTAAGTACAGAACCGACTCTCGTCTAATTTCGTTTGTAATATATGGACACTATTTTTAATGAAACAGCACACCGTTTATTCGTAATTCGTACTGGAACAGGGAGTGCTTATTACGGACCAAGTAAGTTCAATCTCCTTTATCGCGGCATTATAGCGCGGAGAATTGAACGCCGCCTCGTATCCCAACAGTTCCTATAGCGGGCGCCCACTCTCCCGTAAAATTATGTTAAACTTGTTCTTTGTTTTTTATATCGCTATCATTCTTCTTATAAAATTCTAGTTGATAGACCTTGCTATGAGGGCGCGTTGATAACATGGCTAGAAAATGTAGGCTCGAAGGTCGCGTCTCACCCTGATCGATTGCACGCAAAATATTCTGTCGAAATACGTAGAATCTGTAGTGAGGCAGACCGGTGCCAGATCACTCGTTTAACATTTGATGTCGAGCACAGGTTTCTGCGGGGAGCATCCGCATCCGCTAGGTCGATGTTTCTAATATTAGGGGAATATTTTTTGCTTTATGACACTGAATTTCCGAGATGTCAGATACATGTGCTTGATTTCCGCAGTTATTATAGGTATCGTGTGTAGCCGACCGGCCAAATATAAAAAATAGCTTGCCGATTATGCGGCGAGCCGCGCGGCGCGGTGCCGTAATTACGGCGTCACTCTGCTAAAACGACGAAATAAATTGAAAAGCGAGCTCCGGTGAAAATGCGAGCCGGAAAAATATATCTCCACGGCACTTGGGCATCCACTGACACGGACGCAGATAATGTATTTGTTTTTGCTAAAATCTCATTGTTATGCGGGAATAATAAATTATTCCTCCGTGACAATAATTGCATTGTACTTTTACTGAATAATTGCTTCATTAATGTTAATGAAGCGAAGCACTGTCCGCAGCGGCTGTCTGTTAGATCATTCATTAATCTTTATTTTGAGAACTGTCCTTGCTACTAGGAACTGATCTATAAAAGCGACATTAATTAATATTACCAAAAGTATTTTTCATCGAACGACGAACAGTCCTACTTAATAATGAAAAAGGTTCTGTGATTTAATGTGCTTCTAGATTAATTACATTTCTCTACAGTGACCCGAAACTCTTTTTGCGATTGCCAAATATCGTAACATTACGGAAATTCAGTTAAAACAATTATCAGGAGTGGATTGAAAACATCAATCGTCTCGGTAACCGGTGGTAGATAAATGAATGGAAATCTCGTCACATGTTCAGAGTGATAGACTTTTACCGCATTTTTCCCACTTATTTTGCCCTATACCTTCGTTGGGTGTTCTTTGAGTATCTATGCCACAAGATTATAAATGGATTTATAATGAGCTCAGAATTTTGAATGGAACCCTTGTCAACGTAAAAAACTTCAGACTGTACACAGAATTCAAAAGTCTGTGTATAATGCCCATCTACAAAGAATATTAATACAAGTTTAAAGAGCAAAAAAAACCTATTAAATGCATTTGGGTTTTGCAGACATAGGAAGTAATTCTCTTATATTATTGTTCTGTACAGTAAACAAGTTCATTAATATTTAGTTCATTTCGTATCCCGATAATGGAAAAAAGTTGAAACTTTTTTCTTTTGTAACTTTTCTACATAATTAAGTTTGAAATTATCCGTGGGTCGAGATATATTTTCAGTGATGTAACAATATTATACCTAAGTGATTTTTGCTCTATAATCGGCTAACGTCGCCGGGAATTTGAACGTGACTGAAATACATAAGTTTTCTTCTAGACTAAAAAAAGAAATTCACTTGCAGCCAAAGGTTATCTGCGATTTCTCTCGCGAATGCCTTTCAATGCTGGCATTGAGCACGATTGTCAGAGATGATACAGAGGACTTGGTATGCTATTACCAACTAAGGCAATAATTATTGCTTCTGGCATGCTACATGTTAGTTCAATCCGATATACAGTCCGAATAAGTTATTGCCGAGTTTATGACAGCTTTATATCTGCTTTAATGCTAGTTAACGATCAAACTTCGTGACTAAGGATGTGCGAATTTATGGCGCATATATTTGTGTTACACAAACCCCAACTGTACGGTTCCGTTCGTGTAACGATTGCGGATTCGGCCATTCTGTCGAATTATAATTTGGTTGAACACTATGAATTTTATAAGAGAGTTTAATGTTGGTACACAATCGTAAAGCGGTTGCACGTCGCGGTCAAAAGCGACATGGTCGGTGTTATCGCGAAAATGAATGTGTGCCCACGTAAAATATTAAGTTTTAACACGGAATAATTTAAATATTTTGTGATTTTCTTTTTCATGAATATGTTGATTTCATACGAAATACGTTTGTGGGTAGATAAATGAAAGTATGTAGTAACAAATGAGGGTCGAACAGGCATCATTAGGTCAACATCAGTCACAAGTCGACGCCTTTCAGTAAATGTGCGACAAATTCGAAGGATTGATCTCGACGCCATTAAAGAAATGACTGACATCCTTTATCCCGCAAGACAAAGGTGTGTTTGAACGAAAACCGTCATTGTCTTAATTCCTGACAATCCGGATTTCTATTATCATAAGCCATAGTAGATAAAGACAATTATAAGGAGCGCCCTGCCCTATTTAGATACCAAATAAATTACGTGATAATTTCCTTATTGGTTCGAATTACCCATCTCTACCTCCCTGCCTCCTTCAGGAGTTTTACTTCCCCATTTGTAATAATTGAACATACAGCACATGAACATACAGCTATCATCATTTGCTTGGTGTTTGGAGATAAAAAATACACCGTTTTACTTCAGCAATTAAAGTTAATTTTCTTTTATTTTCTTAAGAACATTTCATTTTATTTCGTTAGCCAACGTTTTTTCATCACGATTAATGAAACAAAATAAATTTACTTACGCGTAATAAAAAAGCAGATTGGTTTCGTGGAAACAAAATATTCAAAAGAAACCGAAGAAAAATTGAAGATATTAAGTCTCCACAGATTCATTCAGTGTTAATATCTCTTAGCAGAGTTTCGTTTTATTTATACAACTGAAAAAAGAGGAAATAAACATAAAATGTGACTTTCCGGGCCGAAGGACAGCTTGAGATTTCTGTAAAGAAGTGAGTGCTAATTTAGCAAAACGAATTGTAAAAGAGAATGATGAATCCGCCTGGAAATTAAGCTTAGCTTGCAGAAACCTTTATGATACGGAATCCACTTAGTGTAATTGCTAGTTTTTATTTGAATTGCTCAACATAAATTTGATTTCAGTTGAATGTTTTGATTGACGGTAATGTTTTCCTAATGTTACCGTTAGAAAGTTCTCGAAGAACAAACCCGCTCGTTGTTGTAATAATTTTCCTCTTTACGTTATTGCCGTAAGCACAAGTGGATGATAATGGCAGATTTTGCTCCAAGTTATTGTACATCTCGGAGTAAAATTGCAAACTGGCTCATATCCTCATGGAATGAGAGTAGTTATGGCCCCCTGAAGATAGATACCTACGTTTTTATTTTACGCAGAGCGGCGTGCCTGAGCCGACCACGATAAATTATCTATTGTTGGGCTCTGAATTCAACAAGAGCCGTTTTTGTTCAATTCTTCGTCTCGTCGTCAATGGAAAATTTATTGCCTTCACTGCCGCATTTAAATACGGCCGATTATATCAGCAAAGAACTTAAAATGTTGTGAGCACTCAAGTGAAGATGGCAATTTTCCCATTTTATTTCGCACCTTTATTGGAAGTGCGATTTATTTTATGCCATTAACCACAGCATAAGATTTTTTGTTTACTTTTCTAGTAATATAATCTCACTAGTTCTCAGAGATGTCTTCGTCTCTTTAGCTTTATTTCATAAAATGTAACACTTCAGTTACTTTAGTGTTGTTTTCCCGTTTCTAGAAATGTTTATTTTGTTCGGAGATAGGGAGATGTTCGGAATGAGTTCTTAATTCTAATAAATTGCACTTGTTAGCTTCTTACTGTTCTCAATAGCGTTGTAATAATAATTTACGACAGGTTACTTATATCTTTGTAAGAGTGTCGAAATTCGCAAACTCGCGGTTCAAACTTGTCGGTTTCTCTACATTTCCATACTTGGTAGTTTGACACCAAAAATTTGATGGAACTTTTAATTGAAACATTTACCAAAGTACTCTCTTTACCGTGAAGATTAAAGAAAGTTTTCAGTTACCTCAAAGTGCTCTTATAATGGCGCGTGGATCCAGGGCCTCAGTCGTCCAGCGCTCATTTGAAATCAAAGCAGCTTTTTTATTGATCTCCTGAATGGGCCGGGCGCAGGTTGAATAAAGTTGTAAGCGGTGACCGTAATCTATTTTGTGCTCGATCCCAACAACGTGTGGCCGACGTCAGTCGGTTGACCTCACATATTTCTTCTATTCGCCGGTGCTCGTTACTTTCGTGAACACCGGGATTCCATCTATCATTTTCCTCTCGCACCGATGACCTTTAACTTGACGTCTGGGAGATTTCCTCTTGGAGCCTCTCCGTTCATATTTTATTACAAAAGACTGTTCGACAGACTGTTGCCGATTCCAATATGTCAGACAGCTGCCGCCAGAATCCACCATGATAATGGAAAAGGATCGAAAAATAGATGGTTATTTTAATAACAGGCGTATGTCCGGACGGCCTTCCCAACTTAGAGAGACTAATTTGTCACTCCTACGCTCTCTTGATTAACCGTCTGCTGTTGGCTCTGAATCGTTTATCCGTAAATCATTACTGTTTTTGTTCCACACAGAGTTGTGTCGATATATTCTTACTACGCATTGCTTAATAGACCTCGACACGCTACGAGTAGTTCCATTAATAACATGAATAAGTAAGATGGCAGTTCAGCTGACACTAACACCGATATTTCACAGAATATTAACTGTTTCATTGTAGTTTCAGTAAGCTTGCAACGTTGCTCGCTAAATCTCTTAATTTTGTCTTGATCCCGTAACACGTTTCAACAATTAAATCGAACCGTTGTTTCGAAGCTTTCAGTTGTGCAGAATCCCTTAATGTCATTCTAACTGTTCCGCAGTTAAATGGACGCTGTTTCATTGACTTTGACTTTGACTTTGTATTATCTCGCAATTCAAAAGATTACAGAATTATCATTTCAGGATGATAGTGAGCATTTGATTCAGTCTGAGGTGATGTAAATCTCGTCAATCACAGATTTCAATAAAACACCATCGTTATAAAATGTCTTTGGGAATTATTACTTCCTAGAAATTGAGTCCGTCTTTGTTACTTTTTGGACAATAGCCTTCATTTGCAGAGGTATACATACAATAAATAAGTAAACCCAGTAGAAACATGGAAGTCAGTTTGTTTGTCCCACTTTCTTTGGTTGAGTGGCTTTGGTTGACTTTGCGTATGCACCGACATGACACCGACTCTATGTAGAGTCGGTGTCATGTCATATAAATGAACGCAGGACACTTTGATCTCGGCAGATCATGTTCGCTAGACATGTTCAAAAACTTATTTTATGTGTATAAAGTATAAAGCTGAGAAGAGCAGATTGGTTCTTATTCTGAGTTACTTCAAACAAGTCAGTCAAGAACTTTTACAACCCTCATCTTGATCTAAAGGTACTAAGACAAAAGAAATCTGTACTATCTGTACTAATATTATAAAGCTGAACAGTTGGTTTGTTTGTTTGGTTGGACACGTTAATCTCAGGATCTTCTGAAAAAGTATTTTAGTTTTGGATAGCTCATTTATCGAAGATGGTTATATATATGCTATATTCTGCGTCACATTTATCATTAATGAAAAATGTGACGCAGACAAAAGTCTTTTATAAAATACTTACTGAATACATAATACTGAACTATGAGCAAATTTTGTGTACTTGTTCTCTTTATTGATAAATCCACATCATTTGTTATGCCACACTTGTAATTCAGAAGGTCATTGGAGAAACCCGTGGTGCAGAAGCAACAGGGAGTAAACGTGATGAAAATAAATTGTTTTTATGCGATGTTTAATTTTACTTCTGTTGAATGATGTACTAGCAAATGACGATTATCTTATTGTCCAATCTTAGAAACTTGTGGTAGACCGATCTTAAATAAGAACCAGACACCAAATAGTTGAACATTCGAAATTGAGGCCAAAGTTTTATTACAACGATATTTTTCTTCTGTTTTACAGTTAAATCCGAGATTATTAAATAATTTAACTCAAAAAACTCAAACTAAACTAAATATCCGAACAATCGGTGTTATATCAATTAGCCGAAGTTATTTTAATGAAGCCCTAGTGGCTGACCTATTTGGAATATTCATCGGTTTCGCGCCTCGTTTAAACCAGTCGATGATTTTCATATCTTATATTTAACTAGAAGATATCCGCAACTCCGGAAACTGTTTATCGGATCCTTTGAGTCAAATAAACACTTTTTACTTTTCGAGTATTTACACGAACAAACCCATCCGTAAAGCCTAGTCCTAATATTTTATTACTTTAATCACAAACTCGGTGAATTCCTTATCCCCCGAAAACAGTTCTTTCGATTGGTACGTAGGAATTCCTTTGTCGATTGCTACGGTCCACAAAGACATCAATTTATTGAATACCTATTAATTACATTCTTTCGTATCTTTGAAAGTTATGTTGATACTCTAGTCTTTGTCCATGTTAGCTTTTGACACATGTTACTCGTTCATTTCAGTTGACTACACAAGAGAAAAATCAGGGACCTCGGTGATTGGCACAAATCTAGCCTAAAATGTTATGACAAAAAATAGGGTTTGCCTATCTCTAAGTTATTCTGAGTTTCTATGTCCAAAAGGGCCGTCCAACAATCGTAGCCTTTGAAAAGACTGAAGAAAATGTTATCTGGAGACGCTAGTAAAGGATGAAAGTGTCTCCTACGCTAAATTATAGAAGACTTCGCTTCGATGTTGGAGGAGATACGAAAGTGTTCGTTTAACCAATAACGACTTGTAAGATAGAATCGGGCATCAGCCTGTTGCAGTCGGCTACTGAATAAAGCCTCTACCTTTTCCTGATAAATAGGTATGCATTTACATAATTTATGTATGTATTACTTCCTGTTTATGTTCCAAACCCTTACTACTCTTTCCATTTCTTCGAGTTAATGTATTCAGAGTTAGTTCTTCGTGTTTTTTCGTCTGAACAGAATGCTTTGATCTATCGGCTAATAGTGTAATTTCGATGGTAATCGGAAACGGTCTGATTCAACGTTTTTAGTTACAAATGAAAGCGATTTCGGATAGCGTCGGACATGATTAGGTTGTGCCCACATCCTAGCTCGCAGATTATTACCTCCTGTCTCTGAATTATTGCTTAGCTTTGGCAATTGCTCTAATACTCAAATAGCTTGATCCCTTTTGAAGTAGGGGCTTATTTTAATATGTAAAGATTCATATGTGTTCATTAATTTACACAACTTTAATTACTTTACGTAGTCGACTGGGGTAGTGTTTCATGTAAACATTTCGACCAAGTTATATGGCAAAAACTTTGCATTAATTAGTACAACACGCAGCATAAAAGTTTACTCGATATTAAGTTTCCAGAGCAACCGTTAAGACGTGTTACATAATTCTCTGTTAGCGGGCACAATCATGAATATAAACGTGAGAAGCTCTTTCATTTCAATTGGAGATTCCTCTCCGCATCACTCTACTCACCTACAGAGTATCTTCCTCGATTAGGTAGCGCTATTAAACTGCGATCAGTATTCTGTGAATGGCAGCAATCAGACAAGGCCAACCTCACGCTGCGGTATAATGGACGTAAAACGATAATTTTACGATCCTTATAAAACTCTTACAGGATTATTGCTATCGTGCGTGTAATATTCATGATCTGAATTTATGTCTGGTAATCCCTTTACGTAATATTTAGATTTTGCTGTTCGATTCACCCAATAGATATTTATATTCGGAATATTGTGCATGGCTTTCTATAAGCATATTTTCCGTGAGCATATTTTCTCTAAAATTCATCGAATGCTGCTCGTGTGCTGTCGTCTGCTCTACGAGCAAAATGCGTAATGCATCCCTTTGATATTTTAAGACATTATAAGAATTCCGGCAGTAAAGAACGCGTTTCGAAATACCACGAGTATTAGATTGCGAGTTATGGGGGGGGGGGGTTATCTATAACAGTATAATAAAGCTGAAGAGCTGAGAGAACAGTCGGATTGTAAAAATTCTTCTTGCACATGATAGCCACATTCATGAGGAAGGCTAAAGGCTACACGGCAACAGAAAAATAAACAGGATATGCGCGTACGAAGTCGCGGGCATAAGCTATTTTTATACATAATAACTTTCTATTGCAGTAAGTTTTTTGAGTAATTTCGGACTACCACATTTCTGCAACTACTAGTAGATGATTACCCAAGTAAATATACATTTGCATCCAATCGTTACTCGACTCGGTAATTAGGTGCGTAAATTACCGAAGCCGCATTAACTGTGCCGAGCTGCCGAACTGCCGACCACTCGGTGAATTATGCGTAATGCGAATCGTAAACATGATCTGTGAACCTTAAATGACATTATTAATTCCGAACTGATGTGGAGCATCGATTTAGCTATAACTACCTATGTAGTAAAATTCGCATAATCCGAAGATCCTTAAGGGTTATAGAGTTCGGATGACAGTCGCTTCGCAAGAACCGCAATTTCGCCATATCAAGATTGAAGAAACTTGTCTTACGGTTGCTAATGAGGGCACGACACTTCCTTAAAACAAAGCGGAGGCTGGCAATAGGAAACCGTTAAAATGAAGAAGAAGGGTCGGGGAAGCAATCTGGTATTCATTGAAGCCGCATTGTATAGTCAACTTGGCAAGCCATCTTGTCTGTGTAAGAGAATAATGGAGTTTACTAAAATAATATTACAGGGATAGGATTATTCGTAGTGATAGGATACATTCGTAGTGACAGGTTGCTAGTTGGTTGGACACAATCTCCATAACAGACCGTTTCCCCGATTGACCCTCAAAACTTACGCGGTTTGATAAGCATCTGATGTTCTTATCTACCTAAACATATGTTACCTTATGTATATTTTCGGCTCCCCATAAAAATATGGAACCATTAAGTATTAATCGTATACATACAAGTTTGATTAATATAGAAACGAGGGGTAGCCTAATGAAACCCAGAAGTAGATAATATAATACTCGCCGGAATGTGCCAAAAGAAAAAATAAATCAGACGGAGTCGAGATAGACTTTGGCAGCCGGGGGAGTAATTAATCTGCTCCTTGAGGCCGAGCCTCACCGCGGCCTGAGCATTTAGCGCCTCAAGTAACGAGCATTAGGCCTCACAAGCCTGATTGGCATCTTTAATATGCAAAGACGCGTGATTGTGACCCGCCCCCGCGGTCAGCAACACGCACGTCTTCCGAGATGACAACCTTTAAACTTTTTCGTCTAATTGCCGATATAAACAAGCCCCGGACTTTATTAGTGACCGTTATACTGTTTGTTTAGTGTAACCTCCAATTAATACTAATTTCCCGACGACGCGCCTTTATGTGCGTACAGAGCTGAAACGAGCTCCATTTTGAATCACTAGCTGTAAATATTATCCCTTTTAAGTAAAGATAAAATTTAAGTATTGTGACCGACCTCGGAGAGGATTACTAACGTGAGTACGTTTATCCGTGTCTCTATAGCCGTGTTTCTATTAAGTGAAAGTCAAACGTTGACTCGCTGCTACTGTTCCTACTATATTACTGTTCTAGACTTCTTTTAATAACAGATGTTTACAAAATTAATTCGGTATTATCTGGTCTTTACACAGAATTCTATTGTATACCATACTAGAAAATGTTTTATATAAATATAAAATGTGATGGTGGCTCAAATATTATTTATGGGTAGGATAAAGTGTGTAGACAAGGGCTTAGTTAGTAAGTTACCGGCGACTTTCTCACAGTATTCTTTGGCACTTGAACTTTCTAATGGCCTTAATATTTCATTGATGTCTGTGACTAATTAAATTATCTCTTTATTTATTGCCTAATTAGAGACGGAGCAATTAGAGACTTAAGTACTTCGAATAAATTATGTAATTTATTACATAACTTATAATATAGTTAATACCACGTTGTAACGTGGTATTTAATATTTATTTCACTTAAATTAAAAACGAACAATTTTTAGTTTCCCTTGCCACTAAATATTCACACAACACTAAAATTCTGTCGAGACTGAAACAATATTGGCAACACAGTGTGAATTGACCCGAAATAGCTTGTCAGTTCCATGAATAATAAGGTTCATGTGACCTATAAGTGTAATGTGCTAATATCAATGTAAATGTCTCCGCGATGGCTGTGGAGCACTCAATGTGATTGTTATGTTGCGACATTCTGCGCCCCGAATGTTAACTGTTACTTAACACTTAATAGACTCATCAGACTTGCAGCTAATTTACCCAAACATTCAACAGATTTACCAAAAAATATGTCTTGTAAAAAATCACTTTAGCATCCCACGCCCACGCGGAAAACTATTAGTTAGTTAGCATTTATTGCTTGCAACAGCCTGGCCGACCGGCAGCATACGGTCGGGCCATTGGAAACAGCTGGACATTACGTAAACATGCCCAAAACAACCCTTAAAGACAAAGAACATTTGGCCGTATAATTTTATAAGTAGACTCAGTATTTAAAGTTCCGTAATATTCTGCATGGTATAAAAGTACGACGTCACGTTTTAAAATTCGCCCAGCGTTAAATCGCCACGTTCGCGTGGACCACATTCAAAGCGTAAAGCTTTGTTGTTTTTATAAAAAGAGGCAGAAAGTCGACGTACCATATTTCTAGCTAGTGTGTGCGGTCCCCACGAAAACTTTATTACAGACATAGCATGATAAATATGTGGCTGGGTTGGTTAAAACACTGTATGAATACCAACAGTCCCTATAGAGTTTATAGCTATGTACGGCGCAGCTTTCTTCCTCGAGTCTCGTGGAATATTTGAGCTTTCTCACTCTTTTGTAAATGTTCCGAATTCTTCGCCTAGCGCTTCATATTTCTTACCTTGTTTTGAATTATTGCGTTGTTTACAACTAGCGAACCAGTTAAATACTCAGGGATGTAAATAACTCAACAGAAATGTTGAACAAATTGAGTTTCTCTAGAGGTAGTGTTTTTTTTTACCGAAAACTAACCGCTTGTTTTACCTACTCTAAAACAAATTGGTTTAGACCAAAAGCTTAGCCTGAACTCAATAGATCATAATAAAAAGCTTTTGGAAAATATTATTTCAGTATTTGGATATCGTAGCAAAGAGGTCAATATTTATAAATCATTTGATTACGATTATGGAAATACGTGCGTCCCTTTCAACCAAATCCTATATTATGTAGGCGTGCGCGGTGAAGTGTATACCTGACCTGCTTATATTTAATGGTTTCGTCCCCTCATTTGGTAAGCATTACCGCTGTAATTTTCTGTTTTAGGTGCGAACAATTTAATGCGAATGTCGGGCAATATTGTTTTGTTTAACGTGTGTCGGTGGGTCGGTGTCATGTCTTCGTGACGGGGAAGTTAGAAGTCGCCAGGCAGCAGGTTTTTATCTTGGCGGTGCAGGCGTGGCGCAGTGGGCGGCGCTGGGCCACGCTTGTGTACCGTGGCCGCACTCCGTCCTGCCGACCGCGTCACGGCTCACCACACAAATCACTACGACGCACCCCTTTTAAACACTTTTTAAACCGTGATTTATTTTGCGACAGCATTATCCACACTGCTAATCCTCTTGTGAATTATTATTCTGAAACTTTGTTGTGACTGCGGTTCAAGTAATCTAAAAGCTTCTAGTTTTTATGCCGTTTTAGGGGAGACTTTTGTAATCAAGTTTAATCTCGATTATATTTACATTACGCCCTTTTGCCGTAGCCATCGCTGTTTAAGGGGATATGAGAACGCTTCATCGAATAATAACGTGAATTTATTTTATAGCATTTGGATACAGCTCGAGCGGCCATTGTTTCGGGGAAATTGTTTTAATTACGTTAATTTTCATTTGAAGTTTGTAATCCGATTTTCACTCTATGTAATAGAGGTCAAAATTAATAGAGGTCGTGTAATGGTTGAAGTAAAATCAAAAGTAGGTCCTCGTAATGTAAGGTTCGCATGAGGTGCCCTCGGTTCTTTGTTCGGGTCCTTTCATGCTGTGGCAGTGGCACTCCAGCCGACCCGCGCCTGTTTGTATTCCGTTCACGAACTTTCCGAATATATTATTTTGTAGGGGTAAGTACAGACGCGAAGGAAACTGATTTAAGAGTTCCCATTCAATAGGGTTCTAAAAGTGCTCGGATAAATTCTCTCCGCCTACATGCGTGTCCTCTCAATCGGCCAAGAGCGCGGTTACTATTGTGCGATTGTTTATCAAATATAGCGTATTGTTGTTTTATATTATATCTTTTATATCGTAATGAATACGTCTGCTCCATCTGTTTTCATATTCCCTCAAGTTCTAAGTGCGAAAAAGGTTGGATTGATAGTGAAGTAATTCAGTTATCTAAAGTTTTAGCACTTTGAGCAAAATCAATAACGCGCTAAGCGTTCATCAAAATACCAAAAAATCGTGGATGCCGCACAAACTTGATAATCCCATGCCATCCCATGCATACCTATCTCAAATTGAAAACTACTTATATTGGCTTAATTCGCTGTGTTTCCGCAACTTTTATTTTTATTTCACCGAACTTGGTCGCCCGGTAGATACCAAATATCCCTGCAACGCGCTTTCACAGTATCTATTGCAGATAAATACATACCAAGAAGAAAAATACATAGAAGCAAAACGAACTAAAACAATGTAGTAATGTTACAAGTTTATTCAGTTTCAGGTAGGTTTTGTTTTTCAAAGATTTTGTAGATGAAACTGAAACTGCGGAACCTCTGCAGGAGAGTGTTCGTTTATTCCGGAGTGAAAGCAGTGTCACTGAATAGTTTCTTTTGAAATTCTGTTAAAACGATGAAAGGGGATATGTCTGCGTCGCCTATAAATGAGTGTTTAGCATTTTTGCCATGTTTTTGTTTAGCGCCGGCGAGCGCTGTCGATCGGCGCTGCCAAACAAAAGAGAACAATTTGCATTTTAACCAACTGATAACTGGACCAGCTCGGCGTCGCGCCCTCTAATTTCCTCTGGACCCACCGGAGACAACGTAATTTTCTTTTTTTGCACAGACTTAAAGATAAAGAAATAATGTTATCTTTTCCCATGACGATGAGATAAAACTTTCACCCGCTTCTAACTTAATTCCGTAGGCACGATTCATTATAGTCGCTTCATTAAAATCAGACACCTGTAAAACATTTGTTATTGTTCCAGTGGTTATTGTTTTGACCGTTCCTCTCTCGCCGGCGGCATATTCATGAGCTGAGAACACATGGCACAATGGCTGCGATACAATTCAACGGCTACGGGCGTAACATAGTATCGTAAAATACTGATTGATCTAGATTCAAAGGCAGAGTACAACTTAGTCAAAGTCAAGCGAACTACAATAAATAACTTATGTTCGGCGTATAAAACTATCTAAATCTCGCTTTAACATGTGCTGATAACTTTGACAATAGTAGCTTTCTCCGCTCGTGAGACTTATGATAGTATCTACATGGGCGGGCGGGTACCGGCGCGGGGCGGGCGGACTCGCTTCAGGAATTTTGTAGGATTAGTTTGAATATCGTAGATCCAAGCCTTGTTGAGTAATCTGATGTAAAGGCCTGCTTTGTTATTTTGTTGTTGCATATTTCATTGTTTAATTTACATTCCATTTTTTTTTCGTCCCAGCGGATATGAAAAGCATTGTGGCTTTATGAGAACAATGCCTTTTATTCTGATATCAGTAAAATAAAATATATCTTGGACAAAAGATTCGTATATAATACCTATACAGTGGAAGTAAAATACGGTACGTACTCGAGGTATTTTATTGGAAAGTGGTAGGTGTAGTAAAAGCAATATATTTTCGCTGTAATCCTAAAGCAATTACACTTAGGCAAAAAGATAACGTTAGGACGATAACGTCCTCTTACATTTTTTGATTAAAATATTACAAACAGTGTCCCGCAATAAATCACGGAGGAGCGTGCATTTATCCTGAACGTAAATTAAAAAAGTTACCTACGCCAATTTTGAATGAGTTATTGTGCAATATTCAGTTCCGGTTTCTAGTACAAGTGGCTGTGGCACTGTAGCCTCCGATGTTGTGTGTTTCCAGAGATAATTAAACGTCCACGATAATACCCAAAAAGAACCACAAAAACAAACCAGCACTTAATTAAATATTCGCACACTTAAAAGTAAACGGGTTTCAATAAATGTATTTGTACACATGGAGGTCTCTGTTTCATAGTTATTTAAATAAAACTTCATTGTCTGTGTGTGTTAATTAAAACCGCTGTTATGTACACAACAGCAAAATATTTGCCAAACGGTTTTGTTAATAACGTTGCTGATAAACCGCTTTTAAATAATGTGTGACAGAAAACGTATTAGTGTCATATATATTATTTGTTTAACTCTACTCTAGTACATTTGAATGGTATCTGCTTGCTGTACTTCATGCTGGCTTGCCGGTGTTAAACTGCGTTTAATTTCGGACTCCAACAATACAAATGGGTACACAAGTGTGGGAAACTTGTGTCGCCATTTGTTTCACTGCTAACAGCAGAAGAAATGAATGATACCGCGATAGTAGAAATAAATATATGTGAAACCCACACATTAGTTGCTATAATCTTGTGAGATAAATAAGGTTTTAATCTTCCGTTACATATAGACTTGAGTAGTCTTAAATAGGATTACAGGCTTTGATTTTAAAATAAACTTTCACAATATTTCAGCTGCTTTAGCTGAATTTAAAGTTACTACAGACGATGCTACGACGTAGGTACAGTCAACAAAGGTATTCGATATGCAGGCAAAAATATTATTTTTTCCACAGCACTGCTAGTGTTTATTTCTAATGTGTGCATTATATTTTTTTAAGCTTTTGAGATACTTATGAGTGTGTTGTAAAATAATTGTATGCTCAATACACTCACAACATTGTTTAAAAGTAGTTGCAAGTTAGCTGCATGCATACCCAATAGCTTAGTTGACTGTACTTACTTGATATTATGTAGTTAATGTTATGACTATAAAACCTAATACACGGCAACACACTTTCATACAACATTGTTACAAAACATGGCTACAAGCGGTTGTTTATCTCAATATTCCCTACTTCATGAACTATGTATATAGGTAACATCCCGAATTTTAAAATCTTGTAACGGAAGGGGTCGAATCCGGTGGAAATTAAATATTGACGAACAATGAAACTTTTCCAAACTTTGATGTGAAATGTGGATACTCGAGTGGACAAATGTGAAGATAGTCTGTGATATCGGGCGGGCTGTGGTGCGACGGCGGCGTACGGTGTGATGGCTCGAGTTCGTGTCGTTAGAGTGTGTGCGAGCGAGACCCATGGCTAATTCTCCAGACCTGGGCCTGCTCGCCGCCAGCCTGCTCCGGCTTATAATAGGTAAGTCAGTGATGATCATGTTCCCATCCCAGTCTCGCTCACTCATTCGTATCTATAGTGCGTGTACGAGCACCTCCCCGGAGCTGAGGCACTGATGATTCATCATGTCCATCCCTGTACCACTCACTTATTTGTGGACCTCATTGAAATGCTTTCCGACCAGACCTGCTGTTGATTACTTTCTATCGAACACTAACCTTCTTGAAGTCCATTTTGTGTTTAATCATCAACTGATATAGTACAAAATAAGTCATGGGCTTAAATAGGCCCGCCCATTATTACGTGGAAGTTTAACATAACTAACCAAAACATTGGGGGGGTGAACTTTACACCTGGCAGATGTGTATCCCACATTATTCCTTCGGGAAATAAATACCTCCGTCATGTTTTGTTATGTTCACGCCAACTGTTATAATTGCAAATACGTAGTCACGCGTAGAGATAATAATGGAAGACTTTCGAATTCAATTTACGAGTCTTGCACAGTCATGTAGAAGAATGTGAGAAATGTTTTTTATCTTAGACCTAAAAGGTACGACATGAGAAACAACTTAGTCCCGAGAAAGAAAAAGAAAAATAAACTACCCGTCTTTTCATTATTCGCCTTGATACTATTTCTAGACAAATATGTGTGCTTTATCTTCATTGATCTATATTAAACTGTCTTGGATCTCATTACTTTAATGTATCATCCGAGTCGGATAAATTAAATACCTTCTTACCTTATTTTTTCCATGTAACATTTTGTACAGCGTGCTAGAAAATCTTTATTCAAATCACGGACTATCTTTTTGGTAACATCCGGAAAAAAATGGTACTTTCTTGGAATAACTTTCATCAGAACATGATCTAAATATTTCCATGAAGTTTGCCTCAAGTATAGATCCTCATCGCACACGATGTCACAAAATGAGAGTTTTCGCTTCATTTTACCTTATGTGAAGATGCTGTACGATAGATGCGGATATTACAGGATATATCGCGGCCTCTAAGCAAGAACATAAGAAAACGTATCTGGTTAAATTCGTTACGTCGCTCCCTAAGATATGACGCGAAAAACTAATGCCGACGCATATTGATGAGGGCCATAAATATGCAAGAGTTCAAACAAACTGGGAAATACGGCGGTTTCAATCAATAGCCCGCACAAGTTTCATTCGACATTATACACGGATATGTGACATGTTTCTATGAATCCGAATGAATGTGGGAAATTGATAGCGCCACCGCACATAATAATCATTACCACATTATATTATCAACTGCTGGATACAAAACCAACTGAATAATGTCAAAAATTACGCAATAAACTGTTTAAGAGCTGATTTTTAGGGTTCCGTACACAAAGGGTAACCAACGGAACCGGAACCCTATTACTAAGCCTCCATTGTTTGTCCGTCCGTCCGTCTGTCTCTCTGTCAGCGGGCTGTATCTCAAGAACTGTAATATGTAGAGTTGAAATTTTCACAGATTGTGTATTTCCATTGCCGCTATAACAACAAATAATAAAAATTAAGGTTTGTGATACGGAACCCTTCGTGTGCGAGCCTGCCTCGCAATTGGCCGGTTTTTCAATAATCAGAAAACTTTCTAAGAAATAAAAATGGCGGTTTGACAGCTTTTGTAAGAAAATAATATGTGAAACCTTTATATTTTCTTTTCAAATAAAAGTAAAAAAGAATCTATTGAAAAATCAACCCTAAATCAATTTCAAATGGAGTACAAGTTAGTAGGTTGAAGTTGGTATATAAGTTACAGAAAATAAACAGTGGTACCACTAATGTACTCCTGCCTCTGCGAAGGTAGTTGTATTATGCCTTTTGTATCCTCAAAATGTGAGAGGAAATTGGTACCGACGAGCATAAATCTTGCCCATAGCGATGTCTCTGTCACATTTGTGATAATAAACGAGACAAAAGTATCAACATTTAAAATAGTGTTTTTCTCTGTTTTTTTTTGTGCTAGTTATAGTTGGGTACGTGACTGTTGCCATGTGTCCTAACAAAGCGTTATACAACGGTCATTATGAAGTTTTTCCCTTCCCGCTTTTGTTTCTACATTTACATGGTGGAAAGAAATGAACATGGAGGAAAGATTGCTTTTCTGTCCTTATTTTTATACAAATGTAGGAAGGAGTATGTAATGAGGAATGGAGTTATTTTTCAATTTAAATCTCCATTCGGTTGGAACATTGCAACGTTTACTGTAGAGTAAACTAGCAAATAGTTTACCATGCTCTGTCTCAGGGTAGCATATCGGAGAATACCTTGAGTTAAGCAATTTGTAATTTAGGATTTAAATTCACTTTCAACACTAGATGAATAGCATACAAACATTTCACTTAATAACTGGTGCAGCTAAACAAATACTAAAATACATTTAACCCTTTGTTCAGTTACAGCTAAATTGATTGCCTTATTTGATATAGCTACGTGAATAATAAATAATTATATTTAGTGTGCACGTGTAGAGCGGAGCGAGCAGAGCGTGTTCCTATTTACGAAGTGTGTGTAGTTGACGACAGTGCAGAGACAGTTGCTTCGCTTCTTTGCTTTTACAAGTTTTAATCTTCCTAATGCGTTCGTCTGGTGCGCACACTTCACAAAACGCTCGCCTCCGCTTATGTTAACCGGCTCTGCTTATGTTTAATATTTGTTTGAGCATTACGCTTGTTGGCTTCTCTAACTAATAATCGTATATTTAGGTTGCTGCTTATAGTCGAACTACTGTATTTGGTAGGCATAATATTACTAGAAAAGAGAAGTAGGTCTGAGAAAGAAATTAAAATTATTGCATAAACTGTAGGTATAGAAAATTTTCAGTGAAGATATAAATTGAAAACCGGCCGACCCGTTGAAAAAAAAACAGATTCTGAAAATAATTTCACTTAAACTCGTGTTAACAGAATATATTTTATTTAAAATGCGAGTTAACGCATGAAGTGTAAATAAATAGTGGTGTACGTTCTCGCTGCGACTAACTCGGCTGCCCGGCGGCACTTGAGCAGCTGTTACCAGCGGCGTGACTAATTCCCTGCATCTACTGCCATTGTTGTCGCCGTCTAGGTGACAAAAACAACTGTTTCGCCTCATATCGCGGCTTAAAATTTGACGTGGAACGTTTCATTCAGCCAACGGCATTTGTTCACGTTTTTCAACTCCCAACGTTATTTTATTCATGTTCCTTTCAAGTTTACTTTTGCCCCGCAGTGACACAAAAAGCTGTATAGCTGTTTTCTTTTCTGTGCTTTTATCGTTACTTTCCAAGGATTGGATTATGGGTATATCTATAATTTACGCGTTGTGATACTGAAGGGATTTACAAATTCTGCTCAAATCCGTCTTACCCGATAAATTCATTCGGTTTCGGGGGAGCGATGCTAAGGTACGACAGTGCTACGCCCATTTCCGCGCAGAACACTGACTACTTACGACTTTGCATGTTGGAAACACTTGTAGCTTTAATTGGTCTAGGTTTAGTTCGAATACGAACTCGCTTTGTGACGTCACATAAACGATGTGATGCTACAAAGCGGAGTATGTCTGTTAACTGAACTTAATTGAATTTCTCTATTCTCTGTTTGACGCTGGAATGAGTAGTTGTCATTGCGCAAATCAATGGTAGAACTAATAACTGTTGCGGTTGAAACAATGTCAATACCATTATCCATAAATGTGCAATGGTTGACATTACTGGGTAATGTGTATGTTTTGTATCCGTTGTAAATAGTATGTTCAATAGAAATAGTATGTACTTGTGTAGGGTTATTAATAATATTGTGTTCTCGTTTAATAACACGAACATTACACGCTTTAATAATATAAGTTTGCGGGCCACCATCGACATTTTAGATACATAATTGCAACAGTAAATTTACTTCATACAACGTCGAATGAAGTGCCAAACTCAGCGCTCGAGGAACTTTAAAGTTAATTATTAACTTCTGAAGATAATTAATATCTGTGCTGTTGGTTGTGACAGCTTCACATGTCGTGGATAAAGTACCGAGATAAACTAACACTGGACTGCGGAACGGACACAAGTTTCATTCAAAAACTTATTTATATAAATTCTCACTACCTATTCTCAAAATGTTTAATATACTATGTTCAAAGTGCTCAAACATACCTAAATGTGAGATTCTGTTTTCCGCAACATTGTTCGTGCTATTATTCAGTAACAGTAAATAGTAATATAAAGGATAAACGTGATCGCAATAAAAGTGATGTATTTGTGGTTTTATTACCTTTTGTATTAAATTGACAAAATGGCGCGGCGCCGATCGGGAGTCAAATGATTGAATGCCGATTATGTATGAGGCTGTCTGCGGTTCTCGCTGACGGACTACGGATGTTGGCCACTCTCGGGCCACCATTGATGGATTATGGGTCACCACAATAAGCTTATAGTAGATCAACTTAGTTTAACGTGACGACAGTCCGTGTTTCGACTTGAGCGTCCCACCACAGCAAAGGTTTCATCTCACATAGAGATGTACGAGTATTGTTCATATGTTTGCTTACTGCATTGTGGTGAAATTTACAGGCATCTAAATCCAACTCTCGGTCGATGTTTTCTGTAACCGTGAGAAAAGTTTTTTAAGTGCCCCCTTTAAGAGGTCATAAATCTCCAGTTCTCCACAATTAGTTTCCTAATCTATTAGGCCACCTCTTCCAGGGCCTCTCTGTGGCCCATTTTTCCCCGGGCATCTTTTCAGCCAGTATGACGGCCAAACTTTTAGAATTAAGAACGCCTTCGAATCCTGCTTTAAAATGTCAATTTCAACTTCACTCAAAAGATTTGTCCAATTTTTAAAACATTCGTTCCGTAAGGGACGAGTTGGCGCAGAACTACTTTATTCTCTTTAATTATAACTTGGCAATATCTTAGTAGGGATTTTATTATTTTCTGCATTGTTAATTTCTTAATAACGGTGTATTTATAAAAGCTGTAATTATTCAGGCTGATGTTATCAATGGGGCGGATGAGTTTATTGTTGTTTGTCGTCGGCCAGCGTGCGGTTACTTGGAGAATTAACATCTTTCACTATGAAGTATTATTGCTTTAAGCTTTTAGCGACTTTTGTTTTGTACGAAGTTCAATAAACCCTATCCCACGTTGTCGCCTTGTTCTTTACGAGAGAACGCCATTTTTCAACCGGTTTTGAAAACACGCTGTTTTCCTCGATTAAAAATATCTTACGATACATAGCGGTACCGATATCTCAACAGATTTAAAATAAAACTCCAAGAATATGGATAAGATAACAACCCAGATTCACATGCACACAGCAACAACCACAACATTATGCGCTTTCTTTCGCATTTGCAGTTTAAGGCGACGACATACACGGTCATACACCAGCGACCTTGAGGGAACAAAACGCGCGCTCGTTTAACACGTGCGCGACCCAAGATTCAGTAGGTTTTGTACTTTCCTTATTATTGTAAGAATTCAAAAAATAGCCGTATATCAAAATGTAGATAGTTAAATTGTCTTTGGGATAGTGTAAATTCCATTAAAATACGCCAGGCGGTTTTGGTCCGATTGTCGATTTATGTCCGTGTTAGACATAACTTTTACAAATTAATTACACTATGTTGTCGAATAAAACTCAAAATTTTCATATTTCAAATAATTAATTAAGAAAATAGTCTTATGTAACATATTTTTTTCCAAAACTAACTACTAGCCGTTAAGACATGATCCTCATTTTAAAACCAGCTACTCTCAGGTATCTCCGTCTAAAAAATCACTACAAACAAAGAAATAAAAAGCATAAAATAAAATAATTGAAAAATTTAGACAGGTAGTGCGGCGCGGGCGCGTCTCGACATGGCGCCGCCGCCGGGTCAAGAGGCTATGACGCGCTCTCGACCTGCACCAACTCAACACGGCTTTTAAACTTTTTTGAAACCCTACAGAGGCTTTCATTAAACCACGAATACTGCCACTAGCCTGGTCTGCGGTTTTCTTAATGCTCACATGTATTTACTTCAGGAAAATAGAACTAAAAAGTTAATGCGTCATGTTATTACAAAGTTTACAGTTTACAACGAAAAACGTGTTTAACCAATAAAACTATATTAAATTAATTACCTGAAATGGGCTGAGAATCAGCACTTTTTGAACGTCAAAAAGTTATAACCCTAAGTACTTAGGTAGAGGTACTCTTCACGATTTTGGAGTGTTTAGTTTTAGTTTTATTATACATAAAATTAGGCTCGTCGATTGGAGATCGTATATAATTTCTAATTACACAGAATTATGTTGTAGGCAGGCAGTCGCTTGCGGAATTTATTCGAAAGAGTCACCGCGGCCCTGGAACGCAAAGCACATCAGGAGGAACACGGATGAGTTTTAGTCAGTAAGAGTCTGACACTCCTTTCTGCTCAGGTCAGAGCGGGACGAGTCATTTGATGATTTCCCATCCTTAAAAAAAGGTAGGTAGTCGCAAAATTGGACAAGGTCCGCAGGATTCCCTTTATATCCTCGAATTAATTCCGGGACTGTATCGACAGACCTAATGTTCTCTCGACCATGTTTGTCGGTTTCCAGGCTAACAAATACGACTGTATGTATCAATATTTCACTCCCGTCTGTGATTTGACTTCCGCTCTCCAATTATGAGAAAATTCCGATACCCTTCGGCTAGAACTGTTGTCAGTTGTTGTTGGACTATTTGCTACTTCTTATCTGCCAATGTAGATTATTTGATGTATACATATATCGTACTCATATCTTAGAATTGGCAATTTCATTATGTGGTAGAGATTAGGTTAGGTTAGATTTTAGGTGGCCAATTGGCCAATTCTGCAATATGGAATGCATATAGACGTAAATAGACATTTTGGGAAGCGAAAATATTCATCGGTTTTCTAAATTGTGTACAATAATTACCCTAGTTTCCCTGCCTAACCCGTCGGGAACCAGGCATGATGTCATTAAGTGTCTTATTAATAGCCCAAAGATTATGCAAGATGTTTTAGTTGGTCAATAAGTAAAAGTTCGTCATATCGATTAAAACGTTTTATCATGTTACTGTATGAATTATACTGCAAAATCAGTTCCATAATATTGCGGAACACCAATAAACCGTAAGAAACTAATAATCAATGCAATCTTACCATTACTCATAATATCATACAATTCTATATTTGGAACAAGCCGACTTGCGGCCAAGTTTCAATTACCCCCTGGTTAAGCACAGTTACCTGATTAGATCCAGCGATGTGACGTCACATGTCATAAGGTCATCTTATTATAGCCCTATTAATGACCAGTCAATAAGGCCCAGATTTGTATTACATTATCCCACACAGGTGTATTGCGTGGGTAGTAGGAGAAAGAGCTGTCTGAAATAGTCACGTATTTAGTCTTGTTTAGGCAAATCTTCAAGAACGTGACTCACATTTTTCTTGTATTCTTGTACCATAAAATAACTAAGGTTGAAAGATTTTTGAAATATTTCCTTGATGTTTTTGGAATATACCTACTCATAGCCATTTGATAGGCATTTAGATGTTGTGTAGCACTTATTTTTAGCAGCACGACTTAATATTTTTATCCTTATAAAGTTCGTAGATCTCAATAGGCAAAAAATCTTCTATAAAACTTCCTGGAAGGATACTCATAACAGAATTTCCATATTTTCCCATAATAGCCATGGGCAGGGCCCCTATTATGTGTAACTCAATACTGTCACCGCATTGTCAAATATGGGTGCACCATGATAAACACCCTCTTGCGAAACCGACGGGATCAAAGGATAAACGGTTATGGAATTAAATTTAATAAAAAACACTCGTGGGTGCGTTGAAGAAACGATTATGTTTGTTTGAACGTCAGTTTTGTATGTTTACTTAATTTAAAAAGGATCCCTCAAAAAATGAAGAAATACACACAGGGTAAACTTTTCAATTGGGCGTGAATGGCCAGCGAAAAAGATATCCGTTAAGGTTTAATTCGCAGGTAACGCAAGAAAATTTGCTAAAAATGTGCTCTTTCCTTTGGTTGTGTTATTACTCTCAGAATTTATCCTTACTACCTACTACTTATTACTTACTTCCTACTTTCGGATAGTATTATAAAAATACAGTGTGTGTTTGTTTCAAAATTAATATTAAAAATTTTCTAACCAGGAATAGAAGCCATTGACTTCTATTCCTGGTTAGAAAAATATAACAAAATCTGGTGCACTTTTAGTTTTCGTAAAATCGGAGCCGAGACTCCTTTTAGTGTTTTTGGTAATCCTCATGGATTCAGATTTGGCTACCCACGCTCTGTTAGGAGAATTCAGCTTGAGAACGCTCTCTCTGGTTTACTATGTACACCTTTGATAAATCCTTTGAGGAATACAGGCATGTGTTTGATATGTTATGTTATCCTTCACAAGTATTGTGCATCCAGAATTCTGCATCGACGCTTTATTCCTGACTTTAAACCTGTAGTAAAATCCCTATCCACAAACAAAATGAGTTTGTATTTGCAGAATTATACGGCTCTAAGAACAGTAGAGACGAAATAATCCGCAAAGGTATTTATTTCTACAAACGAAGTTTTTTAATTTGCTGTTCAGCACGCCAGTGGTTTGTACAATCTCATTTGTTCTTTGTTATTTTTCAAAACAGGTCAGACTGGAAATATCTTAGTATTATTGGTTTTGTCTATGAATGCTGACTGTTTGAACGAGGGGTTTTGAAAAATAGGAATTTAGGAGCTGATGTTAAACAAATTGTGAAATCAAGGAAATTAATTGTTTAGCAAATTGTCTACTAACTTTTTTCTGTAGGAACAACAACTGACATTCGAAATGACTGTAACACAGAAAGTTAAGTTGTTTCAATTTGATCAATTTCTGACTCTACATGTGACAGTTGGGAATATTAATTTTTACGGGAAAATAGATCATATTACCTCCCTGCCATAACAATTATTCCATTATGGTTCTCTTTTCGATTTGTAATGAAATTATTTCCTCAATTGAAATTTTCATTTATTACGCATAAGCATAAATATATCACCCTGTCTCTCGTCTAACCATCACACTGTTTATTTGCGGGTCTCCAGCCGAATACTAAAAAAACTGGCCAAGTGCGAGTCGGACTCGCGTGTAATAGCTTAAGTGAAGCTAACTCTTAAAAGCCATTAAAAACCTATTGTATTATTTTTAGAAATCAAGAAAGTCAAAGCTATCCTATTGGCTTACTAATTGTTTCTTAAGTGTTTTAGAAATAAAAGGAACTTGTCAAATATGCCATTAAGGAACTTACAATAGTTTATTCATAAATTTATCAATAATCATAATCATAAAGTCATAATCAATCAATTAAAATTTATATTGAACATTTTATAGTAAATGTTGTAATGGTTATAATTGTAACAACAACTAGCCAAAATACTGAATTATTTATGTTAATAATGGCCCATGGTCATTATTATATAGTAACAATTGCTAGCAATCAAACATAGTAACTGTAGTAAAACAACAAACATTTTAACAGTAATAATCATAATATAAGCATAATCATAATGCAAGAAAAATCATATAATCATAATATGAGAATAACTCGGAGCCCCACCTTTTATAGTCGTGAACAAACAACTTTCACATTTCTGTCTACCGTCATCCAAAATATCAACGACATAAAAGGTGGATATCCGTTTGGAATATTTTCTATGTATTGCTACATTATTCCTTAATATTTTAACTAATCTACTTTTACAGACATACTGAAATAATGAAAGAATTATTGAATTAGGTATTACATGTTAAAAGTTTTAGGTTATGTAAAACATTACTATTTTATCGAGTTTTAACAAAAAAAGGAATACTCATGATAACAAAAACAATACCTATAATTAGAATAATCTATTACGTGCAAATGGTTCCGAACGAATTTCAATTTTTGTAACATGTTATTTTAACAGTAGGAGAAAAAGCAAAAAAGAACTTCTACGCCTTGACGAGAATATCCAAAGCTACTTGGGGTCTCTCATTTCAAACCTTAAAAACTATCTATGGGGCTACTTACTTGGGTTGTATGTGCTACGGGGCACCTGTCTGGGCTGACAAGGCCACCATAGGGGCGGTACGCCGTAAATTGCTGCAAAGCCAGCGTTTGGCTTTGATATTCTTATGCGAGGCGTATAGGACGGTTAGTACTGAAGCCTCACCGGTGCTGGCGGGTGTTCTCCCAGTCGATCTAGAGGTGCAGCGGCGTGCTGCAATGTACTACTACGCTAGAAAGATCACGGATCCAGAGTTTTTACCGCAACGCGACCGTGCTAAGATCTGTAGATTACTAAAACCCTAGACTGACGTCTGGGAGGAACTTTTATCCGAATGGCAATGTAGGTGGGAAAATTCCATTAAAGGCCGTTACCTCCACCAGAATTTCCATCCGTTCGTGAGCGGCTGGATAGGACATGGCTGGAGGTGGATCATTGTGTTGCCCAATTT
Source organism: Lacanobia wlatinum (assembly GCA_947578705.1). Classification (NCBI taxonomy): domain Eukaryota; kingdom Metazoa; phylum Arthropoda; class Insecta; order Lepidoptera; family Noctuidae; genus Lacanobia; species Lacanobia wlatinum. Next base: position 12,724,450 of record OX388028.1, on the reverse strand, counting down.
CTCACAGGTCATGGCAACTTTTAGAGTAAATTATTTTCCTTTAGACTTGTCCTCGCCTTAAGTCAATTTTCTACAGCCGACTATGAATACGAACAATCCTCACACCACATCTTATGGGAGTGTATTCTTTGGCAAACTGAACGCAATATTATGTTAGATAGTATTCAGGTTACATCTGGAGTAGTTTACTATACGGACCTTGTAGAAACCAGAACAAATTTCCGTGCTTTCAGGCGATTTTGCCATACCTTTTACTGGAATCACAAGTAGCTCACAATTTAGGACCCATCAGTTTTTAATTAATATATAATCCGTGGTGCTTGACAACTGGGCTTAACCCAGTTGTATATGTCCCTTGGTGCCTATTGGCCTAGCTCTATTCTGTCTCCTGCTTGATAAGGAGGGAAGTGGAAAATTATATATATGTTATATTAACATTATAGACTTCCTATATGTTGTGTTGTATAGTTTTTCCTGTAATCTATAAGTAAAGATCTATTATATCAAAATTTTTTTTTTCAAAATTATAGGCTCAGTAGTTTCGGAGATAAGGAGGGGGGGAATGATCATTTTTCGTCTAATTTCTTGAATAACTTCAAAACTCCTTTGTTTGATATATCACACGATTTTGTTCAAAAAACTTTTTTTTTTAATTTTCTCGTTTGACCCCCAAAAGTGTCTCCCATACTTAAAATTTAATAATACATGTAATGCGTCCGTGTTTGGGTTACAGAAGTCCATATGTGTACCAAATTTCAACAGAATCGTTCCTGTGGATCCGGAGAAAACTGTCTGTGACAGACGGACAGACAGACAGACACCCGAGTGAACCTATAAGGGTTCCGTTTTTTGTTCGGAACCCTAATTAAGTAAATGATTACGAGATATTAATATTATGTGCGTCACGCTTCTCTAACAAATTCTCTCTTATCATTCCGTCTATATCAAGGGTTTCGTGTGACATGCTTATGAATTATTACGTGATCTATTGTAGTACACATGTCTGCCTGCCATAGTCGCTAATTAGCGTTAGCATTAACGCTCATTAGGTGAGATCACGCGGTCCCTTGTGGCCGAAGACGGCTTGGACATTTGTGTCCCAGCTAAGGACAGCCAAGTTTCGCACACCAATTATAAATCAGATAGGTCGCTTGATCTCTGGTTTATAGTTATTCTCAAAAGGAACAATGTTGATAATTAAAATTGTACCCGTTTAACACAAAATAATGTGGTTTCGACCGCTTCACACGAGTTAATTTAAAAAATAAAAAGTTTTTGAACAACCGCAAAAGTAATATTCGCTTTCTATTTTATAAATTAATTATATTCAATGACTCCATTGGAAACAGCACTAAGCACTGCAGCTTACCGTTGCCTCTTTGCAGTGCTCGGGAACAATATAATTGAGTTTTTCTATCAAAAAAATTCTCGGTTATTTTCTTCGGTAAGAGCTGTGCCGCGCTTTTATGGTATTACGTTTTACACTTTATCTGGGAATTCAGAATGTGTTTTTGAAGTAAATCATTTATTTGTTGCCCTTTAAAATAACGGGACTAGGGAAGGAAATAAAGAAAGCAAAATCTGGATTCACCACCTATTACAAAAATATAATGATTTTCTAGCTAAATGAATGCTTATTGTTGATTAACGGGTTTATGAACAGCAAAGTTGGCATCGTGAAACAGCATAGATTTTCACGATAAATACGTAAATGTGGAGGCAAACCGAGACAACAGAGTTTGATCAGCACAATACTGCCGGGTACACAAAGGCCACGGGCGCGGACTAACCGAGTGGCTGTAATTTGGACCCTTTGTGAGTCGAGGAGCGTCTGTGGGTGTGTGTGTGTGTGTGTGGCAATCGTCATCGAGCCCGAAGATGTGCGGCTCTATTGCCTACATAATGCGAGATTTAATAAGTGCTGGCCGCACGCCTCTATTCTCAGCCTCCCGCTCGCATACAGAATGTTGATGCCCTTTGTACCAGCCACTCTCAAACTTCATTCCCCGAGATTATTCTTCCATGAAGTATAGTCGGCATAACTTATTTTCATAGAATTATTTGCTACCTCTAGGGAGGCATCCTAGTTATCTGTAGGTATACAAACAAGTGTCTTTGGATTGCTCCATTTCTATATTTTATCACTTCATATATTTTCCTGTCGTGTTTTATAGAGTAAAGGTAATTTATTCCCTCGGCTCCATTGAATGGCAACGTGCATGAAAACATTTTATAGTTCTTCTGCTTGTTATATCTGTTCTTTATGGTTCTTTCATCATCTGCCTAGCCTTTTGCCAACTACATTGGGGTCGGCTTCCAGTCAAGCCGGATTTAGCTGAATACCAGTATTTTACATGGAGCGGCTGCCTACCAGACCTCCACAACCCATTAACTGGGTAACACGGTAGGTACTTCATGGCAAGACTGGAGTCAGATTTACTAGCTTCTGACAATCCGTAACGACTCTCAAAGATCTACAAATGACAGCCGGGACCAACGGCTTAACGTGCTTTCCGGGGCACGGAGGAAACTCGGTATGTTAAGATGGTCACCCATCCACAGACCAACCTTGGCAAGCGTTGCTTAACCTTGAAGATCGACCCGTGCGGCTGTTGTTATCTAGCCACGAGCTCCTTCTCTGTTCTGTTCTTTATGGTTCTTTGTGCATTATATATCTAATCTCGTAACCATTAACATTCAAATATATTAACCTGCTTGAAGTGCATAGTTATAATGTAGAGCAGCATCTTGTGTTTCCACACGTACAGGAAACTTTTTCTATAAATATAAACCCAACCACGTGTGTGATGATTGCTTTAAGAGTGCATTTATAGTTGCAAGATTAAAATATACGTATACAAGGGATATCTCCTATTTACGGTAACGTTCAGTTCATGTAGGCAAATGGCGGCATTAGGCGGCAGTTCGGGCGCGCGCGTGACGTTGCTGAAGAGCAGTGTGTAAGCATTTAAGTGGCGCCTAAAGCCGGTATGCGTTTGGAATTAATTAGCAAATCTGGGCGCGAGATGCGACCGCAGCCGAGCGTCCGGCGCACTGCGGTCGGGCTGCGCGCGCCCGTCCACCTGTCCGGCCCACGCTTTCGCGTTCCGCTGTAATCCGATTATCATTCCTCTGTTTCTGACACAGAAAATAACGCTAATTGGCATTTCGTAACGTACACTGTTGCTGAGGGATGCACCGTGCATTTTATTCAGAATTGCACAATAGTAGAGTAGCATCAAAGCCTGCGCCAGCGGCTCTATGAATCCGCGCTATGGTTCGCGAGGATAATGTAATAATATACAGACTCGTTGCTTGTAGTCGTTGGGATTCTATATTTCTGCAAGGCTGACATTAAAATATACGCTTGGGCTGTCTGTCATTTTGTAACGATTGTGAAGAACCTTTTTCTCGGTTGGATTCATGCTGTGCTTGTGCAATTCGCATTTGAATGTGACAACAATTTTTGAACAGTATACCATATTTAGGTTTGCGTGTGGCAGACTAGAAATAGTGCTGAAATCCTGTTTTTGGGTGCAGTATGAACACAAAAAGTAGTGAATGCCGATTCTCAGCGATTTTATTTTATGCGTACCCTTAAAAAAATTTTTGCTTAAGCTAGGACTGCATGAATTTCTGAAAATGTTTGGCTCTTCTCATTATTTTAGTAGGTAAGATACCATGGTTATTTGCATTCAGGACCTATTTTGCGCTTCATAGATGTTAAACTGACAATCTCACCTAGCTTTTACCTAAAAATCTTTTTGAGAAGCATTACGCTATAATAGATGATTATTACAATAATTCATAATAATAATCGAACTGATAATAGTCTTTATTGACATAAATTATTACATACATTTTTATGAGTTCCCTAGCTCCTGCGCTAGTGTACACTGTATTACAGGAGCTAGTGTCTTCCCCTAACAATGTTAAATGTTATTGATGCCACTATATCTCCTTTAAATTCACAACCTATCATGGTTGCGTTTGTATTTAGAAATGATTGGAACATTACCCATGCTGAACTAACAACTATGTCCTTCTCGAAGCAAAAGTCTGTGTGACCACCATTTATTTTCTTCATAACCCTTTTTTGGGTTAATTATTTGATGGTAGAAAATGATGGTTAAAAATTATTTATTCCACGATCGTGACCCACGTCAAATTAACAAAAGGGGACAATTTTCAGTAGTAGAAAAGTTACGAATTATGAGTATTAAGTTAGGCTTAATATCTTGTTCGTAATGAGTTCTAGACTAATCTTTGGAAGCTTCTCAAGTACCATTAATATAACAAAAGATAGGTACGCAAAATGGTCACTCAAAATTGTAATATATATCGCCTATTTAACTGCAAACTTGTTTATCTTTTCACAAAATGATGTACTCTGGCTGCAGTTTTCGTAACTCGTAAGTTCACTGCACAAAAAGTTCTTGTCTTGTAGATAGATTTACGAGGCTAAAGTAAATTGCCAAATTGACTAATGTTGCCTGAACAAGTTCTGCCTGATTGCACTCATTTGTTTTTTAAGTTTTCTTTTCTATCTTGTCTATGCGCTGTGATTTACAATTAGCTAATTAGAAAGCCTTTGTGAGTTACCCGTTGCCACTCTAACATAAAATCTATGAACGTCCCACATAGGGAAAAACACACCGCAAATTCCGAGAAGTTACGATATTTCAGCAAAAAATAGCTGTGAAAGCCAAAAGATTGATGACAGATTGATTGTTATTAGGGTACCTACTGCTCGTCTTTTCGCACATTCTCCTAAACCGTAGTTTTTATTGAGCTTTTTACAAGTGGGTTTAATGGCAAGTTATTTATTCTATTCATCGAAAAATTACAAGCATAATTAATGCTAAATTAAGCTTACCTTTAGTGACACCCACGAGTTTCTTTTTCGGGAACCATTGATCCAAAAATTGTACCCAATCTTTTGAAAACCAGAAACTTAAAATAATCTGTGACAATACGGTGAAAGTCTATAATTTTAACCATTCGGCAAATGTTAGAGCAGCGGCGTGTCTAGGCGCATGTAATTTATAGCCTGCGATAACATGAAAAGTGCACCGTTCCAATGCGATTTAATTCACACCCATTCATATTATTCCTTTCTGTGAATACTGGATTTAAAAATGCTATAAAAGCAACAAAACTTCAGCTGGTTCCAATGTAATATTAAATGTTATTTAAATGGAAACATTATTTATTATACTTTCTGAGCATGAAAGCAATAAAAGTTTTGCTTATTTTCCACTCCCTCTAATGGCTATTTATAAACGTTTCTCGTTAGTATTTACTTGCTCGTTATCAAGGTTGTCAACACATCAATCATTTATGTAAGGCGTAGAGTGGAAATAAATATGATTTCGTCTTTCAGAAAGTTCTTCTCACATTTTAGTAGCGACATCTGTTGAAAATGTGTTGAAACTGTTAGCATTTTCCTCTTCAGATGGCGCTGAAACAGTAAGAATTTACCACCCTACTCCGTAGCGCCATCTGTATTACTTTTATAAAACCTTTTTCTTTATAAATCCGCAACCACCCGCTAGATGGCTCTGCATATCTGCGTTTGAGCTAACCTTCGTAGGTCGCTTCTTGACTGAAGAATTATCCTGTAGATGGCGCGATGCTTTAAAACTCTGTGAGGCTTACTGTAAATAGGACAGATGGCGCTGCTAGTTCTCTGCACTGGTCACAAATAGATGACGTTAGGTTTTACGTTTTGATTAAGAAGGTAAAGCTAAAAAAAAATAGTACTGATAATGTTAGTAAACGCTATTTTGGTAATTTGTGGTAAGTTAATTCATACAGCGTTTCGTTCCAAAAGCGGTGATGTAGCAATTTTGCGTATTCTGAATAAATAATTATTATTTAATTGAAATTAATTAGATCGCTACGGAGTCACCGTACTAATGTGAAATTCATTAAAACTCCTTAGGTTACTGATGAAGGGAAAGCCACACCCCGTATTTCGTATTTTGTTGGCTAAGGAGTGATACCTATTTGCAGAGGGATATTCTTATGCTGCGGCCACACTACTTTACCGTATACCGCCCATTTACTGCAATAATTATGGCATTAAATTACGGCCTTAGTTACCGCGTGAAGTGGTATGGTTACAGTAATGTTTACCTAGATGTGACAATGAACTAGGCGGTAAAAAATATAATTTGTTTAGATGGCTTCAGTAATCATTCATCAAAGATTATTTTTTCTTCTTCAAATCATCTATGGTACTAGGAAATGATAAAAATGTTTACACCAGGATTTTTATGATTATTTTGTCGGGTATCCCATAGACTTGGTTCCGATGGGAATGCTTCCAAAAACTCGAGTACCTTTTCATTTGACCACTCCATGTCGGTCGGTAAGTCGGCGCGCGGCGCGTGCGTTTCCATTGAGCTCATGTCGCACACTGAACAAACTAGTGTGGCCACTCACGCAACAATTACCGCGGTAATCGTCTTTGATGTGCGAAAAAAGACCGCCACCGGAGCCTACGCCATATTGATTGACATTGTAAAATTATGGCCATAAATCGTGGCTACACCTAGTGTGTAGTGTTTCAGTTATGGCCATAATTATTGCCATATTACGGTAGTATAGCCGTAGCATTAGTGCGGTTGGCAACATCATTTTCTGGATGCAAACATTGCATTCTATAAGAAAACCTACTTATAAAAGTATTATGCGTTTAACAACTTTATGGAAAGCGTGGTGATAATGGCTAAATTCCCCCATGAATTTGAGGCAATCGAAGAGTAGGTCAATATACAACTACAAACATTAACGGCTCGTTCAAAGAATAACAGACCCAAGGGAAACATGAAACAAATAAATGCGTATGTCTAAAAATAGTCAAAGGTTCTGCTCCCTGCCTAAAGAATTTAATAAAAGATAGTAATAAAATTTCCACAACATTTATTAATATTGCCATATAAATAATATCCCAAATAATTTTAACCATCGTTAATGTTTCGGAACTCCTAGTCATTTTAATTAAATTATGAAGATTCCTGTGTTTATAGCTTGATCGTTAATATTAATTTTCTACGTATAAATTGTACTAATTAATTTACTTTATGATTTTCCAACATTTTGATTGAATTCTGTTCAAATATTGCATACCTACATCAAAGGTTTAGAATTCAAAGAGCGTTCAATCACTCTGACCAATAAGTATTTAATATTTACAAGGCTGTACCACTTTACATACACTATTCAGTAGAAGGAAACTGTTGTGGAATATTTACCGGCTTATTCATGAGAGCAAGTAATCAATTATTGTTCTTTGTTTTCAGGTAAGGAGAACCTTTCAGCGCAAAGTGAGCGCCGCCGACCCGATAAGTATAAGAAATATTTTCTTACAGTAAGTGAAGTAGAATAATGAAAAATACCTGGCCAGAACGAATCAGAAGTATTGAGTATCTGCTACAGATCATATTCTCGCTTTAAATAAAATTAAAAAGAAATTTATAAGTCCCGGGGCCAATTTTAATTGCTGAAGCTACCAACCGATGAAAGGCCTTTCATTCGTGATTGTCGGTGATAAGTTACGTAGCCTTGGTACTCATATTAATAAACTCAAATTTACCTTGTACCGACAGGAATGGTTAAGGATTCCAGCTTATTAGTAAGGTGTCGAGCGAAATAGAAACAATACAAAACACGTAAGCACACAATTTCACGCAACACAATAAAATAGACAGTTTCGTGTCGCCACTACCAAAATGGCGGGCCCAATAAATACATAATGTATATAGCCGTATGGAGACTATTTGCTATAAAGGAAGTGCCCTACATGTTCCTGTGCAAATATTCGAGGAGGCTGAGGCGATAACAAACGTCGTGACCGATTTCAATAAAACAGTGTAGGTCGTTACACTCGGTACTCAGATACCCTAGACCGACGAAAATCTAGTCCAAACGAAGTTTATGGTCTCGTCAGCATTATTGTTATTATACTATGTAAATTTAACAGCATCGTAAAATATTTCTATAAGCCCTGAAACAAATGGAATAAGAAAATGTTCAATTAAATTCTGTAAACCAAAGTATGATTTTAAAAGTATTAATATAAGCCAAATAAATCAAGTTACATTTTACGTAAGAAGATTACACAGTCATTATTCAGTCCTACTTTGATAAATGTGAACAATTTCTAAATACAGGCTGATTTGTTAGACATCGCAGCGCAAAAGTTTTAGCAACATTCGTTCATATTGTTAAATAGAAGATTAATGTCAATCTCACTGAGTATAAAGTCACCAAAATCTAAGAAGACCAATTTGACAGCTGAGTAGAGAGGGATAGAAGATTGCTTTACCACTAAGTGCGAAATAGATTTATTTTTATGTCTCTTTCATACTTACTAGTAAAGCAATGTTGTATGCTGCTGCCAAAACAGGCCGTTTATTTTTTGACAACTATAGTTACTTAGGCATTGTTTGTTTTTCATAATGAATACGACGACTACTTTCTACATGCTGAAATTTAAAAAACTTATGTGATTTAAAACGTATGACTGTAGGTACTTAAATAAGTAGTTTATATTACCTGTAAGAATACAGTTAAGTTACCTACATCTAAATGTAATTGAAATGTCGGAAGCAGAAATAGTAAATTGTATTGTTAATAATTAGGGACTACAATCAGTAAACTGTCACCCTTTATTGTCATGCAAATCTCCATTGTAAAGCTGGGAGTTAATTTGCAGTAAATACCTCTATAAAGTTCGCGATTACATTAATGGAACAAATTGTTAAGCTTTACATCCCGTCCATTACGGAACGGCCATTTTGTTTTTAGAATGTGATTTCCTTGGCAAGTCTTACCCTTGATGAGTATTTGTCATCAAAAATTCGAATGCGTATTCTGTACAGCATCATACATTGTAGCGAGTGGAAGTAAAATTCTCTTTTTGTAACATATCACACGTTGTAGTGTAACGCTACATTCGGTTTTATTATCAAACAATTCTATTCCAACAGCAATAAAGGTTTTTCGGATATTGTATCTAGCCCCAACGACAGTTTTAGTTCTTTATAAAAAAAAAACTTTGATTTTCGTACCTAGCGAAATACGTCAAAGCGAATATAGATTGTGGCAGAACACATTCGTGCATGAAACATATATCTTACATACGGGCACCTGGTCGTTGTCATTGTCTACTAACTAGGTCACGTAAACATGTATTTTGTGTAAAACCTAAAAAATATTCATAAAATTGATCGAACAAACAATATTGCCACTTATTAGCATTCAATTCTCAAAATAAATCCCTTTGTTGAAGCTCTATAAAACGTTTAGAAATGATTTGGGCTTTGTTTAAATATTTCTTAACACGCGCGTGTTGAGGTGAAAATAAAATATGCCTCGAAAAACGTCTGAATATTAACCTAAATATGTTAGGTTTACGAAAAGCCTCGGGTCTAGAATCTGACATGTTAAAGAGCATTTTTATCGTTTATATTTTGCATGGCTCAACGAAAAAAGTTTCACTTTTCAACATCGCGTGACCTTTACATTTTCCTGCTTAATTTCCAAAGTACACAAACCGCGCGCCGCAATCGTGTTTACCTCACAATATTAAAACATTATTCTCCTTTAAAAGCATTTTCTAAATCGGGCAACGCGGCCCATTTGGCAGAAGTTGCATTTAAGATTGAATTTTCCATTAGATGTGCTTCCTCTGTACATAGCAATAAAAATCACGTATTTGTAATGCATCATATGTGTGGTAGCGAAATAAAACAGTTTCTGAAATAACTCGTAGCATTTTCTATGTTAGTGTAACTAGAGTGTTTGTTGGATGTATCGACATGTACGGTAATAAAGCCCCAGCCCTGGGGGGCTACTCTCTAACGAAATCCGTAGTTTCGGGCTTAGTTTCGGGCGGGCATTTTCTACTTCGTATCACCTAACCACTGAGAACTAATGATAACACGATTTGACAGTTACTGTGAAATCGTGTTGTCATTCATTCTCAGTTCGGGTTCGGGACTAATCGTAAGTCTGTAGGTGATACGGAGTAAAATACGCCCGCCCGCAACTAAACCCGAAACTACGGATTTCATTAGAGAGTAGCCCCCCTGGTCTGTAGTGCTTACATAGCGCGGCGGACGGACGGGAGCGCCGATTGTTGCGGCCGGATGCTGCTACCATTTCCGTGTCCAATGCCCACCATTCACCTGCCGAACGTTTAACACGACTCGTTATCGATCAGCTACCTCGGTAATTACCTTACAGGACATCATTATTTTCAACACCTTTCAGTGTTGTTGTAACAGCCATTAGCGCTAATGCTAGAACCGAAAAAGTGTTTCTTGAAATAAGAAAGACTGGCAGTACTACTTTTTGTTTGTCTTTTCCTTATTTATTACAAAGACAATATTATGGTAATTAATAACGTTATTCGTTTCGTTGGCCGAGCTGAAACGTAACATTATCATTTTACGGTAGCAAGAATCTCTGTTCCTCGCAAATATTATTTCTACGAGGCGTCTCTGATATTTTGACGTGCGACGTTAGTTAAAAATGAGTTTTGGCTTTGTGTGAGGATTGCGGGCGGAATAATTATTTTTTGCGAAGCTCGAGGGCGCCGTCCGCGCCCGTGTTCCATTTATCTAGAGCTAAATGCTTGCATTCAAGCGTCCGTTTCGGCGTGTGTTTGGTTTTAGGCTGCGGTGCGCAGTCCACAGTACTCCACAGCTCCACAGAACTGACTACGTACTATGTAGGTACTTGAATTATTTGTAATGACGTAAAGCGGCGACGAGTTAATTAGTAGACAAAGCCGATTGTTTGAAACATGATTCCTACAACATTTGAAATGTCTTTGAAGGTAAAATATTCAAAGCTTTTAGTTCTCTGTTATTCCCTTGTAGTTTCTATCATAAAATATTCATTGTATTCAAATTAACAAGAGTCTGAAAGTTCTAGCAACTATTTATTCGTAAATTCCAATAAAAAAACGACTAAAGCACTAAACGTCAGCATCTAATCACTCCTAATGTTCCACATTGCCGTTCGTTTTGTTTTCGTTCGTGTATAGGACCTTCACATAAAGCTTTGTAGTGCATTTTTAGCTTGCCCTATACTGATGACCTGTAACTCCTGGTGAACTCGGCATGCCTGTGTTTCAGCGCTGGCAGCCTTTCTCGCATAATTACCGGAATGCATTGTGCGCGCGGCCGCAGTACGTGGCCCGTTTAGCGCTGGAAATTGCTCAAAACTACTGAACTATAAAGGCGGAAAATATAAAGCTTATGCCCGAAATTGGCTCGCTCTTATATGTACTATTCATCACATGTCACCACCGCTATAACCCCTGACGAGAAAGCGTAAACACATTGTGGTTTCACTATGTTTTACCCTTTGCTGAGCATATTACTTACTAACCTGTTTATTAATAACACTGTGTGACTAAGTTTCATGTTAACATTTTCTTCTTCAAAGATTTTCCTCTTTACCTAATTATTGTATTCACATTAATTTATTATTCATATGTGTGCTCTAACTCAGTATACATGCATTAAGTTCGTTTTAATTGGACAGTGTTTATGTTAAGATAGCGTTGTTGCGCATCTATACAAATTGATTCAGAAAAGTCGTGCAAGCTGGCATCGAGCTTGTCTTATCGTAAAATGGGAGCAGAAATAAATGAAAGTCTTCAGTTGACATTAAAACGACGTGTATTATAAAGACGACAGCCATCTCTGCCACTCATAATTGCTACGTTTTTGTACACAAACGCATTCTGCGTTGCGTGATGTAACCTAGAGTAGCGATGCGTGTGTTTTTAATTGACAAAACATTACTTGAATCCAGCAACAATTACTTATCCCTGTGAATGTAATTTCAAAACGTAGCGAGAGTAGCGTCAGACGGATGCGGTTTAGGCAGTAGCTTAGGATACTCGTAAGTTCTGCACAGCGTCGTCGTCGGCGTGCAGTGAACAGGCCCGGTTTGTGAGATGCGCTGAATAGTACCGACCGCAAGCGTAATTTCGCTCGTCGAAATAGCGTTATTTCGCAGCATCATAAACCGTCACACGATTTCGGATAGATTTGCGGCGAGCGCGTATCGATCGAGGCGTCCGCGAGCTACGAGCGGCTGGCTTGTCTCAGATAACACTTGTCAGCTGTTTATGACGCAAAATAACTGTCTCATCACAATAGTGCGCTATTTTGCACACAAGTTATAATATTTTCTAGCTGACCCGTGCCCACTTCGTTGGGCGGCAATTCTAGAGTTAATATATAGCCTACAAGCTGATGCCCGCGGCTTCGCCCGGATGGATGTAGGTTATCGCGACCAAAAGTAATCATGAAATTTTGATCCCGTTCCCGCAACCCATGGGAACCTATTCCAGGGATAAAAAGCCTATGTCTTATTCCAGGCTATAATCTGTCCCTGTGCCAAATTTCAGCCAGATCCGTTCATTCGTTACAGTAAATAGCTTTCCAATTACCGCTTTTAAGTATTAAAATTGATATAGTATGTTATCCGTAAGAGATAGACATATGCCATCGCGGAGTTTTCTGTAGACCTATATAAGATATACAATTCCACCATACTTCATTTTGTTATATCTCAAAAAGGGTTTAGGCAGCGTTTTCGTTGAAAGCTCCCAGACGGCTTATTTTTTCCGACACCTCAGGCCCGTGTATACAAAAACTTGACAAATTATATACTAAAACCTTCCTCGAGAACCACTCCATCCATTGGTGAAAACAGAATGAAAATCGGTGCAGAATTTTTTGAGTTTATCGCGGACAGACAGACAGACAAGACGCGGCGGTGGACTTTATTTTATAATATGTAGTCATAGTGATATAATTTTATCATAAGGTGAACGAGTTGCGTTAGTTTGTTTACACGCTCAATCATAATAAGCTGAAATTATTTTTCTCTCGAGTGTTATGGCTCGCGTTGATACGGGTGTTTCAAACACGCCTGTCTCATAAACTCATAATACATGTTAATACTCTTTGTGTGGCCTCCTCGCGGGTATTTAACTTTAATATTGTGGAAATATTTTCTGCTTAAACTTTGTAATAGGTCTGAGTCCTACCTGCGAAACCTATATTTTGGTGCTAGATTGTTCGCACCTACTTACATACAATTAGGTTCTGTTAGCTTTAAAGTTAGAAGCCTAGGGAGAACTAAGATTGGGAACAAACAGTAAGGAAGTGTGTTGACATGGTTCCTCGTCAGCTAGTTGTATAACGCAAACCTACCTCGTTCATTTATGCAACTCAAATAAAACTAAGTTTCGTTGACGCTCCTGTACGCGACTTTATCTGCATATTTTAGACTACGGTGGTGCATGTCCAAGTTCTACGGACAAATTGAACTTCTACGCGTCTGAAGATTTATTTTAAAAGTTATTTTCTGAATTAAGTAAAAGTTTTTTTTGATAAGAATTTCTTTTGTCATTGCTTCAGAGATATAAAAATTGTTTTTACTTTCATCAAACGCGAAATGCTCATTACTGGATTTCATAATCAGTCATTCTTATTCGAGGATCCCGTGAGGCTAAGCGTCACGTGGCGACGGGTGGGTGAAACATTTGCATACTAAATCGAGTGTATCATTTTTAAGTACCCCACTTAAGACTAATTGCTAACGTGGGGTTAAATACATAAAATATAAATACTGGTAGAATCCGAGTGGTCGTAACGGTGGACAGTTTACAAGTGCGGGTGTGAGAGCGGTGAGAGCGCTGGGAGCGGTCGGAGCGGTCGGTTCAACCATTATTATGAGTTAGTGTGCTTATCAGTGACAGTTTTAAATTCCGTCTCAGTCAGCCGACGCTATATCTGACAACACGGCACGGCTGTTTCGTTAAAAGTACCTACGTTGAAATAGGTGGTCACAATGCTGTGGAAAGAGCCAGTTAGGATTTTGATGATTCTATTTGTATATTGAATATTGTCAAGATATAATTGATAAGTCTGATTAATGGAGCGATAATTGTAGGAAGAATATCGCTTCATCGTAATAATTTAATTGTAAAGTACTCTCGATAAAGATCACAGACTGTAATACCTACCCAACTAAAAGTTGGATACAGAATCGAGCTAGCTATTTCTGTTATTCTCGGCAGAACAATTCTTACTGTAGTTTCAATCCCTTTCTTTTCCATTCTCCACAGTTTTGTTTTGTATTCAGCGGTTTTTATGAGTTATAGGTTAAAATGTAGTTAAAGTCAGCTCTCGCCGGCTATTTTGCGAAACGTCGGAATGTTCTGCCAGATTTATTTGGAGTTTTGGTATGTTACTCAAAAAATATTTAAAATGCTCTGCCGAATTTGAACTTTATGCAAATGCTTGGATTTATTGAGGGGTACTGGTTTTACGGTTTGAAATTTCTTGAATATTAAATTATACTTGAAGGCTTTAATTTTTGGGACTCGTTTACATTTTGATTAGTATCTCCAAAAGGGTAGACAGAAAATCTTGTTTAATGGATACGTAGATACTTTAATTCGTTAGTGCTTAGTATATAAACAATAAAGCCGTATACTAGCACTTGCAGTTATCAAGCTGTCAAGACGCCACCATCACAGCAAACAGAGGTAATTGATTCAGTTTGTCATAAGATTGCCAATCTCTCTCCGAAAAGGAAGTGTAAATTGTATCATTTCGTCTCATACAATTGCAATATTGTTCGACTGATGCTGTTAACGTGGTACTTGGCCCGCAATTTCTGTGTCTCGGGGAAACGCTGCAATTTCCCTCTCGGAACATTTTATCCCTATATTGTATATGTCGTGTCGTTGCGTTGTCCTGTCGGATTAATCACGTTACAGCTTGCCAGACGTTTATTTCACTATTTATGAATGTAATATTAAGTGCTCACTCACAATAATTGTGGCTTCATAAATATTTATGATTGAAAGCTGTCTAATAGCTAATAGACCAGGGTCGATAATTTTTGAAACCATAAAAATAATAGTAGGATGAAACCCATTGGAAAAAGAAGACAATATAACAACAATGAAAGGAAAAATAATTTACGGGCGATCTGAGGTCGGGAAGTGGATGAGGGTGATTTTTAAAGGGTAAAAAAACGGTTTGTCTCGATTTCCGGCAAAACTACAAGTTCTATTAAAAAGAGTAAAATCGCGAAGTTGTAAGTTTTAAAAAGATCTACAACTTTTGCATTTACACTTTTTTCACATAACTTCATTAATGTGAAAAATTCAAATAACCAAGTTTTTTTTTATCTTTCACGAAATTTGGTGAAATGTTTATTTTTTCACCTTATTTTGACTTAATATTGAAAAGCACCCTCATTTTCAATCGAAAATTCTCCCGTCAAATTATCTGCTTTTTTAAAAAATCGGTGGACTTTTGGTTCATTGAAATCCCTACTTTCTGATGGTGTACACAAAAAATACACATTTCTATGGTAAATCTCGGAAAATGCAAAAAAAAACTCACCCCCATCCACTTCCCGACCTCAGATCGCACGTAAATTGTTTTTCCTTTCATTTTTGTTATATTCTCTTCCTTTTCCAACGGGTTTATTCCTACTATTTTTTTTCACTTTTTATCATTTTCAAAGGCTTCAGTCCTGGTCTATAGCATTATTAATTCTTTGACGTCAACGTTGACTGAAAGCTCGTTCAGAAAGGAAAGAAGGCTTCCTGTCTGTCAAGTTAAGATAGCTGCATCGGGGAAACTGAAAAACTTATTCAAGAATGTTTGATCTGCCTTGTGATTGCATTTAGAATATAGGGATTCGATTTTACGAGAAGCGTCTCAATTTCCCGGCAGAAGAGAGCAATTTCCTTGCGTTTGTCGGTGTGTGCGGGTGCGACCCGTCGCGCCGTCGTCGTGCCCGGCGCGTCGTCGTCGATTGCTGACGGGCGCGGTTCGTACGCCGAGCAGCACTAACCCGTGTCCCTAGTTCCTCGAGCCCGCGGATCCCACGATGGACAAGCTAGCTCACTCGAAGCTTACGTCCTTTGTATTTTCTATACAATTTGTAGAGCACACGCGAGTTCGAGTACTTCTTGTTATCCGAACATTTTATTTGTATGAAGTAGGTATTATCGTGAAAGCGAAGTAGCGTTGCACTTTGTTTTCTTCGAGCAATATTACTTTAGCTCCTTTCAAAGATTTTTGTATAAATACAAAACATATATATGAACAAAGTAAACACACGTCTACGTTTACTTAATCATCTGCTTGAAGAGGTGATGAGGCCTGGCGGCGCGGAGATAAACCCGCACGTTTTAATAAATAACGCGCGACTTTTTGCGGATGTCATCTTGTCTATTTATCCATTTAGGAATGCAAAAGCTGGCATAAACCCCGTTGTATTTGGAGCACAACTGTTGTGATATCGGCACATAGTTCTCAAATGTCTTCGTAAGTCGTGTGATGATACCAGCAGGGTGGAAAGTCGGTCACTCGAGCACGTCCTGTGCTACTAAGCTGGAATTCTAAGCATAGTTTGTATGCACGTTTCCTGTATTTGTTACGTTTAAAATATCTTGGGACTTTTCGATTTAAGCGGCTGCGATAGATATGGAATTTAAATGCCACGTGCTTGTGCTCTTCAAACTTTTGATACAGTGAGGAAGTTGAGCTTTTAGCAAGAAATAAACTTTTGTCGGTTAGGTTCGTGCAAAGAATGACCTTTTGTTTTCCTGTGGGTGTTGTTAAATGTTACTTTGGGAATGGACGGCGGGATCTCGTATGTGCTAATAAAAATATACTGCTAATAGTGCTCTGTTTGCCAAGCAAATGTTGCGATTGCGACAATATTAACACTGGTACTTATTGTAGGGTGCTGTAGGTAAGTCCATTAGTAAACCGTGTATTTCTGAAAGTTTATATGGTATGTTGGTGTGAACGAATAAAACAACAGTCTTGCTCCAAATCTAGTTTTACACTAACAAACATTTTTTTAAATCTGTGATGGGTTTGCTCTTGACTCTAGTCTAGGTCAGAGATGACAGAGATAAAGTCTACGATGGAGCGAGCTTACCCAGAAGGAGACTGTGCACTCTAACTTTGAAGAGATTAGGGTTGTAAGCGTGACATGAAGATAATTACGTTAAAACCTGCTCATAATACGTACATACAGTTCACGATAATATTTTCATCAAAAGATAGCACTATGATAAAGTAGATCTCTATCATTTAAGCGTGTTACCTTCCTATTAAAAGGTCCCTTTCGCTCAAAAGGATTAGTCGCGTGGAAGCGGTCATTAGCAAGCGCAACTACAGAGTTAAACCGTGACATAGTGCCGACCTCCGCCCTTAAAGAAACCTGCTTTATGCTCTAATGTTATCTTTTAGTACTGCTCACTCATCAGCCAGATATAATCTCTTAGATCATTCGTTATCATAAACTTAAATAACCGCTTCGTGTCGCAAAATCATTTTGGTGTCCACAAGGGTATTCATTACCTATTTTTGCTGGGATCTCAAGTTCTCTCTCGAGAAAAGCGAATATTACTAGTTAATAAAGTAGGATAGTACTTGCTCAGCAGATTTCAGCTCATGTAACAAGTCTGGCGTGCTTTAGATCATAAACAAGGAGTCGGCGCACACGACGTTACTTTTATGGAGATTGCTCTTCAAAAAAGAAATTCCGGAGATATACAGGATGAGCATGTAATTTAACATTCATTTTAATATTGAAGTACATTGTTGAACGCACGTATCAAGGTTAAATCTCTGCAAATAATGACATCATAAATAGTAACGCAGGAAGGTAACGACCGTATTTGTGTACTACTACTTACTACTATTATTCGATACCAAAATATATTTCCCTTTAAATGCTTTCGATCCTGGTTTACTTTTAGAAATGCCCCAAATTGCCCATAAAGCACAAATAAGATAGATAACAGCAATTAAAAACATATGAACCGTAATCTTGTTTTATTGTGCACTGAGGTATGTAGAGGAACACAAATAAACAAAATAAAATATTTCAAGCAAACTGATTTATCAAAGTTTTTTCTCATCAGCTTTTACTCAGAAATGCTTTTAGCTACGCGCTACGAATTTTGAATGCCCACATTTAAATAAAAATAAGAGAAAGGAAACATAGCAGAAAAGAAAAATTAAACAGAACTTGGCGACACGGAAACTCGTATAAAATGTGTGTCGGTAGGTCTCATTACAATTTGTATTACATGCATGTGATGTTTGAATGGGTATGAATTTCATAAAATTCAAGTGCGCATCGGATAGACCTTTCCGCTGAAGCTTTGTTTCAGCTGTTGACGTTCGTTCGCTTCCAACGTAAACCAAAAAGAGTGGGAATGGCGGCAGAAGTGCGATGCTACGGGCTACACGCCTCGCCCCGCGCCCCTCGCCCCTCGCCACCGCTAATGTGTCGGAATACTAGCTTTGGACAATGCGCTAAATTGAAAAATCGCACTCATACGCCGAGCATTTTTATTTTATTTGCGGTGGGCATCGCACTTAGCGAAGTAACAATTAAAAATGAGTGATAGGCAACTTTCTGCGCTTTTTCAATATTTTTTACTGTAAAAAAATAAGACAAGTCAAGAGGATATACCTCTAATAGCTACTGTTAATTATTATTGCTGGAATTGACTTTCGGGTGAACACATTCACGTGCGATCGATTGTGGAGTCTTAAAATACTAATTGTATATAATACTTCTTCGAAGATAATGATGTAGTGAAATTTCCATACATTGGCAATTAAAATAAATACCCTTTCTGGAAATAAAGGTTTCAGTTTTTAGCTTAAAAAATATTGCAACGCATTTTACGTTGTCCTTTGTACAAGTTTAAATTTTGAAACCGCCTGTTTGTATCAAATATCTTTTAACGATCGAAATTTTGTAGTTTATGAAAATTGTTAGCCAGTAAGTAACACGAACATCACGCTCATAAAAAATACTGACAAAATGTAAAAGAAAATTGTTTAAAACAACGACAGCTGCGACTGGGGACGTAATTTCGCGAACTTACGTCACAAAAACAACTTTAGAGATAGAAATTAATGTATGATGCGAGCCCGACTGTCCTCGTTGAATTTAGATAATGTGATTATGATTTCATTCCTAATATTCACTCTCCTCACAATTGTCGGGGAAATACAACTCCAACCTAATTAAAACAGGCACGATAATTTCTAATTAATGCAATCAACGAGTTGTAATTTGTTTCCATACCTTCTATTAATAAATAATTACCGTGAAATTATCTGAGATGACGATTTAAATTTTCGTCTTTAATTGCCAGTGAATAAAACATAACATGGTCATTACGTGTTCCTTGCTCGTTGAATATCCTACTTGTGTTCAGATGGCTGATTGCCATGGAACACCGCATTATTCACGGTTTGTGGATTTTATGGCACGTTGGCATCCGCCGCTTCCATTTTATGATATCCTGGTACCTAATTTTTATAGACATCCTGAGTGAAGCCTTAACTGGAAATTGAAACGGTAACACGGTCTTATACGATCGAAGCATAAAATAATGGACATAAAACATACGCTTTTTGCAAAAACAGATGTCTCTAAATAATTCATTTTTAGTGTTCCGTACCTCAAAAGGAAAAAACGGAAACCTTATAGGATCACTTTGTTTTCCGTCCGTCTGTCTGCCAAGACCCTTTATCTCCGGAACACATGGAGGTATCGAGTTTAACCATATACTCAGGTATACAATCCCTTGAAGCTGTGAAAGAATCAAATTTCTAAGTTCTTTTCTAAGTAAAGAACGCATATTTCGACACTTTCAAGGGAATCATAATTTATAGGGTATTTTCCGTTGACCTAGAACTATGAAATTTGGCAAGTAATACCGTCTTATACTACAAATATAGGGAAAAATCTGAAAACCATACATTAGTAATCTACACTTCTTTACTATAATGTTATAAAGAGGTAAAGTTTGTGAGGTTGTGTACTGAACCGATTTTGAAAATTCTATTACCAATAGAAAACCACGTTATTTATAAGTGTCATAGGCTATATATTAACCCGAAAAATACCGCCCAACGAAGTGAGCACGGGTTAGCTAATTAAATCATAAAATAATATAGTATATAGAATATTTAAAGTAATGTGTACCTACTTTGTAGGCAACTCTCGGTTGGCGAGTCCGACTCGCACTTGTCCGCTTTTTCAATATTGGGCAACATAAATGTTAGTTGACAAGAAACATTTTCTTACAACTATAGTAACAAGTCTGACAAGAACCACAATAGTAAAGTTACAAGAGAGTACAAATAGTGCAGCGTAAGTTCAAAAACTTCCTAATAAGTGACACTGGTAGGTTTAACTTATTAGAAACTAGAAGTTGCCTTGATTATCTGGAGATGAAAGACTGGCCGTCTCGCAAGTTTGTAAGAGTTGTACCAGGGAAGTAGGTCGTGCAGGCGTTCGAAGGTGGCAGCAACCTGTCAGTAACTAGTGCACCGTTGTGGTCCTTAACCTAGTTCATCCAGTTGAACTTCTGCAACTTTGACGCATGTAAACATGACATACCTACCTACATAATACTTTACACCAATGATTTTACCTGTATTTTTCCCATTCGTGACATAATATACCTGAGTATTAGTGTGTTAAAATTGTAATTATTACGATTGGAAAACTTATTGCAGTAGTGGACTATTTTATTATCCTTATCCTTACTTCCTTACTATTTATATAATATTATAAATGCGAAAGTAACTCTGTCTGTCTGTCTGTATGTCGCGCTTTCACGCCAAAAAAAATTTGGTACACAGATAGTCTAGAGCCTGAGTAAGGACATAAGGCTAATTTTTATCCCGGGAGTATGTTCCCTAGGGACCACGCGGGCGAAGCCGCTGGCAGAAGCTAATCCTTACTGATATTATAAATGCGAAAGTAACTCTGTCTGTTTGTATGTCGCGCTTTCACGCCAAAACTACTGAACCGATTTAAATGAAATTTGGTACACAGATAGTCTAGAGACTGAGAAAGAACATAGGCTACTTTTTATCCCGGGAGTATGTTCCCTAGGGACCACGCGGGCGAAGCCGCTGGCAGAAGCTAATCCTTACTGATATTATAAATGCGAAAGTAACTCTGTCTGTTTGTATGTCGCGCTTTCACGCCAAAACTACTGAACCGATTTAAATGAAATTTGGTACACAGATAGTCTAGAGACTGAGAAAGAACATAGGCTACTTTTTATCCCGGGAGTATGTTCCCTAGGGACCACGCGGGCGAAGCCGCTGGCAGAAGCTAATCCTTACTGATATTATAAATGCGAAAGTAACTCTGTCTGTTTGTATGTCGCGCTTTCACGCCAAAACTACTGAACCGATTTAAATTAAATTTGGTACACAGATAGTCTAGAGACTGAGAAAGGACATAGGCTACTTTTTATCCCGGGAGTATGTTCTCTAGGGACCACGCGGGTGAAGCCGCTGGCAGAAGCTAGTTATCATATAAGCCGATTTCACGTACAACGTTTGCCCGGCCAGCTAGTTATATTTTAAAGATTATATATCTTTAAAATATAACTAGCTGAACGGGCAAAAGTTGTTTTGCCATATAAAAAAAAATGGCCTACGACCTATTCCCAGACCTACCAAATAAATACACAAAAAAAAACATAAAAATCGGTCAAGCCGTTTCGGAGGACTTCGATACGAGATTTTTATATATTAGATAACTTTATCGTATTATATAAGTTTTCTCGCGGTTTCGTTTTTATGGAGGCACGGTTTGTGCATGGAACAAATATTTGTATGGCCTACAGATAGTTGTTCCGGGTCTGGCTGTTTATGTATGTGAAATTACATGTTTATAAACGCACCCACGATACAGGAGAAACTCCTGTGGAGCAACGAATAAAAAATAAAACCAGTAACCGTCTTCAGGGCTTCATTAAACTCGGTTCAGCGATTTAGTCGTTAAATCACAAAAAACAATCAAACCCACTATCGCATTAATAATATTAGTTCACCTATTGCTTCACCCATGATGTTTTCGGGTAGTTCAAAGACAGTTTAAGATGACAGGAAATAATCCTAAGACACTATTTTGTTCAAGGTTCTTCAGATCGATTTCAGGAACGCGAAGCTCATTATTACTTTCATCAACATAGATTAATGTCTCCCACTTAATGGTAATGAGGCACAGCCTGCGCCATTTGCCTCCCAGCTTCCACGGTTTCAATCGCTACAGATACCTGTATAATGTACATATACATCACATATGTATATATCTATGTACTGCTGAAACAACGTTGCTATGGCAAACCGTACCTTACCTATAAGCTCTCAACTCGCTAATGATATTCTATAATTGCTCTACAAGTATTCAACCGTTTAATATTGTATTAATTAAAATATTTTAAGCGTTATATTATTATTTACATACGTGCGTAACACACAGTTCCATGCCAGAGTCGAAATTGCCCGGCATGTCGCATTGCTGCTCGTCAAACCATACGTGATTGACTGACATACCTACCCCGTTCCAATTGAGTCAGAGTTAGCAACATCCAGCTTGTGTTTCGTTTGCTGGGCTACATAACATTCAAATTGTACTTAAGAATTCAGCTTTGATATTTCACAAAAGAGAGGAGAATAACCAGAAAGTAAATGAGATACTCTAGATATTCTACCTCTGTTTAAGCAGAAAATCGACGTTAAACATCAGTTAGCTCCAATATCAATATTCAAAGAGTCACTTTGTATTTTATTAATGGAATTTGTAGTAATAAAACTTTATTAATATCATCCACTAAAGCGAAACCAGATTGGGAACAAGGCCGGAGCCATCCCCCCCTCCCCAATATAGACGAAAGATTCAATACCCAAATTTTACTTTATCCACTCTATTTTCTAATTAGCAACTTAAATATCAAACTTATTAAATTGTTTAACGATGAAACCGCTTCCAAGTAAGCAAGGGTTAATAATTTCGTTTCTGTTTTTCAACGTTCTAACGAAGACATAACAATATCCACTCTTCTTTGCCAGCCCCTGAAATTACGGCCGTAAAACCTAATGTAAATTAGTTCCTTTTTACATGATTGACCTAAAAAAAGAAAATACGAAAACCCCTTTTAATTTCTTCTCTACAGTTTATGTACTAAAAATCTCTTGAATTAATTTGAAATTGTAATCTATGGCCTTCTCCCCTTTTTATTATTTGTACATAGATATGGGGTTATTACTCAGTATAATCCGTAAGTACGGTAAAATAGCCGGCTCTTGGCTGCGAGCCTATTTGGTTAACTAATTTGTGGTATTATAAATTACAAATTGTAAGTTGCTAAACCTTGGAAAAGCGACCTAATGTAAAGTTTAATGTTTCGAAAATTAGGAAAATTGTGAACATCTAGTCTTTACCTGCGCTACGCATGGTATGTTCAGATATCTTTTGCCTTGTCGTGCCACGCAGGAAAAGTAGGGGCGTGTGATGTTACTCGTACTTATACGTAAGAGTATGTATGTGTGTAGGTCTGTGTGCCTTTCTTGTATGACAAACACGTCGAGATGAGATGGTACTTGAATATTTTCTGCTTGACTTTAGACATCGATAAAAGAAGCAAATATAATATTTCCAGAAGAAGAATAGAGAAGATTAATGACGTTCCGTTTTACCGGTCGCCACCCTCCTGCTCGTGATTACTGTAGATATTATTATTTGCGTTACAGTTTGTGTACACAAGCTTATGATACCTATGATCTATTTCTTATTATTTCGTTCTTTGCTGTTTTTCGTATTTTAGCTATTGTATTGACGTAAATTTTTCGTCATTTTATTTACTCTAGCTGTGGGTACTCATGAAACAAACAAACTGACGAAAATGATGTATAATAAATAATTAACAGGTTTCTAAATGCCTGTCCAAACAAACCTAAGATCGTAAATGTTTAGTTTCACGTTACAACTTACACATTGATAAAATCTTTTATAGGTCGGTTGTAGTAAAACATATTAACCCACCTAATTTTCATGTTCAATGAGGCACACTCTGCGACCTTAATACGTCTAGACTTTAAACTCACAGGCAAGGTAATAGGCCACGTCGCTTACATTTTTCAGACAAAAGTGCCGATGCGTGCGTGACGTAATATCCTCACATTAAAGCGCTCGCGGCCTATCGCGCCACTTTCTTCCGTCATATTAAATTATCGCCAAATGTTGCGTCTCTGATTTATCCCTAGTATGAACGCGCGGAGCTACCCAGCCGTCTCAATATCGTCGTTCAAACTACCGATCGTTTAAAGTTGAAGCTGCCGTCTCCCTACACTAATATGGCCGGCATTAACATACGAGTTGTCGAGCTCAAGAATCTTTTGTTGATTTATCTGAGAGATCGGCGTATAAATAAACATCTTCGGTTCTGCAATGTGTATTCAGACCCATTTTATGCACACTCTTTTGTGTCGTGCACTAGAATGGAATACATCGCACTGAGTATGTGATACAATACTCCCGTTTGGGACGTTTACACAGCGTTATCTGTACAGTTAATACAATTTGTCGGAGCTTTTACTTAGATAATTAATGAGAGAGTATTCGACGCTAGCACTGTTTGATCTTGTCTAATGAGTGCGGTTTTGAGTGTATGTAACACACTTAAGCTTAAGAAAGCCACTCGGTGTCGTGTAAACCCTCCTAGTTTATTTGTTATTAAGGACAAAAGCAAACGTATTTAAGCGTATAAAGATATTATTAAACTAATTCCTGAAACAACGAATTAGTGGTTGTTTTGTAAGTCTAGCAGAAAATAGCTTTTCATTTTCTTCATTATGTTTTAGTGTTGTTGTTTCCGAATATTAAAGCAGCAATGTAACATTATGAATGCTTTGAAAACAGCCCGTAGGTATTTTGAAATATCCTGATTTTAATTCTTTTATTTTTCTCAACTTTGAGTATACTACGTAGAACTGGTAAGGAAATAACGGTTTTTGAATTATTTAAACTACCTAGAAATTATACATAGATTTCACAACAGGATAAAACTTACCGTCAGTGTTCATAGTTTGTGGGTCTTCTCTATCAGATCGTATATCGACTGATTTATACTTTTAAACAACTTTTATAAAAAAAATGTCCCGTGTTTACACATGTATCGTATTAAGGTCATATTTTGTACACTCACTAACATTGGAGCAGTAAAAATATTTACGATAAAAAATTGCTGATGTTCATGAAAACATAATTTTCATGTTCAGAATTTATGGCCTCAGAATCAGTAAAGGTAAATAAATCTGTAATAAGACTTTGATGATATCAAAGAAAACATACATTACCTATTGACGAGATTATGTTCGCATTTCAGAGGAAGTAGGAGAGGTAGAAATGTCTACAGAAAGTTCTAGAAACGTGCAAACCCAACGGCTGTGAATTATCTGGCTAGATATTTATTACCTAATTTCTTTGGTAAGTTTCCTATTTGATAGGTATTTCAATTGTGTGATAAGTTG
This sequence comes from Lacanobia wlatinum, assembly GCA_947578705.1. Classification (NCBI taxonomy): domain Eukaryota; kingdom Metazoa; phylum Arthropoda; class Insecta; order Lepidoptera; family Noctuidae; genus Lacanobia; species Lacanobia wlatinum. Next base: position 12,699,011 of record OX388028.1, on the reverse strand, counting down.
ATTTGACCCTTATTGTGTTTCATTTCCGAAAATATCTGTCACAATTTCTTTTGACGTGTCGTTAAAACCTTCGACTACGAACTTCAAATTTCCAAATCAGATATTATTGTTAACCTTAGGATGAGCTTTAAAGTATACATCGAAACATTTCCATTTAAATACTAGACTTAAAATTACCATGATTATATTTTGCATATTCCGTCCTTTTTCTCATATTTTCATGCATATATTTTCTAACTATCACTTTCCTTATAAAATTACTCGAAGTAAATCAAAATAAGTAGGTAGTTTGATATACTCGAACATTAAAGTAAAGGGAAATCGCAATAAAAGGTAGTAAGGTAGGTAATATTTTTTTCATACGGACTCTAAATAAGTGTCTATGTAATTTACACTTACCTAGAAGACCTTTAAAAATATCAGGTTTAAAAACAGCTGCCAAACATCTAAATTGTCTAATAACGTTTAAGTTATGAATAGTTTTGTATCTTTAAAAATTCTCATTAATTATATTCAGTTTCACTGAATCATTAAAATAGGTAACTTCAAACTTCATGAAAAGGAATAAAAAGGATTTAACTATTTTTAGATCATTTTATCTCGGTCGAGTCGTTCCATCTCTCTCGATAAGGTAAAGAAATGAACGGCAAGCGATTATTCTACAGGAACACGAGTATTTCATTTAAGTTTGACTGTGCTCAGGACCACTGACACAATTAAGTACTTAGCGACAATGCGGGGAATGTCTGGCAAACGAGGTCCACAGAGGGCCCAGCCTGCACGCGACTAAGTGCTGTCGCTATACTACACATGAAACGTTTACAATTCTGCGGCTGCTGGCGATGCACAAGCAAACAAACAGTTCTATTAACGAGTGGCCCGTAGCCCCACAGTGTCCCCCTTAAACTTTTTAGTTTTAAGTTTTAATTAAAGGCATAAGCAGACGAAAGCTTTTTGCTCATTAATCAAAAAGTTTTCACCTCCAACATTCAAGGAGGGCACGAAGAGTACTTTGGAATTTCACAATTCGTAACCCTTAGTCGGTGTCACCGGGTCGTTGTCGTTCACTGTGTTTAGTGAAACGAGCCGTATCCCGTTATCGGTATTCTGATAATCTGGAATATGTCTTCGTTTGAATCGATTATATACTGTACGAGTTCCAGCATACGGAATGTAGTTCAAGCTGAATGACATTGTGTATAACATCCGGTATATATCGAAACACGAACTCCATAAGTCGTCTAGAATAAGTTTCCATGCCAAAGTCCTGGCAGTGTTTCACCGCGACCGATACGAGCCAATCCAATTTTCTATCCCTAACCGAAAATCCCGGTTGCGCTGCACAAGGACCATTTTGGCCGTCGACGCCCGACTGACACTGGCAACACAGCCGACATGCATTGTACCCTCCATTCCCGCCTGACATTATACTGACAACACTACCGCCGCGTACCGCTATAGACTTGTTGCTCTGTTATTTGACTTGTCCGCGCACGTCCAATACATGCCACGTTTAGGTAACACACATAGTGGCTAATGACGTAATCCTCTCTTTTGATGCTGGAAAAAGTTTTATAGTGGCGCCATATTTAGGTATCTCAACAATATCGCACTTTTTTATTAGGTACATAAAAGTGTAAGCTTTGGGACCCATTAAGATGGATTCATACGTGAACGTATCGTATCTCTATTCAACAAACGGATACCTTAAAGAAGGGTACAAATCTTATTATCATGTCACACGTTAAAAATCCTTTCACGTTAGTCCGGTCGCCGATCGCCGGTCGCCGCGCCGCCGGTCGAAGGCGGGATGTATCGGCGAGACGGTTCCATAGATCACGTTTTATGTGTGACAAATAGTCTCGAGTTAGGCGAAATTGCTTTCCGATCCACTCTGACAAATAATGTCAGCCCACTGACGCGTGACCTTAGTCGTTCTCGTGACGATCACAATTTGCCTATACTCTGATTCCGGATTCGAGAAGGGATCGCATTTGTGTATGCGAATAACGGATGTGTCCGGTCCTTTATTTGCTGTAGGACCACAACTACTTATAAAGTAGAACTCGGAAATATATTTTTTCTCCCAAAGCGTTGAAGTTTACGAACTTGTAAATAGCAAAAAGTTTCCTTATAGACTTAACTTTTTCCTTGATATTGTTATGTCACAACTTAAATTAAAATATCGATGTATTTTGACACTGTTTATATTTACCCTCCTGAAAATTGAGTTTTCCAACGTTGTCGTTCGCGAGTACCTATCCCAGGCACTTGGAGCGGGTAGCGGTGCGGCTTACATTTGGAATTCATTGTGTTCAGATGTTTTGAGTGTGCAATACCGAACGTTGTTGTGGCGAATGCTATGTTCACTTTTAAATTAGATTGTCGGTAGCGATCCAGCTATATAATAATACAATGCGGTCGCTAGGCCGCTCACTGAATTACTGTGGGTGCGTTGTCGCTGTCCTATTGTACCGCGGCCGAGCCCGGGATAATATACGAATCTTTTATTCAAGTGCCCTGGCCCCCGAACGCAACAAGCAAATAACACAAAGATGAAGTCAACATTCATTGTGCTGCTCTCAATAGGATTTTGACGGATTTGAAGGGTTCCAGAAACATTTAACGACTACAATACTTTCCTTATTGCTCTTTCTATTAAGAATTTTAAACAATGCTACTTTCCTGAAAAATGTTATGTTAAAATTCCTTATTTGTTGTCATAGCATTTCTCATTTCTATGATAACGCCGGTCCTTTCAAATTCAAGATTCGATTTGTTTTCTTTTACAAAAGTTTAATCAATGCGACAGGTCTGTGCCGGTAGCTACAGCACTTGGTAGTCGTGTTCACTAACAGCAATATAGCTGATAATAGATTTCGGTCAATTGTTTTTGTTGTCCTGATCAACATTTATTGCCTTATTCGTATGCGGGACCAAATCTAAAAAGGTTCGGAAACGTACAATAAAATTTTATTTCGTTTTAAGAAGAACGAGCTGATATACAGATTTCTAAGCTTGTTACCATCAACGATATTAAGGATTGTGTGATCCTGGTACAATGTCAACAAATTCATGGCCGTATTTTGAGGTCACTTGTATAACTAGTAATCTTAGTTTCATTACAATAGTTACGATGGCTACGGAATGTTACAGTTTGTCTGCTATTGGTAGTACGAGTAGTAACTCCCAAGTTTATAGCGTTTCATAAACATGAACCGCCTTCGCCTTTGACGGGGTTATGACCACCGGAGACAGGGGCTTGAGCCTTTGCCACGTAATTTACATTTAAATCGAGACTAAGCCACGAAAGCTTCATTTTATTATTTTTTATAATGAAGCAAGAATCAAGTCATTAATATTACTTTCTCGTTTTATATTATTAAACTGTCGTTAAGTATGATAACAGCTCGACTAAGTGTCATGAGAATAATATGTTATAGCAATTGTAATGCTTTCTGCAGTATTTGTAATGTTTATGTAAATGCTGAAATTACCATTCGTAGACAAAAAATAACATACGTTTACGGTTTTTTATCTTTGAGCGTGCACGGTGGCTCGTACATAAAGTAGTAATAGTAAACTGTAGGCAACGATATTATGGTTGTCCTTTTTCTTGCGTCTCCCGTCGGAAGTGGGTTGAGTACCTACGACTTAAAAGGTCGGCGATAAAACGAACAAGTGTCATTGCGTTCGTCGAGAACCTCCTGAATCCAGACGTAAGCAAATGTGGATAGCTGAAGTTTAATGAGCCGTGTGCTTACCCCGCATCTAACTTCGTACAAACTCCTATTTAGCTATCGATTTTTCCTTTACTTTAGAATTAAATAAGTGAAACACCATTTAAACTTCGTAAGTGCTCAATCTTTATACGACGATTATATTCGGTCCAATGTGGCGCCCGAGTGAGACTCGCTTGGCAGCGCGCGGCTACAACTAGTACAAATGCAACTGTGTGTTTTAATTATCTGTTTGAGAGGGAAGGTCAGTTTTCTTTAGTGGTAAGGGATAAGAGGATTCCTTTATCTTCCAGAGCCGGCAATGTACTTACTCTGTGCTCAGAAACTTGAGCTCACTATACTAGATACATAGAACAGAAATGTTTAAATTGATTTTCAATTCTGTTTGCAAACTTTTTACTGGAAAGGAAAGTCTGTAGTTTCTTTTAGTTAGGTATACATTAATAATAAAATTGAGCTTCTACTTTAAAAGTCCTCTATAGGTACCCGAAAGGGCACCCGGTCCACAGACCGCAAAGGTATTTGCACCTTTTTAAATAACTTTCTGAACATAGCCTTGCGGCGAAACTTTGGTGCGATTTTATTTCGCATTTGGCACGCCTGTGGTGCTAATTTTAGATCTATACTAGAATTGAATACGTGCCCGCATAGCCTGGTTATCTCTACATATAGTCGGCTAGAGATTTTCCAACTTTATCTAAGAATAATATGAATACTGGGAAGGGTTTCTCGCCCGCATCCTTGAAGGTAATTTGTATGTAGTGAGTGAGATCACATTTTCCAGTAGAAACGTATCCTTATTTCTGCGAGTGTTGGTAAGTTCGCGTGGTTACCATTAATCATACATCGGCGCTATCTATCAGCGCCGCGCGGCGTGCTGTGTGTTTAACGCGCACGCCTACTGAGTACGCAATCAGCCCGCATACACATTTAGCAAACTCATGTAGACCATAATTTTCATTCAGCGTATTGGATAATTTACTTATGATATGGTACTACAAACTCGCGTGAACAGTGACGATTCAATGTAGGCATACGCATGTGGTTTAGTACCGTACGTAATATCAGAATATATTTCAGAATAAATTAATGTATGTATTAATTAATTTGGCGCTCATTTGAGGCACGTATACTTCCACGTGTATATTCATTGTATATTCACTCATTACGCTTCCTGGAATAGACATTAATGGGCAGATTTTCATACAGCTTCAAAATGTTCAATGCATTGTCACACATTGACACAAGTCTAAGCCTTGTTATCAGCAGGTGCAGACAGAGATCAGAACCGAGCTCACACAGAGAGCGGATGCTGGCTTATCTCCTCTAAGCACCGCAGCGGAACCTTTTCCACTGCTCACACTATTAATTATCGTTACCCTGGGAAGAGGAAACTCAAATAAATTTGGTCGTTAACAAGAATATACATACATAGAGTGGTGAACGGAGAAAGTGCCGCGCCTGCTGCCGCGTCTTGCAGAGATAAAATGTATTGCCGGAGATATTAGATTGATACCGCCTAGTCAGCGACCCACGCTCGTGTACACTACATACGCTGCATAGGCAAAACGTGGCCTCAACTACCCGCACCGAATATATTGTTATCAGCACAAGTGCAATATCTATGTCAGTGTGTACTCGAACACGTACGTCCGCGTCCCTCCGGCTACATTGATAACTGACACATGTGTCTATTACTTGTTACCAGCACTGATTTACTAGCTGTGTAAATGTCACTGTGCGGACTGACCACTCGGTAACTGGAAACTGTGAACTGCGAACAGGACTTTTTGTTTTTTTGATTCAGGTCACAGAGTTTTTAGGTTAATCTTCAGTTTTTTTTCAACTGCTGTTAATTCTTACACTAGGAGTAGATACCACGGTGTACAGAGTACCGCTTACTAGATGACACTATCACTCACAAGTACACAGAATGTATATCATTTACGCTTACTTCACCCTTTCACGGTAACAAAAAATACACTTCCTCTTGTTGATGGGGCAAATTATGTTTTTGTACATATCATGACTAGAGAATTCTTCACAACGAGCACTTATATAACGAGCAGCGCAATATACTTTGCACTTCCAAAGACGCACAAATTAATTAAAAAGCAGGTTATGATTTATTTTATTAATTACTTCCATATCTTTCGTCTCACGAACTTTTTTACAACCTGAAAGTTTCGGGCTAAGATATTATTCTTGGGAACAGAGTCCATGAATACTTTACACTAAGTACTTGCAGCTTAAAAATACAAAAGAATGTTGTATTTCTTAAAAATGTAAAGTACCATTCACTTAATCATTGGTACCTCTGAGGGCTTGGTTTTTTTCCTTTTAACGGGTTACAAAGAGTAAGGTATTTGAAAAGTTAATTTTAAAACTTAATTTAATGCCGTTGGATCCCATTAGGCGGTCTGTTTGCCGAGCATTGCGGCGCGGCTCGGGCGGACTCGGGCGCGCTCGCCACTCCACGCCAGCCAGTTCTTGCTCGGCGACCAAGCTTATTATCCAGTAATGAAATTACTATTCATAGCACGTCTCAACAATTATCTCGTACTTGTCAACGTCATCAATATTTCATAAAGGCCGCGGACTTATCCCGCTGTTAGTATTCTGAGCTATCAAAATGGTGTTATCGCGGTGCACAATGACGTATTGTAATAACATTTCCGTCCGTGTGGGGTTATTATGTTGGTAAACGAGCATCTAAATTAAACTAGGATTCACAGTGTAGTGTAGGCATATTGTGTGCGGATTTTAGTTTATGATTGATTATACAGGCGCATTAGAATTCATAATTACTTTCATTCTAATTAATCCTGTGTTATTTCGTTGAATTAGAAAAAGCAGCTACTGACTCTTCTATAATTATTGTATTTACTGTGTGCTAGTTACTTCTTATTATTGAAAACTAAATCTGAAGCTGAACAAAATATATTCATGGGAAAGCCTTGTAAATATATGTGTATTACGATAATAGAAAAATATAAATCCTATCATTCTTATTACGTGTTACGATCGACAAGCCTTCTTTATGCGGTATAAAAGGAAAGTAAGTTATAAGAGGTTACCGACAAGTAATATGATAACTGTCGGAAACACTGTAATCCGGTTACAAATAATAATATAATCTGTGCTAGTTATATTTATTTCGCGTTTGTTATAAAAACCACAACAGCTACGCAGCTACGCCGTAGCCCAATTCGTAGCTCTACTTATTTACTACTTGTATGTATCTGATAGGGTTGATTCCTGAGTAAAAAATATGATTCTATTTAGTCCGTCAGTTATATTATCGAAAAATATTGGGCACGTATGAATTCAAATCGATAAAAAATGGATTAAGTGCAAGTTCAGGAATGGGGGCTCACGACGTAAAATTTAAGTAAAAAGTGTACTCTAATGGATTGTCACACGAGTTTTCAACGCACTTTATCGACTTAATTTTTTGTTTATGTGAAAAAAGAAAAAAAAAACGTGTCCAATAATTTTTGGAAATCTATTTATTTATTTATTAGGTTAGCCAAAAATTATTTACACATAAAAATACATTACAATTAAAAGCATTTACAAGTGTAACAATCACTTATATGCTAACACCGCATATACAGTCAACGGCTTAAATTACAAAATGAATTATTTTATCAAAGCTTTATGTTAGTTTTGATCTTAATATAAGGTTAGTTATCGAATAAAAAAAAACATATAAATATGAAAATTCAATCATACATTAATTATTAAAAGAATAAAAAAAAACATCAATTAATATCGTTATATTTAAATAAAGAAATATAAAATTAAAGTAAGTACAATGATTAAATTAATTGATCTGTTGTGGTATAATAAATTATTGAATTAAATTAAATTTGAAATTGATAGGGACTGTGATGACTCCAGTTTTTGTGAGTGAATTATTTACTAACTGTCGGACTAATTAGATTTTTTCAGTCATCTACCCTACTGTCGTTATACCTAACAATACTATTAATATCAAGGTAGATAATACCTATTCAATAATGTGGTCGTATAATAGTAATTAATTTTGCGGTATAGAAACCGTTTGCAATATTTTACTAATAACCTTTACTAACTAACCACATAAGTGTCCATTTTGGATCCAAATTAATATTAACAGTATTGTATCTCCATTTATGGAAATTTATACATCTTTTGTTATACATCCTCAAAATACATAAAGTACAGATATTTCTCAGGGTTCCTATTTAAAGAATCCTTTTATTACAACAACATTATTGTTTTAAATTAAACGTGCTGTTCTGTTTTACGTTAAACCATTCCGTTAGATGAAAAATGGTTCGAATTCATATTTCACTTGCATTTCGGAGAATACCATAAAAACTGGAACTGTGACAGAAACGTAGCAATCACTTTATTAATTTCCAGGAAAATTTTCAGCTCTCCATAATACGCCGAAACGTTCCAAATACATTGCTGAAATAGTGCAAAAATAATGGGGCAAGTAAATTAACGGCGTATGCTTAATGGGGAATCTAGGTTTGCGTATCTAGGTTAAATCTGCAGCCTAAATAGTGCGCGGCTATAGAATGCACGTAGCACAATATTCTGTTCCGACATCGGCCGCTCACAGCGTCCAAACTACTTTGAGGTCATACACACAAAATAGTTATCAGCCCGGACCGGCCAAAGCGGTATTCAGTGCCATAGAAATTTATATACTAGCATAATAGTGGCTTCCTGTGTGAGAGAATCTATTCCGATGTCCGCACGCTGGCGATCGTATCTTTGTGTTCAATCGCGATCCAGCCAATGTGGCCGGTTCAGCAAAGTGTCGCTTAACAATTAAGGCGCATCTATAATAACACACTGGACTTTGAGCGATATTCGAAGGTATTAGTCGTGTGACAGTTCCACACAAACGAACTCAATATTCTTCTTACGTACGACTATCAGATTTGCTTGGGAGATTATGGTCAGATATGTAGAAAATAATAAATGATTAGCACTGATATTTTTGTACAGAACAATAAATTCGCCAGTAGCTACGCAGTACCTAAGCAATAATCATATGATTGCGTCCAGTAGTCTTAATACGTGTAATCCTCTTTATTGGCCGGTATACAAAGAGGGGTTACATCTGCACGTCAACGTGAGGTATTATGTAAGCCAAGTATCGGCCGTCGTCGCCAGGTCCTTGTATTAACGACTTGCTTCGCTACTTTCCCACTTGGTTCCCGCCCTACACCGCAAGCCTCGCGTGATTTCTCTTTGTTTTCTCAAGAATAATCGCAGCAGCCCAGGGGACGGAGGAAACGACTCACTGCTAAATTAGCTGCTAACTTTTTTATTTATACAATATACAAGACCGTCCCCAGCAAATATTCTTTAAGATTTCATTATATTAGGGTATTTGTTGGAGCGCACAAATTCTCGATATTATGAAGGTAAAAGCCGAAACACATTTGTGCGGTTAAGTTGTACATATAATATTACTTTGTGCGACCACAGTGTTGGCTCCAGCTAATATACTCGTAGAGTGCGAAAGTGGAGCAATTTTGTGAATTGTGTGAATTAGTGAAGAAGCCACTCGTATCCTTCAATGTTATATGAAAGTAAGAAGACAGCAAGTGTACCTCGTGACGTCGTCACACAATAGCGCCAGCTTGAGTCAATATAAAAGCGTCTTTATTTGCACAACACGGAAAAAGGCTTGTACAAATATGGGAAAATTTTCAGTAAATATATTTACCATCACAAGTTAGGCACACTAAAGAATATATAAAAGAGTTGCTAAAAGGCTATTGTTGCCAAAGCTTATTTAATATTGCGAAATGTGTTTTATTCTTGTTTTCGTATAGTAACAACATTCATTGTTTGCGTAGTTAATGGGATCAAAATAATTGCCTGCTTTGAGGCAACTTACCATGTTAAATACACGTATTTTTTGTATAAAACTTTACGCAACAGTTTGTAGGTTCAGCTGACTGGATGGGAATGCCACAAGCTTGCCTGAAGCCTCTGAGGCATCACAAAATGCCACCGTCGAAACACTACTCGGTCATTGTTCCACGTATACCGAAACTGACTGACAGAAACTGATTTCATTTGGTTTTAAACTTTTGACTTAGAAGTCGTTAAACTTTGTCTTAAATCATTTAAATATTTTGCCAATATTATCATTGATTCATCGTTGCTTAGCTATGTGAACCGCCTTAAATCCCCGCGATCACATCATTAAGTGAATCTAAGGCAATCAATCACCGCGCTCTGTCACTTCTGCCGAAAATTGTGTAACGAATATAATTATGGTAAAAAGAAACTGTACCTAACTTATATGCTCTCATATTTATTGAACCGACCCAACATGAGACCCTCGTCAGCGTTATGGTAGCCATGAATTAGTTTCATCCATTTTGTCCCACTAAGCGCTCGACGCTTCCACTTTCCATGTCAAAAACCTGCTACACCTGCTACCAACAAAAATGAGAAAAAGAACATTATTAATATTTTGCGTGTTCATTTCACGCCAGAATCAAAACCGAGATGCTTATTTACAATTTCATTGACACGACGAGCTTTGATCATTCTGTATTTGCTGAATTACAAACATTTTGCTTCGCACCAAGGGGAATTGAGAGCCGAGTGAGGTGAAACTTAGAAAAAGATCTGTAGTATGAGAGTTGTAAAAGTGCTTAGATTTATTTGTTATCCTATGCGTGTTCAGCTCGGGACAGTCTCATTTAAAACTGACTTTAGTAACTTTTCAATTTACTCCGCGATACTTTGTCGCTGTGTTGTTGCGGTAATGTTCCCACGATTTGGTTTGTATTTAACACTGATTTATGGCGTATTTATAGATTATTCTCCCAAGTAAATTGCATTGCAGCATTTTGTTGTAACAAGCTACTTGCACTTAATCTTTCTGCCCAAGGTTAATGTTCTTGGCAACGTCGTTGTGATTTTAAAGAACATTTTTAAAATAGTCACAATTTTCTTACTTTTCCCCCAAAGTTTCTTAATAAAATGAATTAGCACATTTCCTTAAACAGACTACGTATCTCTAAATCCGCGATATAACTAACTCGTTTACAAGTACCATAAATATACAGAAGTTTTGTGATTACTTAGGTTTGTAATCTAGGCGAGGTTGAATGTTTTGATTATAGCTACGTTACCAAAAATAAAAGTTCTACAAGCGAGTTTGAGGGTTCCAAGTATTATAATATTAAATTTTAACCACAATAATGAACACGGTTCCATTTCGGACCTAGCAATGTTATCTTTCTGTTTATACTCTTGGAGTTTGTTGTTTGTAGTCTCTGCTTTCATGAAAATTTGTTGACCTTGTTAATTAATCGTTTTGTATGCAGACGGCACGAGCTATCCTTAAGGCGATTGTTATTTGACGATCCTGACGGGATGCGAATCAAAGTGTATCTCTCTGTATTAGAGTTCGGGCAATTGATCATGTAGTGTTGTGTGCGCGGGGATGTGTCGTAAAACGACGTAGAGATATAAACTAGGAAAGGCTATCGTGAGTAGATACGTCCGGCGCTGTGCGCAGCTCGGTCGCGAGATGTTTGATATGTCTGTTTATCCACGTACCGCGACTCACTTCCTGACTAATGGATCGTCGCACTCGGCGGAACCTGGCCGGAACTGGCTCCGTGATTAATGGCAATCTTATCAGATTCCAACACTATACATTTAACGGGCCGATCGCAACGGACTTAATCGCCAAGCCTGCCGTCCGAAAGGTGCAAATTAATTACACAGATAGCTTTAACTCTCCGATACATTAATTTGTACCTAATTGATTATTTGTAGGGATCGCTTTGATTAAAATCTCCTATAAAACATAATTAATTTCGTGATCCGAATTTATACGCAAACAGCTAGGAGTCGGGTGTAAGCGAATACCGCTGATATTATTCTATGATGTACTTTGCATATTCAAAACGGCAAGCATAAAATAACACCGGATAAGGAGTAATGTTCACGTTGCTGCTAAAAAATCCAGACAACGTAACTAAGTTGGGTAGTTTGGTGGTTGTAACTTGGCAACTAGTAATTTTTATAGTTATTTTGTCAACGTTAATGAAGATTTCGTGTCCATTAGTATTATCGGGGGCTGTTTTTATCATTGAAAAATATGTTGGTTGAGGTCGCGTCGGCCAGGCGGGGTGCACGCCGGGCTCGCGTCAGTTCGCATCGGGCACCTCGCCGTCCGCCCGCCTCGCGCGCTGCCGCCTCACCCGCCACCCGACCAGCCGAACACCCGTACTTCAATGATAATTAATTCCGTTCACTCGGAGTCGGGAATAAGACCGCATGTGCTTAGTGATTTAATATTATGAATAATAGTTGTTTACGTGTGCCAACTGTGTTTGTGTGTGATAATAATCAGCGTTGACAGTTAAAGTGCGCCATGCGGTGAAGCGCCGTCGGTGCTCTATGCACGCGCGGATATGGTGGACCCGCTGAAAATATTTTGGGTTTTAACAAATAGCACTTACTTAGGTATGACAATATTTTTCTCCATATTTTTCTTCCAGTTATTTGCTTGGAGAAAATAAAATCACGACCGGCCACATCACCTCTTTAGTTTATTGCCGAAATGACTACTATACTATCATATAAAACCAGTGGCACGGTTTTTCCAATAATCTTATTTATTTTCTTATTCGTAGAGTAGGTGGGTCATTTATGACTTTTTTATGGTCCATTTGGCATTCGGCACGAAGGCAACTTTTCGCACGTCTCCTCATGAATGCTACAATTTGAAATTGTACCTGTATACTAACAGCGAACCCTTCTCACATACGAACCTATCTGTAGCCTGATAATACTAAGTTTTTCGCAGAATTATTAACTGAACATTTTTTTCTTTTCAATTTCATATTCAATTAAATGAAGAGTTATTGAAATATAGTTCGCAACGAAATAACCATAATTCTTTGCGCCACAAAGCTTACCATTATGCCTTTGTCTTATGGTCGTGACATCTAAGATATGGAGGTTGTATAGAATGTGTGCTTCCCCATGAACATTATTCATTTTTTATGGGTCAACTGATGAAGCTATTTGATAAATCACAATTTGTTCTCATGATGCGTACCCTATTGTTTTAAAAGTCACTCGGTCATTAAGCCCATTGTCGGCATTATACTTTGCATCTATCGCCGCGCCTCATTACAGCGAAATTTATTAACGTCAAGTTCCCCCGACCTTCCTGTATAAAATAGCTACCTAATAAGGAAATAAATATTCCGGGTTTATTACACAAATTATTGGTATCTGCGCTTTTTCTCGACGAAAACTCACATCGTAATATTTTGTCAAAAGTATTTTCCAAGTTTGCAGTGAAGTCTAAAAGTAGGCTGTTTGATAAAAATAGGTTGCGATTTGCAAGTAAGGTTGTCGCGACAAGAGCTCGGGAGACTAACAGCTTAATTAAATTTTAAAGTTTCTGTTTGTCGCTCACAGTACCTACATAAAATGATAATATAAATTATACGCGGACTGCACTGCACTGCTGCGCTCTCTAGTACTTTTGATTGAGTTCATTTGTAAGTTTGTACAAAAGTACTTGTAAGTTCGATAACAATGTTCCGCTAGTTAGCACAGGATGAAAATATTCCAAATTTCATTTAACACAACGTCTCAAAACGCTCTGGGAAGTTCTCACGATGTTACTAACGCTGTGTTACGTACTTGTTGCCATGAAACTTCACGTACGTAAGTATTGCGCTAAGTATATGAAATAAACTCATAACATGTGTGTACATATGAGAAAAGAGTTTGAGAGCGAAAGTAAACTGTATACGTACAACGTAACATGTTATTTCTTCCCGTACACTGCAAGCGAAACATCTGGGACATGTTATAACTACTTATAAGGGTATGAGAAAGGACGTAATGTTCAATTAGGTAAGGAATATGGCGCTAAACAGGAATGGTCGACAATTAGTACGATATTTTCACTATACCTATCTAGCATTAAATTAATTATTTATTTAGTCGATCTCGTAGCAATTAGCAGGGCGTGTTCCTTACACGTCCTTTGCTTTCTTAGGTGAAGTTAATCAGCCAATACTTACACTACGTTTTTGTTCGATTCGAACGACGCGAATTAATTGCCAGGTTCCATTTATTACGTGTTCTCATTTATTGGTCCAATTCGCTAATTTAATTCGGTAGGTACCTAATCAACTAATCAAATTAATAACTGTTGGTTAGTGTTATCATTACAAATTATAATGATTACGTTATTGGGGAGTACACGGGGAGGAAAGGGGTGTCACTAAATTGCTACCAAAACTAGATTTTCGTTGATAAGACAAGAGTACGAACGGGTACGTATTTGAATATCGAAGATTAAAATACCTACGCTTAAAATACCAACGTTCAAAACATCGAAAATTTAAATATCGATTGTATCAAAATATCGAAAATTGTTTTACCTACGCTTAAAACGTCGAAGATTGAAATGCCGAGTGATTAAAATATCGAATGACATTATACCTAAGTTCAAAATATCAACATTTAACATGTCGGAACACGGATTAGAAGCATGTAGCATGCAAGCGAGCGTGCAACATGCAGCAAGTATTCTGTCACGGCTCCGGCGCTGCAGGGTTCTGGCAGTCCCACGCGAGCTTATCGTCGCAGATGGTTTAAACGCTCACCACCGCAGCCTCAGCTCGCGGGCCGCCTCGCCCCTCCGCACTTACGAGATTTTAAATTACACTCTAGGGATAGGGCAGATAAGACTACGTGGAGTCGGTTTTGCAGCGATTCGTTTCTGTGACTAACTTTTGTAGCACTACATATTGACTTTCTTGTCTGTGTTGAGACAATGTTTTAATGTAAAGAACTAAATAATACCTTCACGATTGACCTACACTGCACACCGATTTTGATGAATAAAATAGGTCGAAATTGTTCCAAACCCGAATCGGGGCACCCCGACTTTACGTAGTCATTTGGCTGTTACCCCTAGAGTGTACATAAAAATCCGGAGGCGCGAAGCTGCGTAGGTGAGCATGGGTGCCTATCCTTTGTTACGCAAGGGCGAAGAGGTTGCACTTCCCGTAGCGCCGGAGACGTTGCACAAGCAACTTTTTTCCACTCATACTACTTATAAATATCAAAATTTGACCGATATTTTAACTTGTAGGTATTTTTTACGTGAATATAAAAAATGAATGTATTAAATATTGTAAATTAATCCATTTTTATCCATCCATCGATATTTAGGACGTTCGATACTCTGTATTTCGATATTTAGGACATGTAGATATTTCGATTTTAGATATATTGGACGTAGATTATTTAGCCATTCGATGATATAAACTTTCGTTATTTTAATTTTCGGTTTTATGGTCGTTCGATATATCAATTTTCGGTGTTTTGAACATAGACATTTTAAGCGTAGGTAATTTTCGATATTCAAATACGTACCCGTAGGAACAAACAACCAATCTCAAAACAGCTTTTAACAAAGTAATTTGTCAGTGTAGTCGCTAGAGCTAAACTGTGTAGATAGTTAAAAGCGTGAGTGGACGCATGAACTTTGATGCGGTTTTAACCATCATTTCATACAAATTCTTGAGAAAGTTTACCTATACATAGGTATTATTATATTATTAATGACCGACCTAAGATTCGGTTTCGGTTTCGGCCAGTTTCGACCACAGTTTCATTTCGGCCAAACATTGGCCAAGTATTTGGCCCCGCCGAAACTCAATGTTCGTTATTGTTTTAACCCGTTTATAATTTTTATTCATGTTAAAGTAACAAAAAAACTGGCCAAGTGCGAGTCGGACTCGCGTGCAAAGGGTTCCGAACGAATTTTATTTTTTTAACATGTTATTTTAACACTATAGACTTCTTATAGGTTTTCCTGTAATCTTTAAGCAAAGATCTATTATCTCCATTTTTTTCAAAATTTTAAGCTCAGTAGTTTCGGATATAAGGGGGGATGGACATTTTTCGTCTAGTTTCTTTAATAAATTCAAAACCATTTATTTTAAAATTATGAAAAAAATATAATTAAGACCCTCACAGTAAGCCCTTTCATTTGATATGTCACACAATATTGTTCAAAAAACTTTTTTTTAATTTTCTAGTTTGACCCCCAAAGTGACACCCATACTAAAAATTTAATAATTTACGTAACGCGTCCGTGTTTGGGTCACAAAACTCTATATGTATACCAAATTTCAACAGAATCGGTCCAGTGGATCCGGAGAAAACTGGCTGTGACAGACAGACAGACAGACAGACACCCGAGTGATCCTATAAGGGTTCCGTTTTTTTTCGGAATCCTAAAAAAACTATTATTTTTGTTACCAATATTATTTTTTGTGTTTATTGTAATCAAGTAAAGTTATATTTGATTATACGTATAAAAAATAATCCAACTACAATATCATATACTTATAGCATGTTAAAATAAACATGCTATTTATATAAAAATATAATGTATATTAGGTATGTTTAGAAGTTTCGGTTTCGGTCGGACACTAATTATTATTAAATTCTTGTGCTGGAACGAATTCCTAGTATTTTGTTTAAATTGGAAGGTATCGGGTGTAAACAATATCCGCGGGATTCTACCGGATTTCGATTTATGCGCTTGCCGCGGTTATTTCGTGTTTGAGTTACCACAACTAACACCTCCTTGATTTGAAGATGGTTAAACTTTAGATCTCGGCGGACATATCAATATGAACGACAGGGGCAAACAACGACATAAAGTCTAAGAATAGTTCGGTCCTTAGAATATCAATATTGCCCGGTAACTAGACTACGAAGGTCGGTGGGCAATATCTCCGTGTGAAATACTGTATTTCAACCGCTCTTCACTATACCGGACCCGGTCCCAATATAATTGGGTAAAATGTAGGCTGAATATGACAGACATCAAATATGGTACTGGAATTAGACGGCCTATTCTATGGTCAACCAGTTCTCAACTGTTCATCCGTTTATCGTCATAGACATGAAATTCAGCTCTTATTGTGATCGAGTGTTGATATAAACGTTTAATATATTGATGGTTATTCGGTATACCTAAAGTTTGTGTTTATAATTTTTGTCCCGGAAATATACACGTTTCTTGTTAGAAAGATCACGCGAGCAACTCCACGGGTAAATGCTACTTCTTTCATATCAATACCCTTAAATTAACAAATATAACTGAGGCGTACGTAGGTGCCCATCGCGTAATAATGTATACCCTTATCAATCACCAAAACCTTAAGGATTAGATGTATCTAACATAAAAATCCATTAAAGTACGCAAAGGCCTTTTACTTGATATTCGTAAGTTCAGGAAAATGTTCATAAAATCTGGCTCCGTTTATAAAATGTTCTAACTGCTGGAGGGTAAAGTAAAGGAACCTTCCTTGTGTAAAAATTATAAGGGAAATCATAACAAAGATCTTTATATTTGGTAAAATTAGACATTTTTGGCAGAAAAGAACTAATCAAAATAACTTGCTACACGACCTAGAAACCACAAATGTTGGTAATATGGGAAGGCTTTTGACAAAATTTCAAAAATCCGTAGTTATGATTTTGCTTAAAAATATAAAAACTATCTTAAATATTTCGTGTATCACGAGATCTTGCATTTGCTACCGACGGAATCATCCTGCAAAAGACGTGTAGATATTAATTACACATCAAACTGAAACTCCGTGATCGAGTAACATAGGCACCAAGTTGTGCAGTTCATAATATGGTCTTACTACATAGTACAAACTAATTCCTTACTAGAACCAAGATAATATGTGGTTCCTTTAATTAGCATCTCAGAATATCGAAACCTTATTGCATATCTTGTTTCAATCCAATGTAGAATTATGGGTTACTAGCTTCTGCCAGCGGCTTCGCCCGCGTGGTCCCTAGGGAACATACTCCGGGATAAAAAGTAGCCTATGTCCTTTCTCAGGCTCTAGATTATCTGTGTACCAAATTTGATTTAAATCGGTTCAGTAGTTTTGGCGTGAAAGCGCGACAGACAGACAGACAGAGTTACTTTCGCATTTATAATATTTGTAAGGATATTGTCTTTACCATATGCAGCAGGAACCTGTTTGTAGGTTGGAACATAAATCGGTACGCAAACATTTTTCACACGAACTACCTATTCGTTTAAATAATGCATGTAATATGTAGAGAAAGTAAACAAAGCAATATCACAGCGACAAACAGCTTAGCACAAAAATAGCAACACGTCTCCATGTAAATAGGATTATATTAGAAAAACGGCATTAGTGATGCACCTGCGCCCGGGCTGAGCGGCCACGACGGCGGCGTCGGGGAGCGCCGGGGGCCAGCCGGCGCCGTCGCAGAGACAATAACTCAATCCGCGGGGACCGGTGTGTGCGCGAATGTAATCGACACAATCCAGCACAATGGCCAATCCACGACTATCCGAACCCACTTATACTAATGCGTCCTATTGAAAACCGCTGTACGCTTGCTAACGAGAAGGATCCGGACTGCGTGCGAGTTAGTTTATACTGCTTTATCCTGATTAATCTCGATATATCTCCCTCTTTTATTATGAAAGGTTGTCCAAGTAATAGACATCCAATAATATATTTAATGAAAATTCTCTTTGAATAATAATATCGTTTCATTTTGGCTTACGGCGTAATATTCATCTTCGGTGTGGATATAGAAGCGTAATGAATTACTGGCGAATTTTATGAAGCAATGATTTGAAATTTGAATTTTAAATCTTGCTTCTACATTGAGATATTACTTCTTACTTTTTACAATATCGAATTTTACGACAGAGAAGAAAAACATAATGATTAAAGTTTGAAAATGTGTCCAATTAAGGGCATGTAGGCAGACGTTCCTTATTTTTGAGAACTACAACCTAGCAAGCCTATTCATGTTTGTTTCTCCTCTAATGAGATATGAACAACTAACTTTCCGTTGGAGCCAATCTTTAAGGCCCAAAGCCGAAGTAAACACAAGGTGTAAACATTGACTGGTTACCTCTGAGTTGCCACATGCTCAACATGTCGTCTTGAACGAGACCCACCCTCAAACAAAGGAACTTTATGTGAACTATGTTGGTAGCCACATGTTCAGCCAGATTAGCCCCATATATAAACAATAAAACTAAGCCATAAAACAGGAGAGCAATAAAAAATGCAATATGAAACGGGCAGTACGCGTTTGCACATACATATTGTTTGTTTGTGACAAAAAATACCAGTTCGTTGTGCGTCGCAACAAGAATCTATGAAAAATCAATTAAAATTCAAACACAAAGCCTGGCATTGTTAACTTGTTTTGTTACTGGGAGCCACTTCGTTTCTTTTAATTGTTGAAAAATCCTGATAGTGGAATACTTCGGTCTCCAATCCCTTTATTGAAACAAATATTCAGACGAATACACACGCGTGTGTTTTTACCGAATTAGGGAAGAGTGATAAAAATATACTTGCAATAACGGAGAGAGGTACGATTATAGCTGCGTAAGACATACCGATATCTCACAAACACATGAACGCAGTATCCGAGCGATCCGCACATTTCTTAGGAATGTGGCTGCCGCGCCCTCTGCCAGGCAAACACGCGAAATTAGTTTTCTTACAGTAGTGCGAAAATATGCCTTTGGGGATGTTACGTCTTGTAACACCATCGAAAATACGTGAAATATTTTCGATAACCCTCGCGTCACACCTTGCTGCCTGTCCTTTGTCGTATTAAAGTAATTGAATAGTCTGAGCGCGGTTGTAAATATAAATAAAATCCGTTAACAACATTAAGCGGCGTAATGGGTTATGACAATGCACGTTTTCGCAATTAATTCGTATAAATGCGCTAATAAACGCAATCTAGTGAATCATCATTATGAAAACGTGTCAAGAGGCTGCCTGTGGCACGCGCTTCTACGCGCTAGATTTTTATGAGGTCCCCCCCCCCGCGGCCGCACAGTAGCTGCGGGAGTGCTGCACTTACAACGCGTTGTTTATTCAATTCGCCCACGCGCATACAATGTGTGCGATCCCCGCCCACTACATGACTTCCGAACTACACATAATTCAATATCCTTACGTCACAAACTATATTTGTACAATACCTACCTACGGTCCCAGCAGTAGCTACCTACCCACAAGTAGGTAATTGGATATATCGGTTTCCTTGAACTTAGGATGTTTGTCTTAAACTTGAACGTCTTGATGGCTATTCTGCGGCGCGAATTGTTGCAGCTCAGTAAACTTCCCCACACATTAATATCATGCTAGTAGATTGATATTTTGGGCCAATAACTAATATTTGCTGAAAGTTACAAATATTCGAAAAGTTTCATAGTTTACCTAATTTACTTGTATCTATTAAATCCGTGTTTGTGTCGGTTTATAATATTCGATATTATAAACCGACACAAACACGGGTACACATGTTCACATTTCCGTGTTAAACATTAGAAAATTGGGGCCAATAAAATTAATATTTTCTGTTTACCTTATATCACAATATTTGCACTCGGTACCGTGTATGCACATGTATACCTACAGTTGTAAACTTTTTGTATGTGTACGCAAAACAAGATTTGTTTATTTAAAAAGGCCGCTACACGTCTCGAACACGTCAGCAGTAAATCGAAGACAGCTGCCTACGTCTATAACCATCCAGGTTCGGAACATCTATTCCTCTCACAAACATAAACAGCCCATGGGACAAGTTAGAGCTTTTTCAGACAACTTACGAAACCTCAATTTATTCGGCAAGCTAAGACTAGTTTAGGAACATGTACGTAGTAAACGTTTACTTATGTGCCTATGTGCTAGCACCTAAAGCCATTGCGTTGATTTTGTTTATAAAGCTCATTCGGCTCTAGAATTTAATATTACTAAATATATTTCTAATTTATTCAATATCAGATAATGATTTCATCGACAGCAACTATTGTGTATTTCTACTAGGTATAGCTGTCAGCGTACTTCTGTTCAGATTTGATGCATAATTAGTTTCTGGTTTTAGCTTACTAAATTTGCATCCATTGACAGGTTTATCAAACAATTTGCGTATTCTTCGTATCTTTGAAATAATATAGTTTGACATGTTAGTGTCAAACACAGATGTATTATCTCTACAACCCTTTGCGGGGGTGCCCACGGCGCGTCTTTGCAAAGAAATCTATAACATTTTTCATATCGCTCGCTCCTCATTTGAATATTATTCGATTGCTTTCCGCCTGTAAGGTATATATATCCCTTTAGGAAATTGTTTTTTCTCTTTCCCAGAAATATTGAATAGATCCTAACTTTCCAACAACAACTTTTGATATTTTAAGATATTTTAAAATCATTCGCTTCATCGTTACGGTATACGGGGGGAAGTTTATTCTAAAAGTTTGCCGATTTATTTGAAGTTATACCTGATTACAATATTGCGTAGCGGGAGCAGTTTGGGTTTATCGCGTACCTTCGTCGTGAAAATGTGAGAATACGGTCCCTCGTAAATATGTCTTGTTTCTCCATTTACCTTTGTATCGCCAATCTTCAGATAGAGACCCGCGTCACGCTCCTGCCGGGACTCCTCGAACAATCCTGTGGAAAATCGGGAATGACCGCGATCATACACATACGACCGGCAGCATTCCTTGGGGAAATCAAAACCCGATTTGTGATATTCATCTGTGTTTTTTGTTGCAAAGACATACCTATTCAGCCATGTTATGGTTTGGAATGGTAAGGTATGTAAAATAAATAACTACCTGAAATTTTTTATGTGTAATTAAAGTTCGAAAAGAGCATGGCTTCCATTTCAAGTTGTAAACTAATATATCTTGAAGGCTGTCCCAACTCTTAGCTTTTACCCAGTTTGTCTACTTGGGAAGTTCGGTTAACCGGTAGTTTAGCTCAAAGACAATGACAAACTGTCGCGCCACACCTCGTCAGTGAATCCAATTAAGGAATTTTATTCATTAAACTTGGCTGACCCGTTTTGAGAGTTGCAAAGCGTTAAATGTTGCGGTAGATCGATGAATGGAGACAGCGAGGTATTAACCCGCCCAATGAAACGAAATAAAATACATGTGGACGAGCGAGCCAAATTCTATAGTTAGTTCGTGTCCAACCGCCAATTACTAAGTCAAAGAATGATTTATGACTAGATATTTTGCCAATTATGTAAACGCGAACGTTTCTATACGTATGTTCGCGTGGACACAGCTTTATGTCATGTGCAAAATCGCAAAGCTATACCGTTCGTAGTTTATTGTTTCCGAGACCATTACGATACACACCGTTTAACGCAAAAAGCGAACCGCTGAAACGATCGAAAGCTTCGCAAAAATCCCGTTCCTACTAATAATTGAAACGGGAATCGGAGTAATGAACGCTATGCATGTGTACCAGGGTTTATAAAAGAAAAAAAAAACACGGTCTACCTGCTTTTTATTTCAGAAATGTGAAGCAGTATTGCGTTTCTGTTCTGAACAGAGCGAGGTATTAAAACTGCTAAATCTAAGTAGAACCTAAATATATAAACAAAATAAGATTTTTCATAAAATTCTCAATCTGTATTTATTTAGAAGCTTATTCTAAGTACGTTTGTCTTCAAAATAAATCTCTATAAAATACAAGACTATCTACAAAGCCATTCGCTTTTTGAAGATCCCAAAAATACTCAGAATTTATCGCACCGGAGAATAGATTTTAAAATTTAGCACTGGTTTTCAATCGGTTTCACTGAAAGAGAACAATCCCCATTTATCTTCCAAAGTAGTTCGGGCACATCAGATAAGACGATTGCAGAAGGGACGTTGGATTTTTACGGGTTCGAGGCGCGAAGTCGGAACCCCGTTCTTCCAGTCCGTAACCGGATAAGACAGACGGGCGCGGTCCGAGCGCGTGCTTGTTACCATACCAACTGAATGCATTTAAGCCTTTATTACCCTTAACTATAAAGAGGGCCATACTCTAAAAATCAAAGGACTGTTTCTTCTTGTTCGCGTACACAATTCCATACGGATCGAATAGCTATTAACCCTTACCTACTTGGTCAGTAAGTGGATCTGACCCGCAGCGTTTTCGCCCCTTAGAGCTAAACGCCATAAACGAAATGGGTTTAATAAGACATTCGTTGTAACAGGTTGCTAGTCCACCGCTCACAGCGTATTAAACCTTTTCCTTAGTCCATTTTCGTAGCCATAGAAGCGAGCTTTATGCCCTTGAAGGGATTTCGGACGTCCTACATGACCAAAAATTGGAGAGCCACCGATACGGCACAGATTGTCGTTTCTACTTTGTTTCCATAATCCGGCACTCGACCTTCCGCCAGCCCCAGCGACGTAAAGGCACGTCCCGCCACTCCGTGCTCCTCTTGATAAAGAATTTCATTATCAGCACACCGCTGTATGAATGTGTCCTGCAGATAAGCTCCTCGGACAACGGGTCCCGGCTATTTTTAATGAACAAGCTCGCTTCATGGAATATTTAAATCGTTATCTTAGGACCGGTGAAATAATAGTCTCTTAACCTAAATGCACACACCTTCTACCAACCGCTGTTTTAATTAGGAAAGTGGATTTAGTAGATTGTATCCTTTGAAATCATAACAAACAGATCTTCAATTTACTTACCATATTATTTGATTTAATTCTGAAGCTATAAACCTGGAAAAATATATAATTTATTTGCTGCCGAGTCTCCTCTGTTTTGCATGAACTTTTGAGATTATGCAAATGTATTTGCAGCTTAGTTTTAGTAAATACAGTTTGATGTATATCCTTTTTGGGTACTAAAACTTTGAAATTGTAATTGTGAAACTCCTAACAACTATTATCCAGTAATATTTAAATGATTCGCGTACAAAGCCACAAGTTGTAAATACCCTTGTTTTTGTTTGTGCTGAAACAGTGCTCCACAAATATCTGTACACGGACCACTGCTCATTTGTAATGATTATTGTTAACAGCACAATAAGTGTTACTTCGGCGTGGCGTGGGGTTTTAGGCTCGTTTCAGTAGGCCGGTCGGGCCGCAGCTCACTCATCGCGTCGACACGGGCTCGCGGCTGTTTGTCATTACACAGAATGGAGATGAAAACAGCTTCATAAACACTCACTAGTGTACACTATTCAAAAACTTAACGTGTACAACGCGCTTAGCGCTTGTATGAATGTGCCCTGAGGGCGCGCTGTATGAATACGGACGATGCCGCACTGACGTGCTGTAGTTAACAACATATAGTTTGTAGGAAGCTCGTTACGCCGCTGTACCGCTGTGTTTGATTGCTGTGCAAGGGGAATACTAATGTTGAAACCTATGCAATTGATCAAACGGATTCAGGTTACCAATTGAGAAACGAAGCTTATTCTCAGTGCACTATTTTAAAATTTCTAAACTTATTATTTGTATAAATTGTGAGCTCCAATCAGGATAATGTAATAAGCTTTGCTTTACCATTGCCAGATATAATCGATTCCATAATTTTCATGTTTATTTGGGAACCAAAGAAAAACATGGGAGTTCCCACGGATGTTGTAAATCAACATGGGGAAGCAGAATAATGTGTTTCTTACAAGAGATCGGTGCTGCTCTACATTATTTACGTGGGTAGAGCCTCGGTATCATAACAGTCTTAAGTCAATTAGTCCCTGTTTGAGTTAACATAATGTTCCCACCCAGTATACGTAGAAGTAGGTATACTGCAACTTTAATTTCCCGATCAAGTAGCAACCTCACGCAAACACAAACAAGTCTATAAAAGTCAATTTCCAATAAAAACGTACACTGAAGAGTAAAAAGTATATTGATTTTATCGACTTGGGGTTATTTAATTATAACTGGGTGATGCCGGTTTCGTTTTATGCGACCGTTGACAGAAAAGTTCGCTAACAAAATTGTCCCGTCAAAGTTTGGGATAGACCGGCCCCTCGCGTGTTTGTCAAAAAGTCGCTCACGGCATCGTTAGACCGCTCTTAGCGTCCCTGATTAGTTTTTATAGCATCTAATTCAACTCAGCTCTACAGGAAGGGGAGAGCGGCGCGTGGTTCATGGTCATCCTCTAAGCGGTAGTAAGGGATTACGCCTCGTGCACACCGCCGCTTTAACGTAACGACTCTTCGACAAACTTCCCCAACATTCTAATTTAGTATTCAATTCAAAATTCAACGTTATGTTCTTTTAAACTACAGCACACGGACTTGCCAGATTTATGCTAATAAAAACATCTGTTTAAAACGACATAAGTTTAACATTTGGGCGATTTTATTAGTGATGGAATACTGTTGTTTTGTGGCCAAATAACTTTAACTAAATATTTATGAAGGAATAAATGAAATACTCACAAATGGTCTTCAACTTATCAAAGTTTCTCGGATAACTAAATAAATTAATTCAAGTTATGAGTTTGACCAATATTTGTAGTTACGTAATATAATTTGATTTGTAATTTTGCATTAGGAGGGTGTTCTAGAGGCTTTGTCACCAATTCGTTACAGATGAAGTTGGGCTAAGCGGAGGCAGGTCGGTAGAACCTCCATTGTTTTCCATGTCGCCAGCGGCTTTACGTCAATGAAGATAAGGGCTAGATTACTGGAGCTGGGCTTAAAAGCCTCCGTATGTTTGCTAATAAAGCCGCCGGACATTTTGCCCAGAGGGGTCCTAATTTATCATTGTTAGAGTGCGCCTCAAACGAAAGCAAT
Source organism: Lacanobia wlatinum (assembly GCA_947578705.1). Taxonomy (NCBI): domain Eukaryota; kingdom Metazoa; phylum Arthropoda; class Insecta; order Lepidoptera; family Noctuidae; genus Lacanobia; species Lacanobia wlatinum. The sequence continues at coordinate 12,673,596 of OX388028.1, read as the reverse complement.
TTCCGTCTAGAATTCGTTTTTTTTTAGATACGATTTCTCCCGAGAACTCAGCTTAGAGTTCATTTGATGTCGTCCAATTAGGATTCTATTACAAAGCTTTTACAAAGAATAAGATCAAATTCATTTATACGAATGTATATCTGAGTGCATAGGTACTCCAATACATTTACTTTACTGATACTTTTTATTATGATCAAAGAAGGTCAACTTTGTTTAAATATTTGGTCCCTATTCTAATTGATTTAGAGCTTTCTAGAGATATTTATAGAAATAAATGTTTGTTATAAAACTACACAAAGAAAATAGAAATACTGTCTGTCAAAACGGAAATGAACGTAGCGAGGAGCAGTTGAAAAATACACCGATACCATCTCGGGGTTGGGCAACGTGGAAATTAAAGGATTCTATTGTTTGGCTCTGCACAGTGTACAGTTATTATCTCTTATACTTCTCCCCATTTCGGAGATAAGATAATACATTGTAAAGAAAATAATAACAAATTCGATCGCAGACGCCTTAGTTCAGCTTACCAGCGCTTGTCTCACATTTTTAGTATCGTTTTCAAACAATTCGCTGTGCACGCACGTCAAGTGGCTTTCTGAACTGAACTCGTCTAATATTCACAAAATGCCAACATTGAAAGCAGCTTCAGATGTTGAGTCTATCGAGTATATAAACACGTTCAATGCGAGTAGGCACACAAACTCATAGAGCTGTGCATAATTCACGTTGACGTACAGTTTCTCGCAAAGGTTTTTACTTTTTACTTATCTATTGGAGCGAGAGACCTCAGATGATAACCAGTGATTCGTGAACAAGTTCTTGTTCGCTGTTTGCCATTTCTTTTGCCATTACAAATTTATTTGGGCGTAATAATGGTAAATTTTTGGACAAATTGCTTTTACTGCGAAAGTAACATAATAAAACCCAATGAAAATAAACTCTGATTGACTACTCATCGATGTTGAAAAATATTTTGTAAAATGCTTCAATAGTTTGGTATTCAGAGCACACCCGCCCTATACGTAATGTCAGTTTCGCACTGAAAGCTTTCTTCTGTTCCCGCGCAATACATCATTTTATTTTATAGCCAAACAAGCGAGAACTATATTTCCACGACGCATAGATATTTTCTCGATATTACTGTCGCGACATTTATATTTCCACCTGTGTGTCCTTTGTAGTAACGTGGGTTTCTTTTTCCAGTGACTAAATTCATCCGCATCGGGATCGCCGATAAGAATGACAATCCGCCGTACTTCGACAAGGAGCTGTACGAGGCGGAGGTCGACGAGAATGAAGACATCCAGCACACCGTACTCACCGTCACCGCCAAGGATCACGATGAATGTGAGTACATAGCTTTAACATATAAATTCCTCAATACAATACGACTATTATATAAAACTTGTGCCAAATTCTCCTCTCTCCAAAACAAACATAGCAAGTGGCGTGTTTATAGAATAAATATACGAGGCGACCCTAATACGAGGCAACACTGCAACAAGGAAAGAACATCTAAAACAAAACAAAAAGTCCCGCACATGGCCGCTATATTTTATGCCATCGGATCAAGTTCCGCTTAACTTTATACAAAGAAAATCACTCGCTGTGTCCCGAAGATATTCCGCCTTACACACGGATTGTAATCGAATGGTATTAGCTACCAGAAGAATAACATATAACGCAGTAAAGAAGATATTACGTACGAAGTACGAACGTCTTCATAATGTACCTCACCTGAGCGCTGTATACATAGATTACGGGTTTCAATCTTGTGCCATTTATTGAAATTGAATCGAGTCGTTGATTGTCCCGTAACTACTAATACCAGATTCTCATCAATATTACAAAGCCGTGAAGGCTTGCTACATTTCCGAGATATTACATACTGCGAAAATAATGTTGTGAACGTGCATCGATAAAACAATAAAAATGACCCTTCAATCATGCCAGCAGCTCACAACTTGCTCTCGAAAATTGTCAACATTTCCGCACGGACAAATGAACTTTATTATTGAGCTGATGAGTTTTAACCGAACGAATTGAAAGGGTTTCGTAATTTAGGCATAATCAAAAACCTGTCCAGTAATTGCAAGTGGCCGCCGGCCGGCCATCGATAACAAATCTTTAACATAAATTGAAATCGGAGTCAATCTTTTTGAATGGATTTCGCTAAAAGCGTGGATTGACAAAGAATTTTGTACTTAGTATGTATTTTTCTTTAGCCATTGTTCACACGCTTTGTTCCGTTGACGCTTTGTCCGCTTTCTTTTAAGTCTATCTAAGAAATTGTTGACGTAGTTATTATTGTTATTAAAAAATAAGCATTGTTGTAGTTTCCGGTTTGAAATTACCTTCGTATTACTTGATTTCATTATGAAAAGTACTTTTTAGGTCTCACCCTTACCCAGTCGAGAACGCTTATAAATATCATTTCATGTTCAAAGGGATTAACCGGGAAATAAAAATCGCGGCTACACACACATACAGCATACACATATATGTATTTTACATCTTATGACGACATTTTCAAGATATTAAGGACATAAATTTTACATTGGGATAAGCCTCATAAGCATTTTCTTTTATAAATAAAGCCGAGAAGGACATTCGTTTCAAAATACGGTATTCCGTGTATTCAGTAAGCTTTACGTATTAATTGTTATAATGTACTTAAAGATACGTGGAACACGCCAGTGATTAAATTGTGACGAATCTTCATTTTATATAATAAAATAAAAGATCCGTAAATTGAGATTAAAATGAGAGAAGTTAAGAGACAGTAAGACGGTATTTGCCCGGCGGCCAAGATTATATAGAAAGACCCACAAAAATACAAATATATTAAAATTTAAAAAATGTGAGAGCGGTTGGCGCAATTTTTTATACAGTGAAACGTATTGAAACATCCATTACCCACGTCAACGGATCGAAGTGCAATCCTCCATATTTTTCCATTAACTTGTTTGTGCTCAATCATTCTCTTTCTAGAACTATTCGAAAGAGAGTATAATGAGAAATACGATATTACTCAGAGCGCAGTGTGCATAATATCCCTTATCCAAGCGTTGACGCAGAATTGGTGGCGTCATTATTTTGTAGTACTAACTACCAAGTAGATTCAACGTTATAAATATTGCTAGCACGGCAGTGTGACCGGGCGGCGCGGGCGGCGGGACCAGCCCGACACGAAAGTTCCACACGAGGAACGGCAAGTGTGCCTGCGTTCGACGTCACAGCCCCACAACTGTAGCGTTTTCGTTTGATCGATGAGTTCGCACAGTTGCTGTGATACATTATATCGGAGAATTCCGCCTTCGCTCAGCGCTGCCACGCGCCGCGTCGCCGTCGCCGTGTCGCCCCCCCTAATACGGTCCTTATTAAACTCACAACCTTTCCTGTACCTTTTCATAATGACATTACTGACGCAAATTGTCTGACTTGATTATATAATTAACTTAAGATGGGTAATGCTTTAAATTACCGGCAATCTGGTCATGATGAAAATTCTCTGAGCGCGTACAGGTAGTCGGGAGCAGCTATTTTATATCACACGGTAGACAGTTTTTGGAGGTGGGTACGAATTGAAAGTATAATAAAATTTTCTCTTACTACATCGTAAATCTTTTGGGGTTGCTGATGTCCAACCGTTTGTTTTCACCAAGTGCTACTCAATAATGAAATTGAATTTATTTTTTTGTGCCAGAGGCGTACAGAAAACACTTTTTGAAACTCTTTTATCTTTGGGCGTTTTATAAATTAAAAAGAAATTTCCATCTTCAGTCACGAAACTATCCGTCCTTGATGATACACAGTTAATTAAAAGACAAATAGCAAAAGAGTTGTTAAATCTTTTAAAATCTTAAACTCTGAAATGACAGAACTTGCCCTCCTTTTCTTTATTAACAATTATTCTGGAGAAGTTATTTGAATTACTTCAGTGGGTAGGTACGAGTAGGTATAATTGATGATAGAGCAAGATCTCGTTTTGTAGAAGTTATAAATTCTTCTCGTCGCGTCGTTGGAAAACTTACGTAGCCGTAGGTCCTACAAACGTTTGAGAGCTCTCTAACATTCAGTCGAAAAGTGTTTTCAATCTTTTATTACTTTCGTTTACTTTTAAAGTATTTTTTTTTTGTGTTCTTATACCATCATCGTCACCTGAATAATTTTCTTTGAATACTAGTCACTCTGAATATCTACATAGATTTAGGTACATTTAAGTGGTCGTGAGGAAAATAAAAAGGTTTGGGTTGAAACTAAAATAAATAGATAGGTACTTGTTTCTTATCATGAACAGATGAACCGAATAGGATAATATTAAGGTACCTTCTCGTTTCGAAATTATCTTCATGTACGGACAAACGTAACAAAGAACTTATATAATGTACTTACTTTCAGCCCAACGTCTGAATCCATATTAGATTTTCACAAATAAAAGAAAAAATCTTATTGTTATTTTCTTTCCGAAATTAACTTTGGCGAAAAGGCAGATAAACGTGTGTGCTCAAACAAAAGTGTAACTAAGCGTGTCTTCGGTACACAAACTCGCGAGTAGTTGTATTGTGTTGTGTTTACATTCTCTGCGTTGCAACTCTGCCACAACTTGAGTTATTACTGAGAATAAATGACACCCGCTAAGCTCTTGATGCCATTGGACTATAAACAAAGTTACAATTGCTCACGACGTACGTACAATACGAGTCTTGTGTCAACTTCACGAGAAGGGTAACTATTTAGAAATGGAATCGTCTTGTAAACCATGCGAGTCTGTAATCTGTATTGTGTCGTATCGTAAACATCGCAATCGTTCAGTCGCGAAGACAGAGAGGAAACATAACATCCCATCTCATCTTCAGTGGCTTACTTGTTACTGCTATCTAAAAACATCAGACTCCTCTCAATTTCCCAAATACCAATTCATCCAATTTAATTTTCTGAAATCGCCCGAGTTAGTAGTGTCAAAGTTGAAGTAACGAGCCCGGTCGTACTTGGATAGAATTTCAATGTTTTAAAGGTCAATAAGTCGGCTTTAGTGGAAGTGCTTCATAAAAGTAAGATTTAAAAGGCGTAACTTGGAAGACATGTTCTCTGAAATTGTTATTTTTTTATCTATTGGGTTCATCTTTTTGTACGTTGTCGCAGCATTTCGCTACAACGTCGTAGCATCGCGCTACGTCGTAGCGCCGTGCTATGCCCCGTAGCAGCGCGCGTAGCATTGCCACGGGCGCTGGGCGCTTGCTGCTTCTTTATTTTGTATTAAAATCTCCGTCCCCAACAGATGTCGCCGAGACATACCGATTCAATCTTGCTTTTAATCTCCCTCCTTTTCTTTATACGAAACATACGTACAACTAGCGCTCCCACCGCGTTTCATGACAAATTAGAATTTTATCTGACGTTGCAACTGGACCAGTGTAATCATTTTAAAATAATGACTCCATTTGCGCCGGGGAACTGTAAATATTTTTAAAGATAACGTGCCAGGTTTATTGCGTATGTACGTGCTACAGCAACTTGGTCGCTCCAGTAATAGCCAGCGTGTAAAAATATTTTTGTTTGTGAGACGATCTATTTGCCGTCTTTTAATATAGCAGGAACTCGTAACGAGAAACAGCTAACTTTAGACTTGTTCCTTTAAGTTTCTTTGTTAAATTATATTAGAGTAGCTTTTGCCCGCGACTTCGTACTGCTCCCCTACACTCCCCAAGGAACCTTCATGCCAAATTTCAGCTGTCTAGACCAGTAGTTGAGCAGTCACTCAGTAATGGAAGAATTTTATATATTAGGATTATAATGTAGATGTAGATGGCAGACAACGTAAAGGAATAACTTCGGTTCCCTCTCCCGTTAATCAAGTGAACAATTTGAAGAGAACCGTACCTATCTGAGAAAGCTTTTCAAACAGTAACTTATTCTCGTTAAGTTAGTTTAGCAAACGTGGTTTACATTTCTCACATTGTTTTAGTGAACAAAGGTATGGTATTACAGAAAATTTGATACATTTCATGTGACGTCGAGTTCTTAATGCGAACTTTGAGAAGGTCAAATAAAAATATAGCAATTGCTATTTTTATTCTTGAGTTAATGGAAATTTTCGGCGGTAAGTAAAATGTCACGAACAAAGCTGTCATCGGGCGTTTACAATAAAAAGTTGCTTGAACGATATTTTTGTTTGCGACAGGCTAAGCAACAGATGCCGTTGAATAATCAGTTAATATCTGTCCCGCGGGGGATCAATTAGCCGCGCCATTACACGGGGGCCTGGGAGTGAGTGCCGTTGTCTAGGACGCCACAGGCCCTCGTCCTACGCCCCGCCATTACGGCAAAGAATGGAGATTACGTTCGCTATCCAATTGATTGACCACATTTAGTATAAATCGAGTGGCAGGGACGTGAAACCCGGCCTGTATTGATAAATGTATTCGTTTGTGTACGCTGTGTGTGCTTCCGATATGCATTTTGGATTTGTATGACTGCGGGGCGAGAGGCTTCTTCCTCTCACCCAGTGCTGCCTGTATGACGTCACAAAAATGGATGAAACTGAAGTTTCATCCATTTTAAATTAAAATGGCATTCAATTTGAACCATGATATACTGAAATTTATCACGGTTCAAAGTGAATGCCATTTTTATTTAAAAAATATGAATATAGTGCGGCGTTACGCATGAATAAATAACTAAAGATTATTAAACACTCTCTGCCCGATGGAATATATACTGTTGAATGTCCATAAATGTATTTTATATCATTTTTTCTAGTTCAAGTCTCAAGTCAAGTCAAGTCTAGTTTCACCTTTTATTATAACCCAAATTTTTAATAACACACGCAAAATATGTTTGCCGCCTACATTTTTAATGCCGTTGCCTCAAAGTAATCAAATTATATAAATTGTTACGCTTTCTAAAAGATAGCCTGAAATCCTTCGTCAGTAGACCCGAATTAATTAATCTCATTTGAGAGATCTTCCTTTAGTATTCATTTTATGACTCACGAAGAATCTAGGTAGGTACAGTATAATGACTATTGACAGCACCTCTATGTTGTGCTGCCAAGGACGATTTTCGTTATTCAAATGTCTTCACTGACGGCTGACCGAACCTATTCCAAATTATGAAATGTATCAACTTTATGTTTTGATAGTTCTATGTGACAGTTTAATTTCAGATTCACAGTTCTTAGGTAACAACCATTGATTCGCCGTAATGAATGTCGAAGCTTAACAATGTGGTTGCTCCAACCAAATTGACTGATGACCCGAGTTATCGCCCTCTCAGAACATTACACACAGATTTATTTGAACATATAGACTTCCTCATGCTTCAATGAATCTTCTAATTGTTCAAATAAATGAAATGGTTTGATTCTTTAAAATAGATTTTTAACTTGACTTTATTGCCTAGGTTGAACATAATGTATCATAAGTAATTCTAAACATAACTTGGTTAATATTAAATCAGTAGTTCATCAAGAATTTACAGCAACTGTCGTAAAAGGATTATCATTTTACTGCGTGGGACTTTAACTACGCGGAATTTACCGCATAAACTCTCGGCTCTAAGTACCTTAGGTTTACAGCACGAACCGTCATGTTTAATTTTTATTACTGAAAGCCATTTGAAATTAGATAGCAAAGACGATCAATACTAAATACTTATCTATATTAATGTAAAAATAAACTATTCAAGGCCAATGAACATTCTCATTTCTTAGAGGAAACAGCGCTAGTAATAAAGCAATCACGGTGAGGCGGTGAGAGAGCACAATGACTAATTAGACGTCATTCCCAAACTCATACGCACGTGTTATTATTCGCGCTCACAGACGGTAATGAGAAGCTCGCCGTCTGAGCTCGCTCCGTCCGCCGAGTACACGAGTACAGCGGGCACAAGTATTTATTAATATAAACGTCAGGAAATACGTTGCGCTCCTCGTGGCAGCACCGCACGCGAGCTGCCTGTCACAGGTAATGAGTTATGAGACATACAGACACTATCCGTGCCTCTAACTCCTCAGATTGAACTGAGTACACCTAATTACGCAAATATCACTAATCCACATCACGTTATCATTTGAGTACTCTACGCTCGTGATTCTACTAAATAAATTATGATGTCGACTAAATTAAAATTTAGGCCCCAAACCTCAACGTTATAAATAACGATGCGATCGTTAATTCGTCGTTTATTATCACAGTGCGTACTCTAGGGTCCATCTATAAATTACGTATTTTACGAGCTAAGCTAACCTCAATTACGTCAATCTGAAATTAAATTATAGATTTGCTGTATTAACCAAATCTCATGTTTACGTTATGAAGCATTATGAATCAAACTAGAATATTCATTGTTAATAATTAATACAACAATGGGCATGCACATTGTAGGTATTTAATACCTAGATTTCTTTGCAAGTGTCAGTAAGGATTATAAGAAACGTCATTGAATAGATAAAGCAACGTTTCGCGTGCTTGTTGTTGCAACCGTCCAAGCGGTAACAACGGTTTACAGGTAACACAGTAACTCATTCAGCTGTACCTTACTATACAACAATTTTTATTCTCTGCCTCGAATAGAAATCTTTATAATTATAAAAATTTCTGAAGCAGTGAAGTGAGCGTATAGTTCTTTGTATTCACTTTAGAAAGTATTATAAATCACAGTATAATTTTGAGCGTCGCATAAATCATAAGGTTACTTCATATCTAGAGTTAACTGGATCCTCGGATCTGGTCATATCTTTTCGAATAGACGTTATAAATCATCCGACAGTTTGCACTATTAGGCGTGCGCGTTGCTCTAATTAATTCTGCAGCCGACGCGTTAATATCGTGTTTTAATTGTGGACGTCTTTTGCTGCTCATCTTTAACTTGCGCGATTACATTTGCAGAGAGCTCTCCCAGCCACCGCTAATGGATGATAAAACCAACGTCAACGCGGCTAACAACGGAATAAATTAACGAACCCTCTGAAATGCTTGATAAATTACAACGTGCCTCTAAACACTCGTATGTTTAAATAGTCGCTCATTTAAAGCCCTTCATATACCGTTCTGATATAGTTCATATGCTGAAGTTCTTCATTCCTTTTCGTTGCGTAGTATATAACGGAGAGACCCAAATTATAATAAATGAGGGTTTCTATGTTCTGGATCACTTTAGTAAGCATACAGCGCCTCGCGAGAACAGAACAAATAGTAATCTGTCGAGTGTCGACTTAGCTAATTGATGAGCTGTAATTGCTGGGCCAGATATCGCTAACTGGTAGCGTTTGCTAGATGACACAGGCGTCGGTCAGGACACATTTGGGTCAACCTTAGCTGGAGGGTCACTCGTCTGGAGTGTAGTCCTCCATTTGCGTCCTCCGGGCCGCTCGAGCCACAGCGTCACGTTGAGTGATTGTCTCGCTAATTCGCCGTGACGTAAACGATCAGAGTCCGCCACACCGCCGCCCCGCGCTCCCCCGCACACCCGGCTCGCCTCTGCTTGCCCTACATGCTTATTGCTCGAGACCGGTCAACGTCGCTCAGCAATAATGGAAAATCATTATCTATGAAAGCAAGTTCTGCTCTTATGGAAATATGGGTAACCCTACAAGCTCACTCGACTTGCTGACGGGAATCATAATTAAATTAACAAGTTATAGTTCCACCGCAGCAAAACACAACTTTTCATCTGTGTAAAAATTAGAAACATCACACTAACTTGATATAACAAATTATAATTACCCTTCACTAAGCACAAAAAAAGATATTAAAATTGTGAAAAGTCAACTTATATCAGAATAACCAACAAATCTACATAAGGCTGTTATTTATATTTAAATTTCGTATGAATATTTAAAAAATCCAAAGTTTCTCATCTCAGTCGAGAAGAGACATTTGCAAGTTAAGATGAGAAAGTATTATATTTTTAGTAAAATTAATTGGTCTCTTTTGCAATATAGATTGTTCTTCAAGAATATTAAGTCCTTAAAATGTTTAGGAACGACTTAAAAGATATTTATAGAGGATTATTTTAAAAAGGTACACCGTGTCCTGAATACAAAGTAGATTAAATCTAATAAGACAATGAAGGTAAATTGTGTTAGCTGAATCAGAGCAATGTCATCAATACGAGCAGAACATGGTCATGTCGCCGGAGCGGTGTCCCTGGCGAGATGCGTACGCATTCCCGTGACACTTGACAAATTACATTATGATTTTGTTACGGAGTCAGCGCAACACAGTTTCAACTTAATTTTCAAGTTGCGCGCGTTGTTAGTAAACGGAGAACTTATTTTTTTTCCTATCAACGTGAGTGAGCGGCGGTACTTTGGGTAATGCGGCGAACTCGGTACAAGTTGTGCCACTGGCGCGTGTGACTCGCCCGAGACGCGCGCTGCGCTGTCAAGATGTCTCAACTGGCCTGCCTACTTTATTTCTCAAGCCCCACGCCTGCTATACTCCCCAGTCCCCACTGATTAAGTGTCTCACTACTCCCGAGACATTGTTAGTTTCCTCAACTTCAACTCTTAACCGGATGCGTGTTTATAACTGCTAAACTGACACAATAAATTCATTTCCATCGCTGCAAGTACGAAGCCGAATAATAAAAGAGCCGTTTCAATAATTTAATGTTACTCACTACGCTATTAAAAACATATTTCAAGCGTCGTTTAGATTTATTATCGCTTTGAAATCGACATTCTGTTAGTTTCCGAATATAAGTAGAACATAAAAGAGAAGCATTGAAATAACTTAAAAGCCGTTATGTATGATCGAAACAAATTAAAGTGCTTTCAAAATTAAATGGCTACTCAAAAATAGAGTATCGCTCGGTTACGTTAAACTTTCCTATTTTTTTATTTTAATTAATCACTCGTTTAAATAGGAATCGTTTTACATACATTGTTCTATATTGAGACTGTCCAACCAGTTTCGGATTTGAACGAAGCTTTTGTTCATAAGCTCATGACATCTCAACTAACAAATAACGTTGGACCAAGCATAATTTTATCCTGCCCTTCTGGTAGCGCATAACTAGCAATGGCGTAGGCGAACGCGTAGCTGTCTCGTAGCAACATGCTACGAGTTGCTACGGAGCGTAGCGAGCCCTAGTTAATGAACCGCTAGAATACCGATTAACTTTTTGCAAACATTATAATACACGCAATATTTATATTTCATAGTAGGGAAATATGTAGGTAGGTGTAAAGCTTATTTGCCAAATTCAGTAAAATATTCAACAAACGCCTTTAAGTACTTTTGAAAATTATTTTAATGTTGGCACATTCTTCTTCGTCAGTCATTGTGTTCATGATATTTTTCGAGCGCGTTATCCGAGCGCGCGGTGTGTACTCACGCGCTCATTGAGGGCTAAGCTTAAACGCCTCTTTGACAATGTGTGCTGATAACAATGTACATCACGTAAATGGCTCCGCGAGCTTTTCACAGCAAAAAATATAATGAAAAAGCTCCTAACCAGCACTTCATGAAGCGATATGACAAGCTATGTTTTTCTAACGATACTCCGCTACTTATAAAGAGAGGGAATATTATGTTATTTAAATATACTGGTTACATGTAATCGGCTTACTACCAAGTCTTTCTTATTGTTTCGGAGTTTCCTTATGTTCGAACGCACGGAAGCGTTGATGTGGGCGTAACTCCGTAATTCATATGTCTTTTATTATAGCTTATATTTACATAATATTACAATAGAGCCCATTTTATTTGCGCAAAAAGTTCGAATTGGTAATATAAGTATTTCTTTACATTTAATTCTAAGCACAGGCTTGGTATATACTTTGGAGATTATTCTCGGGAGCGCTTAGTCCTAAGCGATGGTTATTTAGTAACCGCAGATAAGCAAATGAAATCCTTATGGGTAACCGGGCTCAAACGGTAGTGGCTCCACACAAATCCAGTAAATAACCAGCCGTATCACATAGAGTAAGTATAGCGTAGTGTGGGGGTTGCCAAACCATGCTCCGTTGTAGCCTAATTAGGCCCTGATAATTATGGCTTACTTTAGACACAATAGGGCTGGCCAGTAATAATACTCCAGCGAAATTAACAACCTTGCGATACTAACCAACCTACATGTATTTAATTAAAAGTACCTACTCGCAAATTATTCCATACGTTCGGTATCCATTTTCCCAGAAATCATTCCCCACTTAAACAACATTATAAATAACGTTAATTAAACTATTATTTTATTGCTATACTCAAAAACATTCATTTACGAAAATTTCATGTAGGTCCCCCGAATCGCTAATATTTTGGTGGTTTTTATGTTAAAAACGGGTAGCTAAATATGTTTTCGACGGTTTCTAGTACGATGGCCATTAATCTTTGCGCCGGCCACAAAAATAGCGGGAAATACGAACGTCGTGAAACAAAATACGAAGAAAAATCATCACTAAAATAATATGATACTCCAGTGTTTTTCTCGCAATTTCCTCCTGACTAGCTCCACCCTTCTCTGAGAATTAAAAACGACACAAACTATTAATCATTCCGCTGCAATTTGTTATAATCAACTGAAGTAAACAAATTGCTTGAGAACCTACCTCGTGCTGATGGACTACCTACTCCACTATTTATACAACTCATCCGAAACTTTTGGTTAAATAAAAAGAAACCTTTTTTTGACACGCAGTACTTTTAGGGAAGAATATTGTTTTTATATACATATAATTGAAACGGCACAGCATAAGTAACATGTTAAAAGTACTAAATAAAAAACGTTAGCGACTTATTAAATCTCTGTTTAGATTTTCATAAGAAACAAACAACTTTATTGCCAACATTATCTAAATTAAAATAAGAATCCATAACCGATGTTACCCCATATTTATAGCAAAATAATTTATAAGTTGAAATATAATACCGTTCCCGCCTTCGGGAAAAATAGTGAAACGGAGCACACTCAATCATTTCTCTTGTAATGACATCCCTCTGATTTTTAACCTCCGGGGAGGAATCCTATTAATCAGTAATCTGGATTATCTCGAACACAATCATGCTCGAGACAAATACGTCATTAAAGGCGTCTTATGCTTATTTCAGTTTGGGGTAGAATAATCCTCTTAGCGTGGTATGTAAACATAGTACGTTAGTCAATGCTATAGTAAAAAATACAAGCGAAATACGAATCGTTACTTAGTCATGATTTCTTATGCTGCCGAGCTACTGAATAGTAATAGCACCTGCGTTACTGTTCCGCTTTTATCATTCATGAATACATCCGATTGATATATCCGATAAGCATGTTTCGCATATATCAAGTTGCTAGCTGTCTTATTTTCAGTGGTAATCCTTTAAAATGGGGTATTTTTCATGGGTTTTGTTGCGCCGAAGCAGTAACCAACTTGACACGCGAGGTTAAATCAAAGAATAGGTTGACTTGTAACATGACTTCGCCCACTGTCCACCCGAATCTTGTTCTAACCCATTTTTAGTTCGTCCGTCCGTTCGTCCGTCCGTCTGTCAAGAGCCTTTATCTCGGGAACTCGTGGAGGTATCGAGTTGAAATTATACGCTCAGGTCTACAATCCCTTGAAGATGTGTAAAAATCAAACTTCTAAGTTGACGAAAAAAAGATACGGCCGTTTATGCTGCAAAAAACTTATATTTCGTCACTCACAGAAATCAAATTTATAGGATATTTTCCGTTGACTTAGAACTATGAAATTTGGCAAGTAATACCTATCCCATCAAAAACATAAAAGTGAAAAAGGGAGCCAAAAGTTCAATGTTAATAATATCCGTGATTATAGATTTTAGCGAAAAAAGAAGTGAGATCTAAATGGGCGCCAAATTCTGTACATGATCCTGAAATAAGATAAATTAAGGCTCAAGATTCGACTTGGCTAGTTTTACATACATTTTGTAAGCTTATGTCTATGTGGCTTTATTTTTCATCTTTATGATATTCTTACGCAAGTTACAGTTTTATACAGAAATGTCGACATATCTTACTCTTCTAAAAATTGCTGGTAAAACTAAGTGTTTTTGAACGTTAATACATCAAAAACGGTTTGAGTTACATTTATGAAATTTTTTATTCTAGACATGCTAAGTAAGGGGCTTAAATAAATGTGCCATTTTTCATAGGGTTACATGGGTTTCGAGTTGTGAAGGTGTCAAAAGTAGCTCGAAATGGTTCGTGTAATTTTACACACGATTGCTGCGTCGCCAGTTCCTTTTTTTTAATTTTTGGATGGACACGCTGCCGCGTGTCTAGATAGGAATAAATTTGAAAACTAAATTATTATAATAATTTCTTATTAAACAAAAATAAGTCTTTAAGTAGTACGTAATCAATCATCGAGGTTAAGCAACGGCTTTTTTTCGGTTTGTGGTACGGAACCCTTCGTGTGAGAGCCCGACTCGCACTTGGTCGTTTTTTTTTGACACGGCCTGGCTACCTAAATGATTAGTCAGTGTAAAAGTCTCTAATATCCTTCAGCGGGCTTTTTATTAAAATTCGTTCACATTTGCACCAAAAATTACTAAGTTCTTTAGATACCTTACTTCCGGAGGAGTATAAAGAGGTGACGGTGCAGTTCACATTTCACCGAAGGGACCAATGTGAAATGTTGAAATGTAATGAATACATGCCTAAACTCAAAACAAACTAACCCCTAACATCAAAATATTATGATTGCGTCCCAACATTAGATTTCATGTATTCGGAACATAAAATAAACATGTCTGGAAAACCGAACAATATCCTCGGAACGAAACTTTGACATAATTTAAACGGCCGAATGTTGAAGCTTATCTGTGCGGTCCTTACTCGAGGATACAGTGTTTAGTATGTATTTATTATCGAGATGCTGAAACCTCGGAACCATTATCTCGGTAATTAGACTCACGAAACAGTCGATTAATTCAGGACCCAAGATTTAAAGACACCCAGTTGATCGAAAACTAATCGGATATCCCGGATTAAAAGCCACCAGTGACTTATTGGAATTCTTTGCCGAAGGGAAAAATACAAATGTATTTTCTATGTTCATTAGTTTGGTGATAGTCGCCGCAGCATGGCGTCATCGAGGGTTTTATGTTAGTAAAAAGTTTATGACAGTGTACAGGGGTAAAATATTTTTAGAAAGATGCTAGGGTATGGATGACTGGTTGTAATTTTCATAAAAATACAGCCATTTCTGAGGATCTGCACGATGGGTGGCGACGTCCGTGGTTACGACTATAGCTCAGACCACAGTCGCTGGCGATCTTCGTGGTGCGATAATTAGCCGTGTCAATATGCGCTGTGCGCACTCTGCTCTTTCGTTCCACTATTTGAATATTCCCCCGCGAGTGAAGTTTGTGGTATGCTCGTTAGAAACGCCGGATAGAGTTTTATTAATGTCCGACATGATAACGACATGTTGTGGCTGCGCTCCCCGCACCTCACACGGTCGGCTGTGTGAATAACTCGCTTAATCCACAACGGACGTCATAATATGTATTTGAATTTCTATTTTAATGTTACAAGGGCTGCACTGCGCTATGGCTCAAAAGTTTCGTAATTTTAATAGCCATTGTTTGACAAAGTTTGGACAGTCGTTTGTAGTTATATGCTAACCTGTTTCGCAAAGTCCTCTCGTGAAATATAAACACAATTTTCTCATTTAAACAGCACGTGTCTACTCGAATACAAGAGGAAAACATATAAGAATATTAACGTTACGAGGAATGTGAATGTAGAAATTATTAATACATGTGATTGTAATATGAGGGTCGGGAGGCAAGAACGGACGCAAAAAGCACATTGTCGCGCGATTACGAGACCATGTCACTTCCATGTCTCGTTGGCCCGAAGATTTATGTCGTTGCAATAAAATCTCCTCGTTTGAATAAACATCTCCACGGTTGTGGGCTGTGACAAATTGCTCGCTGGGCCGCCAGCAGTCGAGACGAACATTAGCCGAAATAATTCTTTTTAACGGCGGCGAGTGGCCCGACTTGCCGCCTAATTATTCATGTGCGACCGTCCGATACGCCTTGCCAACTTGCCGCCCGTAGCCGCCCAAAGCCGCCATGTTACGTCCTGTCGTGACGCCACCTTATTAATTAACTTATCGATTTATTACAAAGTCATTAGAAGAAAAAGCTGTTGGCAATGCGTTGTACCCAAGTACTACCATTTTCTTTTCCCATTTTTGGGGTTCCGAACATCCGTACAAAACGGAACCCTTATAGGATCACTCGGGTGTCTGTCCGTCTGGCACAGCTAGTTTTATCCGGATCTACTGGACCAATTCTGTTGAAATTTGGTATACATATGGAATTCTGTAACCCAAACACGGGTGCTTTAAGTAAATTTATAAAATTTTAGTATGGGTATATTAAAAAAAAAAAACAAACTGTAGGTATCGTGTGATATATCAAATGAAAGGTCTTACTGTGCGGGTTTTAATTATATTTTTTTCACAATTGTAATATACATAGTTTTGAAGTCCCCCCTTATCTCCGAAACCACTGAGCTTAAAATTTTGTAAAAAATGCAGATAATAGTTCTGTAACCAAAGATTACCTACAGGAAAACCTAAAAGAAGTCTGTAGTGTTAAAATAACATGGTTCGGAACCCTTTGCACGCGAGTCCGACTCGCACTTGGCCAGTTTTTCTTTTTCTTCATTCTCTAGCTCTGTCATAATATTTTCCTTAAAAAGTTATTTCCCGGAAAGTGATTTGCTATAAAATACTTTCAGTAACATGATAACATAATAAAACACTTGATTACCAATCACCAAATGCAATTTCAGCAGTTGGATTTCCGTGAAATTTTATTACATCCGTGCTAAACAATAAATCAATGTGTTTGAGCGCGTCGCGCGCGGCGCCATGTTTGTTTTCTACGCACATCTCATCGTTTTACATATTTTTTCCCACACAAATTCACATTACTTTTCCTATTATTCGTAATAAAAATAAAGTTTTATACTTGCTTTTATTTCTTTTGATACCTAGAGTTTTACGCTTTTATATTATACCTTTAATTCCTTATTGTGATCATCAACAAAAGTAAAAGTAGGTTCGGAAACTTCTTGTTCTCTTTAATCAATATCAGCGAACAATAACTTAAAAGAATTCATAAAGTTTAAAGAGAAATCGGTTGATTTGCCTTTGCCAAAGTTTGTAACTAGATACTAAATTTCCCGTTCCTTTAAAGGCGGGTAGGTGTTTGATCGTCGAACAAAAACTAATTAAACCGAACATCATGTGTAGAGTAGAAGAGTAATGAATACTGGAGGCAGATAGAGCTCACCTCCGGCGCGGTGCCACACTCCTAGAAAAAAGAACTTTAATTGATGCAGTGCGCTTTTACAACGTATTCATTGAAATCTTATGGCTAACTACCTCGTCTCCCTTTATACATAGACTTAATTACTCAAATGAATAACTTTAGAACTAATTCTAAAGTTGATAATATTCTTCTATGCCCTAATGATAGTGCGTAGTTTAATTAGTTAAGTTCGACTAGTGGAGTCGGCGGCAGGTGATAGAGATTAGCAAGCGGCGCGAGTCGATCGGGATATGAGTAATTCCACCGGTGTCGGTAATTGAGTCGGCGTCGTCAAATCGTTCATTTCCGCCGCCGACCACGCGATCCCGACGGACTAATCATACAGCTCACCGTCCTGCGAGCCAGTTAATTGAAATATGAAACTTTTACCTGTTATGAACTCTCCTGCTGATCAACTTTATTACTGTCATCGACATTTATTTATACATTCTAAAACCAGTTAAATAACCCAACAATATTAACGTATGAAATTTAACATTTAGCCGCCACGAGAGATTGCGGATAGTCGTTTATTCTGGCACTTCAAGCCCACCGTTCATTTACCTAACTTAATTGTACATTCAGCAGACATTACGCAGACGATCACGAAAACAATAAAACAGAGCTGCAGCGTTAACCGCAGTGTTGTCGCAAAAACCATTCCGTACACCCGGCATTTGAAGTAATGAATGGTGTGAGCCGCTATAAACTACGACACCTGTTCCCGCGAGGTGCTGAGCGGCGTGCGGAATGCCGAGCGAGGCGTGACGCGCCGGAATGCTGGCGACGCACTCGCACGACGTGATAACAGGCGCGAGGCACATTCGCTGACGCCACGTCTCCAGCCCACGCCGCCACGCCGCAGTACTTTGTCATCAGTTCTGCGGACTCAGCTCGCACCGCTCTCTTGCGACTCTCACGTCTCCACCCCAATTAACTATCAATACTCCAAACTTCTTCACTCGTTATTTCCATGAATTTTAATAACGTCTCAGAAAATAAGGTTTATTTTTTTTGGCTCGCCATACTTTTCCCAAATTGTTATTACTTACAATTGTACCACACAGCAATATTTAGGTAAAGTGGAAAGATGCCAACTTTCAATAATAAGTACACTTTTACGACTATCTAGGTCTGGATGCGTTTGAGCTGTTCAAAACTGAATGCTGAAAATCCCGAAAGCAGGAAGTTGTCTCCTTTTACGAGCGTTATTGCTTCTGCCTGCCGTCTTACGAAAGACATTCACGTTCATTTCGTGGAAATAAATTTTACGATATCAGTAATTTATTATAATTTTAGCTCGGTTGTGGAGATATAGCTTAGTGCGGTTATTGTTTTAGTAAATATGTGGACTTTGTGGACGCCACACATATTATGCCATATTAACATAAGCTCAGGCTTCTATTTCCATAACGCAATACCGTACGTGATTTATATGATGCTGTTGGGTACTCGACCATGCAGTACAAAGGATATTAATAGATACTAATGATATCGCTGGTGTAGCGCAGTGTAATACCGTATCGCAGTGCGGGAATACGCTGATCCTTAGTATTAACAACGCTTTTGTAATTTGATGGTGTTCGGGTAATCTGCATGGATGCGGCCCGGGCGCGGGGCGGCTGGCCGGCGCGGCGCGCGCGTCGGACCCTGTCCGGGGCACTCGCATATTATTCCGGAACGAGCGGGCCATCCATGCATATTCATGTGCTCGATCCAGAGGCGCGTATTAATTTGCATCCCGATCCGACACCGGCCTCGTTACATTGTCCATTTTCGTTTCTTTGCCATAAACTCTAGGATGTCGGACAGTCTCGGCGGTGGCTCAATGGATCGTGAAATCGGAACGGTCATACCGTCCGCTTTGAGTAATTTGTAAAACTCAATTTTAAATTCATTGCCCACAAAACGGTTCGCATTTATACATGGAATTACTATTGTGAATGCTTTCAAACAGATTGAGTTCTTTAATAAAATTACTCTCTCACTGATTTTCGCGTATTGGGATCAGTAAGAAGGGCGGAAGTGTAAGTTCCAAGGTTTCGCACGACTCCATTCGTATTGAAAGTATTCTGATCATGGGATATCGAATATTTATTGGTCCATTTAATAATAAATCTGATAAATTGTTTGTTCGCTTCGTTTTAAAATACTTGAGTTGTACGAGGGACATTGGTTTAAGTGTTCAATAAATCAGCAAACGTGCTGGTTTATGTGAGTCAAGAGATCGAAATTCGTGCGCTTTCGGAATTAAAACCGATGCGGTTGAAAACAACCAGATTATTTACCTATTTGTTTCAATTGCAGACAGGAACGTTCTATTGCAAGTCAGTCTGGTTAATTAAAATTGCAGATGGATTAGACAGATAGTGGATAGGTATCCACCCACAATTTACTGCCGACTATTTATTTAGTAAATTCAATACAATTCTAACATAATATTTGTATTATGTTAGAATTGTAATTGTAATGTATGCATTACGTTCAAATCATTTTGTCTTAGATATGCGAGCTCTATAACTCAAATAGTGAAAATAAATAAACATCATTTTCTTTTCTATGAAAATGAAATGACATGTAGCGTATGAATACAAATGCGAACATTTGTACTATGAAAGAGTCATGATCCAATATTTATTTTAGTGTTCGCACACATCGTTCATACTTCAGTGTTTAAATTCATGAGCATCCCTTTGCGAATAAAGCTATATAATTTATGTAACGTCATTAAAACTGATCATAATCAAAATAGATATCTCCATGGAGTACCGACGGAACAGTTTTAAATAATGTATTTGGACATTTGGATATTTTTTATTACCGTAATTGTAATTTCAGACTAAAAACACGGACAACTGCCGCCTCGTTTTACGTACCTTTTATAAGGATTACGTTTCGGTTAAATTACGTAAAAGCCTCGTGTATTATTGGATTATTTGTAGAATGACGAGATTTATCCTCGCGGGTAGATATGCGCGCGGGAGCACGTGGCGCAAATTGTCCGCTGTACTGCTTATTGTTATAACTATAATACAGTCGGCGGCGGCGGCCGTGTTGCGCTGCACATTCATAACGCAGCCAGCGAGTCGTGCGACCAGCCCGCACACAGTATTTTCTACGCAAAAATATTTTCAAAGCTCCTACCTATTTCGCCATTTACCGTTATGAACTGGCACAATTGTGAATTTTACGTTTTTGGGCGGCAGGAGTGTCCAATTAATCTCTTTTTATGTTCCCGTTCTATATTATCATAGTAATGAGTTGCTTTGGAACGTATTCGTGGTCATAAAATAGTGTAATAATTTCGGCAGTTAGTGTTATGGTAGTTCTGGCGGTGGTTGGCCGTGTAAGGATGGTCGCTATCGTAGCATCCCACGCACCAGATAAAGCGACCGCGTCAACCGCGACCGATGTAATCAAGATCGCGCACTGGGACGTAATGATATTTAGCGTGAAATGTTTACTACATAATACTGGCGTATTGCTTTGTACACGTTTCATGTTAAATTTGTCTGAGTTACAAATTTTGTCCGGCGTAAAATTCAAATTTTACGCCGGACAAAATTTCGGGAGTCTTTTATAAGCTGTATTGAACTTTCATATTTTAGGAAAGTATTTTTAGTAGGCTACATTTAAGAACTTCTTACTTATTGCGCTTAAGTGTTCTATGAAATTTGTAAGATAATTTAATCAAATCATCTAAAATATTATCTACTAGTGGACGTCACGCGGTTTCACCCGCGTAGTTCCCGTTCCCGTGGGAATACGGGGATAATATATAGCCTATGTTACTCCCTGATAATGTAGCTATCTAATGCTGAAAGAATTTTTCAAATCGGTCCAGTAGTTTCGGAGCCTATTCAATTCAAACAAACAAACAAACAAATCTTACCTCTTTATAATATTAGTGTAGATTATATTGTGATATTATTAAGTAGGTTTCAGAAGGATTAAGGAAAAAATAATTGATAATTAATTTTAATAAACGATAACCATAAATCGGACATTTACTTGACAAGAATAAGACACGGTGTATTACTCTCATTATTTGTTTGAATGGGTTCCGTAGCTTTCAGGATATTTGAATATTGTTCTTTCTGCCGTGTTAGCCAGACTCGCATTTCAGCGTTAATCCGATTTCTTGTGATTTGTTCCAGAAAAGTACTAAGATATTTTCCACTTCACCGGCGCAAAGACCAGCGGACTTAATCTAATATGGAACCTCTACGTGTTGAAAATTAGTTTTACTTTGTTGGGCACTTGTGATAATAAAATCACGTAGTTGGTAAATGCAACGAAACCTGTTTGTTTTCGTTACTAATGGCTTTGTTTGAGCGAGCAGGTACCTAATAGAGTTGCCCGATGTTGTTTGAATGACTCGCGACGCAAACTTGTAAGTAGGCAACGATTGACTCCTCAGTTTTTCTTCTTTGTGAGCTATTTTTCGCAGTGGGGCTCAATAGTCTGCTCCGATGCTCGGTAATTTCTTTGAGAGGCGCTGCGCTGGCATCGAATAGACTTCGACAGAAACTAATTAAAAGCGAACATCGCGCAATCTGGCGAACTCGCACAGACACTAATACGATTTTCGATACCAGTTCGCGAAATGAATAAATATTTAAGAACAAGAGAACACTGGTAATGTCTAATGTGCATGCAGACCACGTTCTGACTGTTATGTTATCACAAAATGTCTGCTTAGTAAATGGATGTGCAATTCTGTATAAAAGTAACGTAGTAACCCCAAATTTATTTGACCACTTATCGTTCTGTAATTGGGAACTACTAGGTATCTGTTATTCGAGATAATGATCATTAAACGACTTTAAGTGGAACGTTTATAAAACTTAAATTTACAAATGAATACAGTGTGATATTTACCGCACGACATCCTACTGCACATGGTCCATTTAATTTGAATAAATTTATTTAACAGAGACTTTTCAAATTTGTATATTTTTGGTAACGTTTCAGTCCAACTCTAATAGTTATATCCCAAAATACATAAAAAACACCGTTGTTGAAGTGTGCGAAATGCATGCAAATGTAGGCACATCCTTTGTTTGAAATTTGAACAACCCGGACAGATTTTCCAGTACTCAATACTGAATTTTAGAGACAATGGATTTTTATAGAACGTTCACCATCCAGAAGTAATAGTCGTTTATATGTTGTAACATATAAATCCTATTGAAATGTTTTATGAATGCCTCGCGTAAGGATTGATTGTCACAATATTTTTGCCTAGATTTAATATATTTCTATTCGCATTCAGTTGGTGCATCAATCAAAAATACTTTTTATTTCCATTATTTTTTTTTTAATACTATTGTTTCAGTTTGTATAACAATTTACTATTCGATGTTGTATCTCATTCTCTGCCTATTCGTATTTCTTTTTTCTGTTTTAGCAATGACAATGCGTGTAAATATTGAATATCTATCTGAATATGATAACATTTATGTCTGCAGTTATTAAAAAACCTAAGGTTAATGTTCTATTTGGTCATTGCACCGTTGTTGTTGTTGAGTGTACCCTGAGAATCAATTATTTCGCTCGCAAAATATAAACAGATGAAAGATCGGGAACTGCGGAGTTGCCATTGTTTACTTAGTAAACGTAGTCTGTTGAAGTATCAGCAAAGTTTCATGTTTCACATCTTGAAATATTAAGTAAAATATTTGGCGGAATTGAAATAATAAATCGTTTTATGTAAGTTTAGTGAAGTATCGGATGTATTGAGCTGGCAACAGACGAAGTACGGAGCGACGCGTCAGTGCGGTCCCAGGAACTTGCTCTCGTTAACAACTTAAGACCGACGTTCATTACAGTGCCAAGCTACCTAAGCACTACACGTTGCCACAGTCTGCATTTTCAACGTGAACAAACATAAAAGTTGTCGGATACACATACAATATTATTCCTCGCACTTTTCAAAAGAAATGTAACGAATGTTTACCCACTCTTTAAAAATATTCAACGGCGAAGTTCTTTTCATGCATTTCATGTTACTTTGCGTACCATTCGGAATGCAAAACTACTCCGATACATGTAATTTTCGAATCTTGTTAGCTTATAAATTCATATACATCCACCCACTCATAAGAAATACGTTGCAATGTACTCGCTACGAATTTTCCTGCCTTGAATTTCAAATTTCTATTCTTGCGTGCTTAGGCACGCAAGAATAGAAATTTGAAATTTTCAGCGGAACATTATAGTGGGAACAGTACTTACCCGTGTGCTGAAAAATCAGGAGAAATACGTAGCTCTAAGTAAATGAGTAGTACAAAGTACGCAAGGGGCAGCGCCTTCTGCCCCACAATGTATGTATATTTTTACACAAAAAGTGGGAACAACAAAGTTGTTAGATCTGTCTGAATTGTTTCTGCGTGGCGCAATCAAGCCCGCGAGAGGCTTGCTTAGCGAGTCACATTGTTTCAGAAGACCTTTGCTCTGCCCTCTTACAAATTCACCGCTGTTTTTATCGTTTTATTAGCTTTGTTTTGGAAGTTTTCTTTTCGCATTCTCTTTAGATTTTTGCTGTCTTTGATGTGCGGCTGTTTGCTTCGCCTTTTTGCAACCACCTCTGTGCATAAAACAATGGTACAATTTATTAGCTCTTTTTTATTAACATTTCTCTTTCGTTCGTAACCTGATTTTTTAATGAAACATGTTTTACACTAACAAATAATTTGTTTATTGAATCTATTGGATCCGGGGAGTGAAATAAAATACATACAATATTTTATCTTAAACAAATATTATTGCTTCTTTGTAAATATATTATTTACAGCCTAGTTTGCTTTTGATGTTAACGAATAGTATTGTTATGAAGAAAGGTTTGAGTTAGTTAAAACATCATCTATATCCGTCAGTTCTAACAAATTAAAAACTCACTAGCCTTGACGTAGGCATTTTATAAAACGTTTGCATCTTTAATATTAGAGGCGCTAAATTCATCAGTTGATGAGGACACCTGTCCGAACAGATTACATTGATGGATGAAACCGTGCGGAGCGCTGACGACAGTATTAATACCGATAACATACATTATATGCATATTTGATGGCGCTTTCACGCTTTGGGAATTCAGTGTCGGTCACCGAGATAATTCGTATGAGGCTGAACGATTGTATCCGCAGTCAGATTCCAGGCCGATAGGCGTAATGCGAGGCCGACTCACAGCGCTCACACATTGTTTCATGCCAACAATTTATAACCGCATAAATTTGGACAGGCCGGAGCAAGATATTTTGTAAGTCCCGCGCATAATCCCGTCGTGCTCATCGTGCCCACCGTGCCGCCGTGCCACCGCGCCGCGATAAAAACGGTGACGACATTTCCCCGCTACACTTGTTTTGAAAAGAATAATGCTGTATAATTTAGGATGAGAGGGGTAGATAAATGGGCAGCTTTATGAAGTTTCTTATTCATCCTTTACATTAAACCACGTTTGTTTAGGTGCGCATTATCTATGTCTGTGTCTCTAGGTTTTTATCATCAGCAGATTTACGGACACGAAATGGTTACAACTGCAGGCACCCACTAAAATACAGACTCGAATAGGGCGACACACAAAGTACACAGATAGTGACAGGCTTTGCATGTTTCCCTTTGTTGTTTGCTAGTGAAGCGGCCGCAGCCCAACGCTCTGGATTAAATTCATGATCAGAAAGTCATGAAAATCTAACTTCGTGGAACTATATTGTGGTTAATCCAGTCACAGCAAAACACATTTAGCTAAATTGGACAGAGTCGATCGCAGTGCTGTTAGGTATCTATGTCTACAATATTATCGAACTAATGAAATGAAAAAATAATATTTATCGAATAAAAAACATCCTTTTCGTTGTATTTTCAAATTGGATTTTAATAAACAGATTTCGGGCAAATCTAATTATGATCTTTAAAAAACTAATTCAAAGGGGTTCTATTAGCATAGGACCAGTACAGCCGATACACGCATAGAATTTTCGCAACACAAAAATAGAAGGTCGATTCTTATCTCTTTACGTATACATGTGTGTTAGCTCATTATAGAAACGGAGCGTTGTTGTATTGTAATCAGTGTTTGTTTACCGACGAGCAAAGCAGTATTTCTTTGTATTGCGGGGTTATATTTACGAGTGCGACGATAATATAAATGTTAAATGAATATTACGGTGTTTGCGCACACGCCTAAACACTTCAACTGTCGTGAATTATTCAGTGGGGATGTGGCACTCGCGCCCAACGCACCGGCCACTGCCGCCGCACCGCTTCCCTCTCTAATGTGGCCTCACCAAAGCCAATTGTTTATTCCACCGTGGATATTACCCTGTATTAAATTCTATCGGGCACTAAGCGATCCATGTATAAAACATTTTTATAAATACCTGTCTATTAGTGTTGCAACATCCACTTCATACATAATGTGAGGTTCATGGAAAATTCTATAAAAGATTTTCATTGAAAATGTTCTTATCATATTGCTGTTGAATATTGCAACGGGTTTAGTTTCGGTGTGTTAGTTTTAGATGAATAGTTAACTCGACACATATGGCCGGGTGTTGTAATATGTGGGTTCGGATTACCATCGTGTCAGATGGTTCCAAAGTTAAATGGAGTCACGTCGGCGCCGGCGTCGGCGGCGCGGCGCTAGTGCTGCTAATAGCGCCGTCAGGGCCCGCACCCGCGCTGTTGGCCCGCACACATTTAAACTTTTACAATAGCACAGACCCAAAGCCTACATAAATCACGCGAGCCTTCCTTCACACATCTCGTCTGAATTTAAATAGGTCCCTATACACATCTTTCGTGATTTAGGTTCTACACTGGCACCACTGACTTTCATGTTATATCTGATTTATCAAAATTCCTTTTTCGCTGACCCATTGCTCGTTGTTATATCGTAAAAACTTATGAGGAAATTAATGAAGCGGCACCACTAGCTTGTGTTAACGAACCGAGAAAACTTGGATAAATATTATGTTAATATATTTTCATCGAAATTTGCCTCTAGTAAGAAGAGAAGGCACCCCTTCTGTTTTTCTTTGTGTTCACATTTTTATCCTTTCATTACTTAATATTTCAACGCTAACATTAACGAAGAGGAAGCGCGACATAAAAACACAAGCCGCAGTCGCAGCGCGCGCGCGGCCTGTTCGCGACTCGCGATCCGACGAATAGGGAGAAAACGAGTACTAATGCTTCGGCTTAGGCACATTATTTTAGACTGTAAATGTAAACGTACGGTTATTTAAAGTAGGCATATTTTCCGAAGTGGAGCTAGCGAGCAAATTACAAGACTGTTCCGAGCGTCTACCTTGGCTCCGAGCTATTTAGAGGACTATTAAAACTCCGCCGGGAGTCCTTCTGAGATTTACATGGGGAACGTGAATTATACGCACACGAAGTTCAGTTTATTAGTATTTCAGGTAATTACTCATTAAGGGCAATTCAGATATTCTGTAACAAAACCCAAGTAAGCATTAAACTTTTCCATATCCTCGTATTCGTGTAGGCTAGCCCACTTTTATTACATACGAGCTAACGTTTTTTCTTTTTCTTTGTGTGAAAATAAAGTTTTATACACAACCACAAACAAAAACAAGTATTTGCTATCTCCATAAACTAGATACACTTAAATACCCGTTATGATCTATTGTTTTATTCTATCTTTTTCGTCGGAGCTTGATCCCTGAAAACGGCAAGTTTTAACAGAATATGCCTTTTGTATCGGTTAGCGAAGACAATACTCATGAATAATGTATGAAATGGTCCCGCCAGCGAACCATCTGATCATCCGATAACATTGCCCTTGTTTACATGGGACTGACTAATCCTGTCTTTCGAATTTTAACAGGATTTGAGTGATGTTTCGAACATCCGCCAAATTTGCGGGAGGCCGCCCAAAGCTTCCCGATATTACGAAGATATATTGGCTCAATCTTTCTGCGGAATCAACAAACGCGTGGCTGCGATACTTTGTGAGATAAACTCATCCAGTTAATCAACGTCGTCTGTATTTCAGATATAGGACAAGACAGCAGCTCACGAGAAGTTAATTGACTCAGCTTAAAACTTTACTTATTTATAAATGGCGTCTATTTCCATTGAATACAATCTATCTGTTTCAAATAGAGCGTTCGCAAAGTTGCAAAACCTTTGCTTTATCTCAACTTTCTGGAAGCTGTTTAGACTGCAGAAAACTCTTCAACGTTGCTCTAATATTGCTCTTCGTAGGAGTAGAGACGTATAAACGTGTAGGTATTCTTAAATAAAAGGTTCTTTTTATGATCATGGTCGTATATTAAGACAGATTGGACAATAAGCGCTGACTTCCATCTACAGTTAAACGCTGTTGGTATAATTGAGCCTGTGGGTACCGACTGAGGTAGCTCATACCTGTCGCGGTAATGGCATCCTGAGGTGATAACAATGGCGGACGCCCTGTAGGTACATACAACCTTCATATTACACGCACAAATAAAAGTTGCCATTATCGTTTTATTGTTATTGTGATGTGATGTATGAAAAATGTAATTCTCCCTCTTTCGCACGAAATTGTACCTATGAGAAAATGAAGGCATTTTATTGTACTATGTTCTTCTCTCCTAAGGACATTATTTCTTTTTGTCTTGTTTTTTCTTTGTAGTGTTGTATGAAGGTACCTCAGTGGCTTTTGTAATCAAAACGCACCAAGTAATATAAATATCATTGCGCAGGTGAAAAATCGGAGTTTTCAAATAACCTGTTCATGCAGTACCTATTTCTTAGTATTGCAGTGCGGATCTGTAAACATTGGTCCGACATTTTTACCGGCACCGGCTGGCCGACTTCCAACGAATTATATTCAATAAACACGAGGTAACTTAAAAACTTAATTAAATACCGTTCTGTTAGTGAACTGTCAATACTTTGGGTTTAACCCTAGAGCCGCGTTTGATAACACATCGCTCCCAAATGAATTGAATGTGAACCAAACCTACGCACTTTATGAATGTGATATTAGTAAGTAATCTGATTTGCCTATAAATTCGTGGATTCGGCCGTAAGATAAACGTATAGTAAATACCGTACGCAGTTACATCTAAATCCTTCAAAAAGTTGGGAGCCGCTGTGCGAAATAATTGGCTTTGAAAAAAAGTTTCCACATTGAAATCTGCTATAAATTGTTAAAACAGGAATTCAATCCGCTATGCCGGAAACCGAAGCCGAGTGCGTATAGCTGTTTGTGTAGCTGCAAGTTAACAAACCATGTCCGTGTCCGCTACCCCCTCAGACGACTCGGGTGCTCCATAATGAGCCCGAGACAATCTTTTATTGTCTGTTTGGACTGGGATAAATTGTGATAGATGATCTTCTGCGTCTCCCAGATTTGGAGCTAGATCTATCCGTCTTCCAATTTATATCGAGGGGTTTGTTGTGAGCGCTCATCCTCCGCATACATTGAGCGTTTATTACACAGACTCGTTTTATACTGCAGAAAAGTGTCGCCGTTTTCCGCATTCATTTCTCGCCTAATGAAATGCGAGCATCAGGCTCGACTGCTGAAACTTTTTATTGTAAACCCCGGCCGACAGGCTTTTTCTTCTGTCCTCACGTCGCGCTTATGAAAAATAGTGCGCATTAGCCGTGCTGTTTTGTAAAGGAGCCAGAGAACCATGTGCGCTAAATGGACGCTCGTACAACATATTTATTTAAAATTTAGAAATATCTAAACATTCCCAACTTAATATACGCACACAGCTGTAGTTTTTAGTGACATCAGAAATTACACAATAATTTCTTACTAAACTCTTAATTGTTATTTAACTCAGTTATAATTGCTTCACTTGTAATGCTTAAGTACGAGAGCAATATGTGTGTTGTGCGATGATAATGGTCGTAAAATTGTAACTACCTAAATAATTCGCGTAGTGTATTACACATGTAAACACATCAGGCTGTTATTAGACACATTAGTAATCACATTAGTCACGTTCTTAATAATGGAGCTAGTTGCGGAACATTAGTAATTGCCAAAGCTATGCGGCCTATTTACGTTCGCTTCACCGCGGGCCATAACTCAGAATAAAATAGCAAGCATATTGTTATTAGCAGGGAGACGGGTGACAAAAGCACCGACACGAATACTTTGTCCTCGTCTCAGTGAGTGATGGTCGGAGGAGCGTCTGAGCCGTGTGCGTGTGCAGTAAAGCTGATCATGAAACTGTTCCAGCGTCTTCTTTAGACAAATGAGCAGCCCCCGGGGACGCGGCGAGGTCACGTTGCTCATTGCCGGTGACATTTGACCGAAGCCTCACTTCCACTAAAACACCTCACGCCGGCCGTCTCTGCAATTTCCGCCCTCCAAATGACACCCCTGGTCCCTGAGCCCCGTCCCTGAAAACACGCCGAGAAATCCCGACGTTTTACTTTTTATATCCCTGCTTATCTCGCTACATAACAATGTAGTCGGGCGCATGGCGGTTTTGATACGACCGACACTCAATCTCACTTTTACGGTGGCGAAGAAATTATTCTTGTGTACCTATTCGTAACTGCAGCAACCTGTTTCCTTATGTAAATAACGAACAGGTAAACTTGCTTCCAACTTATCACGGTATAAATCTTTGAAGTTTGCAAAGGTTCAACGTTTTTATAGAAAATGAAATTCTATACAAATTCTCTTAAATGAAACTTACATAGATAGACACAATTCTTCCGAAGTATTTATGATAGTGAAACAAGTAAGATGTTCGTATGGGGCCCCGAAATCCCGTAATCACTTCGGCATCACATACCCGAGCCATTATTAGAAAATCCAAACATAATTCCCTCGATCCTTTGTTCCAGCCGAAATCCTTATGTTAGAAATTATGCTAAAGTACAGCATTATTAAGTTAGCATGGTAATCGTGACCCCGTGAGAGATTTACCAACTCGCACCAACTTGATAATGCTATAACTCAGAGTCGCTTTAGGATTTATTATCAATTGTAAACCGCATAATGTCTTCGATGGATAATTTATGGCGATTGCAATAGTAATTATGGAAATGACACGTCCCTGACCATATCTGCGGTATAATAGGACGAATCAATATACACTCGGTCTTACGAGTATATGAGCCCCTTTTCAAATACCTTGCGGGGATGACAAATGTTTTTTTATTCTCTGGCGAATGTGTACTCTATTGGAACTTAAGAAAAAGACGATAGCTCAAGAAGTGGCTTTCTCAACCCAAATTCGTAAAAGGACGTCCGTGGCGGGGGTGATTTACCGCGAGGCGACTGCCGTGCTCGCCTTATTGAATACTATATTCTATGAAAGAAAATCGTATATTTTGACGTGCCACCAACCGAATTTACGACTTTCATTTATTCGCCATGACAAATGACAATTAAAAGTGGCTGGTCTTCGGACCGTTTGGCGAACCATGACATTTTTATGTCCAACTCTAATCTGTTCCCTTTGGAAAAGTTACGCTCGAACAATGTTACATCCTTCAATTTGTGGCCGTAATACGATTGAAAAGGCCGTCCCTATGAAGTGTTTCAGTCCATTTGCGTTTTATGGAAAAGATTTGCAGAAATGTTCGTTTTAATACATCTTTAAAATACTATAAAAATGCTTTTCTAGATATTTCATCGTAAATGAATTTTATTCAATCAAACTTAGACTTTGTATAGCTATCTGTTTTCCTCAGCAAAAAAGCTGAACAGCTAGGTTGGAAAATAACTTTTCCTTGGCCTCGGATTTCTCCGCTGAAATGAAATAAAATCACAGAGCAAAATCGCAACATTTTTTGTGAATATTGCAACTTTATAACATTACCTGCTGCCTTTTCTTTGGCGGGAATCTATGATATTCACAATCTCAAGTTACTGAGACTTATTCGTAATCATAATAAAAACAAATGTACATAATTTTCAATTCCTCGGTTTGAGGCGATCTCGCCGCGTTTGCAATGAAACAAACAAACGTTATTCAAAAATAGAAACCGCTCATTAATAGGCTCGATGCTCTTGTGAGGAAAATGAAATTCTGGCGCAAAAGGAGGCAAAAGGGGTGCTTCTTTATAGGCCAATTAGTCTGAGAATACGGTATGCGTTCATAACTCGGTGTAGACCGAGGTTTAGGCGAGGTGCGACGTAATGTGTGGACTGTAGCGTCTGCAGCTGCCTCACGAATGTCGCGCGGTGCTGCTGTCGCCCCCCGGCCGAATCGCGCGTACTTACCATAACGCGCACTTAATTATATTAACTTTATGACACTCTATGGCTTGTGTCGCGCCATCATACGACTTTCTCATTAACAAATATTACCATCAACATCCACAGACGAAGCCCATTTGAGCAATATGATCCAAAAATATGCCATTAACGTTAAGCTTTATTTATTAAAGCCGGCTTACAGGCTGATCGCGAATTGCATAATAATTGCATACATATTTACTTTGAATTCGTACACAGAAATTCGGACAGTTATTAATACTTGCGTACTTCTGTTTTGAAATGTATTCGGAGATAGCATTAAAAACGCGCAAGGAAATTCGTTTACAACTCGTTCAACCATTAATATGCGCTTACACATACGAATTTTAACCCAATGAAAGCTAAAGTTTTCAGATTTATACGAGTTTTTATTTATTTAGTATGCGTTTCCGAACTTTGACTTACATGGCTTGAGCGAAATTTTGGAAAACATTAAAATAATACGTCGTAGTATTCGTTTGAAAACACGTTAGGTACGTAATGGATATTAATGAAAACGGCTTCAATTTCGTTTGAATTATATTCAGAGATGCTTCTACAGCATCTTTTTATTGCTTTTAAAATGTATGTCTACTTTATATTTCAATATTATTTGTAAATCTAGTAAAATGTGAACCTTGAATGTGGTTTCAATGATCTATTTAACATTAAAAATGGATCTTTGAAATTCTTTATCAGATCAAATTTCATGGAGCCCCGAAAAAATTATATAAATAAAAGATATTCCCCACAAAAAACCTTCCTTATAATATGGAAGGTTAAAAATACTTTTACGTGCCAAACTGTGCCATAATGTTCGATATCATTTATAAAGAAAATGTAATTAACTTCTCAATTAAAAGGAAAGATCGTGTACCTATCCCTGAAACGGTAAAATTTTCCTCAGGGGAGATATATCGATGTCCTTTAGTCAATTCTCTGGACCATTAATCCGAGGAAACCCGACATAATCCTGCTGTACTTCCCTGTGATACTTTTGTTAAATGCATAGCTGAGGTTTGTACATAAGATTGAACGCCTAGCAATATAGTATAATTATGAAGTGGGTACCTATCTCTACATTTCAACATAAACTATCTCAGTATGTACCAAATCTTTTTACATATAAGTACGATATGAGGAAGTAAACCTGATTTTTGCAAGCTAACATACGGCTCGGGTATAAATATACGATGATGAAGGATCCGCCCCACTCACCGGGAACTTTGTGGCAGGCTTTCACAGAGTTACAGCAGTGCGACCAATGGCAACGTTACTTACGCACACTACTTTCTTGCCTTTGAGACGTAATGAGATAATACGCATCATCCGACCGACTACCCAGCAACCCAACTTGCCGTACAAAAATACTCCCAAATTACGAGCACAGCCGAAATGAAAGCAATCTTCTGACAATCATGACCGGGCCAGACCTTTCCAAGTTCCACAACCGCTTATCTACTAACCCTGACCATTACTAGTAATGGAAATCGAATTACTATTTAAGCAAGATAAACGGAAAACGTGCGGTTTGAGCGGTCATCGTTCTAACTTACAAAGTTACACACGAAAGCCTCAACTTTACGGGCGATAAACAAAGCGAAATGTTACGACGCGGACACCGAGCCCTGAGGTAGACCTTTAAACGGTCTAATTCTTTAACGACTAATGCCGCTTCCCCACAACAAGCTTATATGCTGACATTAAAATATCCCTTCCATAACTGGGTACGTTACGAGGCTCCCTGTCGATCGTGATTGAAGGTAATCCCACCCCTGTGAATAGCCTCGATATATCAACAGCGCAATAAACTTACAATTTATACGCAATCTTGTAATACTAATGAAAACCAGGTTTCGTGCCTCTCGGAAGCTCCTACCAATAATGAGCAGCTGTTGATATCGAGAAATGAATAACAAATCACATCTTATAAAACCGCCCGAGAGATTCCACGTCAAGTCAAGGGCCAAACTCGTAAATCTGTTAAGATTTTCAAATATTCTTTTTTTATTTTATTTCTACCCAATTTATGAGTACCCACGCGTTCTCAAGAAAGCTAAGATATTTCATGCTGTCACTGTGAGACCAACCGTGAATTTTTAGCTTTATTAAAAGTTAACGTTCAACTTGCTACTTGACGTTTAAACATATCTGTACAGTGAGCGTTACCCAGCGAAATTATAACCTTTCACTGGTATTGCCTAGACTGGAATACAAAATAACCGAACATAACGTTGCTAAGTATACGTATTACGTCGTCGACAGAACTAGAAATTGCCTGAAATTGGTGTTCTAAGTTGGAAGTGTCTGTAGAGATAAGTTCCTCGTGTTTCAGTATTTATTCGCTTTGCGGCAGAATATCGCGCGAGCTTAATATATCGCCTCTACTTGACTGACATATATATTTTTTCCTTAACGTCTCTGACAATAAAAAGGAAGAATTCAGTCTGAAGAAATATTGATCGTTTTGATCTGTAAATACGTAGCCACGCGTACATAATCCTGTGAAGGGGTGAGGCGAGTGCATAAATATATTATAATGGTGTTTATTTTGTTGCAGCGTCGCGTATTCGATACGAGATCACGAGCGGGAACATAGGCGGCGCCTTCGCCGTCAAGAACATGACCGGCGCCATCTACGTGGCAGGCGCGCTCGACTACGAGACCAGGAAGAGGGTGAGCCTTCATCTACATTTTGCATTTTAAAATACTATATGAATCCCCCGAAGTACATGATATAAAGTCAACCCCAATAAGCAAAAAAACCTTTTTCAACTTCACGTTTTCACAGAATGGCATTAACAACGGTTCAATGGCTCTTGTTAAAAGAACCGTGAATCATACGTTTAAATGGGCCACCCTTTAATAAAAAGTAAATATCGAAAAAAAAAAAAATGTGCAACTTTACGTACTGCGGGTAGGTATTCTATTTTTTAATTAAATACTCTTCGTTGTAAATTCTGATTTCATTATACTCGACCCATAAGTATTTAGGGTTGATGGACGCTTATAAGTTAGTTAATTGGTCGACCGTCAGAAGCTAAATAACGGTCATCACAAAGTGTTTGAAAGTTAATTTAGACACCTCGGATTACGGATCCGTGTTGGAATAGATACAAAATACATTTAAATTTGTGAAAAATAACCAAGATTAATATTCATACAGGGTGATAATAAAGCTTTGAAATGTGGGTGTTTTAAAACAATTGCGCGGTTTTATAGTGACGGATGGTTCCCGAGAGGGGCTGTAACCACGATAAAGTGGAAAATAAATAAATCGATATCAGAACGGTTTTGTTGAGTCGTGATGTGGGGAATTTATTTTATGTATCGCCGAGTAATAGTGTGGTGGAGAACACTTATGCGAGCGATATACAGGCAATGCGTTATTTGATGTGTTGAATTACTGAACAAACGAGCCGAGATATACGTTACAAAAACAAAATGTTTAGCTTATACGGGTTGTTTAAAAGTCCTCTTCTGAAGAGCTCTTGCTTGTATCGAGTTTGCACGCGATAATGTTTTATAAAAGCATCAATTACATGAAGACAAAGCGGGCCCTAGTTGTGGACAGTCGCGTCTCTTGTCTCTGCCTCGTATCCAATAAACTTACTAAGTAGTCCATTTAGTACTTATTAAACTTTAAACTTGGACTGATTCCATTCGTTCTAATCCAGTACTTCATTTAGAACCATAGTTTGAATAATCCACGTAAGTTTCAGCAAAGCTTCTGGGGCGCTAATAATATAAAGCAAATCCAGTAAAGTAATTAGCGTAACTTAAAGTTGCGCGACGAGTCGGAGACCTAAGTTCGTCATCAACAATTATGTCACGTGTCAACAAAATCCCAAATTAAACAAGTGAGGGATAACTAAGTAAGCCAACATAATTAAAGATAAACCACTCGTACAAACACGCAGGTGTAAAGTATATAAATACAGCTATATGCATAAACACTACGCCCCGGGCCGTGTACACAGGAACCTAAATAAAGGAGCAAGGGTTTTTGCGAGTACGAAATTTTCTTTCTTGTTTCACAACAGATGTCCACGTTTTTAAAGGCCCAGATATCAATAACGTTTTTATGTTGTATAGTAATTAAAGTAGAGGTGAGCTGGATCAAAAGAGAATTAATCGTCCTTTGAACATAATTTTGTGCTAAAATAAACGGGCGGCGTTAAACGGTAACAGTGTTTCGCTTACTTTTTGCCCCTTGGCGAGTTTCAATTTTAAAACATCGCGTCGTGGATCGCGGAGGCGGTCGCCGCTCGCCTATCAGAACGCCCTCTTTGTTACAGCCTCGAGAAAGTTTCCACCAACTTTTCACGAGATAAATAATTTAATCTTTAATACCCATTTAAGCGAGCCGGCGTAGTTGTTACCAAAGGCTGTATTGCTATCAAACTGCAGATTCTCACGGAGCTTTTATGGATGTAAACCAGTTTACTTTCCACACTCCTTTTGCTTTTAAACGTTCCAGACTTCGCTTAAATGTTCAGGAAGTACATTTTATTGTTATATATTTAGAAGGAAATAACGCTTTCTGTTGAATAAAAGCAACGGGGAGGCTCGTGGGAAAATTTGCTTGTCATGTTCCGCTCTTAACGCGCTGTGTGACTTTGTTTCCGTGGACGACGCAACTTTATTTATTGAGCACCTGGAAGTCTGACCTATATGCTGTATAGGTGTACTAGCAGCTAGGAAATAAAACGAGTAAATCCATTGCCCGGGGTACATACATAAGCTGGATCCGCCGGTGCCGTGGCACCTGTGAAATACGGATACGTACCAGGATTTTACTGGAAGCATTAGGTGAAGCGAGCATAGTGCTCACCTGTGCCTGGATTATTGAAGCCGTTAATAGACTCGAAGTCATAACACCAATCTAGAACTGAAATTCAGATTCTCAAATTAGTTAATCACTAAATAATGGATAATGAAATTTTCCGGTTTTCACAAATCAGTATTAATGTATTATAATCAAATGAATGCAGTGCTCGAAGTTGTATAAAGTGTGTGAGATGACTTTTGAAACAAACATTTCCCTCCCGAGTGAGGAAATTACTGAACGACACTGACAGATGACACCAATAACTCCCTCGGCTCGCAAACACGCTCACTCTATTTCGAAGCCAAGTGTGGACTTGGTGAATTTTTGGTAACAATTTATATACGCGAACGTATTCGTTAACAGTTTATTCGTTAAAAGTTTTTAAACTTTTTCCAAGAATCTGCTGATAATACCCTAATTTGTCGCGATAACTAGATCCATCAAATCATGTCAAACGTAATAATTATTATCATCAAGAAAATACTTCCTTCATTCCGTTATTACAAAGCTCCTAATAAAGTTAATTATCCCTGGTTTTAAATTACTTTTTCTAACTTTCTTTTAAACTTTTTAAATTACCTTGTTAAATTGTAATTACAGAAGTCAAAGGAGTTTCCTTAAATCAGCGAATAGAAAAAACGATGACTTAATTCAAAATTATAGCAAAGTCCGAAGGCAGTTATCGCTGACGGATTATAATTAGAAATAATCGAGAAGAAACTTTTTTAATTAATTAGGAACATCGTTACATTTGGATAACAATGAATGACGTTGAGATTATGGGTAGTAATGTGTTTATATTAAATGGCAATAGTACGAGCTGAAGCTGGCCGCGTCCGACAACCTGAAGGAGAACTACACGACCGTGGTGATCCACGTGAAGGACGTGAACGACAACCCGCCCGTGTTCGAGCGGCCCACCTACCGCACGCAGATCACGGAGGAGGACGACCGCAACCTGCCCAAGCGAGTGCTGCAGGTCCGACTCGACGCTAGCGACAGCGCCCACTTCGATTCTTTATTGAACGGATTCGAGAAGCCAGCGATTGTTTCAAAAGAGAATCGAATGAGGCTACGTGGTCCCTGGATTGACCCTCATAGATATCATTAGCTTGCATGGCATGGGGATTTTTCGTTTGCGACATATTTTTTTCTTCGTAGTTTGGTTTTTTTTTTGCTAGTGTCCTTGTTGTTTTGTTTTTGCATCCAAATTTATTATTGCGGCGGGCAGCAGTTCCAGAACAAAGTGATGAATACTCGTTGCGTAATTGAACATTTCTTTCAGATTTTTCATGATTTGTCTTTTGATGTAGTATTATTAGACTATCGAAATACTTTACTGTAATCGTTATGATGTTGGGTTTAACATAAAAAATAAGTAAGCGAAATAGCGTGCGGATTCTTTTCTTTATAGAATATAGGTCGGAGTTCAATTTAGTGTATTGGTTAAACAAGCTTGCTGCGGTGAAATATCAGCACTAGCGACTTATTCACGTCGCTAGCTATTCATCTAATCCGTTCCACGACAGATATTGAAATCACCGATCGAATATTACTCGAAGTGAAGCTTCGCACTAAAACGAGTAAAACTCACTGAGTCGCGTAATACCTCGTCCAGCGCGGCAACCTTCCTAAAACAACCACTCTGCGGTTATTAATATTTATTTACTCGCTTCCATCGGAAACTAAGCATTTTTGAATATAATTTTATAGTCAAAGTCGACTTTTCCCATTTTTATAACGATAATGACGAGAAGTTCGGCAGCTGGCCGCGAGTTGCGAGAGAGCGTTTGAAATTTGTACTTTTCAATTATTGCACGAAGCCCGAAAGCAAAGTTCTTCGCGCGGCATAAATTAACTTCTTCATTGCGATTAATTCGCGGTGGCTTTTGGCGAAACATTTTCTCTGATGACTTTATTTACTCAAACAAATATTTATATAGCACAAGGTCTAATAAAAGCAGTGCGCGATACATATAAATCATACTGTATCGATGTTGTGATATATCACACGTAGTCGCGGCATCCGTTAAAACTGCGGCTGTGGAATTGTACCGTGGCTTATCTGCAACAAAATGGACTTTTACGAAAGGGATCAAAAGTAATAAATCATAAACAACTACATATTTACATGTGTTCTCAAAAGTTTCGTGAATAATTGACTTTCGTTCACTTCTATGTTGGAGGCTAGAGATATTTCTCTATTAGTTTTTTTATTGAAACCTGACGTTGGCGTGGAGCGTGGAGCATGAGCATGAGAGTGACGTGTGCGTGTCGCAGTACGAGCTGACGCTGGTGGCGTCGGATGGCCGCAACGAGAACGCCACGCGCGTCGTGGTGCGCGTGCTGGACGTGAACGACCTGCCGCCCAAGTTCACGCGCAGCGCCTACGTCACGCAGGCGCTTGAGGAGACCGGCCCCTTCCCACACCCCCTTATACAGGTTTTTTAAGTTGTTTTTTTTTTTTTGTTAATTTATGTTTCTTCTTGTCCTACTTCTTCCAAGCGTTATCCAGGCTCAGTGCCTAAGGTCGCTAACTCTGTCTGTAACTAATCAGTCCCTTACGCAACTAACTTTCTTCAGCTGTTTCAAAAACGCCTTCGAATAACCCAAATTGAACTCGACATAAACATTCCATTCCCTTTTATACAAAATTAAATTCTTTTCTCACATATTACAACACTTCCGCCGGCAGCTGCAAATACATTTCAAATATTGACATGCAAATTTAAAAGGATCCCAGCTAGAAACAGCAAACGGTACTTAAACTGATTTTATTTTTGAGCTTTGCTCAGTATCGGGGTTACGCTCATATAAGCATAAAAAATTCCATTTCATAGATAAAACCTGCCGACGCAGCATGTTAATACTGTGCGTGTAATTTGTGCGAACCACCTCTCTTCACTTCGAAAACCATTAGGAAAGGTCGTTTCGATTGTAATGAAGCGATAAAAATGCCAGCTTTACATACTAACTTATACAAACAGTCACAATTTGTTATTCCCACATTATACTTTATCCTCTTTTTAAAATATTTTATATTCTTTTTATTTATTTTGTGGTGCAAGGGTCTCCTATTGTAAATCGACTAGCAGTAAACGTATATCATACTTTAGTGTTAACCCAAATCTGAATCCACAGGTTTCAGGTAAGTTAGTATGTACGTAGATTTAGCAGAGCTTTTAGTGGGAGTTCACGCATCAGTACAGTTTATTCGCGGTGGTGTAGTTTCACGGCATGGTATGTATGTTCTAGACGCTTTTACTAGTTCGAAACTTCTTCGAGTCCTGTCAATAACATATGAGAACATGAACAACGGGAAAATATTTGAAATCGCTTTTGCTCAACTTTGTCTCTGTGTTGTGTCTGAGGTGATGTTAGAAAAGGATATTATACCGTCTGTTTGATTATTCAGATAGTAATGAAAGTTTTAGGTACCTACTAATTGCTTGCCGCCAGACAGCTAATAAAACATTGAGGTGTTTTCATATAATTTGTTGAATTTATTCAACTAGTTAATAACCTGTAAGCTTAAATTTAGAAAAATTGTTAAAATGGTTGAATTTATGCTATGAAAGAGTTTCCAGGGCCGGTTGTCTTGACTTTTATACTCAATCATGAAAATTCACCATTCTCTAAGAGTGGGGCTCTCGTCCCAAGTCGCTTGTAGTGACAAGCTTTTTTTTTATAATTGGAGTGAGATTCGCAAATGATCCGAGTAATTACGCAAACGTCGACCCTCTTCATTTCAGACGCTTCAGCCAGTCTGACGTAATTGGACATTCCAGTTGCCATAAGTTTACGTATCCCAATTTTAAAGGGATCAATTTCTCCATTAAACACTCGATAAACAGTTAAGCCTTGTCATGAATTTGAAAACATCTCTCAATGACCCCACACCCCATACGTGCATGTTTATTTGCCACTTCGGTTTATATGAAACGTTTACGGCTCATATTTCCTTTCTTAAATTCACTTTGCTTCCCTGTGAGCTCCTCAAATAGTGATAAAATTCCTTCGGCTTTCTCGTCAGTGTCCTTAAAAAGAACAAAGTTTGTTATGCTTCCGCTGCTGGGGGCCGATGCAAACAATCCGGGGTGTTGGGGTTCATAAACTTTGGAAAACTTCTGTAGTAGCTTCGCCACTATATAATACACAGTAATTCACATTCAGCCTGAGGTTAAAGTTGTTTGGGCGTTTTATGGCGATATAATAAGGAAAATTATGAAAATTGGAACGAGTCAATATATTATTACTTCACAGTAATGGAAAAGCTTTGTGGATCAAGAGTCATTGATAAATAGATAAATAGAATAGACAGTTATTAGTATAAATAAGTAGCTTATTATAACTTTCCAAGAAGTATTAGTGGGTACCTACTGGGAGCGTCCTTTTACTCGCGACGTACTCGGCGGTCGCTCGTCGTAAATTAGATCAAATATTACTTTCTTCCTTTTGAAAGGGATAATTGTTTGAGCACAATAGACCTGAGGGTGGGGGAGGTGGGGGTCACTATTAAAAACCAGCTTTTTCAGTAGTTTCTAACGATTAATCTTCATGATGCTTTAATTATTTCTAGATTTTTATACCCACGTGAATAGATTGCGTAGGTACAAATTGAATTATTATTGATAGATATTAATTTAGAAAGCCACTGCCTCGGTATCTGAAAGCCTATTGAATTTAATTTGCTGTCAAATCACATGACAAGTGATTTGATTGGCTGTTGTTATTTAATTTAATCAATCACAGGTGCTAACGTGATTTTGACAGCATGTTAGTTAATTTTTGTGTAAATCGGTTTAATACGAACCATGTTCGAGTCATACTTAGCCGAAATACGTTCTATTAAATGTTAATTATGTTTGAATTAGAAGGCATAATGAAGTTAATCATTAAGTGCCCTGGGGACATTTTCATCAAATGATGCAAAACTTCCAAACTATTGTAACTATATGATTCGATAATCAAACACAACACAGAGCCGGAGGCAATTTTGCATTGAAAGTTAACATCACTAGCTGGTATGGATTTATGGCTTCTTGCTTGCTTTCTTGATGATTTGGTTAAACTAACCCGCATGAGGTAAGTTGATTTCGATCTATAAACCTATTTCTGAAATATATGTATAACAACTATGGAGCATTTGATATAATTCTATTACCTAAGACCAAGAGATTTAATCTCTCTCTCTCTCTCTCTCAAACAGGTCACAGCCACGGATGGCGACAAAGATAGACAACAGAACATAGTTTATTTCCTCACCGGTCAGGGCATCGATCCCGACAACCCTGCGAATAGCAAATTCGACATCAACCGTACCACGGGAGAAATATTCGTCCTCAAAGTGAGTATCCATTTAATATAAAAATAGCGTCATTTGTAAAGGAATCTCGTGTAATAATAGGGTGCAGGTACACTCGAACACCTGATGCCGATGCCACCGGAATGAGAGTAGCGCACTCGTGAGCAGGACGGCCGGTCGTAGGACGCGCGCTTTGCATGCACAATGCAATCACACATTTATTGCGTTCCATTTGCTCCGTAAGTTGGACACAGATATTCCTGAAATGAGAAAAACCGAATGTCTCCTGAATTTTAATTACCTACTTTTTAGAAAATTGGAATACTTTTTTGGGCGCCTCGCTACCGAAAACCGAAGGATACTTGCGACTTAAACTTTGCTGTTAGTTTAGGATCACTTTGTTTGCAGATCACCAAGTAAACACTATCTCTGTATTTACCAAACCCTTTTAACAGCATTTATACAGTTATCCCAAATATGTGTTGTTATACCTACAAAAAGTAGGACAGTGTAATCACTATGAAAAATAAGATACTGCTATAACAGTACTAATTTAATTAGTTCAATTAACACATGCTAATTGATTCGCAAAATTAACAAAGCTACTTAGAAAATAATAGTGCACAAACATGCCTATAGTTGTTTATTGATTAGGTTCAAAAGCCGACAACAGATTTTTTGTTTTTAAACGGAATAATTATGTAATTGAAAGTAGGAATGTAACATGTTATTTGTCCACAGCCCTTGGATCGAGATCAGCCTAATGGGCGACCACAATGGAGGTTTACAGTGTTTGCACAAGATGAAGGAGGCGAAGGTCTCGTGGGATACGCAGATGTTCAAGTCAATCTTAAAGACATTAATGATAATGCTCCTATTTTCCCTCAAGGCGTATATTTCGGTAATGTCACAGAAAATGGAACAGCTGGTATGGTCGTTATGACTATGACAGCCATCGACTATGACGATCCCGCAGAAAGTAATAACGCTAAACTGTGGTATTCTATTGAGAAAAACGTAATCGAAGAAGAAACAGGCTCACCTATATTTGAAATCGAACCTGAAACTGGCGTTATTAAAACTGCCGTATGCTGTCTAGATCGCGAAAGGACACCAGATTATTCTATACAGATAGTAGCATCCGATGGAGGGGGATTAAAGGGAACTGGTACAGCGTCTATTAGGGTAAAGGACATAAACGATATGCCGCCGCAGTTCACCAAAGACGAATGGTTTACTGAGGTAGATGAAACAGACGGAACTAATTTGCCAGAAATGCCTATCTTGACAGTTACTGTTCATGATGAGGATGAAACGAATAAATTCCAGTATAAAGTTATTGAAAATAGTGGATATGGTGCTGATAAGTTTACTATGGTTAGAAATAATGACGGCACTGGTTCGTTAAAAATTGTACAGCCTTTAGATTATGAAGACCAATTACAAAGTAATGGCTTCAGATTTAGGATACAAGTTAATGATAAAGGAGAAGATAATGACAACGATAAATATCACGTAGCCTATTCGTGGGTAGTTGTTAAGCTTAGAGATATCAATGACAATAAACCTCAATTTGAAAGAGCC
Organism: Lacanobia wlatinum; assembly: GCA_947578705.1. Classification (NCBI taxonomy): domain Eukaryota; kingdom Metazoa; phylum Arthropoda; class Insecta; order Lepidoptera; family Noctuidae; genus Lacanobia; species Lacanobia wlatinum. The sequence goes on along the minus strand of OX388028.1, from coordinate 12,630,370 downwards.
AACATAGAAGTTTCGGTTTATGAGAATGCCGAAGTTGGTAAAAGTTTAGAAACCTTCAAAGCAACTGATCCAGATCAAGGTGGAAAGAGTAAAGTTTCATACGCTATCGACAGGTCATCTGACAGAAAGCGCCAATTTTCGATTAACCAAGAAGGAACTGTAAGCATACAGCGCTCGTTAGATAGAGAAGATACGCCCAGACATCAAGTTAAAATTTTAGCCATTGATGACGGAGTACCACCTAGGACTGCGACAGCCACCCTAACAGTAATAGTCCAAGATATAAATGACAATGCTCCAACATTCTTAAAGGATTACAGACCTGTTCTAACAGAACACATAACACCTAAAAAAGTGGCTGAAATCTTAGCTACGGATGATGATGACCGATCAAAAAGTAATGGTCCGCCATTCCAGTTCAGACTTGATCCTGGTGCAGATGATATTATTCGAGCTTCTTTCAAAGTGGAGCAAGATCAGAAAGGTGCCAACGGTGATGGAATGGCAATAGTGTCATCATTACGATCATTTGATCGAGAGCAACAGAAGGAATATCTTATTCCTATCATTATCAAAGATCATGGAAACCCTGCTATGACTGGAACTAGCACTTTAACCGTTGTAATCGGTGATGTAAATGATAATAAAATGCAACCAGGCTCTAAAGAAATACTTGTGTATAGTTACCAAGGTCAAGCACCAGATACTGAAATTGGCCGAGTTTATGTTTATGATCTTGATGATTGGGATTTACCAGATAAAAAGTTCTTTTGGGAAAGTTCGGAACATCCAAACTTTACTTTGAACGAAGAAACTGGAATGATACAAATGAGACACAAGACTAGAGAAGGTAGATATCATCTAAAGTTTAAAGTCTACGATCGGAAACATACTCAAACAGACGTACCTGCTAATGTCACTGTGTACGTAAAAGAAATATCACATGATGCTATTATAAATTCTGGATCAATCCGAATATCAGGAATATCCGATGAAGACTTTATCAGGGTCTGGAATTATAAAACTCTCAGCGTTTCAAGGAGCAAATTAGACATATTCAAGGACAAATTGGCTGACTTACTGAATACCGAGCGTGAAAATATTGACATCTTCAGTGTCCAGCTCAGAAAGAAGCACCCTCCAGTGACCGATATTCGTTTTTCTGCTCATGGAGCTCATTATTATAAGCCTATCCGATTAAACGGCATCGTATTAATGCACCGTGAAGAAATTGAGAGGGCCGTCGGAATTAATATCACAATGGTCGGTATTGACGAATGTTTATATGAAAATCAAATGTGTGAAGGATCCTGCACAAACGTCTTGGACATCAGTAACTTGCCCTACATGGTTAATGCAAATAAAACCGCTCTTGTTGGCGTGCGAGTAGATGTGATCGCCGAATGCACGTGTGGTGCTCGAAACTTCACTCAAGCAGAAACATGCCGCAATTCTCCTTGCTACAACGGAGGCAGGTGTATAGAAGGCAAATATGGCTTAACGTGTTCTTGTCCTCCTGGATATACAGGGCCAAGATGTCAGCAAACATCTAGAAGCTTCAGAGGCACAGGGTGGGCTTGGTATCCTGCTTTGGAAATGTGCGATAGTTCTCATTTAAGCTTTGAATTTATCACGAGAAAGTCAGAAGGTGTTTTACTATACAATGGCCCGATTGTACCTCCCGAGCCTGAAGAAATAATGGTATCAGATTTCATATCTGTAGAGTTAGAAAGGGGCAATCCCAGACTTCTAATTGATTTTGGTTCTGGCACTTTAGAACTAAGAGTTAAGACAAAGAAATCTTTAGATGATGGTGAGTGGCATAGAATAGATATTTTCTGGGACACAGAAAATGTCAGAATGATTGTAGACTTTTGTAAATCAGCTGACATTCAAGAAATGGAAGATGGAACTCCACCAGAGTTCGATGACTCTACCTGTCAAGCCACTGGAACAATACCTCCTTTCAATGAATATCTGAATGTCAATGCACCACTACAAATTGGTGGCTTGTACATAGAACACTTTGATCCAACTCATTATCACTGGCAATACATGCCCATTGGAAAAGGATTTGATGGATGCATAAGAAACTTAATCCACAACAGCAAGCTATACGATTTAGCTCATCCAGGTCTTTCGAGAAATTCTGTTGCAGGATGTCCTCAAACTGACGAGATATGTAATCAAGCGGACACTACTTCACGGTGTTGGGAGCACGGCACCTGCGTCGGAAGTTTCTCAGAAGCCAGATGTCAGTGCCAGCCTGGTTGGACAGGACCTTCGTGTAACTTACCAACTACGCCTACTAGTTTCCGGCCTCAGAGCTACGTGAAATTCGCTCTAAGTTTTGAACCAGACAGGTTTAGTACACAAATTCAACTTCGGTTTAGAACACGCGAACCTCATGGCGAACTTTTTAGAGTGAGTGATCAACACAATCGAGAGTATGGCATACTTGAAGTAAAAGAGTCGCGATTACACTTCCGGTATAATCTGAACTCGCTCCGAACTGAGGAACGTGATGTCTGGCTGAACTCTGTCGCTGTCGACGATGGCCAGTGGCACATAGCTCGTGTCAGCCGCTACGGTAGTGCTGCGATGCTTGAAATAGATGGCGGCGAAGGTAGAAGATATAACGAAACATTCTATTTCGAGGGCCACCAGTGGCTATTGGTGGATAAGCAAGAAGGTGTCTACGCTGGTGGCAAAGCTGAATATACAGGCGTTAGAACCTTTGAAGTGTATGCTGACTTCCAGAAGGGTTGTCTGGACGATATCAGGCTGGAAGGCAAGCACCTGCCGCTGCCGCCGGCGATGAACGGCACGCAGTGGGGCCAGGCAACGATGGCCAGGAACCTCGACCGGAACTGTCCCTCGAACAGCCCGTGCATCAACGTGCACTGCACCGAGCCTTTCGTTTGCGTCGATCTCTGGAATGAATATGAGTGCACGTGAGTTTTTGTTATACAATTCATTCGTTTACAGATTTATCTTCATTCATATTATTGTTGAAATCGTAGCAGTGTTTTTCTCAGGTTCGATCCCTGGATTTTAAAATTATACATGTTTTAAAAAACTGTGGGGTATTTTAAATAATTTTGAATTAAGCCCGATAAATTATATTAATTGGCCAATTTCATTATTTCCCTGAATTTTAAATGATTTATATTGAAAGCATATTTAAAAATGGCTACATTCTTTTTTTTCAATCTGATAACACTAATTAATCCCATGATTACGATGTTTTATTTTTGTACCATTTGTTTTGAAGCGCGCACTGAGTTTCGACTTATTATATTTTATTTACTTCTATGTACTCAATTTATTTTTGTTTTAAACACATTTTATTATTCTATGCTCTAATAAACTAATACCTATTATCATCCATTTATGTATATTATATTAATGAAGTAATTAATTTGAGTTTCATATATATATTTATCTACCTAACATGTACTACTATGTAATAATACTAATGCATATAATTTAAAACATAATATTGGAATGGTGTTTAGTTGCGGTGAGGGTTTGGTATTGTCTCCGGACGGCAAAGGATGTGTAGACAAGAACGAATGTCTGTACTTCCCGTGCCGCAATGGCGGCTCGTGCGTGAACCGCGAGCCTGGCTACCGCTGCCACTGTCCCGAAGGGTTCTGGGGCGAGAACTGCGAACTCGTACAAGAAGGCCGCACGCTCAAGCTCAGCATGGGCGCGCTCGCGGCGATCCTCGTCTGCCTCCTCATTATCATGAGTGAGCACTAACGTAGTCACGCTTGGCGTGTCCCACTAGACGATCATCCCGACGCACTATCACTAACGCACTCTCATCACCTATCTGTGTATATGTAGCCGTGTTTAGCTCGATGTTATACGTAGTGCATGCTATACGGGGGGCTCAGTGCGCGCGGCAAGTCGCGCGGAGGTGAGGTACAGTAGCACGTGTGTAGGTGCCCCGGGGGCTCGGAGCGCGCGGCCGGCACGTGCGTGAACGTGGATGAGTGCCTGGGCAGCCCGTGCCGGCACGGCGGCACGTGCGTGGACCGCGAGCCGGCGCGCCGCTACGACTGCGTGTGCGCGCTGGGCTACACCGGCCACGACTGCGAGCTGGAGCTGCTGGCCTCCGGCATCATCACGCCCTCCAGGGATTTCATTATAGCTATCATTGTTTGTTTGTTCATGCTTTTAGGTGAGCACCACATTCTGTTTACTTGCATGCGATTACCGCTCCAGTGTTTTATCCTATTTATAAAAGTTTTGCATAACATAACTTTTTATCACGTTTCATTAAATCCATGTGTAAATTTTATGCGATTATAAATTGTAAAACATCATTCACATTCACATTTTAGATCGGAATGTATGTTAATTTTATATTAATGCAACATGTTCATTTTTCCGTGTTAAAATGTGATGGCGCTTAAGTTACAAATACGTTTACAATTTCCGTTTATAAAGCTATCAAAATATTCCTGAAACCTATGGATTAACCGATTTGATATATTCGTACTGAATAACGTAGTCCGAATAGCTCAAATAAATTTGATAGTACACTAAAATTCAATCATAAATTGAATCATACATTCGGTATGTAAACTATTTTCAGTAATTCCATTGAATGAGATAAAGAATAATTGCGCTAATATTAGTAGGTGTGTAACTGTCTCCTCTGTTCTGAAATCATTGTCCGGTCCCTTCCTTTATTAAATATCTATCTTACGGAAATTGAAATAACTGAAACAGTCCCAGACGTTAGGGCCCCATTATGATCAATTTCCGAGTAACAAATCGTTGCGCGCCTTGTGGACATTATATAGAAATTGCCGTTGTAATTAATAGATTAGGACATTATGTTAAGATTTTATGATGAGATTGATTATTACACAGATAAAAAGTTAAACTGATATTATTATGAAGCATCTTAACCTATGTAATAAAATATAAAAAAACTTAATGTTTGGGATGATTAATGAAAACGTAACAACATAACTACTTACTTCAACATTTAATTAGAAGATTTCACAAAGACTACCCAAGTAATTTGACTCACTCAGAAAATACTGAAATCTTTCTTGTAAAGAAAATAACTTCATATCAAAGAATATTGCATTCAGAGGAGTCATTTATTTCAAAAACGTTTTAATATTTGCTGACATCGTCTCTGTATGCATACCTTATATAAATTCAATTTTGTTTTGATTTCTAGAGTTAAAAACTTTCCTGCATTAAAATTTTGTGAAAACAAAACTACATACAACTTTTAGTAAATTAAAAACACGGCTCTTCGGGATGCTTGAGAATTTAATGTAAATATAATCTGGACCTAAGTAGAGTTCAGAGAATGTAGTTAACATTTGATTTCAAGTGACAAAAAAGGATAATGTTAACTTAGTGAATAAAGATTAAATGCTAGAATTAGACAGAGCAGGTACATTCGTAACTAGAAGCAAAAGGAATAACACGTTTACAAAAGGAACAGACGCGATCCGAGCGAGCGGCGAGAGTCCGCGGCGCGGGTACTCCACTCCACCCCAAACTAACTTAACTAGTGAAATGCACATAACTCTGTGTAATTCATTTTTTAGTGTTTCAAATTATACTCATTCATTCCGTCGCGATTCATGTTACTCGCTTTTGCTAATTGTTCAGAACATTCTACGCTACAACTATAGTTGGCCTGAGTTTGTAACTGTCCATAAAACTGTGTTCTCTCGTCACCAGTCCTGGTGCTAGTGTTCGTGGTATACAACCGACGCCGGGAGGCGCACATCAAGTACCCTGGACCCGATGACGATGTCCGCGAGAACATCATCAACTATGACGATGAAGGAGGTGGTGAAGACGACATGACGGCCTTCGACATCACTCCGCTTCAGATACCCATCGGTGGACCACTGCCTGATCATGCACCTACTAAATTACCATGTAAGTGACAGCTATCAATTCCTAAAAGTCCTTAATTCTTGGAATACCATATTACAAGACAAGGCAAGTAGCCAACCTCCCATGCAGCTGTACGGGTCACTCTGAACATGATTGCACTATAGGCACCAACGTAATCTCTTTCGAAAATGTGTGTGTTTATTGGGACATACAGATCTGTTGTGCACTACCATTGATATATAAAAAAACCCTATATCAATGTGCACAACCTAATAAGTAGTGTAGTGTCTGGGTAGATTAGTGTGTTGTCTGTGTTTTGGAGGCTTGTGGCAAGATAACAAACTCCTAATATTTGCACGACCCTGTTGTTTTGAATTCTTGATTTAAGGATCGACTGCGACTTTATCTCAAGATTAACCATTGTTCCAGCAGAACCCCTTCATCACATTTGCATAATATGTTGTGCAATGGTTACAAATAAACGCCCCATCACTTTACCCGGGTGGCGTAAGAGGCGATAAAGAGATTATAGCGTCACATTCGGGACCATATTTTGTTCCGAATGTCTGTGAGGATATGACTGTTTTATAGTAGTCATTTGCGATTTGCAACGCTGACAAAAATAAATTTTACGAATATTTAATGAATTTGGTACCGGAACTATGTCAAATAAAAGAATTGTGGTGTTTGACCGAAACTCCTACTACCCATAAATGTTGATTTTCTGCAATATCTGAATACATGTTTTGTTACCCTCTGCCTCTAGATCCTGTAATGGGCCTGGGCCTGGGAGTTGGTCCAATGGGCGTGGGCGTGGGCGTCCCGGCGGGCGTGGGCGTGGGCGTGCCGCTACCCGGCGAGACCAACGTGGGCATGTTCATCGAGGAGCACAAGCGGCGCGCCGACAGCGACCCCAACGCTCCGCCATTCGACGACCTGCGCAACTACGCGTACGAGGGCGGCGGCAGCACGGCCGGCTCGCTCTCCTCGCTCGCTTCCGGTGAGCTTCCAATCCCATGCATCACCACCCCTCGTAAAATTAGTTCCTCCAATCCCACTTTAAAATTTATGACGACGCCTTGCTGCGATTCATTCACAATGTATGAAGCGAAAAATTGAGGCACCTCCAGTCTTCGTGTTCGAATAAATTATTCATATGAAATCCTAATGCGGCGCTTGTGTGCTAGGTACCGACGACGAGACACACGAGTACGAGTATCTGGGCGCGTGGGGGCCGCGCTTCAACAAGCTGGCCGACCTGTACGGGCCTGACCTGGACGAGCAGCTGTAGGCGCCCACCGCCGCCGCTCCTTTAGTCAATTGTCTCCCACTAACGTACCACTAAGCCACTGTACCCCTGCTGTAGCGGGCGATCGTACACGCGCCCACTTTCGTTTTGTACATAACAAGCGCGGCGCGGCCGCTGAGGGTGACGAGCCCGTGACGCGCGCCACCCGCCGCACTTGTACGTAACTCTTATCAATTTTATACGACTTTATTTATTGTGGTAGATATGTTAAGCTTAAGTAATCGTTTAAGATACCTATTTAATTGCGTAATTTTTTATAAAGTTTAAACTACATCTTCACCAAATATTTGATATAAGTTTTTATTCGAATTAGCCATATTATGAGTCAGTATTTTATTGGAAGTTATGGAGATAAACAGATGTCTGCGGCGGGGCCGCACGTGAATCTGAACAGTGGGTGTTTGTAGATAGTGTGCTATAAATGTGAATAATTTATACGAGTATTTTGTAAGTCCACAGCTTTACGTGATATCACTTAATATGGCGACCCTCCCGCAGAAATCGTTATAGAATAAAAGAATATGTTATATTTTAATAATGGTAGATAACATAATACTTGAGGTGGTCCACTCGGACGTCGAGTTACATAATGCTCATTTGATATTATGTGAAGTTTAAACGACGGGGCTGTAAATACAATAACACTCTAGAAACAACTCCCCGATTTTAATTAAACGTGAAACTATTAATTTAACTTTAACGTGTAAGCGAACTGTACAGTAACCGGTGTTCCTCTCCTAATGTCTCCGTGTAGTGCTAGTTAAATAGTATTTGGAAACGACTACGGTCTACTCGTAACATTAGGTAAACTAATAGTAGTCATGGTCGCGGGAGTTTTCGTTTGCGAGTGAGCGTGAGAGCGTGTATTTATGAGCGTGTGAGAGCGTAGTATGTGTGGGTGCGTGCGAGCGACAGTCGTCGGGCGTGAGTGAGCGCGTGCGCCGCGTGCGAGCCGTGCGACGCGTGCGACTCGAGCGTGCGACTCGAGCGTGCGACTCGAGCGTGCGAGCGCAGGCGGCCGCCGGCGCGCGCTGGTATGAGTGGGACTGTGCCAATTTCTTAGCATTTATCGATGCAGCTAATGACGGTAGAGTTAAGTGTTTGCACTTTATTTATTCGTATGATTACATATAAATTTAGTCGCACCTAGGAAAATATCAATAACTTATTAAGAGTGTTGTGCTAGAATACTATTTCCATCGATCTTGATGTGAGATAGTTGTTGAAACCTGTAGAAGTCATTAATTTATAAATTAATTTTTAAGAATTTATAGTAAAATATAATAATAATAAAATGGTTTTAGAAACTGTCTCACTTCGACATCGAGTTATAATCAGTGTAAATTTTAGAATAATACTGAATTATGTTAAAATGACTGATTTTATTATGTGTTTGGAGCCTAAGGTTTTGTAGACTCGGTTTAAATAGACTTCTAATAACTTACCTAATGTAAGTTCACCCTCTAGTTTGCACTAAAGACAAATAATTAATATTCAAGTACCTACATCAATATTAAAGCAATTCTCGTTAATTACTATTCATGTAAGTAGGATGTCATAGTTATTATTATTTCATTGATATCATTACACTGCCAGTTTCATAAATATAGACGAATTACGATAGCGATTTGGGTCCGATTTTATATTTCTGTCTTATACAACGGTATATTGTAAGTTTTTGAACTCTTTTATAATGCAACGTTTAGTTTCCGCCAGTGCAGCAGTGTTGCGCACGCGCACTCGTTCTGTTCTCCTCGGCTCTGCGCGTCTTCCGCGTGTACTTCACTTGTTTATTGTTCTTCGCATTGACCATTATTATTATAAGCCGCTACAGAGGCAGGCTGTCATGTCGTCGTGTTCTTACAGCATTTGAAAATATACGGAGTTATTTAAAAATGTAGATAAGGGGACGTTTGTAGACACAAACATTATAGCCTGTCGAAGTAGTATGAATTGTGACGTCGGGAGCCAACTTTGAGAACAAAATTTGTTTGTCAAAGTTGGCTGCCGGGACGGCTTTAAATTCAATATGGAATGCTACGTCACTCTCGATGGAATCAATCGGTTTGAGTGAGTAGTGGTTCGCGGAGCCCCGCGCTGCTCGCCGGCTCCGGCTCACACGCACACGGCACTAGTTCACATACTCTCGCCCGCGTACACCCGGACAGCAGAGCACACAACCCCAGTACAAAATACTAAATTGCGATATCTCGCTAACGAACACCGATTTGTGTTTTATTTTAGACATTAATTGTAATACCTACATATATAGTTATGTTTTGTTTCAACTGTGATTAGTTAGTTGTACAACTCTGACAATTATAAAAGAATGAATAAAATAATATGAAAAATATTGCCGTTTTGTTATTTCAATCCTTTTGTCTAGGCACCTTTATGCTTTGAGGGATTTAAAATTAATTTTATTGAATGATGACACACATGTCGTATTACTTCTAATACAAAGTCAATGTCACAATAGGTTAATGGTAACCTATTGTGACATTGACTTTGTATTAGAAGTAATACGACATGTGTGTCATCATTCAATAAAATTAATTTCAATAAAGCTTCAACAGTCAGAAAAGAATAAAAAATATTTATAAAATTTAACAGGTTTAATAAACCTATATCCAAGCTCAAATGTGAATTATCACATTAAAAATTGACTGTAATTAGAACTTTTTGACCTCGAAGTTTACTAATACACCACAAGAACCATTTTGCTACCATTTAATCTCGAAGGCCGAAGCGGCGCAACAAATTTCCCAGCGGATCTTAAGATTTACATACCTTGGCAAACAATGGAAGTATCTATTCTAAAACAAATGACAGAGACTTCACCAGCTCGACTACATCGGCACAAAACTTAGCAGACACATTACGTAACACATGTTAACAAATTAATTTAACTAACATCTAAATCTGTAATTAAGTAACACATTTAAAGCTATTAGAGCGCCATTTACAGTAGCAAATCGAATATTAGCAATTCAATCACATAACATACAGATGTACGAGTAGGTCTCTACATACCTACGTGTGTACTACAAACAATAATCTTACCCAAACCCAACACAACCTGAACTAATACCTAGTAATCTAAATTAAACAGAGCCTCTGAAGGGACTGGATACACAGTACACACCAGTACAAATACGGAATACACACAACATATAGGTACACATACATTTGTGTTCATTACAATATCTTCTACTTCTATCAATTCGATTTTTCCTTTTTCCTGAAACGAAGTGTAAAGGTAGTTCTGCATTACCATAAGACAGTATTTGCATTAAATAGCTAGAGTACCTACTACGTAAACGTAAGGAGCCACGCTGTGCGCTTCAAACGTAGCCACATCTCGAGGGTCACCCCCTCCCCCCGCGGAGCTGTCCCGCTACAGACCGCGCGACCACAAAACTATCGCTTTGTTCAACTAATATCCAAAGCTCGTTGACAGGACAGAATTAATTGGATAGACTTTTCCATGAATCCAAGTTAATTACCTACCCAACGTTTGTTTACCACATTATTTTGAGCAGACCACTGACTAAATAAACGTAGAATATTGATACATGGTCAATAGCACACAGTGGGATCACGTAATTTGAATTTAATCAAAACACATTCATAACTCGCCGAGGCTAGTTTCTGAAATTATGCAAACGTAGGTAGGTACATTGTTATAACGAGATTTTCAGAATTATGTAAATACACACCTACTTTTATGCGAGGGTTGAACGAAACTGCCATAAACTTAGAAATATCAAACCCAACCCCGATATAAACAAGTGGAGCTCTACTTTTATGATCTCTGGGATTACGATCATGCCTAACCTATTCAACCCGACCTAACAACCTAAGCAATTATCATGCGCGGCCTCCGGGCACAGTAGGTGTCAATAGGCGAACACGGGCCCGGATCATGTACTTGTGTGGTACGTACATACGCGTGCTGTCGGTACGTCGGTAGCTACCGCCCCAGTATGATGTAGTTATTGTTGGCGAGACAATTGGGCCGCAGGGCGTCGGAGCAGCACGTTTATGTCCTGCCTATTGTTGTGTCTGGATAGATTTACCGGACACTTCCAAAGGCTTACTGATGGTTTCTGAAACTTCCTTCCTAAGTCGCATAAGTTATACGCATACGCTGCCTACGATAGTAGGGACAATAAGGAAAGACTAAGGATTATCTAGTGTAGTTGGGTAATGTTTGTTTGTAGGATATATGCCGACTTATTTTGTATTACAGGTTTTATTCTAAGCATGATCTTACCTAATAAAATGAAGTTTCCTACGAAGAAAATTGCCGCCATTAGGTACACGTAGGTACCTACGTGACTACACGTCTATGTCTCGCCTGTTCGCTTATGCTGCTAGCAAATCTAAAATGTTGTAAATGGCAGGCATTCAAACCGGTCAAATTACATCTTACAATACAATACAACTTTTAAATCTGAGAATGTTTTTGGCAAACGTAAATTCAAAAGGTTTGGCACTGGCTCTTGCTTCCTTTCTAAGATAACGAAACACATAATATGCAACGTTTCGTTGTACAGAACAGATATCTTCCGCATGATAAAGCCCAAACTCAACTAATCCGGAACTTCGAAAAACGGCCTTGTGAAACTACATCTCTTGCAAAATTTTCAATCACTTCGCAAGCAGTAACTTGTAGGTTACACGGCACTGGTACTGGCACCAGTAATCTTCTATAAGGTAACCGATGCATATGCAAGCGGCAATCGCTTGGTGGGTAGGTGTGCCAGCCCTTGGCTCATCACTCATTCGGGTCAGAAGCCACGACATTAAGTAATCGAAGTTTACGGTAACCGGGACGTCAGCAAGGCAATTAAGATAAACGGGTTACTATTGTGCTCTCAAGCGACGGACTAACCACGACTCCACAGCTAAGCTATCAATTACTGCTCCACTATTACGAACTTTGAACCCTAGCTCGTTCATAAGAACTTGAAATACATAAACTATGCATTTTCTTTCGAATAGAAACGGTATAACGAAGGTAAACAGAATTATACGGTTTCAGTAAAAGAACGTTTGTAAATGGGGTTAATCTTTAAACGTTTTTCTTTTAAACAAAGGGCGACTGGTCGTTTCGAGGCACATAATGGTCCTACTTACCGATCTACTTCAGTGATGTGGAATTTCTGTATTGTGAGATGAATTTTTATTGTTCCACAATTTCGCTTTTATTTATCAATGAGAAACAGACATGGCCTACTTAGGTAAAATTGACAGTATCCGACATACCTAGAGATCTACTTAGAAAAAAATAAGGAAAGGAAATACTCTTACATTGCTTAGTGCCCTTCCATCTAAGAAGGATAAAGTAAATATTTCTAAATTAATTCCATATTTGGAATCCCTGGAAATGTGGAAGGTTGCCCTACTAATTCATGTTTGCGACATCATTCTAAGAACAGTTGGTAAAGTACACTTAGGTACTTGGATCAATCAATCCTATTTGACTTGTGAACCAGAAAATGGTAATAAGACGGACGATGAACGACCAACAGATTCTCCAGATAGGAATCCCTAGAAATGTGAATCTGTCGACTAGGGCGCCGTTGTTGAACTTATTTATAGAATAAACGTCAAAGGGACAGCCGGAAGCCATTTTCAAAGACGGTGGAATTGAAGTCACGCTCAAGCCTTCTACATTCTGCTGGGAACAACGATAATATACCATTTTTTACCAATTTATTATGACTAAAAATTCTACTATTTTTATTGTTAAGCCAACTAACTACACATAAAATTTGAAAAGGTCTTACAATATTATATTAGACTAGCTTCTGCCCGCGACTTCATACTCGCAAATCTCGTTTTTTCCCATTCCCGTAAGATTTACGGGAAATCCTCTGTTAGTGCTCCCCTACACTTCCCAAGAAACCTACATGCCAAATTGCAGCTTTCTACAACCAGTCTTTTCGGCTGTGCGTTGTCTGTTAGTCAGTCAGTCACTCACTCACTCAGTAACGGAAGAATTTTATATATTAGGATGATACTTACGATATTTTAAGAAGGCAACAGTTTCAGGAAAAAATCAATTGCTTCATGTCATCATAACATTTCTAGAATCATGAAAATATTAGACAATAGATTACCGCTTAATTATTGGTATGTTGGTGCTACTTTAGTCATTTGCTTTCAGTGGAAAACGTATAACATACCAAAAGTGAAATGAATCGCGATCATACGATGCAAAAGTTGCAAGGAAAATGCTACATACTTACCATAAATAATATCTACTAATGACAACGTATTTTTTGCGTTATGAGCTACGAAGAGGCCCGTAGCTGTATCCAAAATTAGAAAAACCAATAGGCGGAAAATGCGGCATAATAGATATAACAAAGAAAGTGTTCTAGGTACCAAGTAAGGATGTCATAACCAGCCTGGGTCTAACCAATATTCAAACAAAATATGGGTTAGATTTCGGGTTCAAACCCCGTAGGTTTTACGATTTCATTCAATTCGTGTCCACGCATTGAATGAAGAAGACAAAACGGCACGGCTGTATTAGTCAGCGAGCTAAAAGTTTGTGACATCGATGATTGTAAATTACCAGTTTTAGTGGAAATAATTTTGTTAGTCCTTGAACGATAAATTATTTGGAACTATTACGTTCAGCCTGAACGGTTCAGGGGCGGCCTGACAGCGCTGGCGTCGGCGTCGGGGATACCTACTAAACCACGAACTCATTACAATGCGATGTTTGGAACAAAGGCGACGAACGCCGAGCACATAATTGTTAACAAATTCTTGTTTGACGATTGACTGGTTGGAGTAATCACCACCGCCGCCGAGACAAAAACTTTGACAAAGCTTCTTTCTGTCTATTCAGAAATAAACACTCCTGAATTAAAAAATAATGTCGACGCCTAACAATTACTGTTATAAGATTGTTTTCAAGTCTATCGAGACTGGCGGCTTTACAACTACCTACGGTTATTTATAAGTCCATGTTTATAGGTCTTGAAAAGAAATTTTATAAAATAACTAGTATTAGTTGTTTTTCTTCTTTTTTGCGATGATGTAGAGATGACTAATTTTCGATAACAAAAAATCCTCGGTATGGTGGGTAATTGTAGGAAAAATTACTTCCTTCTAAAGTAGTCTTCATCTATGTACATTCTTTTGTTGGCAATCGTGTGTAGAATATTTAGTACTACCCTTATTTGGTAAATATTCGATAGTTTATGTGTAGGTACAGACGCAGATCAATATTCGAGCACGCTGCCAGCATGACGATCAAGGCGTAATCTCGTTACCAGCCAATACCCAGGTGTACCTACCTGCATACCTATAAACTTTTCCTTAAACATTACAATAAATGTATTACTTTTGTATAATGCCAGTAACTCTTGCCTTTGATGTTTGAAGTATTAAAAATACCTCGTTTCAAATCTGACGAATCTGAATCTGACTATACCTCTTCTCTATCTCGGCATAGGTACTTAGTAAAAAACAAAGCTGCTGTTTTCCTCTGTCTTTTTGCCTCTGTCTTACTTTTTTTAAACCAGGCAACGCATAGAAATAATAGAAAGAGCTGTAAACGAGGAAAGTTGAAAATATTTTATACAAAATAGCTGAACTATGGCGGTTATTAATTGCACCCGTACGAATCCGCGGCGGGTCACTAGTACCTACAAAAATTATTACCTGTGTACGTACCTACTCGTAAATAGTACTAGAAAACACTAACGTGACGACTTAGAAGTGTTCATGACGGCTTGGTCGGCGAATGCAATACTCCGGTTACTCCGGGACTAGAGTCACTATAATATTTTATTTTCATTTGACGTTCAAAAGTGCCTTTAATGGTCTAGTTGAAATAAATCATTTCACTTTGACTTTGACTGGTAAGAGTGGAAAGTTATGGGGAGAACTTCGCCCATCAATCGGAATGGAATATAGATTGATCCACTCACGGTTACTGCAGAAAACCTGCATTTTCGGAGTTTACTGCTTGATTTTGAATGTCATATACCCGATGGCTAATTCCTCGAAATCATCAGATCGAACGCCCGAATTGCCGAAATTCTATAAAATCGATGTACCACAATTTCGAATTGCCATTAGATCGAGCGGTAAGCCATTTCAACGATAGTCCTATCTATCGAATGTCTATTGGCTCGCGTGCTAGTAAGTCGAAACCTACAGAACATATTCAAGATGAGTAAAAGAAGAAATGTAAAATGGGATAAAAACAAACCAATCAACAACCAATTAATGTATAAAATAATTGAATTAACAGACCAGTGATCAACATTACTTATATTTTACATTATAAAAATGTCAGAAATAGGTAACAAAAAATCAGCAAATGTATATTATTTAGATGATTGGTGATAGCTTTTAAGAAGTCTAATATCGACATATCCTTCTTATTTCTACAAATTCTTGAGATATAATTGTCTCTTCTTCCCTCTTTTTGTCTGCGAAGGCCACAAAAACAAACCAGCAGGGTTCGGGAGCACTACCAAGGTTGCGGATTTGGTTCGAAAGAGTCACCGCGGCCCTGGAACGCAAAGGTCATTAGGGCGAACACGGATGCGTTTTAGTCAGTAAATCTGACACTCCCTTTTGCTCCGCCCAGAGCAGGAGTCATTTGATAATTTCCCATCCTTAAAAAAAGGGTTTGTTTTTTAATCCCATTTTACGTTCCTATTTTTATTCTTCTCGAATATGTTATGTAGAATAGCATTCGACTTATTGGCACGCGAGCCAATAGACATTCGATGGATGGGACTATGATTGTAATGGCTTTTCCGCGAAACGGATGCTTGGTTTAATCGCTATTCGAAATTGTGGTATATCGATGCTGTGTGATTTGGGCGATTCGGACGTTCGATCTGATTATTTCGGGGAATTAGCCATCGGGCATATGACATTCGAAATCAAGCAGTACACAGTGGCAGAAATGTGATTTACATTTGTGCCACTGTTATTATCCGATCGTTTAAGGCCGTATCTTTGAAATAAATGATAGCTCGAAAGCACCGATTTCATCTCCTGGCACCGCGCAGTCCCCGCATGCTTCCACGCGCAAAGTTCGAAATATCGAACCTAGCGCCACAACATCAAATTAATTCAAACCGCCAACTGATTCAGTGTTGCCCGCACGCAAACTTCATAAACTTCTGTCAAAATATTAACACAAATCAGCACTCTTATAAACAGTGATTTTAGACGTAGATAAAATACAATCTACACGGAACATCTTCAAGACTTTTACCAAATTATGGAAAAATACTTGTATTAAACTACTTGACCGTCACTGGAAGCTTTCTTATAAGATGGCATTTCCGTTTCCCATCGATTTCTTACCAGTTTTCGTACTTTTATCCCCTCTACACTTCCGGTTCAGTGGCGCCACCTGGTGGTTGCGGGTAGTTTTTAGTTTTCGTAAAAAAGTGGCACGCCATTTTTGTTCACACGCTTCGCGAGCATGTCAAAATAACTGTACAAATATAATGTAATATAATATAATAATATATGTAAGTATTTTAATATGCGTTTTATTTCAGGTAAAACGCTGCTATTGTATTGTACCGTATTTGTCTTCGTAAACTATACCTGCCAAGACTTTTGATAGGTTGGAATGGCGGAAAAATGTTAACCTTATTCTGATGTAATGTTTATTGTCGCAAAAGCGAAAGAAAGTAAGCGTTTTAAACAAATTTGGACGGTAAAAATGAAAATATAATGTATAATTTTTTCGCCGACTTTATGAAAAGGCTATCAACACTTGATTTACATACTGTTTTATTGGCGATATATCTAATGAGACGTTGAAAATCCGTCATAACTAACTTAAGGCTTTGAAATGACGTCATTGTCAATTAAATTGAACTTGCTAATATTTTATTTTTACAAAAATATGTCTGTGGTACGAGATGAAGTAAGGCTGAAATGATGAGGGATAAAGAGTCACAAAATCAGGAGCCCAGAATTATGATAAATTAAAATTGGCCTAACAACTATTACAACATCATATTGATTTAGATTTATAACATTAGTAGGATTAAATATTTTTCATTTATTTCTGGTAGGTACTTCTAAAACCCACGCAGAAAAGTCGGGGTAAAAAGCTAGTATTTACTTAACACATTGTTCACAATTCAAACGCGACTCCATAATTATCCCTAAGCGCAACAAGCTTAGGGATAATATTATTGACATTTAACACATTCTTGACACATTGATGTTTTGACGAATTTCAATCCTAAAATGAAAACATTTATTTTAGCGTGTGTCTTGAGTTAAAATATAAGATTAATGCTGTATGAACAGACACTCCAATATAAAAAAAAAACATAATGTTTCCCCAGTATTGCTTTGTGAGATGAGAACATTGAAGGATACAGTACGTATGTACAAGTAAAGGTGATGACTTGGAAACGTTATTTTCTTCAAGCCGTTGATATTCATTTCCTGGAAAACGAGTCCACTGTCGCCTTCAGGTAGGCAGTACCAACGACGTTGTACTTTATTTAGTTTTGCTCTTCTATTTCGTAGCAATTTTATACATAATTCAAAAGTTAGCGTGGATAGAAAAATATTGCGTTTTATATTGTTCAAGGTCATAAAAATACACATTCACATGGTGCAAACATTTTTTAACACTAAATTTATGTATAAACGGCTAAACTATTAGCATTTACTGTGAAAAATTATATTGAAATTACGAATAAGATCTGACAGCTCCGATTTGCAGAAAAGTGATACATGTCCTGCCTGCAAGAGCTCCACGGAGCATCTGAAGAACTGAACAAATGAGAGAGATACAAATAATTTTGCAAGGCAAAAGATGAGATGAAGATAATAAGAGTGTAGCTCGGAATAAAAAAAACGTAAGTGCCAAAATAAATTTTCGGATTTGATAACATAAAAGTATTATTATATCGAAATCTGTTCAGTTGAAACCGCGATAAGGTTATTTTATATGATTTATTTTCATAGGATCAATCTAAAGCGTGACGTCTTGTAGCTAAAAAAAGTAAAAAGATATTTCAAACTTTGTGATTATTTTCTATCGAGAAAATTTCTTCGTATCGTGTATTCCTTCAGTTGGATACTAGATCATAAAGTCAAAAAGCATGTACCGTAATCTCACATCCCTGTTCGAGGTACCTAACAAGATACGCTGAAACGAAAAACGGCCTTTTTCTAAAGGTATCCGCTTAAATAGGTAACTAAACTAAAAGGCAGAAAATATATTTAGGTTGGAAGGTACTACCTACATAACTATAATCAAAGACTTTGAAATTAGAGTCAGAAGATTAGATTTTAACATTATTTCTTGGAACAGCTAGTTTTAGTTTTTACCATCGTCCTTCAGGATGATCTATCATTCCTACAAGTTAGCCTTTTGAACGTTTGAAATTCGCACCATTGATCAAATTATTTCCACACTTTCAGTAACAATTGTATTTTAAATTTTGGTTGAAATTGCAACAAACGTCCAATAATGCTCAATGTTTAAAACAAAGGTTGTAGAAAAACCATCAAAACTTGAAACTTTTTATCGTGTGTGAAAACCACTAAAAAAGTACACGAGTTGTGAACGATGTAAAGTTCTTGGCAGCTCCTGAAGAAAGTTGCACGTCCCTAACATTTGAAAAATTATTAAGATAGCTCGATAGATTCTTCACCCAAACAATAATAGTAGAATGTACCTCTATATACTATTATTACATAATCATAATAAATACTTATTATATACTGTCGGAAGGAGCTCGTGGCTTAAAAATAACAGCCGCAAGTCGATCTTCAAGGTTAAGCAACGCTTGCCAAGGTTGGTCTGCCATCTTAACATACTGAATTTCCTCGTTCCTCGAAAAGCACGTTAAGCCGTTGGTCCCGGCTGTCATTTGGAGGTCTTTCGCAGTCGTTACGGATTATCAGAAGCCAGTAAATCTGACTCCAGTCTTGCCAAAAACTACCGTGTCACCCAGTTAATGGGTTGTCGAGGTCTGGTAGGCACCCGCTGCACGTTAAATACTGGTATTCAGCTGAATCCGGTTGGACTGGAAGCCAATATAGTTCGGAAAAGGCTAGGCAGATGATGAGTTATGTACCTCTATAGAGAGAGAGAGAAGAAACTGTGGAGTAAAACTAGAATATGGACGTAGAGATAATCGGACATCTAATCTAGCCTGGAGGATTTTGCTCCAATGGAAAATTCAATAACACTTTGCCAAACCTGGCGGTTGGACCCGAAACCCTCCCCACCCACATGCTCAGCAGTTGCTTACGACCATTATCCAACGAATAAATGAACACGATGTTAACAAAATACAATGTTAGATTTACCAATAAAACCAGACATTATCGTTAGCTAAATTACTCTGCATATTGTCCATTAGGAACGGCGATAATTTAGAAATAATTTACGGAAACCAAATCGGAAAACGTATTATATGCGAGCAGGCTGCCAAAGGACGGTTCTTGATGAATTAGGCATGAATGTGCGTATCCTCATCACCCGAAATGTTCCTAATTAATAAGTATCTAGATGAACTGAATTCAATTCACCTCCGGAATTCTGTTAACGCTACTAAAGTATGGCAAGTTACAGTGTGGCGACCTCGAACCTGAATAAAGAAATAAAGTTCCTGAGGAGTTGAAGTCGAATGATAAAACTACGAATTTATGTTTAGAGACAAAACTACCTCGTGAAACATTCATCGACGCACGTACGTTAACTCTAGGTATCTATGTAGGTAGGTACCCGTCAGTAGGTGTGTGTTATCGATTGAAAGTATAATATAATCACTGAAAATTTTTATCTCAAATAATGAAACGGAATGTTTGACACCAGATTGCTAGGAGTAAGCTGCTTAATCAGCTTAAACGTTTCAATAATCACTTGACGATAAAAATCTTGTTACGAACCTACGTAAGTACTAGCTCATTTTAATAAGAAAGATCTCGTCTCTCTTGACATCTGCTGAATTCACTGAACAAGAAAAAGTTAAAAACAGTTTGCGAAGCTGCGCAGGTAATCTTAATGTACAGACAAAAGAAAGTCATTTAGCCTAACGGCCAGCTATTATATTCTTTCAGCGTAATACTTATAAAAAGACATTAAAGCACAATAACCGTATGACGGCACAATGCATAGGTACGAGTGTTGGTAGGTAATAAAAGTTTAATAATGTAGGCCGATTCCGTACACGCATGGAACGCGTTTGCTGTCGAAATTGTATTTTTTTGTTTCATTGAATAACGTAATCTCAGTTACCCGCGGTAAAACGGACTGTAAAGGCTTTGCACTACAACATGAAAACAATGGAGTCAGCACTGTGTGCACTATGCGGCGCGCCAACATGCCCAACGGATATTTGGGATTTGACTTTGATTAGGTATATATCTACACTCAAACATATACAACAAAACACATATTTCGATCAACATGTTGGTGAAATTAATATATGTGTATTTTTCGATTGCAATGTGGATAAATAAATATTGGCAAACATGTTGTAGACGTTTGTAGGTATGCTTTTCCGCAGCTGATTATTCTAATCTGCCTAGCCTTTTCCCAACTATTTTAGGGCTATCGAACCGGATGTAGCCGAGTACCAGTATTTTACGTACTTGCTTATCTCCACAACCCAGTATCTGAGTAACACTATGCCTCTCGAGAAGATTTGTAGATTTGGTGTCAGGTTTTCTGGCATCCCACTATGAGTAACGACCGGCAAAATCTTCAAATGACAACTGGGACCAACGCCTTCGGACGGCGAGCGTTGGGTGGCTCGTCATCCGATCAGAACCACGCCCAGGTCGACGGCGCGCTGTGTTCCACGCGCACCTCAAAGAGATGTCAGCAAAGTAGACGGGGCCCGGTAGGGCCAGTGCCTGCCGGGGTTGCGGAATCTGTTCGAAAGAGCCGCCGCGGCCCTGGAACACAAAGGGCATTAGGAGGAGCACGGATGGGTTTTAGTCAGTAAGAGTCTGACACTCCCTTCTACTTCACCCAGAGCGGGAGGGGTCATTTGATGATTTCCCATCCAAAAAAAAAAAAAACAAAAAAGGGACCAAC
Organism: Lacanobia wlatinum; assembly: GCA_947578705.1. Lineage (NCBI taxonomy): Eukaryota > Metazoa > Arthropoda > Insecta > Lepidoptera > Noctuidae > Lacanobia > Lacanobia wlatinum. Next base: position 12,609,101 of record OX388028.1, on the reverse strand, counting down.
GCCTTAACGTGCTTTCCGAGGCAAGGAGGAGTGTCGGTATTATTGATGGTAAATGGCCAATCCATGGGCCGACCTTGGCAAGCGTCACTGGTTGTAGGTCAAATTATCCAATTGGAACCGTGTTCTAGATTCTAGCGTTTTATAAGTGCCGTTAAGTAAGTTAGCCTATCATAACCAAATATCTAGAACTAGCTTCTGTCAGCGGCTTCGCCCGCGTGGTCCCTAAGGAACATACTCCCGGGATAAAAAGTAGCCTATGTCCTTTCTCAGGCTCTAGACTATCTCTGTGCCAAATTTTATTTAAATCGGTTCAGTAGTTTTGGCGTGAAAGCGAGACAGACAGACAGACAGAGTTACTTTCGCATTTATAATATTATTATATATTATTAGTAAGGAAGTAAGGATTATAAACATTTTCGTAAAAAAAAATCTGGCATTCCTATTTTCAGGGACATCTCATTTTATTAAAAGAAAAAAGATACCCAACAGCTTTATAACTATACTAATATTATAAAGCTGAAGAGTTTGTTTGTTTGTTTGTTTGGTAGAACGCGCTAATGTCAGGAACTACTGGTTCGAATTGATTTTAGTGTTGGATAGTCCATTTATCGAGGAAGGCTATAGTCTATTCAACATCACGCTACGATTAATAGGAGCGGAGCATTTATGAATAATGTGATGCAGACGAAGTTGCGCGGGTCAGCTTTATAAATATTTTTGTTAAAAATATTCTCGCATTCCTATTTTCAGGAAATTCTCATTTTATTGAAACAAAAAGATACCCAATTACTTATTATCAACTAGCATTTCACCCGCAACTTCGCTCGTACGGGGTTAGTATTGCAGTTTTTGTAGGGATCCCTAATTTTTTCTAGTAATAAATATAGCTTAGCGGGGATAATGTAGCAATAATGGTGAAAGATTTTTTGAAATCGGTTCAGTAGTTTTTGAGTTTATTCGTTATAAACATACAAAAATACAAATCTTTCCTCTTTGTATGTAGATAAACCGAACACCTATTAAGTACAATTTTACTCCCACCCATAGTACCTATGAAACAATATCTACGTGTCTATACAACGGTTTTAAACGGACGTCATGGTTTCATATTAGTTTTCAGCTTGCTCATGTGTTTGCTATAGTACAATTTAATTATATTATGCTCTCAGGCCCAAGTTCGATCTTTAGATACCAACCTAGATACCTGAATTGTGGAACTTATTTGTTATTATTCTTTACATACCTATACCTTCAATCATTTTTTTATTTTTATTATAAGGCCTTTTATACATTGTGCATACCAGTCCCATTATACCCTAACAACATCTGACTGCCAAAAACTTACACTAAAAATATTAATATAGAAATTTACTTCGATGCCATTAATTCAAACAGACACTTTGCTACTTTAGAATTGGGTTGACTAAGAATCACATTGAATGTACCAACATCCAGTCTGTTTAAATTAAAGGCATTTGCTAGACATGTTCTCCCAGACTCAAATCGGACACATTCCAGCAATAAATGATGTAGATCCTCACAGACACCACAATCAGCACAGTTTGGTGAATCAGTCTTCCTCATCATAAAATTAAATTTATTGCATGGTATGTGTCCAGATCTGAGTCTGTGAGCTGTAACAATCAGTTTTCTATTTAAATTAGTGTTTGCGCACCAGGGGATATGAAGGGGCTGACACTGGATGGTTTTGTACCAGATTCCTTTTTCTAATGAGAGCTTATTGAAATACTCCTTCCAACTCTCAAAACATATTTGTTTGTATTTAGGCATAAGCTCTGAATAATCTACCTTCAATCATTTATGTACTCGTTTATTTCCATTTAGGTACGGACCCCAAGTAAATGAATAGCATTGTTGGCTCCTTACCTTGTATAAGTTTCGAATTGAGTTCTTTTATGTTTCAACAATTTTCAGTCGAAAAGAACTTCGTCAGAACGGTAACTTTCAATGAAAATGAAGATTGTTGTGAAATTTTTACCTTAAATAAAACAAGATAACTGTTTAGCATTTTTTAAAGTGAAGGTAGGTATAGTAGAATTATGCTAACGTGGCGTGTGTGTAGCTTTGCAAGTGAGATGACGTGCACGGTGCACAAACAGCTCGGAGAACGTGAGGCGACGATGCTTTGCACACCGATACGCCACGAATCTGTCACTTAGCCAATATTTATCTTGAATTTATTAATCAAATTCTAAATTCACTTATATGTAACGTACCTAGGTACTATTTAATTCAGTGTATTCGAGTCTAAAACTTTGTACTGTACCAAAAAGGATGTAGTAAACACGACGTGGACGGCGCGGCGGTGACCGCAGAGCGCTCTCGCACCGGTGACGCTGGACGGCTGTAGGTAGGTGTAGCTACTAGTCAAAGCTCTAGCTCACTAGTCACTACGACGAACATTTTGATGGCTTTAAAGTTGATTGGAGTATAGCTAAAACGTCGTTACTCTATTGAATTGGCATTGAAAGCACTAAAATTAAGTAAGGTATCAACTGCTGCACTCGGGTCAAAATGCTTAACACGTATAAATAGGTCGATTTATAAAAATATTCTAAAAATAAGAAGGAAGCTAAGGTCTTTTGCCCAATTGGCTTTTGGTCACGGGCTGTTGCCGCACGGAACAAATATTTGTAAGCCAACAGATTGATGTTCCGATTCCGGGCGTTTGTGAATGTGAGATTTATATGTAGGTAGGTATCTATATGTAGCTACTATACCAGAGGACTTCGTACAAAATTTAAAAAAAAATGTCCACGGATCTATGTCGACTGTTATTGTTTCAAAAAGCAATATTGTCGTATTACCTTTTGATACTTTATAACATCTGTGCCAAAAGAATTCCTTCCTGCAAATGTTTTCCGACTGTTAAAAGGTCGCGTCACGATACTTTGGTTCGATAGTTCGCGTTATCACGTTGTTCCCTCGTTTGATATCACGCTCCACAGATGAAACGAAACGCTTGAAGCACATTTCATCTCTATTTTTATCCTCCGAAATACTTACATACCTATGCCAACACATACAAAAATTCTATTTTCTCTCTTTACTTTCGCCTAGATTAGAACGGGAGGAATCTGTACAAATCCCATGTACGAGCGAACTGAGCGCTTACTGCGAGCGCCTCGCGATGAAAAGTACAGACACACACACTCGCCTACATAGTACCACACAGATATTGTACACGTACGGATACTTACCAACTCTCGAAAAGAACCCTCAATGCAATTTATAAATATAACTGCAGATTCAGGGAGACGGAAGAAACGAATGCCGAGCGAAATGGACTGGACTTCGCTAAATAAAGCTAGCCTCATCAAAACATGGGGAATTGATGGTTCGGTGAACTACGGGTCTAAAAAGGCCACTTTAGCAGAATCATATTAGAGTCATAATGTTACTCATACAACAATCTATCAAATTTAATTTTCATCTTTATCGCTCAAGCATTAGGTTCAAGATTAGTTGGAAAAAATTGACAGTGACGGTAGTGTGATGTGATTTGTGATCCTACTAAAGTAGCCTTTTTAGACCCGCTGATACACATGACACAATGAACCAATAGTGTATGCTTTAGGCTTTTATGGTTATCCCGACACAAAATACATGTATAAACTCACTAGTCTTTACAACAAGCCCTTAAAATTTTAAGATGATGTACGTGAATTTGTCCCTTCTGGTATAAATAAGCCAAAACAGCAGCTATGCATCCCTCGAGGCTTGCCGAAGTTTCGAGAATCTTATTGATATGTTTCCCTCAATAAGCCCTCGCCGTGTATTTATATTAGAGCCTGTGAAAGTTAGTATAGGTACAGTCAATAGTGTCCGTATAGCTTCGAGCAATATCAGCAAGACTTGAGACTGTTTACTTGAGATACCTCACTTTAGTTAATATACAGCCATTTAGGTACATTTGCTTAACATGCGAACAGCAGATTACAATGTTAAACAGTAGCGATCAAAGTGAAATCAAATGAATGGTTATCATCGGTATGCAATTACGTCATGTGCGGGCGCAGTCGGTGATGAACGTCAGTCGCAGTAAAATCGAGTCACAGTGAATGTCATACCGTTTTGTAGTCAGCGAGCCAGTTACCCGTACTTTTATGTTTTAGGAGTTACGGACAGATCACGGCGCAGTTTCAATACAACAAAGGGATTCTCGATGCCGTATATTTGCGTCACATATACGTACTATTGTGCACAATAGCTAGCTTCAATGGCTGCCTGAGATTGTACCTGTGTAGCTCTTTAAGGACTTTCATATAACTACCGATGCATTTAAATTGCTGCGTATCGTTATAATGGACAAAGAAGATATATCTTTTTTGTGGATAACATCATATCCTACAGACTCATTTCGAGCATATTTCAGGCTGCAATAAACATATACGAGTATATATTGATTTTGAACATATGTACTACCAGTATTTGCTATCATCTAATAGGTATTATCTAATAGGTTCATCATTTTTATATGAATCACGTATGTTTTCTGTGACAATTTCTTTTTTCATTCTTTTAATTTCAGGCGACTTGTGGCATTACGTAGATATATCATTTAATAATGTGGTCTGTGAAATATTATTCAGCTCGAGTGGCTCCTTATATGCGGCACTAGTATACATCTAACCTTTTTAATACACTCTCTGTTACCCGCGACTTCGTTTGCATACTTCGACCTCTCGCCTGACCCCTCACAGGATGAATTTCTAAAAATGCTTGACGGATGCCTGCGTTGTTTATGAAGCCTATATAGTAAATTTTCAGCTTGTAGGCTTTGTACATAGTTGAAAGTGGTTTTAAGCTTTTATTTATTTTACATTGATGAATGAACCTACAGACCTACTTGTATAATGTCGGATACATGATTCACAGCACAGTGTTAACGTCATTTATATCAGCTGCAAGACAAGGTAGGATTTAATTGGTGGTATGTTATACACATTAATGTATCTCGCAGTCAGTTTGTAGTAATTGACGATCGACAATTAAGCTAATGAATGGGAATTTATCCGTGCAATTTGTCGGGCCACGTTCACGGATAGATAGCTCTCAATAAGACTATGTTGTGAACCGCTAGCTTCGTTTACATTGCTCTAGAGTTAGCTTTTAATTGGCAGTTTTAAGTTTGTGCTACGCGGGCTCGGATCTTCTTTGTGTAACTTGCTGTGGACGGTTCAATCTAACCGTGGACGTTTATAGGTTCACTATGATGAGCTCATAGTCAGTGAAAGAATAAAGAAACAAAAGTACCTAATGATCGAATTTGCTCATTAGTATCTTTTTTAAACCTGCGGAGAGCGCACCTACCATCAGAATTAAAGGCGCTGTCTATCTATACTCTATACTAATATAGCTAAAGAGTTTGTTTGATTGTTTAGTTAGGAACTACCTACTTACTGGTCCGATTTGAAAAATACTAATAGAAACAGACGAAGTTGCGCGGGTCAACTAGTGTTTCTATATATCCATTAAATTTACGAAAACACAACAAACACAGTAAGTGGGTTGACTGTTTACGGGAAGTTATTAAAGTAACTAAAATTTGAAAACGCGTACATTTTCAGTGACACAAACTGAAAAATAAAGCTTATTTTCTAAAGAGCACCAGGTAAAAGTATAAGGTAAAAAAATATAAAAGTGCTTGCATTGACTAAAACATTTTTTCGGAAACTCTCGCGTCAAAAATGCGTTATTACGTGCTCAGGGATTCTATTGTGTCTGCTCCGAATTGATACCGGCACCATCAAATACTTATTACATACCTGAAGTGCTGTAACTTGTTTCACACAAATCATCAGTTACGACTTTTGGTAAAACAATTCAGTCTTTCAGCTGAATGTTGGTTTCAGTTGAGTGAACTAATGCGGCGTCACACGCAGTTATTGCACTAAATCGGGCTATCGGCGCGCAACAAATCAGACAAATGTTCAGTCTACATGGCACAGTTTTCAGAACTAAGTTTGTGTTATTCCAGGAAAGGAGATGCGAAGTTTAGCGGTAAATCATACTTAGTTGAGACAACAAGCATCCGAGGAGGTTGCGAGTGCCGGCGCCGCCTCGCGTCCGCACCACATCAACACTCGCTCGGCATTGAACTGAAGTATGCACATGGAAAGTTTGCACCTACTTCCTTTACTGTTCAGAATGTTCTAAGTCATACATAAAAGGCCACTTGGAAAGCTGGATTTAGTTAGGTACTCTTTGTTCGCTCAAACTCGAGTGAACTCAACTTATGGTCTGTAAATATACGACGAGATATTTTAGATGTATGAACGGAAAACTAACTACAATGCGGAGCAGCTTTGAAACATTTCTAATTTTATTATTTTCATAATCTATATCTATACTAATATATAAAGCTGAAGAGTTTGTTTGCTTGTTTGCTTGAACGCACTTATCTCAGGAACTACTAGTCCGATTTGAAAAATTATTTCAGTGTTAGATAGCCCAGTTATCCAGGAAGGCTATATGATATATTATCACGCTTAGACCAATAGGAGCGGAGCAGACGAAGTTGCGCGGGTCAACTAGTAAAAAATATTATTACGAATCTATCGGTAGGGTTACCTACCGATAGATTCGTAATAATATTTTTCATCTAACAAGTGTTAACTTGTTAGATGAAGAACCTTCGATCAATGCTCGTTCTCGTTACTTTAGTAATTAGAGTGGGTTCTATACGGTGTTTACCCACTAAGAGCGTTTTTCGTGGAAAGTGAAACTTTTCACATAAACAGCTGTAGGGTGCTACCGTGGTGCTACTTAGCGGCTTCTCACGTGTCCGTTACTTATATAACTAAAGTTACCTAAGCTTTTGGATTCCTGTTATCGTTATTACATTATTGTTAGAAGAGATACTTATCGCTTTGTAAACCATGTCTGTTTTTAGGTAGGTATAGCAACAAATTCACGGAGCTTCGGAATTCTGTGATACCGGTATCACAATATTAGTTATTAGGCTTCCTCTTTGTAACTTATAGGGTGTTCTGGATGGTTACTGTTGGTTCCTCCTATTTTTCATTGCCTCAATCCAAATTTTCTCATATCATCATGCCCATTGCCAATCTCAATTATTCATGTCTTATCAATTTACGCAGGTCGTCCAATTCCGTAAGAGTTAAGTCATAGTTCTTAACTCGCATTTATTATCAGTCTTAACCAACGATAAAGGGTTAACCGTAGATTACAAAACAGATAAAAACATAAGCTCTCCGACTCAGATACAACTGAGACATAGATGTCCGATATCTAGATGCGACTATGGCACTAAACAAAATAACCACTCTAGTGTTGCTGGGAAATACACAAACACTCCCACGCCACAATTTACCGAGCGGCAGTGCTACACGGTGGCTCGGTGCAGTGGCGGACTCATTGAAGAGGTACAGTGAATTAAATGCGCCACAGAAATAAGATAGATGCCTGCATCGCAGGTACGTGCACTGTTGATCGAGTTTCGTACTACGTACAACCGTATTTAAACGTAAACTTTGTATGTTACTACTTCAATCATCAGGAATTTTAGACTAAAATGTTCCGCAAAAAATAATATGGTAGTAGTTTTGTGAATCGCGTTTGTGTTCTAAAATACTCGTGATGGAAAGTTAACTGCGTATACAAGGATCATAGCCAAGCATAATTACATATGCATATGTTTGTAGAGCGGTTGTGATTGATGCTTTCAAAGGTTGAAAACATCTTATGTTTTAGAGGATGTTCTTCTAAGAATTATTGAAGGATCAAGCCAATCAACTCATGTTGCGTCCCAACAGGCTTCGCAGTGTAGCTATCGGGCTTACGATCAGTGTAATAAGAGGCCTAATAAGACCTCTAATTAGGTACGTTCTGGGATATTATAAGATCACTCGGATTTTGGCGTCGTCTTCTTGGCATAAGTAATCAAAATATTAGAAAATATCCAAGTCACGGGGGTAAGTTAACCTCATAATCCTTAGGCAGTATCTTTTCTTTATCACGAATGTGAAAATGAGTAAAGGAAATTATTGAACAGATTTTATTGATTTGAGGCGAAAAGCGCCCATATTAACAAAACAAATGTTTTGATTCGGGTACAGGGCTCTCTCGACAGCAACTTTGAAATACATTGTGACACTATTTGGGAAAATCTAATATTCCTTAATATAAACATTTCCCAAAAATAATTCGACCCTTTAAAAAGGTCATTGCCTACGGGCCACGTGACGTTCTATATAATATATGCGTCCCAAGAAAAAGGTTGAAAATCGCCCCCCCGGTCGCGTTTATCATAAAAATTCACATGAATCATGTGAAACTACTGGACAGATTTTAATCACGTTTTTGCTGATGTATGGCGGAGTGTCCTGACTGTCTCTCGTGGACTTTAAGAGGGTAGCATCTCTTTATTGTATCATATATCAGCCTTCTGAAAACTGAAATATTGTTGGGATTTTTAATGAAACTGCTTGAAAGTTGATTAACAAAGGGCAAGCCATATTACCTTACTTGTCCCGTGATGATACATTTTGCTTGTTTTCCCTGTATGAACTAAAAATAAGAACACGAAGAAAACATCAAACTTAAGACATCTTTGAAATCAGTACACAATACCTTCAGCTTAATCTCTCGACCTATCCACCAGATATAACGCCCCAGCCCTTAGAGATCAGCGGGGTCAGCTTACGGTACAATACCCACGGGATCAAATTCCATGCCCTATTTTTACCCTCGAAACAAGCGACGGACAGAAACTAGTTAAAACTTAATTTAAAACATGTAGGCATGTTGTTAATAATTTCGGGGAACAATAAATAAAGTTTCTTTATAAATATGGGAGCGCAAAACAATCAGGAACACCTATTACGGCTTGTGTGCTAATAGATTAACGTTAACAACGTTATGAGAACAATTTCAATCAACTGCTAGTAACTCGCGAATTAGTTATTGATTTTCGTTCAGTTACGCATTATTTTCCTAACTCCCTAAATACTGCTACAATGTAGATTAGGCTGGTTATTGCTAATCACCAAAGATCATTTTGCAAATGTATTAGTGATCGCTGTAACCGATTCCTTCTTCCTTCTGTCATCATTATTCTAAGGTAATTGTGCGCATTATTTGTTAACACGTACTAAAAATGACAAACACGCTTGTAAATGACGCTTCCATTGTTTAATGAACGGTCGCAAAGTAAGTAAAAAGCGTTTATCAAGCAGTTGCGACCACTCGGTAGTTTAATTAAATTTTTAATTTATTGTGAAGGAGGCCGCGTGTGGCGCGCCCGACGCCCGCCGCTCGCAATTTGCTCCCATCTTTATCTAATGTAAGTACATCCTATCTGTGTACTTACAAATGAAATATGTGCTTTAAGAAAACTTATTTTTAAGACGTTGCAATGGGAGCCAGCAGGCCTTTGGAAGCTCTCCTCCACCCCTCATATTCAGCACGTCGTCGGATATGAGGTGCTTTTTTTCTTTTTCGATTCACCGAAAAAGCTGTCCATCTTTTGTTTTTGATACATGCCACAGTTCATGTAGATTTGTAAATATTGACGTCAATGCTATGTATAAAAACAAAACAAATGCCGTACTTTACTATCTACTTTATCTCTACTTTACTATATAAGTGTAGTACTACTGTAGCTATTATTTATCGAGTTATTTACTTTAGAAAAAAACTGGCCAAGTGCGAGTCTGACTCGCGTGCAAAGGGTTCCGAACGAAGTTCATTTTTTTAAAGTGTTATTTTTACACTATAGACTTCTTATACTTAGTTATAATCTATAGGTAAAGATCTATAATCTCCATTTTTTCAAAATTGTGGTCTCCGTAGTTTCGGAGATAAGGGGGGGAATGGTCATTTTTCGTCTAATTTCTTGAATAACTTCAGAACCATTTATTTTAAAATGATGAAAAAAATATAATTAAAACCCCCATAGTAATATGTTCAAAAACCTTTTTTTTAATTTTCTAGTTTGACCCCCAAAAGTGACCCCCATACTAAAAATTTAATAATTTACGTAACGAGTCCGTGTTTGGGTCACAGAAGTCCATATGTGTTCCAAATTTCAACATAATCGGTCCAGTGGATCCGGAGAAAACAGGCTGTGACAGACGGACAGACAGACACCCGAGTGATACTATAAGGGATCCCTTTTTTGTTCGGAACCCTAAAAACAGGGGTTTGAACTATTTTATGGAAGTAGGGCCAGTCATTTTATTTTTGACGTGATAACGTCTTATAAATTGATGAACACCGGCTGCACGCATGAAAATGTGTCACGGTCACCTTCCGCAAACAAATAGAGAGGCACGATCGGCCTAAGCGTTCGGCTTGTTTGTTAAGAATTCAATTGTTTTCATATGACGTTATCACGTAAAATTATCGTCCGTAAACCGACTTTACAGACAACCAATTTTTTTCTACTAAATTGCGACGCACGGTGAAACTAGTATACATGGATCGAGGAGTTAAACATGTTCAGATATATTTATTAAATTGTTGTAAATCGCTTATGAGATCTTCGCCTCAAACTTATTTCATTGCTAATAATTTTCCGTACATTCTCTCGTTGTGCGGCAGCACTCCCTCTCTCACAAAGTGCACCTCTGTAGCATACGAGGTCAGCACTCAAATCTCGCTGCAGTCCATCACCAACTTGAGACTGAGAAGCCAGCGCCTTTTCTCCTTTCCGAGACGCAGATCGGATGTCCGTCAGACGTGTCATACCTGACTTATTTATTTATGCAAATCTTACCTAAAACTATCATCAATCATAACTATAAGTGATTTATTTCTTAACAATATAAATTTTGTAGAAAAAAGTAATAATTACAACAGAAACAAATTCATTAAAATAAAAACGCCCAGAAAAAATAAATGTAAAAATAATATTAAAATATAAATGTAAAAAGATCAATTATGTCACATATACAATAATATAGATAATAATACAAATTCCAATTATTTAAGTCAGAATCAGAAAAAAATATTAATGTAAAAAATTCAATGCTAATTTATAAGCAAATCAATAATGTCGCATAATCACAATAATCCAAATTCCATCTTATAATCATTCTGGTCAGACAAAAAATTATATAATTATGTCAAAATTAAATTTCAATAATAAATATTGACTCAATAATAAATGGGCCTCATCAGAAGTCTCAAAGTCACTCAAAGGACAATGGAGAGGGCAATGCTTGAAGTTTCCTTGCGTGATCGAATTAGGAGTAATGACATCCGCAAGAGAACCAAGGTTACCGACATAGTCCGCAGGATCGCCAAACTAAAGTGGCAGTGGGCAGGGCACATTGTTCGCAGAACAGATGGTCGATGGGGCCGAAAAGTTCTGGAGTGGCGACCGCGTACCGGAAGACGCAAGGTTGGAAGGCCTCCCACAAGGTGGACCGATGACCTGGTGAAGGTCGCGGGTAGCCGATGGGTGCGAGACGCACAGGACCGGTCGTTGTGGCGACGCTTGGAGGAAGCCTATGTCCAGCAGTGGACGTCTTTCGGCTGATATGATGATGTGACATTATTGGATATGATGTCACTTCCCTCCCCACTTGCGCGCACTGCGGTGTTTATTATATCGCTGCGTATTGTAAATTCGGAATTCGCGTTGTGTGTTTATTTTAAGGCTTGTGAATTGTTCCTAGCGGTGCTATAGTGTAGTAAGTGCGTGTTTTGTAAGTTTTTCAAAGTGTCTGTTCATTTATTTACTGGTAATTAGTCAATTTCTCCAGCTTTCGGTAAGTGCATTTATTTTTCTTGTGTGTGGGTAACGCGAAATAACTTAATCGATTGATATCTATTTGTTTAGTTCTTTTGATATTTTTTAATTCATCCGTGTTGTTATAAAGTAATTCATGATGTCAACAAATGATGACCCTCCAGATCGTGGCGGAGATATATTTCGTCGAAATACAAAAACCCAAAGGTCGCCCGTGGCGACCTCCGCTAATTCGAAACGCTTGTTCAGCGAAATACCTCCATCATACATTTCGCCCGATGATAGGTCAAAACGGGTTCATCAAACTTTCGAAACCGTGGAAAAATCCTCGCCGATTTTAAATATCAGTAATGTGAGCAATACCGATTACTGCGACTTAGTTTCCGAGGCGTCAGCCTACCTGTCAAAAATTAACGACTTAGTCAATCGGATGTTCCTTTAAACTAATTTGTACGACAACAGAGGATACCAATAACAGTATAGTTACATCTACCAATTCTAACATGAACCAGGTATCTTCTTGCTCTCGCATAGCTAATTTTAATAAAGGGGCTAAGCAGAAATCCTTTAAATTATTCTATCAGAATATTCAAGGCTTTTCTTCAAAACAGCTGGAAATAGAGTTATTTTTAGAAAAAACAATGTTTGACATTATTTGTTTCACTGAGCATTGGTTAAAGGATTTTGAAATGTTGATTAATTACGAGAATTATAGTGTGGGAAGTTCTTTTAACCGAAAGACAATGCTACGTGGGGGTTCACTAATATTAGTAAAAAAATGTATTAAATTTAAAACCCGTAAAGACATAGTTAACTTGTCTGTTGAACATAGCATTGAGCTGTCCTGTGTTGAGCTAGATAAGCATGTCATAGTGTGCGTTTACAGACCCCCTAATTATACGAACTACGCTATATTTGAGTCAGTGATGGAAGATGTATTGGCAAAACTTGCAACTGGTAATAAACTAGTAATCATCTGTGGAGATTTTAATATTAATATCTTAGAAAACAATTCAGATAGCTGTAGATTATTAAATCTCTTTAAATCATTCAATTTGTCTAATGTGTTCATAGAACCAACCCGTACAACTACAACTACTGCTACATGTATTGATAATGTTTTTTGTTGTGGCAACTACTTAGAGAAAGCCATTGTAAATTACCTTCCTTCTGATCACAGTGGGCTACTGGTATCTTTTGAGTCCAACATTCCAATTCAACAAGTGCAAATACAAACTAGACCAATAACATCCGGTAATTTAAATAGATTTAACCGCACTTTAATCGGGAAGTTAAGTGATTGGAACCTTACAATGAATAATGCTAATATTTTGTATACAGATTTTTTTTCTTTAGTCCAAACCGAATTCAATAATACTTTTAAAAAGAAAACTAAAACTATCTGCCCTAAGTTTTTATTTAGTGACTGGGCAACTAAAGGACTCCGAAAAAGTAGGGAAAGACTTTATGAGTTGTATGGCCTTAAGCCTTTTATTAACACTGAGACTTTTAATAAGTATGTAGCTACCTACTCAAAGATTTATAAAAACACTTGTAAGGTAGCTAAGGCTTTATATATAAGTAATAAGGTAAAAACAGCAGACAATAAAATAAAGACGGTTTGGAAAATTATAAACAATGAAACAAATAGGAACAAAAGACATAACACTGATTACGGATTGGAGACTTCTCATGGACTTATTAGCGATAACAAACAAGTTGCTCAAGAATTTGTAAATTTCTTTACGAGTATCCCTATTAAAACTACTGAAGCCTTAAATTCCTCGCCTTCACTTGCTTTTGATTTATTACAGGCGAACGTTTCAGCCAGCCCGACTGAATTTAATTTTAAACATATAAACCCCATAGTAGTAATAAAAGCTTTTAAACAAATCAAAATTAAATTGACCGAAGATCTATGGGGATTGTCTATCAAAGTTTGTACCTCAATCATCGAGACTGTAGCGCCGTACTTAGCTGTAATATTTAACTTGTGTGTGGATCAAGGAGTCTTTCCGGACCTAATGAAATTCAGTAAGGTGATACCACTTTTTAAATCTGGGGATAGTAAAGACACAAATAATTATAGACCAGTATCTGTGTTGCCAGTGTTTAGTAAGGTATTTGAAAAAGTGATGCTAAATCAGATGCTTAATCATTTTAACACGAATAACATCTTTCATGATAAACAGTATGGTTTCACCAAGGGACGTTGTACAACTGACGCTGGTGTTACCTTACTAAAGCACATCTTTAATGCGTGGGAGGATGCACAGGATGCCATAGGTGTCTTTTGTGATCTCTCGAAGGCGTTTGATTGCGTTGATCACGATACATTACTCCTGAAGCTCGGGCATTACGGACTGGTCAAAACAGCGTTAAACTTGGTCAAATCTTATTTGAATGATAGACGGCAATTGGTTCAAATAAACGGTGTCAATTCGTCGGGATTAAACGTGATAATGGGCGTTCCCCAGGGCTCGATTTTGGGTCCTTTCTTGTTTTTGGTATATATCAATGATTTACCCTATTTATTGCAACAAAAACTTGATATGGTGCTGTTTGCCGACGATACCTCCTTAATTTTTAAGATAAATAGACAGACAGACAATGTTGATATCATAAATAATGCCCTAATGCAAGTCCAAAATTGGTTCACGGCGAATAATTTGGTTTTGAATGAAAAGAAAACGAAATGTATAAGATTTTCTTTACCCAATGTCAAAAGCAGTGATTGTGACATAGTATTGAACAGGGAAAAACTAGAATTTGTCGATAAAACGGTTTTCCTGGGAATTACGCTTGACCCAAGGCTACAATGGGGCCCTCATATAACATCTCTTTCTGGACGGCTAAGTTCAGCAGCTTATGCTGTTAGGAAAATCCGCCAATTAACGGATGTCGATACCGCGAGACTGGTCTATTTTAGTTACTTTCACAGTATCATGTCTTACGGTATTTTACTATGGGGACGGGCTGCAGACATTGAGTCTATTTTTATTCTGCAGAAAAGAGCCATCAAAGCGATATACAATCTCCGCCGGCGCGATTCTCTAAGGGAACTGTTTAAGAATATTAACATCATGACGGTACCTTGTCAATACATTTACGAAAACATCATGTATGTCAGAAAGAATTTACATCTTTTTAGTAAAAGAGGCGACAGACATAATTATGGTACTAGAAATAGGGATCAATTAGTTCAACCAGGTTTCAGACTGGCTAAAGTTGCCTCATCTTTTATGGGGTACTGTTTAAAATGTTATAATAAGATACCTCCCCATATATTAGAACTTAATGAGACAAAATTTAAATCTTGTATTAAACGCACACTATGCAGGCAAGCATATTATAAGTTGGGGGATTATATTGAAGATAAAAATGCTTGGCTGAATGCTGGTCCGGCTCCACAGCCACTAGGGCGCACAAAATAATCTGTTAGCATTTGGAAACATTGTTGGACCGGCTGAAGATTGTAAAAAAAAAAAAACAATATTTGCATTGTATAGACGCAATTTTATTTAGCAATGTATAATTTCATCCATTTTAACGGCACATGTGTGAGTACTGTGTACCTTAAACTTAAGCTATAGCTATCAGTTTTAGGTTTGTTTTTGACTTGAATGTACCCTGGCGGTTGGGAGTGTCATGCTCACACAAAAGTCTGGCTGATGGTGGCGTATGCGTTGGATCATTTGGCTCCCTTCAAAATGGTTGAGCCGAATGGTGCTAGCGCATGCGTCATGTTCGTGAACGGGCGCTGTCAGTTGGGACTGGTCATTTCTCAGTTGCCATGGTTTATTTTAAATATTTCTTTGAATTGTTCCTTTTTTTCCCGGACGCTTTTATCCTGCTCGTCTTTTACATCGTTCTCACATGTTTGTATAATTTCAACTTGATGTAAACAAAAACTTGTAATAATTTATTATTTTTTAAAAGAGTGTCCGTGGAGTTTCTTGCACGTTCTTCTCCATAGAGATCTACGCTTTGGAACGTGCAAATAGCTTCATCTTGTTGGACTGACCGACCTTGACAATTCAAAAGTGCCTGTAAATGGTTTATTTGAAATATACGATTTGATTTGATTTGATTTGATTTGATTTAATGATCAGGGCTCTCGCATTAACGTAGCAAATAAATCTGCCATTATGGATATGACACAGCGTGTCACGGCCATCGTTTCTATGCTGGCCATAAAATCATCATGCAACGAAACGAAGTTAGCCAATACGGAACGCGAATTAGAAAAAATCAAGTCGAATAACTATGTCAATCCCAATCCTGTCAATAATAATAATAACAATTGTAAAATTTCGTATGCGGACTCGTTGAAACTACGCTTGCCAAAAGTAGCTCCAGCAATTATGGAATCCCGTCCACCATTGCCGTGTGTGGTGGCTTATCCGACCGCAGCTCGATCAGCTGATTATAGCACTTCGTCCGCGACAAAACAAGCGCTTATGAAAGCAATTAAGCCCTGTGATGACGGTTTTCAAATTGTAGGCGTGAAAAAAACCGCGAAATCAGGTGTTGTTCTACGTGTCGCTAGTGAACATCAGCTTAAAAAATTGGAATCCGTGGACGCAATTAAGGCCGCTGGTTTACGACTAGAAAAACCAAAAGGTAGACGCCCTCGAGTATTAGTTAAGGATGTACCATCTTCAATGGGTGATGGCGCTTTTCTGATCGCGCTATACCGCCAAAATATTTAAGATGAGCTTCAAATGAAAGAGGATGACTTTATTAAGTCTACTAAAATTATCCGTAGGCGCTCGTTAGACAACGGTCGTAAGTGGATAGGCATCGAGTTAGATTCCGCAGTACGTAAACACTTAGTTTCTACCAAGGATAAATTATTTATTGATTGGGCTACCTGCCGCTTTATTGACGATGTTGAAGTCGTTCGGTGCTTACATTGTCAACAGTTCGGTCACGTTAAGAAACACTGCGTTAATAAAGAACCGACTTGTGCTAATTGTTCGGAGGCACACGAAACAAATGATTGCCCGCATAAGGACGACGTAAATTTCAAGCCGACTTGCGTGGCGTGTAAACGCTTTAAAAAACCGTGTGATCATCGCTGTGGATCTCAAGAGTGTACTACTTACAAACTGAAACTCGAACAATTAATCCTAAACACTAATTACTAAAAATGGATAGTTTAACCATAGGACAATTAAATCTCCATAACGATAGGGTGGCGACATCTGAGCTGGATAAATTGATTGTGGATTATAACCTTGACATAGTACTTGTTCAGGAACAATATCAAAACGCGCGCTTACGTCACAAGGTAGTTCAGCTGGATTGCAAGGCGCGAGCCGGAATATATGTTGCGTGTTCTTCGAGCTTTACTGTAACATCTATATGTAATCTCATGACGCCCCATTGCGCTGTGGCGGAAGTATCATCACCTACCTTTAAGGTTTACGTTGTGAGCTGCTACTTTCAATATTCAGACCCAGTTACTCCACATATACATAATCTCCGTCACGTCTTGCGGTCGCTCGCGGGCTGCAAAGTTATAGTGGGTGCTGACGTGAATGCATCTTTTTCCCTGTGGTATGGCAAAGTTCGGGCCACTGATTACGAACGACGTTGTGCCGTTGAAGATTTTATTGCTGAGATGAACTTATCAATTCATAACACCCCAGACACACCGCCTACTTTTTGTAGCCAAATGGGCGAATCTTGTATTGACGTCACACTTTCCAGTGCAGACGTACGCTTGGATAGGTGGCGTGTCCTTCCTGACGCGTCTTGTAGTGATCATCGCCTGATCGTATACGAATTTGTTCCTATGTTTACTCAAGGTTCGTCACACTTAATTGGGAATTTTAGATATAAAAGTAGGGGCGCGAATTGGGAATTCTTTAGCTCACTTTTTGCTTGTCATGCCAAAGACTTCACTCGCGATGGACTGTCAGCTGAGGAAAGTGCTGAGATAATGTCAGACACCTTCACTTACTGTGCTGACATTGCTATTGGTCGCGCATCTATGACCAATATTCGAAGATGTGATTGGTGGAATGACTACCTTGTTGAACAACGTAAAAGCTATCGCAGAGCGCGCAGACAACTTAATAAGCTTAAAAAACGTAAGGTTATCGGGGACCCCCTTAATCTTGCTTTAAGTACTTTTAGAGTTGCCAAGTCGCGCTACAGAGCATCGGTTGAAAAATCTAAGGGTAATTTACTCCGGAAAATTGTTGATAAACTTGATAAGGAGGGTCCGTGGTCTCCTTTGTACCACGAGTTCAAGGCTAACAGATCTGTCGACCTTGCGTACGTTCAGAACATTAAAGTAAATAATAAACATACCACCGGCATTGAAGAAACAACTGATGTTTTGCTTAATTCTCTAATACCAGACGATTCATCAGTAAATGATAATGAATACCACCAACAGATTAGAGCGTGGGCCGCGGTGTCACCTGAATCACCGGAGTCAGACCTTCCATCCACTGACGAATTCATAAACGTTGTCAAGAGACTACCTCTCAAAAAATCATCCGGTTAAGATAAAATATGTAATAGAATGATTATAGAAGCGTGTAAAACAGCGGGCGACGCGATCTTATCCGTATATAACCGATGCATTGCAGAAGGTATTTTTCCTCGAATATGGCGACAAGGCTTTATACGCATTATTCCGAAGAGTGGCGATAAGCCCCCGGATGACCCTAAGTCCTACCGGCCCATAACACTACTTCCATCTTTGGGGAAACTCTTAGAGCGACTAATCGTTCCGCGCTTGCTACCGAATGGACCTAAATTTCATATTAATCAATTTGGTTTCACTATTGGTAAATCCACAGTCGACGCGGCTCTCTCTGTCCGTAAAATTGTTAACTTATCGGAACATAAATACGTGGTTGGAATCTTTCTCGACATATCTGGCGCTTTTGATAACGCATGGTGGCCGATGCTACTACTTAAAATGAAAACCCGTGGTTGCTACAAAAATATCTATAATCTGATTCTTTCGTATTTTCTAAACGGCTCCGCGAAACTCAAACTTGGACATCATTCCATTTCTAAGTCTCTAACCATGGGATGTCCTCAGGGCTCAGTTATCGGTCCATATGTATGGAATTTTGGCTACGATGATTTCCTCGCGCTTCCGCTCCCATGCGGCTGTTCATTAACCGGTTACGCAGACGATGGCTTACTGCTCATTGAGGCAAGCACTCGGGCGGGACTCGAGAACTTGGCTGACACATGTCTACGTTTAATATCACAGTGGGGCGATCGAAACCGTCTGACCTTTGGACCGCATAAAACCTATCAACTTATTTTAAAAGGGAACCTAAAATCCTGGCCTAGTATTAAATTTAATAACGTACCCGTTAAAAGAAAAGAATCCGTGTGCTACCTCGGTATGCTACTAGAAAGAAACTTTTCATTTATTGATCATATAAAAACAGTAGGTGAAAAAGCAAAAAAGAACTTCTACGCCTTGACGAGAATATCCAAGGCTACTTGGGGTCTCTCATTTCAAACCTTAAAAACTATCTATGGGGCTACTTACTTGGGTTGTATGTGCTACGGGGCCCCTGTCTGGGCTGACAGGGCCACCATAGGGGCGGTACGCCGTAAATTGCTGCAAAGCCAGCGTTTGGCCTTGATATTCTTATGCAAGGCGTATAGGACGGTTAGTACTGAAGCCTTACCGGTGCTGGCGCGTGTTCTCCCAGTCGATCTAGAGGTGCAGCGGCGTGCTGCAATGTACTACTACGCTAGAAAGATCACGGACCCAGAGTATTTACCGCAACGCGACCGTGCTAAGATCTGTAGATTACTAAAACCCCAGACTGACGTCTGGGAGGAACTTTTATCCGAATGGCAATGTAGGTGGGAAAATTCCATTAAAGGCCGACACCTCCACCAGTTTTTTCCATCCGTTCGTGAGCGGCTGGATAGGACATGGCTGGAGGTGGATCATTGTGTTGCCCAATTTCTCACAGGTCATGGCAACTTTAAGAGTAAATTATTTTCCTTTAGGCTTGTGGCCTCGCCTTTATGTCAATGTTCTACAGCCGACTATGAATACGAACAATCCGCACACCACATCTTATGGGAGTGTATTCTTAGGCAAACTGAACGCAATATTATGTTAGATAGTATTCAGGTTACATCTGGAGTAGTTTACTACACGAACCTTGTAGAAACCAGAACAAATTTCCGTGCTTTCAGGCGATTTTGCCATACCTATTACTGGAATCAAAAGTAGCTCACAATTTAGGACCCATTAGTTTTTAATTAATATATTATCTGTGGTGCTTGACAACTGGGCTTAACCCAGTTGTATATGTCCCTTGGTGCCTATTGGCCTAGCTCTATTCTGTCTCCTGCTTGAAAAGGAGGGAAGTGGAAATTATTCATATATTTATTTTCCTACTCCTCCGCTGTACTTTTCTGATTAAATTCGTTGCAGGATCCAAGACAGTTAAATCGTTTCTCCGGGACTCGTCGGGCTTCATTGGCTCGGCGTTTTTCTGGTGGTCGCCACTGTTGATTCTGGCTTTCAGGAGTTGCAGTGGTGGGGAATGTGTGGCGGGCTTGTCCCATTAAAAAAAAAAAAAAGTGACATTATTGATCGTTTTATATTTATATAAAACGATCAATAATGTCACATGTGCACAAAATTACTAAATAATTGCTGTAGTGATCCAAATTCCAAATTAATCAAGTCAAAATAAGAAAAAGAAAGAAATAATAATATTGTCAATGTCAAAAATAAAATAAAAAAGTCAATAGGAATTAAAAAGTAAATCACAACGTAAAAATTATGTTAGTCAGATAAAAATTAAATGTCATAAATAAAATTCAATAATATACATATATAAAAAAGATCAATAATGTCACAATGTGCAACCACAAAATAATAAATCAATCATGTCAAAAATAAGAAAAAATCAATGTCAAAAATAAATTATTAGTTATTGTATTAGTTAAAGTAACATAATTGTCGTTTGTCCTCCACAAACTCATCAACACTGTAATAGCCCTTCCTCAATCAGTATGTATGTCTTGAATTTGCTTTTGAATGTTAGTTTGCACTATTTATGATTTTATATTCTAATGGTGACTTGTTGTATAGAAAGGCTGACTGATGGGACTATGTTGAACAACGTTCAATTTCGGTTGGATTACGTTAGGTAAGTCTTTCCTTTGAGTTTTCTGTCTAGCTTGTCTTTGCTCTGTTTCGATTCTGTGCAAATTTTCAACAAGATTAGTTAGTAAATATCCTACTAATATTATAAACTAGCTTCTGCCCGCGACTTTGTCTGCGTAGACTTTAGAGCTGGCGCGCAACTTTTTTGTCTCATATTCTGATCCTCGAAAAACACCTTCATGATTCTGATATCCTGATAGTTTGAGTGTTTGCTGTTTTTACTTTCAGCCCCGGAATCACTTGTTTGTCGTCTCCTGGTACTTGTTAATCTTTAGAACTCGTAATTCCAGCTCCGGAAATACTTCGATATGTTTCTGTTCTCCTGGTACTTTTGAATCTTAACTGTTCATAATTTGAGCTCCAGAAATATAGTTCGATATGTTTCTGGTCCCCTAGTACTTTTGAATCCTAACCCCTTGCAATGAAAGCCCCGGAAATACTTGGACATTTCTGGTCTCCTGGTACATGTGAATTTTTAACGCTCACAATTTCAGCCCCAAAATACTTAGTTATGTTTCTGCTCTCCTGGTTATTGTGAATCTATAGCGTTCACAATTCCAGCCCGCAAAAAAATTCGACATGTGTCTGTTCTCCTGGTAAAAAAAAATCTTGCTCATAAATACTTTGACGTTTCTAGTCTCTTGGTACTTGTGAATCTTTAGCGCTCATACTTCCAGCCTCGAAAATACTTCGACGTTTCTGTTCTCCTGATAAAAAAAAAAATCTCGCTCAAAAATACTTTGACGGTTTTGGTCTCCTGTACCAATGCGATGGTCGTTAGGCTGAATCGTTGACAGCCAAGTACCTGAAACAGAGAGAGCATCCCACCACGGTACGCCGTCAGGTTAGTTCCCCCTCTGTAGCCCCAAAGTATGAGCGCATGACTTTTTCATTAATGGCTTGAGTCCATCGCATGCGCTGCACACTTCCACCGATAGCGGGACCCTATCAGAGACCGGCGGTGGGCCTCGAGGTCCCAAGCTGGACGGTAGTCGGCCTCGTCCGCGTCGACGCTCGAGCTCGACGCAACTGCAACTACCGGAATCTCAGGACTCACGGCTGGCGCTGGTCCCGTCTGCGAGGCGGAGCTGCGACGAACCCCAAGGTGGTATTGGTGCGGCTTGTAGTAGTGCCCGGCTTCTTGTCAGCATTGTACAAATTCCGGTATCGTCAATTTTTGTATCCATTTCGTAAATTCTTATTGCAATGTGATTCTGCTTTTTTTCTTTGATGTATTCCGAGTAAAATTCATTTTGTTACTTGGGTCAAACGGTGTGAATCTTTAGCGCTCATATTTCCAGTCTCGAAAATAGTTCGTCATATTTCTGTTTTCCTTGATCAAACCGCTCACAATTCCAGCGCCGGAAAAACTTCGACATATTTCTGGTCCCCTGGTACTTTTTAATCCTAACCGCTTACAATTAAAGACCCAAAAATACTTCTACATGTTTCTGGTCTCCCGGTGCTTGTGAATCCATAGCACAATTCCAGCTCAGAAAAAACTTTAACATGTTCATGTTCTTCTGGTAAAAAGAAATCTTTCTCATAAATATTTTGACGTTTTGTATTTTTTTTTTTTGTCTTTCTCATACATAATTCCAGTCTGAAAAAAAACTTCAACATGTTTTTGTACTCCTGGCACTTTTGAATCTGAAGTACTAAGGCAGCAGAGCTGATGTGTCAGAGCCATGTGATTAAAACAACGGATAGCTGTAGACCCTATTTTAAGTCTTTAAAAATACTGACCCTTCCAGCAATATACATTTTGGAAACTGCATTATTTGTGAAAAGGAACCCACAACTATTTGAAAAAATGTCTTCCACTAGAAAAACTCCATTACGTTCTCAATATGTAAATAAGCTATGTCATTATAAATGTAAGACCTCAATGATGCGAAAAAGCTTTTTTGGTATAGCGCCTAAAGTGTTTAATAAAATTCCTGATGACATAAAAAACATGACATTATATAAGTTTAAAAAAGCTCTAACTAAATTATTAATTGACAAATGTTATTATACCGTAGACGAATATCTGAACGACCAATTATTACAATGATGCATTTTTTTTACCATTAGACAATAAGTACTGTGACTTTGTATTATTTTTGATATCATTGACATTTCTTTTTTTTCCTGTATTCAATTCAAAACTTTATTATTTACGCATGCATAATCTAATGACACCTAATGGGTCACTTAAAAATTTGTATGTCATAATTATGACAAAACATAGCGCAACCTCTATTTATGTAAACACCTATGTAAACACCTATGTTTAACAAATAAATGGATTGATTGATTGATTGATAGATGCGAAACGCAAAGGACAGGATGGAAACGCAAAGGTTGTGGCGACATTTGAGGGCGGCCATTGTCCAGCAGTGGACGTCTTTCGGCTGATATGATGATGATGAGTGTATCCAAGATCTCTCATTTTCGGCATTACAAATTATTGTAAACATAGCCCAATTTTATTTTACCTATTTTTCTACCAGCGGATTTCCTTTATAAAGCTGAGTTCTCACAAGTTTTGTAAAATGCATTTATTAGACTTTTGACATAATATCTAGAAAAACAAAGGTGTGTATATATACGAGTTTCCAGCTTATTATCTCTCATTCCGAGGTGACCCATTTTTTTATGACATACCTCTAATGACTGTACTGTAGTACTTGTAAATCTTTACCGCTCAAAATTCCAGCCCCAGAAATACTTCGACATGTTTCTGGTCTCCTGGAATGAACTGTGAGTAGTAGCCACTAAGGGGCTCTTAGTCTAACAACTCACAAGTACTAGGCTAGCAAGTATTCACTAACTATGGCAGACAAAAAGGTAAAAATTAACCAGTCTTGTTTATTATTCAATGACCCATCTCACTTTCAAGCCATGTCTACAAGCAGTTTTCCAGAGTCATCACGAACCGTTTCGCACGCAGTTTTGTCGACTTATTTCCATAAAATTTTTAAATCAATGGAGAAAATAAATCTTTACCTATAGATTACAGGAAAACCTATAAGAAGTCAATAGTGTTAAAATAACATGTTAAAACAATTTGAATTCGTTCGGATCCCTTTGCACGCGAGTTCGACTCGCACTTGGCCAGTTTTTTTCATTTGAAAGCCAGTTTCCTTGCGGTGGTTCTTAGATAAGTTTTATCAAAATCGGTTGTGCCGTATGAAGATTATCAGCTCTTTTCTAGTTGATGAAGGTGTATATCAATGTGCCTAGCCATTTGCTAACTGTGATGGCGACGGCTTACAGTCTAACCGGATGCAGCTGAGTAGGTAAATAACAGTATTTCACATGCGCCGAAAACCTTTCTGACAACCCAGTAACTGGGTAATACGGTACTCCTTGCAAAGACTGGTCCCACATTTTTTTACTTCTAACTGTCATCAACGACTTTCAAAGGTGTTGTGTGTGTGTGTGTGTGTGATGGTGTGGGTGTAGGTGTAGATGTGTGTGTGGTGTATGTTGGTAATTGTAAATTACAGGTTCGACCAACGGTTTAACGTGCTTTTTGAGGAGTTTCAGTATGCAATAGATGGTTAAGGCCATGGTCTGACTACGGCAAGAGTTAATATTTTCTAAAATAATTACAATAAATATACACTACTACTCACTAGTAGCTTTATATTTCTATATATTTCAATTTAAGTTTCAAGCGTATTTTATCGAACACACAACAGACACTCCGTTCAATTTAAATTAATTTAAAAACATTTATTTTTGTTTTTCGTATCTCAATAAGTTTTCTACGAATTATCAAAATTATTTACTTGCCTGCATTGATATATAAAAACCCAAGATACGCACTCAGCATCTCAAAAACGTCCGCATAAAACAAGCGCACTATTCAAAATGGTGCGCTAGTTTCAAACAGTCTCGCATCGCTGGCCATACTGCACTGCTTTGTAAAAACAACTTTAAGCGATCCGTGTAAGGTTGAATTTGCATAAAAATTGTTTATAGTATAACTACACACAACTCACACACATGTCAGTTTTTGACGAAAGTTTCGAGTGTTGCATTTGTTCGAGACTGTGTATCGGATGATCGGTTGTGTATCTATCATTTATTCTTCAGATTATGTTATTATTACAAATTGAACCGTTTGCGCACATTTGAGACAAGTCAAGCGTTTATTTCCGGGTTCCAAAATTGTAAACTGGCACTCCTGCCACATGCTCGGGTTGAAAGATATCGGCGACGGGTAGATACTTGATAACTGGGTGCACGGGCAGTGAGACAGCTTGCATATATACAGCTTACACATACACTTGGCCACTAACCACCGAGTCCCGGCGCCGACTGCCTGCCCGATAACTCACATGTGTGAAAGGGTACTATCAAGTAACGTCCTACGAAAATAAACCGAATAGGTGATCGCAGTATGTTGTTACCTATAATGAGAAGGGACAAGCGGTTCCCCATCCCCTTAACGTAATCCCTTAGATGCCTATTATGACTCCCAAGGGAAGGGAGGCTAGTCCTTTATTTGCCGAGAATCACAGCCCCACGGTACATTCTTCCTTATAACAATGTAGGTACTGTATTCACCAATTTCCCCGGACTCTGCCAAGCGTGGTGATTATACTTTCACCTCTTGTGTTGTCTTTATTATAGCAATATCTAGCTTGTTACTTAGAAGAAACATTGTCATTTAAATAGTTCATTCGCCCTATAATTAGCATGAAATTACGTGACCTTTAAGTAATTAACCTTTCGTTAATTTAGGTAACGACATTATTGCACGTAGGTACCTACTTTCCTATATTAATTTGGTCGGCAACAAAAAAGTAGACCATCATTATAATAGCCTCGGAGGAAAGCTCTTAAGTTGTTTATTATCAGGAAAAACGATGGATACATAATACCCCTTGTTAATCAAAATTAATTTCAAGAATATTCTTCCCTAATTTCGCGTTTGTTTAGTAGATTATTTGGAGCAATATCTGTAAAAATGTCCGAGAGCCAATTCTAGTAATTTTAAAACAACGTTCGCATTCTCATGTCAGTCGTAATTTATCAAAAAAATATGGAAATTGAGACAACATCACGTTTAAAAACTAGTAGAATTTAATGCAGGAAAATTAAGGACAGACTAAATAATTCGTGTAGTTTTTAAAATTGGTACAGTCGTTCTATGAGGTGTCTAGATAATAATAATAATAGTTTATTTAATAATGGGATTGCAAAGTTTACAAATGTTGTATTTACACATTTTTAGGTACAATAACAATATACAATAAAGACGGGTGAAGTACTGTTCTCCTAGCTAGGCTAAAATTTAGCCTGTGTTAAGGAGAGACAGTGCCGGCCCCTGATTGGCGGATTATATAAAATAGTGAGCGCTTAATATAAAATTTGAAATTTTAAACAGCATCCGTATATGTATGACAGTAGTTACTATACAAAAGTTATTTTCACTATTATTTATACAAGACATATCTAGAGTGTGTAGGTGTGGGTGTGTGTGTGCGTGTGTGTATGTGTGTGCGTGTGTATATGTGTGTTTATGAGATTACTTTGTAAGGAATAATTCAATGTCATCATAATTGAGGTCCAAAAGGAGTGTCCGTTCAGTTTTTTTACAATTGTGCAATGATCATACTAAAAGTCCCCGAGGGTGGGAGACGAGCCTGCGGTGGGGGAGGGAAAAAGATATTTTTTTTTTTCAGTTTTTTGCTTGTATCTCCAAAACCATGGAAAATATCTTTTTATTCACTTTTACATTAATTATCTTCATTAAATTTACTATAAATGCTGTTTCTTACATTTTCTGTAGGATCAATACTTTAGGTGATAGAGGTTATCTTAAATTGATAATATAATTTTTTTCATAAATCAAACAAAGACGAATGGTAATTTCCGTCCCAGAGTCCAACAGCAAAGCAAAGCAAGAAAGCAAAGCAAAGCAAAGTAGAGCAAGAATATCTATTTTTTTTTTCGATTTCGATAGCTAACGCTTGAATATATGACCTCGAACATGACTTCAGCAGACAAAATCTCGAAAAGTTATTTTACATCCATTCTTAAAAGTATATATAGCCGGGTCTCGTTTGAGCTCATTAGAATCGTCCCGATGGATATTATGCATAGTTGATAACATAAGGGTCCGATGATAAAGGTGGAAAGCGGTCAAACGTGTTTATCACCATTTCTTACTCAGAGTCCGATAGAACTGAGACCTATCGTATTTTTTTCTTCATTTGAAATAATGCAAGAATATGTTTTTTTTTTCGTTTTCGATTGCTAACACATAGATATTATTATGTGAGCTTGAGTATTTCCTTTGACAAAGTAAAGGAAAGTAATTCTTTATCCACTATTACAAGTAGGTATCTATATCTGTGAAACGTACTGTTCACTGTTGTTGGTAACAAGGGTCTAATGATGGAAACCATAAACGGTAGTAGTGGCTCACTTTGTTGACTACTCTTATAACCATCTCGTTTAGGCTCATTTGAATCATTTTGATGAGACCTACACTTCGAAAAATTATAACCCAAAGCAAAAACCTACACACGGCTTGATATAAAAATCGCCAGCGAATACAAACTTTAGAATAAAAAGTAATAATAGTAACAAAGAGAAACTTTGAAAATTAATAATTAAAATTAAAAGTGTGAACCCAACGTTAAGGGATCTTTATTCTTCTTAGAAGCCAGTCGATGACATTGTTACGTGTACTGATCTCTTGTAACCTCTCATCAGCCGGTTCATGGATGCCATTGAGCCAAGGTTTGTTCTGGAGAAAATAATTCGAAGATGTTTGATTACGGTTAGTTATTTATTTTGCTAAGTAATATCTGGTCTGACAAGTCCCTTCGTTGTTCGAGTGAAGTTAGTTTAAAATGGCTAAGCCGTTGTTCGTAGGAGCTTCACTTGAACAGTTCTTGCACCTAAAAAAGGAAAACATAGGGACACAGTATATATCCTTCTTATTCAGTTTGAGAAATATCTCTAAAATCGGCCCAAAATTGGAGGAGAAAACCGTCGAGAGCCAAACCTCGAATTATGAATTTTTACATACAAAGTCTCGCCGCCAGCATTTCCTCTTAATATTATTATCGGTTTTTACAAACGTCACGTAACATCAAAATAAAAAGTATTGGTAATAGACTCAACACAAACACACGTAACTCGGTACTATATTATTCTTTCTTACATCTGAGGGTACGTGCCCTACAAGTTAGCTCTGAACTTTTGATTTAAACATAAACTTTCTGTCTGTTCGATGTTACTAGACATAATTCAGTGTTGCGAGAAATTCTCGAAGAATATGTTGTACTTATTGTTAATAATCTATTTAGGTAGGTACTTATTTATGAACCCAGAAATAAGTATCGGTGATGGGCATCTGAGGCTCGATTTGTGATTTCAGGTTTTGAAATGTATTGTTGCCGTGGATGATCGGATTATTTCGTTCCTTAGAGTCAACTCAATAAAAAAAACTCCTAGCTCTATGAATCAAGAATTCTGGGTGTGATCGTGGACCAAGAATTACAGTTTGAGGCCCGTATTGCAAACTATGTAGGTAAAAAACTGCTTCTACCGTCTAAAAGTGTTGTATAGGTACGAGTAGGTACCTAAAATGCCCCATTTTTAAGCGAAGACCTGCTTGTACCTACATCTTTTGAAAGTATGATTCTATCTTAGTAAAATTATGCTGATAAAATAATGAAAATAATAATATAATGTAAATTATATTGTACTCACACCATAATTTACATTATGTTTTTATACGTGAGGATTTTTTATTAGCTTGCTGGTGACTACGGTTTCCTATTTTGTTTGTCTTTATTAGCTGTAAGTCCTCCATGTACTAAAAAAAATAAATAAATAAATAAACCATTTCTAAACAAGCATTATATTTTAACAATGAAATCCCGCCAAAAGTTGCACTCATTTATTCAGCGTCATCAAGCACTATCAAAAAAATCAAAATCAAATCAAAATCAAAAGGCATTTATTCAAACTAGGCTGAAAATCAGCACTTTTTGAACGTCAAAATTTACATGAAGACAGTCCCCCAAATCGCCCAGCCCATCACCACTTCCTAGTGTTTTAGCTGGGAAGAAGATGTGGCCAACAAACTCCCCAGCAACACAACTGTCTTCAACATTTTATGATAGATATCGATCATTAAATTAAATAAATGGATGGCACATGTCCGCTAGCATACTATATTATTAACTCGTATATAAATGTCCGTCATACCTATACTCGAAGCATGCCTGGGTGATAGTCACCGGCAGCGCAAAGCCAGGCCTTGCTCTCAGCAGCTGGCTACCCCGCATCACCGTACTGCAGCCTTCCGAGAAGTTTCGTTACGCGGCCTCCAAATGCTGGAATAATATTCTCCCACCGATTAGGGACCTAAAAAAATTAATTAAGATTAAGAAATTAATTTTGAATTCACACTTCGAATTTACCTAATTGAGTGATTTTCTCAGGAATAATTTTTACGCGGCGCGGCTGAAAATCATGTCTTAAACCAAACGTACAATAAAGTTTTTTTTTTTTTCAAAGAAAGTAGACGTAGGTACATATCTTGATCAGGCACTAAATATTTTAGTTGATAACATGTTAGAAGTAAAAATAAAAATACCTAGTAATTTAGCATAATCCTCAATTTTGTGGTGCGTCCACAATCTATTTTTCTGGAAATTACCACTGCTTAAACGAAACTACACTAGTTTACTTGATATAATTAATTTTATTTGTATTCGGCATTAGTTTTTCTATCTAAAGACAGTTTTGTTGTTATATTTGGTGCATTACTTTATCCTGGAGAAAATCGAAAAGGATTGTCCGCGCGAAATTTTAAATTTTGGTGGGAGTAATGTAATTATTAATTGGCTCGTTCATAATAAACTCACAAAGACGATATTACCATTGTTCTCTTAGTTATATAAAACAATAATAATAATTTTATTTCAGACCTTGATACATGTGTTGTTAGTAATACACACTAGTTAAAAGCTATGTTAGTAACAGAAACAATACAAAAGAGATTTTAATTTGTATATTTGTTGCGCTCACCTGACGCACCGGGCACATGCACGTGTGTATGTACCCAGCTAAGTCAGGTGCTCACGCGCAGCAGTGACAGACGTGTGCCATCCCGTTAAAAACGTAAATATGCAATTTTGGTGTTAACGTTTTAAAAACATTTTATAACTAAGTCGGCGTTGTAATTGAAATTTATAATGAAAAATCTTCGTGTGCTTTCAAAATTATCATCATCATCATCATATCAGCCGAAAGACGTCCACTGCTGGACATAGGCCTCCCCCAAGCGTCGCCACAACGACCAGTTCTGTGTGTCTAGCATTCATCGGCTACCCGCGACCTTCACCAGGTCATCGGTCCACCTTGTGGGAGGCCTTCCAACGTTGCGTCTTCCGGTACGCGGTCGCCTCTCTAGAAGTTTTCGGCCCCATTGACCATCTGTTCTGCGAGCAATGTGCCCTGCCCACTGCCACTTTAGTTTGGCGATCCTTCGGGCTATGTCGGTAACCTTGGTTCTCTTGCCGATATCATCATTCCTGATTCGATCACGCAAGGAAACTCGAAGCATTGCCCTCTCCATTGCTCTTTGAGTGACTTTGAGCCTTCTGATGAGGCCCATTGTGAGCGACCATGTTTCAGTTCCATATGTCATCACTGGCAACACGCACTGATCAGAGACACTTTGGTATGTGGGACGAGAAGATACCACGCAACTTCCCGAACACTGCCCAGCCGAGTAGGATTCTACGGTTGACCTCTTTCTCGAAGTTGGCCCTACCTAACCGGACCGTTTGTCCCAGGTAGACGTACTCGTCTACAGCTTCGAGTGTAGAGTTTCCGATCTTGATGGGAGTGGGTGCTACATGGGTATTTACCATGATCTTGGTTTTGTCCATGTTCATTTTGAGACCCACTCTTTTGGAAGCTCTACAGAGGCCATCGAGCATTGTTATGAGGTCCACCGTAGTCTCAGCCATGACGACTATATCGTCGGCAAATCGAAGGT
Source organism: Lacanobia wlatinum (assembly GCA_947578705.1). Classification (NCBI taxonomy): domain Eukaryota; kingdom Metazoa; phylum Arthropoda; class Insecta; order Lepidoptera; family Noctuidae; genus Lacanobia; species Lacanobia wlatinum. The sequence continues at coordinate 12,578,159 of OX388028.1, read as the reverse complement.
GACTGATGCACTCACATTAATGCCTAGCCTTCTCCAGTCCAAAATCTTGAAGACATCCTCCATTGCGGCTGTAAACAGTTTCGGATAAATGACGTCTCCCTGCCTCACACCCCGCTGCAGGAGGATAGGTTTTGAGGTCTGATCCTGAAGTCGTACTGACATGGTGGCGTTTTTGTACAGACTTTTCAGTACCTCGATGTACCGATAGTCAATCTGGCACCGTTGGAGATACTGCAGCAAAGCCCAAGTCTCGATCGCATCAAAGGCTTTCTTGTAGTCCACAAACGCTAAGCAGATAATACTCTTCGATCTTCTGTATAACCTGACGGAGCGTATGTATGTGGTCTACGGTGCTGAAGCCTTTTCGGAATCCGGCTTGTTCGGGAGGCTGGAAGTCGTCAAACCTCCGTGCGAGAAGGTCCGTGATGACTCTGGAAAACAGCTAGTAGACATGGCTTAGAAGTGAGATGGGCCTATAGTTCTTAAGCAGGGCATTGTCGCCCTTCTTAAAGAAGAGTACCACCACACCTCTACTCCATGCCTGTGGCGTTTTCCCCTCGAGTATGACGGAATTGAACAGTTCTTGAAGGGCCTTAAGGACCGGGTTTCCACCCGCCTTCAGTAGTTCGGCCGTAATTCCGTCCTCACCCGACGCCCTGTTGTTTTTAAGCTGCTTCAGAGCCATCCTAATTTAAAATTATACCAATACAAATAGTAATTCCTTAGTAGTTTTTTTAATAAACGTATTTAACAAGAATCTGATTTAGGTGGTGCAGTTTTGGTGGTATTATACCAATCACCAAAATGCTAAGTTACACCAAAATTAGTTTTTAGAGAAAAACTAATTTTGGTGTAACTTAGTATTTTGGTACTCTTAACGTACCGCATCCATCCGCTGCCAGCCACCTTCTTTAAATCATCGATCCATCGTGCCACAGGGCGTCCCACACAACGTTTGCCCATACGCGGTCTCCACTCTAACATATGTCTGCTCCATCGACGTTACCGTCGATATGGTGTGTATGGTTGTGTGTGTGTCGTCGTCGTGGTCGTCAGCCTTTTGGCCGCTCATTGTGCATATTATAAAAAAAAAACACATTAAAAATACATCAAAACATATTAAAAATAGTAGTCCGCCGGTGTCGAGAGCAGGGTCCAAGCTACCGGTGGTTAGGGCTTATTATTATTATTATGTCACTTGATTTTGGTGTCAGATAGGGATGGGCAAGTGAAAAAAATATATCGATATTTATCGTATCGATATTTTTAAACAGTATCGATAATTATCGAGTGAAAAATATCGATATATCGATGTATCGTCAGTTTTCGCATGATTATTCATACATATTCCCAAAGCATTCAAACTTCGTAAAAAAGAATAGAAAAAAAATAGTATTTTTTATTAATGCTCGAGCCTAAACAATTATAAACAATTTAAACACGAAACCAAAATTGCGTTAAAAAAAATCGAAATTGATACGAATTCGATACTCTTAAATAAATATCGAATATCGATATATCGCGATTAAAAATATCGACGATATACATCGATAATTGTATGGAAAAATATCGATATTATAAAAAAAAAGAAAAAAAAACATTTTATGCACCTGAATACGTATTTCTTGCATATCAACATCAGATTATTAAAAAAAAAACCAGAAACAAAATTGTCCACCAAAATTAGGTAAAAATCATATTTGTTGAAATCCACCCAATTGTTTTAATATTGATAAATCGTTTAGTCAATACAATATTTTAAACTTAACTATTAATTTCATCACGTAGGCATGTACAATTATTCGCACATTTTCTTCATAATTCTTCGGGTAAAAGGCATTCCATGTTTCTGTCGTGTCAAATCGGTACGAAAACCTCGCATTTTTTAAATATTGAAAGTAGGAATAGCCATTATACCATTTTGTAGAAAATTCCCACACTTTTAGTGTATAAAACGCCCGTTACGGCAAACAAAGTACCGAGCTACTCTCACCCAAGTGTAATTCCCGAGTTACTAACACTTTTAACTAAGTACTACTCTACAATCTGTAATAATTTTCAATGGCACATTAAATGTTAGTCTAGAAATTAACGGAAACGGCTTTTTTCATGAAACCCCGAAATCCTTTTCCAATTTCGATTAAATCACAGCGAGATAGCTTCTCAATTTGATGTAAGCAGGAGCTAACTATAAATAAGGTCAAGATCGCTAGGAAATATTTTTCGTGGAAAGCGGATTTGTGGCTTCGAAACTTAGCTCGTTGTAAAATATTTTGTAATAAAACTTTAATATACTCGTGTGATGAAACTATTCCTTTACTGACCCTTTTCAGTTATCAACTCAAACTTAACTCAATTTAGAAAAAAAAAAGTACCTACCTATAAAGTCTCGATCAATAAATCTGGTAAGGAAAGCGCTTTACATTATCTAGTAATTCCATAGCATATGTTAGGTATTTAGTAGGTAGGTTAGGTGGTAGGAGTTTGGTAGGTAGGGGTTTAGGCTTGTTAGGCATTTTTCAAAATCGCATAAAATATTTACCATCCTATCTTCTAAGATATAAAAATCTCGTGTGTTTGTTATCATACTCCTCCGAAACGGCTTAACCGATTTTTTTTTGTGAAAATATGTCGTAGGCTATTGTTTCGTTTTTTCGGACGATTTTTTTTATTTTATTTTATATGGCTATTAATGTTATAAGTACCAAGAACAGAAATAGCACTTTTATCTTGACCCGCAGAATGGAATGCCAACTACTACGTAATGTATTTCAACAGACGCGTACCAGTTGCCAGTTATGCCACGTTCATAAAATTGATTTGTTGAATATAATGCGGAAAGGACGAAATTTTTAAATTTCGTAGCGAAATAACTACGGCGTAGGCCGATCTATTTTCGATTTAATCCGCTTAGGATTTCGAATAAAATTACAAGAAAGTTAAGATAAAGATAAGTTAATATGTTATATTTTTATAAATACTACAGAAAAATTAAAAATGCGTCTTTTCGTAGCACAGAGCACCAACAGCATAATGTAATTTAAGAGATCCTTACAAACGCGTAGCACTTGAAAATCTGTTCGTTGAAAATAATACACAGTAGTTTGAAAAGGCTCGTAGCATTCGTAGCTAAATAGCTACGGCGTAGTCGCGTAGCGAGGTCCGTAGTCCATTTGCGATGTAGTCCGCTTGCTACGCTCGTTACGCTATCAGTGATAATGTGTTTTTGACCACATTGTACTTTGCTAGGTTGTTGGTCACGTCTCCTATTAATCCGGATATTACTACTGCGAGCTTTAACCTTTAGCTATCGCTACTATTAGCCAATAATTCAGAGAAATAATGTCAGATGTCACTGTGACACTCGATAGTTTGTTTGTGGAATACATTAGTTCGCTGGTTATATTAACTGCCACCCGTGTGGCGGGTTAAAGACCACACTAGGAAAACAGTGAAAGCCGGGTTCGAGCAGTGGGAAAAGTTAAGGTTAAATATTCCTTTCCGGAGACCGTATGATGTGCTGCTCTGCGGGTTGATACTGATTAGCATCCCAGAATACTGATGAACGAAATACCACCAATAATACTACTGAGGTGCCATTAAACAATAAGTCTTAAGACTTGTTCCTTTTCTACCCGGTTCATTCTAGGACAGGCCGGGTGGGCAAATGCCTAGGACGGCCAAAGTGAGAACGGCTGGCGTCTACTGAAAAAGTAATTTTACGAATTTTGCAATGAAGGCAAGACTTACTCGGTCATGCCGTCATTTTACTTTAAAATAAAATAAATATTTGATTTATTATCCGCAAACCCGAAATATTAAAATATTCCTCGATTTTCGAGAATTAGAGACGATACTTCTGTCGTAAACGTATGTGGGCGCATAAACATCTATTACAAAATTAAGTACATAAGGGTCAAAATGGATTACCATTTTGACAGACTTGTTTAACATTTGCACCATTTTTAGGGTTCCGTATCCAACGGAACCCTATTACTAAGCTTCCGCTGTCCGTCCGTCCGTCCCTCTGTCTGTCAGCGGGCTGTAGGTATCTCAAGAACCGTAATAGGTAGGCAGTTGAAATTTTCAGTGTGTATTTCTATTGCCTTTATAACAACAAATAATGAAAGCTATCTCCAATTAAAAATAAAAGGGAGTTTTTTTCGGTTTATTGTACCGGTACCCTTCGCATGAGAGTCCGACTCGCGCTTGGCCGGTTTTTAGAATAAAATGTTACAAAGTTTATACAGTACATAATAAAGGGCAGCAAATGTTTTGCCGAGAATGGTCAGATCGGGCCCTGCGTATTTTATTCTAAAGTGGTGTCAGTTTTCAGTACGTACCGTTTTGCCTTCTCACCTACTCCATGGGTAGCAACTTGCATCGAGCTAGGTGTTTATGTGTACGTCCGTTCTCTCATCTCTTCGTCCGACTCATCATCATTTGCCTAGCTTTTTCCCAACTATATAGGTGTCGGCTTCCAGTCATACCGGATTTAACGGACCGGAGATACCAGTATTTTACGTGGAGCCGCTGCCTACCAGACCTCCACAACCCATAAACTGGGTAACACGGTAAGTACTTCTTGGCAAGACTGGAGACATACCGTAACAACTGCCAAAGATCTACAAACGACAGCCGGCACCAACAGCTTAATTTGCTTTCCAAAGCTAGAAGGAAACTCGGTAGGTATGTTAAGATGGTAACCCATCCACAGACCAACCTTGGCAAGCGATGCTTAACCTTGAAAATCGACCCGTGCGGCTGTTACTCATGAGAGCCAGAATATCACAGTACAGTTTAGTTGGTAGAAGTTGAACACATGACCCATCTGCCAGAGGGCCAGGAGGAATCACCTCTGGATATTTTCACTAAGATCTCAAAACGTATACATTTGAGTTTTCCGAAATATCAGACGCGGGATTTACGTTAAGCGCCACCTGTCTTGTTGAATTTGAACTAAAATAGCGGCAAGAGCACAAATAGCTGTTTTTATACGACGTACCTACATCTCCATGAAAATACCAACTTTTCTGGCGCCCTCTTTCAGGACCTCCGATAACAAAATGTTGGTTTTAAAAGCTACTATTTCAAAGGCAAGTCCGTGGTACGGAAACCGTATGACGTTTAACTAATTTACAATGGCGACTACTAATTTATAACAGAAAATACTCGAAGGAAAGACTTTGGAAATAAAATAACTCCTCAATTTGGAATCGTTAAACATAGTCCACATTATCAGGTAGTTGAACCTCTTGACTTGAAAAGTCAAGAGGCAATCTATTAAATGTAATCTTCTTTCTTATTTTTTTTTCTTTCTTACTTTATTAGACGGATAAGTTTTATCCAAGGATTGAAAAATCAGCCCTTAATGTTTTTAATTTAAGTTTGGTTTTTACTTTTGATGTTTATGTTTTATGATGTCGAAATTTAAATGCAAGTATATAGTACCTAACTAAATAAATTATATTGAATTGAAAACAGGCGTATTTATTGACTTTCTAAAGCGTTTGTTACCTTTAAGGCCTGTGATTTTTGACTATTTGATAAGGCTGGTTGAAAGACTTTCGAGCTTCTTAGTGTCCATATCAACTGTCAATGATCTATGAAAGACAGCCGAGACCCACTAAGAAGAATATTATGTATTCTTCGGAATGGGTCCCGGGTGTCTTTCAAACAGACCATGAGGTCTGTTTGCAAAAAATAATATAGTATTTGTCTACCTAAAATATAGAATATCATGTCCCAAATAAATCTTTTCTTTAGTATCTGCGACGGTTGATAACTTGAAAAACCACATTTTGAAAGTTTGCATTTACCAATCATTTGTCTAGTCTACACATAGGTAACTAGAAGCTGGGATGATGACTATGATTGATAGGCAAGCTTGCTCGCGGAATACTTACCCGTGACGTGACGTGATAACTAATTAATCGCGATTAATGAGATGGATACAGATTAGATCGACGTGAGCTAATCGCTCGTCAATTCGTCATAATATTAACCTGAAGTTCACTGGTAACATACATGAACAAATCTTACACATGTCACCAGAAAATTGCAGACTCCGTAAGATTGTTATAGGCAAATCTTTATTAGATTATAATTTCTCAATACATTACAAGAAAATCGTTTTGTATACAATAAATCCCATACAAATTCAATAGTTCCCAATATAATTATCCGTGTCTTATAGTTCACAATGTCAACCCAAGAACTATAACTCGTTTGGAAACTTTCAAAACTAAAATCATCAATAATTTACCAGTTTTGACTACTTTAAATAATCCTAATAAGTCATATGAGGATTTTTTTCACATGTACTGTAAACATTTCAATTCCACTTTTATACCTAAAACCATCTCGGTTAGCAGTAATGTATCTTACAGTGAATGGGCTACAGTAGGTATTCATAAAAGTAGAACTCGGCTCTATGAATTGTATGATGAAAGAGCCCATGTAAATACGGCTGAATTTAATTCTTATGTTAAAAATTATTCAAAATTATTTAAAAAAGTTTGTTGTATTGCAAAGTCGCGTTATTTGAGTAATAAGATCAAAAATAGTAATAATATAATCAAAACAACGTGGAATATTATTAATAGTGAAACAGGAAGGTCAAAACCTCGTTGTAGTGACTACAGCCTTGTAATTAATGACATTGTAATCAATTCTGACTCCCAGGTTGCCTCGGCTTTTGAAATTTTTTTTTTCAAAGATTCCTATTTTAACATCAAAATCTCTGAACTCATCACCCACTGCAGCAGAGTCTCTGCTTAAAGAAAATGTTAAAGTTTGCGATTCCGAATTTATATATAGTTTCCAACATGTCACTGGTACAGATATAATTAAAACATTTAACAATTTGAATGTGAAAAAGACTGCAGATTTATGGGATAATTCAGTGGACGTTGCAAAGTCCATTATTACCATTGTGGCTCCTACTTTAGCACTTATTTTTAATAATTGTATTGATTGTGGTGAGTTTCCTGACCTAATGAAGCATAGTAAAGTAATACCATTGTTTAAAGCGGTTAGTACATTTGACCCCACTAATTATAGACCTATTTCAGTGCTACCCACCTTTAGTAAGATATTTGAAAAGCTTATTTTAGAGCAGTTGCAAAGATTTTTTAACAGACACAAACTTCTACATACCAAACAATTTGGTTTTACAAGGGGTCGTTCAACAACTGATGCCGGTGTTGAACTTTTAAGACATATTTATAATGCATGGGAAGACAAATGCGATGCCCTGGGAAATTTTTGCGACCTATCCAAGGCATTCGACTGTGTTTTTCATGAAACATTGATCAGGAAACTACACCACTACGGGATCCGGAACTCCTCACTGGATCTTATTACTTCATACTTGAGTGATAGGATCCAGAGAGTTGACGTGAACGGGAAAAGATCTCCTGGATGTACCGTAACAATGGGTGTCCCCCAGGGTTCAATTCTTGGCCCATTTTTGTTTCTTGTTTATATTAATGACTTGCCTTACCTCATAAAGGATAGTCAAGAAATAGTGTTGTTTGCAGATGACACTTCACTTTTATTTAAACTTAAACGTCAGCCGGTTACTAACGATATAAATAACGTTCTTTCAAAAATAGTACACTGGTTTAATGTTAATAACTTAAATCTCAATGAAAAAAAAACTAAATGTATTAGGTTTACGATGCCTCAGGTTAGGCAAGTGGATACTAGTGTGCTAATAAGGGGTAAAGAGTTGACTCCTGAAGATACTACTGTGTTCTTAGGCATAACTTTAGATGCTAAGCTTCAGTGGGGACCACATATAGATAAATTATCGAAAAAACTTAGCTCTGCTGCATACGCTGTCAGAAAAATTAGAAATTTAACTGATTTAGAAACAGCCCGTTTAGTTTACTTTAGTTATTTCCACAGTGTCATGTCGTATGGTATTCTATTATGGGGGAATGCTGCCGATATCCAGACAATTTTTGTTTTGCAGAAAAGAGCTATTCGTTCAATTTATAAATTAAGTCCTAGATACTCCCTCAGAGATAAATTTAAAGATATAAATATAATGACTGTCCCTTCTCAGTTTATTTATGAAAATATTTTGTATGCCCATAAAAATATTAAAATGTTTAAAAAATACAGTGATATACATAATGTTAATACTAGGAATAAACATAAATTTGTTGTTCCTGTAACCAGGCTTAAAAAAATAGGGGCCTAATACATTGGCATCTAAAATAGGGCTCATTTAGATGCCAATGTATTATACGCTTTTATAATAAACTTCCAAGTCACATTCAAGATCTAAGCATAAATAAATTCAAAGCATTTGTAAAGCGTAAACTTTGCCAGACGGCTTTTTACACCATAAAAGATTATCTTGAAGACAAAAAGGCTTGGGATTGAGCTGTTCCAATGAAATACACTTGCACAGTCTCTGTTTTTATTATTATTGTCAATGTATATTTATTTGCTTGGTTTATACATTGAAATTTTTTTTTTTATCAATTTTTTTTAGTTTTACTTTTGACATTTTCTTTTATTATACACAATTTGACTTTTGTACAATTTTTTTATATACAATTTGACATTTTTCTTTTTATTATATACAATTTGACATTTTAATTTAATTTTTCATATACAATTTGACATTAAATTTATCATTATTTTTATTATGAATGGGGACTATGTGGATTATTTTTTTATTTCATTGAGTAACTTTAATGTTTGTCTGGCAGTTTGAGTGCTTTGTACGGCCTACACAAATGTCCTTTCTTTGGTATTGTTCGTCGAGTTGTTGAGCTCCTATGTGGATCTGAGTTGAGCTACACGACTACTGACAAAGGCTTGCACTGACTGGACAGGTTCACTCAAATCTGTGTGGTTCTTTCTTGTAAAGACCATCTCAGACACTAATCTGCATGGTTCTTAAAAAAATGATGTATTGTAAGTGTGAGGACTATGTAGGTCGTTATTTTAAGGATTGATTTCATGACTGTCTGGCAGTTTGAGTATATTATGCGGCTTACCCAAATGTCCTTACTTTGGTATTGTTCGTCGGTTCGTTGAGCTCCTCAAAGTTTTGAGTTGAGCTGCACGATTACTGACAAAGGCTGACTGTCTGGACATGCCCACTCAAACCTGCGTGGTGCTTTCCTCAAAAGGCCACCTCAGACCTTAACCTACATGTTTTTCATATGTTATTGGCAATTGTATGGACTTCAAAAGAGACTGTGACCTCTGAGTTTGTTTCGGTGTTTCTTCTCAGGGTAGTCAGCTAGGAAACATCCGGCCTCATCTAGATAAATATGTCAAAAAAAAATTGACGTGTAAAAGAGTTACTTGTAACCTATTTGCAAAATAAATATCATTTATCATTTATCAGTGGAGCAGGAAGGTCATAGAATGGCACCCAAGAGACGGTAAAAGAAATCAAGGAAAACAGGTGGGAAGACGAACTTCGATTAACAGCTGGACCAAAAAGGAGAAGGGTCGCCCAAGATAGGCAACAGTGGAAATCGTTGGAGGAGGCCTTTGCCAATAGGCACACCGAACTAAGAAACATTTTATAGTTTACTAGCTTCTGCCAGCGGCTTCGCCCGCGTGATCCCTAGGGAACATACTTCCGGGATAAAAAGTAGCCTATGTCCTTTCTCAGGCTCTAGACTATCTCTGTACCAAATTTCATTTAATCGGTTCAGTAGTTTTGGCGTGAAAGCGCGACAGACAGACAGACACGAGTTACTTTCGCATTTTATTTTCATTAGTAAGGATAGTGTAAGAAATGTATCTACTCGGAATAAAGGGCATTATTATTATTATTCCTTTTATTCATTTATATACATACTATTGACATTTTTAAATATTTCTATAAAAATACAAAAAATATATATACATATAAAAAATAGTAGCCCACCGGTATCGGGAACAGGGTCCAAGCTACCGGTGGTCAGGACCCCTGAGAGAGGAACCTCCTAACGATGCACGTCGTGTCCAGGAGTACTGCTTTCTGGATCAAGCCCTTGATCCAGCTGCCCAACGAGAGCCTCCGCAGATGTTGGTCGAGGCTCTTAGCAATTATGCCATTGGCCGTCACGACTATCGGCACAATGACGAATGCTGTGTTCACATTCCACATGTCGACAACCTCGCAAGCCAAATCAAGATACTTAGATTTTTTTATCTTTCTCAGCCTTCACGAGGTTCTCGTCATGAGGGACTGTTATATCAATAATCATTGCGCGACGGTCTAGTCGGTCTATCATCACTATGTCAGGCTTATTGGCATCGGATTGGATAGACGGATCCCAATACAACGTGCAATTCCCATTTTTAAGAACTGGGTCGGGCACATACCTATAGTACGGTACTTCCGATTCCACAAGATTGTATTTAAGAGCAAGTTGCTGGTGGATAATCCTGGCTACAACGTTGTGCCTGTGCAAATAGTCTCCGTTAGCCAGACTAGAAAAACCAGAAATAATGTGGCGGATGGATTCCCCGGGTCGGTGACATGCCCGACATATGTCAACCGTACCGTCCTTCACAATGTATTTCCGGTAGTTGTTCGTCATCATAACTTCGTCCATAATCGCACAGACAAAACGCAGCCAGGCTACGGACGCTAAGAGGTCTACATCGGGCCCATGTAGGACCCGATAAAAGCATCCGTGAAACTCCTTGCTCTGCCATACCTCCCTGCGGTCGTTAGTATATAATACACAGGTTTGCGCTAGTTCTCGTTAGCCAAGGAGTGCGCGGTAATGCCTTTGTCCACCGCTACCACATCTTGATGCATACCCACGTCGGCCACAAGGAAGTATTCCCTAAGGCTGCATACCTCGCGGTTGTGCAGGGTCTTAGCATTTCCTCTACGGGCCCCCATCTGGGCGGACTCCCTCCACAGAAGGGAGAATGCAACCGCCACCCGCAGGCCCCAAAGGGCCATTGCACAGCGGGTGGCGAGGGCTTACCGCTCAGTGGGCTTTTCGGCGACATGCGCTCTGGCCAGCACCCCTCCTTGGGAGTTGGAGGCGTGGGTGCTCGCCAGAGTATACGAGTGGACGGCGCGGCGGAGGACACAGCACAGCACACCCTCGAGGTGTGCCCGGCTTGGTCCAAGCTGCGCCGCAGTCTAACCGCGGAAATCGGTCAAGACCTCTCACTTCCCGGCGTGGTCAACGCCATGCTGGAGAGTGAGGGGGCCTAGGCAGCGGTCGCCTCCTTTTGCGAGGCGGTTATCTCGCAAAAGGAGGCGGCGGAGCGCGAGCGGGAGGACGACCCTCTCGCTGCGCCGCTCCGAAGACGAAGAAGAGGTCGGAGAAGGCGTAGCCTTCTCCCTCCTCGTGGTGGTGATGGGCGGGCGACAGGCGCGGGGGCGCCTTCGCCCGCATTGCACCCGTCACCACCCTCGTCGGACTTTCCCGACCCTCCCCCACGGGGAGGGCGTGAAGGTCCCGCCGTGAAGGCGGGCGGACGTCGGAGGAGGACTGGACGTAAAAGCTGTGCCGATCTCCCAGTCCCCCTCCACTCAGACGATGCGGGAATACCGCTGGGTTATTTTAGTGGGTATACCGGGCTAGCCCGGGGAGTCCCACATAGCCCCCCATCCCCCGATGGGAGGGTATGCGTAATGCATTTTTCCCAGCGCAAAAAAAAAGGGTCTTAGCATTTATGAAGCCACGACCCCCGCACTTCCCCGGGATATACAGCCTCATCACCGATAACCGTGGGTGATGCATCCGATTTGCGGTAAGCAGTGAGCGTACCTTCCTATCCAGGGCGTCAAGTTCCGTCTGAGTCCATTTGAGTGAAAGGGTACATCAAAACCAGCATGACCCAACCGTTGAAGGCGCGCACCTTGTTTCCGCCTGATAAAAGACTGTTAAGTACTTTGTTCAGGCGGCCAAAGAAGCGCTCCTTCAATGATTGTTTCATATCAACAGCATTGATGCCTAATGCTTCCAACATACCCAAATACTTACTTGTAAGTTTCGGTTGCGGAGAGGGACCTAATGTGTATGGAATCCGAGAGTTGGGTTCCCACGGATTCCATAATCTCCCCTCGCTTTACATGCAAGACCGCACATTTGTCCAAGCCAAATTCCATCCTGATTTCGCTACTGAAGGTTTCTGTTACCTTCAGTAGCTTCATCAGTTGCAAGTTGTTAGGAACAAAGAGTTTCAAGTCATCCATGTAAAGGAGGTGCGATATGACCTGACCACCTCTTCTCAACCGGTAGCCTTGGCCCGAACCCTCCAGCAATGTACTGAGGGGGTTGAGGGCCAGACAAAACCACAGTGGACTCAAACTCGCCCTGAAATATGCAACGCTCGATCCTTATTGGGTCGCTGTTGGCCTGGGTCTGTCAACATCCTGGATACTGAAGGACGGTACTCCACTGCCCCATACACGATATCAGGAAGGTGCGTAGAACTACATCAACTTTATACAGCTCCAGCACCCTCATGAGCCATGTATGCGGCACTGAGTCATAGGCCTTCTTATGATTTATTTATTTATTAAAACTTTATGCACAAGTAAAAATACACTGTACAAAGGCGGACTTAATGCCTTAGGTATTTTCTACCAGTCGACCTTAGGGTGGTGCAGAGAAAATATGGCAGGTGCAAATTATAGGAAAGAACAAACAGAGACAGAAAAAAAAATACAACCATAGATACATACATACACATACACATAAATACAATTCACAACGTTATTAAGAACGAAAGAAACCAACGAATTAACGCTGTGATGATTCTACCAACTTCTTGCGAATGTGCTCCCGTGCCTTCACCTTAAAAGACAGCCGACTGGTTGCCGTCCTGATGTTCAGAGGGAGCGCATTCCAAACGAAGATCGCCTGGACAAAGAAAGAAGAGTGGATAAACCAAATAATCCAATCCAATCTATCCAGCATGTCGACAGATCCCTTCGGGAACGACGAACCTGATGGCAAATGGCAATGTCGATGAGAAGCAGCTCCTTAGTACCGCGGGACCCGTTCCTACATCCATTCTGAGAGGCAGACATAATTGAATTACTATCAATATGATGCTCTCAAAATGGATGTAAGAACCTTATAGACCGTCGGTAAACACGTGATCGGCCTATAATTTTTAGGTTCTGTGGTTCTACCTGATTTATGGAGTTAGGAACTGGGGCAGTGACCCTGACTCTAAGCCAGACTGGAATTGAAATGCCAAGCGAGCGTGCGATCTTTGAAACCATTAAATCAAGAAGTTGTGCATCCCGTCCGGTCCTGGAGATTTCCAGTTAGGCAACAGACGGACTGCACGAGCTACATCTTGGGGGCTGATGGTAATTGCCCCAATTTCTGGTATCGAATCGCACGCACGTTCGCTCCTGAGTCCAATCACCCTCGGTGTGACTGGCAGTCTGACAGGCACCGACCAGATGCAGCGCCAGAATGAATACATGGCTTCATCATCCGGTAGGCGCGTATCAGTCACACCTTGGTCCGGTTGCTCCCAAGCCCTATAAACCCACCTTTCATTGCTTTGGAATATGCGATTCAGAGTGTATCGCTTCACTCGCCGCTTGTACCGACGTATACGGCTTGCCCATGCATAGATTTTTTGCTTCAGAAAGTCGATACGCTTTGTGACGCGGGTCAGATAATTCCGAGGACTGATGTCAGTCCCCGAAAACACCCACCTCACAAAGCGCACCACTCTGCGGCGAGGGTTGCCCTCCTTGTAGCAGATAAGTTTGGTCGTGTAACTCTGTCACTGTTAGGAAATTTGACATGAGCTACTCGATATGCTGCTGCAGCCGCACAGAACAAGATCGAGTGGGTATCGGCGAGGTCTTCGCTGCTATCAAAATAACTTGCTAGCTGCGAATCTAGTGCACACACCAGCGCCCTATTTTTATTATGCATTGGCAAACGAGGTATCCGAGGCCTAAGCTCTGGCGGTGTGGAGCGATACTCTCGGAAAGCATCCTCCAAAGCGCTCCTCAATAGCTCATTGTATTGGGTATTCACGGATGTAACCCCGTCATCATCATCTTCACCGACGTAGACGGGTCGCGGTGAAACACTGGGTTGTATTTGTACCGCGGCCGGTGGCGAAGTAGGCGAGACGCGGCTACTCCGTGATTCCAGACGCAGTTTATCAAGTACGACGTCATCCAACATACGGTTACGCTGGATGGCCCGCGCCTGTACGTCTACCATGAGTTTTATCAATCTATACTCGCTAGCGACTGTAGTTAAAAAAAATTATGAAAAATTGGAAAAAAAAACAAGTTTCTAATTGATTTTTTTAGTTGTTAACTAAGAAGCAAGCAAGTTACAAGTAAAACCTTAGTTAGCAAATAAATTAGAAACTTGTTTTTTTTAAGTTTTCATAGATACATGTTTTTAGCTACAGTCGCTAGCGAGTATAGATTGATAAAACTCATGGTAGACGTACTGGATCCGAGTCGTTGGGCTGAAACGTTGACAGCTGGTTCAAGTACCTGAAACAGAGAGAGCATCCGACCACGGTACGCAGTCAGGTTAGTTCCCCCCTCTGTAGCCCCAAAGTATGAGCGCATGACAATTTCATTAATGGCTTGAGTCCATCGCATGCGCTGCACACTTCCACCGATAGCGGGGATCCTATCAGAGACCGGTGGTCGGCCTCGACCGCACCGATGCGCAGGTGGTGGTGTCGTCGGCGGCGGGAAGTATTCGTCGCTCGAGCACGACGCAACTGCAGCTACCGGAATCTCAGGACTCACGGCTGGCGCTGGTCCCGGCGGCTGCGAGGCGGAGCTGAGCGATGAACCCGAAGATGGTGTTGGTGCGGCTTGTAGTCGTGCCCGGCTTCTTGTCAGCAATTTATTTCTATGTCAATTTGTGTTCCTATTTCGTAAATTCTTATTTTTACCTATTTGGTCCTATTTTTTTTTTTTGATGAATTCCGTATAAAATGCATTTTGTTAGTGTACGTTACCCCAGCAGGAAAGTGTCTCCTAGAGTGATATGAGTGGAACGTATATTTAGTGCGTAATCTGCTATAAATGTGCGCTACTTATAGAATTTGTGCGCCTGGCCGTTTTGGAAAAAAACTGAAACAACGATTCCTGCTAGGGTAACGTTCTTCTAGTAGGAAAATTCTAAACGAATGATCAGAGAGAGAAATTTTGCGCATGGGCAGAGAGCTTATATTTGTGCCAAAATGTGCCCCGAAAATATAATTTGTGCGTCTTCAGGTTTTCGAGATGTTGCGTTTCCTGCTGGAGTAACGTTTTGCAGAATCGTGTATCTCTAAAACCATCGTATGTGCGCCTGTAGAATAAACGTACACGAGTAGCTCTTAATTTGTGCGTATTTGTGACAAAATTAGATTTACATAAATATTTATAACTTTCAAGTAATCGCACTTTTTCGAAAACCCGAAAAAAAATCGTACCTCCTAAATGAGAAAACGTACAAGCTCGCTGAAAACTGTTTTCGGTCCTTCTTGACGCTTTGAATAACCATTAAAAGTTTCAAAAGTGTACATGCATGCGTTATTAAATGATATTGCTAAAAAAAAAAAAAAAAAAAAAAAAAAAAAAAAAAAAAAAAAAAAAACTTTGTCGGCAAAATACAAGAAACCGGCTCAACCCAAGATGTGTGGCTTTAACCAAGACTTAGTGCGTTAAGTCAAAAATATATAGTGACAATATTCAGCTTGGAATGTTTCGCATTAAGAAAATATAAACAAAACATGTAAACAACGGGTGGTTATCCGACCAAATTCGAATGACTACAAAAAAACGGCGTACTAATACATAACGGTGACCTTCTTAACTTTACTCACGAATCGATTGAAACGTGTGCCCGAGTACACTGAAGTTGAAAAGTGTAGTTCTTAGCCACAAGCCTCTCAAAGGAAGAAAAAACATATTTTCGTTTGTATTGCAATGCAGTAGATATTTCTTTTTTTCTGTTAAAAAATGAAGGAGTAAAATGGTTTCATCTCAACGATTTGGAGATGATTTGGTGATTTTTTTCTTATTATGTGATACCGATACATAAATTCTGGCTAAACCATTGCGTACCTTATCATGAAGATAGTAATCTACATGATATAGTACGTAATTTGATTTTATTATCCTATTTTTTCAGATGTAATTTCTAAGTAAATGCCGACGAAAAACTGCTTCATCTGCACGCTGTTTTTAAGTTTTTTTCGAGAGAGCGGCCTTAAGGGGTGGAATTCCCTACCAGAGTCGGTGTTTCCTGATAGCTACAACCCGGGAGTCTTTAAGTCAAGAGTGAATAGGTTACTTCTAAGCAAGCATGTTCCATTTCATCGTCGATCACATCATAGCTTATCATCAGGTGAGAAAGTGGTCAAGCGTGTGCCTATAAAATGTAAAAAAAAACAATTTAGTTCAAAAGAAAGCAGTAGAGTAAAGCAAACTAGTAGAGTCAAAAACTCATTCGTACATAAATTCAAACTATACTGCTCGTTAAACAGACTTGTCGCGTTTATAACGATTATTCTTGGTTGTTACGACCAATTAATAAAAATCACGAGGTTGGGAACTACTTTTTGGGACGACTATTACTATTGTATGTTATGCTATTAAATTGATAAAGGGAAAGGTATTCAATTTGACTTTGTTAACAAGTAAAAGTCATTCTGAGTTCTAGAATAATAGTATGATTGCCTATAAACGTTTGAACGCGACTGTACGGACAACAGCTTAGGTTTAATACGTCCAATAAAGAAAGTCACCGTTATGTATTAGTACGCCGCTTTTTTGTAGTCATTCGAATTTGGTCGGATAACCACCCGTTGTTTACATGTTTTGTTTTTTGTTTATATCTACTTAATGCGAAACATTACATGCTGAATATTTTCACTGTATATTTTTGACTTAACGCACTAAGTCTTGGTTTAAAGCCACACATCTTGGGTTGAGCCGGTTTCTTGTATTTTGCCGTCAAAGTTATGACACCGTCGTTTTGATTTTTAGCAATATTATTTAATAACGCATACATGTACACTTTTGAAACTTTTAATGGTTATTAAAAGCGTCAAGAAGGACCGAATACAGTTTTCAGCGAGCTTATACGTTTTCTAGTTCTAGTTTTTTGCTACGATTTTTTTTTTTCGGGTTTTCGAAAAAGTGCGATTACTTGAAAGTTATATTTTTGTAAATCTAATTCTGTCACAAATACGCACAGATTAAGAGCTACTCGTGTACGTTTATTCTACAGGCGCTCATACGATGGTTTTAGAGATACACGATTCTGCAAAACGTTACTCCAGCAGGAAACACAATATCTCGAAAACCTGAGGACGCACAAATTATATTTTCGGGGCACATATTTGCACAAATATAAGCTCTCTACCCATGCGCAACATTTCTCTCTCCGATCATTCGTTTAGAATTTTCCTGCTAGAAGAACGTTACCCTAGCAGGAATCGTTTTTTCCGTTTTTTTTTTTTTCAAAACGGCCAGGCGCACAAATTCTATAAGTAGTGCACATTTATAGCAGATTACGCACTAAATATACGTTCCACTCATATCACTCTAGGAGACACTTTCCTGCTGGGGTAACGTACACATTTTGTTACTATGGTTTTATAAACCAAATTTGAAAAAATACGGGATGAATGTCAGTTGACTTGACAGCCGAGCCACAGATTCTTATTATTATTATTAGATAAAATAAGTACTCCAGTAGTTTACGAGATATACCATGCCACTGGTGGGGTGGCCGTAGTCACGGAGTTAAATTTTTATTTCAAGATTTCCCTATTAAAAACTCTAATTTATTCCCAAATTAGTACCTACTCCTAAAGAAATTATGGTGACCAAAAATTCATATTCCTAAGTGTTGTATTTTAAGAGGAATTAGCTTTCACTACTTTTTTTTTCAATAGCTTCGCACGGTTTGTGCATTTAGCCAATGTCACGTTTTTCACTACTTCTCCTTACTGAATCTCCGCATATAACCCGGCCAAATTAAGTTGTCGATGGTATTGAGCTGTTTGGGAGGTGTACACTTATTCACATAAATTAATGGATGTCGAAAAACTAATAACAGTTTAATATCTACCTCTACCTCCACCATATCTCGTAAACTACTGGAGTACTAATTTTATCTAGCAGGGTACCTACTATTTTTTTATATAGGCTTGAGGAAAGCGACAAACTTCTCAAGCTTGGAATCAGCATTCAAAGTCGTGGTCCTGCTGAACGAGCGCGCGAAAGTTATCATCGTTGATTTTACGGTAAATATAATTTTTCAGTTCTATTTTTTTTACGAAATGAATCACACATAAGGGTATTAATTATTTGTATACTTAAAATAGCTGTAGCATGCCCCCTTTTTCGGCGCTCATGGTGGTCCCGCTGAAAATAGCGTGATTACCGCGGGACCACCTTGAAAGTCGATTTTCGCGAAAACTACGAAATTACATATTTTATTGCTAGAGTAGCAATTAGTACCAATTGAGTACTAATTATTTACCAAATATGGAAGCGATTGGCGTCGGTGGTCCCGTGGTAGTCACGGACATACATAACTTTTATGGTTTAGCTGTACTTCGCTGCTTGCACTTTTGAATGATAATTATGTAGTTAATCCAAACACGCGACCAATAGTGAGGGTTTGATTCTCACGAGGATAACTTTTTTTACAGCTTATGAGTATGAATATTACAGTATTACAAAGCAAATATGCATCACAGTCAGCAATATTAACTACAACGGTAAGTATGTACAACATAAATAGGCAATAACATTGTTGCTCACTGCAGAAGAATAAATAATTAAACGGACTTCGATTTTAATAAAAACACAGAACTGTAGATTTTGGTTGTTTATTTCTCAGGAAGCAAATGATTCACAGCATTGGTGGGAAACAGAGGTCTGACAATACCGGGCCGAAACATTCAATGTCCTGAAGTTTGATTTTACTAGTAATAGGTACAACAGCTTAGAATATATAAGTACCCAAATATAAAAACGTGGGAAAACAACGTTACATAGCTGTAGAATAGTATAATTTATTTAGTAAAGCGAGTTTTTTTCATATTTTTTTATAAACTACACACCTTACTAAATCACAATTTCTAAGTATGTCAAAAATTATGTATCACATTTATAACATTCTGTACAAAGTAAAAAAATATTTTCATACTCCACTAGTACAAAGTAAAGCTGCATAGACATTTCCAACCATTATAATATTATTGTTTGCCTATGTAGAAAATGAATTTTTAGTTACACTTTTACCAATTTCACTGAAAATGTACTTTGTTGAAAACAATTGAGCAGACGCAAACGGTAAGATATAATCCACTTCAATATCACACTCAATTGGACATTCTAACATGATATGCAGTAAGTATGCTATCATCTTATTGCATCAACGGTACCACACTGGGGCTAGGCTACAGGCATACTTATAAAGTTACAAATATTAAGTTACTCTTTCTATGTTTAATCTATACTTCAACTTGTTTTAAATATCATAATAAAATTGTTAAGATATAAATAACACAAAAGTTACGTTATGTGGACTTACAACCTTCATAAGGAGTGACATATCATGTATCTTACAAAATAATAGTCCCTTACGGTCTGTAACAGTTACACTATTAAATTAATCACTTATAGCACACAAATATATTCTCTTTGCATTTCATAGGCTGTGCGTTGAAGGCACGAAACTCGGCAAACATATTGATGTGTGAATACAAGAGAATACAGTCGCCCAAGTGATGAATGAACAACATCAACAAACGTGTCGCAAGCTGCGCTTCTCGGCCTCTCCGACATCACCCAGCACCCACCCATGCGCGTCACTCATCTGACTTGATTCAAAACATTACCTTTTTTTTAAATAATTATGCAAAAACAATTATACAACCCTTCTAATTTGAACTTTTCATCAAAAAACGGGGACTTTAAAAATGCAAATTGTGATTTGTGACAGTGATCATAGAGAAACAATCGAATATACTCTATAGGGACACTCAAGTTATTACAACGTAATTTACAAATATAGTCAAATCTCTAAATATTAACTATTTTATATAAACTGAATTATTTACAAAATATGAACACATCAGATGCGACGTGCCTCCTCTCTTACATATTTGTAACTATTTACAATGACTATTATTATAAACATTAATTAAGAGCATTGCATTTTCGTGAGCTTGATCAAAATAATCCCTTGTTCAACTCATAAGTATAAAATGGTTTAACATTACTAGGTTCATTCACACCAATGTGTGGCCAGTCAATATTACTTCAGCTGCTTCTCAACCATTGAACAAACAGTCCTGTTCTGAATGTGGCCGACGCTCGACTTACAGTGAACGCTGATTTTGTATTAGCTTTTAGAAGCCCAATAATTTGCTAATATTAGAGATCAGTCTTGGGACAAAGGAAACAAATTCAGTACTTTTGTGTATAATTCGTCACATTTCGACTTTGAACTGTATATTAAATAGTTTGGAAGTAAGCATCGTATTTACAAGTTTTGATGATTTGGACAAACAAAATTGTATTACATAAAAGTGATAGGAGAAATTCAAGGCAGAGTTAAGAATTTAAGGGAATTCCATAGCATCTCAAGGAGATGTATGAGATGCAAAACGCAGCACAGCAATAATGTAATGAATTATTGAAGACAGATTTGGTTTATCCTAACATTATTCACACTTGCATTTGATTACATTATTAACAATTAAAACAAACACTAGAGTACCTCTATTATTATGTTTATACTAGCTTACAAACCATGTCACTTAATGAAATCTCTTAACTAATCGCCTTAATCCAATTTTTCAACTCATACAAATTTCAATTTGTACTACTGTTGATGTACTAAACTGTGTTATTGTATAACTTAAAAAGTCAGTTTGCTGATATCCTACTAAAAATACTTTTTTTTTAGTTCTGATCACAATTACAGATGTTTAGAATCGTGAATAAATATGTTTTTGCATTTTTTTTTTTTGTTTTTTTTACAAAGTATTTGAAAGGTTCCTTAAAGGAGCCAAATATAATTTAACACAGAACAGAGACGCTTGCGTAACTGGTTTAGAAAAATACTATAGATAGCATTGCTGGGACTTATTTACTGTATCATTCTACCACCTAAATAAATTTTAAAACTTCGTACTGACTAAACATGAAAATTATATTAAACACCAAATATATGGCACTCATTTTGAAATGACATGTTAATTAACTATTTGTAAGTAAAATTGATCAAATGAAAGTGTTTTTACAAATTTTTTATTTGATTTTAACTTTACGAGCCCTAATTTAAAGTTTTGTGAAGCTGCCAATTTAAACATAACTATGATATTGAAGCTGCTGTTCGAGGTGGAATTCCCTTAAAATTCTACACAAGAACTGTTTGCATATAGATGTTTACAAATAATTGCACTTTCAATTTTGATTCAGATTCGAAAATTTTAAATGTGATCAAAATCATTTAATCTGTTTCATTTAGACAGATTGAACGAATTGGTTTTAAATGAATAATAATAATTATGGAATAGTATAATAAAATCAAATATTAAATTGATATTATAAAAGCTTGTTGGTAATAAAATAACAGTAACAATTTTACTCAAACAATAATTAAATCCAAAAAAAAAACATTAACCTTGCAATAAAATTATACCACACAAATCAGCATAATATCCTACAGCCATTCTTTCATTGGTACTTTGATAATAATCAACTATGTCACAACTAAAATAGATTTCAAAATAAAACAGCGCGCAAGATTAATCTTGCACGGTATGCGCTCCGCACATGCGATCAAGACTAGTCTATTATAGTTCTTGTCAAACTTTTTGGCCGCCCTGAAGTTGGCTTTCCGATGCGCAAGGCACGGCGCGGTGCTATTTTTGTATGAGATTTACTACTGCGCAGCTATTATAGCCAACTTCAGAACGGCCAAGTAGTTTGGCGAGAAGTGTACTACTAAAAATTTGACTGCATTTTGCTGCTGTTTGCAATTATCCTCTAAACCTCTCATGTTTTAAAATACGTTTGGCGCTTAACAACATTTTTAATATGTGATGCAAGTGACCCTTACAGCATTAACCCACTGCATCCAATCCGAACTCAACATCAGAGTACGAAATCAATCAATCCGAATCAGGACTTTATAAAATTCGGATGGACTGAAGCTAGTGCGCAACAGCTACTATTGACCTACTTACTTCGGATGTGTGCGTAACCGTTCATAAACGGACTCATTTGCCTTCACTAGCATTATCTTCATGGCTACTATTAATGAGTTATGGTCGCCAAAACAATTGCCAACCAAGCAAGTATTTCGATGAAACAACGGAAAAATGGACGTAAAAAAGATTCGCTAGGTTTATTAAAGAAAGATGCGAAAGAAAACAAAGGTATTATTATGAATGTGCCTTTTTGAAGAATAGATTTACGTCAGATACTTACTTTTTATTAAGGAGGACCAGAGAAAATGGTCGTCATGTCAAATAATAACAACACACATCCGATAGGCATTTTTATGTACAGCATAAACTTCTAGGTCGGCTCATTTTTTACAAAGTTTCGTAGGACTGACCTGTGGAACCGTCGACAGATATTTGAAATGAGCCGCCATAACAGTTTTTGTTTTATATTTACCTATCTAAAATGAAGGGTGAAGGCTGCCCTTCACACATTGTTACTGATTGACCTGTTATGTAAATGTTTTATTATTAATGTAATGTTGGTGTCCATATGCAACATAGCCAATATGGACTATGTAATTGTTTTTATTTTGTAATCAAACATATGGGTGTCGGCCGGTGCCGTATGGTGCCGTAAAAAAATTATACCATCCCATCACTTCCCGTGGCTGTCGTAAGAGGCGACTAAGGGACTTGCCAGAGAATGGGCAGCCGCATTCTCTGTAAAAATAAACACCATACACTGCGATCGCCAGCCCGCCTGCCAAGCGTGGCGATTATAGCAACACTCCCCCCTTTTTGGGGGAGGTCTATGTCCAGCAGTGGACGTCTTTCAGCTGATATGATGATGAAGAATTTAATTAAATTGTTGTTTAGTTCATTCATGTTAGTTTCACTAGATATTCTAATGCGATCAATCAAATAATAAAATCATTGGAATGTCATCAAATCCTACTAAAATACATTGAAAGTGCAATTACTCTTAAACATTATAGATAGTTATTCCCCCTAATAAATTAGTCCGACAAGCGCTCGTAATAATAACGTCATAAATCTACCTAATATCTCATTCTACGTCAAAAGAAATCCTTCGGGTTTCACGTTCCAAGGGTTCACATCACGCCGGGTACCGACGGCAGCCGTACGGGCCGATGGGGGTCGATATTTACAATTTTTGACCTCACACTTTGGTACTAATCTGGACAGATCACACGTGGACGTCGCGAACAGTTCCCGCGGCTACCTACTTGTCGGCCGGCTCGGGCGGCGCGCCGCCGTAGTCCAGCTGGTAGCCGCCCGCGCGCGTCATCTCCTCCATGCTGGGCTCCTTGCACTCGTGGCCCGCGTGGCCCGCCGCGCCGCAGTTCCAGCAAGATAGCTTGGGCGGCGCGTACAGCACCGACACAAAGCCGGCGTAGGGCGCCGGGCCCGCGTACGGCGGCGGCTCGCCGTTGGCGAAGGGCGGCGGCGCCTGGCGGTAGGCGGGCGGCGGCGTGGGGTAGGCGAAGGGGCGCGGGTACTGCAGGAAGGGCCCGGGCGGCGGCGCGGCGGGCGTGGAGCGGCGCGGCGGCGCGTCGGGCGTGTCGGGCGGCGACGAGGCGGCGCTGGAGCCGCTGTCGGACGACGAGCGCGGCGCGCAGTACGGGCCCGTCAGTCGCCGCACGCCGTTCAGCTTCTCCAGCGATCGATATTGCTGCTGATGTACGGCGCTAAGTTCTCGTAACCGCTCGTCGCCCATATTATGACGCATCTGAAAAGGTTTATTATTGTTTTCATAAAAAAAGTCGGTCGAGAGATGCACCTATACAAATCCGACTGCGCGCAGTCACGCGTTTGCACGGAATTGTTTCCAAATCAAATTGCGTTTTGCGTAACTGCACATAAATAATTTATTTAAGACGATTATCGATAAAAACGCGAACTTTGTCGTGACAGAATGCAGCCTGTCACTGGCCAAATTTCACAAAAATGCAATTATCGCACATAAATAAACACAAACACATAACAAGCATACACACCTGTGTTGACAGTCAATTTATTGCCACTAGGCAATATAACCTAAGAGTTTTCGATTCTATATGCGACAACATGCATTCTTGTTTTTAAGAAACATAACATAATGGGAACAACTCTTTCTGGATAATGATTGCGCGACACTGTGCGGCTAGACTCGCCTCATGTGAAAACAGCATTAATGCAGGAGGCTGTCTGTGGCGAAGTAGTTCTGCTGCAAACACGGCGAAGGGGCCGCGTTGATGCGGAGAGGGACCCACCTCGGCGACCGACAGGCTCTCGAAGTTGGCGGTCAGCTGGTGCGGCAGCGGCTCGGGCGGGCCGGGCGGCGGCGAGCGCTCGCGCGACACGCGCCGGCGCCCGCGCGGCGACGCGGCGCGGCTGTCGCCCGGCGACGACACCAGCGGCGACGTCGGCGCGCCGCTTGCCGCCGTGTAGTTTAGTACCTGCAGACAGTTCGATTACATTACTTCACTCAAAACACATTTCATCCCAACAAAAGATACATTATATACTATAGCAAATATTAATACACTATCGGAGTATTGTCTGATACAATCTAAATTATCCCAGTTCATATGAGAGTAAGCAGATAGACATAATAATCGACGCAATACTGCACACAATGCAACACTAGCGATTATTGTCCAATTTAGCTCCAATTTGCCTCTTGGTAAGGATTAGTACTATGAAGTACTTAACAAATGGCGTGACAGTGAAATTTTACGAGCTTATAAAAAGTTTTTAACAAAAAACTTTAACCTCCGAAAAAACTGGAAAGCAACAAATAATAATAAAATAAAAAATAACTTTAAATGCGGAAGTCTGTGTTAAAATACGAAACAATAAAAAACATCGACTTTTTTACTTTATATATATATTTTTTTACTTTAATCTACTAATTACTAAATGCTTCATTTTTGATTACTTTTTAAATAGCCACCTACCTTACTTTAGCTTTTAACTGTTATAGTTATAATCCTATTTAAACTATTGCTATTGCTGTGTAATATAAATACTTAAAAAAAGGCCTACAAAAAATGTTACACATGCAGCTGCTGCTATGCATTAAAGCCTGTGAGTGAACAATAAATCTCCCCTATTTTCCCACCCTTAGGGTAGGATTTTTTTTCCAAATTTATATGGGACCAACTGCGAGGTATGGGTATACCTCGCAGTTGGTCCCATATAAATTCCAATATCCAATAAAAAAAAGAATTATCAAAATCGGACTACTCTGTAAAAAGTTATGCATGGTAAAAAAATCTATACTAATATATAAAGCTGAAGAGTTTGTTTGTTTGTTTGCTTAAACGCGCTAATCTCAGGAACGACTGGTCTGATTCGAAAAATTCATTCAGTGTTAGATAGCCCATGTATCGAGGAAGGCTATAGGCTATATATCATCACGCTAAGACCAATACGAGCGGAGCAGTAATGAAAATTGTGACGCAGACGTAGTTGCGCGGGTCAGCTAGTATATATATACGCGACAACTTGACAACCTCCTCCGTTTTTTCGTAGGTTAAAAAATCTGCATAAATACGTCGTCAAAATTATCATTTTAGGTCGTCGCAGAAATCGCCAATTGCAAACAGACAGTATAACTGCCACAGATTTTTTTTTATTGTTATCATATTTTGTCCCTCTACCTTCATTTTATTTAAAAGAAGGAACTTTTGCCTATGAAGGTTACAACCAAATGAAAATTTGATTTAGTATTGTCTACAATATAGTTTTAGCATTGACTCTTCACCCTCACATTATTTCTAACAAATTTGATTTGAAGATTGAACTGATTTTAATGAAATTTTATAAGCAAGATCCTACCTAGGTCTAAAAAAGAACTCTCATTCTTTATCAAAAAGTTCTAAAACCACCCTCTTATACCTACATATTAAGTCTCATTAAAATGGATAATTACTATCAAAAACAAGGACTTTTGAGGTAGTTTGATATATTGTGAAGAGTAAACACTCCTAAGAGTTACAAGTGTGGGTGAGACTATATTAAAACTAGGTTGTGGGGCCTTTGTATGTCTATCTAAATTATGTGGTTAGATATTGAAATAATAACTACTACAAAACAGTTATTGGCTATGAGTTCACTTTTAAACACTCACTATCCTAATGTGTAACTGACTAACAATGCACAGACAAATTTGGCATGTAGGTTCCTTGGAGTGTTAAGGAGCTTAAGAGAGGATTTCCCAAAATTCCTACAGAACCAGAAAAAAGGGTGATATGCGCGTACAGAGCTGAGGGCAAAAGCATAAAAAAACATAAATTCTATAGACCTATCAAGTAAATTCTTGTTTTTTAATGTTAGCATCATACACCACAAAATATTTTGTCTAAAAATAGCAAGATAATGAATTATTACAAATGTTTTACCTCAAGTGGTTGATTTATTGGTGATACTATGATATTTGCAGGCCATGCATTGTGTCCCATGTATTCTCCCATGTTGTACTGCGGGAGTGGTATGCCTGGTGGAGGATGTGGGATTTCACTTAGCATGGGCACAACTCCCCCGGTTCCTGTCAACACTGGTGGGGAACTCAGCTCAGGCACTGGGTCTGTACTTTGAGGCTGTAATAAAACAGACTATATATAAACATTGCGTAAGAGTAGTTACAATGCATATTCATTTCCTTTTTTTGATACTAACAGCTTAAAGCTACATATATGTTCAGTAAATGGGGCTGGTTTCCGCAACTCCATGACAAAGCGCGTATTTTGCGTGCAGTGTATATATGTACAGATAGTGTAAAATCATTCTTTCATCATGCTTTAATATTAAAATACATATAAGAGTATGTAAATGTTGACACAAATATGATAAATGATAAAATTCAGTCATAATAATGAAACATACTGAAAGATACCATGACAAAATAAGAAATAGAAATTAATTATATTATTTACATTGAGTCATTTTAATGGTAATGAATACATTAATGAGTGAACTTGTTTTGATAAGGAACCTTAGATACATGCATCTTAAAAAATAAGGAAATAAGTTAGATTGTCTATGATGTAGTAGTAACCATTGGAAGCATTACTTTTATAGTCTTATTGGAGAATCAAAGTTTGGGTCAGTGGGTCATCTTAGGGGGGTAATAGTTTTTGAAATAACTAGGTATTGCATGGTGTTGTAAACTGAAACACTATAGTCTAATAAGGTTGAATAGATGCAGTGTAAAACAGAGACTCACTTACAGCAAAATAGACTTAAAAGTATTTAGATTTCAAATAAGGACCAAGTGTTATTTGAGAACAACCTCTAATTTTAGACACTAAATAAATGCCAAAGTTGACACTATCAACATTATCATACGTACATTCTGATTCAAACAATAACCTTGACTATAAGAATGTTATTAGAGTCACATAACGAAGAAAGAAATTCCGATTTAAAAAAATAGTCCTTCTACTAACATAATTGCAAAAAAATGATATGAGTTGACTTATGTTGTTCAAGAATTACAAAAGCTTTGTACTTCTAGCAGTATTATGGTGATGAGAGAATATGACAACTGACCTGCACCCCAGGTGTTTTGACAAACACCATACCAGGCGGTGGCCCCAAGCTAGACAAGTTAGGCGGTGGGATTGACATGTTTGCTGTAATATTTGACTGTGTATGGCATGCACTCACTGGCACTACATTTATATGCTCTTGTGGTTCAGGATATTGTATCCTCTGATCTTCCATTTTTAATTTATCTAATATTTCACCAAAATGTGACTTTTGATCAAATGTAAACGCTGGATGATGTAACGCCATCGTATAAAGAAGTAGAATTTCTTCCAGGAGATCGCCGTACAAGCCTTTCAATAAGCCACTCTGTTCCAAACTGACCATGGCATTGTACAATGTGGTAGCACAGGCGAAATTACACGAGCGTAACAACGACACATACAAGGCCATTTTCCGTCGCGTCCTGGGGTCTGTGTTGGCGCCTCCGATGTCCGCAGCCAGGTCTGTCGGGTTATTGGCTCTTAGTTCGGCACCACGCAACTCCTGAAAGTCCCGCTTACCTAGCTCCTCTAGGTATGTGCCAATGAAACGCAGTTCAAATGGCAAACACATATTTAATAACGTACACATCGCGTCTATGCGTTTATAGCTTTCCAATTCTTTAAACCATGATACCACGTCCTCTTTGCAAACCATTTCCAGAACACATTGAAATTTTATGTAAAGAATCAACCGGTCCCCTGCAGCCGAAGCGCGTCTGTTGCTTACAATTTTTGGCACACGCAATTATTGCGATAATGTGATGGTTGTAATCCAAGAATGTTCGATTGTAACATTAGTAATTATAAGCTTTTTATCCGTATTTTACAAGTACAGTATATTGGTTAAGCAACTACAGGCAATGCTAGTAGTTTTGTCTCGTCTATAGTTTATGGAATAGGCCAGCCAAAGACAAAAGCATGCTTATAGACAAAGGTGCTACGTACAGAAGACAACGAACCGAATAACAAAAATCTACTTTATAAACTCTACATAGAGCTTAAAATTCTAACTCAAATTAATTTTAAAAATATGACAGTTGCGGAGATGCCTTTCCGTTTATGGAAAACACAGAGTAGGTATGGAAAGTTGTTTCTGTAAAGAACTTATTTGTTTGGAATCATTTCGAAGCAACTAAAACAATATACACATTACGCACGATAACAGGCTGTTTCAAATCATGCCGAACATGGTGTGGAAAATCCAGCAAAGTGCGGGTTGTACTCTTACACGCACGAAGGGTTCCGTACCACAAAACCGAAAAAAAAAACGCATTTCTTGTATGGGATCCCCTTTAATTTTTATTATATATGTTGTTTTAGCAACAATAGAAATACACACTCTGTGAACATTTCAACTGTCTACCTATTACGGTTCTTGAGAAACAGACTGCTGACAAACATACGGACGTACGGACCGGACGGATGGACGGACGGACAGATGGACGGACGGAGAGCGGAAGCTTAGTAATAGGGTTCCGTTGGTTTCCCTTTAGGTACGGAACGAACTTTTATATTTCGTACCATATTTATTATTGTGAGTTAATAAAAAACTACAAACATGAAGATATTTATTTGGGGGCACGGCTTTGCCCCGGCCAAGTCGAGTAAAAAAGCGGCACGGCGGTACCACCCTTGTCTCTTTTTTTTATTTATAATGGGTTTGCTCTTGACTCTAGTCTAGGTCAGAGATGACAGAGACAAAGTCTACGATGGAGCGAGCTTACCCAGAAGGAGCCTGTGCACTCTAACTTTGAAGCGATTAAGGTTGTAAGTAGGCAGAGAGTTCCACTCCCTTGCTTAGTGCGAATTGGTGGAATAGCAACAAGGTAGGGATGTGAGGCTTTGTACTCGATGGTGGCGCCGAAGTTGAGACTGGATGTCAACTCCATGCCTAGGAGCTCGAGCTGATCAGTCACAGGAACAGATGCACCCCGAAAAGTAGGAGTTTGGTCAAAACGACTCCTTTTTACGATAAAAAGACACGCCTGTATTTTGGTGGCATTAAAAGTGACCAGATTGTCATCACCCCACTGGGAGACAAGGCTTAAGGTCAAATTTGTCCGCTCTACCATGGCCTCTCTCAAGGAATGAACTTCATCCCCGCCGGTTGTTGCACTGGACAATTATCTCTCGGAAACCGTACTGTCATCTGCGTACCCAACAAGACCAAGCTGAAGTAGGTCATTGATGTGCAGCAGGAAAAGATTTGCAGAGATGCAGACTACTCGGATCGACCCTTCACTCAGGAAGTCTGATATCCAGCTACAAAAATCAGCTGGGATGCCATAAGCAGGAAGCTTGCTGAGTAGACCTGCGTGCCAGACCCTGTCAAAGGCCTTCGAGATATCGAGCGACACGGCAAGTGCTTCGCGGTGTCTCTCGATGGCCTCGCCCCAGCAGTAAGTGACATACACAAGAAGATCGTCGATCGCCAGTTGATCGTCTCAAGCGAAAGCCATATTGACGGTCACTGAGTAGATCATTGTCTTCAAGGTAGGTCAGCAGCTTACTGTTCAGAAGCGTTAAAGCAAACTTACGCGCCTCTAACCCGGCATGGTCAGTTTTGAGGTACGGGAACAACCACTCTTAATGGTGGGCGTTGAAGTCCCCCAGAAAAATGAGTTTCGCTGTTGGGTACCGTTGCTGAGCTACGTCGGTCGACTCCACGAGGGAATTAAACAGCGCTGTTGTCTCCTGGTCACCGCTGTGCGATCGGTATACGCCGATGTAGATAAATTTCTCCACGCCTGTGTCCACAAGTAGCCATATGACAGAATTCTCAAAGCATCGGAGACGACGACAACAAATGTCATCGCGGACGTACACACAGACCCCAGCCTGCTTCTTGAACTTGAGTTCTAGAAAGTAGCCCGGGTAGTTGAGGTACGCCACGTCCGACGGGGTTGTTATCTTCGTCTCCGTTAAGAAAAACAGGTGCGGCTTCTCGGTCTCAAGATGGTGATGAACCGGATCGAGATTGGAGTGCAACCCCCTAATATTAGTGAAGTGCACTTTTAGTGGGAGGAAGTGCAGCCGTTGTTTTACCATATTTTTCTTCTTAGCTTTGGTCATCATAGAGAGTAGTTGGGGTGAAAAGTCGAATTGTCAAGGCGCTGCTCAGTGAACCAAGTGGAACACTAGAGCTAAACTAACCTTTGGGGAACTCATTTGGAGACGCCCGAACACCCCCGGTCATTCTAATTAGGGAGACCGGAGCCCTTACTCCTTAACTCTTATTACACCACCCTAAATAAGGCAGTGTGCCTTATTTAGGGTGGTGTAATAAGAGTTAAGGAGAACTGTCAAATCCTATACCTACATTTTTTGTAAACAAGACCAAATTTTTCGTTTTTTATCAAGAATGCCTCAATGCAGTAGCTTAAATTGTAAAAACCGGGGAGTACATCTGGTCCCCAAAGACAAGAATACAAATACAATAACAGAACAATCTACGAAAATAAAGTACAGTACTACAACATACCTTTGAAATTATTCTTCGATTTCGTACTGACTTTGGAAGCCGAGTACCGTAGGAGAATACCCATTGCAGTCCCTACACGTGGTCCCCGGGTGGTGCTAACCAGGTGACACTAACTGGTGGTAGGTTTCGGCCGATGGCTTGCGACCACCCACTGGGCAAAGACGTACCGCCAAGTGGCCTAGCCGCGTTCCGGTACGATGCTCAGTGTAGCCAATCCAGAGGAGTGGGATCGAAATAGATGTTCCAATGCAGGTAGACCGACCAGGCTCGCGTTGATATGGGCGTATCGGGAGACTAGTCGCGGAGGGTAGCGGGATCCGAGGCACGGTGCGCCGCTGGCCGACCGCAGGTAGTTGGGGGCCCAAGTAGTGTACTAGCCATACATGAAAGGCTGCCCCGCCAACTGTCGAAAAATCCCGGAATGCACCATCGTGCTGGTTGGCGACCAGACGAGAGGGCCCGATGTAATGGGCTCGGGCGTCCCCGCAGTCTCCAGACTAGTCCCCCATTGATGTCGTCCTGTCAGAGCGTGCCTGAGGGTTAGCAGCATGGAACCTCATTTCACTTCCTTCCTCTACCTTACTCACTCAATATGACCAGGAACAAAAAGAGAAAAGTTGTACAGCGGCAGCACGCCCTCTCGCACAAAGTGCACCTCTCAAACATACGAGGTCTGCACTCAAATCTCGCCGCAGTCCATCACCACCTAGAGACTGAGAAACCAGCGCTCTTGTTTCTGTCGGAAACGCAGATGTCTTACCTTTTCTATCCAGGGTTTACCCTGGAGCACCATTTCAAACCACGCGTGGGCGAATGTATGTACGCCCGTGACGAAATCTGCTATCGGCGTCTCTGCAATCTTGAGGACTCCAGGTTCTCAACGCTGTGGGTTTTAGTGGACACAGGCCTGGACAAAATTGTCTACGCCTGTGTCTACCGTTCGCACATGATTTGGAGGCGACTGGGCTTACACAGCACCTCAGTGAGGCGGCGGATGCGGCTCAGCAGTGGTACCCTTCTGCCCAATTGTTGCTACTGGGGGACTTCAACGCCCACCATCAGGAGTGGCTCTTCCCATACCAGTGCACAGACCATGCTGGGCGGGAGATGCGAAAGCTAGCGCTAGCGTTAAATCTTACCCAGCTGGTCCAGGGGGCAACGAGGGTTCCGGATGTTGATTCGCACACTGCCAATTTCTTGGACCTTCTGCTGACAACAGATCCAGACCGCTACTCGGTGTCGATTTCTTCACCACTGGGTAGTTCCGACCACTGTCTGGTGAAGTCTGTGTCCGTCTACTCCCCGCCCGTTCCCAGCCCAAGAGGCACCCGGCGGGTACGGCGATACAGGTCAGCAGATTGGGATGGCATGCGATCAATCTTCGCATGTTATCCTTGGCAGCCTACTTGCTTTTCTTTGACTGATGCTTCGTCGTGCGCGGACGCCGTGACGGATGTGTTGCGGAGGGGAATGGAGTACTACATTCCGTTCTCTGACGAAACAATGTCTGGCGAAGCTCGTCCATGGTTTGGTGCCGAGTGCAATCGCGCTGAGGCGCTTAAACACGCGGCATACCTAGCATGGGTCGACGCTCGTGCGCGCAAAGCAAATGACGTGAGTCAGAAGAAGAGAGCCTTCAACGGGGCTGCCAAGTCCTGCAAGAAGGTGTTGCGGAGGGCTCGGTTTGACCACATTAGCCGAATAGGGAACAAACTTGCTTCATATCCAGCAGGTAGTATTGGCTTTTTGGTCCCTGGCTAAGTCAGTTGAATCGAACTTCTGCCGCCCCTCACTACCACCAATGCTGAGACCCGACGGGACGCTGGCCCACTCCGCTGAGGAGAAAGCGAACGTGTTTGCTTCCTTGTTTGCGGAATCTTCACGTCTGGATCCTGGTGGCGCGATGCCCCCTGCTTCTCCTGGTGGATGCGAGTCGAGTATGTCGAACATTCGAATTCATCAGAAGGACGTTCTTCGGGTACTGCGTAACCTGGACGTGAACAAGGCTAGTGGCCCCGACGGGATACCGGCAATCGTTTTGAGGACTTGTGCTCCTGAGTTGTCTCCAATCTTGACACGCTTATTTCGCCTTTCATTTGAGACTGGTAAAGTGCCGAAGGCTTGGAAGCAAGCTAACGTGCAGCCCGTGCCCAAGAAAGGTAGTCGAGCTGACCCGTCGAATTATAGACCTATCTCAGTAACGTCCATACTCTGTAAGAGTATGGAACGCGTGCTGAATCATAAGCTCCTGGCATACCTAGAAGCGAGTGATCTCCTTAGTGACCGGCAATACGGGTTCCGCCGAAATCGGTCAACTGGGGATCTTCTTGCGTATGCCATTCACATCTGGAGTGAGGCCATAGAGAAGCACGGGGAGGCACTAGCGGTCTCCCTTGACATCTCGAAGGCCTTCGACAGGGTCTGGCACGAAAGCCTTATTAGTAAGCTTCCTTCCTTCGGTCTGCCTGCCGGATTGTGTGATTGGTTCGCGTATTTCCTGAGGGATCGGTCTATCCGAGTGGTCATAGATGGCTGCTCGTCTGGACTGCTGGATATTAATGCCGGGGTTCCTCAGGGGTCGGTGCTTTCGACAACACTGTTCTTGCTGCATATTAATGATCTGCTTAAACCCGGTACCTTTGGGTATGCAGATGACAGCACTGTTGCTGAGAGATACGTGTCCAACACACGAGCTGGTAGGTCGCAGATCCGGTCTCTTCGGGAGGCTATGGTTGAGCGCTTGAACGTGTCCTTACAGGCTGTCTCAGAATGGGGCGATGCCAATCTGGTCAAGTTCAATGCTGCTAAGACCCAGGCGTGTCTGTTTTCCGCTAAAAGGAGCCAATTCCACCCAGCTCCATCTTTCCGAGGTGCAACCGTGCCGATAACCGACCAACTTGAGCTTCTTGGGGTTACGTTGACATCTACCCTGAATTTTGACCCTTTCATAGAGGCAAAAGCTCAAGTGGCTGCAAAGAAGTTGGGGATCCTAGCAAAGGTGAGACGGTACTTCACGCCGGAACAGCTGCTCAAACTCTACCAAGCGCAAGTTCGATCATGTATGGAGTACTGCTCTCATCTTTGGGACGGATCTGCCAGATACCAGCTTGATGCCCTTGAGTCAATTGAGAAACGAGCCAAGAGGATCATCGGCAATGATAGGCTCGTCGCTACGAAGCTACAAAGTCTTGAGCATCGACGACGAATTGCTAGCGTGTCGGTTTTCTACCGGTTGCATTTTGGGGAATGTGCGACGGAATTGCATAATTTGATGCCGCCAAGCCCGTTCCATCATCGGACCACAAGACGAACGGCGATGCGCCACCGGTACATGGTGGACATCCCACCCACGCGCACAAAACGTTTTGGGAACACATTCATAGTGCGTACAGCTAAGGAGTGGAATTCCCTGCCGGAGTCTGTGATTCCTGATAGCTACAACCTGGGAGTCTTTAAGTCAAGAGTGAATAGGTTACTTCTAGGCAAGCGTGCTCCATCTTCGATCACA
The DNA here is from genome assembly GCA_947578705.1 of Lacanobia wlatinum. Taxonomy (NCBI): domain Eukaryota; kingdom Metazoa; phylum Arthropoda; class Insecta; order Lepidoptera; family Noctuidae; genus Lacanobia; species Lacanobia wlatinum. The sequence goes on along the minus strand of OX388028.1, from coordinate 12,543,451 downwards.
TCATCGCTTACCATCAGGTGAGATAGTGGTCAAACGCGTGCCTATCAATAGTAAAAAAAAAAAACTGACTTATGTTTGGAATAGGTGAATCAGCCGGACATACATTTGAACTGTCTTCTTCAAGATCAAAGTGGACTACTAAATTTTGCTTTCGATCGTATGCCTCCAACCTAGAGAAATAAACACATGTAAGTTTGTTTTAACATAAAAAAGAAGAAATAGGAAAAATAACCTCAAATACTTAAAATGCCTACCTCTCAATCAAAACGGCCTTTTTCCCAGCAGTCGACGCATTTCTTCGTCGAAGCTCAGTTCGAAATTCACGTAAAGATAACAACGAGTACATTTTTTAAGGTAAATTATTAAATGAACACTGAAAATCGCAACCACACACTTGATAACAGACAGAAACAAGGTACAGTCGCTGAAAGCGCCATTTGCTTCTACCTTTTAGTGTGCCTCCACTAGAATTCCTATAATTGACAAATTGAATAGAGCGCTTTAACAAATGGAATCGCCGACACACACCGAATACAGAAAGAGAATTAAGTCTTCTACGGTCTATCAGATTCAGACTAAGCGAACAAATGCGAATGAACGATACCCAACAGTGTGGAATGTAAGGAGAGCAAGCGTACGGTCACTACTATGATTCTCATTCGTTAAGCGCCATTTACACGATTCGAGTTTTTTACCTCGAACATACGATTCTCGAAAGTAAAGCGCCATTTATACGATGCGAGTTTCTTACCTCGAACATACGATTCTCGAAAGTATGAAAAAAATGTGATCATGTAAACATCATATACGATATCGTACGTGGAAGGGCGATAATCGCCTCGCTATAGTGGTACCGCTAGAGGAGCTAGTGTAGCGTGAGGTCGTCGTAATGTCAAAGGAGATGGCTAAATGACTGCGTTACGCGTCGTTACGCGCCGTTAAACGTCGTTATGCGTCCTTATTCGGCGTTATGCGTCGATACGCGTCGTTATGCATAATTATGCGCCGTCGTTTTGCGTTTCACATTTTGCGTTGCTTTGCTTTGCTATATTTTGTTAAACATTTTTTATAAGTAAACGGTTCCTGTGGGATACAATTGTTATGCATAGGAACCATGCATTTTTCTAGGATATTAAAGTAGCCTGCGGGGAAAAATGCGGGGATTTTAAATATCGGTAGTCTGGGCCAAGTCATAACACTTTTTCAGGAAATATTAATACGTGCTTTAAGATTTTTGCTAAGTTACATGAATATCGAATTACTCCCGTTTTTTTAATGATCTGCTTTGCATTTATTTTTTTATTCAAAGTAACTCCAAAAAATACATTTTAACAATGCTTATTAGTTTTTTTAGTACGTATAATTTTCGCACTTTTTCCGGTCTATTATTTAAATATATATACTGTAGTACTTTTCAATGTCAATTTTACTCTATCGAGCAAACGCTTGTAACATAAAGTGTGAAAAAAATTAAAACAAAAAGGAAATTTATAATAGAAATGTTATAAAAGCAGTTGAAACTTGTTAATTTCTTTAAAAAGTTGAGAGTGCTTTATGGGGAATCAGTAGATTTATTGTCCCCAAATTGGGGAATTCCACTAACCGTCAATATGACAGCCGATTCCGCTGAATTCGACTTGCCTTTCGGGGAATTTGATAAATTGGTGTTGGCAACGCTGTTGTTTACCTACCTTAAAAACCAAAGTAGTGGTTTGGAATAGTTAATATTAAATGCTTTTCTATTCAAATACCTTCATCTTTCAATCATTTATTTATATTGTCTCTGAAAACTATAGGTGCAATTGAGTTGAACTCATTTAGATAAGTAGTTTAGATTTTACGAGTATTTAATACTCGCGGATTGTAGGAAGTCCGTTGTATCACGTATTTGGTGCAATTCCCCTTTGTATCATAGCAATTGTTTCTATACGTATTGTAGTAGGAGTTATGCAATTTTATTTTCATAATTGTTAAGATAAGAACGGATCCTGAAACTGTTTATATACAAAATACTAATATTCAGCTATTCAGCATTTCATATTGTTATGTACCATGTTACCACGTTGCTGGGGCAGTCGTCCATCCATACTTCAATTTAGCCATCTCCTTTCATTGTTGGTTGGCTTTTGACTCGAGTTTATTCACTTATTTGTTTCGATTTTTGTGATTATTTATCAAAACAGCCTGACTATAGTAGATAAGTTACGTTTCTATCGACCACAGTATTGAACTTTCTTTTTTTTTGTTACAAATATGTAAAATATCTCCTTTTTTTCCATTGTGATGAGTCCACGTAACACTGCGACACTATATTGTATTAAATCGCACGTTTACGGCATCATACATATTTTTTCTTCTAACTTTTTTCACATGCACATAATAACATATTTTAATGCCATGATTAAGGACGATACTCGACAGTTGCGCCAACTGTTCAGTACAAAAGCGGTAGCCCTCATTACATTCAATACACAGGCCACAGCCATAAAGTAAATGCATGTTCTTCTAGGGTCTTGTCGAATATACAAGCAGTGACTTTAAGCTCTCTCGTCCGTAAAAATGCAAGTACTACGAGAATGTCGACCTTCAAACTTCATAGGAATGTATCCGAACAAAATGTTACTTTTTAAAAGGTGTTCCATACCCTCCCGCAATTGATGTGAATTAGATGTTTGACATGTGTTTTACTACAACCTAAATACGAAAAGGAACCAGGTATATATGTTTTCATGTTCAAGTAAGAGACAGCAATAACACTTAATTTCATAATACTAAAGATGCTGCTAATTTGTCTTTGAAACGCTTGGAGTTACTCGGCATTTTTTGACAAAAGGATCGGAAAATATCATAATCACTGATTTTGCAAAGACTTTTGTGTTTATTTGGAAAATTATTACAGAGCATATAAAATGGCTCCTGCAGAAGATGTTGAAATGAAAAATGTGGAAAGTCCAGCAGCAGCTAGTGATGTAGAAACACCCGAAGTAAAGAAAGATGCAGATGTTCTTGCTGTTCAAGATTTGAGGGAGCATGTAAGGCAAATAGATAAAGCTGTAACTTCCAAGGAGCCGAGGTTTGCTATGCGAGTTTTGAGATCTCTTCCCAGTACCAGAAGGAAGTTGAATGGCAACGTTTTACGTGCTATTTTCAACCAACTTTATCCGTCAAGTGCTGACAAAGAGGGATTGATTGCGTTTGTGGAGAACCCTCTGCCTGGTGCTGTCGACATCGAACCACCTCGCTCTCGTAGTGCGCCGAAGCAACCTGTTCCAGAAGTGGATGTGTACTTGCACCTGTTGGTTCTCCTCCGCCTGCTGGACACCAACAGGTTGGAAGAAGCTACAGAGTGCTCACAGCAGTTGATGAATAAGGTCTTAGCTCAAAACAGAAGAACTCTTGATTTGATTGCTGCCAAGTGCTACTTCTACCATTCAAGAGTGTTTGAACTAACTAATAAATTAGATCTTATTAGAGGATTACTACATGCAAGACTTCGTACTTCTACTCTGCGTAACGACTATGAAGGCCAAGCAGTACTCATTAACTGTCTTCTGCGTAACTATTTGCATTATTCTTTGTATGATCAAGCTGATAAGCTTGTCAGTAAGTCAGTTTTCCCTGAAAATGCAAGTAATAATGAGTGGGCAAGATTCTTGTATTACCTTGGAAGAATAAAGGCTGCTCGTCTGGAGTACAGTGATGCTCACAAACACTTGGTGCAAGCCTTGAGGAAGGCACCTCAGACTGCTGCTGTTGGTTTTCGTCAAACTGTCCAGAAGTTGGCTATTGTTGTGGAGTTACTGTTGGGAGATATTCCTGAAAGAGCTATATTTAGACAAGCTCCTCTAAGAAAAGCTTTGGCACCTTATTTCCAACTCACTCAAGCAGTGAGGCTTGGAAACTTGCAGAGATTTGGAGAGGTGCTTGAAAACTTTGGCCCTCAGTTCCGCATAGATCACACTTTCACATTGATTCTACGTCTCAGACAGAATGTAATCAAAACTGCCATCCGTTCTATTGGACTGTCATACTCGCGTATCTCTCCAAAAGACATTGCCAGGAAACTAGGCCTAGACTCGGCTGAAGATGCAGAGTTTATTGTTGCTAAAGCTATTCGAGATGGAGTTATTGAGGCTACCCTTGATCCTGAAAAGGGATACATGAGTAACAAGGAGAGCTCCGATATCTATTGCACAAGGGAGCCTCAGCTAGCCTTCCACCAACGTATATCTTTCTGTTTGGACTTGCACAACCAGAGTGTGAAGGCCATGAGATATCCACCCAAGTCATATGGGAAGGAACTGGAGAGTGCAGAAGAGAGACGCGAGAGAGAACAACAGGATTTGGAGCTTGCTAAGGAGATGGCAGAAGAAGATGATGATGGCTTCCCTTAAATCTATTCCTACTCATGTGTTATTTGCTAATTTTGATGCATTAGATGTATTTGTGCATTAACCCTAATACAATAAAATGAAAATAAATGTTTTTGTTTGCATTATTTTAACTTCCTTAATAGCTTGACAGATTAATAGCCTTGGTTTGTAGCAGGTGGGAATGTAATTCTTGTGTTTAAAATGTAACATTATATTTAAATTTTACTAGACTACTTCTACAGAATTTAGAATGTCTGTATAGCTATGTTATAGCTTTAAGATGAACTTCCGCAGCGCATGATAGATGGTGCTAGCACCAACAGCTGTAAACTACAAAGTAATACTTCCACACTACTGAACTTGGATGGCAGCCAATACTTGGTCTTGGAGCTTTGGTCGGAATCAGTAGGTAGATATAGAAAAATGTTTTGAAATACTTGTGAAATTATCTGCTATGTGTGTATGTGTAGTAGCAAAGCAAGGGGGGAGGGCGGCCGCCCAGGGTGACACCACCGTGCACCGTGACAAAAACAGTCGACAAACGGTCGGCTTGGGTGTCATCCCTAAACGGTTGATGCAATTAAACCGGAAACGAGGTGCAAAAATGTTGTTTCCGAGGTTGGGTGCAGCTCGTATCTTGTATTCTGCCCTGTATTTAATGAGCTTTCTTGCTTAAGTCAAAAAAGGTACTTCTATTTAAGTATGAATGATGAAAAGAAAATAAAACCTATCTGACATGGGATGAAAAAATATCGAGCTCGCTTCGTTCGCTCTTGCATTCTACTCTCTTAGTTCTTGAGCTTACCTGCATCAGTCAACAAAGTTAATTTATGTGCGTGTGGTGTGAGGGCCACTTTGTTAAAACTCTTTGAAAATGTGCCAAGGATTTAGTGAACATTCCCAAAGCATTGTGAAAGTTGGAATCAGAATTTTTGAAAGTCAAATAAGCGAGATGTGGATTTTGAAGTTGGGCCCTCAGTCCTCAGATAGAGGATTGAGGGCCCACCTGTAGTGGGTCTAAAGTGAAAAAACTGGCCAAGTGCGAGTCGGACACGCGTGCAAAGCGTTCCGAACGAAATTCATTTTTTAAAGTGTAATTTTAACACTATAGACTTCTAATAGGTTTTCCTGTAATGTATAGGTGAAGATCTATTATATCCATTTTTTTCAAAAATGGTCATTTTTCGTCTAATTTCTTGAATAACTTCAAAACCATTTATTTTAAAATTATGAAACCTTACCTTACAGTTAGCCCTTTCATTTGATATGTCACACGATATTGTTCAAAAAACTTTTTTTTTGAAATTTTCTAGTTTGCCCCCAAAAGGAGTGTAGGTACTACGTAAGCTCGACAAATGGATGTGCGAGTAACGCTTATGCGACAAAACTGTACTGCGACTCACCATAGTTCGAATGCACGCTCGTGCGACACACTGAAAATCGGGACCTCCGCTTCGCGGGGCTCCTATTTCTGGGTGGTTTAAAAAAAAAAATACCACGAAGACTAAGGCGGGAGCTCCGCTCAGCTTCGCTCCCGCCTTAGCCTTCTAACCTAACCTATCCGAGTCGGGGTGTTGCCGATCTTCACTGTGTCGCACAAGCGTGCATTCGAACTATGGTGAGTCGCAGTACAGTTTTGTCGTGTAAGCGTTAATCGCACATCCATTTGTCGAGCTCACGTAGTACACTTCCCCAAAAGTGACCCCCATACTAAATTAATAATTTACGTAACACAAGGTCACAGAAGTCCATATGTGTACCAAATTTCAACAGAATCGGTCCAGTGGATCCGGAGAAAACTGGTTGTGACAGACGGACAGACAGACAGACACACAGACACCCGAGTGATCCTATAAGGGTTCCGATTTTTGTTTGGAACCTTAAAAATTTACGATCAGTAAATTATGACCCAAATTATCAACTTAAAAATAAAAATCTAAACAAGACTTCATAGTTCCTAAGTAGGTCTCAAAAATGCGCCAGACTTTCAGCAATCATAATCATTAAAAAAATAGTACTTTTATTGGGCTACTTTGGCTGGAATCGGACTCCAAAGACAGCGAGGTGGAAAATTCTTAAAATTAGCCATCTGATTAAAAGTAATTTTTCGGTCGAACAATAATTCGTTCGTGTTGTGTGAGTCTCGAACTTAGATCTTCTCGGCTTCGCCGGCCAGCCTCAGCCGCGGTGGCGGGCGTTATAACACCTGCTCCTCAGCTCGCGGGCCGCCTCGCCCCTCCGCGCCTATCCAACCAAACCGCCTACACTCAAGGGGTAGGGCAGACAAACAAGACTTCGTGGAGTCGGTTTTATAGCAATTCGTTTCTGTCACATACTTTTGTAGCACATCATATTGACTTTTTAAGATATTTTTTTATTAATTTAAGTTTAAGACAATTTCCGTTACTTCAATCAAGCTTGTGTTTATTAGTTGTTGAAGAAACGTTAGCTGAAATCTCGTTTATGGATTTCGATAATTAGTTATTACAAAAATCTGTGAAACAATCTTTAGGTACCTATTTTAAACAGTAGGTCTTTGACCGTAGTTATCTCGAAAATAGTTAGTATAACTTTAGATATTATATTATGTAAAAAACTGAATATTAAACTAATTGAATCAATATCAGAATCCTAATTTTACCATTCGAAGTATTAGAAATCGGAATGTCGTTTTTCGGACCGAGAACCCATCGAGCATTTGATTCTTCGGATGTATGAAAATCGGAAAACAAACAAATCGCATTTACGTCTTTCGGTAAAATATATTTCGTAGTTTGTTTTAATAGACATTATAATTCTTAGGTACTTATTATGAAATTCGGAATTTTTGAAAATTGGAACATCGAATTTCGGAAAAAAAATACTTCGGAATATTTGGGTGTTCCCTGATAATTCTCAAAACATCAGAAAAAAATCCATAGCTCGAAAACTATGAAAAGTCGCGGAACATACATGGGGGTGATTCGGATACCCCACGATACGAGGGACCTAAATTTTACTTTTGGACTTCAATGTTCTGGCCACCCAGTATATGTTTATATAAAGAAGGACAGTGTTTTGCAATGATGTCTTGTTTTCACAAATTTTGTTTGGCATTAGCTTACGAGTAGATTTTGGCATTAAGTCTTTTTTCGTAGCGTCCATGGTTTATCCGATACAGGTGGGCCCTCAGTCCTCTATGTGAGGATTAAGGGCCCAACTTTAGAGTTCATAGGTATCTCACTTATTTGACTTTCACAAATTCTGATTCCAACTTTTTGACCAACCAATTCTTTGAGAATGTTCACTAAATCATAAGCACATTTTCAAAGAGCAAAGTGCAACACCACAAGGATATATTTAATTTTACTTTTAAGTTAATTATCTACTCAAAATTATCCTAGGCGAAGTGCAATAACTTTCGAGCTCGCTTCACTCGCTCATATAGGTACCTACTGTTGTTTGTCTTAGTACTCAGCTTACCCGCATCAGTCAAAAAAGTTACGTAGGTAGGTACTTCAAATTAAGTAGGTATGGATGTATAAGCGAAAATCAAACCTTATATGTAAGAATATTACTGAAAAAAGATGAGATCTTTCATATTAACATCAGCTATAAATTCTTATTATTTTTTCCTAATTTATTCAGATATTGGGATTATTTGCATGAATAAACACACAAAACTGCCAATCTCGCGAGATCTCGAAATTGGCGAGATATCGCGATATTGTTATTCATAAAATCGCGAGATCTCGCTTGAGCACCAATCTCGCGAGATTGCATTCCCTAGTACATATTTTATTTAAAAAAAAAACGCTTAAAAAAGGGCACCCCAAAAATTTTTGATACAGGGCCTTTTTGAGACTAGCTACGCCACAGACCCGTGGCGAATATAAGTGTGGTGCCAGTGAAGAAGTGATTGTCTAAATTGCGTTAGTTGCCAACATTGCAGAGTCACTCAATATGGGTTCGATTCCTAGATCGCATTATATCAATAAAATAATAATCGTAAGCACCTCTTTTACAAAGTTTCTCAACACATAGGTAAAGGTTCGGTAACCTAGCAACGAAAGACGTTGATAACAGTTACCTACTGCATTGATTACACGAACATAACATAAATAGGCATTGTGCAGATTGTTAAAATTGTTTTGCGGTGTACCTACTTCTCTTGTTTTAAGTCGAAAGGTCTAAAAATGGAATTTACACCGGCGCATATGGAAAGTCTGGTGAGCTTATTGAGGCCTCCAGAACCAGAAGTTTTGCAAGGAGACGATTTGCCATCTGCAGGTAAGTACCTACATATATCGGGCTTAGGATTCGAGGTCAGGTACCTAGCATACCTATAGGTACGCCAAGCGCACAGTGCAGCCTGTTAACAACAGTTTAGATCTTTTTTCACTTTCAAGAAAATCGATGAAAATTATTGGAAGATTTCCGCCATGCAGTAGGTACCTTTGGCGAAGACCTTCCAACTAGTATTCCGATAGTTTAATTAGCAGTTGATTGCATGGTTACCGAGTGATTTTGGGTAGGTATAATTTCCAAGAATCCAAGGATACCTACGGCCAGTGTTAGTAAAGTGGTACAACTTATTTAGGTAGGTACCTACCTACTTACTAACAGGTATGAACCTACCTAAGGATATAAGCAGGTATCTATAATCTTTAAAGACCAATTAAATTTATACTTACTTAGGGTGAGTGGGGGGAAGATTGAACGGTTTTTTGCTGAGATGAGCAGTGTTGTATTTGAAGTCTTGTAGAACGGTACCTACCATATTAGCTTATGTTAAAATTATTTTGTTGTAAGTAAAGAGCAGAGTTTATTTTTCTAAAATATTGACGACATCGTGCTAAATCAGTTCCTGAAAAAAAAATGTTTTTATTACGAGAATGAAACAGGGACTTACACGGGGAAGACGAAAGGTAAGGGGGTATTAGTAGGGGAGGCATTGATGGTAAATGTGGATTTACTCGAGCGTCGTGGGGAACTACCTATTACTTATTTGATAATCCTGCGGCTTTGTCGCGCTGTGGACTATCTGCGCCAGCCCAATACACGCGACTACGCTCGCGCCCTCTACTAGCGACTCCCAGAGTCCGGAGTCGTACCGCACAATACGCGGCAACAAATCATGCGGTGTCTTTGCTCAACACTGATGTAGATATATTCCACTCCAGTGTCCAATGTACGTCAATTTCTAAATCAATTTGCAAGGATTCTTTTAGTGATTATTTATTATTTCTGATTATTTTGATTATTTTTGATCACATTTAATAATTTGTTATGATTGTACTTGTTATTTTTGTTGTTTTTATTGCATTGTTATGTTAATTATTTCTAAATTCTAACATTGAATCATTAATTCGAATTTACATTTAATTTGATAGATTTACTAAGTGCAGAGAGTAATTGAAATTAAATAAATTACATTTTGTAGTTTAGATGATAAGAAGAATAAAAGGTTCTGTAATGTTTCTCCGTTCAGTGGTGGGGGAAGCGTCCACAGATTTTCAAAAATGTAAATAAAAATCAGTTACGTGGACATACTCGAGCGTGTCAGATATTGATAGATTAGATGCTCCAACGTGTCTCTGATAGCAAAGGTATGTTCATCTGCCGACTTGCATGGTGGGATTGGCAGGTCTAAAAAAATGGCGATGTAAAATCAGCGAAATTGAAAAAAAAAAACACCGAAATTTGTTGCTTTTTTGTTGCCAATTAGTTGCTAGATAATTTTTTTTTGCTTCAACCGATCGCAAAAAATCGGCAATAACGCTAACTTTTCAATAAGATAGCGTGGAAATCACTGGATGTGGACTGATCGATCAAGCGAATAGTGGTCAATTTGTTGCTAATTTGTTGCTAAAAGATGCCAAGGAGAAAGAAATTTTAAAAAATGAAAATTGTTTTTTTTTTCAATTATGACAAAATAAATAATGTCCACGCTAGCTTAACTCTTGACTTTACCGTGGAAAAACTATTGTAAAAATTTGTTGCTGCTCATACTGCAGCTTGTTTGAGCATAGAGAGTCAGCAACAAAATAAGAACCGGAAGTCAAGAAAAGTTGGAGATCGGTTTATAAACAAACCGGCCACGCTAGCTTAACTGTTGACTTTTCCGTAGGAAAACTATAGTGAAAATTTGTTGCTGCAAATACTGCAGCTTGTTTTAACATAGAGAGTCAGCAACAAAATAAGAACCTGAAGTCAAGAGAAGTTGGAGATCGGTATACCTACAAAAAAACCGGCCACGCTAGCTTAGCTTACGATTTTCCCGTAAAGAAACTATTGTAAAAATTTGTTACTGCTCATACTGCAGCTAGTCTGAGTACAAAGGGTCAGCAACAAAATAGAAAAACGGAAGTCAAGAGAAGTTGGAGATCGGTATACAGAAAAACCGGCCACGCTAGCCTAACTAACGATTTTCCCGTAAAAAAACTATTGTCAAAATTTGTTGCTGCTCATACTGCAGCTAGTCTGAGTACAAAGGGTCAGCAACAAAATAGCCTAATAATAAAAAAAGTAAAAGTAGAAAGTTTTTTTTAAAGTATAGTTCGATACCTAATACTTTGCATAATGAGTCATACAAAGAAACATAAGAATATAAAATTACGTTCTAAAAATTAATTTACATTTAACAGGAAATGCCATTATTTTTGAAGTTAAACTCTTTGCTACGTAGCTTCAAAAATCCTGGGAACATGGAAGAAATTTACAAGCTTGTTGGAGCAGTAGATTTCATGCCCCCTGCAGTCAACCGTCGATCATCGTCGAATCTAGGGTTAGGACACTTTACGGCCGTGTGTCTACGGGGTACTCAATGGACAGAATACGATGATCGATGCGAAAAAGCAATAATGCGAAAAAATACACATTCAATTAATCCGCGAATGGTATTGTATGCTAAAATCAACTAATAAAAATAAATTAATAAATTTTAGAACTCTCTATGCCAAAACAAGCTGCAGTATGAGCAGCAACAAATTTTTACAATAGTTTTTCCACGGAAAAGTCAAGAGTTAAGCTAGCGTGACCGATTTGTTTATAAACCGATCTCCAACTTCTCTTGACTTCCGTTTTTCTATTTTGTTGCTGACCCTTTGTACTCAGACTAGCTTCAGTATGAGTAGCAACAAATTTTGACAATAGTTTTTTTACGGGAAAATCGTTAGTTAAGCTAGCGTGGCCGGTTTTTCTGTATACCGATCTCCAACTTCTCTTGACTTCAGGTTCTTATTTTGTTGCTAACTCTCTATGCTCAAACAAGCTGCAGTATGAGCAGCAACAATTTTTTACAATAGTTTTTCCACGGCAAAGTCAAGAGTTAAGCTAGCGTGGACATTATTTATTTTGCCATATTTGAAAAAAAAAAACAATTTTCATTTTTTTAAATTTCTTTCTCCATAGCATCTTTCAGCAACAAATTAGCAACAAATTGACCAATATTCGCTGGATCGATCAGTCCACATCCAGTGATTTTCACGCTATCTTCTTGAAAAGTTAGCGTTATTGCCGATTTTTTGCGATCGGTTGAAGGAAAAAAATTAATTTTCTAGCAACTAATTAGCAAAAAAAAAGCTACAAATTACGGTGCTTTTTTTTTCAATTTCGCTGATTTTACATCGCCATTTTTTTAGACCTTTAAAATGGACTTGGTCATTTCATGAATTTTATCACCCACTTAGACCGGCAAACGCTGATTGAAGTGTGCAACGCAACAAAATAAAGGTCTTAACAATGTTGCCATCACTGCAAAAATGCACTGAATCTGGCGTTATGGACAATTTTTTGTGTTACCCCGTTTTTCGTCTTTCCCCCACTCACCCTTTTTAAATCTCTTTGTTAGGTCATGTGTCGTTTGCTGGGAAAAGTAACAATAATTTACTTACCTAGAGATAAAGATACCTAGTAGGTAAGTAAGGGAGACCAAGGAGAGTTGTAACATAGGAGAATTGTGACAAAGTCGATTTCTCGGAACCTATGACCCCTAGCGAGCTGGCAATAGCGCGTTTTTGTTTTTTTGAGACGCGCTTTTTCACTAGCGCACGAGAAACGGTTGTGAGTGTACGACATCTGCATACAAAAAAATGCAAAAATTAAGTTTTTCCCCAAAATTTTGATTGCATAATTATATATCGTTACGTATTATGTTTGCATTGTTATGATATTTTTCTCATATGCTATAGTATTTCAAGTTTTTTAGCGTGGTATTGTTTTTTGGTATTGACGTCGTGTTTAGAAATTACGAATTATAATTCTGACCGGTTCACGAGTTTTTGCTACAAGGCGAGTTGTGACAGCTTGTCACAATTCTCCTATTTTATTTTTATTTTCTGCCAAGTTTTCTTTGTCTTGTGGTGGCTGAATTTCTATTTAATTGTTTCAGAATGCCAAATAAATATATACGAAAATTAGAGGCAAAATTGTCGAAATTTATGAACTGACCTTTGAAGAAGGATCTGCATTTGATGTGGCGATCACTGCAAGGAATATAGTAGTGCTGGTAACAGCAATTATAAGGAAGAGGATGATGACGAAGAAGAAGCAGAAAATAATTATTTTTGCTTGTGTTGCCTTGAGCCCTTTGCAATCGAAAATCAAGAGAAGTGGGTTCAGTGCCTCGAATGCCAAGGCTGGTCTCACGAAGTTTGCACTGGGGATGAGCTTCGTTACGTCTGTCATAATTGTTTGTCAGATTAGAATTTGATTTTAGACTGATTTTATTAAAATTAATCTCAGAAGAAGCCATACTTTATTGTTTATAAAATACGGATATTTTTATGTCGACGGAACGTGTTAATCTTGTTCGTAGAGGTATGCCAAATGTTGACTAAAGTACTTTTTTGTTAAACAAATGTGAAATTAAATAATTATTAGTTATATAATTATTAAAGTGGTATTATTTATTCACCAAATAGTCTTAATACATAAGTGTCACAACCTACCTTGGTATCAGTCATAACTTACCTCGGTAGTAGGAGAGTTGTAACACGGGGAGTAGTTTCTGTTTTTGTAGATTTTCTCAGAAACCTTAATATTGTCATTAATTTTGATGATTGTTTCTTAAAGAGTATGTATTGAGCTACGTTGACTTATAGAGCTCATAGGTGTAGAATGTTTCTTGGCTGAGATATGTCTGTTAAAATAAAAATTGTCACAACCCTCCTCGGTCTCCCCTACCTAGGTTAGATAGGTATTTTAAAAGTCTTATAGATACGTCAAATAGGAAGGAAGGTAGTCACCGTAACCATACTTACCTACCTTTTTATTCTTAGGTTTTGACATAAGTTCGACAAGAGGTAAAATTCCCCCTTCCATTGATGCGAAGACTCCAAAAACGATTGAAGAATATGAGGAGCTGGAGGCAAAAGAGGTGGAGAACCTTGGAAAGGCTGGTGGGGGCTTAGGAGGACTTAAGACTCCCGAGTATACCATGAACTACCAACAGTCTGTCTCCGCTGAAGATGTGTATCTTCAAGTAAGTTAACCAAATTATTTGAATTGAACGGATAAAAACATGAGCACTTCCAACTGTTTTAAGATCAGAGGTAGGTCTTCGTCTTCGTGGTGCTAGGGTGACATAATTAACAGGTTCATAGTAGCTTGTCTGCCGGAGGAATGCGATAAGCGCAAAACAAGCCCGGCGTCCCAACCCACGGGTAAAGCAGCCAGGCCGGCAGCGGCGGCGGCTTTGGTGTGTAGAGGGCTTAAGGCGCAGATACCCATCAGTAGCTAATGTTTAAATGAATCACGTCTAAACGGCTAGTCGTATTTTTTTGGAAAAAATATATGTTACATTAGGCTATTTTCTTAATAATTTGGAATAATAAAATTTTGCGTTTTATTCGTTCAACATAGGTATTTAATGTGTAAAGCTATGTCTAACACAGACATAAAAACGAATATCGGGCCAAACCCGGAATTTGCACTATCTCAAAGACAATTTAACTATCTACATTACGATATAGGGTCTTTTTTAAGTCATAGAATAAAAAGGAAAGTACAAAAAACTACTGAATTTTGGGTCGCGCGGGTGGGTAACGAGTGCGCGTTTTGTTCCCTCATGGTCGCTGACGTATGTCGTCGCCTTAACTTGTAAGCAATTGCGAGCAATTAAGTGTTTTTGAAGCAGTCAAATAAAAACTGAATGCACCTATCTACTTGGGTCATACACTACCTAGGTACTTATTATATAAAATTCTTACTATTTTTAACCGACTTCTAAAAAAGAAGGTGGTTCTCGATTCGACAGCGTACATATATTCTTTTTTTTTATGTGTGTTCGCGGATAACTTAGTCGTTTATGACCCGATTTCGATGAATCTTTTTTTATATGAAAGGGTATGCTTCCGAAATGGTCCCATTGCCACCACGTCAGGATCTGATGATGGAAACCCTGAGAAATCGAGGGCCACTCTCGAAAATTGTAGGCACGCATCTGGTAAAAACTTGATATTCGTGTGTATATCGGGTGATACTACAAAAGAAGAAGGAATGACGGTTTGGATCAGATCTGATTATGGAGACGACACAGAGTCAAGGGAACTTCACATCGGTATGTAGGAACTACCAAGTGTTTGGGCTTATTTCATTCTTATTGACGAGACCTTTACACCGAAAGCACTTAGTAATTTTGATTTTCATAACCTAACATCACGCCGGTACGCTGTGAATGGGTACGCAGGTACCACTAAAAAGTGAAAAATAAAAAACTTTTTTACAAAAAATGTAACCGACTTCCAAAAGAAAACAGTATAAAGTATAAAATAACTTTAATTTCGGAAGTCGGAGTACATTTTTTGTAAAAAAGTTTTTTTAGGTTCTTAATCAGGCATGTTTTTTCGTTGTTACAGATTGGTCCAAAAACTCCGGGGTCAGCTAGCTGCGAGAACCTTATTGTCAGAGTGAAGATGCCAGGAGATAAGAAAGAAAACGTTGATTTGGTCGTAGACACCTCTATTGTCACGGTGACATCTTCTCAGTATTCCTTGAAGCTGCCTCTCCCGCACGAGGTCAACCCTGATCGGTCTAAGGCCAATTGGGATGGGGACTCGGAGACACTAGTGCTCACCCTTAAGTTGGATAGGGAGTTAGATTTTGTTAATTTCTAAATTACCTACCTGTTCTTAATTATTTTGTTAGGTAGGTAAATTAATTTAGCAGGTACTTAGTTATGCCTAATTATGATTACATTTATGGTTTTAATTTTGTTTTAATTTAGGAATGCCCGATCAAGTTTCTACATATCGGCAAGTTAACAAGACAATACAGAGTGAATTTTTAAAGTGTGCCTGGATAGCCAACTCCGAATTCGAACAGTAGGTATGCGCTAAACCTAACATGGACGGGTGCAGGGTGTTTGAGAGTGCCGAGCGCCTCGAGCGACGCATGCTCTTTCACCGTGTCGCGAGCCTACACTCCTGCGCCCGGGTGCACCGCACACCCTGCACTATAGGTAATGCCGCCTCTACTGGAGAAAGAAAATAAAGAACTTACAGGCGCAAAACGCATAGCTTTAGTTTCTTTCATCAGTGTTTTTCAATATTCCTCATAGTTTAGAAAAAATCATTCTGTATATTTTTATGGCCTTGGAAAATGTTTTTCATTGTTAGCCCTTAGTTCCGGTCTGTTATTTATTTCTTAATATTAGGTATGTACCTAAGTCTACGATGGCTCCAATAAAATTATTCAATAAAAATCTAAAATATAAACGAAGTGGTGCATTTAATTGTTTTGCAAGCTAACTTCCTTTTTCAGCTGTTCATAGAGTTATTGTTAGATATTTCAATTGATTCGATCAGTCACAGTCTTAACGCGAACAAGTCTATAAAGACTTAAGGAGACCTAGCTTTTAATAACTGTAAGTAGGTACCGACCGACCGTCAGTTACCTAGTTATTAAATAATTAATCAACAGCATTTGATAGTCTTGGTTCATAAAAGTAATAATCATTGAGACTGCGATTCAAGGTGTTAATTAAATTGCACCAAGTAGTAGACGTCAGTACACTTCTCTTATAGTCCAGTAAAAAACGGATAAAAATTGGTCAACCTCGGAATGAAAAGTAAATAAGCTGGAAACTCGTTTAGATATATTTTCATTTTGGCGTTCTAAGTGTTTTTTCAAAAGTATCATAAAATCACGTGTCTGCGTCGTAAGTTATTGAAGGTCAAATGTCACAAAAATCGATATATTATATACCCATCATCATAATTATAGAGCGTATTTGCATACATTTTTGGAACGAACATCTTTTCATGCGCTTAACCGTTTTTGACATAGAGGGCGGATTTTAAATGATCAACCGTGTATCTCGGTGAATAATACCTTGTTTAAACATAACAAATCATTATTACCGCAGCAACGTGATAATTTATTTTCATTGCTGTATTAAAAATACCCGATTGTCATTACTTTCGGAGCAGCCTAGTGTCAGTACCTACTGCTCTAATGCCCGGTTTTTGAGGTACTTTATCGGACGTTTATATGTCCAATAACCAGTATCCAACTAATGACGTTATGACAAATAGCGTTGACGGACAGATAAACGACCGATTAAGTAGGTACTTCAGAAACCGGGCATAAGAAGCCTAAGTGCCCGTTTACGGAGACGCGGAGCGGCGAGCGTCGCCTACAGCGACGCTGCCCGCACTAAATTCAAAATTTCAAACATAATGTGGCGTTGTACGAGAGCGTTTACGGAAGAAATGATTTTACACGCGTTTGCTTGAAATGCAGGCGGAGCCCGCCAATGGCAACATACGGCTCCCAATGCCCGCCGCGGCGGGCATTGCTCATCTGCACACCCCGCACCACGCGCCGTGTCACGCCCCGCGTCTACATCAACAACATCCTACATTGCCATATTATGTTTGTATTTGCGCGTGTGACGATGCGGCCCGATGCAAGCATCGCCTCTTCGTAAACGGAAAAAAAGTCCGACGCCCCGCGAGACGCCACGCTGCACGCAACGCCCGACGCCGACGCCCCGCTTCTCCGTAAACGATGATTAGTGGTATGTTGTTGCAAACCATTGTGATGATTGGCGTAAGTTATATTTGACCCGGTCGGGTGACAGTGGCTGTCGTTAGTTATAGCAGTTCCTAGGAAATACCAAATCGTAATGTCTTTTCCAGTAGGCAACACATACAAATCATAAAACTAGGTTGTGTTTATATTGATAAACATAATATTTGCTGTGTCAATAGGTAGGTATAAAATGTATCTAAAGATCGTATGATTATAATATTGCTGATTGTAAAAACTGAAATAATTTTGTCTCAGCTATTTTCTTGACCACCTGTTTTGTGGTTGCTCGATTTTTTAAACCGTAAGCATGTTCAACAGTCTGACGGTTCTGCCGTTTTAATGCAGTGCAATTCATAAATATATAGATACGTTACCTACCTACATGCCAAGTTTGACGGCACTCCACCCACTCGGCAGGATTTCTAGGTTTTGGTTTGTAGGAAGCAACTTTCAAATGATGCAAGTAGTTACAACGGATCGGATTTGCTCATCACCCCCTCTTCATTACCCGTCTCATGACTTGTTGCAGAGGCAGAAAAGAGGCTCGAGGCAAATTAGGCAGATAAGGTATCGATTGAGATTGATCGATTAGGTAGTAATACCTACCTATGAAGTTATAACGAATTTTAAAGTTATATCGTCTATTTAAAGTAGTTTGTAGCTACTTTGTACGGAACCGTCGGTGGGCGAGTCCGACTCGCACTTGACCGGTTTTTTTTTATTTGTAAGTCAGTTGTATTTTTTTGTAAATAAGTTTTTATAAATTCTAGGCTGGGCACTTGTCTATATAACTTCTCACAAATCAATCACCGAGAAATCAATGAAAAATCTACCAACGAGAAACCTATAAACTTACTATTACCTACATAATACTCAGTCATTTAATTTTAAAACATCTTAGATCGCAATAAATTGCAGTTTCCTGATTTTTTGGGGTGTTGTTAAGATAGATGCCAATAGTGCCAATCGTGGTGGTCGTCAAATCGTACTCATTAAATTGATAAACCTTCCAAAAATCAATATTTTGAAATTATTTCTTGCATTCAGTGCCACAAAATCGCGGCGCGTAATACCTGTCGCATCATTCAACACTCGACTTCCATTCTTTTTTTTTTGTATCTGATAGAAATACACTTTTAGTGTCTTTTTATAATAACCAAATATTCAAGGACGTGGACAGGGGGAAGAAGAGGATAGTAAAAAGCGGCTCTTACCCTTATCGTATCTATTACTACCCATCCATCGTGAGCTAATCCGAAGTCCGATTTTCTCGAATTATATTATACCTAACTAGCTTTTGCCCGCGACTTTGTACGCGCATATACCCTTTTTTCCCGTTCCCGTATGAATTTTGGGAAATCCTCTCTTAGTGCTCCCCTACACTCCCCAAGGAACTTACATGCCAAATTTCAGCTTTCTACCACCAGTAGCTTCGGCTGTGTGTTGTCTGTCAGTCACTTAATCACTCAATAAGTCTCAAACGGAAGAATTATATATATATTGATTTGTAACCTACTATTAACATGACCTCCCCCTTGCCCCAAAGTTTTTAGGCTGCGACTGCAACGACAAAACGACGGGCCTAAAATTCCATTTTTGATCGTGATGTGTGTGTGTGTGTGTCTGGGCATCGCATCTCAGGTTAGGGGCCAGGCCCCCGGGGTATCGCACGATATCCTACGAGGCGGGTTGTGCACTGTATCCGTACGCGGGGCGGTGAACCGATGCAGCGCGAGATCGACTTGCGTCGGTCACAGCTCCGCGAGGTCATGGTGCGGGAATGGCGGGAAAGGCTTTCGCGACCTACCGCCGGCCTCGTCACTATCGAAGCCATCCGACCAGTGCTCGACGAATGGCTCGGGAGGAAGCACGGGGCATGACTGCTTCGGGAAGTACCTGTGTCGCATAAACAGGGAGCCGACGCTCGGTGCCATCACTGTACCGACTGTCGGGAGAACACGGCGCAGCACAAACTGGCAGAGTGTGTCGCATGGGAGGAGCAGCACCGTGCCCTCGTATTCGAAGTGGGATCCGACTTGTCGCTGCCGGCCATCACTCGTTCGATGGTCGGAAGCGCCGAATCGTGGGATGCGGTGATCTCCTTCTGTGAAGACGTAATTTCGCAGAAGGAGGCTGCGGAGAGGGAGAAGGAGGCCGTGGCCACTCTCCCGTGCCACAGCAAGCGAACCGGGCGTCGGCGGAGGGTGGACAACGCTCTCTTCCAGCCCCCATACAAAGGTCCGGAGGGACGGCGGACTCGGGGTCGTCTGCCGCCCTCCCATTCAGCAGGACCTGAGGCGGCAGCGCGTATTGTTCCAGACGCGCCCCTATTGGACGTCGTGGGTGGAGGACACCTCACTCCTCCCGCGGGCCTGAGGTGGCCCGCATATGCGGGCCGGCACTAGCCGGGGATCGTGGAAGACGCACTAGTTCTCACGATCCTCGGTCCAAGTGTGAGAATGAACACCGGGGTGGTTTTTAGTCAGTAAGAGTCTGACAGACCCCTTCGCCCGCCCCAGGCGAGGGACATCCAGGAGGATTTTCTACACCGGCAACAAAAAAAAAAATGGGCCAGGCCTAGAAAAAAATCCAAGATACGTCAATGGAGTTCGAAATTAGTTGCATCCTGGATGAACTATCTTGGGTAAGAGCCGGGCCTTGTGCTGCGGGGGCTTCGCAACCCAGGACCGCGGGGGCCCGCGTAGTCTAAGGTCCAGGCTGACAAACGTCACCCCGAATGTATAATTGTATGGCCAGTCCGATCCTGGTAAGTAAGTAAGTCATTTATTTTGCAAATATGGGTACACAGTACAGGGTGATAAAAGGATAAAATAAAAGGTAGGTTCAGCCATATTTTACCATTCGGCATGCAAAAGTATAGGTCTGTCTTCGTATAATTATAGAAATATCTAAATAATTTACATTTACAACAGTAGGAAATGGTACATTTAGATTTATAAATTTAATTATTGGCGATTTTGCGCGCCCCCTTTCGATAGGCGCCCAGGGCTCGTGCCCTACTTGCCACACCTTAGTTTAGTTAAGCCACTGCAACCAAGTCTACCTACTCTGTCCCGAATAAGCATCGATTTACAGCACTAGTTTAGGCAAGATGATAAAAGCAAGATTCAAACACTAAATAATGTGAAACCTTGACCTGCGGTCAATAAGGTCGGAATCATTCGGCAATTATTTCCGGTTTAAGAGTTATTATTCGTCAGTCCATTATTAATCACTGTTTCCTAATTTTTTAACTAAGTGCCTAGATATTATTTTTACTATACAAGGTGGTTCAGAAGTGCGTGGTCATATTTAATTTATGTTACTGATATAATAGACACTAAGTAAATATCGATTTTTTCTTAAAATTACAGAATAGTCCCAAACAATTCACTTTTTAAGTAGTTTCATGCAGTTGGTGGGTTTTATTTCAGTTCAATCAAAGATTTTATACCACCAATTGTATACAATGGCTGAAAAGTAATTTGTTTGTAATTTTTTTGTCGTTATTTGCGGTTGGGTTTTTTGGAAATATTTTTTACTTGCGGACGTCACGCGGTTTTATTCAATAACTTAGGACTAAATTACATTGCGGATTCAGTTACAAAGTATAAAGTTTCTAAATCTAGTTAGTGGGTGCAGTACTGTTCCTCTAGATATGTTACGACGTAACCTGTGTTTAGATAAAACAGTTCCGATCCCCTGTGGTAACATAGTGGTTTACTATACCTAGTACGAGAGCAGCAGAGTGTATTAAGTTATATAGAAAAATAATATTATACCGTATTATATTATACATACAGGAACAAATGAAAAACCAAAGGTACTATTTGAACCAATAAAATTACAGTTTTACAGAAAAAAAGAAATAAAATAAAGGTAAAAAAAAAAAATATGTTCAGTGTTATTATGTGTGGAATAATTGTAAATAGTGTGGTGTGTGTTAGGTTTTTATTATTGGTATGTTGTGTGTAATTCATGAATATGTTTAAGTCACTTTCTCAGGAATTCCTCCGTTTCGTTGTAGTATAAGTTGAGTAATAAGGTGCCAGCAGTCTTTTTACAAATAAAAAAGTTTTAAACCAAAAATTAGAGTTCTTGCGTTAATTTTATTATAAAGTGAAGGACCAAGATATAGAGCAATTTTTTAATAAAAGCTGTGCGTGCCGGTGGAACTGTGCAGATAAGGTCTTTACGGCGTCTAAATAGTTGCTTAAAAGGTGTTCTTTTGTGTTTTAGTAAGACTATTTGTAAGATAAATTGTTGTCGCACATAAAGTAAATTACAAGATCCATATAGTTCGATAGTTGGGAAAAGAATCGGTCTGAAGTCGCCACTTTTATTACACATTGGCTACATGTCGCAGGGTTTTAAAAATATAAATAAGCTTACGTAAACGACCAATAAGTGAGTTGATGTGTGATCCAAAATTGAGGTTTTTATCTAGAACTATCCCAAGAAATTAAACTTTTTCCTCTGAGGTTAGAGTAGGAAATTGACAATTATCGCTGCCAGCCGTAGTCCGTGCTATGGTCGACGGCGAGGAGTCCCAGGACGCGGTGGTCTCCTTCTGCGAAACAGTTATCGCGCAGAAGGAGGCTGCGGAAAAGGTGTAGCGGCATCAATGCCGCCACAAGAAAAACCAACGAAGCAAATCTACATCGCAACAAAAAGAACCGCGACGCCATCTATCCAACTAGCAGCGAACTAAAATCCTGCATCGCGCAAGCAGAGTTTACCGTGCGATTTGAACACATACATCAGCCCTATCGGGCAGTCGCCCACACCGGACACAATAACCGTCCGGTCGGAGGATCCCGGTGACCCTCGACATTGAACGTCAGCGCAGCCTTCGTGCAACTACTTCAGCGTGACGTCATAATCACTTCTCCTCATCGTGACCTCAAGCTCTCGAGCAGCGAGTCATACAGCCAGCCAGTACCCACGGCTTCTACGGGTATCCTGACCTGGTGGTCAGGATACCCGTAGAAGCCGTGGGCATGCTGGTGCATGCAGCGCATTCCTGGTCAGCATCCTCAGCCTCTATCATCTTCATCAGCGACTTTGGCAAGCACACTGCACCTTCGGCCAGTCACATGAAGAGCCATCAAGAGTCTCTCCTGGTTGACGCCAGCAGTCACGCCACTACGTCGCACAGCAACGCTGCCCCACATCCGACGCCCTGGTGCAAAAACGCAGCACTTACCACGTCCGACTCACTGGATCATAACACAGTGCTGTGCCAGATCCAGCAACTGGAGCATAGCAGCATCATCCCAACTCACTGGGATCTCATCACCTCGACTCACTGGGGCACCGCAGACAGTTTCGACTCACCGAGAACTCTGCGACTTCCGGTTCCGACTCACTGGAACCAACCTTCCACTGGCCTGGCAAGCATCTCAAGATGTATGGACGACTCATCTACTATCGACCTGCGGTGTCAAAAAACGAAATAACCAAAAACACTGACTTCCGACATTAAAGTTATTTTATACTTTGTAGTGTTTTGTTTTGTAAGTCGGTTATATTTTTTAGTCAGTAAGAGTCTGGCAGACCCCTCCGCCCGCCCCAGGGTGGAGGACATCCATGAGGATTTTCCCCTGTTAAAAAAAGGACATTGAAAATTAAGTTGTGATTGTGTGAGACTTCTTCTTCTTATCGTGTGGGCAGTAAGGTCTAACGGCCTCACACACCCATCAGAGTTTGTGAGACAAGAATGGGTTTTTAAACAGATTGAGGTTTTTGGTTGGGAGCTGTTGGAAATTGAAAAAGTGATGAAGTTAGTTTTACTGGCATTTAGAGTCAGAGTGTGTGATGAAAGCCACTTCAAGACAGAATTAAAGCCATCCTGTGCCGATGCTTGGAGTTGCGACTATGAGTTTGCGGTGAAAGTGATAGCAGTGTCGTCTGCAAAGGAAACTATTGTAGCATTTGGAATTCGGAGACTGCAAAGGTCGTTAATAAAGACAAGAAATAGTGTGGGTCCCAAACTGCTTCCTTGAGGCACGCCATGCTGAATGGGTAGTTCATCACTTTTGTGATTCTCTATTACCACTAGTTGGGAACGATTGGTAAGATAACTCTTGAATAGATCAATGGAGCCCAACATCTAAACTTTCAAGTTTGAGTAAAAGAGTGGAGACGGGAACGGTGTCGAATGCCTTCGCAAGATCCAGGAATATAGTTAGGACTTTATTGTTGGCATTCAGATTATCCACTATATTGTTGTCTAACATATGGACATCACAAGTGGATTTGTTCCTGCGAAAACCAAACTGTTGGGTTGATAACAGCTTGAAGTGTTCGAGGTAGCGCACAAGCCTTTTGTTTATAAGGCGTTCAAGCACCTTAGATAAGGCTCTAAGATCTGCTATTGGGCGATAGTTATTTGGCAAACTCCCGTCGCCACCCTTAAAGATAGGATGAATGATAGCCTTTTTAAAAGAAGTAGGAAAGGTAGCCGATTCAAAGCAAAGGTTGAAAATGTGGCATAGTATAGGTGCAAGGGTTCGAGCATATCTTCTAAGAAAGGTTTGAAATATGCCATCCCATCCAGTGGCCACATTAACCCTCAGCTGGTTAATGGTACTTATGACTTCATCAGGATCTGTTTATTCTAATACAAAAGATTTGTTGGATTTTGAACTATGTGTGTGGGGTTCGTGATTTTGAATATTTTTTGCAAGAGGGATTACCCGCGTAGTTCCCGTTCCCGTGGGATTACGGGGATAAAATATAGGCCTATGTTACTCGCTGATAATGTAGCTATATTATATATATATATATATATATATAATAAAAATAAGTGTAGACATACAAAAATACAAATCTTTCCTCTTTATAATATTATTATATTATATATATTAAGAATAGATTATTGCTATTGTGTCTTTCTATAAAACTAGCTTTTGCCCGCAACTTCGATTTCAGTGTTGGTCCCTTAGTAAATGTATTCATAATGATAAGTATGATGATCCCTTATGATGTATTGCGTTTATTCTGTTACACGTCGTTTATTCATACAGAACGCAAAATATGACCTCGCATTTCTGGAACACCCTGTAGAAATAAATAATATTGGCATATCTAATAGCCAATTATCTGGAGTCCTTACAGTGCCTTTTCATTACAACGGAGCGAGGCAGCATAGCGGAGAAACGGAGAAATTTTAACCAATGCCATTGCGTAAAATCTCCGCACCACGTGACTCACTGACATTTTGACTGAGATGATTGGTTAATATTTTCTCCGTTTCTCCGCTCCCTTGCCTCACTCCTCTGTAATGGACAGGCACCCTTAAACGTGAAAGCTCAGCCGGTCGATTCTGTAAACTTCTCACCGTGAAAACTCAGCTGCAGTGAGCGTGAAGTGAACTGTCTGTCCAAGTAATCAAGATGGAATGACAGCTCATTTCGTGATCACTTCACCCAAGCCTTCACTTCGACATGTTTACAGAATCGACCGGCAGAATCGTACTGTAGAACCGGTCGAGCTCAGGAGGAGCCCTATGTCCAGCAGTAAACGGTTTTCGGCTGAAATGATGGTGATGAAGATATAACAGTCACTGGCAAGAAGGTATGCGCTGGTTTTCACTAGAACGGAGAATAGTAGATTGTCTTGAACCACGGAGCAAATATTGTATATGCATAAATATAATTTGTATTTGCTCCGTGTCTTGAACAATAACAATGCGTTTGCTCTTATGCCTAGAATAACATAGGTGATGGGTGATAATAATTCCAAACATCAGACTGACTCAGATAATTCTTCAGAGAAAACTACCTTGTGTTTATCTTGAAATAGACTGACTGATTTGCAATTAAATGTTGACGAATTAGAATGACGTCTCTGTTTTTTAGGGTTCGGTAGTCCTGACAAGGAACCCTCATAGTTTCGTCATGTCCATCTGTCTGTCCGAGATTTTGCTAAGAGACCGTTAATACTAGAAAGCTGTAATTTTTTAGGGGTGTGTGTGTGTGTCTGTGTATATCAATTACGCCGACAAAGTGGTCAAATAAAATTTTGGAAAAAAATTTTTTTTAGGGTAGCTAACTCTAGCTGTGTTAGTATCGTTGAATAGATGTTTTAAAATGTGTTTGGGCTGCTATTACTATTTTTCGATTTAATGCCAAAGGAGACGTTCAATAAATTATAGTATGGAGCTTGGTTCTAAAACAATTGGTAATTTAAACAGCCTTCTGAGGTATATTTGCTGAAAGAGTGTAATTTGCGCATTTTTTTTACAGCCACCCGATTTTTTTAAACAAGTGTATCTTAGTGATACACTTGTTTAAAAAAAATCGGGTGCATACAATATTTATATAATTTAGGGTTGGCAACCCTGTGGATTTGCTATTTTAAAATGACAGTAACAGTCTCAGTCAGCAAGACTCGGGTCTAGGCATGGGCAATATCGTTTTTACACTATAGCTAAACTTATAAATGTAGCGGTTTAGAATATCTTAATTGCATTTATATGTGTTAATTTCGATGTTTTGGCTGAATCTATATGGAATTTGGAAGTGAAAGGTAGAATAGAATAGAAACCGAAACCGAAACCGAAGCCTAAAAATCATAACGTTATGACGGTCTCAGTATCGAGCACCTACGCAATGCGGGGGTACATCTTCCTGTGGTACTGGCTATGTTCTTTTCATTAAGTGTCAGTCACTCTTATCTCCCCTTAGAAATGCTAAAGACGGTAGTGGTGCCGATCCTGAAAAACAGAACTGGCGATGTATCAGATCAGATGAACTACAGGCCCATTTCTCTAGCCACTGTCATTGCGAAGGTGTTGGACGGTCTGCTTGATAAAGAGTTGGATAAGTGGCTGAACATTCATGACGCACAATTCGGGTTTAGGCCTGAGCTGTCTACTGAGAGTGCTATATTCAGCCTGAAGCAGACCGTTCAATACTATAAGGATAGATGCACACCAGTCTATGCCTGCTTCCTTGATCTCTCAAAGGCTTTTGACCTAGTGTCCTATAAAGTCCTTTGGGGTAAGCTCGGGGAAGCGAGTGTACCTCTGGAGTTGCTGCGCCTGTTTCAATACTGGTACTCAAATCAGGTGAACAATGTTCGGTGGGGTGATGTTCTTTCAGACACGTACAGGTTGGAATGTGGGGTAAGGCAGGGGTGTATAAGCTCTCCCAAGCTCTTCAACCTGTACATAAATGAACTAATTGCTGGACTCAGCAGCAAACCTGTTGGATGCAAAATTGACAATGTTAGCGTCAACAATTTTAGCTACGCGGATGACATGGTCCTGCTGGGTCCAACGGCTGGCTCAATCAGGGAAATGTTAGACACATGCGAAAGGTATGCAGCCAGACACGGCCTAGTTTATAATGTCAAAAAAAGTGAATACCTGATTTTTAGGACTCCTGGGAGGCCAATTTCATATGAGCCTGTGCTGACTAAAAGCGATATTGCCCATACCTAGTGGTTAGGGTTTCTTTTTTATTTCAATGTCATTCTGACGTTTACAGATTTTACCTTTTTCGACACGTTTTGATATTGCCATGTAATAATAATCAATATTTTTTGTCTTAATTTCATGGAGCTTAATTATAATAAAATCTTAAAGATTTAATAGGAAAGGTAACTTAAGCCTCATCTAAAATAATTACATTCCATAGAAATGAATAAATATACGTCTATGTGCGTTTTGTTTCTAATGAAACATTTTTCCCTTTTTTTCAAAAACACGGGCCTGAAAAAAATATATTTAACTATAATCGAGTAGCTTGATAAATAAGCTTTCTAATAAGGAATCACATTAGCGTTTAAAAATCTCCAGAATATTGTACCACTTTTGAACGTGCCCTTTCCATTTACGAAATATTAAACTTTATACAGTGCAAATTTTTGTCCCACAGTGTGTTAAAAACCTGAATTTTGTGTCATCATGTTTTTATTCAAGTAATCGATAGTTTCTATCATTTCTGGCACGAGAGTAAAACTCCGGCTTCGCTACGACTTGTAGTTTTTTTTTATTAATAAATATCAAAGTTTCGTAATATCCGCATCACAAAAAACGAATAAAAATTCTTATTTAAAAAACAGAACTGCGTATTCCAGTTTCTATTTATTCCTTTGTATGTACAGTAACCTACCGTTCCACCAATTTCTGTTGCTTTAGTATGAATGGGACGCGAGATATGATTTCTTTTCTCATTTTTCGCTTTCATTATTTTATTTACCCATAACACCGTATTAGTTCGTGATTTCCACATCAAAATATTGCTTATACTTTCTATTATGTGTAGTATTAAAACCACAACATAATTCCGTGTTATCCAAAAGTTATTGCAAATTTAAAATTTTCGTCAGGGCTGTCACTTTTGTGTATCCGAAAAAATATTAACTGTATTATATTTTTATCCGACAAAAACACATTTTTTTAAATTTCTTAACTCATCCTCATTACTAATAATAACAAATTTAATGAGTATGTATGAGAATTTATTGACTGTTGCCCAAGAAGGTGTACTTGCCCAACACGATACCATTTCCTCTGCTCGTATCTACCAGTAGCCGTTGATCATTTGTGGAGGGACTCGACAAAGAATTAAGCCGTATTTTTAAACCGTAGTCATGTTATTGTAGTTTGACTTTTTTTATAATATGTTGGTTTTTAAATTTTCGTTTAACATTCACACAATTTTAGCCAACTATGCGACAAAATAACAATATCTAGTCATCGACGTGATAAATAAACCAAAATATTATAACGTAATAAAAGTATCTACATTTTGGTTGAAGTGACAACCCTAAGTGCAGATATTTCGGATATTACTAAAGTTTGGAATAAGTTTTGGATAACACGGAATTATGTTGTAGTTTTAATACTACACATAATAGAAAGTATAAGCAATATTTAGATGTAGAAATCACGAACTAATACGGTGTTATAGGTGAATACAAAAATAAAAACTAAAAATGAGAAAAAAAAAATCATATCTCGCGTCCCATTCATAGCAAAGCAACAAAAATTGGTGGAACGATAGGTAATACCTAGAAGTCGTAGCGAAGCCGGAGTTTTACTTTTGCACCAGAAATGATAGAAACTATCGATTACTTGAATAAAAACCTGATGACACAAAAATCGGGTTTTTAACACACTGTGCGTCCAGGGGGGGGACGCCCTATTAAAAGCTAAAAAATCTGGAAAAATTCATGATGATAGTGCATTTCATGAAATTTAAAGGAAAATTATAGAAAAAGAAAGAAAGAAAAGACGTTTATTTCACCGAAAGCGACGCACAAAACACAAAATTAAAAGGAAATAACTTAAAAACTAACTACAAACTGAATAACCTATTATCGCTAGAGGCGATAATATTAGTAACGATTAAGATAGCGATTAAGATAACTTTATTAGTTTAGCAGTAATAGTCGTTGAACTTGGGTGTTGGATAATTTTGTATCAAATACAAAATCCTTAGAATGTACCCATGAATCGTTCTATAATGTGATAACGGGCTACTACGAAACCCTTCACAGCGCGTGGTCCGACACGCACATGGCGGTTTTTTTTTATTACTGACTGAATAGTCTATGGCATCTATAGTATGAAGACAAAACATAGCCACATATCTAATAGAGTCACCGTAGGCAAAGAGTTACGGCGGCCCTGGAACGCAAAGGGCACTAGGAGGAACACGGATGGGTTTTAGTCAGTAAGAGTCTGACACGCCCTTCTGCTCCCTAGATATCTTAAAAATTATAACAAATGCGTCCTTAAACAAAGGGCAAACATTGTGTGTTCTACAGCAATGCTCAGATGTTTATCTAACGTCGTGCAATAAAGATAACAAACTGTTGTCATTCGTGCCAATATAGTGGCAATTAATTAATTTTATGGTCAAGAAAACTCAAGCTTAATACAACAAGTAGGGACCTAAGATACCCAGGATGGTTGGCATTTTAAACGAAAGAGCTGGTCGCAGTCAGTGCCTTACAGTTGCATAATATCTACTCTTCCAAATTCCTAACTCTAAGAGGGCTTAGGTAATGAAGGATATTGACTTCGCATTTTCGCAAATCTCATCTTAGATCTTAAAGGAACATAAAATGATGGAGCTAGCCATCATTCTATGTTCCGAAATACACGTGAACGAAGTCGCGGACAACTGCTAGTCCTTACTTAATTACTTAATAATATTATAAATGCGAAAGTAACTGTCTGTCTGTCTATCTGTCGGTCTGTCGCGCTTTCACGCTAAAACAACCCAACCGATTTAAATGAAATTTGGTACACAGATAGTCTAGAGCCTGAGAAAGGACAAAGGCTACATTTTATCCCGGGAGTATGTTCCCTAGGGACCACGCAGGGCGAAGCCGCTGGCAGAAGCTAGTATTATATCTACATCTACACTAATATTATAAAGAAGAAAGATTTGTTTGTTTGTTTGAATTGAATAGGCTCCGAAACTACTAGACCGATTAGAAAAATTATTTTAGCGTTGCATAGCTACATTCTCAGGGAGTAACATAGGCTCTATATTATCCCCGTACTCCCACGGGAACGGGAACTACGCAGGTGAAACCGCGTGACGTCCACTAGTAATGTATAATCTGGTAACCTTATGTCCGTTACATTTTATATTATATACAGATGTTTACATTTGTTTCTGATTCGTTCCGTTCTCTGCCTCATCGACTATTGCTCATGCATCATTAAACAGCCGATCAGTACCTACATACAATAAGTAATATTATAATCACACACAACTATCATGCTTGGCGCAAATAAAATCTTTATCTTTCTTTCTTTCTTTTATAGCTTTATTTGAATGCATTTTTTACTTGCTAAAATTGTACCTAAAGCTTTTTTTATACGTGGCATTCTTATAAGCTATATTGTTATGGTCGTTATTTAGTACCTAATATAAAAATATACTATACTAGCTTCTGCTAGCGGCTTCGAATCCAGAACATGATCTACAGTGACTCTATACGTCTGCTACCTGCTAGGTCATCATCATCTGCCTCGCCTTTTCCCAACTATACTGGGGTCGGCTTCCAGTCAAGCCGCATTTAACTGAATACCTTACATGGAGCGGCTGCCTACCAGACCTCCACAACCCATTAACACGGTACTTCATGACAAGACTGGAGTCAGATTTACTGGTTTCTGACTATCCGTAACGACTGCCAAAGATCTACAAATGACAGCCGGGACCAACGGCTTAACGTGCTTTCCGAGGCACGGAGGAAACTCGGTATATTAAGATGGTCACCCATCCACAGACCATCCTTAGCAAGCGTTGCTTAACCTTGAAGATCGGCCCGTGCGGCTGTTATTATCTAGCCAGGAGCTCCTGCTACCTGCTAGGTAAGAGGTACTAAAAAGAGGTACGAAAACTATAGTTATAATTTTGCCTGTCCCAGAAAAAAAGCCTTGAAGATTGAGCCGTGTGGCTGTTATTAATTAACTACGAAATTCTTTGATTTAGCATATTATTATGGGTCCAAATATGGTCATCCAAAATTATAGAAGCAGATCTACGGAGTCTGAGGTTCTCGGTACTAAAGGTCACGGATTCTGTTTTACCCAAAGGTACACACCGGAAAAGATGTTAATACACAAATATACATTGAACGCAAATAAATGATGATAATTTGTAAGGTCAAAAATAAGAATGGCTCAAAATTCTCAGCCACCGTTGAGTTCCGTAGCCTCAAGGATGGAATGTGTTTGGTAGGAGGCATTTTAACAATATTACAAATTGAAAATACTAATAATATCAATGTAGATACTGCATATATAGATAAAGTAAATTTAGAGTTCCTTAAAAAATATGGCAAACTTTGTTAGGCCGTGGTTAATACATTTACTAACTTTTCCTGCATTTTCGCTCCCACGGCATATCCCTCAAAACCCATGCATTCACGCGTGATAAAATAATAATGTTGCATTCTATCACTGAAACAATTTCGGATCAGGACTACCTACCTATAGACATAGGAAGAAACAACCCAAATAAAATAGGATTTTTAGTTTTGACATGCACTGATGCACCTGTCCATAGACATTTCGCTATACAACATAATGTCACACATACATAATGTCGAACGGATTTTCGATAAATTCAAAACTAATTGGGCACTTACACAAGCATAATTTGCAGACAAAAATGTTGCAGTTCAACAACATAATGAATAATAAAAACTTATCTAAAGTATCCCAATAAATGCTATGTGCAGATGAAATTCATGAAACGCTCTCAACCGTACTCGGTTTCCTCAATTAGGATTTCAGAAACTAGCATTATATTAGCTGTACATAATTAGTGTTTTAACTCAGAAACATGTAAATATTTAATCAAAGAACCCTGTTGAACACATTCTGCAATCGTTTATGCCTTGTCAGATTTTTTTTTGTATTAGGTAGACTGCGAATCGTTTCAAGGATCACTTATTTTGTAGTGGTCGGCGCGGTCAGTATGGAACTATAGACTTCTGCTTATTTCAATTGAAACGTTCGCGACGCGCGGCTGTGATTGCCACACATTTATTAAACCATCGAAATTCTCAAGACATTGTAATCAAATAAACATAACGTCGTGAGAATGTTTTCAGTCAGCTTTGTTAAGAGAAGCAGTCTTGTGTGATCAACCGTCGAAGTGTGATGTAGACAAATCTGTCGTAGGACAAAAGTCTTAATTATAATAGCAGTACCGTTATTAACTTCGTAAAGTAAGTACCTACTAAACTAGTCAATTCTTGCAATAACGCGCTGTGGCTTATTTAGAAAACAAAGCTGTTAATTTGTCATGCGTCGTAACTTTTTTAAAATTGAAATTAACGCATATCGCTGTTATCTCAAACACAATAATGAATTTTCTTATTTAGCGATAGTGCTCTTTCTCACATTACACTTTAGTAGAAATAAAAGTGACAAATTTACCAGTTCAGTCCATATTTTATTCAACGTAGGCACAATGAATTCGCCGTTGATGCTCTACATAGCAAAATCGTGCACTGCAAATGGCAATGATTCGTTAAAGCGCAACAGTTCATTGCCTTTAGAATTGATTAATCAAAGAACATTTTGAGCAAATTAAAGTTGACGTGCGAAGAACAGTGGGCACCTCATGGTTTCTTCAGTATTAGTCGGTATAATGAAATTCACGGTTCAATTGATTTAGAAAAATGAAGCGTGATGTTGTGGAGCACCTATATTAAATATTAACCATAACTTATTTCATTTTACAGTATGTACGTACAAGGCGCACTTTGCATCCAAGTTTTGCTCTTATTAAATGTAGCTGTAGAGTTGGAAACAGTGAAACCCTGGAGTAACAGACGTAAGTGTACCTTTTAGTAACAGAACATCAAAATTAGCGGAACAGATTAGCTGGAATTATTGTTAGACATAAGTAGATCAATTTATTTTGGTAACAGTTGATTTTAAGTCAGTGTCAGTCTGTATGTTAGGTTTTTGCACTTTAATCGCTAAATCCACTTTGGTATAGAAATAGATTGGACCTAGGAAAAAGAAAAGAATATATGGATACTTTTAAACCCGGGAGTACGTTCGGCGTTATTAATTTAATACGTAAAACTATTTTTGTTAGTTTTTGACCCCCTTCCCCCATATACGAAAAAATAGGAATAAGCCCATCCCCTCCCCCTCTGTTCAATATTTAGTACCTGGATGACCGGTTTTTTTTTGGTACTACGTTTTCTAAAAATGAATCCTAGCTAGATCGATTTATCGCTCCCGACACCCTCAACATATTAAGTTTCATGGAAATCGTTGGAGCCGTTTCCGAGATTCAGATAATATATATACAATAATATACAAGAATTGCTCGTTTAAAGGTATTAATAGATGACATAAGAATGTAAAGAAAAAAAAAAGAGTACATGTTTGTTTTGTTTTAATGTTTATTTTTCAAAGTAACAATTTTTAGGAATTTTTATTTGTACCTTCAATCTAAACCTACCTTTTGTGATCTTACGTAAGAACTATCAAGACTCGCTCCCACCCTTGTAAAAAAAATAAGACATGTTCGATCCCCTCCCCCCCTAAATTGTCTTACGTATACGTACGTATCAAATCCGGTGCCAGAAGCTGGTTCATTATTATAGCCAATGTTTTCATACCTATAGGTACACAATTACGTCCTATTGTAAATACATAGTTTGTTTTGTGAATTTTCAGAGATGTTCCCACCACATTTAATACCGGACAATGCCCTGCACCCTCGGCGGTCGGTAGTGCGAAGAAAAATAGTGCTGTACCATAATTTCTTTCGCACGAAGGTTCGGCCCAGTGCTGCGAACATGTTGTTAATGGTACGTACACATTTGTTATTCTGATTAGAATGCCCAATACTTAAACTTATGTGTAGGTAAACGTGCAACGATTTGTAAACTTACCCATTTAAAATCAACTATGAAAAATGTTGGTCAGAATTTTATTGAAAAACTGCTATGAGTCAAGTCCTAGTCCTCCTAACATGCCACAGGCACATACATAACAGAATGTTTAGGAAACAAGGTGGTTCCATATTGAAGGAAATAGATATATTATACTAAAAGTAATCTTTAAGGACTCTAGTCCTGAGGAATTTGAAAAATAGGTATTTGAAGAAACTATTGCCGATGCGTCGCAAAAATTAAAGGAAGACTAAGTATATATCTATTCTTTTCTATTTTGTTAAAACTTATCAAATTTGTCTGACAGTCGTCTAAACATGGCGGTAAAAATGGGCTGTATTTTCGGGATTTTGGATTGTCATAATTCTTCAAGTAATTATGTTTTGAAAAAAGAAAATGATGGAGGCACGTATTAATTCGATCTAGAAAAAAATCATTGCTCTAGCAGCAATATCCATGAAGAAAACAGCGGAATGCGTTTGTATGTAGAAAGGCCCAAAAGTACCGACCCGAGTCCCCTCTTAAGTATGTAGAGGCGGCTCTAGCCTATGTGGCGACCGTGTGCAATCAATACCCTGGCGCCCTTTAGTAGACGCGCGGCTAAAAAGGAATACTTCTTTTAAGGATGGGAAATTAGCGGAAGGGAGTTTTAGACTCTTACTGACACATCCGTGTTCCTCCAAATATCGTTTGCGTTCGAAGGCCGCATAAATTCCGCAACCCTGGTAAGCACTGGCCTTAGCGGGCCCTGTCTATTACGCTGACATCTCTTTGAGACGCGCGTGGAACACAACGCGCTGTCGATCCGAACCTGGTTCTTATCGGACGGCGAGCCACCCACCGGTTGCCGTCTCCAGGCCCGCGAGCGCAACCAAAGCGAACGCGAGAGGTCGCCGCCGTTGATCGCTTTGACGAGGACACGGCAGTGCTCCGCCCAAGCAGAGCAGACCTAGCAGGGAAACGCCTTGTGCGGAAACCGAACTGGTTCTCCGCTAGATCCGGCCCCATCCCCACCAGGTGCCTGACGAGGCGGTTTGCAATTAATTACTCTATCAAAGAGCTTGCCCACCTCTTCGAGGAGCACGGTGGGCCGTTCAAAATCCGTTGAAAATTGTTGAACATTTTGTTCTAGACCCCGCATTCTGTGAAAATTCTGACGTGTCTGACAGTAGTAGCAATGTATGAGTAGAATGCGTTAGCAGCAAACGTCCGAAATTTCTGATAGAAAATTTCGGTCAATTTTCAAACACCCTGCACTATAGGCAAAGCTGCCTCTGTATGTAGGTAGGTCCTGCTCGTTGGTCAAGTGGCTGTAAGTGTTACTGGTGAGCATGAGGACCCGGGTTTTATTCCCGGAGAGAAAGTGTTACTGGGCTTTTCTCATCTAAAGTTTCTCAATTGTAGCCTGTAGTATGGATTTATATGCGTTTTCCAATTTATTTGTCGAAAATCACAAATACACCTCTCGACAGGCCACAGTTTTACCACAGTTAGGTATAACAACTACCAGAGGAAACTATTTTACAATTGACTTTATTTGTATGTCTACTAACTTGGCAAGCCTGTTCCCTTGAATTATTTCTGAAAAAATAAAATAAAAACACTCCTCAACATTCTTCGTGTACGACATGTCACGTATGAGTGTTTTGAACATGTTATGAGTCCATGTACTCAAGCAAATATAGAGTTCTGTAAGTTATGGCTTTAGAATTTATGAGTTAGTAAAATTAAGGGACAACTGTGTTTCTACCACAAAAATTTCTAACATTTTCACCCATTCATCTTCTCTAGATATGTAGTGCACATTAGATATGCGCGAATGGAAAACGTTACGTAATGTTTAACAATACTTACTACTAGAGTACTAGTCGATAAGTGTACCTGCCTATTATATACAATTTAAGAGGTCTCCTCTCAAGTAGATTCATTTAACCCCGTGCCCGACTCGGTCGGCATACAAATTGGCGCTTCGGCGCCACGATGATATTGAAGCACTCAAATCACTCATCTTAATACATAGAATACCATTAGTACTTATTTTCATGAACAGTTTTTGTTTATGCAGTATATCATCAGTCTTCAGCAATCCACTACTAGACAAATGGATCTTCAATCCCGTCATTTATCTAAATTCTCAATGACTCTCATCCAGCTGGTAGCAGCTGAATAAGAGTCATTCTCGTGGCTCCACTTACCCTGAGGACACGTCACCTTGGTCACCTTACGTTTGCCGATTCGCGGACTCAACCTACTCAAAAACACGACTATCGGTTGTACGGATAATAACGGCTTCAACTCAATGCTTCAACTTGATTATTTCAAGAGAGAGCAATGTCGACTACACATCCTCGATTCTTCTAACACCACGCAAGTTTTCTGGCAGTTTTGACATTGATGCCGTTTACTAGAAAACATACAGTTTGAATTTTTACTAAATAATTATGGTCCTATGTGAATTAATATTCAAGTGTGTGTAAATTACAAAGGTACTGCAAAGGTGTCTATGTAAAAGAATGCAGTATTTTCAGTCTCCTGTAAAGCTGCTATTTACGTCTTACGTGGTGAACTTAAGCGAGGATATTATCATGAGCTAATGTTAAATAAGCCAAGGTTATGTCCATAACTCCTATTTTTATTTACGTACGTAATTGCAACTAACAAATCGATTATTTCGAGACGACTTATCGCAATATTTGTGACGCATAGAAAGGTGTAATACTGTGGTATCAATTGAATATATAGTACGAATACTACATTGAAATAGCTTTATGTTTTTAATTTTGATGTCATTGTCGTATGGTTTTCAGACATGGCACGCGGGTGCAGCGCGGCAGGCGCAAGAGTACGCGGAGAAATGCATGTTCCTCACACATAACGACGTCAGAGAGAACACTGTGCCACATCTCGGCACGTGCGGCCAGAATCTGTTCGTAGCCGCACAGAAAACTCCATGGTACGTATTAATTGTTCCTCTATTGTTATTTTTTCTGACCTCCAAAATTATTTAATTATCTTATAAAAACTTAAGCCGGTTTCCTTGGTTTTTGTCTTTGATAAAAACTTCCAAATATTTGTTAATTATTCATCTACATTCTTCGGAAGACATTGACGTGAATCTCTACTTTATTTAATTCAATTGGTTCTGCCGGTCGATTCTGTAAACTTGTTGAAGTGAAGGCTTGGGTGAAGTGATCACGAGGTGAGCTGTCATTCCATCTTGATTACATGGATTGACAGCTCACTTCGTGATCACTTCACTCGAGCCTTCACTTCGACATGTTTTCAGAATCGCACTGCAAGTCAAATTAGGTTGTCTTGACTACCTAGGTATATTTTGTATGTTTTAATTGAAGCAGTTTATCTAACGTTACATTTGGGAATATGTATGCCCAAAATAATTATTCCACTTTCTATCTCTACATGGATAACACAAACTTCCCGTCATCTGTACGCTTAGATTTTTTAAACATCGCAACGGATTGTAATGCATTTTTATCAATAAATAGAGTGATTTAAGAAGAAGGTTTATACATATATTTTAATATTGTTTTGTTGTTATTTGTTTAAATAAGACGATACTTGTTTAAGATGTCAAACCAAGAAGAAATCAAACCGACTGAGGGCTTTCATCGAAAATGCTGCCTTATTCTTTTGAAATATAACAATTAGATTGAAATAGAGAGAGACATTGCAAACGTGTGAAGCAGGGGCGGGTCGCTAGTAAATAATAAGCAAATCAATACACGTGCTGGGTTATAATGTAACTAGTACTGTTACTCGTACTGTTTCTGTAGGTAATCATAGATTAGCTGTTGCTAAGCTTTGATTTAATTAGTTTCAGTCACATTCGGAACGAATTTTACTTCAGAGGTAAATAATGTCAAATTAATTAGCTATAAAACACGTTATCCAATAAATCTTTAACTCATTTATAAGTTTGACGGTTTTCAAGGATATAATTAACGGCACACGTTGATTTACAATGAAGAAGATGAATTATAACTGTCTGTTTTTTTTCTCCACAAAAACCTCTAAGTTTCCTAGTCCCGACGGTCACAGCCTACTCACGACTGTCTTTATACTTCTGTTTTATAATAGTTTATTCGTGAATGGATGATTACACATAATAGTTGAAGGAAGATTGCCCTTTAGAACGGCACAAACATCCACAAGTTAATTACTGAGACTTAGTAGGTACGATATAATTTGATCTGTCGAGCTCGAAGGGAAAATTAGCTGAGTTTGAGTTAGCGTGAGATACACGTCGGCTTTGCAGACGTGATATCACGTTATTCATGTGTTCGTATAATATAGTTTTATTAGGAAATTCTTATGCAAATACCTAATAGATGCGACTAGACCGAGTATATTTGTAGACGACGTGATTAAAATTAACAAGCAACTGGAAGTTTACAAAAAAAAAACATAAGTTAAAAACTGTATCTAGGTAGAAAAAAACTACAGACGAAGTGATTGCATCATAGATAAGGATCAGGCTCAACAGCATCTGGTGCCTGATTTTAATATGTTAAATTTATGTTAGCAAAAATGTAATGAATATTAGTATTTAAGGCCCGCATTAAAGGTCTACAGGGAAAAATAAGTTACTGAAACTATAGTAGGTAACTATAAGGGGGTCATTGTACTTATCATTATGAACAAGTTTTACTATGGGACCAACCCCGAAATGGCAAAAATAAAAATCTGCTGTTCAGTACATTTTGTACAGTTGCGCACAGAAATATATGGGGCAGTCAATTTTTATTTGTGATTTCAGTGTTGGTCACATAGTAAAAGCTGTTCATAATGATGAGGTATTGCGTTTATTCTGATACATGTTGTATAATGAGACGCAGCTAAAAGATTTTAGCTGCGTTTCTTCATTTATTAGTAATTTGTACGAGGTCCAAAAATGCATATTTCATATTAAACTTTGCAGGTTCTTCGCAATCAAGACGTGGTTCCTCGAGTATCAGAACTTCACGTACGGCAACCCTGCTTACAACCTGAAGAACATAGGCCACTACACGCAGATGGTGTGGGCCACCAGCCACAAGGTGGGCTGCGGAGTGGCCCACTGCACGGGCGGGCCGTGGGGACACTTCTATAACTATGTGTGCCATTACTGTCCCGGGTGAGTACAGCTTTTGATTTTGATGATTCCTGGATCACTCTGAGGTCGCACTGAAGGTTAATTCTATAACTTCTGCGTTATGAAGCTAAGTGCTTATAAGACTCATAAGGCACTCGACGTTAGTTTACATAGTTTATGATGTAAACTAATGTCGAGTGCCTTCTGCTCTGTAGAATCTCTAAAAAGTATCAGCCGATGATTTAGTAGCCTGCCGTGTGGTGTCGGCCGGTGCCGTATGGTGCCGTAAAAGAATAATACCATCCCATCACATCCCGTGGGTGTCGTAAGAGGCGACTAAGGAACTTGCCAGAGAATGGGCAGCAGCGTTCTCTGTAAAACTCAACACCATACACTGCGATCGCCAACCCGCCTGCCAAGCGTGGCGATTATGGCAATCCCCCCCCCCAATGACAAGTACAACCAAAAAATGGCCCCTAGTGCCCGGCAGCCCGTCCACCCTTGACTCCGGTAACAGTCAAGGTCACAGCGAGGCAAGGGGTGCGAAGAATCCCCAGAGTGGACCCGGCTACCATAGTAAACCCCGACGACTGGACTTGGCAACACTGAACACGAGAACACTCCGAACCGACGAGAAGATCACCGAACTTGAGGAGGAATTGAGTAGGTTGCGATGGAGTATTGTAGGATTGTCTGAAGTCCGAAGAGATGGGGAGGACACGATAATTCTCAAATCCGGCAATCTGCTCTATTTTCGGGAGGGTGACCAGAAGTCCCAGGGTGGTGTCGGGTTCATCGTTCACAGGTCCCTTGTGTCCAATGTGATGAGCATCGAGAGTGTGTCGACCAGGGTGGCGTACCTGATACTTAGAATATCGTCAAGATATTCGTTGAAGATCGTATAGGTTTACGCCCCAACCTCGACACACCCCGACGACGAAATAGAGACCATGTATGAGGATATATCCAGAGCCATACATGGTCATAAAACTCACTTTACCATGGTCATGGGGTAATTCAACGCGAAACTGGGCAAACGAGACGGTGACGAGCTGCGAGTGGGGCAATTTGGATTTGGACGTCGGAACCACCGAGGACACTTACTGGCTAGTTTTATGGAGAAAGAGGGCCTCCATGCGATGAACTCCTTCTTCAGAAAGCGTGAGCACAGGAAGTGGACCTGGCAGAGCCCAGACGGTGTAACTAAAAATGAGATTGACTTCATCATGTCGACGAAGAAGCAAATATTCAATGATGTCTCTGTGATTAACGCGGTGAAAACCGGAAGTGCTCACCGCATGGTAAGAGGCACATTGAATCTAAATATCAAGCTAGAAAGATCTCGACTGATGAGGTCTACGTTCCGTCCAGAACAGATCCAGATCCAAAACTCCGAGAGCTTTCAGCTCGAACTTCAGAACCGTTTCGAGTGCCTAGGGAGCTCCGTGGACGATTGCAACGATGGGTTCGTGGAAAC
This sequence comes from Lacanobia wlatinum, assembly GCA_947578705.1. NCBI lineage: Eukaryota > Metazoa > Arthropoda > Insecta > Lepidoptera > Noctuidae > Lacanobia > Lacanobia wlatinum. Next base: position 12,503,097 of record OX388028.1, on the reverse strand, counting down.
TGTCCATACGCTCGGGTCTTAGTTTTTCAAGACTCGCCGTACAGATAGGAATAAGAGGGTCTCTGATCCTACTTTGAAGCTCATGAAGAAGAGGCGGGACATGATTCTGCAGTCTTCAGAAGATGCTTGCAGATACCGGCAGCTCAATAGACGGATCTTCCAAGTTCTTGAAAAGAGACCTCCACCGCTTTAATACTGAAAAGATTAAAGACGCGATAGAGCGGAATAAGGGCTCCAGGGTCTTTGCTAGAGATCTGTCTATTGGGCAGAGCCAGCTCACGAAACTGAAGACCGCTGATGGCAGAACCATATCCGCCAAATCGGAGCTTCGGAGAGAGATCGAGACGTTCTACGGACAGTTATACACGTCAATGACTAAACCCGATACGAATCTAGCTAACAACCCAAGAGCTAGATTGACCCGGCACTATACCGAGGACATCCCGGACGTTAGCCTGTATGAGATTAGGATGGCTCTGAAGCAGCTTAAAAACAACAGGGTGTCGGGTGAGGACGGAATTACGGCCGAACTCCTGAAGGCGGGTGGGAAACCAGTCCTTAAGGCCCTTCAGGAACTGTTCAATTCCGTCATAGTTGAAGGGAAAACGCCACAGGCATGGAGTAGAGGTGTGGTGGTACTCTTCTTTAAGAAGGGCGACAATGCCCTACTTAAGGACTGTTTTCCAGAGTTATCACGAACCGTCTCGCACGCAGGTTTGACGACTTCCAGCCTCCCGAACAAGCCGGATTCCGAAAAGGCTTCAGCACCGTAGACCACATACATACGCTCCGTCAGGTTATACAGAAGACCGAAGAGTATAATCTGCCCCTCTGCTTAGCGTTTGAGGACTACGAGAAAGCCTTTGATTCGATCGAGGCTTGGGCTGTGCTGCAGTCTCTCCAACGATGCCAGATCGACTATCGGTACATCGAGGTGCTGAAAGGTTTTTATAAAAACGCCACCATGTCAGTCCGACTTCAGGATCAGATTTCGAAACCTATCCTCCTGCAGCGGGGTGTGAGGCAGGGAGACGTCATTTCTCCGAAACTGTTTACAGCCGCAATGGAGGATGTCTTCAAGGTTTTGGACTGGAGAAGGCTAAGCATTAATGTCAATGGCGAGTACATCAGTCACCTTCGATTTGCCGACGATATAGTCGTCATGACTGAGACTACGGAGGACCTCAGTACAATGCTCGATGACCTCAGTAGAGCTTTCGAAAGGGTGGATCTCAAAATGAACATGGACTAAACCAAGATCATGGTAAATACCCATGTAGCACCCACTCCCATCATGATACCTCTACTCTCGAAGTTTTAGACGAGTACGTCTAACTAGGCCCTACCTAACTGGACGAGTAGGTCCAGTTAGGTAGGGCCAACTTCGAGAAAGAGGTCAACCGTCGAATCCGACTCGGCTGGGCAGCGTTCGGGAAGTTGCGCGGTATCTTCTCGTCCCACATAACACAGTGTCTCAAGACGAAAGTCTATGATCAGTGCGTGTTGCAAGTGATGACATACGGAACTGAAACGTGGTCGCTTACAATGGGCCTCATCAGAATGCTCAAAGTCACTCAAAGGGCAATGGAGAGGGCAATGCTTGAAGTTTCCTTGCGTGATCGAATCAGGAATGATGATATCTGCAAGAGAACCAAGGTTACCGACATAGCCCGAAGGTTCGCCAAACTAAAATGGCAGTAGGCAGGGCACATTGCTCGCAGAACAGATGGTCGATGGGGCCGAAAAGTTCTGGAGTGGCGACCGCGTACCGGAAGACGTAACGCTGGAAAGCCTCCCACAAGGTGGACCGATGACCTGGTGAAGGTCGCGGGTAGCCGATGGATGCGACACTCACAGGACCGGTCGTTGTGGCAACGCTTGGGGGAGGCCTATGTCCAGCAGTGGACGTCTTTCGGCTAATATGATGATGATGATGATTTAGTAATGTCAACTTCCTATTAAACGCTTATTAGCTGTGTTATGGTGTAAGATGAAATAAAATCAATTAATGATTGAATTAAGGTTGTTTTCCTGCAGCATAGATTTGTTGTCCTTGAATTAAATCTTCTTCCTACTTCATTACGTACTGCATTGTTCTGTACCTAAATAAGTATGATCCGTGACAGTTTCTTTGTTCTCTTTTCCAAGTACCTTCTATCAAAATAAAGCTCACATCCACTTTTGAACATGGTTCATTCTGACTGCCATCATAATAAACCATTGCTATCGAATAATAGTAAAACAAATACAAAATCTGACCCTATTAAAAATTTTGATTCCAGTGGCAACTTCCACAGTATAACACAATACCCCTACAAAATTGGTCAACCGTGCGAGGAGTGTCCCAACCACTGCCTGTCCAAGTCCTTGTGCACCAACTCGTGTAACAAGATGGACTTCTACTCCAACTGTCCTGAGCTCGTGACCATCTCCGAGGACGTGTGCCGCCAAGGTGTATGCAACGCTACCTGTAACTGCGCCACTGATAAAATACACAGGAACTATCCGTGGAGATAAGTTTTAGAACTAGAAACAAAATTGCTTAGAGCGTTTAGCACTTCATTTGATCCGAAACCGAAAAATGTTGATATGAAATAGTCGTAGTTCTACTTTAAGGTGCATTAGAACTCTGGCCGTCCGAATTCAGATTATTTCCAAATCAAACTCGAAATTCAAAATTGGATTCGGATCGAATGCAGCGGGCAAACGCTCTTGCGAGTATTAAAGTCACTTATATCAGGTTAACTATTTTTTTCTTGTGCTCGATATGTTATACGGTGACTGGAGCATTCCTTGAAATGGGATTTACTAAAGCTACTTTGCATATATTATGACCTTGAAAAAAAAAGGTTACTTAAGTAATCACTTGTCTAAGTAAGCATTTATTATAAACATTTGTAAATAAACTCTAAAATATGGATTTGTTTTTTATTTTCACCTTGATACGGAGATTTGGGTAATCTTGAAGCATATATACTCGTAGTATGGAAAGATCTATGAGAGAATTTAGAGAAAATATAAATTAGGCTATATTCAGTCGTGAAAACTAAAGTACTTAGTCCACTTTAGTCTGTCTGGCTTAACCTTTTAGAAAGTTATCTGCGTTATTAGCCTCTACATTAGGGATACCACCTTAGATCGCCAGTCAGCTAGTCTATTCTGTAAATAACTATTTCGATATCGAGCTTCACCTGAGTGCAAAACTCACAAAGTGAGCTTTATAACACACAACATAAGTCTTATACACATACGAATTTGATACCTCACCTCGGATTCCGCTGTCGAGATACTTACAGAATAGCACTACTGGTCACATTTTTTTTCATTATTATATTTACCAAATAAATTGAATCATTCGAATCGATTCCTATTTGCCGGTAGGTAGGTAGCTATTTTTGTTAGCTGTGAAGGGTTCAAGGGTTCGCTTCTCTTGCGCAGCAGGTGAGTCACAGGTGGGGTGGTTGCCGGTGCGGAACCAACCTCGATGTTCCAACGTCCCTTTCTTTCAAATACGAGTGTTTGGAAGACCATTATCTAATAACGGTGCGTAGGAAGTTTGTAACTTCGCGTTTGTTTTATGTGATTTTGGTATTTATTTTTTCGTGAAGGTTCCGATGAGAAGAGTCCTCTTTTCTTCTCTATTATGGTTTATAGTGCAGGAAAATAGATGTCACCCACGAATTTAAGACAAATAAAGCTTAATATTATATAAAGTGTATTAGTACATTATTATCGGCATTAGCTGGATGGATATTTATCTGTGTAAGTTTAAAATACCTTGGGCTTAGTTTCAATCAAATAAATAATAATAATCTTTCGTTTTTATTTGTATTAAATTATGTAAATAAAAATTACTTGTAGATGAGCGCTTATCGTGAATTTTATTGGCATCAATTTGTATTCAGTCATGTTCCCGACTGACCGAGCAACATGTTTCCCACCCCCACCACGAGTCCGACCCAATTGTAATGCACGGCGGGCGCGGGTCCGGCGCGCACGCATTGTGAGCGCGACGCTCCCGCCACCACCTGCGCGACATGGTCGCCGGTCGGACGCCGCACGCTTCATCGCCACCCGCGCCGCGCAAGTCGCTGCGCCGCCTCGCCTCCACGAGAGGATTCAAGCCCCGCGCCGCCAATGAGTATGGCTGGATTCGCGTCTTCGAAGGTCTCGAACCGTTCGCCATCGATGCACCCAGCAAGCTCATCAAGGTCACTCTCAATACCACCGTAGAAGAAGTAAACAAAAACCTCGGGTTTAACGATGAGCTATCGCTCTGGCTACAAATCGGTGGTGCGAACGCCCGACGTTTGGAACATGACGAATTTCCTCTACGAATCCAGGAGCAACATTTAGCAGCATGTGGTTGGAGGTCGCAGGCTCGAAGATTGCGGCTGGCAGTGGATCCAGAGCTGCGCCACTCCTTGAGATGGTGTGCTGGTCCCGCTCCGCGTTCGGGAGGAGTACTGCGCTCTGGGACAGTGTATGTGCTGAAAGGACATGTATTTCCGCAGTGGAAACCGAGACCTGCTTATGTAATAGGATCCAGGCTGCATTCTTACGGTTAGTAGCATTTTGATACCTGCCAAAATCTGACAATGTCTTAACGAGCTCTTGAATAATCTTATGATTAACTTTCCAGGCACAACATGGGAAATGATGGAACTAAGTGGTGGAAGCATTGAGTTATGTCAACCCAAGGCGCAGAGACTTGTGCTCTGCGTGAAGCCGCGTTGTCAAGGCAACATAGTATCCGGAGACAACAGCATGAATCACCTCTTCCTCGGATTCAGTACTATTTGGGAGCGAAACATGTGGTTCTGCTGGCTGAAAGAGGTACGTTCTGGCAACATGCGTGTCTAATACATAATACTGATTAATCTGACATGGAGGGCGCGTGTAGAAAACTAATCAGTTCATAAAGTTAAACATGTGTAGGCCAATTGGTTTCTTACGGTGGGTAAGCATTAGTTTAAGCAGTGTAATTGGAGCAAATCTTACGTAGTTTAATGTTTAGTTCCGTCGCGCGCTCCACAGCGTGCAGATATGAGCTCTTAGCAGATGATTGAGGATTTGATTCCGGTACACTTCTCAAACTAACGAACCGTCAAGTTAACAGCGGTAAATTGTTAGAAATTTTCTAAAGCTTATCAAGTTTTGACATTTCAATGTGCAATTTGACGTCAATCACATTAGGGCTGTGTAACTACTACATACAATTTATTTATCATAGTGCTGTGACATAATTTATGTAGATATTACCAGCTAATACCAGCGCCTTAGGCAGCTTGATAGCCTGAAATTATCCCAAGGGACTCCCTTTATAAAAAGTGACCTTTTTCTTAACTATGTTTAAAATTTCTTCAAAATCCGCTCAGCCGTTATGACATAAACAGACACATAGAGTTACTTTGGAAGTTTAATATTAAAGCATGGATTACCTCAGATACTCCTTTCATATTTGGCACTAGTAGGTAGGTATATCGGAGAACTAATAAACTTGTTCCATTTAATAATTTTCAAGAAAATCTTGTTTATTGAAATGAATCAAGTGAATCAAAAAATTACTAAAGTAGCAATTATGACTTGTGTAAAATTATTCATGAGCAAGCGATAGCGAGGTTTGAGCGAAGTCAGGTACATTAAGAAATTGATATCATCTGATTAATTCTAGAGATAAGAGGTTTGTACACGAGAGAGAATTTGTTAGTTTTGTGATAGAATGTATGAAAAGTGTGTTAATTAAAAATAGTGTGCACTACACCCTGAAAGAAATGTCACGGTCGAGATGTGCAGAGTGTGCTGCGCCGGCGCCGGTGATAGTGGGCTGAGCGCACGCCGCCGCCGCTTCACAAGTAAAAAGTCACTCGCAGCGGTCGCACTGAGCATACCCTCAGTGCACAATTCGCTTTCATTACACTTGTGCTACGTAACTTATTTGTAAACAATTCCGGTGCTTTCAATAATCGTTCAAATTCAACTCAACTATTTAACAGTCAAATAACTATAACTATATTTAGCAGTTCTAGCAAAGAATTCAACGATCATGGTTTCTAGAAATCAGTATTAATCAAGGACAAAACGCCATTTATGCAAGCGACAGCAACGTGAATGGAATAATGAACTGTACAGGAGTTACTCTGTAGTCTTTGGGAATAACAATGCTCGAAGGAGTTCGTCGGCCTCAGCGTGGTTACACACCGCGACAGACGAACACAGTCTTACTGCAGTTGCTTTTAAAATGTCATTTGATGTAGCGACAATGATACGTTTACCACAAAACTCTCAGTTCTATTGTTTGTGTTGTGCGTGAGTGTTAGTTGAATGTGATGGTAGAGAGAAAAACAATGAAGTGTGAAGAAGAGGAGGTCGACAGTTTGGATGTGTTCACACAACCGAGCCCTGAAGACATATTCCTGGACAGCTTGGAGCCTAATGCCTTGAGAGAAAAATGCGAACTTTCGGTTGGTTTACGTTCATGCTTCATAAACATAAACTTTCTCATAATTAGTGACTTTGTGATGTAGACAATCACTCGCATATATCGTAATTGTGTTTATTATTTTTTTTTATCTTTATCCGTGTGCGTTTTTTTTTACCACAGCGCACAAAATTAGATGTAGTTTACAAGCTTCAACTAAGTATGTACTGAAAATGTCGGTCTGTCCGGACAACATAGAAATCTAAATAATCTACCAAGGGAAAAACATGTGTTCTGAAAATGGACGGCACATATTTGCGTATCAAATTTAAAAGCCAATCATTAACCAAACTCAATTTTGTTCTAGGGTACTCAAAGCACGCAGCCGCCAAATGTCCTGGACCTCAGCGGCGATGGTCGAGCGTCTCTGGGCGCGGCGCTGGCGCAGCACGCGTCCGGCGCGTTCACGGTGCGCGTATTGCGGCTGAGGAGCAACGCGCTCGCAGCCCTGCCGGCACAGGCCTGGACGCTGCAGGCCCTCACGCACCTGGACATCAGTGACAACAGGATCACGGAACTGCCCCCGGAGATATGCCAGCTTACACAGTAAGTCAACTTTTCATCAGAATGCCGTAAATCTGCTGCTATTCATCATTCTGTGCGTTAAGTATTTAGATTTCAGCTGTAGCAAACATGTAATACCTACAGTTACTCAATTTTGGTTATCAAACTAAACGCTGTCTTAGGCCTAACTGTACCTATGAAAACAAGTGCAGACTTATCGCAGATTACGTTTACGTAGTTGAGTATCTGCTGCAAAAGTTTTATTTACAAAAAAAAGCTTTATAATCGTGCCAGAAACGAAACTATACTTAGATTGTACTTTCATCAGTAATGATTATTTTGAAAAGAGCTGTACTTAAAAATTAAGTGCATAAAGCTCAGTATTATAGAAACAACACTGTGATTGAGAACCAGCTATAGGTCAAAAGTATTAATAAAAACAAAACAAAACTGAAAAAGTTGTAGAGATTAAAGCAGTTATTAATTACATAAATCATTATTTTGGTTTATCAATTTTAAATATCAGTTTGAATTATTAACTAAGTATTGTAAATTGACATTCGCTGAAATCTTCTTACACTGTTGAATATATAATTATATATTTAATCTCATCATCATAGTGCCCTTATCCTATGTAACTTGGAATTAACGTTTTCTCTTTTTACTCATTGGCCGTCCATTTATCCAAACTGTTGAAAGAGGAACAGTGACAATCAGTGTTTACGTAAGTACTGGTAAATAAATAAACGTCCGTCTCTGTCAACCGTCGCTGATTCAAACATCACTGATCGTAATCGAAATGTATAGACGCTTCAACATTTTATACGTTCTTAAAAACCCTGAATTGTTTAAAGGGATGCATGTTATGCGTATGAGAAATAGCATCCTTATACTGAATTTGTGCATCACAATATATGAGTTATTCAAGCATCTCGCCTCAACCCAATGTTGCCTTAATACTCTCAACTGTGAGTGTTTATGTGACCAAAAAGTCGAAGACGTTCAAACAAGGCGTACGTGGTGGCTTATGTTATGGACCACCCCGTCCCAAAGAGTGGAGTCTTGTGTCTTAGCAGTACATAGGACAAGTGGGTATAGGCTGAAATGATTCTGAGCTATCAGCAAATCAAAATAGGTTGTCGAAACTCATTACTCAGTAAAAACTACGGATGAACTTCAGATCCACGGTACAGAATATATAATAGGTACTGACTTTTCCACCATCCTAAAACTTACTGTCAATCCACACCCGACCAAAACTATAAGTCTGTGTATCTTGATTCCCAAAAATCTCGATGCTGTAGGGGTACTTACTTACCTAATTACTTCAGCATCTTTAGAAAGCGAACAAAATTGATATTCTATATCAATCCCACATCAGTTGTCCGCAAAAACAATACTCGAGCCATCACGCTAAACGCAATCATTTTAGATGTTGGTTGACTGAAGCAAGTATAGTGTTCACGTTTGGCTATGCGATCATTACTAGTCTCGTTCAGTAACGCTCGGCTAACGAAGCGTGGCGCCCGCGCACCTCTCGCATCAATCTTAGCCTTCGGCCTTTTGTTTCGATATCTGTGTACTTTAGCTCCAAAAGGGAATAACATTGACTTGATAAAAATGTTCCAGAATGGTTAATATTTTGTATGCCGAAGAATGTGGGAATTGTTCCTTCTTGTAGCCCTTTTCCAAAAGGGAAACTTTATTCACATGTTTTTATTTCCAGATGTTTTCTTACGGAAAACTTAACAAATTGTACCTGTCGAAGATAAAAATGTTTTTCTTCTGGCCCAAGATTGTTGTGGAAAATATAACAATTGAAATTAATTCTGAGTTTCAATTGTTATGTTTTCTTGAAAATTCATAATGTTTCTTCTGAGTATTTATCTCTATTTGTAAATTTACGATTTTACGATGGAGCAGTGTTGATACGTCACAGGTAGTAAGGTAGTATTAAAGCTTGATCATGAACTGTTAAAAGCTTTTGAAAAAAATCTTATTTTAAGCAAGTCTCAATTGTTTTTCAGGTGTTCACCGAATTAGTCCAGTCATTATAGTAAGTTCACCTTGGAATTCGAGATACCCAGCTGTAAGTCTGTAAATACTTGTATATTGACACCCTAAAAGTTGTCTCAAAACCTACATATGGTAGGGTGTACGCAACTATTAAATTTCTAGGTCAAAGGTCACAAAAATAGGCTTTTTGCGCTTTTTTTGTAAATATCTCATTTCCTATGGGTTTTTTGCTATTTGTATTTATTATCAATATTGTAGAATACAAAATTCTCTACAAATTTTGTTTAATTTTTTTTTATACGGGGAACCGTTTTCGAGTTAGAGGGCTGAGAACGCACGGTCACAGCATCACTTCAGGTCAACCGGTGCCTCCGGTCGAAAACGCGCCATATATAGTTGATGAACTATCGATAAATCATTGATTATAAATATTTGTCAATTTTTATTAACTATTATATTATATTTAACCATTTTTTTCCTAACCTATCTACTTTTTATTCAGTATTTCTTTATTTAACAACACTTACCTGCCCATGTGATTGCAGAATTGTTAATGAAAATATAGGAATTATATTTGAATTTTAACCTAATTAATATTAATAACTTCTTACATGATGAAAAAAAAACAAATAAATTATGAATTAATCTTTTTATTAAAAATATCATTCAGTACATTTATTTTTATTAAAAGTAAAAAATGGAATAAAGGGTACAAAAACTACAATTTATAATTTTAATCATCTTCTTCCTCTTCATCGTCGTCTTCCGGCTGCTGGTAAATTTCAAACGGGTCTTCATTATCGTCTTCAACGACATTTGTCTCAAGTTCTTCCATGATTTCGGGGTCAAAGGTTCCATCTTCGTTAATGTCGCTCTGATATGGTAGAGCATTGAGACAAGCTTGCCCATTACATTGGCCACAAGCTAAAGAGTATTGCAAGCCCGCTTTCCTGCATCCGCATCGCGTACCACAACCACTCTTGCAGTTGCAGAAAATTGTATTTAGCAAATCTTCTAGAGCAGATGGTAAAATTATCATGATAGGCTCCAGAAAATCGTTTCGCATTGCCCAACCCCATACCTGGGGATCCAAATCATGCCCTAACCAAGTTTGAATTTGATAATATACACGTTTGGAATGTTGATAAGCAGCTGCACTTGTTGGTGGAATATTTGAAAGCTGCACAGGTTTCTTAAGTTTTGTAGACTTGACGTAATGCATATAACGAAGATGATCGAGACTTTTCACAGATTTCGGAGCATTGTAGACTGCCAATAAGGTTTGAGTTCCACTCTCTAATAATCTATAGTAATCTTATATAATATAATAGTTAAATTGACAAATATTTATAATCATTAATTTATCGATAGCTCATCAACTATATATGGCGCGTTTTCGACCGGAGGCACCGGATGACTTGAAGTGATGCTGTGACCGCGCGCTCTCCGCCCTCTATCTCGAAAACGGTTCACCGTATAAAAAAAAATTTAAACAAAATTTGTAGAGAATTTTGTATTCTACAATATTGATAATAAATACAAATAGCAAAAAACCCATAGGAAATGAGATATTTCCAAAAATAGCGCAAAAAACTGATTTTTGTGACCTTGAAATTTAATAGTTGCGTACACCCTACCATATGTAGGTTTTGAGACAACTTTTAGGGTGTCAATATACAAGTATTTATAGACTTACAGCTGGGTATCTCGAATTCCGAGATTCTTACCTAATTTAAGCTTAAATGACTGGATTAAATTAGGAACTTTAGACACCTTTTTTACCAACTTTGGGTACTTATAGTTGTTTGTTCAATATTATGTATTTGTAAATCTGAAACTGACTATGCTCTTCATCGATTCTATCATCGGAAACGAATTACGATTCTCTCATTCGTCTTATCCAAGTAAGCAGCCATCATATGTTAGTGTAAGACACGGAGTTTCCGTTGTGTGCTAATTTTTTTAAGTGAGTGCTTGCGTACGCGCCGCGCCGCGGGGCGGGGCTATCTACATCTGCTCGCCGGACCGTGCGCGTTACGTTCACTTTGCGCACTACTGCAACCCCTGTTAGTGTTAGCTAATCTATATGGCACACTCGTTCCAACTACTTATCGATATTCAATTGTTTACGAGAAGTTCATTTGTTTTTTTTTTAATTGCTTGCTAAATGCCCGCTAACTACAAGCGGTCTGCGCAGGTTGGCATTGACGGTTTTTTAGGAAAATTCATGCAACCAGTTGGCGCCACTAAGGCGAGAGTCCTCTACTCCGAAACCGCAACTTATGACGAAAACATGAGATTGGCGTCAATTCAACTAATTTTGGAAACGGTCGTATAATATTAGCGCATTTCAATGCAATAAAACTTCATTCTAGCTGCAATTTTGTAGTTGGCGTGCAGTTCTTATGCAGTGCATCTGCTTAGAACCTTAGTGTGCTTTCAAATTAATTTTCAGACTGCTCTATTAGTACCCATGAATATACTTTTTTTAATACTTTAGTTCAAATACTACACAACTTTTTATCAGGACCTCCAAGAAGTCTTTAAATCATCTACATATATTCCCTTTATGACCTTACAAAAAGGGTCCAGCAGGGTAGGCTAAATCTCTGTTCATGAAACCGAACTACCTACTAAGATACAGCAATATCTATCAATTACATGTAGGCAAATCGTCATTCCTAAAAATAGATATCCCATCAATTACCTGAAATAACATCTAAACAGAGAATGTCGAGGCAAGGCTAACAAAAACATAAACTTTGTAACAATTATTTGATCGTATCAACCAGCATTTGTGAGTCATTTGAAGTATTTATTCGTCCTTTACCATTTCCGTACATTCTACTGTAATAAAGATTCCGTTTATTTATGTTTTGTAGTCGCAATTAAAGTTCTTTGTAGAACGACAATAGTGCCTAATAGATAGAGTCGTTATAATTTTTGAATACTGAACATAATATTCACATTGAATATAAAAGTTTTTATCGCCAACTTTATGTTGATTGGTTTCTCGTGGTTTAAAAAGACCTGCCTATTTACAAAGTAATACTGATTGTGAAGTGATTTATTTCTAGTTCAGAGGTTAGGATTAAATTTTGAGAAGTATCCTTCAACTTTGTTGGTCATATGAGGCGGCCACACACATTTCATCTGTAAACGTGTGCAGCATGACGGTTATTGTAAAAAAAACAAGTCCTACTATCTAGCAAAGTTCATCTCAATTTCTTAACACTATGATTTGTAAAAATATAAAACACGATGAAAGGAAATCTCTATGAAGAAACATGATAAATGTTTGGTAGTACTGCATAGATTCATTGACAGATAAGGCACAACAATGCTTGCATGTAACATCGATGGTGGCTGACTCAAGTACTCTAGTGTGGTTGCTTCAGCCGCGCGGTCAGCGGGGCGGCGCCGATGTCCGCGGTCAGTCTGCCCCCACACTCACCTTACGTTAGCAGCATTATTTGTTTTTATTATTTTAAAGAATAATTAAACATTTTCTGGATTGCAACACGAATACTTTAACGGTGCAACGTACCTAGTAACTTTATGATGTATTGGTGGAACTGTGAATGTGCTTTAACTTGGTTCGTTAACTTGTTCTACAGCTACGATACGTCTTTATAATTAGATTTTACCTTATACTGGTAAGTTATTACTTCTTTTACAAACTTTCAAACATTTCAATGACAGGAAAAGTGTTTACCTGGTTGTCAACATTATCTTCTATCAGTATACTGTATTTCAAGACTATTGATCTCGTCATGCTTTCATTTTCAGCCGATTCTATGTACCAACACGCCCGTACTATTTTTTTAGTAAGAGATTTATAAGAGATTTCCGTAACTGAAATCACCATTATTATTATTATCGACGCAGAATGTCACATAACATACAGAACAGTCCCCTTCTTAACTCTGAAGAAGATTCACAAGACCATGTAATTTTCCTCACCATAACAATTTCACGTTACCGCTAAGTCAGTCAAGACTACCGTAGAGTCCTTTTTATGTCGGTCAACAGTTATGAACTTGTACATAATAATTGTTTACCCAGTAATTGGCACGTGTCGCTCTCGTTGCTCCATAAGTCCACATTGTCAAGTCACTCGAGATGACAATCGCGGCGTGGTAACGATTTAATAAGAAGGGTGTTTAAAAAGTTAAAAGGCATGTAACTTAGACGTGGTTCTAAAAAATGAAATGATAGGTTTTGTTTTCATATGTCGGTTCTGTTTGTATTTACCTCGAATAATCGAGAAATCCTTCAAATAATTGTATTCATATTAATATATTGCTTGTTTCTACCTCATTTGAAAGACTAACTAGAGGTAGATATTCTGATATGTAGAGGCAACAATTATTTAAAAAAATTATACCTACCCCTTATTTAAATATTGATGCGCGTTGATGTCTTTTACCCCCAAAATTCATTGACAAACAGTATTTTCAGTTTATTTCGTCATTCGAGTTGTTTTAAAAAGAGTGTACGTTATTTCACCCATTTTTCTTTATATTATATACAAGCTTCTGCTAGCGGCTTCACCCGCGTGGTCCCTAGGGAACATATTCCCGGGATAAAAAGTAGCCTATGTCCTTTCTCAGGCTCTAGACTATCTCTGTACTAAATTTCATTTAAATCCGTTCAGTAGTTTTGGCGTGAAAACGCGACAGACAGACACATAGAAAGACAGACAGACAGAAAGAGTTACTTTCACATTTATAATATTAGTAAGGATAATAAATAAAAATGGGTGCAAATAGTGTAGGCGAGTTCCAATAGATTAAGGTCTAACCCAACGAGTAGGACTAGCTATAATTCACTACTTCTTAATACTGTCCATTGTTTCGGAAATTGAAACTATGAGTACATAATTAAAAATGTCAATATATTCAATCAACTTTCAACACCTACATTAGATAAAGAACTCTTTATAATGAATGCTTTGTTAAGAATTGTTTATAGCATCCATAAAGAAGAACGTTCGAGAGTGTTTCTTGATAACAATCTATTTAAATAGGATACGATTTTTATCAGAAATTCCTAATAAATAAACAGTAAATTATAATTAATATTAAAGTTAATGTCTCGTGTAAATTCTTCAGAATCAGTCCGTCGATAGTTTTGCAAGAGGAAATCGTGGAAGGCATTTATTAAGCTAATAAATTAATTAAACACACGAAACGATAATTTCCGTCAAAGTGTAGCGCTAGTTAAAATATTTATAAGAATTATTAGTAAAAAAAAGCTTTTAATTGCATCGGTCACGGTGTCCGAACTAGTGGGCCACACATTAACATGCGCGTCTCAGTAAAGAGCTGCGAAATAGTGAAAATCTATTGTTGAATCTAAGTGATGCAATGATATTATTGTTATAATAATATACTGCATTTAATGATAAGAAAAACAATAGGGAGCAGGGTTTTCTTCTGGATTATGTCGCTACTAAATAACTTATGAGCCCAGAAAGTGATGGATATAGTTTCAGGTTTTCATTACTGGCGTATATGACCCCAAAGGCTTTAGGTTCCAGGGTGTTTGAACGTTTTTTATATAAGAGACATCCGTCTAAAGGTCCATCCAATCTCTACGAACCGTAAAATACAATAATCATCATAATGATCAACTTTTAACCTGGGACCCAACCTGATATAGCAAAAATATAATTAGATGCTCCATGCCTGTATATTCCTATCCAACAAAATGTAGGATATTTCCACAACAGATGTTTCCAGTTTTTTCAAATGCACCTCATAGAAGTGCCCCCCTCGAAATATTTGGACCACTTTGAAGATGACTCAAAATGATTTTATTAGTGTTTCTAAAAATAAACAGCAATTAACATCGTTACTTTCTACCAGCAGTTGTTGTTGCAATGTTTTTGTTAGATTCTCGTTTACAGACTTATCCTCAGTCCGTCCGTAACTTCTAGATACAATCTCTTACGTCGTTGGATAATATATAGACTTGTTGTGTCGGCTTCGTATCTAACATTCATTTACATAGTATCTACTAATTTGCAGGTACATTCAACTCTGTGTCTATCTGTGTGTGCATTTTTGCACAACGTAGTCTGTTGCATTTTGCATGTTGGTACTGTCTGGAGTTACTTTTATAAAATGAGTTTTTTATACTATTTATAGGCACACGTTTCACAACTATCTCACCTGATGGTAAACGATGTTGTAGTCGAAGATGGAGCACGCTTGCCTAGAAGTAACCTATTCACTCTTAACTCCCAGGTTGTAGCTATCACACTCTGGCAGGGAATTCCACTCCTTAGCTGTACGCACGATGAATGTGTTCCATTTAATGTTTCGTGCATGCGGGTGGGATGCCCATCATGTACCGGTGGCGCATACTTCTAGTGGTCCGAAGATGGAACGGGCTTACCGGAATTAAACTATGCAATTCCGTCGCACACTCCCCAAAATGCAAACGAACCAACAAAATGCTTCTTTTACAGAAAATATATGGACAATTTATCAACACGCTTGCTGAATTTTTTAGAATTTTAATTACTAGATAAGATTATTATTTTGTATTCAATAAGTAATTTATTTATTTTATTTATTTATATATACTTCATTGTACACCAAAATCAAAATACAGTAGGAAATCTTAAACTAAAAAATATACAAATGGCAATGGACGACTTCTAATATTTATTTACATTACAGTCTTGTTTATGATTGTTATGACATAGTTTCACTAATGAGTTGCTAATTTTTTGTCAACTACAGATTAGAAGAGCTTCAGGTGAGCGACAACGAACTGCGATCTCTGGACAGTGTGCTCCGACTGCCCCGACTGAGGACCCTGGTCGCCTCCCGGAATCTCATCGCCAGTTTTGGGGTAAGTCTAGATCTGAAAAAAGTTATTTAGAAAAAAAGAAAGAAAGAATAAGAATAGATTTAGAAAAGCTCTACATAGGTAGTCCATTCGGAACATTTTTAACCGAACGGGCTAGTTCGGTCAATATTTTATTCATGAATGCTGACAAGATAAAGAACACATTTCAATAGGTAGGTGCTGGTTTCTCCTAGTGAGATCACTAGCTAGAACCGGTTAGATTTTTTTTCTAAATTACATAGGATTTGAAGAATGTAAAGGAACTGTAGTTGATATTTTATTCGTCGTTAGTACGTATAGTCGATTCAAACTAAATGACTCCTGTGAAGTTCGATTTTCATTGTAAAGTATCCTACCACCGCCCCCACTGTCACAAGAATTTGTTACTACTCAGCGACTCGCGTAGTTTTCCGAGCTATCATAAGAATGAATTCTACCTGTACCTATTTAATTATAAGATACTTCTCTACTACGGCTAAAAGTACAATTTGTCACATTTCAGTCCAGCATTACGCAAATGGCGCCCGAAGACGAAAACAAATCAGAATACCGCGCCCCCCTCACCACCGTCGACCTGCGATACAACAAGCTAAAAGGAAGCATCATTTTAGGCAATTATGAGGTATGCAGAAGTAGGTGCTCTTTATAAACATCGTTGGTTCATGAATTAGTTCGGATGTCCGTTAGTAGCGGAGGCCATGGCCAGCATGCCGTAGATTCTATCAGCACTTGTATTTTTTTATATTAAGGTAATGTATTAAGTAGTTGTGCATTTAACCTAGAAAAAAAACCTCATTTTGCCAAGATTCTCAAATACTCACACGCTTAACGTTTTCTACTCATGAATTATTATGAGATTTAGCGTAATCATTGTAATTTAATCATCGATTATTAACAATTAGTTACGATTTTAGCTCTCGAAATCGTAGCAGACTTTTGTGTAATCAGCGTCATATTACAGCAGAGTACGACTTAGTTTTAGAAATCTAATTAATGATTACGTGTTATAAGGGTCTTTATGAGACTCATTGATTGACGTTCAACATCCTTTAATTTAGACAGAAGTAGTAAAGTTAATAGTTGCAATATGCAACTATGTTTACTTTATTGTTGAAATATTTTTACTACTATCTGTTCCAGCACCTTGTATCTCTGGACCTGTCACACAACAGTGTAGAAGTGCTGGTCGTGTCAGCGTTGCGCGGTCTCCGAGAGTTGTACGCAGCACATAACGCGTTGCAGCATCTCGCCTTGCACGGTGCAATGCTGAGGACATTGCGAGCTCCGCATAACCGTAAGTAAATAATAAATTAGTTATTACGTTTCAACTTCGGCCATATATCTAATCGGAGGTGATTCGATAAAATCAGACTTTAGTATAAAGGAGCTCTCGCATGTTACTCCATCGAACCAATTGAACGAGGGTTTATTTTACCTTGAAAAATATTTCCCATCTTTTCATAATAATGATCTTGATATTGAACTATGCATTTAGTAGAATATCTAATCATTTAGATGTTTCTTATTTTCAGAACTAGAAACCCTAACTACAACAGTACCACCGATCAACCTAGTCGAAATCGACGTGTCCCACAACAAGCTGACGTCACTGCCGCAGTGGCTCAGCGGCTGCTCCGACCTCATCACGCTGCACGCCAGCAACAACCAGCTCACCTCCCTACCGGAACACCTGTTCTGCAGCGAACTGTCCAGCCTCAGCAGCCTACACCTCGCCCACAACAAAATATCCTCCATACCTTCCATGCCAAGACTGAGGTCACCTCTACGAGAACTACTCCTCCACGACAACTGCATACAATCCTTACCAGAAAACTTCTTCTCGGCATGTGACAGAATGTGTGTCTTAAATCTCACAAACAACAGGCTCAGTCGACTTCCCCACGCGAGAGGCCCATCCTCTCATTGTCTAGAACGACTGTACCTGACAGCAAACTGTCTCACCGACGAAGTAGCAGATGTTATCATAGCCTTCAGAGGATTAAAGATATTACACATTGCGTACAACTGTTTGACAAACCTACCAGAAACATGCATTAACTTTTGGCCTGATATTGAAGAACTCGTCCTATCTGGGAACTGCCTTTCGAGACTGCCCGAAACCTTACCACAGCTTAACAATATAAAAGTGGTTAGAGCTCATTCGAACAGATTACGTTCTGTTCCGATGTTTGCGTGCAGTGCCTCGGTGAAAATATTAGATTTTGCGCATAACGAACTTGATAGTATAGATTTACGACTTCTTGCCCCAAAGCAATTAAAGTTTTTAGATATATCGTGTAACAAAAAGTTACAAGTGGATCCGTCGCAGTTTAGTGCTTATAGGTGCCAACGTCCTCTCAGTTTAGTCGACGTTACCGGACGACATTCTTTACCTTGGACGCAAAAAAGTGGTTACCACGAAGAATTAAATGGTTTGACACCTTGGACTACAGGTTTCTCAGAATGCCCGAATAAATCTTTACAATTATGTTGTGCCCAAATTCGTCTTCCAGCCTTCTGCAATAGGGAAGGTTTGTTCGCCATTATCGATGGTGAAACTGATATTGAAGTGCCAAAAATTTTACAAACGTGCATACCCGGACTAGTGCTTGAGGAGAAATCTATAAAAGAAACTGTTAACGAGTATATGAAATACGTTGTGTTATCTGCACACAGGGAATTAAAAGAAAAAGGTCAAAGAAAGGGTGCTTGTTTAATTATGTGTCACTTATCGCCCATATCTGCACAAGAAAACGGATTTGGTCACACAGGCCGGAAATATAGCCTGAGACTTGCCAATGTAGGTGATACGAAAGCAGTTCTTAGCAGACGAAATGGACCCCTTAGTTTAGGTATAGAAAATAATAAACGACTAGGATATTCTACGAGGTACCCTAATACAGTACCAGATCCTGACGTTATACAAACTGTCATTAAAGAAGACGATGAGTTTTTAATATTAGGGAATGGTAAATTTTGGAATGCCGTCAGCATGGACACTGCCGTGTCTGAAGTTCGAGCCGAACGTAATCCTGTGCTCGCGGCAAAAAGATTACAGGATCTGGCCCAAAGCTATGGCGCAGAGGACTGCATATCTGTTTTAATTATTCGCTTTGACGCGACTCGCTCAGATGTCGACTTACTAATGCGAGAGCTACGGCAGACGATAAACAGTAATAAGTCAGTATGTCGATCGGATTGTTGCTGCTCCCGTTTGGAACCATGCTGTCACTCGGTGACGCCGCCGAAGCCGAGCAGTGACCGATCATCTCCGAGCGGTCAGAGTGACCGTCCCCCTAGTGAAGCTGTCAGTCACCAACATTATGCCAGCGTACGATCGCAAGCCAAAGCGTCAGAACGCAGGAGTTGTCGCGGAGGTGTCGCTCGCGCCATACGTGTGCGAGTCGAAGAAGATAAGGAGGAAGACCACAGACAAGACGACGTCTCCAACCCTGAGGAACAGTTCAAATGTTGGGAGTACATGCTCGAGCAGAACACTCAGATGTTATTCGACAAAGAATTAGATAACCTGTCGAAAGGGATCAAGTCGAACGTCAGTAGTCTCAGAAACTTAAAGGGTTTGTCTGGAAGTAGTCCGCAGTTACATTTAACTGGAAAGCAATCAAAAGGTGTGCCGTTCTTGTCAAAGCATTTTGGTAGCGCAAGATCCTTTGGTACGGCACTGAAGCCAGATTTTCGATTCGGTTCCGGAAGGTTACCGAACGGTGGTCCAAATGCTGCATATTTCGGATCACTACAAAGGCTGATGCCTTATCATCTGGAATACGACTTTGCTGTGATTCAAGAGAAATCAACACAGGACTCTTTAGACCTCGAGGGTCGCATGCAACAGTACTGGGGAGTGGCCACCACGGAGCTATAAATATTTGGTAAGTGACCATAGGTACTGATAGTTCATAAGTTGTAAATAAAACTTTATTGTAATTACATGTACAATTATTTATATAGATACCATTCATCTGTCGACTAGATTTTTTGCACAAAGTATTATAATCACTATGGACTTGCCTATAACAGCTATTATTACTTACATTACATTAATTCTATGTACAATATTGTGATAATTTCTGTCAAATGTTAAATAAATATTGCGTTACGTCTACGTAAATCATATTTTCTTTTGTATCATTATTATAATAATGTACATATAATATAATTGGTACTCTTACATCTTAATATTTGTTAATAACTCTATAATCATATTTTATTTACAACAATGTACCTTGCTAGTATAAGGCGATTAATCATTATCTTGTGCTCGTACTTTATGTACACATATTTTTATTTTACAATTCTAAACGAACGGCACAATCACAAAGATACACTTAACAAAACAGCAATGTAGGAATCTTACCTCAATTGTTATATGTAGGTAAGTACAGAAGTAACTTCAAGACGAGTGACAAATAAATTCGAGGGTTTATTGTATGCAGGATCCATGTAAGTTTATAATTTTCTTATATACAAATTGCAAGTCTTATGGAACATCAAAAAACGCCGATTGCACTCACATCAATGTGCAGCCAACCGCCACCACAGTAAAGTCATCCAATTTCAGTGCATTTCAGTGTACCCTGCTAAAGCGTCGCATTAGCAGTAAGTTAAGTTAACTTGCAATGAGGGTTCAAACAACTGTGGTGATCTGTGCTAGAGTTGCGGCACATCAAACTCACTAACTTTTATAAACGTCTTGTGCGTGGAAAGGTTCAGTGTGGTGCAGTCACAGCTCGCGCTTGACCACCAGCTCAAGTGGTTGCGCGAGCATGTGCGGGTAGGCGCGGGGGACGGGGGGCGGCGGCGGGGGCGCGGGTGGGTTGGGCTGCGCGTGCGCCGGCGGCGGCCGTCGCTAGGGGAAGGCGCGCGGCGAGTAGTGGTGCGCCTCGCCCAGCCACGAGTCTGGCGACGGCGGGAAGTCCGGGTACCCGCCCGCCGCCGGGGACGACGAGCTGCTGAGGTCTGACGCACCACCCGCGCCGCCTGCCCCGCCTATGCCAGCTCCACTCATCGCTTGACCTGTTAAACACAAAACTTTTTTTCAGTTTCAATTCTGGACACCTATGGCAGCAAAGTTACTACTGAGGACACTACAAGAAGAATTAGCACTGTGTGGCGATTTCTTTTCGTGTTCTCTTCTTATCGTAAAACGTTTTCGGGTCAGAATAACTCACGTCACAGGTTGTAGGGCACGTTGCAGTTGCTACGAGCGTTTAGCGTAGCGTAGCAACTACTACGACGGGCATAGCGCATCGGCGGCGGCGGATTGAGCCCCTTTATGCGCTAGCAGAGAAGCCATCTCCTTTGTTACTAACATAGATTGTAGCTTACCTATGTTGGTGTACACGAGATGATCTGGTGGGTAGTGGTAGTGCGGATGCGGTGGAGAGTGTGCGCGGAGGTACGGCGGCGTGGCGGCGTAGCGAGCCCCCCCTGCCGCTGCCCCTCCTCCGGCAGGGGACCCCTCCTCGCCGCCCAGGGCTACGGTGCTGTAGCTGTCGTTGCTTAGCTCTGAAATTACAGTACGTTTGCGTTAGACTAGAAGACGGGTAGAAACGTAAATAAATTAAGCATTAAACTCGGTGTGTACGTAGATGCTGCTGGATAAAATCGAGGAACATACTCATATAAAAAAAAAAAACGAATTCATATGTTCACTTTCTGTCGGGTCCAAAATAGTGCAAATTATGATTTTAAGTAAAGATTCGTATGCCTGTCTTCAGAAAAAAATGTAATGGTTCTAAAAAAAAGTCCAAACCAAAAAAATACCTACCGTGATGACTAAACGAGTCCAAGTCGATCTTGAGCTCATCCTTGTCCAGCAGCCTGTCGTGTCGAGGAGAGCCGCTGCCACTCTTCATAGATCTGAAATACTGAGACCAGCGCGTGCGGCCCGCGTCTTTCTTTAGTCGCTTTTCTTTTGCTCGTCTGTTGGAAAAAAATGTATTTGGTAATAATAAACCAGCGATTTGAAATCGTGTGGTTGTCTTAACGTTAACTTAAAATTAATACTTTCGGGTCTTTATAATTTGAAGACCAAAATTGCCCCTCGACACTACTACTGAGACACGTTAGGGTATAAGATCAGAATTTGTTATGGGAACATATGGTTTCTTAAGCAAAGGTTAATTTTTTCATGGGATCCTTTGACTTATAGTTAATCAACGACACAGGCTGTTATTCAGGAGAAACTGGATATATTTTCTAAACAGCTGCTCAAGCTTTATCAAGCGCAAGTTCGATCGTGTATGGAATACTGCTCTCATCTATGGGACGGATCTGCCAAATACCAGCTTGATGCCCTTGAGTCAATTGAGAAACGAGCCAAGAGGATCATCGGTAATGACAGGCTCGTCGAGTCGAAGCTCCAAAGTCTTGAGCATCGACGCCGAGTTGCTAGCCTGTCGGTTTTCTATCGTTTGAATTTTGGGGAGTGTGCGACGGCGACGGCGGCGGCTTGGCGGAATTAAATCATGCAATTTGATTTAATTCCGCCAAGCCCGTTCCATCATCGGACCAAAAGACGAACGGCGATGCGCCACCGGTACATGGTGGACATCCCACCCACACGCACAAAACGTTTTGGGAACACATTCATAGTGCGTACAGCTAAGGAGTGGAATTCCCTGCCAGAGTCTGTGTTTCCAGATAGCTAAAACCTGGGAATCTTTAAGACAAGAGTGAATAGGTTGTTTCTGGGCAAACGTGCTCCATCTTCGACCGCATCATGGCTTACCATCAGGTGAGATAGTGGTCAGTAATACGAGCCGTATCGAGGAGTACTGCCTTCTGTATCAGGCCCTTTACCCAACCGTGTAACGCCAGCTTCGACAGATGGTCGTCGAAGCTATTGGCTATCAGGCCATTGGCCGTAACGACAATCGGCACAATGACAGCCGAGTCCACATTCCACAAGTCGACAACCTCGTGTGCTAAGTCGAGATACTTAATCTGTTTCTCTTTCTCAGCTTTCACGAGATTCTCGTCATGTGGAATGGTAACATCGATTATCATTGTGCGGCGCGCTAATTGGTCTATCACCACTATGTCAGGCTTATTGGCAACAATAGTGCTGTCAGTAATGATAGATCGATCCCAGTACAACGTGACATGGTCATTTTCGAGAACTGGGTCGGGCACATAGTTACAATACGGTACCTCAGAATCCACAAGTTTGTATTTCAAAACAAGTTGCTGATACATTATCCTGGCCACTTGGTTGTGCCTGTGCAAGTACTCGCCGTTAGCCAGACGAGAACAACCAGAGATAATATGTCTGATGGACTCACACGGACGGGGGCATGCCCGACACACGTCCACCGTCCCGTCCTTCATAATATGCCTCCGGTAGTTATTCGTCAAGATAACTTCGTCCATAATCGCACAGACAAAACCTTCAGTTCTCTCCGAAGAGATCACTGAAACGTAGCCAGGGCACGGATGCTAAAAAATCTACGTCGGACCCATGAAGAGCCCGATAGAAGCGTCCGTGAAGCTCCTTGCCTCTCCATACCTCCTTGCCGTCAGCTGTGGTAAGTATCACAGGTTTGCGCAAGTTCTCTTTAGCCATGGACGACGGGGTGAGTCCCTTGTCCACTGTGACCACATCTCGGTGCATACCCACATCAGCTTTGAGAAAATATTCTCTGAGACTGCACATCTCGCGGTTGTGGAGAGTCTTGGCGTTTAAAAAGCCTCGACCTCCACACTTCCGCGGGATGTACAGTCTCATCACCGACGATCGTGGGTGATGCATCCGATTTGCGGTCAACAGTGTGCGGACTCTCCTATCTAGGGCGTCAAGTTCGGTTTGAGTCCATTTGAGTATGCCGAAAGAGTACATTAATACTGGCATGACCCAACCGTTGAAGGCCGGTGACCTTATTTCCGCCCAACAAAAGGCTATTCAAAGCCTTTTTCAGGCGACCAAAGAAGCGCTCCTTCAACGATTGCTTCATGTCACCAACATTAATGCCCAATGCTTCTGACATACCCAAATACTTGTATGTTTCGGTCGAGCTGAGGGATCTAACCTGTATGGAAAACGAGAGTTGAATTCCCTCAGATTCCATAATCTCCCCTTTCTTTACATGCATGAGTGCACATTTGTCCACACCAAATTCCATCCTGATGGCACTACTGAAGGTATCAGTTACCTTCAGTAGCTCCATTAGTCGCGAATTGTTGGAGGCAAAGAGTTTCAGATTATCCATTGCCTCATACAGGACTGTTTTCCATTGCCTCATACATGACTCAAGAAAGGTGCGTAGAGTTGCATCTATTTTGTACAACTCCAACACCTTCATGAGCCATGTATGGTGCACAGAGTCATAGGCCTTCTTGTAGTCTATCCAACATGTTATTACAGTCTCATAATAATGCAAGCTCGGCCTCTCATGAAAAAACAATCAGTAATACCTTCTGTAAGTAACTTTTTAACACATCATGTTTCAAACTATGATAATTTAATTATTGCACGCGTGTCCCGCTGCAAAAACGAGCTTTCCGAACCTTTGCAAAAAGCTTTCGCCGACCAATGGTTTTACACAACCTACAACCCTGTATATTTTCAACGATGAGCACTTCGAATAATGACTGAACTTTGATTTAATAACGCAAACTTATTATAACGCTTCGATTACTTTCGATTTAAACAAATAATCGCGAATCCGATGTATAAACAAAACACCCCCGTCGCATGTTTTGCGTGTGTTGTTATTAGCGCAGCGGCGGGGAGTCGGGCGCCGGCTTTCAACAAAGAGCTTGATTAATTAAAGTACCTCCGCCCAGTCCACTGGGAGCGAAGCGCGTGCTGCGTGCATACCTCATGTGGATTATTGATACATTGTCCCGAATTGCCTTCTTCGTAATTTATATAAGTTAATGGTTCACTCCAATCTGAATGAGTCGCCCCTGAATTTGGTAACTACTTAGTTTAAGAATGTTTATAATAAAATTCAATGTGATAAGAAAAAACTCAAATTGTTGTGCAAATATGTAAATTAAAATCTAATAATTGCGACCCAAAAAATATTGAAAACCTCTCTACTCGTATAATAAATATCATAATTTTACTAAATTAATTATGAAGAAGATTCAATTTTTTTCGTAAACCTCATTGGACCCTCACTTATAAACACACAAACTGGCCGAGGTTGTCAAAAAAATCCACAAGCAGCCATTTTCTAAATAAAAACAACAAAAAGAAAAAATAATAATGATGGCATCTCCAGATATTTTTCCAAGAAAATTGCCAGCACTAGCTGGCAATTTTCTTGCCAGTATGCTTGAGTAAAACCTCAAAATTATACAAAAAACTTTTTACTTTCAAATAATACATTTACCTAATTCAGATTATTTTCAGTACGTAATGAAAATAAACGCATGGCCTTATTTAATAAAACTTACTGGTGACAAGTGACATTTAAATCATTGCGTTTAACGGATTACAATTGTATGTCAGATAATTTTCTGTTTAATAAAGCAAAATTCCCGAAGAAAATCCTGACAAATTGTAGATTACGCCATATTTGTCTATGGTACTTTTTTTTTCAGCTTCCATAATTGTAAAATTTCAGGACAAATCTATATGTGAATTAGTTCGTGTCAACGTGTTACACATTACAAAAATAATGAAAACCATTAATTATTTAGCTAAGGATCAGTGCAGGCCATAGAAATTATATCTATGGTGCAGACAGACTAGAAAAATGCTCGAGCTTAATATAAAACATTTTTTGCTGTACAGTCTTGAGTCAAAATATGCATGACGACGCTCCAAGACACTTCACAGAGAAACGTCTAAAGCAGGTATTTTTTAACAGTTTTGTGCCATGATTCACTTCATAATCAATTTTTCCATGCAAAAACCGGTCAAGTTCACTAAAACTTTATAAGTAATTTTTATTGTTTCTCAAGAGCCCATAGTTACATAGATTATGTGAAAATTACTACTGGCTACCTAGTACAATGTAATACTATTAAAATTTTATAGGCTGAATATAATATTATACAGCCTTGTAATATATAGATAGAAATACTGTGTGGGCTTTTATGTATAGAATTTCGCTTTCATTTATTTAGTACGGAACCACAAAATCAATGAAAAAATTCAAAAAAAATTGTCTATTTTATCGGTAAACAAAAAGTGAGTGTATTAGTAACAGCTTATACTTAAATAGAATAATAAAAATAACTATTGACTGATAGGTACTTATGGAGCGAGTTTATGAAACCGTTCAGCTTTGTAGAGCGTCGTCACTTGTATACCTATAATTACGGGTAGACCCATGATATGAAATCATATGTGTGCGACGGATATTTTAAAACTTAAAACCTATTTTATTGTGTTTGAATATTTTTAACCTTAAACCTCTTTTCATTCCACATATTTTTTATGTTTATTTGACAGAATCCTGACATATTAATGTCTGAATCTATGGTCTAAATGACAAATCAAAATGTTGTTTTGAACATGTTTCGAAGTTATATTTTTATTAATAGTGAGTTTGTTTACGAATAAACGTAACCATTGTGGAAATCATATTGATCGACGAGCACTCGTTTTACATGATTTGCCTTGTTTACCTATCTCCTACTTGCATAAGTTATGTAATTTTCAAGCTCAGGAATTCTCATGGATGTTGGGCAAGGCTGGGCAATACATATCTAATTATAATGCACTGCATGAGTCAAAAAGCTTGAATAAAAGGAAGAAGGCTGTCTGATTCGGCTTTAATATTTGAGACACGGATTAGGTGGATTATTAAAGAAAATTGACTCAAATGAAGTTGGTATAAAATAGTGAAAAGAACACACGATATTATTGATTTAAGTTTCTACTCTTAATTGAAAATGCGCCTAATCACTGTAATCGAATAAAATAAATACTTCCTTAAAATCACTTTATTGTTTATTTTTAATTGATCAGTTTACAATAATGAAAATTTGCATTTAATTTCTACTCAGATTCGTATCACTAAAAGTTACGAGTTATATACATATAAAAAGTCTTAAAATATAGCTATCTTTTAGACGGATCATACATTTCTTGAAAACCTACAATCATTCAAAGATATTGGTCAAATTATGTTAAGTAAAATGGATGCACTCCATCCATTTTACTTTGACATTGACTGCAAAAGATTTAAATCGCTAGATATGGCATCACTTACGTTATACACTCACACAATAATTTACACTAAAGCGTCGTTCTAACATATCGCTAATCGCGTGAATGTGGAATTTTCGCGCTCATTTGTAAGGTAAAACTGAAAGGCGCTCTCTGACAGCGTGTTAAGGTTTGCCGTAAAAATGAATGCGACGAACGCATATTCGCGGAATAATCGGTTTCTATTACGGTGACATTTAAATCGTCTTCGTAACGAGTTCGTTTCGGCGATCCGAAGGATGTTCGGTCAAACCGTTGGTTGCAAGCGTCAAGTTACAGCCGAACTTGGTCGACTTTGGCTGCAAACTGAGTCATCAGATGATTGGGCCTTACATGACTTCGTCTTCCCGCCGACGTGTTAGTGTCCGAAGACTTTATAATACATCATGAGATCATGAGAAAAGTATATTTACTTAGAGTGAGCTCACACAACCAACCGGGCTAGGGCGCATCTAGTAATTTAGATCTTGAATAACCACCTCACCGTCATGATAAGATTGAGCTCACAAATCTTTCATATGGCATTTCCATTCCCGTTACATCTTTGTTTACACGTAAGATTTACATTTACATATTTGTCGGCTTTATTAAATGCACTTCATAGTGAAAATGTGACAATATTGTCGTTGTCAGACATATTTATCGCATTGTCAGTTATATTAAACAGGGTTGATTGTACGATGGCAGGTGCAATAATTTTTAACTAAACGAGCCTGTATGGTTTATTGAAAAAAATTTTGAATGAACATTACAGCGTAAGTCTATTCTAATATAAACTAACTGAAAACCCCTGAAAATTAGGTACGCGTCAGCATAATTATAAACATGGCAGGCACACGAAGTCTTTAAAAGGCATGCGAATATAATACGAAACGCTAACGACATGTTTAACATGAGCACGTATTGTAGATTGTACTCATATCGAACACATAAAGTAAAGAAGTCGAGCATTGTGATATCGCGTCCACGTTTACGAGGCGAGGCCGATGTGCAGGGCGTGACCATAGCGTGACCGTAGCGTGACCGCTGCCGTGACTGTGGCCAGTCGCGCGCGACACAACATAGTTCCGCGACTATGCTCCCAAACACACCAACAAACAGACGTAGACACACAATACGCAAATATCCGAAGGACATGCTTTTGTAAGGGGATCTTTATGATGGGACACGTCAGAATCGGCGGATAAGTCGGCCGTAATGGTATGAGAATGTCCGCGGTTACGGTCAATGCATCTGTGTAGTTACAATCCTGAAAAGTGCGAGCTACACTGCAGTGAACCATTATCTTCTTTTCTGTCGGAGATTAAAATATAGTCAACGGTTTTTAGACAAGACAATTATGCAGTACCGTTCTATCACTGCAACTGGAAAAAGCCGAGGATGTTACTAGTCGATTGTCAGTCGGAGTCAAGTATTAGTCGACTCCTTTGTCTAGTAACTTTATTAAAGTAAGTAGTTGCAATCCAGTTGGAACTTTCGAATTTGTAGGTCAACAAGAATATAGTAACAAGTCCGACTTCAAAGCGAGTCACGCGTCAGGATTTGTCTTAAATGCTATTTAGATCAATTGCATGGGTGTAACCTGCTGCTAGCAACGGCACATGGCCATGAAATGTTATAAATCCACGGAACAAGTTAACAAAGAATACTGATTAATCATCTACTTTATATTAACAGACGTTTAGTCATCTATCTTCTAAGGTCTTACCCAGTAACTATTCTTCTGCGACCTTTCCTACGGAGCAATTCAAAATGGTAATTTTTTTTATTTTTTTTTTATTTTGCTGTTGACTCTAGTCTAGGTCAGAGGTGACAAAGATAAAGTCGACGATGGAGTGAGCTTACCCAGAATAAGCCTTTTCATTTTACATATAATTAAATCAAACAAAAGAATACTTAAAACTAGAGGAGAGTCACCAATGCTACCATTGTGATTTTAATTCCGTAGCACTAAATAACCAATGCAGTTGCACGTCACATTAATTTTACCGAACATTTTAATGTTTAGCTCTGCGTGGCCATAAAAGCTCTAATCTCTCTTTACGTCTTGTTAACTCACTTGACCATTTCAAAATCATTTCGTTAACTCGAACAAGTCGGAAGGTGCTCCTGCGCAACTAACATTGATTACAGATATCGAATGTTTCGGAATTGGGCACGGTTAAAGAGGCGTTACTTAGGCTTGCATGGCGAATTTTTCAACGTCATATAGAAATAAATGTCAGTTATGGCGAATTTAACCCGGTTTATAGTGCCACAAAGTCATTTTAGCGTTATTTGAATGATGGTGTGTTAAAGTTGTATGTCTTTAGTAGCACACCCTTCCCGGGCTGCATCTATCTTGTCATGTGTGGGTATAGCTTTGTGTCAATAGCATTAAATTACTTAGATCGGATCTTTTATTCCTCCTTTTTTGCTAATTACAAGAAATGTCGTAATTTTAAGCCTACGTTTTACGTGCATATCCTAAGATTAAAGTATTTTCAAGATTTTCAGCCCTCCCTCAAAACTTCCCCACAACAAACCATACCTATAATTGATTCATCGCCATATATATAAATCAAATCAACTGACCTGTTCTGGAACCAGACTTGCACCACCCTCATATCAAGTCCGGTATCGTGTGCCAGCTGTTCCCTCACATGGCGCGCCGGCTTCGGACTACTGCTGTACGCGTTTTTCAAGGTCTCCAGTTGCTTAGCCGTGATGGTGGTCCGCGGCCTCTTGCTGGCTGCGTCACCGTCTAAGGAACCCTCGCCGCCTGGACATTGCACATTAGAAGTGATTTTGATGTAGATTTTGCCATTTTCTTTTCCTAAGGAGTGAATAATTGATTTATAGAAGAGAGACGAAGGAGCAGTTTCTTTGTACTAGTAATTATAAAATTACCCAGAACCATATTTCAAATACGCTACGCTTTGCTCTCTAACACATCGATAACGTCTGACACATCGTTGTCGCGGGGTAACACAAGTTTCAGTGTTCACATACCTTTCGCTCTGGCAGCTTCATAGTCAGGTTTACATACAAGCTTCCCATCCTCCATGAGATAGAACTCGTCGCCCGTGTTGAGAGTCCTGGCGCAGGCGGCGCAGGCGAAGCAGCGCAGGTGGTAGACGTGCGACTGCGCGCGCCGCACCACCTGCGTGGGGGGGATGCCCTGCCCGCAGCCAGCGCACTTGGTGCCAAACCGCCTGGGACAACAGCCGCAATCACAACAACATTATCAACGTGACAGACGCTCTTACATACATTACAATACGCAAAGATCAACAAAATATTTGCAATATCTGGAAAGAACCGACTTTGTCAATCTATTAGTACTAGTTATGTCTTTGACTGAGTCGCATGGCTTCTAGGTTGCCTGACCTTGAATTTTATTTGCAGTAGTACCTAGTGGTTCCATTGGGCCAAGTTAAACAAATAAGTTACAACATAAAATTAATTATTTTAAGGGCCAACGTTGGAGCACCCTAGGGCCTAATTGAACCAAGCTAATGCCGTAAGTTGAGAAAATGAATGCTGTCATTTTACTTGTCTCTCTTCTTCACACCATTGTAATCATCTAACTAACTTCTTCCTAACTATGTTGGGGTCGGTTTCCAGTCCAATCGGTTGCAGCTGAATACCAGTATTTTAGACTAAAACAATAGACCCAGTAAAGGAGGCTTACTTGAAGAAGTCATCGGTGCAGTAGAGCTGGTTATTCCTCGCGAAGCACTTGCCGGACAGCATGGCGCGGCACTCCACGCAGCGCAGACAGCCGGCGTGCCACGTGCGGTCCGACACCTTCAGCACGTAGCGGTCCACGATCATCTCGTGACAGCCGCCGCATTTCGGGATACTGGCTGCAACATACACGGACGTGTTAAACATTTCGACGGACGGACGACATTTAATACAACCTAAGTTTTTGTTTACCTTAAATTGAAATATATTAATAATTGATTATATTCTTTATAACTAGCTGCATGATGCCCGCGATTGACAATCATTACAAACGCACGCTTCAATTTTGGTTATCGGTTTGTTTTTGTTGTATGTACAGTCAACAAAGCTATTTGATATGCAGGCACCTAACTTACAACTACTTTTAAACAATGTTGTGACTGTGCTGTGTAGACAATTATTGTACAGCACATTCGTAAGTATGAAATAATGATTGGCAGTGCAGTGGTGTTGTCGACTGTACTTACATATATAAACTATTTTTCTTTTGTCATGAATACCTTTGTCACGGACCAACCACTTTTATTTTAATATTGTTTTCTATCATTGGTTAGATAAGCAATTAGCAGTTGCCCATGGCAAAAATGAAATCCCGCTGAAATTAAGCCTTTTCCAAGCCTTGGGAACCGGCTTGTTCGATGATGATTATGAAAATTCGGAGGAGGTTTGACCCCTTAGGGTCCACTTGCGCAAACAATATTTATTTTTAGGGTTCCGAACATTCTTAAAAAACGGATCACTCGGTTATCTGTTTGTCGATCTGACCTTCTGTCACAACCAATTTTCTCCAAAGCTAATGAACTGATTCGTCTAATATGAAGTTCGGTGACCCAAACACGGGTGCGGCTTTTTTGTAACTAATATGGTGTACATAATAAAGAGTATTCTATTCTCTTCTATTCTAAGTACATAAATAATATGTATACTTTTGGGGGAGAAACTTGAAAATTAAATAAAAACCTTTTTCTAACTGTACTGTGCCGGTTTTTTAAATCAGAGTTATTTTGTAATATGAGGTTAAATCACAAATGTACGCAATGGGGCCCCCCGGGCTAGCTAACTTGGAGTCAAAACAATTCTGATCGGCATGAAGAAGCGGAAAAAAAGTTTACCTATTAGACACAGCAGAATCTACTGTATTAATTATTATCATTTGTAAGAATTGGAACACCATTCAATAACCAAACATAGTTGGACCGCCGACGAGAGTAGAAATAGAAAATGGTTCAGCTTTATACTCAGGTTGGTACTCAGTTAGTTATTATAGGTTACCTGCACTTAATGTGGTTGGTACTTTTTCTGCAATATAACAATATGTGCGCATTTTGGTTTCCCAATAACGAACAACGGCTCTATACTGAAGGTCCCCGAACTTCTATTTTGCAAATGCGTGGTGTAGACAGGTAGTTTCTAGGCCTAAACGATGTTGTCGACATTTATAGTCGGGATTGATTTAATCAGTAAATACAATATAATAATATCAGCCTTTATTCAGACATAAATTCATTACAATTTCATTCATTTTACGATATTACAATTTCATTAATTTATTATTTAATTGAATATAATACTAGTAATTTATAATTTATTTTTATTCTATAATAATTATAATAATATTGGTATAAATACAGTATATGCTATTATAATACCTAATTAAAAGCAATTCTGTTTATGAGAAACCATACGAATTCCCCTTAGTTAGTCTTCTTCTTTTCAAGTCGATGGTTAAGGGAGTACTCACACTTTTTCAGCTATATTCAACTTATGCCCATAGAAAACAACGATTTTGTATGAAGATGCGTCCGCATCCATTCAGCTATCCGCGTCTTTTCAGCTTTCGCGGCAAACAAGTATAAAATGAGGACAAATGTGTTTTTATCATGCGAGTGCTATGTATGGAGTTCAGCACTGTTCCGCCGCATTCAGCGTTGAACGCGGCCTTACGCGGCGGAACAGTGCGGTACACGGATGGTTCTCGACTCCTTGTGTGATTGACACTGGCATGACCACCATTAGGGATTTTAATTTTGATAATATGAAAAAATGTCGCTAATTAGTCGCCAAATACCAGAATTAGTCTGTCACTGGTTCAAAAGTTATCAGGGTTTATAGGTGGCCGATCTGGGGTGCGCCTACCCCAGCTTAGTCTATTTGAATCTCAAAAGCTAGGACCTAGCGAAGATCTGTTTTCTCTCTCAATAGTCGCTAATTTGTCGCAAGTTTTTGCCAAGTCACAGATTTAATCAGGTCTTAGTTTAGAAGATATAATCAATTCAACTTTTAAGGTAGGTATAGTCCAAAAGCTAGATCGAAGAGTAATCTCTTCTAAGAAATTGCCAAGATATAATATTTCTATTAATAGTGAATTATACTTCTAGCTTTTATCGGTCTAAAGTCCGTAGAATTATCAGAGAGAAATAAATTCCCAATCCTTCGATCTAGCTCTTGTACTTTACCTTTACTGGGTCGACCCACTGTCGTTTGCATTTAATATTATCTATTTCTTCTATAAGAAGCCTAACGATAAAAATATCACACATAGAAATGTCCATTTTCAGAGCACAATACTAAATGAGTAAAGAGCGTGACTACCACCAGACCGTCTTCAAAGTCGATTTTCTTGAAAACTACGAAGGTACCAATTTTTTTGTTCAAGTATTAATAATTAGTACCAATAGAGTACTAATTATTCACCAAATATGGAAGCGATTGGCGGCGGTGGTCCTGCGGTAGTCCCGGACATCTTACCGTCTTCGGCGCGTATTCAGCGCCTTTCTCATTCTTACGACGCTGTACGCGGCTGATAGAAGCAGAACTGTATAAGTGTGACCAGAATCGTTCAGCGAAACGCGAATGGAGCTGAAAAAATGTGAGTAGACCCTATCCTTAGATTTTTAGGTATTATTTTAGGAATCGCGGAGGGTTGCTTTGTTTTTGTTTTATGATTGGCGAAAAGTGATACATATTAAATAGTTTTGTCGGAGAGTGTCGTCTCCGAAAAATAGCAATTTGTCACTTTTTATTATAAATAAAATAAATCTTATAATTCATGGTTAATTGGTTAGTATACAAAAACTTGGGAACTAGTGTTAGTACTTATAACTACTGGTAAAAATACAATTACAGTCATACTATACTAATTTTAACATAATTACCTACCTACGCCACAGTCACGTGTAGGCCTATCCTATGTCCCAGTATGGGGCTGTTCCACCTGTCCGCTTTAGCTCTCAGGTTACACTCGCACTACAGTAACGCGGCAACCCCATCAACAACCTGAATGCATTATAATATTGGACTCGCAGAGCGCTGTATGCCCTCTGCGTATAGTTGACCCACAGACTGCATGTATAAAACGACTGACAATACGCTCTAAACAGCGTAGCCTTTACGTCAGTCGAGCATTTCGCAAATCTGTGAGCCACCATATTGCAGCGGACAGTCAACGCTCTGCGCTCACGCATAATGTCCAGGTTGTCTTTAAGGTCTTCGAAAACCCAGTGGCCCAGATACTTAAAGGTTGTGACTTGCCTTAAGGGACTTCCGCAAAGTTTCAATTGTGGTACAATCGGGTAAGTTTTAGTGCCTGCCTTAAAAACTAGTACCTACTTTTCTTCACATTGTATCTGAGCCCATGGGTCTCCGCATACCTCTCACATGTCTTAAGCGAACAATTTATTTATTTAGTAGTTTATGAAAGCTAGGGCCGATTTTACAATAGTCAATTTTGAAAGTTTCGGTACCGACTGAAACTCGAAGGAGTGAAATATTCGGTTACGGTTTCAGTTTACGCTGAAAATCGTGTTTTGTTCAGTCACTATTAAGAAGTTAGCACATTCGAAAATATTTTTGTTTAAAAGTTATCCTTTACTTTGATGCAGTTTCACATAAACTATCTATTAGTTTGCCAACTGCTCAAATTCACGTTGTATTAGTGCATCCTCTAAAATGTTAAAATACTACACTGTTTAACATTTTTTCATACCCAGTATGTCGCATAAGTACTTACTTACACGAGTTTTATTTACAATGGATATTATTCTGGTACATTTTCCACGCTTGTTTTTTATGCTTTAATGATTTCAAATAATTCGTTACAGATTCGCAGTTTCCCGATAAAATTATATTAACCGCAACTATCTGATATGTAAGTATCTACTTTATGCAGCAGTTACTTATGTATTGATATAATATTTCTATTTAAGAATTGCTGTCAGAGAAACCTTTTTTTAACGGCGGGTAATCCTCATGGATGTCCTCCGCCCTGGGGCGGGCGGCGAGGACTGTCAGACTCTTTCTGACTAAAACCACCCGGGTGTTCCATATCTCACCTACGCCGGGGATCGCGGGAACTTACGCGACTTCCGTAATCCCCGGCTGGATCAATGAAACCTAACCTAATCTCGATAGCCTCCTCAAGTGATAACGGTTCTACACTAAACAGTAGCGCACGAACACACAGGCAACTCTAATTCTAATTGTCAGAAAAAAAAAATATATATATAAAATGAATCCCTATTTCCCTTGGTCATCGCATCACTCGTGACCGGCTGGACCGATTTCGATAGTTCTTTTTTTGTTGTGTTTTTTATTTTTTTATTGTCAGGAGAAAGTTCTTTTGACAGAAAAAATTAAGAACGTGGCGGGGTAGCCAGTTGACGGGAGCGAAAGCGCGGGGGACAGCTAGAAATAATATAAAGCAACGATCGTTGGTAAAGAGTTACACATGCAGAGGTGTACTATATGTTTATCTATATTGTTCTTATAAACGTTAGGTAATGTTGAAGTCCCACGTAAATAAGAAGCGAGCCTATTTCTATACTTCTATACCTACTAATATTATAAAGAGGTAAAGTTTGTGAGTTTGTGAAATTGTAGAGGTAATCTGGATCTACTGAACCGATTTTGAAAATTCTTTTACCAATAGAAAGCCACGTTATTTGTGAGTGTATAATTATACACTCACGAGGCTATAATTATATTAACCCGAAAAATTCCACCCAACGAAGTTGTCACGGGTCAGCTAGTCTATACTTCTACATCTATACATTATAAAGAAGAAAGATTTGTTTGTTTGTTTGAATTGAATAGGCTTCGAAACTACTGCACCGATTTGAAAAATTCTTTTAGCATTGAATAGCTTATCAGGGACACATAATCAGGGAGTAACATAGGCTATATATTATCCCCGTACTCCCACGGGAACGGGAACTACGCGGGTGAAAAAGCGTGACGTCCACTAGTGTATAAACTGGAATCTAGACTCTGGGCTACTCAGAAGTTGCAGATTGATAAACCCAAGATCCCAGTATCTTTTGCACGGCAGAAGCTCTTGCGCCCACTACACCAACGAGGCAGTACTGGTAGTCACAGGCAGGCCAACCTACTATATCATCGTTGTGTTGTAGCCTGCACACTCAGCATATTACCAACATAAGTCGGTTAGTACTTCGGGTTTGAATTATGACGAAATATTTTCATAATTTTCCCGTTACTTTGGCACAACATTTAAAAAAACTATATTCGAAACTATTCCTGAAAAGCAATTAGCTTGCTTCGAATGTGTTTGTATCAATTTCATACAAATGTGTAGAAGCTAGTCATTTTTACATTTCGAAGATTAAAGTTGATTATGGGCCGATTTTGCAGTTGTTAGATGACTGACTAGGTATACCAGAAGAATAAAAAAATTGTGCTGAAAATATGTCAATCCGCCATATACTATATAGGGAAAAGTTATCTGACAATTGAAAAAGAAAGTTGTAACCAGTATTTTCCTTTTGTTTGGTTTTTGCAAGATTTTCTTTCAGATGTATGGAGTAGGAGTAGTCTAACAGCTGTTGATTAATGATTCCGATTGTGTCTGATTTTTCACCAACTCACTTATTCCAGTGTTCCGAGAGACACAAATTAGACTCACCATGCAAGTTTAGCATTATATAACGGAGTTGCATTACATGCGAGTTGCTTGCAGGTGGAAGGATCGCCTAACTCAAGTTGTTATAATGACACTAAATAGTGAGTACATGATGGTGACGCAGGTGGTCTGTTTTACATGAGTTTTTACGAACGTCTCATTACTTAAAAGCTCTTTTTGTCCGTAGCGGTGGGTATTTATTTCTATGTATAGATGTTTCAGTCGACGACCAAGGTCGTTGGTTTCAGTTTAAGGTTATGTTCATAGTTAGAACATAATATTTCTTATAAGCAATACGCACTTGGTACTATTGTTTAACATCAGTTAAGAAGTCTTATGACTTGTGAAAGAGTTTTTACATAACTAGGGGATACTTCTTATATTTGGGGTTTTAGGTATAGAAAAGGGTAGATACGTTCTGAGACTACGCTCAGGTACGATCCTAACCAAAATTTTGTTAACGTTCTTCAATTCATATAGATATATAGTTCTTTTTTGTGGTTTTCACATGTCAACATATTCTTAAACGTCACAATTCCGACTAAAACGAGCGCACGCGCAACCTTTACAAACGCATCACAAAGAATAGCACAGCACACAGAACACTGACACACATAGCACACAGCATTACGTACATAGAAATACTTCGGGCAAGTGCTCGAGCTGTATCGGCGGCACGCGCATGTCCTCCAGCTCGGCCTCCTCAGCGCCCGGATACATCATGGCCCCCAGCATGGCGACGCGGCCGACCCGGGCCGCTGCGTCCGGCACACTGCCACCACCCCGCCGCGCAACCCCCAACCCTCTTATCACCGACCCGCTCCCATTGGCCGCCGATAACAACCACCACGCCCACCGACCAATCCACACGACACGGCTACACCCACCGATCGATTGTAAAAAGAATTTTCGCAGCATTTCCCACCGATATTGAACACTTTACATCGCTCAAGTGTTTACAGATGAGCGCCGCTACACCGCTTTACTTTTTATGCACCATTCTTTTGCATCAATAAAGGATTAAAGGTAAATCGGAATGTAGCTATAAATTTTCATAAATCGGATGTTTATTTTCGTGCATGCCTACTGCAAACATGGAAATGTTGGTGAAAAGCTCAGCGACTCGGCTACGTGCTACGCGCTACGGTGGAGGTAAAAGAGATCTCTGGTTATAATTGGGCGGCGCGTCGCGCAGCATCTTCGTAGCATCTCAAACTACGTTTACGACATTGTGAAAAAAACTTAAAAAAATAAATTCCGAACATCCTTAAGAAACGGAACCCATAGAGGATCACTTGGGTAGCTGTCTGTTCGTCTGTCATAGCCAGTTTTCTCCGGATCTACTGGACGGATTCTGTTGAAATTTGGTACACATATGGACTTTTATGACCCAAACACGGACGCGTTACGTAAATAAATAAATTTAGAGTATGAGGGTCACTTTTGGGGGTCGAACAAAAAAAATTAAAAAAAAGTTTTTCAAATTGTTTTGTGTGACATACTAAATGAAAGGGCTAAGGGGGTTTTTATATTTTTTCATAAGTTAAAATAAATAGTTTTGAAGTTATTCAAGAAATTAGTTTTGAAAAAAAAAACAGATACTTAATAGATTGCAGGAAAACCTATAAGAAGTCTATGGCTTTCATCCAACTTCAAAAAAGGAGGAGGTTCTATGTTCGACTGTATGTATTTTTATTTTTATGTATGTTCACCGATTTCTCCACCAATTGTGGATCGATTTTCAAAATTCTTTTTGAATTCGAAAGCCTTTACTCCTGAGGTGGTCTCATTTTCACCAAATCAGTATCTGATGATGGAATCTCAGGAAAATTGAGGGCAACCCTCAAATTTTACAGGCACGTACAATGTTTTTCATATACTTTATAACGCAATTCAGATATTTGTGTCTGGTAGTCATTATCTCATATTACTGAGCTGATGATGGGATCTGATCATAGAATCCCAGGAAAATTAAAGGCAACCATTGTTTGAAACAGTATACTTCCCATGTGGTCCAATGGTAGTCAGGTCAAGATCTGATGATGGAATCCTGGCGAATTTGAGAGAACTCTCTAAATTTTATTATGCCTGGTAATCATCATCTCATGTTGCTGAGCTGATGATGAAAGGTGTAAGTTAGGATCCGATGATGGAATCCCAGGAAAGTCAAGAGCAACACTAAAATTTTATGGACACTTACCTATTACGTTTTATTTATCAATTTCAGTTTAAAACTTCATGTAACACAAAAGCACAAAGGCGCCTTAGGCATTCTCTACCAGTCAACCAAGAGTGATTAAGAGGTCACATTTAGGTTCGTATGTACTAGCGTTTTATATACTACCGCATTCAAAAAAGGAGGTTTTCTATTCAAGGAAATCTTTTTTTATGTATTTTCCCCGATTACGACCGTTTTGAAAAATTCTTCTTTGCTATTCAAAGCTTTGGAAGAGTTAAGTACCTACCTATTCCTAACCAGAAATCCTTACTTATGAAAGGAATCTTTGCTGACAGGGTTGCGTATGCGTCTATAGAAGCAGTTACAGTCGTGACCTGCGATAAGCAATATTCTTTAAAATTATTATGCGCCATTTGCGTTGGACACTAACGCAGTCATGCTGAAACCCTGCTGCAGCAAAACCTTTCTAAAAGTCGCAACACATTGCTGGACGTAAACAAAATCGAGGTGATAATTCACATCCATCCAGATGTGATTAACTTCGTAAAAGATTTATCTAGTCTACGCGACAGCTAGTCGGTTACGAAGCGAAGGTCGATACTAAGGGAGTTGCATGATGATCCATGGTCAAGTGGTCACTTGGGTTTCAGCGTTCACTCTAACGCAATTAAAGGACTCCATGGGTGGTGATACTGACTTTGCATACGGGGCATAGCCTAGCAGATGGTAAATAAATGACGCTCAATATCAGTTAATCATGCAAACACTATCTCTGTGTTTTGTAGCGGAAGTTTCTTGACATTGTTACTTTTGCTATTAACTTCTCTCAGGCGTTACGTAGATACGAGTTATTATGATAGCGGGCAATAATTTTTCTTAAATAAATAATTTTTAGAAAAGTATATAATTCTCAAAAAATCTTATTTTAGTCTTTACATTTTTTGTTATAACAAATCATTTGACAAAATGTTTACTTTCTAAAGATTGTTTTCTGTAATAAATCATTTGATTAAAGACCAAAAACCCTAATGACATCCTAAGTAATATTCTGCCGAGTAAAAATTGGACCAAATGAAAATGTGCTTATTAAAATCATTCCAAAGATTGCATTGGTAAAAGGTTGCTAAAATTTGTTTGGGTAATGAAATTTATAATTTTATTTTTGGCAAAACGGCAGGATCCCTTTCTATTTTATTTGGATTGGTACATTTCTATAAATACATTGATTTTAATATCAGGAACAGGAACAGGAACTACCTGTGTGGATTTATTTTGTTGAGGTTACTAAAAACTTATTCGGAAATCACAAGTCAAATAACTACTCTAACATTGTAAATGACATGCTAGAGAACTTTAAGAATTAAGGATGTAGTATGTCCATCAAAGTGCACTACTTCCACAGTCATAGCCGATCCCATCAGCCTTGGTACCTCTCTTCTATCGTTATTAGGTCCTGGTGAACCCGCTTCCTTTGTTCTTTGCTATGGGATCCATCCAAGATTATCTGGGAATTGATCAAGATGACTGTGAAACTAAAGAACGAAAAATAAAGAGTATCTTTACATAAGTTTACGTTTATTATTCTTCGAAGGGGCGGGCGTTACTTCATAAGTGCGTACATTTCAAGCAGTCTGATGCTATTGACGCCATCAAATCTGTGGTTGAACTAAAATAAATACAACCAACTGCATCAAACAGCAGAACAAGATAAAGGTTTCAAACAAATAATTTTTCAATGATTTGTATGAAACACTAGTTGACCCGTGCAACTTTGTCTGCTCCACTCCTATTGGTCTTAGCGTGATGATATATAGCCTATAGGCTTCCCGATAAATGGGCTATCTAACACTGAAAAAATTTTCAAATCGGACCGGCCGGCACTAGTAGTTCCTGAGATTAGCGCGTTCAAGAGACAAACGCTGCAGTTTTATAGATTAGTATAGATTTTAGTCGTTTTTCTTTTTGTCAAGTCTTGATAAAAGTCATTTTGTATTTGTTTCCCATGCACGTTTACAAAGTTTTAAGTTTAACTAGGCACGGAATAATACTCCGAGCAGGACAATCTTATTATTATGTAGGTAATTAGCATAATAGGTGGATAAATACCAGCCTCATAGAAATAATACAAGAAATTACAAGCTGACGAATCCAACGCAAAGTAATATTAATTAAATCAACATATTATGTAAGAAAGTGTATTGTTTGACAAAACTCAATAGTGAGTAGAAATCAAAACGACGAAGTTCTCTTGGCTTACTGAAAATGCAATGCACTAAAAGAGATACATGACCGTCTGCTCACTAAAACATGGCCAGCGTGTATTATAGCAGAACTTCGGAAGTTTATCATGGTGACAAGTCACCGAGTCCGTAGCTTAGCTTATTGCACGGTTACTTAGATTGGTAAGTTCTCTTAGCTGTCTGTTTTGTCAATTTTCAGTTAAGGAGTCAGTTTCACGAAGTCACACACGAGTCTCGTAAGTGTTACACATAGTGTAGATCAGATAATACTGCATAGAATGTTATAGGGGTAGGGCAAGAAAAACTTGCACACAAAAATATAATTTGGTAGTAAAAAAATCTTCTGACGCTTCTCGCTTAAATAACCCTCCTTTGGTAATACAAAGCAAACCACTTTGGGTCTTAGTGATAAAATAGATTGTGCAAAGATAAGCAAGATAAGCTTTCAAAATGGCCAATGTAGGCACAAAGTTTTTCAGAATACCTTTCTAGGTATGGCTATGGGCTTTTGGTTTCAGAATGCTGTATATTTTTGAAAATGTTGTAAGCTTATTCAAAAGCAATTATTTCAAAGGAACCATTTACTGGCACTTTTGAATTGTCAAGCTCGGTCAGTCAATGAGATAAAGCTAGTTGCACATTCCATGCGATCTACGCAGACTAACGTGCAAGAAACTCCATGGATACTCTTTGAAATCAGTAGGTAAACAGTTACATTCATTTTGAAATAGTTAATAGGTATATGAACATTGTACAATGCAATGATAGTCTTACTACCGTCAGCAGGTTCAACAATGTTTTCAAATTTTAATGAAAGCGGACCAGGGTTGAGCCAAGCTTTTTTATCATCAATACAATCCCCCCATCTTATAATATGCTTGCCTGCGTCTTATATAAGATTTTTCATCTCATTCAGTTCTTACATTTTATTACCTACAACATTTTAAAAAGTATCACACGAAAGATGAAGCTATTTACTTTTT
This sequence comes from Lacanobia wlatinum, assembly GCA_947578705.1. Taxonomy (NCBI): domain Eukaryota; kingdom Metazoa; phylum Arthropoda; class Insecta; order Lepidoptera; family Noctuidae; genus Lacanobia; species Lacanobia wlatinum. The sequence continues at coordinate 12,461,002 of OX388028.1, read as the reverse complement.
ATGCCCAGTTTCTGCTGAGGAACTTTATCGGTCGTTTATCTGTCCGTTAACCACTAACCAACCAATGGCGTTATGACAAATAGCGTAAACGGACAAATAAAGGACCAAAAAACGAGATGACAGACATAATTATATTATGTTAATCGAAACCAATTAGTTCAACCAGTGTTAGACCAATCCCGGTTTCTGAGGTAAAGTACCTCAAAATACCAACAAAATGTAGATAGAGTCTTTCTAACGCCCATGATTTTGAATTGTTACCATTTTTATTTTGTGTAGTCGTGATTACTATTGCACTCCAGGGAAATGTTTTCGACAAATTTTAATACGTTTTTGTTCATTTTGGGTGGCTAGAAAAAATTTTGAATTTTTATTGTCAATTCCTAGAGAGTACGACTGTGCGAGTCGGACTCGCAGGCAAAGGGTTCCGAACGAATCTCAAAGTAACATGTTATTTTCAAACCATAGACTTAGTGATCTATTAAAGAAATATTGCAAAGAACTATTAACTTTTTTTTTCAAAATTTTAGACTCAGTATAGTTTCGTAGATAAGGTTTAATTGGGGAATGGTATTTTTAGGGTTCCGAACAAAAAACGGAACCCTTATAGGATCACTCGGGTGTCTGTCTGTCTGTCCGTCTGTCACAGCCAGTTTTCTCCAGATCCACTGGACCTGTTGAAATTTGGTACACATATGGACTTCTGTGACCCAAACACGGACGCGTTACGTAAATTATTAAATTTTTAGCATGGGGGTCAATCTTGGGGGTCAAACTAGAAAGTTTCAAAAAAAGTTTTTTGAAAAATACGTATGATATATCAAATGAAAGGGCTTTTTCATAATTTTAAAATAAATGGTTTTGAAGTTATTCAAGAAATTAGACGAAAAATGCCCATTCCCCCCCTTATCTACGAAACTACTGAGCCTAAAATTTTGAAAAAAATGGAGATATTAGATTTTGACCTATAGATTACTGGAAAACCTATAAGAAGTCTCAAGTGTTAAAATAACATGTTAAAAAAATTAAATTCGTTCGGAACCCTTTGCACGCGAGTCCCACTCGCACTTGGCCAGTTTTTTCATCTAATTTCTTGAATAACTTCAAATCAATTTATTTTAAAATTATACCTCCATAGATTAACAGCATCAAAGGGGAGGTACTGCGGTTCAATTACTTATAGACCTAGCTTGCATAGCCGTTGAACTTTACCATTGTGTGGCTTATTCGGACTTACAATATCATCCACTGTTGATTTGCAAAACCTCTATAAACAAGCTCATACAAATATTTTTTAAGGCAAGAAAAAAGATTAGAACGTGAATACAGTTAGCTCAGACGCTAACAAGACTGCGCATAACGAGCTTTTCCTCCGTCAAATCAAAATATCTATGGGGCACGTTACCAACTTAGCCGCACACATAGCTAGCTACCAAGTCATTCGGCTATTTTATGGTGAAACGATACTATAAATACTCAATATGAATCGTCGGCTCAATCCGGCTAGGCCGTGGTCAACCGTGGCCGCGTGGTTGCTACGATAAATTATCCAAGTGAACGCGAGGCCAGCCGTGTGCAACTTTACGACGACATAAATCACGGCTTAGCGTCGCTGGAACCACCCTAAACGCGTGCGCAGACCAGGTTACAAGGTTATACATTATGAAACGTGAGCGAGCCTTGATTCGAGTGAGCCGCGGATGTTACGGACCACGGCCAGTGGGTCAACACGATGTTTTATTAATAGTCTCGCTGAAAGTCCCGTTACTGAAGACTGTAACATGTGCTGCTGCTCTACATAATGGAAGTAATCTTAACAGGTATAAAAGAAAACGAAGACGTGTAGTTCTCCAGTATTAATCCTTATAATCTGTGGGGGGAAAACGCATAGGAAGAAAGGAGTACCTATCTGTGCGTGTTGGCGTGCTGTTGTGTTGCTTTGTTATACCATAGGTATCCTGGGAAATAACAAAATAACCTATCTGCAAGTTCATGGTAGGTAGGTACCTACCATGAACTTGCAGATAGGTCAAGCCAATCATCAATTGGCCTAAAGTACCTACTTTAGGCCAATTGATGATTGGCTTAGAGCACTGTCGTCATTGATAAGGAGTTGTAACTTATAACGATTCGGAAAAAAAAATAAAAATATATTGTGAATACTTTTTTTGTAAATTGATCTTGCCATTTTTCATACAACTTTCCTTCGCCTTAAACCGCTGGCCCAACACAAAATTATGATTCATATGAGGAACGCATTCGAAAATATTTTTTCTTTAAATTTTAAACACACAACCGGGGCGCAGTGATGTATGTACTTTGTTCCATAAATTGTGTGGGGCGGTCGTGTGCCACCGGTCCCTGGGGCTCCGGCGCGTGCGATGCCCATCGTAATTGACGGTTACCGAGCACTCCTGGAGCTTCTTTCCCTTCAATCTGCACATCGGATGCGACAGCAGCCAATTCGCTCGGAAACACTAGGGAAGCATTAGTGCTTCTTCGAAAGATCCCCTTGCTATAACGTGATAGTGAGACAATAGGCACTCACAAACTTTATGGTGAGAAACTTATAAGAAACTTTTTAGATTGGGCTGTTTCGCAGTCGCAGGTATAAGATAGAAGTACAAATAACACTCTAAAACACTATTTGAGTATTTGGTTCAAGCCGACCACTTGTAGTGAAGTAAAACTTGTATAATCTATTTCTTTCATTGACATGACAAAAAAAAATCCCATGTAAAAACTTAAATACTTTTTTTATTTTAAGTAAATTATTGTTGGAATGTTCTTCCACAATACACTAAACGTTCGACAATCTGATGAAATACTACGATAGCTATTTGTCCCTATTTGTGCGCGATGTATCCGAACGCGTGCCGGTGGGCCGCGGTGTCCAGTTTCTGTGGGAAACTGCTCCGCAATGGACCTTGACAAGTTCCCATGATCAGCTGACTAATATCGACTGTTTGCCGATGTTATGTAACTTGTTGGTCATTATCATGTTTCGTCAAATACAGAGTTTGGTCGAAATGAAAATGTTAGGAACAAAAGTGGAAGTTGTTTGCTATTTTTCGACGTGGAGGCGTAAATATCATTACCATGATTAAGTGTGGACGCGGTATAATCTACAAGTTCAGTAATAGTTTACCTATGAAAGTTTCAGTATAATGAAATACTTGAAAATCATTTTAAACTGAAATAAAATATGGGCTCATAACAGAATTACTATGAAAGAACACGCGACAGCCAGGCCGCGATCCCGCCCGCTATAAAGCGCTTTAATTTCATAATGTCTGCTTGATCTGATTATAGCAGAATCGAAAAATTATATCGTTCCCTAATTAGGTTAAAATGCAATTTAGAGATGCGCCGCGGGCGGCACGCGCTCGCCGAATACTTTTATGGTACTTTAGCAGCTGGGGGCTGTAGGGCAACCCTACCCTGGCGTGACGTCGGATCATACGATGATAACTAGAGATGCGAGTGATTGCTCATTGTTCTTTTGAGCGGCACTATCCGTTTTATTGCTTAATTATTTATGAGGTTCGTTGTTGTTTTTCGCCTTTGAGAAATTTTGCTTTGCAAGGAAAATCTACGTTCACTTACAGCGGTAAAGTCACAATTTTTTTGCAGGCGCTATATATTTTCTTTTCATTACGGATTATAAATTACATCTTTAGATATATACTAATTATTTCATAACTTTCCACATGGGTACAGTAAAATAATCTACAAAATAACATAAATTATGTTAATGTGAATTGAATAAATAATCCTAGTATGCTTGAACGAATACGGAATTGTCGGAATTAATCATATAGAAGTAAAACCTAACGAAAACTTCTTGTCCAACAGAAAACCTATTCAAGTAAAAGTAGAGTTTTAAGTCCCCTTTAACAACAATTAATTAAAACAAACTATATAGGTACACTTAAAATAAAATAAGGCGTCAAAAAATTCGTCCACATCGCTGTCCACTAGAAGTGAGCCCGGAAGACTGGCGGCATTGCCACGTTGTATGGCAATGCTCATCCTCTGTCCGAGGTAAAAACCAGCCCTTGTTCCACGCGAAGTGTCAACTAAGCGTTTTGAAAGATCTTTAAATAAGGCTTTAAAAACATAGGTACTTCCCCGAGATCGTCAAATATCTTAATTATTTCACTATAATCGTAAACCACAAGCTAAAAGCACTAATAAAGACCATAAAATCAAACCTAACAAAATAAACCTAGAGCGGGCTGTCGGCTGTCGTCGCCCCTCGAAATGCGACGAACCCTACTTATTAAAATTAATAAGTGGGCCCTTGCCTGCATTAATGATCGGCTTGTGTCAATAGAGATGTAATATATTTGACAAACAACGTTAACCAGATCGTGGCTAACATTCGCCGGTCTGTTGTTCCGTGACGACCACTAGCTTTAGGACTGAATCGTGGGGCGGTTTGGAATAAACTTCCTTATACTGTGCTTTAAAACTTTTCGACCAACACAATTCGACCTTTTCCTCTAATAACTGCTAGTAATGCTACTATTTTCCATGAAGCGTCTGCCTATCTGACTTCGACAACCCAGTTACTGGGTAGGTACCCCTTGCCAAAGCATCCTCTAGCTACCCGAATATTTTAAAATCAATGAAGCAGTTTGGTTTTCATCAAAATCGGGCCCGCGATTCTTTTGAATATGATTCGCTATTCCTCATGGTTTATAAGTTTCTGTAGGTAGTAGGTATACCCAATTAATCGTCACCCATTCAGGGACCGGCCTCGTAAAGCACTGACACCTTGAAAATTGATCCGGCTGTTATTATTTAACACTGACAAGAGTAAAAACAAAAAAACACCGGCCCAGTGCGAGTCGGACTCGCACACCAAGGGTCAGACAGACGGACGGACGGAGGGACGGACAGCGGAGGCTTAGTTATAGGGTTCCGTTGGTTACACTTTGGCTACGGAACTCTAAAAAATAACTAAAGTTTTGTGTGTCTGTGAATCAAGAATCGGCATTTTTTTACTGTGCATAAAAACCGCTGCTGTGACTGACTGTCTTCTTATCCAATTTCCAAACAGCGGAGTATAAAAATGTCCGCATTAATGACTCTTCACTTTGAATTGAAGTGCATACTCTGAGTCTTTGATCCTTGTTTGCTCAACCACTGCAAACCCTCCAAGGGTAACTGGGTAACCAAGGGAAGGGGCACAGTGTTTGCTAAATAAATATTTTTAATAAACGCACTTGTATTATTTGCCTAATAATTCATTATGACAAGGGATCCGTTTGTAATTTTAGGTACCATAAATTAATTAATTATGGTTGACGATTGTACAAATAGGTATATCTTTGCGCTTAGGTACCAATGAAAGTTTAAATAACCATATTTTGTTCTTCTCTGAAATACCTAGCTAGGGCCACATTCTTCTGTTCCCACAACATAAATTAATTGTTCGAACTTAAATGCCTAGCTAACATAAAATTGTAACTTTATTAGAGGTTCACAGCGCTGAAATATAAGTGCCTATTCTGTTAAGCACTGGGCGTCGGATTGCAAGTAGGAACACGACGCGATGTTATTGTTTACGCGGTTTTGTCGGTTAATGAGGTCGGATTCAAAAAGAAAGCATTATTTTTAACGCTACCTCATTAACCCACAATGCGAGCGTGGCGAAGTCGCCGCGGCTCGGGGCTCCGGTGGCAGAAATTGAATCTCGAGCGCATGCCTGCTGCGACGCCTCGCGTTTAGTTCTGCTCCCATGCAACGCCTCCCACAATATGACTACGACGATTCATAAACGTACAACGCTGCGGTATGGAAAATTAAGGGGATACATTTAGTATAAGGCCGTTTTTCGTTTTAGCGTATCTTGTTAGGTACTTGGAACAGGTATGTGAGATTACGGTATATGCTTTTTGACTACATAATCTAGTATCCAACTGAAGGAATATACGATAAGAAGAAATTTTCTCGATAGAAAAAAATCACAAAGTTCGAAATATCTTTTTACTTTTTTTAACTACAAGACGCGACGCTTTAGATTGATCCTATGAAAATTACTTTAAAACATAAAATAGCCTTATCGAGGTTTCAGAAGAAAGAGGGTTCTTATTTTGAACAGATTTCGATTTAATAATACTTTTATGTTACCAAATACGAAAATTTATTTTGGCATTTACGTTTTTAGGGTTCCGAAAAAAAAACCGAACCCTTATAGGATCACTCGGGTGTCTGTCTGTCTGTCTGTCCGTCTATCACAGCCAATTTTCTCCGGATCCACTGGACCGATTCTGTTGAAATTTGGTACACATATGGACTTCTATGACCCAAACACGAATGCGTTACGTAAATCATTAAATTTTTAGTATGGCGGTCACTTTTGGGGGTCAAACTAGAAAAATTAAAAAGTAAAGTTTTTTGAACAATATCGTGTGACATATCAAATGAAAGGGCTTACTGTGAGTGTTTTAATTATATTGTTGTTATTTTAAAATAAATGGTTTCGAAGTTAATCAAGAAAATAGACGAAAAATGACCACCCCTTATCTCCGAAACTACTGAGCCTAAAATTTCGAAAAAATGGAGATAAAAAGCTTGAGAGGTGTCAAGGGATACCCGGATGGAACGAAGTTCCTTTCGATTAATTAAAAAAAAAAGAAAAAAATTAAATTATAATAATATTTTTTTTTTTATTAACAAAAAAAACCTAAGCAGAAATAGAAAGACGAAACGAAAATAAAAGGCTTTCACAACGCGCGATAAGGAACTTCGTTCCAATAGATCTTTACCTAAAGATTACAGGAAAACCTATTAGAAGTCTATAGTGTTAAAATAACATGTAAAGGGTTCCGAACGAATTTAATGTTAAAAAAATTAAATTCGTTCGGAACCCTTTGCAGGCGAGTCCGACTCGTACTTGGCCAGTTTTTTATTCCGAGTTATATTCTTATTCCAAGGACGACATGAAAACTCTACACTCGAAGTTGTATACGAGTACGTCTACCCAGGACAACGGTCCAGCTAGGCAGGGCCTACTTCGAGAAAGAGGTCAATCGCCGAATCCGACTCGGCTGGGCAGCGTTCGGTAAGTTGCGCGGTATCTTCTCGTCCCACATACCACAGTGTCTTAAGACGAAAGTCTATGATCAGTGCGTGTTGCCAGTCATGACATACGGAACTGAAACGTGGTCGCTTACAATGGGCCTCATCAGAAGGATCAAAGTCACTCAAAGGGCAATGGAGAGGGCAATGCTTGGAGTTTCCTTGCGTGATCGAATCAGGAATGATGATATCCGCAAGAGAACCAAGGTTACCGACATAGTCCGAAGGATCGCCAAACTAAAGTGGCAGTGGGCAGGGCACATTGCTCGCAGAACAGATGGTCGATGGGGCCGAAAAGTTCTGGAGTGGCGACCGCGTACCGGAAGACGTAACGTTGGAAGGCCTCCCACAAGGTGGACCGATGACCTGGTGAAGGTCGCGGGTAGCCGATGGATGCGAGACGCACAGGACCGGTCGTTGTGGCGACGCTTGGGGGAGGCCTATGTCCAGCAGTGGACGTCTTTCGGCTGATATGATAATGATATTCTTATTATCCTCATCTCATCTTTTGCCTTGCAAAAATATTTGCATCTCTCTCATTTGTTCAGTTCTTCAGATGCTCCGTGGAGCTCTGAGTCACTTTTTTCCAAATCGGAGCTGTCAGATTTTCGTAAATTAATTTTTTTTACAGTAAATGCTAATAGTTTAGCCGTTTAAAATTAAATTTAGTGTTAAATGTCTGCGCCATGTGAATGTGTATTCTTATGACCTTGAACAATATAAAACGCAATATTTTTCTAGCCGTGCTAACTTTTGAATAATGTATAAAATTGATATGAAAGAAAAGAGCAAAACTATATAAAGTACAACATCGTTGGGAGTTCCTACCTGAAGGCGACAATGGACTCGTTTTCCAGGAAATGAATAGCAACGGCTTGAAGAAAATAACGTCTCCAAGTTATCACCTTTACTTGTATGTACGAACTGGATCCTTCAATCTTTTCATCTCACAAAGGAATATTAGGTAAACATTTTATTTTCTATAGGATCTGTTTACACAGCGTTAATCTCAGATTTTAACTCAAGACACACGCTAAAATAAATGTTTTCATTTTATGATTGAAATACGTCAGACATCAATGTGTCAAGAATGTGTTAAATGTATGCAACAAGCCAAGGAATGATAAAGGATTTGCGTTTGATTTGTGAAAAAAATGTTACGTAAATACTAGCTTTTACCCCGACTTGTCTGCGTGGGTTTTAGAAGTTCCAGAACTAAATGAAAAATAAGTAATCCTACTATTGTTATAAATCTAAATCAATATTATGGTGTAATAGTTGTTAGCCCAATTTTACTTTATCATAATTCTGGCTTCCTTATATGTTGCGAGTCTTTACCCCTCATCATTCCAGCCTTACTTCATCTCGTACTACAGAAATATTTTTGTAAAAATGAAATGGATACTTATTTTAATATTGAAGATTAAAATACCTAGGTACGGTTAAAATGTCAATGTTCAAAACATCAAAAATTGAAATATCAAACGACAATAAAACTGAAAATTAAAATAGCGAAAGTTTATACTGTTGAATGTTTAAATAACCTACGTCCAATTTATCTAAATATCTACAAGAGTTACATCGAAAGATCTAAATATCGAAATACAGAGTTTCGATTGTCCTAAATATCGAACTACTGAGTATCGATTGTCCTAAATATCGATGGGTACATATTTGAATATCAAAAATTAAAATACCTACGTGTAAAAATGGGTTAATTTTCAACATTTAATTCACTCATTATTTATATTCACGTTAAAAATACCTACAAGTTAAACTATCGAACAAACTTTGATGCAAGTAGTATGACTGGACCCCTTTCCAACCTGTCAAAAGCCTTGGTGGGTATAGTTTACGAAGACAAATACAAAGATTTTCTAAATTCTAAGTGTTTTTCCATGATTTGCTATAAGTCTTGAAGATGTCCCGTGGATGAAACAACAACTAGGGTGAAACTATTATTTAGCAAAATGCGCCTGAGGATGGCACTGGTTAAGCTACAGCCCTGGATTTAGAATGACACTTATAATAGCAGCGGCGCTCACGTATACCTCTGATGGAACTTATACTGAAAGGGTCATTGCATTACATTTAGATTCTAATATTGGTTAACTAGGTATTGAACTAAACTAATATGAAAACGAGATAAAAATATATGTTTATAGGATGTACGATTTATTTTTCACTGATACAAAACCACCGCCAGAAAATGTACGGTTGCTGTAAAAAGGCTAGGTGAGTAAAGCTACGCGAAAAAAAAACAAATTGACTACTTATCATTTCATTCGTTTTCATAACATAGGTACATATGTATTTCAATTAAGATTAAAATATGATTTTTATACAACTGGTCTACTCCATAGCTCAAAAGTCTCTAGTGCTATCTCTATCGCACAATTATGGCCATTTTTTTAAATTGTCAACTGAATTAGTACTTTTCAAAATAATTTGGAGCCATACAAAACACGATAAAATTTACCAACGACTGTAAAAAATAAATTAAAACTAATATTTATTTTTCTGCGTTCAATATTTTATTTTATTGTATTTTATCTACGTCTAAAATCATTGTTTAGAAGAGTGCTGATTTATGTTATTATTTTGACAGATGGAGTTTAGTAAGTTTGCGTGCGAGCAACACTGAATCAGTTGGCAGTTTGAATTAATTTGATGTTGTGGCCGCTAGGTTCAATATTTCGAACTTTCCGCGTGGAAGCATGCGGGGACTGCGCGGTGTCGGGAGGTGAAATCGGTGCTTTCGAGCAATCATTTATTTCAAATATACGGCCTTAATAGCTCACAGTAAAGTAGGCGAGGCCAGTTGTAACTTGATACAGTTAAAACAATGCGAATACCTATCCAAAGATTAAAATAATGCCACTTTTTAGAGCCAAGCCCTGCTTTTTTTCCTAAAAAAGTGATGTTGGACTATTTTTTCAATTATTCTGTCCATATTGGAAAGGATAATAGACTAATTACGAGCTTATAATTTGAGTGAGACAGATTAGATAGTAATGAGTTTCTATGTAAAAACGTTTGGCATTGACCACTGGACAGCTGCTGCTGAAATGAATGATTCAGTTTTTTCACGAGATGGAATCGTACCGTCTATAAAAGCAACATACTTGAAAAGCATTCATTTACGTATCGTAAACATATCTTTCGGTCTAGAGGAGCTATACTTCACATGCGGCCCGTGGGCCACATTTGGCCCGCCAAGCTTTTCCGTGTGGCCCTGTAGCCTAGCACATTATTGATGTTACATATATTTATTCAGTGTATAAATATGTATTTATTTATACTATACTGATTTGACTGTCCTTGACAATGTGTTGCTATTTCTCACCCACTATCTACGTGAAAAAGTTGGCCTATGCCATTTGAAAATGCTCCTTTTGTCGCAAATTCAAAAGTCCCATTCATCTGGATACTATTAAATGTATAATTTTATTTTACTGTAGGTTGTTGCCGCCCATCATGACAATAGTAGAAGGCTAGAAGCCCATTGTGGCCCTGAGAAAAAAAAGGTTGAGAACGGCTGGTCTAGAGGTATACATCTGGACTTATTTTTGTATCACTAGGTGGTAACAAAAATCAGTCCAGTAGTTTTGTAGATTATTATGAGAAATTCGCTGCCATTGCCACATTATATACAGACGAACAGAAGACCTCCCTTTTTAGTCATTTAAAAAACGGGGGCATCCCACGATGACGACCATCCGATGCGCTGCATTAGTTTCAATAAATAGGTAATGAATTAAAGAGGTAGTACTACAAATTAGCTTCAAATCTGATGCTTCCTCGTTTTTTGTGAGTGAATTTAACAAAAACGTGACCGTAACTCATCGTCCAGTTTGTCTAAAAAACATAGTATTTTTTGCTAAACTAGTAACTAGTGCGATCTGTACCGGGCACCAACTAACAAAAAATGTAAACAAACATTTATAGAACTCTCGACTTGAACGGGTTGTGGTTAAACAACGCGAAGTTGGCAATTTTATTTGCATATTTTTGTAGAGAACAGCTAATTTTGTTTTTTTTTTATCTTTCCGGAATGCAGCCTTATCGCGTTTTCAGAAATTCCGTCATGTATTAAATTCATAAATGCAGTTCGCTTAACTATCTACTTCTGAACAAAATATCTTTTAAACCGAAGTACCAACTTTAAACCACCAAATAAAAACTAAATAATAATTATTTGAACGTTGTTTAATTTAACATTAAAATGCCAGGGTAAAATTAACTAAATACTAAAATCCGTTTAATTATATTTGCAAAATACATACAAGTTATTTTCGTCATTATCTTAACATTCATCTTCCGTAAATGAGAAGCTTCCGCACATAAAAATCTGTTAAACTAGTAGGTTCTTACCTGGTACATTTTAAATACATCCGTCTACGTCGTATTTTAGTATGACGATTGTAAAAAAAAACACATTTGCCTTTAGTTTAGTCTGGTCAATAATTGATCTAAAAATCTCTAAGAATTCTCAGATCATTATAATATTTTTACCGATCAAATCTAAGTGATCCTGAAATTTAAAAGAGGGGCAAATCATATCAACAGAGTTACGATTGACTCTGACATATGAAATAGGTACAATATCAGTTTCGTAAGAGACGGACAATCGAGTCACACTAGAGCGTCATTTGTTTGACCGTCTATAATAAAGCCACACATGTAATATGCTATAGTAAACATGACCTAGACTGGACACCACGTCCTCGGTGGGTTCGTCACAATTACTGTGATCGTCCTGCCCTTGTGCCTGTTGCGAGCGTCGCGTGCTGCCTCCAGAGCGGTCCATTACAGCTAAGGTTAACGCTTCAGATACATGCCCTAAGATAACAACGTGTAAGAATAACAATAACGTAATCATGCAGTAATCACGGTCTGACCCTAATTTACCGTGTCTGTCTGAAAATAGGCGACGATCGAGATGACGTTATGTTTTATGTCGTTGTCGATAAATACACCTATTATTTGATAGTCAAAAGTATCTACTAATAATATTAAATGCTTTATGAGAAAAACTAATGATCGAATCCTGGGGTCAGATTTATAAAGGTGATGGAGTCAGCCAGTTTTAATCGTACTCTTGTTCTATTTTACCCAATTGAGTCAAAAATCCTACCATGGAATTTTATAAAACCATAGGTAATACCAGGCTATTCATTTACAAAATCTCTGTCAAATTATTTCCCGAATCACTAAAATTAGCGTACTTCCTACACATCGTTATCAACTGTACCGTGCATAAGAGCAACTTTACTTCGGTGAAATTTAGACAGAATTGCCGGTCACCTGGCTCGTCACGCGTACTCTGACCGCGAAATGTTTCAAAGGTCAATGCGAATGTGTCATTTTCAGAGCGACGAGTAAAGACGCTTGCAAAAGCTATCTTTTGCAAGTGTCTTTGACCTTCGTGAAACCGGCATTTTTCGGGATAATAATTAAATGCGACACTAGCATACCATTCGTTTATAAGACTTTGGGCGACACCTTCAAATCGAACCTGTCCTAGGATTAATTAAAAGTAGGCACTTGTTATAATGCAGGCCATGGATTACCCGTATTCCAAATGTCATACAAATCAGTTCAGCTATTTATTTGTTAAGAAATATTACACGTATAAAACAAACACTTATCCTAATATATAGAATTCTTCCGTTACTGAGCGACGAGTGACTGACAGACAACGCACATAAGTCGAAACTACTGTTCATAGAAAGTTGAAATTTGGCATATAGGTTCCTTCAGGAGTGTAAGGGAGCACTTAGAGGGTTTTTTTAACTGTTTGTTATTTATTATCTTTGTTTCTTTTAATTACTTACTTTCCTTTTTTTTGTCAATAAACTGTTCACCTAGACTTAAGTTAGCAACTAAGCGGTAATCTGGCGTCTTTGTTGTCAATGTTGCGTTTACCTGAATTGGCATATATATGTCTTAGAATATTACCGTACGATTTACCATATGTGTGTATATGTATGTGCTGTAGGTAAACCTTGAATAAATAAAGAGGGCATTTCCCGGAATATGCGCGTACGAAGTCGCGGGCTAAAGCTAGTATAGTATAAAGTAGGATAGAACATTAAACTAGATCACATTCCACTGTATTTGTAAATCAATTCTATAGCAAATTTTAATCGCACCACTACGGATTCCATCTATTGTCTTATTGTCCTGTCAAAGGCTACACCTGTTTTCCTGGAGGAGTTTTCATTTCAGACCTTCAGCTGATAAATTGATTTATATTATAGCCTTTTATTATAAGTAGTTCCGATCACAATCGACTAAATTACTATCGATTAGATAAAGATCGAGCGGTTAATGATCGATTGTCAGAGGCAAGGCTTGATCCAGGTAAACGGTTTGGCAGTGAAATGCCTGGTTGCTAACCGTTAATTCTGCATACAAATTAAAGTTCGTAAACATTGATAGATTATAAAAGAGCTTCTATTATGTAAATCGATTGTTTGTCTAATTAATTGCTTATCAAGAACAATCGATTTTCGGTAAGAATTTGAGTAGTTTTTGGTTTTTAAATTGTTGTAAGATAGAAAATGTTGATAACTCCTCAGAGGTACCTAATTGTTTCCTTTGGGCGAAATTGGAACATGCCCTTGTTTAATCAGCCTATAACATATCAGCCGTCGGTAGCAGCCGAGAAATAGACAAAGTAGTGGCAAACAGTCACAACAGCTTAAATCATCTGAATTCAAATGCTTTAGATACGCATTAAAAATTGTTTCGTTTGGAGAAAACATGTTTTGTTTTTATTTGTTCTTCCAAGTACCTAGACACTGTTGGGAGCCTGAAAAGTGACGAATCTTACATTGGATAACACTCACTTAGCTTTACTACACTTTTTAGGAATTATCTCTGAGAGGTTTAATTACAATAGTTATCTTATCCCTGCAAGTTAGATAGCGTTAATCAACTCCTGATGAATAATGATAGACTACAACCCGCTACCGACAGGAACATTATAGGAAGTCAGTAAATCAGTACGGGTCAGCTGTTGCGGGGAGATGCGGCGCGTGCTATCGAAGCCCTCCACCCTACGGCGCATGCGCATGGCTTCGCGTGACGTCAGCGCATCTGCTGGCCAGATGGTGCACCCTCGCTCCAGATAATATCGCACACCGCACGCACCAACACTTTCCACTAAATCAAAATCAGGTATCAAAAGAAGTTGTGTGTTATAGAAGTATGTCCTTAGTACTTTTTGCGGGATACATTTAACTTCTTCCCTGCCTATACTCTACAGCGGCGTAATTGCCTGAACAATAAAAAAAATAAAAATATAATTAAACCTTTTTAGACCCCTCTTTTTAAGAACATTAACTGGTCGAAATAGCCAAAAATGTTCACATACAGCCATATTTTGTCCGAAGAATCAGTAATGAGAAAAAAAAAAGTTAATGTTATCAACATTTTTTGCAAGATAATTGCCAGCAATCTCAGTACAATCATTAATCAAAGATATTCTCAATCTTAATTAAAAACCTCTTTCTTAAAGGACGCTATAAAAATACTTGTTTCGTTTTCAATCATACTTTAGTAAACCCGAAAAAGTAGGAATCCGAGGTTCAAGTAATTAATTTTTCGACTAAAGTCAATAGTAATAAATGCATCAATTAATTATCAGAAAAAGTTCATTATTATCAAATTTCATAATATAATAATGCCTGTTTTTTGTGGTTATTGGTTCAAACTTGTTTTTAAAATTTTTAAAATACTTTAATGCGCGCACCATATAGGTACGTGCGTGTACCATACAACCCCATTGTTTTTATGGCTGAGTAAAACGGTAATTACCGTAGCTCATCATCATAATAGTAAGTGATTTGACTTTGTGTAGGGCCCTGTGCGCCATATGCCGCAACACGCCAAATCCATTACTGTATTTATGTAAGAGGCTAATTAAGTGCTTGCTCATTTGATCATGAATTTATTATTATTACATTACGTCTGCGGCAAACTTACGATATTGATATGCAGATTATGCCCATGAATGCTTTGCTGACATATTGTTATGCCCCACTTACGTTTGAAGAACTCACTAACTTAGGAAAAAGCCAAATACGTACGTTCAGGCATATTTCATTCAGCCGCGAACTTTTTTGTTCATCTTAATTGTAACTTTTCTTTTACTTACTAAGTATTTATATATGTCTTCATATAATTATTATAATCTCCTTTTCCATTACCATTACCAGTGAATATTCCCAGTAAGAGCCGACTTGACTCCTCTATTAAGTTCTTCAATTTTGTTCCCAAATATTTTCTGATTTAATTAATTAAAATCTAAACTACTTAATCATACCTACTAGAGGTAGGTAAATTTCCAAGTACTCGTAAGCCTTTGTAGGTATTACCGTTGCATGCTGCACTAACAAATTAGATAAAAGATAAAATAGAATTGTTGTCCTCGACCAGCATTAATATAATTTGCTTATTCAAACATAATAAATCCAATAATTGCCTCGCATAACACTGCTTTTATCAACGAGTTTTACAATGAAAAATGCTGGATGATAAATGGTTGTGTCGCTGAATAATTATACTGAGGTATGTACTTGGGTAACTTATGAAGTGATATAATAATATTATATTAATAAATGTATGTAGCTTTATAAACGAGCCCTAATTTTAGTAGTTGGGTACCTAACTAATAAAATTAGTGCTCTAGTTACTTGTGGTCAAAAATAACAAAATACTGATATGAACCGGCAATGGTTATGAACTTTTCCTTTTTGACATTGAATGTGCCCACTGCATTTGTTAATATCCGCGTTCAAAACAGCTCCAAAAATCTACTACCTTTATTATTTTCCTTATTCCTATTACGTAATATTAATAAATAATAATAAAGTAGGTACTAAATAAAACAAAAACTAAATAAACGTTCTTTTTTACAGAATTCGACCTTCGACGTTTGCTAAGTAAAGATAAAATAAATAAAGAAAAGTAAATCAATTGGCTGGTGCATGCTATCTATCATTTTTTCAACAAGAAAAACATCGCTTAAATCAATATTTGTACAAGATTCTTGTTTGGTCCTGTGGCTTTAATAATTCGTACGATTGTTTAAATTAGACTGCTCAGCTCAATTAGAACTGACCTGATGAGCAATTAACATATTTTTCAAAAAACCCTCTAATTTCCTATCGTTTTAACAAGTTTTTGACATTGGTTTTCGCTGAGATGATATTACAACTTGAAATTTGTTTGCGAATTGGTCACTGAATAGGAATTTCCACTGTACAGCGGATGTGCTAAACGCGACCCTATGTGGAGCCAATCAACAATGCGGTAGAAACAAGAGGCAGCTTACAAGTTAGCGGTAGAGTTCGAACAAGACAGCGGAACGCACCACTCACGTCTTAAAACTATCATGGTCCCGGTGAGGGAGGAAATGGATACAAGAAGCGTACCACTATCCCTGTTTCACAACGGAATTATGATTTTGATCATTGGCACGTCATATAATGCCCCCCGGCTCGTTTGCAAAATGTGGCCTCTAAAGGTACAAGAGAACAAAGGAAATAGAACAGGCAAAACCGTGCAGTGAGAAGCTATGGGCTAACCAAAATAATAAATAAAGTTTTACTTCTAACCACTATCCTAACACACCATGTAGAAGTCAACGATTCGAAAAAAAACTGTTCACTGTATCATTTATAATAATATCAATCTAAGATATAAATGATGCAGTGAACAAATTCCACGTTACAATCTGCAAAATGTCATTAAGGAATTTTCCAACAGCATGAAGTAAATTCGTTACACTATCAATATATTCTGCCACATTAGAATGATTGCTATAGTATCGTTTTTTACCGGCTGTTTTGAACATTTTTTGCAGAATTTAGGTAATGCATGTTAGGCTAATAAGGAAATTGCAACGGTTGGTCAACGGGCAGTTGGGCACGTATCTAATTAAGACAGGTTGTTGTAAATATTTCCTAGATTGATTCATTTTATGCTAAATATAGAACTAGTAACAATATGCCTGGTGCTCAAGTTACAAAAGTTTTATAATTAAATAAACACCAAATCGTAACCTAACGTAATTTTTCACTTAACAAACAGTTTGGGTATGAATCTCTTCATAGAAGTGAACATAATCAAATAGTAATTTAAATAGTTTCCTTATACGTATGTACGAGTACGTACCATATCAATCAGAAGTCAGATTATTATAAGGTTTAGTCTTATTTTCGATAATGATTCGTAAAGCGTCAATAGAAACCTATTGATTGGTTCATAAGGCTGGCTGTCTGTCAGAGTCGCTGCTAAGCAGGTATGATTGGCACTTGGCATAATAAAGGCAAATAGAGCGCCCCCCTTCCTAAATATTTCTTTCCCTTTTATATGGACGGGAGCTTTCTTTAAAAATAACGATCATTTTAAAATAATGAGTTTCAACGATATTCATAATTTTTGAAGTGAAAACTTCTTTAGCGGCGTTGAGCACTTTTCTGTAATGGGTATAAAATCTTAAACTCGCGTCAGGGTCACGTGACCTGATCGCAAAAAGCGTAAGACGGACTCGCGTCAGGGTCACGTGATGCGAAAAAGCGTAAGATCGAGGGGAAGGGAGAGGAACTAGTATCTCCCACTCTTTCTACCGTGCCTGAGTGTGCTGCTCCGCTTAGGCGGCACAGGGCGCTTGCGCGAATGTCCGTCTGTGTTTATGTACAGCGTGCCACGCGTATCCAAGGATACGAAATTACGGAATTACGAAATTATGGATGAAAGTTGATTTTTCTAAGAGATGCAAGGTATTAACTTAAAGTAAATTTTATCTATGCAACAGATATTTTTCGACATCTACGCGAACGAAGTCGCGGGCACAGCTAGTATATAAATAAATAACGATATAATATTATGAATAATAACATGTAAATTGTCATATTTGTGTACGATAGCGCAATAAATAAACATTGTATTCTACCTCATAAATGATAGTATTTTTGTTCTTATAATTAAACACAACGTTATTTTTTGTTGTTTTTATGGTTCGTTTTGTTTATGTCAGGAACTGTGTCAAGATTGACATCTGTCACTGACAGTCGCTGTCGCGGCCACACGTCAGTGTCTTTTTGTTTATTTTGTTGTCGGTGGTTTGTCTATGATGTGACCGCAACAGTAAGGATGTATTATTTACATGTTTTCACTTCTGCCGGCACTCCCGGAGTGCTACCGGTGTTTTTTTATTGCACGGTTTTCTGTTAGTTCCTGAAACAGTTTAATCTTAAATTAATGTAGACAGGCCTCAAAGCTCATTTTTAACGAATTACTTTAAAAATTCCTGACTAAAGCTACCTATATAAACCGTAACTGACATTTTTCTTTTAATCCAATGATGGCGTTGTAAGTTCTCGAACCCGATGTTGATGAAAACTAAAACTGCATCATTGATTTTTGAAAAAAATCTTTGAAATTTAAAAAAGGTTTTTGTTAAAAATGAGCTCTTTCCTTTAGTTTGCCATGTATTATTACTTCGCAGAATTTGATCCATATTAGCTGTACTTTCGGATGGTAAAATAATACAGGATTTGTTTTTTTTTTTCAACGTCAAACCGGTTCGATTCGTGGGTAGGATCAACGATTTTTCAAAAATAAAAGAATGCATTTTTAGTTTTCGTCAAAATCCGGCTCGAGACTCCTTTCAGTGTTTTTCGATATTCCTCATAGTTTCGGATTTGGCCCAGAATTTACACTTTAAAAATTCACGCTGTATAGTCAAGTAATAGCAACATACAAAAAATAAAAACATGACTTAATGACATAATCTACCAATTAAAACAGTCAAATTTCGATCGATCAAAAAAGTATTTTAGATGCACTTAAGTATCTACATAATATGTAGGAACAAGTGAAAAAAGAAACAACATGTTACTAGGCCCTCGTGTTTATTCGTATCGCTTCGTATTCTATCGATCGTCGCAGCAGACGCGTCCATTACTTAATTGCCAAAAGTCATTGAGCCGCTTTAACTGCGCTTAAATAAAACTTCTATCGCTTTGCCTTGTTTCCACTCTCGAGGTTTGCATCTTCCCATTTTTAAAGTAAATGAATACCGCCTCTGCTTTTTCAGCAGACAAAAAGTTTTCAGCAGAGCTATTCTATAAAAATACGTTTTGAATGTTCAGGCGAATGTAGAAGGTCCTCAATTTGATAATGAGTTTTCATATGGAATTGCCCGCCATTTTTGATCTTAGAGTGTTTCTGATGACAGAGACAAAATTATAATTGCGTAACTCATTACGCAATTGGGGTGTAATTTTTAAAATCGCATATCCTTTCCAAATTAAAAAAAAAAACTCTAGATCCACTGTTTCATATAAGTATTTAACATTCTTTTAGGACTGAACATGTAAAAAGTTGTCCAAGCAGAACTTTTGAAAGGCAGGATTGAGTGATTCAATGAGAATTTCGTCCTTCTATTTTTTACTAACGAGTCTATGATATTCTGACTAAATACGTACCTCTCCTTTTATCTACAAGACCTTTGGAACAAAAAAATCCATGAGTATTTTGTAAGTTAAACCTAATCATAAGAAGACAAGCGAAAAGTTGATGGAAGGTATCTACGTGAGCATTTTTAGCGTTTTCTGTCACTTAATCTAAATAAATTTAGCTGGTAAAGTTGTTTGAGTAAGTAGCTATAACCATAACAGTTACCGTGTTAAGGACACTATCCATCAATTTACATAAAGTTTATCAATTAATATTCATAGAAAAATTTCCATTAAGTAACTGAAGATATTTAATTATGGCGCAATAGCGTTACCATTTTCCTTGTTCCCTGCTACGGATCTATGACCCGTCGATACTCATTGAGTGACCTACAAGATAGATTCCTAAGTATCTACTTGTTTCCATATAGAAGAAACCTATTAAAGAAAGAAAAAGCGTTTATTTGCGCCAAGCATGACGCATACCAAAAAAATAAAAATTAATTAAAACAAAATTACATTTTTATAACAAAAAAAGGTTTCTTCGATATGAAAACAAGTTTTTAAAATCTACGCATCCTTTCCTGGTAGTATGTATAAGTATCATAATTTATTGTGAATTTTAAAACACATGCCCTATACAACTTACGTATATAGTAAGTAGGCAGCACCTGTAGTGTTGTAAGAGCGCATATCTAAAGTCTTTAAGTTACTAACGAAAACGTACGGAAGAGTCTCGACTTCAACGTCCATCGAACGATAAGAGCTTGCTTTTCAATAAACCGAGATCGAAAATGGTCTTTGCTTGCAGGCGCTTTAGAAGTCAACCGACATGAAAACATACAAAACAAAAAAATATTGATGTAGAGAAACATTTCTCACCACAATGTTTCTCCACATTAAGACTATAAGAAAAATGTGCGTGGTTTTACGAAAAAACAATGAACTTTCACACGCGTAGCATCCACGTTGATTTAGTGTAGTTTAGTGCGGAATCAAAGCCGAGAAGTCGGCTTGCGGTGGAGTTGTAATTGAATTTGGAGAACAATCAGTTTCCCGAGCCGCGTTCGGATACATTCGCAACACGCACGCCAAGCACGCACCTGTTCACTATTTTATTAGATAAAAGAAACCCAAATATATTTATGGGCCCGGGTAAACATATAATGAACTCCCCTTTTCTCTACTTTTGGGTCCCGTCCCTAGTAAGGGTTAGAGTGAGAAAATGTTCCAGTTACTTATTGCATTACATTACCGTACGATTAATTTCATTCCGTAGAAATAACATAAAAGTTAACAATAAAAGTAATTTATTTATTTGTTTAATGCTAGCCACAAATACTAAAGAATAATCTTACCTTGTTTTTTTTTTTTTTAGTTAACCATCCTAGTTTATCCTAACGTTCTTCGAAAACATAGACATAAGTCAGCAGCCGCCATCGTCCTTGTCAAAACGGAGGCACGTGGCTATGCTTTTTAATCACGAGAAAAAACAATAAAGCAATCTCTCACAAGTATCGTTTTCACCCGACAATAGATGTAAGCCCCGCGTGATAATTGAATCGAGGGGGTCTGACCGACCCCACGGCTCACATTAGTGTTACATTTGATTCGTATGTGACCCACACTACAAAGACACTGTGTCTTTATTTTCTGCTGGAAGATTTATCTCGCAATTACTGTTCTTGTCGAAAGTGAAACTATAATGTAACAATGCAGACTGTGTTGTTGTTTTATCTTTCTAATGAAAATTAACACTATGAGTATATTTTTTATGAATACTACTCGTAAAGCTCTAAGTTATTTGTTTTAAACATTTTACTTTGGGACATCTTATGGGTATCCACTTGCTTTAATTCATGGATAATATGACAAATCTATAAAATAAATAGTAGACTATTCAAAAGATGATAATAACGCCTAGAAGACACGTGTTAATCGGCCTCAAACTGTGCTAGGTGCGCGACAAATTGAATGCGGATCGCAAAGTGCTATTGACATAAAACAAGTAGAAACAACAGCAGCTCGTCTCAGCGGGCTCCAGTTTGTTTGTGCTCCTGTGGGAGGGGGTCATTACTGAACTCCATTACACTTTTTGTGCCAAGTGTTTTGGTGGTATAACAAGGGTGAAAACGACCCTACAAAACGAATGACATGCTCTCACTGTTTTTATCGTTTGTGAGAAAGGAAAATATTTTGTAGTGACTTTTTGTTAGATAAACTTTGTGTATTTGGGGAGATTGTTGGCAGTTGCTGAATATTAATGGCATCAGGAATTCCTATTAGAGGTCAGCAAAAAAAAATGATAAACCTACTTTTACCTGATAAAAATAACTTTTTAAAACAATTTCAAACCCACATCACATTAACCATCCTTTACCTTTTCCTGACTTTTTCTTAATAAACAAGTAGAGTTTAGCTTGAACGTAATCTGGGCAAAATTATCTCTTATTTACATAATTTTATTGAATTATGTGAATAAATTAATCGATCATACCAGATACGATTATATTCTCCGAGACCGTTATATACTACTATACACCAGGTTTCCTGCAGCGGTGTGTAGAAACTATTCAGCTAATTAATTACATAACTGCTAATAACTAGTTTAATTAATACTTTACTTAACCCGCTAAAGAACATAACCATCTCTCTCTTTTATTTGACGAAGCCAGCAAAAATAACAGATTCGCTTACTTTTAACATTTTATTGGAGAGCGAGAGTAAGCTAATGAAGTGAAGTGAAAACCGAATGGGGGTTCAATGACCTGATAACGATCTGCACCTTTGTGATTAAGTCGGTGAGAATAATTAAACGAGCCTTTGTGGACCAAACGGAGATGTGTTTTAAGTATTCGTTTGTGGTCCTACATTTTTAATTGGATTTCATTTTTATTAACAGGGTCAGCAGTACAGTTTTATTTATTTATAAGGCTTCTCAACAATGTTTTTGATTGTATTGCCGATAATATCTTCATATCAGCTAGAAATCAAAATTTGTACAAGGACTAAATGAAAATTTTGCATATCTAATCAACCTACATAAACAGACCTCGTAAAAGGAATTTACGCATAATCCATACTTACAGTATTAACATTTCAAACGAATTTCGCAAGCTATTAGACTAAGTGATCGCATAACATTTACATGCCCTACTACGTTTGAATGCAGCAAAGAGAGAATTGTCATCAATCTTGAAGGGGTGTGGAGCGCCATAATGCGCCACACATATGGCGTCATCGCGCTAGGCGTTCCGCTCCGGCGCGCGGCGGGCCCGTCGGACCCACATCGGGCCCAAGTGACCCGCAGCGACCTTAGACCATATCACAGCAGATCTCGCTGCACAAGTGGACACTAGCTTTTGAAGCACCTATTGTAGCCACCCCTTTGTGAAGTACACGTCAATGACAAATGTTACATTGACGACGAATTCAATGCATGTTATACATCCATTTGCAAATTACCCGCATTTAAGCTGTGTAATCTCTTTGTAGGATATTTTAAACAACAACAAACAAGTGTATGTTACAAAAAGACGACTGTATTGTACGTTATATTCTTTTCTTTTTTTTAACTGCACAAAAGTATTATTGTGTTTCTACGTGATGGACTACATTGCAAGATGAGCTCTATTTTTACATAAGAGCGAGCTTTTTTAAAGGAAAATTAGGTTGAGAACCTTTTCAAGCTATCACTAAAGGTTTTGGTAGAGGCGAATGAAACGGGACTGGTTGAACAACTCCCCTTTAGGGTTACCACCTCACCACCGGGACTCTCCCGGAATTGAGCACTGAAGATAATATTTTCCCGGAACTTCAAGATTCTAGATCACATATGGTACCTAGTTAAGACAAAGATCGTTTAAACACAGATACCTATAATGACATAAAGTTAGAAACTATAGTCCCCGTCACGAGAAGCTATAAATTTTGTAAACAAAGAACTTCTACTAAGCTACGTAGCGACAACAAATAATCCCAAAATCAATCAACTCGAAGTAACATACATGTAATACGGAAGTAACGAGCATTTTCACTTAGTAGGGTTATATTTTATCGATATAAAGAGCTGTCGTCTAATGTTTTGTGGTACTGGAACGCGTCTGACACATGGAACAAACATTTGAAACAATTGAATGTGTGTTTACAAAATTTATAGCTTCTCGTGGCGTGGACTATAGGCAACGTTTTACAAAGAGGCAGATATTTTCGTTTAGTGATGCAAACATAATTGAGTAAGTATGATTTCTGAAACTCAGACAGTAAACTGAGCACACCTATTTTCTGAGGCTGCTTTGAAAGATTTGGTCAACGATTTAAAAATCACTTTGATGAAGATAAACTTTATGAAGATGGCATCGTAAAATATTAAGTTGGGCCAAATAAATTTAAGTAAATTAGCGTTGGAGATAATAAAATTATATTGAAGTAACAGAACATTTCGAGGCAAGAACAGGAGGTTATTTAATTTTAAAACGGACAGGAAATACATATTTACCTAGGTTTTTTATGTGTTAAATAAATTAAAAGTTATGACAATTTGTGGTTTTTATCACTGATTTAGGCCGCCAGGAACTGGTTACCCTACTCCTACTTAATTGAGTATGAAACTTATACGATCTGATCAGTATTTATACCTTATCTTATTAACATAGTAATACTAGCTGACTCGGAAAGCGTTATTTTGCCATACAAAAAAAATCCCTACCGTCTATTTTCATACCCACCGAATATACACACAAAATTTCATGAAAATCGGTCGAGCCGTTTCGGAGGAGTTCGGTAACAAACACCGTGACACGAGATTTTTATATATTAGAAGATTGACTCGGCAAACGTTGTTTTGCCACATCAAAAAAAAAATTGCTTAGGTACCACCTATTCTCATACCTACCGAATATACATACAAAATTCATTGGAAATCGGTCGAGCCGTATCGGAGGAGTTCGGTAACAAACACCGTGACACGAGATTTTAATATTTTTTTTTTTTTTTTACTATATATAGGCATACGTTTGACCACAATCTCACCTGATTTTAGAAGATTAGCTGACTCGGCAAACGTTGTTTTGCCACATCAAAAAAAAATAGCTTAGGTACCACCTATTCTCATACCTACCGAATATACATACAAAATTTCGTGGAAATCGGTCGAGCCGATTCGGAGTAGTTCAGTAATAAACACCGTGACCCGAGATTTTTATATATTGTTAAATTAACGTATGGTGCATATAAAAATTATGTCTTCGATTAACTTTACGTAAAAGTCGCCATAAATATTTATGGGTTCGGATTTAGTGCGCAGTGTATAGCCATAGGAGTGCGCGGGCACGCGCGGGTAGAGGGGGGTGCTAAGTGCCGGGAGGCCACATGTCACTCTCGTCGTGCTAATCTCCAGGATTTACCATCCAATGTCCCTCGACATCCCCATCGCACTCGCACCAACGACTAAACCATACATCCATTCCACACAGCTCATTGAATATTATTGCTCCATGGGGATTTTGAAAATATGGAGCCGTTTAGCGAAAGCCGTACATTGTATCCATCCAGTGGAATTATTCATACCCGACTCGTTGCATTTATCACTTAATGGTATTAGCTATTAGACCGTTTAATCGCTCGATTTGCGACTTTATGGCCGAATTCAAGTTTTACAATGAAATTCATGAAACTGGAACTATGCGGGTAGAGACATTTGATACAGCTTATATCTAATTTAAAGAGACAAGTTAGAAATAGAAAGTCCTTATCCTTATCTGTAAATCGCTTGATCCAATTATTTATTATTTTCCGCAGAAACAGAAATACCTGAAAAACGTAATCGTCACTTCTAATTCAAAACAATTGACAGGTGTGCTATTGTTTGGTGTCACTGCACTTTACTCATTAAAGTCCTGTCACGGCACTTGGCGAACGTTAAAGTCTATTGAAATAAATCAGTAAGTCAATGTCTGTGAGCATAATGATCGCTCGGTGCTGTCAGCGCGCCATGCGGCACGGGAAGCACATGGCGGGTTTTGTTCAAACAAGACGAAACGCTGTGTGGAAAAAATTGCAATTCGTCCTTCTTACAATGAAAATAAAGTCACGGTTCCCCTGTAGTTTAATTCGCTTTGTGCAGTGACGCGCTGGTTTCATTGAGTGCATTGCGGGCCCCGCTTGTCATTGCTTCCCTCCAACCCTAAAATGATTCCATTCTGCCGCCGGACGAGCCGACAGGTTAACTTTTGTTATTCTACAAAAGCCGCGCATTACAGTCCGATTGTTGGCACAAATGTCGGATATTATAAAGCATTTCGTGTTCCCTAACGATTATTTCAAGTGTAAGTGAATACGCGAATCATTCGAAATTTTAGGGTAATCTTTTTAATCAATAGGAAGGTGGATGATTTCACTTTCTGGCTGTGTCAAATAATGTTATGTTAAATATGGTTTGTTTAATATTAAAAGAATGATGTAGATAATTTTTTCTGGGCAAGTAGACTTATAGCTTCTTTTCTTTTTTTTTCACAACAGATGCCAAGAATGATTTTTTATTGAATGTTTAAATAATAACCAGATAGAAAGTACCTATTTTACGTGGATCACACTGAAAGTTTTTAGAAAATAAAAAATATATTTTGATTGCTTTTCGAAGCAGTCTCCGTTCCTTTCTAAGCACCGTCGAATGCGATAGAACCATTGAAGCAGTGGGCTTTAGGCATCTGTTCCACACCTTTTTCAAACGCAGCCACGATGACTGGCTGCGTTTGATCCATAGCTTCGATATGTTCCATAGCTTGGCTTAGGTTTAGTAGAAATAGTCACATAGTCACCGCTTAGCTGCCTTATATCTCTAGTGGAAAGGCAGCCTTAACTTTGCCCTGGTTGTTTGAGAAGGTTACTGCATCATTGACGCCGTTCACATCCATAACTAAAATATACTTTTATTTTTAGTGGTAAGAGCGTACTCGAACAATATAATCCAGGTAAACCTACCAATTCGTAGTTGTCGTAGTTTGTGTCTTTCCCATTTGCGTAAGCCTCTATAAGGCAAATAGAGTGATGTTTTTAGAAGAACGGTAACCAAAACCACACAGCATCATCCTATAGGTTTACATTAAAGTAAAGTAACAAGATGCATAAAAATATACATCAAACCTCACTGGCAACATTTTTCCCTCTTTCACAAAACCTCTGTCTAGGGGTATTGACTTTTCATATCAACAAAGAAAACCTGAAAATATTTCTTTACCAAACGGTAAGTCAATAGAGGTTTGAGGCATTGCCCTCGAGGTGGTTGGAGAGGCGCGGGACGGGAGGAGTGCGGGGCGCGGGCAGGGTGGTACGGTGCGCAGCCTGCGCCAGGGGACGGGGGTACTCTTCTTGATTACAGCGCTCCCTACAACCCCCCCGCGCTTTCCACCCCCACTGTACCCCCTGCCTTGCTGCAATACACATAAGCCTACACAATGACAGTCGTGTATAACTTTCATTGTTCAGGTTACAGAAAATATTTAATTTTAACGAACATGCGGCTAGCTAGGAATTGTATGTGAATATCTTATGTATTTTAATGAGATTAAGTTTTTGTATTATTAGAATGAGCATTGCTTCTAGAAATGTTATCAGCATAAAACATAACCGTAAGAGGCTCATCGGTGACGTAAAACTGGTGGATACCAAGCTACATAGCTTGGCTCATCGCCGTAAGGTTGCCTGCTTGTCGGTCTTCTACAGATTGTACTTCGGTGAGTGTGCCCAAGAACTCCACGACCTCATCCCACCGGCCCCCTTCTACCATCGGACATCCAGACGCACTGCATCTTACCATCCCTACCTTGTTACTATTCCACCAATTCGCACTAAGCATTTCCAAACGTCTTTTATAATGCGCACAGCAAAGGAGTGGAACTCTCTGCCTGCGTCTGTGTTTCCAAACGCTTACAACCCTAATCTTTTCAAAGTTAGAGTGAACAGGCTCCTTCTGGGTAAGCTCGCTCCATCGTAGACTTTGTCTCTGTCATCTCTGACCTAGACTAGAGTCAAGAGCAAACCCATCACAAATAAAAAAAAACCGTCTCTTAATGGACCATACCTATCCTGACCCAATTTCAAGTTTCAAGAGAATCCAGGAAACAAGTTCCCGAAACTCCAAACTACTAAAACAAATCTAGTGAAGTACGTGAGGATTCAGTCAGGGTCGCAGGTGGAACGTGGAGCGCCGAGATTGTCCGCATCAAACATGCACGAGGCTTCGCCCTCGCTCGTAAAAATGCATATTCAAGCGGAAGGGCGGATGCTTTTAATACAGCATCTTAATGAGCAGCGGAGGTCGGAAGACTCCTTAATTTTCTCTTTACAGGCCTATTCAGGTAAATTGTTGGCCTTTATTAATTGCTTTACAACGAAGGCGGGCACACATAAAAGTTTATCGTGGGATAGACGATGTGTCTATCCGACTCTAACATGGTTAATTTTGTTAAATTGGCGATTAAAAGTTGAGCTATTGAAAATGCTATATACCTAGTAGATATTTGTGAACATTAGTTATTACTTCCATAACTGGTTTTTAAAGTTACAACATGAATCGTGATTGTACCATTTAAAATATTTCGTTAAACTGTAAATTAATGGCTATACAATTTTAATGCATGCATAAAAACAAAAACATAAGTATCAAAATAATCCCAAAAAAGATGCGTTAGCACTAATTTATTAAAACACAATTTATTTTTTATTGGTCCTCTTCCAATTTTCGGTAATAGGAATCAAAAAGCCGGCTACCTCATAATTAGCCACGCGAACCATAAGCCCCCTTTGCCGGTATGTTACGTAAGCGGATGGGCCACATGCTGCGCCCATTTTGTTTTCATTATTATGAATAGTAGACAGGCAAAATATTTGTTTAGATAGATATCGTTCATAGCTCAAATGATGCTTCTAAATAAAACTCGTTATCGTCATGTCTTAGTTTTTAAAATATCAAGAAAAAACCAAAATATTACGCCACCTAAGAAATCTGCATAATCCTAATTTGATACTTCTGATTTCCTCTCGCTAATATGTCAATAAATATAAAAGGCCAACCGGTTTTTAATTGCCAAACATAGGAGAGAGTCAAATTAACAAGAAAGATAATGATCACGAAGATAATTATCTTAATCACTACACAGTTTCTAACTAATAGTCTGCGACAGATATTTCCCCCATCTTTGAGATCTCAACAATCTCAATAAACCGATCGTGAAATAGTTGAATTTAAAGTTAGCACTACTTTATTTTCATAATTATATTTTTTCTAAACAAAGGCCAATGATGTCTAATAAATAACCTATCTAACCCAAAAAGTATAATTTGATCGTCTCAACCGATATCGAACACGCACTAAGCCCTCGGCTCCGAGAGGCGTACCATTTCTCTGATTGATTAAAACGCTAACAAAGGGATAATGCTGATCACTGTGGGCTTTGTACCGAAGCCCTTTATGTACCTACAGCCTCCGAGTAATCAAACCAGCCCTCTATAAAAATCACCCAGGAAATTATAACTTTCCACTGCTCTCCCTTTTGTGCGCAAGTATTGTGGGATGGAGATGTATTGAGGTTTTCATCTCAACAAAAATAATTATTGTTTGATGTTTGACATGTTTTTCGTTGTTTAATTTTGAATGTTTGAATAGATGTCGAGAATGAGGGCTCTGTTTCTTTTCTTAATTTCTCTTTACTTGGCTACTTAATGAAAGACCATTTTAGGTCGCTATCTATTATTGCAACAAAGGAAATCGAAATTTGTAGGTATACACCAAGTCTCAATTCCATAAAAATATTCTATCAGAAATACATACCAACTCCAAACACTACCAATTAAATATTTTAATCGAGCACCTTCCAAGGATTACATCGCTACGAAAATCGTATCCCAATTCCCAAGCGTAGCAGCGTAGGCCATAGCCCGTAGCAACCCGTAGACCCGTAGCAAAGTAATCATAGCTGATCTAAATCAGGTGAGCAAAGGTGGGCAGAGACCGAGGGGTCGCAGCCCGACTTTGCCCGAATGCCCGATGCCTGACAGATGTCGACCCCCGCAGCGCGGATGATGGTCGGGCCCCAGAGTACGCCTCATAAAGTTTGTTGTTATGAATTATTTGATATTTCAGACGCCAATTACGTATCTGATGTATGGTATCTGTTTCCTTGTTCTAGGTTTGGTGTTATAATCTCTTCATAAAAAAAATCTTACCTACAGAACTATTTCGTGAACAAGTTTTTTTTTTATCAACGCTTGTGTGTGACTATAAGGTCGTGACCAACTAACCATACAGATCAGAAACTGTAACAAAAAAGAAAGAAGTTCTTAGGTATCAGGTATTAGAAAATATCGAAAAAAAAATACGTTTAATCTTCTGCCAATAGTATTTTCATGGGTTTTAATATTTTAGCGCGGAACCCTAATCCTATTTCCAAAGTAAGTTACTTCTTATAATATTAGCTATTCGCCAGTGAAGAGAACCTGCGTGAACACTATGGTTTTATTTTTTGCACAGTACCTTAATTCTTTTCCAAAAATAGTAGTAGCCTAAGATTCTCCTTGTAATATCAGCTATGAGCCATTGAAAGTCGGGACTTTCACTGGCTCATAGCTGATATTACAAGGCTACTTTCTTCATTCACCGGAAGATTAGCCGGAACAAACAGACAGACAGAAATGTGTTTTTGTTATAGATATCGTATACATATACTTTCATGTGCATTTAGTGAAAAGTTGTTATTTTGATATTCCAAACAGACTTCAATTTTATTTATTTGTATAGATTTGGTTGTAAATACTCGTGCTGTGTGTTTTTTTATGACAAAATATATTAATTACTAAGTAGTCTTATGTTTGCATCATCAAACCCTCGTTGGATGTGTTATCTCAGTTAAGAGTAGATATAAAGTTCTCAATATGGTGAATGAAAAAAACCCCAACATGAGGAAGCTGCTGTAAGCTATTGAGGGGGAACTCCTCAATTGTCTGTTATCTCAATTATATTATATTATCAGATCAACATCAGGTCTCCGTCATGTTTTAAAAACTTTATATGAGTTCCAAGTTTCAACAGAAATGGATCACAGACGTAAAATCAGTGGTTGTACGAACAATCCTCATTTTTGTAACTGGTTGGATTTTTTCAAATTCATATGGAGAACTTTGACATATAGGTACTTTAGGCAATACCAAATATAAGAGATTTTTTATTTTTTATTTTATTTGTGATGGGTTTGCTCTTGACTCTAGTCTAGGTCAGAGATGACGGAGACAAAGTCTACGATGGAGCGAGCTTACCCAGAAGGAGCCTGTGCACTCTAACTTTGAAAAGATTAGGGTTGTAAGCGTTTGGAAACACAGACGCTGGCAGAGAGTTCCACTCCTTTGCTGTGCGCATTATAAAAGACGTTTGGAAGCGCTTAGTGCGAATTGGTGGAATAGTAACAAGGTAGGGATGGTAAGATGCAGTGCGTCTGGATGCCCGATGGTAGAAGGGGGCCGGTGGGATGAGGTCGTGGAGTTCTTGGGCACACTCACCGAAGTACAATCTGTAGAAGACCGACAAGCAGGCAACCTTACGGCGATGAGCCAAACTATGTAGCTTGGTATCCACCAGTTATACGTCACCGATGAGCCTCTTAGCTCTGCGTTCCACCGAGTCAAGCGCGGCAAACTGATACTTAGCTGAGCCATCCCAAAGGTGGCTACAATACTCCATGCAGGATCGGACTTGTGCTTTGTATAGGGTTAAAAGCTGTCCAGGCCTAAAGTATCGCTTCAACCTATTTAGGATGCCCAGCTTTTTGGCCGCGGTTTGGGCTTTGTACTCGATGGTGGCGCCGAAGTTGAGACTGGATGTCAACTCCATGCCTAGGAGCTCGAGCCGATCAGTCACAGGAACAGATGCACCCCGAAAATCACACTACTCCGTATAAAGTTATGCGTGGTCATCAATTTTTAAAAATATACAAGTCGACTCTCTTTTTATTTTGTCGTTAAAAAACTACAACCTTAACAAAAAAGAATATTTAAAAAATTAAAAAAAAAAAACCGCTTTCGAAATCACACGCACAATGTAAACAAAGACACAATTATTAAACGTAATAAGACATTATATCAAAATTAAGTGCTGGTTACATTTGACCAGAAACATCCTACCGAACAATAGCTAGGTGTAGGTTGCTAGTGGAAACCGGAAGGAGGCGATTCGCCGCGCACGCGCCGCCACGTGCCCACTTCCGGTTCTAATGCGATAATATAATAGGAGACATCTCCTCGTTTAGTCAAAATACTTTGTAAATGTTTACCACGATATTTTCTCACACTTTTTATTAAAATTGTTGATTCATCGAAAAAAAATAGGTGACGATTCACACGGCTTTGTTAAAAGTGTGTTTCAATGCAGTCACATCTGCATTGTTTCAAAACATGTTCTTAAATGAAAATGAAGTTGATATAATCAGTAAATTTTAGCTTTTAACACATTATGAGCCCATAAACGAGCTTACAATGATCAAATCACGGAATAACAAATAATTTGGTTCTCACGCAAGGGTACCAGCTGATAACCACAATTTTTCTTCGACTACTTATAATAACAGAGCTTTATTTATAATAATCGGAGATTAGCAAAGTTATAATAACCGCGGCCGCCGGCGCCGCTTGCCATCCCCGCCGGCACGGTTCCGGCTGCCGGCCGGACTCCCTAGCTACGTAATCATAGGCTTCAATGTATTGTACGAGGACTACGAACTACAATACCAATCATTCATAGATCGTTTATTGTAGATTAATTTTTAATACATCTCCTATTATTTCGATCAATACATAAATAAAGGATTTTTGAAAAAATAACAACAGGCCAAGTGCAGTGTATGGTTCCGTAGTTGCAGGTCACAATTGTAACATTTTATAGGTGAGTCGACTATCACTCGTTCATTTCTAAAGCCTACTTAGCTGTGATAGATTTTCTTTTAAATTCGTTATATATGCTTCAAACTACCATGAATTTTTTCACGTCTCAAAAACCACCATTTAGCTGGCACATGAGTAACAAAAATTAGCACTCTAAAACTTAATACACTTCTCATCAGAAAAATCGAAACACCTTGCAAGTTTATGTTTTGTAAGGATTATCAGAAAAATATGTATATTTCGGAATATAATGTCAAATGTCGTTTAATAGTGAATAATAAGTATGAGGTTTTCAAATCCTAATGTTAATGTTCTAAATTCAAATTAAATTTTCATAGGTTTCTTATTTTGTTTAACAAGTCATTTTTACCCTGTATGGAGTATGAAGGAAATTGATAAAACAACACACGTAAATGAAAAAAAGAAGCTAAGAAACATTTATTTAATAACTTGTATTCCCTCCCCGAGCTCTTATTACTCCTTCCATACGGTTCTTCATCGATCGGATGAGAGTCACGGTCAAAATGTTGTGGCATTCCATTCCATTCCTCTTGGATTGCATTTTGCAGCTGGCTAAGTGTTTCTGGGGCATGATCTCTTGCACGAATTCGTCTCTTTAATTCATCCCATAGATGTTCAATCGGATTCATGTCCGGGCTTCTTGCTGGCCATTCCATAATGGAGATACCGACTTCGGTAACATAATCTCGTACGACGCTCGCGGTGTGAGCCCTAGCATCGTCGTGCATGAATATGAAGCCGTTGCCAATAAAATGTGCATGTGGCATCACGTGAAGCTCAAGACACTGTTCGATGTACCCATGACTGTTTAGTGCAGGTAGACGTGGCCCAGCCACAAAGACAAGCTCTGTCTTAGCGTCGGCGCTGATTCCTCCCCAAACCGTCCACGAACCGTCACCATAGCTGACCTTTTCTTCAATGCAACATTTTGCAAAGCGTTCTCAAACATCCGTAAGAAACGGAACCCCTAATAGGATCCAATGGGTCTGTCTGTCTGTTCATCTGTCACAGCCAATTTTCTCTGTATCTACTGGATCATTCTGTTAGAACTTTTGTGACCCAAGCACGGATGGGTATAAATAAATAAATTTTGAGTAATAAGTACAAACTAGAAAACTAAAAAAACTGGCCAAGTGCAAGTCGGACTCGCGTGCTAAGGGTTCCAAAACAAATTATTATTTTTTTGCATGTTATTTTAAAACTATAGACTTCTTGTAGGTTTTCCTGTAAACTGTAGGTAAAGAAGTATTTTCTGCATTTTTTCTAATTTAGTCTTACCTGTTTCGTAAATAAGGGGGGATGGTAATTTTTGGTCTAATTTCTTGAATAACTTCAAAATCATTTATTTTTAAAATATGAAAAAACATAATTAAAACCCTCACAGTAAGCCCTTTTGATATGTCAAACAATACATTTTGAATAACTTTTTTTTAAATTTTCTAATTTGATTCTAGAAAGTTACCTCCATACTCAGAATTTGTTTATTTACGTAACGCGTCCGTGTTTAAGTTACAGAGAAGTCTATATGTGTACCATATTTCAACAGTACGGTCCAATAAATCCGGACTAAACTGGCCGTGACAGACGGACAGATAGACACCCGAGTCCTATAAGGTATTCGAAAGGGCTTATTATGAGGGATTTATTTTCTCATAACTTTAAAATAAATAATTTTGAAGTTATAGACGAAAAATTACCTTTCTCCCCCTCTTTCCTCTCTTAGCTCCGAAACAATTGAAAAGTGCAGATAATATTTCTTTACCATTACTTTATACTTCCTAGGATTTCAGGGAAAAAGTCCAAATGTGAGTGCAGAAAATGAATTTTCAATGATATACTTCGGCCTACAGCTTTCGCAAAACACATGAGGTACCCACTTTTTATCTTGGTTTGCAACAGGAAATCCAAAGTAATGAAAATATCGACGCTTGAAAGCAAAATAAAACATTGTAAGCTGTTCGGCTCTGGCATTCGTTTTGAAACTACATATCTTTAGATCTATGTGGTTTAACCAAACCAACCAATATCAACAACCAAACCAACCAATACCAACCAACAACACCAACACCACCAACCAACAACACCAACACCACCAACCAACAACACCAACACCACCAACTAACCAACCACCAACCAATACAAATTTGTCTTTTCCCTTTGGACAATATAAATATTGGTCACACTCAACTAAAAGTACAAAAAAGTTGTATTAACGCATAGGCAGCACTCGTCAATTTACTAATAGGTGCGTTATCGGCATAATAGTACCAGTACAAGCTCTTGTCTGGTGTTAAAATCAAAAAAAGCCATCGCCACTCCTGTGTAGAGCACTTAACTTGATTATTCGAAGCCGTATGGCGTGGCGTGCGTGGGTGAAAACCCGTAGAAACAAGGCCGCCCCTACGCGTGGCGCGTCCTTCACTAAAACCCTAACACGTGCCCATAGGCCTATAATTGTAGGCTTGGGGACTTGAACTATGCATATCGCCAAATAGTCTTTATGTTCTGTGCTCTTTTGAACAATATCTAAAATTCTACTTACTTTCTTTTCTTCTATGCAAGGCAGCGTCTAAGGCTGACTCATTAATCATCACACATAGGTATACCCACAATAAATTATATCTACTGTCCATTACTCTTGGGTATGTTTAGATGTAGTTAAAGTACACACATATCATTTTTCAAAAACGTATTAATTCTTACCTAATATGTATATTTCCAGCCCCAAATAAATCGGTGTGTAAAATGATGATGAGTTGTTTTACAATTTCATAAAAAATAAAATCGAAGTATTATCCTTCTGCACTGTGAAATTTCATTAGGGATGTTACTATAATATCATAAAATCAACACATTAAACTTTGTTTAAAACATCATCTGCCTAACCTTTTTCCCAACTATATTGGGGTCGGCTTCCAGTCAAACCGGATTCAGCTGAATACTTGTAGGTATTTTACATGGAGCGGCTGCCTAGCAGACCTCCACAACCCATTAACTGGGTAACACGGTAGATACTCCTTGGCAAGACTGGAGTCCGATTTACTAGCTTCTGTCAACCCGTACCGACTGTCCTCGACTGTCAAAGATCTACAAATGACAGCCGGGACCAACAGCTTAACGTGTTTTCCGAGGTACGCAGGAAACTTGGTATGTTAAGATGGTCACCGATCCACAGACTAACCTTGGCAAGCGTTGCTAAACCTTGAAGATCGATCCGCGCGGCTGTTATTCTTTCGCCACGAGCTCCTCTAATTAAATGTTATGTTGAATCAATACGAATAATACGATTATGTAAGCAAGTCAAAGCAACGATTAACGACGGCTGGATATAAATAAAGACGCATCGTAAATCTTTGTGCAGTGTTTAGGAACTGCTAAAAAGTTAACTAAAGAAGAAACAGAATACACCATTCACAAATTCTAGTAACAGATGACATGCTATGCCTTTCCAGGTTCTGTCGTTCTATTCGGTCAATGTCACACCGCGTAAACATAGGTGGAGTGAGCATGAAGTGAACTGTCATTCCATCTTGTTTATATGAAATGACAGCTCACTTCGTGTTCACTTTCCAAAGCTTTCACGGTGAAATGTTCACAGAATCGTACTGCTGTTTCGTTACTAGCTGATCACTTAGCATACATTCACATCGCAACTCATCAGTGACAAGTGGCAAGCAAAGCCGTGATGATGAGTCATCGCCGGGGCTTAAAGTGTTCCTGCGTTACTACATACCATGACATTACCATTAACACAATTTGAGTTGCTGGAATTTGAAAGTCGTGTCGATCGGCAAATTGCAAAACTAGCCTTCATCAAGCCAGATTCAACCGGCGTATCTACCTTCGAGGGCTTTGTTCCTGGCGAGCAGCGCCAGCAGCACGTCCGGCGGCGGCGGGTCCAACGCGTGCATGGGCTCCAGCGCCGTGTCCATGGGCCCCTCGCGCCGCGCCTCGCAACCCGCCACCACCTCGCCGTACGCCTCCATCGACCCGTCACTACGTCCCATAAACACACGGTAAA
This sequence comes from Lacanobia wlatinum, assembly GCA_947578705.1. Classification (NCBI taxonomy): domain Eukaryota; kingdom Metazoa; phylum Arthropoda; class Insecta; order Lepidoptera; family Noctuidae; genus Lacanobia; species Lacanobia wlatinum. The sequence goes on along the minus strand of OX388028.1, from coordinate 12,424,471 downwards.
CATCCAGCGCCACCTTCACGATTTAGCATCCCGCACGAGTCACGTAAACAACACAGCTCGACGAACACCTGTGCTTGGTTCCCTGGCGACGCGGCGACGTGCAGGGAGCGGCTGCAGCGGGCGTCGCGACGCTGCGCCGAGCCACGTGGCGGCGCCGCCCACGCCCGCCCCTCGCCGCCGCGCCGCCCTCTGCCTCCCATTGAGAAGTCATTTTTTACCCCCTGAATCTGATAAACCCTGAGGCGAGCGGGGAGGCGCGGCGGCGAGCGCGGCTCCCCCGCCCCGAACTAATTTGCTGGAGTCGTACGACACACCCCGGGTACTTACACCCATCTACAATATTACTCTAGCACGTTATCCCGTTCGCGGGGGCACTTCGTTTCTAGTCATCTAGTCATTGTGATAAAAGAAACTCTGAAATCGGAACCATATATTCCAGTTTTTATATGCTTAGGATTTAGACTAGTATCAAAATCACACTGGCGTCATTATTCCCATAGTGAGTGGTTGCGATATTTGCCCATAAGGAGTTACTTCGCAGACTAAGTCCTTCCAAGACCAAGACCTCATAGTTAAATATCGACATTGCTTTGGGATTGACATAAACCTGACAATATTTCACTTTCCTACATTTAAAGTTCAAGGAGTCACTGGTTATCTTTGAAGTTCAAAGTCAACCAAGAGACACAAACAAGATCGGTTCATAAACAAAAGATGAAGTTATGCCTGAATAGATAACCCCAAAACCATTTTTGACTTGTACACATCTGCGTACCCCTTTACAGCGTACCAGCGTGATGTTATGTTATGAACTAGTGTAAACAATGAACAAATATGCGATTTCAGCAATTTCGGGATATTTGCTATCATTTATTCATAAATCATAATCATAAAAATATTTTTTTCTCTCTCCACAAAGGTTGGCTTAGAATTAACTTCTTAGGACTAGACAATAAATGTAGACAAAAACACATCTGTGGGAGACTGGAGTCCGTACTAGGGAAACGCTGTGTTACGGATCTCCAGGCTCCCAGTGTTTAGGTCACCTTATGGTACATTGCAGAAGTTTAGTAAGAGTAAAAGCACATTCTTTTGATTTATATGAAAGAGAGGCAAAGGAAAAAATAATAGTTAAAATAAATATTAAAACCAAAAAAAAATAGTTAAGGGTTTTGGTTTAAATGAATGTGTGGTGCGTGATATGTGGGTGTGAAGGAGTAGTGCGTGGTGTGTGCATGTCTTGTGGGTAAGTGTTATTGTGCGAGGAAAGGTGTGTACCTATGTTGTGAGCAGTGAGTAGGTACATGTGCGTGCACTGGATCAATCGGCTGGTTAAACGATTAGGGTGGGATGACAAATAGTTGCTCAGTGGCATCGTAATCTAGTATTTTCAGAAAGTTAAATTTCTTTTTTTACAGGACTGTTTAGAAAGGGGGTAAATCGACAAGATTTCGTTTAATTTATTGTACAGGTACCTAACTGCCAAGAAATATGAAGTGGCGGCGTGAAAATTTTGTATGGAATCGCATTGTCGGGCATACTGCGTATTTACGTCGTCTATGTTCTAAAACTGTGGAATCAAAATAAATTGAAGAGTTCAGTTCCCTATCTCCGAACCAAAGTTCTGCAACAGATCTTCAACAAATTTAAATGGGACCAGTACGGGAAAATACTCTTCCAAACATAAAAACAATCATCAAAATCGGTTGACAACTGGCGAAAATATCGCTGAACAAACATACAAAAAAAAGATCAGTCAAATTGAGAATCTCCCCTCTTTTTAAGTCGGTTAAAAATTTTATTTAACTAAATGATTACTTATTATATATATATGCTTATTACTTTATATTATCACTTAATTGAATAAAATTAACCGTCATAAAACTGAATTGAATAATCAAAACAGATATAATACTTCCGTTACTGAGTGATTGACAGACAACGCACAGCCGAGACGACTGGCCGTAGAAAGCTGTAATTTGGCATGTAGGTTACTTGAGGCGTATAGGAAAACACTAAGAGAGGTTTTCCCGAAATTCCTACGGGAACGAAGTCGCGGGCAAAAGCTAGTACCTATTATATAAAGCCATCAGAGAGATCTGTAATCTTGCTGACAAAATTGAATGACATTAAATGTATCTAACTAAATTGAATTGAATTACACAAATTATATGAAGCTATCACAGAGATTTGTAATCTGTGAACTCCTACCACAATCACAGTATGTGCCACAGTCAGTTAACGCAAAAAACAACAGTCCTTCACATCTATTATTATTTTGTGAAAAACCAAAGGAGCAAATCAACATCGGAACAAAAAGAACCGCGACGCCATTTATCTAACTAGCAGTGAACTACACGTTGAAATGCTGCATCGCGCAAACAGAGTTTACCGTGCGATTTGAACATATACATCAGCCCGAATATCAACTATCGGGCAGTTGGCCGCCAGACTCAACAACTGCCTGGTCGGAGGATACTTCCTTTTCAATGGGGGTTTGCGGGACTTTACTCTCTGTTCCCCATACCTCCAAAAAATATGTGGAAATAAGTATGGGTTATATGTTTGTGTTTTTAATCTTAAAAATTTCTTGTTTATTGCATTGTAACTGTTTTATATCCCAAATAAATAAAATAAAATAAAAATAGACCAGAAACATTTACTATGTGAAATTACGAAGCTTATGAAAAGGAGATCTGTAATGTCTTCAAATCTGCCTTTTAGTAATAGAAACTATATACTCTCTAAATAGTAGTTGTTGCGTCATTTTGACAATAATTGACATAAGTATTTTTAACCCAATCTTACATACTTATTTTTGTTTTGATAATTATCTTACAATATTGTTGAATAATGCCGAAATGTAATAATTACAATCCAGACAATGTGTTTAAAAGATTCAGGGTGGTTGAATTTCCAACATCTTTCGTGGGACTGTCGACTACGCAAATTCTCGATGTGGACGTCGATCTCAGCAGATCTGCATATCTGAAGACAATGTGCGAAGGCCGCCTAATGGTAATTTGTGAGACTAGATCATTCGTAAACTTGATTGGGAGGCTGCTAGGCGTCCCAAGAGACAGCCAATCGAAGGGGGTACTTAGCTATTGCTCATACCAAGTGAGCTGCTTCCAAAGCCTCGGCGCGACAAGAAACAGACGAAGCTAGCGTGCAGTGCCCAGGAATGCTAATTATGTGTCAACTAAGTAGCTTTTTCTTATTTCAGAATTTTGATGAAGCACGTCTCATAACAGCGTCACATAGAGCTTTCAATATAGAAATCAAAGATGAGCATACCGTGGAAGTAATATTTGAGCCTAGAAATGATTGCGTATCCAAAGCAATTCGCAACAAGCAACTTGATAAGAGATTTGTTTTTGACTTGCGATTAATACAAGTGAATGAAATAAGGTGTTGTAACCTCGAACTTCACGCAGAAATTGGCCGGTATTATATAAGTGGGCAATATGAATATTGTAAAGTTGCACATTCTCCAAAAAATCTAAACTTTGGTGACGTTAAAATTAATAGTAAAGTAACAAAACATATCCGTATACGGAACGAGTCAAATTTAATCCCTGCCAGAGTATGTCTTGAAAGAGTTACGTGTTTTGAATTTTCGCCTATGAAATTCACGATAGCTCCCAACTCTTCAATACGATTATCAGTTTCCGTAAAACCAACTTGTTTAAAAGTTGCAAGGTCTATTACTTTAAAAATAAGAAATCCGCATGATTTATCGTTTGAAACTCCAACTGGGAAAGCTCCCGCAGATGAAAATTATATTACTTACGTAATTGCTATTAAAATAAACATATCCTACGATAAAATACCGAAGGTGCCAGTGATTAAATCTTTACATAAATTGACTGAACAACTTCCTTGCTATACTTATTTAAATGAAGAATTGGAAATACAAAAGGACCGAAGATCTCAAGCTAAAAAGTACTTAGAACTTTGCAAAACAGGTGCTCCCCGAAAAAAAATGGTAGAAAAATTTACTACCGGGAGAGATGACTGCTGCACAGCTATATTGAACAAAATTCAAAAATTGGACAAAAACTTTTGTAAAAGAAAGAAGATTAAAATAGCAACCTATGAATTGTTTGATGTAGTGATGTTTCCGTTGTCCGTTGATTTCGGAAAAGTTGCTGTATCTACATACGGAGAAAGTAAATTAACAATTAAGAATAAAACAAAGTATGAGATTTCCATAAAAATGGTTCAAAAACACTATATTTCATATACTGAAGATATGCTACCAGAAGTGGAGATTAAACTGAAACCATTACAAGAAACTAAATTATTTGTATTTTGCCAAGGTTTTTATGAAGGATTTTTTAAAGGTACTTTAAAATATATAATTGATGATATTTACCGAGGCAAACACTCATATTCTCTACAAGTGGAAAATCCCTTGCTGATGGTACAAGAGAAATGCCTAAAATTTGGTATGGTGACATCAGACTGTTTTATTACTTCGGTCCCCGTACGAATACACAATAATTTTAACATTCCGGTCGACTTCCAGTGGGAAGAACTACTCCCAGACACACCATTTAAAATTTTGCCCATTTGTGGCTCCATACCAAGTCACAGTTGTAAAATATGTAATATTGCGTATATTTCAAAACCTACCAAAACAAAAGTCCACGAGGTTAACTTAATTTCTAAAAGTAATACTCCTGAGGCCATACCGATTGAATTAAGCGTCATTACACGAAAGCTTTCTATTAAGTTCTTACAACAATCCGTGACATTAAAAGACATTCCTTTGAACTTGGAGACTGTAGAAAAAGTAAAACTAGAGAATTCTTCGAGAGAGATTGCCTTTTTCCATGTCGTGGAGCCCTTAATTCCAGGTATAAGATTGGAACCAATGAGTGGCACAATACGACCAAAAATGATTATGACCTTCGATATAATAATAAAAATATCATGTGTCATGGAGTTCCTCTTCGATATATGTGTCAAGATTAATAATAAAGAAAATGTAGTGTTACCAATAACTGGAAACGTTGTTGAGCCGAAAATATTAATACACCCCAAAAATATTTACATGGCACGCATACCATGCTACATGGTGAGTTACGTCCCCATCACTTTCCAAAACCTCGGTCTTGTGAGAGCTGAAGTCGAGGTGCTAGATACTGCCGACGAAAATATATTTGATGTTTATATTGCAATTGGAAATGAAAAACAAAGAGTATTCGAATTTAATGTCGAATCTGGGCAATCTAAGATTGTTTACATAAAAGTACAAGATATATTTCGTAGAGAATATGAAATATATATTCCATTTAAAATCAACGGATTATTGGGTCCTCCTGATGGGAACGCACTGTCTACAGAACTTGAATATTATATTGGCAAATATGAGCAGTAAGAACTCCTCTCCTAATTTTCTTTACATTGTAGTACCAACAACATACCGGCTTTTTATTGACATAGTTTTATTAGTAACACAATTGTTATGATGTGTATATTTAGATTAAGGTATTTGTCTATGGGTCTTTGTAATTTGAAAATAGATGGTTTATTATTATTATTCATCAAAAATATCTAGCCATATTTACTTTAAATAGTGATTAGCAGATTTATTTACGTGTTTATTCTATGAATGAGAGCCTGTTGAATGTAGAGCCTGTTACTACCTATTATTTAGTTCCTGTTAACTACTAGCTTACTTGGCAGATCATTTCTTACTTAATTGTGTTCCATTTTCTAATTTATTCAGTGAGTAGTGGCTATTCAAATGTCGCGAAACAGGCCCTAAGGTAACCAAACTGTACCTACACCTATACCCCAAAAAACACTATTTCATGTAACTGCAGTCTGAAATTACGCAAGTTAGTAATTATTTTAAGTATATTAAACGACGATTGCTTTTAGGTGTTATGAAAATAATCCAAAAGTTAAGATAAAACCTGTGAATAAAGATATTAGCTACTGTCGTATTACTGGAGTAATCACTGTAGCCTGGATACATTTTTCTGTGGAAAAATTTGATTTTGATTTCGTGATTGGTGGAAATAACACAATACATTTTGAAATGACTAATATATCTAAATATTACTTATATATTACCATTGTGACGTCAAAATTGACGCCTCATTTCACGTTGGAACGGCTTCCCGATGGAAATGAAACCGCAGTCGTAACAGAAACTAACATAAAATTTGAACTTGACCGAGAAATGAAAGCAGAATTCGATTTGATATTCCACCCCAAGTCCCATGGCAGATTTGTTACGACAGCTTTAATGTTTTTGGATAAGCATATGACTACACCTTATCACAATTTGACATTTAGCGGGAGGAGAGAAACACCTCTAATGACGCCCAGTACTTACAGAATAATATTCCCGCCTTGTCAAGTTGGCACGGAAATCGCAAGAATAATTACCATTGATATGGAAGCAAAATCTGACTTGGATTCGTTTAAATATTATGTTAGAGAAGATGTAAATCTTAAAGTAAAATTTGTTGACCATGAAATAATGCTAAAAGACGAAGTATTTCATACGATTGTAACGGTTGCACTGAAATTGTTTACTACAGCTCCTTGTACAGGAATTGCAATGGTTCATTTTAACCACGATAATGGATCTGCCTGTGATGTACAAGTCATTTTTTGCGTTACTCATTGTTTACTTACGTTATACACCAATCATCTAGTTAACTCTGAAGACAATCCGTACCCCTACTTTCCTTTATGCACCCAAAGCGATCTTTATGAATACATGAACAGGTGTTCTAATTTTTTAGAAAAATGGATGTTTCAGCAAGGCTTTCGCAGAGATTTATACCCAGTTATCCCCGATACATTTCATGCATTATCTTCTGCATTATCAACGCAAGGTTCGACTAAAGTAAAAGGAATTAATGTTTCTTACTTAAACTTCGTTAGAAGGATCGCAGGGCCACTTATGAAGCACATTCGAAAAGTACCGTAAGTATAATATGAATGTTTTTACTGACACAACGCGTCTGTAACCTTTTAATGTACTCATATAAATCTATTTATTAATTTCAGAGTTAATGAAAGTAACGATACATTTAAATTTATAAAAGAAATCCATGACACGTACGGAGAAATACTAAATTTATTGAGATCTCGTGGCGCAAATTTGCTGGTCTTACAAGCTAAGTACCTACTAAGTCACGACCAATTTGTCATTTATTCTGAAAACGTCACCCCAAAATGCAATGCGGATATTGTACTTGCACAAAAATTTATGGCAGATATCAATTTATTCAAGAGATTAAATAAACAATGTTGGATTGATTTCATTTTGCAAAGTTATAAAGTTTTCGTCATGGACAGCTGTTTTTTTGACTGTGTTTGTGTCAGTAATCAGCCTAGAGACATCATCAAAGTGTTACTGGATTGGTTCAATGAGCAGACACGGAGCCAACAGTACAAGCTTCTAGGAAAGGACATACCAGTAAAACAGATTACCAATATAACAACAGATCTAACCGATGGCATCGCCCTCGCTTCAGCCATCATGACGTATTGTCCATTTCTAACGGAACATTTTGCATTGTTTTGTGAGGTAAAAGAGGAAACCAGAGAAAGTGACGTCATTAATAATGCTTGTCTTATTATTGAAGCAATGAATCTACTGAGAATATTTTTTCCAGTATCAACTAAAGACTTCTTTCAGCCTAATTATTTACAAATGCTATTTTTTGCTGTACACTTATACGTTGTGCTGCCGATGTTCGAAACAAGAGATACAATCCAATTTCATCCGCCACTCTTAAGAAGTTCTTCGCGGTTAGTTGCAATTTGTCCAACTAGTCAGGAATCACTTATTTTTTCTTATTTTATGATTGGTCACCATACGAATAACTTTCTGGTTGAAAAAGCTCCAGCGGCGGACAACGGGAAGAAAATGTTCTTAAGCGTTAAATATACGGCCAATTTTGTAACCGACGAAAGTTGTATTCTTTTAGTACACGGATACAATAAAACACGCATTTTTGACACGTACATTGTGTTTTCGCTCCGTGGACAAGTCGGCGTATTAAATCCACTAAGAAAATGCAAAGTGACTGGGCCATTATATCGACCGAATAAGGTTGATGTGCAGGTGTCCTCACCATTTGTAACTGCAGCTATGTTTAAGATCTATATCACAGATATGGAACCAGTGATTCCAGTTAATTTTGAAGAAACGCCTAAATCGAGGTTTTTCTTAAGCCGACTAAACTTAATTGATAAAGAAATTAATTTGGTCGGTATGCCAAAGGATGCCAAGGACCAACAGCAAGATATCCCAGATCATAAACTGTATTTACAAATGATTTGTCTTAGCACTCAAGTAGGAAACACATGGGTTTGGTTTTTGAGCGACGTGGGCCAATTTTTCATAAGGATAACAACACAACCTCGCTGGGATTTACCGATAGATAGTCTGCAAGCGAAAGTTCATTCATGGCCGATGGACCCGTGCAGCTGTGGAGAGTCTTGTGAGTGCTACAGAACCACTATCCTCATGATACCGCATCAGAATGAGCTCATGATTAAAGCATTGCGATTTGCTTTACTTGAGCATGCATCTAGCACCATGATGGAAATATTTGATCGATTAATTGGTATGTTAGAATTCATATGATTTGGTTTTTACTTGTAATCGTTTTACCAACTAACCGAAGGCTTATCTATGAACTTGTTTGTAAAACTTACAGAATCAAGGACTGGTAAAATAATTTTAGCTATGCTATTGGAGGAAGGAGGTACCACAATGACAGAAGTGAATCATATCCTTCGTAATAGTGTTTCGTACAGGATCACTTCGCGGGCACTCCTGCCTCGCATCGACCGCGTCAAGCTGTTCCACCACACCAATGCCGTACTAGCACTGCCCGTCACTATACCGGCTAAACAGAAATTTGAGAAATATTCCGTCGCATTTACTTCAGATTGTGGCATGGATATTCGCACTTATAGAATATTCTTTATTCAGATGAGTGAGCCTGTAACTGTCGAGTCGAGTAGTAGTGACAAATCCGTAAGCTTATAAATTACGATGTAGATATCTAATTTGATTATTATGTTATAGATTGACAATTACTGAATTTTACCTTCACTAACTGAAGTCAAAGATTAGATTAAAATCAATTCTCTATTTAATATCTAATCATTAACATATATTTTCTGTCTATATGTTTTCAACTATTTATTACAGTTTCATCAAAAGAACAGTCATGCAACAAGTTTATAGTACCTACGATTAGCCAACGTAAACAACGGACAATTCATTAATTTCGATACTAGTTTTTTTTTTGAGTAATTTATAATATTGCAAATGTGTTGACGTATATCTTTATTGCGTGCATGAAACCAGTACAACGAGATGCCAAACGAATCGACGACGACGTCTCTTGAATGTAATTTAAACCCGAAGCTATAATCAAAACGCAATTTCGATCAAGACACTGTATATCTACTAAGCAGAAGACCTAATGAATTCTTATTTTAAAATAATGATACAAACCATAATATCTAGTTACTGAAACGAACTTTCACAATTTTAACGAGTAGAATAGGTACTTACGAATAAAATTTTAAATGTCATCCGTTTTACCTAGTTACAGAGTTAATTGGTCAAGTTCAATAAGACATTTTCAAAAATGGTTACACCAAATTATATAATTTCTTACTTTTAATAATTACATACCTCCACTTTTATCTAGACGTATTAACATTTATGTATTTCTGATTGTTTCCTATTTACCTTTTTAATACTTATTTTATTTTATGAATAAATAACAACTTAATTTTAATTTGATACTTAGTATTTAATTTAGACCATTATTTATTTTAAAACAGCAAAGGTGTACCTAACTATCCACTAATAATTCTTATACTAATAATATGGTGTGATATTTCAAGAAACTATACAGTTTCTTAAATACTTAGGTAACATTCGAGTGCCCGTGATTGGCACAGTACATTTATTTTCTAGTGTAATGTTACATTTATTTTAAAATAAAAATTAAATAATTCGCGACCATGCATCTTTTTTGTAACCTACCTCTCTTCTGCTTGTTGTTGAAAATCTGTTAAAATTTTAATATTTGTCTTGTCTTATTTCAAACATAATAGCCCAGTGGATTTCTTTTATTTTTTATTATTATTAAATTCGAAAAGCTGGATGTAGTTCTGGTTTTTTGGTATATTCTATGTACCAGTTAGAATAGTGTGAATCCAAATTTGCAACTTCGAAAAACTTGTGCTCGCTGCGCACCACGCGATAAACTGCGCAATTTTGGGACTTTTTTCACTTTTTGCTCTAAAAGTAAAAAACTATGCATTTTCAACCAATAACATGTATAATCGTATAAAGACATCTAAAATCGAAACAATTTAAGCCAAACCGCAGCTCTATGAACCTTATGGGGACCAAGATATAGTCCATCAAAGGTGGTTAATTTTTCTAATTTTTCAAAAGTTGCCAATAAAAAGTTGTACTTTTTATTGGTAACTTTTCTCATAGCACGAGCGAGATGCCAATATTTGGCTTCGGACAGGAGCAAAACCTAAAAAAAAAAATTACACAACAATTTTTGAGAAAAAAATAGCATCTTTGTAGGGCTATATCTTGGTCCCTATAAGGTTCAAAGAGCTGCGGTTGGGCTTAAATTGTTGCAAATTTAGATAGAATTATTGGTCCAAAATGCATAGTTTTTCACTTTTAGAGCAAAAGTGAAAAACCTCAAAAGTCCTCGAGAGGTAGGGAGGAAGATGTAAGCAGGAAGGAATCCCTTCTGGGGTTCTGCACTCACAAATTTTAGAGTTACGATTTCGTGTAGTAACTAGCTAGGATCTAGACTTCTAAGGAGTACTAAATGACTATTCGCTTCAGCTGATGTGTTCCCGAGAAATGACGTGCAGGCCCTTATAAAGCCTCATCTCGTGCAATATGGCATCGTAGGGAGACATAGCCAATCAGCACGCAGCTGTCATTACTTAAAATGTTGCCACTATAATTCCAATTAAATGTTGCCAGATTATTTTCATAAAGTTTACCGTAGAAATAACGTGCAACGTTACAATAGAGAAAGCGTGAGAAGGGCAGGCCACACTGCCCTTCTCACTCTTTCTCTGTTGGGAAATACATAGTTCTCAGCGACTGCGTGCACATTATTTATGATTTAAGCTAATTCGGCTTGAGCAAATCGGCAGATTATATTATTTCCTTGATTCTTGACTAATTTCCTTCAAAATAAAAAAAATAATCGCGTTCGAGAATGTCCAGGTGACGTTTTTTTTCTTGCAACTTTGTGACTCTCCCATTTCCTTATGTCACGCTCAAATTGTCTGGTTGCACTCTTTTCTGCATGTAACTTACTTACCTTACCTTAATCTGACGCGCTCGAGAAAATCGAGAGATCGATTTTTTTACTAATCTAATCTGCTGCCCTAGACGTTTGACCCTATGTACAGGGCCCAGGTATTGTGGAAGTACTTAACAAGATGCAAGGTTGCCCCTTTATGTTATTCTGACGTACTCGAGTAAATCTCGAAATCCCCGCTTGGACTCCCCCTACTATAAGTAGGTTTCCAAACTTTTATTTTCAGACATGGGCTAAGGTCATTTTACAGCGGAGAATCTTAACACCGCGATACAGATGCCATCTTTCGCAAACGTGCCATCCGTACATCGCCATCTATCGACAATTTAGTTAAACTGTCAAAATCTATGTTCCAACTAAGAAGCTCACATCTATTCACACATACATTATTAAGTAGAAGAATCGTTTTTGTACATTACAAAAAAAAGAAATAGCCAGGGAGATAAAGGATAAACAACAGAACCGATTTCCATCACTTTTTGGAATTTTTGTTTGTTTGTCTGTTTGTCTGTTTGTCTGTTTGTTTGTCTGTTTGTCTGTTTGTCTGTTTGACTGTTTATCTGTTTGTCTGTTTGTCTGTTTGGATATGGAGGCATCACTTAAAAATTACAAAAATAACGTAGAAAACTTTCATACATTAAAATTGAACGTAACTTAAGGTATAACTTAGTTTTTGTTTCATTGCAATCGGTTCACTTTATCAAAAGATATTTGTATTTAAAGGTTTCGTTTAAAGTTTCACTACCTACCTGAAGCACATACTCGCAACGCCATCTATTGAGATTGAATAGCAATAGTTTAGAACTGTTTAATGAATGAATGCGAGGAAGAGAAAAAAATGATCATTTAGTTATCATTTTATTTATCGTAACTTATATTTTGACAATCCAACTACATTGTCGATAGATGGCGATGTACTGATGGATGACGTGTTTTTCTGAATCTCAGTTTTAAGATTCTCCGCTGATACATGACCTTGGTCCGAGTCTCACAAATAAAGTTTGAATACCTATAGGGAGCGTGCAGAAACTATAAGGTGGCAGCACAGAAATGTCACTGTCAAGTGTGTTATACGTATAAAATTCGAAATAGCTACGCAGTCTTCGCGCACGTTCCTCTAAACTGAGCGTGCAGGAACCCAAGTGACAGCACAGAAGCGTCAATGTCAAGTATTCTGACCCTTAAAGTTTCGAATATGCGACACTAGATGGCATAGTCAACGCCGTGCACGGTCCCTATGCTATGTAGCTAATTAGAAGGGGATAACGATATGTTTGACCGGAAAAGAAAAAAGAGAAGAGAAGTGATTGATGAATTTTATTGTGATTTGAATCGACATAATTAATCTATATCAGCCGCACGGGTCGATCTTCAAGGTTAAGCAACGCTTGCCGAGGTCGGTCTGTGGATGGATGGCCATTGTGACATACCGAGATTCCTCCGTGCCTCGGAATATAAACAGCCGTACGGCTAAAATACAGATAAGAGTTGCAGGAGTCAATCTTCAGGGTTAAGCAACGCTTACCAAGGTTGGTATGTGGATGGGTGACCATCTTAATATACCGATTTTCCCCCGTGCCTCCGAAAGCACGCTAAGCCGTTGGTCCCGGCTGTCATTTAAAAATCTTTGGCAGTCGTTACGGATTGTCAGAAGCTAGTAGGTAAATCTGGCTCCAGTCTTGCCAAGAAGTACCGTGTTACCCAATTAATGGGTTGTGAAGGTCTGGTAGGCAGCCGCTCCGCGTAAAATACTGGTATTCAGTTAAATCCAGTTTGACTGGAAGCCAACCCCAATTTAGTTGGGAAAAGGTTAGGCAGATGACGAGTTGCACGAGTCCATCTTCAAGGTAAAGCTACGCTTGCCGAGGCCGATCTGTGGATGGGTGACCATTTTAACATACCGAGATTCCTACGTGCCTCGGAATATAATAGCCGCCCGGGTCGATCTTCAAGGTTAAGCGACGCTTGCCATGGTGATCACACGTCACAGATCTCTGGCAGTCTTTACGGATTGTCAGAAGCCGAAATTCTGACACCTACAGTCTTGCCAAGAACTATCGTGTTACCCAGTATTGTAGGGTTGTTGAGGTCTGGTAGGCTGAATTCCAGTATTTTACGTAGAGCGGTCCACGTAAAATACTGGAATTCAACTGAATCCGGTTTTACTGGAAGCTGACTCCAATATAGCTGGGAAAAGTCTAAGCAGATGATGCTTCATGGTAAAAAAAACTGAAATGATTTTCAAAAAACAGTGAATCTACAGTTGGCAAAACTGGGCACAGATTACAAACGTAATTTTGTTTCAATTTCCTTTATCCACTAGGGAGACGGCCTAAGTGACATCCCAGCATTTAATTGAATTTAGGATTCCCAAAAAATAAATAAATTCATTTTTTTTTTTATCACACATTTACTTACCCTATTCATAGACGGCCTAAGCATCTGCCAGCCTGTTCATTAAATGTTGTATTAGACACGTAGGCCACTTTGACACATTTGGGCATTGGGGATCATTTAGGCCGCTGATTAACCGCCATTCAATGAAAAGACCAATAAAACGGCAGAGTTACTCTCTCAAGGACCGTCAGCCCCAATTGGGGCCAAATGGTCTTTCAATTATTCTGCGTGCTCGGTGCCTGACGGGCAGTTGGCTGCCACAATAATAATAACGTTTTAATTTTTTATAGATGCCTGAATTTTCCCAGCTATGTATATTCGGATCAGCTTCTGATCAGCACGGCGAAGTCGCGGTATGTTCAATAATATGGCCACCTATCCACAAAGCGACCTAGGCAAGAGTTGGTAAACCATGAAAATCGACCCGTGCGACTGTTATTATTTAGCTACGACCTCCTCATTCGGTACATACTAAATTTCGATTTTAAAAATTCGATTGTTCTTACACGGTAAATCCATTCTATGAAACCGGTAGATCTGTTTAACATAAAATGTAAAAATTAATCGGTGTTCTGTAATCTGCAATTGTCAGTGAAAAGCAAAGAAACTGTTTCTTTTTGGGCTGGACAAAATAAAGAATCAACTTTATTCATCAGTTTCTTTGTTTCGTAGTTTGAAGGCTACCTACCACCGTTCGTTCGATAGTCGGACCAGGAGATTATCTGGGCTAATCGGCATTTCAACCTGAAGATATGATAGAGTGCCCTGTATTAGGTACCCTCTTCCTATTTTCTTAATTTTGAGAGAGATCAGGATACGCAAAGTGTTAACTTAAAGTAGATTTTATCTATGCAACAGATATTTTTCGACATCCACGCGAACGAAGTCGCGGACACAGCTAGTATTAAATAAATTTAAAAAAAATATCACTCAATACACACGCACATCCCATGTAGAAAAAGCATCCGTGAAGTTCCTTACCTTGCCATACAAGTCAATAGTTATGAGTTTCTTCGTCAACGCTCGAAGAACGTGTGTAAAAGTGAACTCTTGTAAAAGATTTTCTTATAGTGCAAGCTCGTGCCATGTGTTATACTCGAGAAGTTCATGACAACCGCGATATTTTTTTTCGCATAACAGTAAGTTGTAACAAAAAAGCTGAACAATGTCTTCTGGTATTCTAGTGTCTAGAAGTATTTACACAGTGTAAGAAAACACAAGTTCGTTTAGTGCTGGGAGCAGTGGCGTAATTATAGACATAAGCTATTCTCATATAAGAGACGCATACCGTCTTCCAGCCAAACCGGGCAGAAATAAGACGATTGTGGCGGACTTTAGTACGGTGCAAATTAAAAACAAAATTCTTATCTCGACGCGAGACTTTAACAGGAACAAACCGCCAGGGCTGAAGCTTAACTCTAGCTTGATCGGTATTGAGGGACAACCACTTCCAATATATGTATCCGAATACTTGCCGGGCAATGGCAGAAAGCTTTTCTACCGAGCCAGGGAATTTGCCAATGGCAACAACTACAAATTCTGTTGGACCTCGAACCAAAGGATCTTTCTACGTAAGGATGAAGCAAGCAAACGCATACGGATTCATTCGGAAGAAGATTTCGTTTCTTTAAGGTCAATATGACTAACTTTGTTTGTTTACCGTAAAATAGTAATTCTTGCATTAACACTATGTCCATTTTTAAACTTATGTTTCTACCTAGGTCAATATTCTTTTAGCATGTTATATTCCTATTTGCCACACATTTACGACTTACACAAAAATCACCCAGTCACAAATTTCCCAATATACACACTTCTCCTTTTACCTACTATTAACTCAGTAAGTAAGTTTAACTTTCTCCTGTATGATAAACAAAAGTGTAACAACATTCAAACTTCTGTCTCATTATTGCATTGTAAGAAAGCGGTGGAGTGCTCAATGTTCTGTACATTTAACTATTTGTATCTTCACTTAACATAAAAACAATTGATAGTAATATTGATAGAATATCGTCGGAACTTGAAGCGCTCCATACAATGCAATCGTACATCTGCGCATCAGACAAATGTGAGACTTTTGCACGTAAGATTAATAGTCCTTTCTCAGTACTTCATATGAATATCCGCAGTATTAATAAAAACATCGATCAACTACAAGCCTTACTTACCTCAATTCATGTGTACTGTGATATAATAGTACTTACAGAATGTTGGCTTTCTAAAGTCGCAAGTATCCCTACGATAGATGGCTATGTAGCGCACTTTACCTATTGTACATCAAACCAAAATGATGGCATTGTAATATACATTAAGACAGGGCTTGACTGCACTCTAGGCGAACCTGAATATGTCAAAGACTTCAACTGTTTAATATGTAAAATTGGTAACGAGTTAGCTCTTGTTACAGTCTATAGATCACCTTCGGTGCATAGTATCGATAGTTTTCTTAACGGACTAAATGGTGTGTTGGCAACGCTTAATACGTATCCTAATGTATGTATTGTGGGGGACATGAATATTGACATAAAAGCCAACGGCTCCGACCGTAGAGCTGGGGACTATTTAAATCTGTTAGCGTCTCACGGCCTCTTGCCAACACACCTATATCCAACAAGAGGTGAAAACTGTTTGGATCACGTTTTGTTGAAGTCTCAGCTTGATTCTGTCACATTAGTGCTTGAGTGTTTTATCACTGACCACTGTCCAACACTTTTTACAATTTCATTAAAGAAAAAGCAAATGTCACCAGTTCACCAGTTGTCTTTCGCAACAGAATTAACTACAGTGCAATACGTGACGTTTTAGTCCAAGTAGATTTTACGCCTGCGTTAAATTCATCTGACGCAAACTTTGCTGCAAGTTTTTTGGTTAGTGTAGTATCAGAAATAATTCAAAACAACACTAGTAGCTATAAAGTACCGCGAAATAAAAGGAATATTAAACCGTGGATCACGCCAGGTCTGATACGCTGTATTCGAAATCGAGATAGAATGCACAAAGCACTAAAAAAGGACATCACAAATCTTACACTAAAAATATCATACATTAGATATAGAAATTTCATTAATAAACTACTTAAAAAACTCAAAAGACAATTTCAGAAAAACTTACTTCTAGACGCAAAAAATAATTCAAAGGCTACTTGGGATGCTATTAAAACTATAACGAATACCAATAAAAAATCTTCATCTGCTGTTTCGCTTCTTAATATTAAGGAAAACCCGACATTATCAGTAAATGCGGTAAATCATTTCTTCACGTAACATAGGTAGGGACTTAGCTACTCGAATTCAGCGGAAAGCATCTTCTTCCTTGTCATCTTCCAGTGACTTGCCAGTCGCTTTTCGTTGTGACTCTATGGCTCTGATCCAAACCGACGCCGAAGAAGTAGAGCTTCTTATAAAGAATCTACGTAGCGATTGTGCTGTTGGTTTTGACAATATTTCAGCATCTATCTTACAGTCTTCACTTGATGTATTTGTCCCTGTTTTGACGCACATTTGCCAACTATCTCTTTCTACTGGAGTCTTTCCTGACGTCTTTAAGAGAGCCATTGTACACCCCATCCATAAGAGTGGTGATGGAGATGTTGTCAACAATTATAGGCCTATATCGGTATTGCCAGCTATGTCCAAAGTCCTTGAAAAATTGCTATATAATCGACTGACGAACTATTTTGAAGCAAAGGGTATCATCTCACCTAACCAATTTGGATTTCGAAAAAACAAATCGATAGAAGATGCTGTTCTATCATTGGTTAGCAGAATAGTGGACAGTCTGGACAAGAAAGAAAAGTGCCTGGGATTGTTTTTGGACCTCACAAAGGCGTTCGACACCATCTCCATCCCGATTCTTATCTCTAAGCTGGAGAGAATTGGCGTCAGAGGAATGGCTCTCAAATTATATAAGGACTATCTGACTAACAGGACACAAGCGGTGAAGATTGGAGATTTCATCAGTGGGGACGAGAGGTTGGTTTTTGGAGTTCCTCAGGGAAGCATATTGGGGCCTCCGTTGTTCACAATATATATAAACGACCTCTGTGAGCTAAAATCTCCCAATTGCCAAGTAGTTGCGTACGCAGATGACACTGCACTTTTTATCCACGGTCCCACATGGACTGATGTGAAAGCTGATGCGGAAGCTGCTTTGAGTAAAGTCATGTGTTGGTTATCACGTAACCTGCTAACGCTGAACATTAGTAAAACCGACTACATAACTTTCGCATTAAAAACCTCTGCTCTCCCACCTCTAAACGCTTTCTTTATAAAATCTCATTCTTGCCAAGAACCGTCTTCTGACTGTGATTGTGAAACAATATCTCGCGCCACCACTATCAAATACCTTGGAATCAATATTGACCAATTGTTAAAATGGCAATGTCATATTGATGCCCTAACCTCACGTGTAAGGAAGCTAATATACGTGTTCAAATTGCTCCGAAATGCTGCTGACTTGGAAACCCTTATGTTGACCTACCTTGCTCTATGCCAGTCAATACTATCGTACTGCATAACGACATGGGGTGGGGCAGCAAAGACTATACTCTTGCCTCTAGAAAGGGCACAAAGAGCTGTTCTCAAGGTTATGACTAAAAAGACCTTTAGATACCCAACCTCTAAGCTTTATACTGACACAGCTGCTCTGACCGTGAGACAGCTTTTTATACAGCAAACGATAGTTAGGAAACACGCAACGCTAACTTTTGACCCTACAATATATAATCGCAAACGTCGGTCGGATATAGTCTGCCCCACAATCAGACACAGAACGACAATGGCTAAAAGGCATTTCAGAGTTATAAGTTGTTTCCTGTACAATAAAATTAACAAAATTTTAAACCTGTACGCCTTAACGAAAATTGAATCAAAAAGAAAACTAAAACTTTGGCTTCTAAAACTAAATTACACAGACACTGAAAACCTCCTTAATCAAGATTAATAAAAAAAAAAAAAAAAAAAATTGTTGCCAATCGTTAATGAATTCCTAATAAAATATTAATAAGCAAAATTATTAAAACATAAAAACGCGCCCATTTCCTTAAATAATAGCCTAATTTAATAAACGTCACCCGTCCAAACGTAACGCATACACTGTACACACACTCAGAAATACATCCTCACCAGCACTCACTCTCTCCCATATAGTACACACAAACACACACACGCACGTCGTGAATGTGGCACATTCATATTTTTCTTTTTTATTATTTTTTATTTAAGTACTTACTAAATTTTATATGGATTCCCTATGTACAGGCATGCCTAATTTGGGAATCCAGTTAGTCAATAATTTTTATACTACAGACGTTTGAAGTAATGTTTTCGGTGAAGTGGCGAAGCTAGCTCTAGTGTCCGTAACATAGGTTAATTCCTAGCACGGAACTGGGGTTTGCTCCGTTATCCGCTGTAATATTCGTATCCGTCACTCATGGTGTAGTATTTAAGTTAACCTGTACCTACTCAAAGTTTTGAAATAAAGATTATTATTATTATTTATTTATTATTATTATAGGGTGGCAGGGCTAGCAAAATGCCACGGCTCCCGGCCCGACGGGGCCGGGGCCCCGGTCCGAGAAGCCGCGAACTCAAAGTAACTCAACATTTACAACAAATTTAGTAAAAAATATAAGTTGTATATACCTCTAAGTACTTAAAATCAATTAAAGTTAGACACAACTAAAGGTCATATTTAAATTCAAATAAATGATTAAGATTTCGCAGTCATAAGAAAAAGATCAATTTTAGAACGCATCCATTGGTTACTTCCTTTTTTGTCGCGGTACTATGGTGGCGCTATTTCACTTAAGACGAAGACATACGCCAGCGACCTTGAGGGAACAAAACTTCGTTTCACACCCGCGCGTCATCAAGACTTCTGGAATCACACTTAAAAAATCTCATCTTAATCGGCGGTCGCGCTATTCGACTCGTCAGCAATTTACAGTACAGCTGATTCATGTTTTTCTTTTCATACATTTAGGTGCACAAGATCAAATCATTTGATCTCCTACCTTTTATTCGTCTGTTCATTTATTCTTCAATCCCAAGTAGGTAGGTCTCTGGTTCATAGTGATCATCAAATTGATGCCCTTATTAAGACGACGAAATACGCCAGCGACCTTGGAGGAACAAAACGTGCACTCGTGTCACACCTGCGCGACCCAAAATTCAGTATTTTTTTGTACATTTCTTATTATTCTATGACTTAAAAAAAGCCGTATATCAAAATGTAGATGATTAAACTGTGTTTGAGATAGTGCAAATTCCATTAAAATACGCTCGGCCGTTTTGGTCCGTTGGTCGTTTTTATGTCCGTGTTAGACGTAACTTCACTAATTAATTACACTATATTGAACGAAAAAAACTCAATTTTTTTTTATATCAGATTATTAAGAAAATAGTCTTACGTAAAATAATAAATCAGGTACTGAGCCGGATTTAGAACTACAATTTCATTATGTTATTGGTTTCCCGTTGCGAAATTCTACAAACTATCGATGCAGCCTCTAAAGCACTTCAGTCTAAAACCACCGATCTTTCAAATACCTTAAATCGTTTGAACATTTGTCTGGAAGATTTGGAAAGGTATCGACATGAATTTGAAAATTTAAAACAGGAAGTTGGCTTCCTGTTTTGACTATTGGTAGTCTAGCAGAAAAGGTTTCCATTGGGCCTGAATTTTCTAAAACTCGTCAGAAGAAGGTGAAACGTCATTTTGACAAACTTTGCGAAGATGAGCGTCTCCAAGATCCGGCAAGTGTCTACCTTTTACGGTTCTTGAGATGCAGCCCGCTGACAGACAGACGTACGGATGGACGGACGGACGGACGGACGGACGGACGGACAGCAGAGGCTTAGTAATAGAGTTCCGTTGGTTACCTTCCGGGTACGAAACCCTAAAAAAGTCTAGTATTTGTTGAAATAGTTTTCGGTCCACCTTCAGAGACGGAATAGAAAAGTCTTCGTGTGTTAGAGAACTTGCTGATTTATTTTAACTAATACCTAATAAAGAATCATTTTGTGTCAGGCAGTTCATGAAGTATGTACTTATTGCATTATTATTATATGTTAAAATTCCTGTAACCAGCTAGTGCTGAAAGATCATTTTCGAAACTAAAATGAATAAAACCTATTTAAGGAACTCTATGGGACCAGACAGCCTACGTAACTTGGCTATTGGAAATTCTATGGCTCACTTTTTATACTTCGATGTTGTTATTGATACTTTTGCGGAACAGAAAGCTCGGAGAAAAGAATTTTATTATTAAAAAGAACTAGTTTATTATAAATATTTAATACCTATGGTTTTGAAATTAAATTCATTATACAATGTGTAATAGAGTAAACGTAATACCTGAAAAGGTATCATTATACATTATTAAATGAAATAACTCGATGAAATGTACTGAACAGCTTATTTTTCTTGCGATTTCGTGGTTGGTCCCACCCGTTGTTTATTTAACTAAAATTGACACAATATTAGTAGGTAATTAAGTACTGTTGGGTTTCACCTTCAGTGATTTATTAAAATTAAATTACAATGTGACGATTTTTACTGGGGCCCCATACAATGAATTTGCCACGGGCCTCAGATGGTATAGTTACGCCACTGCCTGGGAGTACGAACATAGCCAGGTAGCATCACTAAAATCGGTTGAGGATTGATCTCATCAGCAGGTGCATTTGGCGCATCATTGACTGCAAGTTCACGCCTTTCTCGAACAAGCCGTTGGTATGTTCTTTCGGCACTTTGCCCGAAATACGCACTAGATTAAAAGTAGCACTGTATTTAATCTAAATAACAGATGTAACTCAAACTTTGCGCCAAAATGGAAAACAGTTGTGCTAATCTAACAACAACAAAAATAAATAAATTGGAACCATAAACAAATCATCCATTCCCAAAACTTTTTGACTGAATGTATGTATCTAGATAGATTATTATTTATTACATCCACGGTAACCCATTAACATTACCCTACCCATTTGTTTTTAGGGTTCCGAACATCCGTAAAAAACGGAACCATTATAGGATCACTTGAGTGTCTATCTGTCTGCCCGTTTGTCACAGCAGTTTTCTCTGGATGTACAGGACTGATTTTGTTGAAATGGTATACATATGGACTTTTGTGACCCAAACACGGACGCGTTACGTAAATAAATATTTTTTAGTATGGGAGTCACTTTTGGGGTCAAACTAGAAAATTAATAAAAAATGCTTTTCAAACTGTATCGTTTGACATACGAAATAAAAAGGCTTACTGTGAGAGTTTTAATTATATATTTTACATAATTTTAAAATGAACAGTTTTGAAGTTATTTAAGAAATAAGACCAAAAATGACAATTCCCCCCCCCCCCCCTATCTTCAAAACTACTGAGCCTAATATTTTGAACAAAATGCAGATAATAGTTCTATACGTAAAGATTACAGGAAAACTTATAAGAAGACCTATGAGAACCCTTTTCCGACTCGCAATTGGCCAGTTTTTTTTTAGGGATGGTTGGAAATCGTCAAAAGACTCCTCCTGCTCTGGGCTGAGCAAAATGAAGTGTCAAACTCTTACTGACTAAAACTCATCCGTGTTTACCCTTTGCGTTACAAGGCCGCTTTGACTCCAACATGGGTCGCAAACTACGCTCCACCATTTATCCTGCCCTCAGTGCCTCAAAACATGAGTCTTACTTGGCCTCTGCTCTACCTCTTACGTCGCTGTGGAAGTGTACAAGCGTCACAAAGAACAATACCTACCCATTCAACTCATTTATTTCACGGGAGCATCCGCATTTGACGGAAGCGAAGCGTTGGCAGGCGCGATCCCGCGATGGCGCGAGCGCTCGGTCAATGATGCGCAAACGCATCGGAAGCGTGCAGCGACGCCCGCGCCGCCTCGCCTGCTGCCTTGACCGCGCCACTCAGCCGTCACGCTGACTTGACCGGTCATGGCAGACGCCACATAACACACGGAAACCTTTACCTTACGGAACCTTTCTTTAAAGTTTTTTTTTTTATATATAACAAAGATAAAGAACATTTTTAAGAATGATGGAGTGTTGTTTTAAAAGTGTACCTAGATATAAAATAATGCTTAAACTTATTTTCGAAAATGTAGGTCATGAATACTTGATGTCCTGTAGCAAATGATTTATGGTAAGGAAAAGAACAAGAAAGACCTTACCATTCATCATAACGATAGATTTCTCATGGAAATCACGCCAGGTAGGTGTCTACCTACAATTAGAAATAACTAGCCATAAATAAGGACAATTCCAACTATTCTCCTATTCTGCGAGAGTTTCATTTCCGATAGCTAACTGTTTCACTCATTGACTAATTTGTGTTATGCGCAGGCTTTGGAAGTTCTGGATAATATTTAATTAATTGATCATTAAGGATTTAGAAGGCGGTGCTTATTCTGGAAGCTATTCGCACAGGGACTTTACCATCATTACAGTAAAGCTGCAACTCTCCAAGATATCATACAACTCTCCGAAAGAATTTAAATGTTTCACATCGGACTCATTTCCTAAAATTAATCTATAACTACATACGTGCCTCCTAGATCTTATTATTTATACTAAAATTCAAGCTTCGTCAAATCAACAGCAATAATTTAAATTTGTTTTTATCATAAATTAATAATATACAATTAGTGAATGAATTTTGCCAACAGAAAAAACAAGACCTGATTTTTTAAGATTGCACAGAATATTTAGTACCTTACTTTCTTAATAAACTTCCAGAAGATTTATAAATGTTTTATAAAATTAATTCGAAAAGTTATAAATACAAATTAAAACGTTTTTTTACACAAATATATACTGCATACGTGTGATCATGTAATTATTATATTTAAAACATCACTGTCATAAAATTAAAAGAACGTTCGCCAGTACCTACACAGATAAACCCTGCGAGGTTTACGTTGTATGGCAAAAATCAATTATAATTATAGATTAAGACTTTGAAATAAATAAATAATAATAATAATAGTCCCATCTTGTATATAGGTATCAATCTCAATGTAAGCACGATTGCCTATGGAGTAGATAATGTTCAACTTGGCTATAATACTGAATTTTAAAGTGCCGTTATATCGTAACATAAAATGGAATTGCATTTAAATAAATTTTATCTTTGAACTTGAACGACCACATCTAACTAGTCTGAAATATCCAAGTGCGTAAACGCGTGCATAGTGTCCTTCACCTTTAACAATAATTCTGCCCGCATAGGTCTATAAGGAAGAAAAAATACAAATACATTCACTGTTTTGCTTTATAAATCAAGTTGTGGTTGCTAAATGGTTAATACCCATTTATATTTAAATATAAAACCGGCCGGCTGAGACGTTACTGGGCACTTGGTGCTTAAGTGGCCCGCGAAATATTTTGCAACATAAAAAAATAATCAGTAATACGTATACTCATAAACCTGAACTCCCGGAAATCGAAATTAAGAGCATGTGAAGCTGAACTGGAAGATCCTTTAAGTTATTACACTTAACAGGTTTACTTAATTAGGTATACAATAAAAATACAAACAGAATCGTAAAGCAAAAATGCTTCATTCACGTAATTTTTGAAAACTTTCTTTTAATTTGATTGAAAGCACAATACCTCTGGCTTTATTGGTTTAGCTGATACCCTTTCATGCTTAATTCCACCGATACCTACTTACTTGTGAGATGCAATTTCAACGGTAACCTATTTTTTTATAATAATAATCTTTATTGATCCAATAACTTTGAAATTACACACAAGAGCTAAATAATCTAGAATTATATGGATACATAGTAAATCTTGTGTACAAACTGGTTGTGTATTTTAGTCTATGGATATGGTTATAATTGAGTCCATAGAGCCCCAAACTAGGCAAGGAATGCCTGTATTTTGGGGGTCTATTGATTCCTCCCAAAATAGCCATGTCGTACGCATTCACAACATTAGGGTATATTGTACACGTTGGACCGTATAACTAGTGTTTTTCTTATTTTATTCGTAAATTTACTGCATAAAAGCGATGAAGTTAATTGATAACAGTAAGAAGATCTTCAGCCGCTTCATATGTTAACTGCTGCAACCACTTGCTAATCCTAGTTTTTAAATGAAATTTGGTGAGGGTATAAATATCCAGTTTTGTGTTTATTTTATTGTAGAGATGTGCCCTAAGTGCCTTAAATTGGCGATTTGCAAATTATTGGGCTGATTGTCTATTATTCGTAGCACCACTGTTATGCAGAGATTTGAATGTTTGTATTTTACAAAAGCGCATGTATGCTCTAATTACATAATTCAATTCACACGTTTTTAGTGGAGCATTCAAGTAAATATCATTAACCCAGTGTTTCTCTTCCCGCAAGTTGTGGCGCTGAGAAAACAAGTTATTGTCGTCTTCATATTATGCAAAAGTATCGTGAAACTGTCGCTCTCACTGCACCGACGAGATCGTTCACTGTTAACGAGTCTGATAAACAGGAAGTCTAACAAAATACATAATTATGAATATTCATTAAGCAAGCTAAATAGAAACAATTAAGTATCAAATTCGCCACATCCAAAATATCTCTTGCCGCGGTATAATCGTTAATTTGTTATCCTACCGAGGTGCATAGCCAAAAAGGTTGAAATACAAAAAGAAAGATGCAGTATCTTTGAAAAAATAGTGAACATTAAAAATTTTAGGACCGATTTCGCAACTTCAAATAATTTTTATCCAAGTACCTAATACCATTTTAACTGTGTAACAGTTCTCATCTTTTCTTCAAGTAGACGTAAAAGAGTTGCTAAATCGTCCCATATGTTGATTTATACTCTGTGAGTTTTTCACAGACCTAGATATGAATCTTGGTCTGTGAAAATTAAGTCTCAAATAATATCAAGGGCTGAGATATGCACTTTGCATCAAACCAAGTCAATATTGACATACACAGGTACAGGCCAGCTATCAAAATGTTGGTGCAGCGCAGCCTCAGCCGCAACACTTCAGCCCGTCTTGTGGTCCCCAGTATGTCTGCCGAGTGCGCAAGCGCCTCAGGCGGGTATAGAAAGCCGACCTGCGCCTATAAATCCACCTCACGCCAGCCGCAGCCACCATTGTCTCGCTGATCGTCCTCTTAACTTCAAGTGTCATTTATCACATCTTTCAATCTGATCATTGTTATTGCAAAATTTTTAGAATCAAGTTAAAAAATACCCTCAGTTTGTAATTTTTATGAATTAGAACAGTGCCAGTGGTGTAAAATGGACGCGCAACAGTTTCGGGAATTTGGCAAAGCAGCCATCGATATGCTGGCCGATTATGTTGAAAACATTAGAGATAAGTAAGTACCCTGTTTTATATCTTTCGAAATGAGACGCTCCTAAGTTAATTAACTAAGCACCCGGTAGGTAAGGCCTAATAAGCAATAAAAATCTATATCAATACTAATATTTTAGTATAGTATTGATATAGAATTTTTAGTTTGTTTGTTTGGTTGAAGGCGCTAATCTCAAGAACTACTTGGTTCAAATTGAAAAGATATTTTATTGTTGGATAGCCCATTTATCAAGGAAGGCTATAGGCTAAATAATATCACGCTACGAATAAAAGAAGCGGAGCATCAATGAAAAATCTGCCGCAGATGAAGTTGCGCGGGTCAGCTAGTCTAAACTAATATTATAAAGTCTATGTTCTAAGTAAAATAAAATAAGTATGTAATAAATAACATTGCCATAAATTGCATACCTTATACATTTTATAAATAGAAGATAAATAGGTAGGTTGTAATTAATGATGAACATTACATGCAACGACTTCAATTGTCATCGTTTAATTAGTGTCCTACCAACTGCAGTACAAATACAAACGTCTTAAAAAAGAATACACTGGCAAACCATTAGCAGTAATAGCAGTGCGTAGATATTTTACGTCATTTTGCGTCTAGATAAAGTTAGTTCTCAGATATAATGAAACGTACAATCGCATACTATAGTATGTGAGCATCTTTGCATCTATACTTTATCTAGGTATACTATACTAATCTAACCTAATATTATAAAGCTGAAGAGTTTTTTTGTTTGTTTGGTCGAACGCGCTAATGTCAGGAACTACATGTTCGAATCAAAAAAACAAAACACTACAAAGTATAAAATAACTTTAATTTCGGAAGTCGGTGTTTTTGGTTATTTCGTTTTTTGAAACCGACTTCCGAAATTAAAGTTATTTTATGCTTCGTAGTGTTTTGTTTTTGGAAGCCGGTTACATTTTTTTGTAAAAAAGCTTTTTATTTTTCACTTTTTAGTGGAACCTGCTTACCCATTCACAGCGTACCGGCGTGATGTTATGTTATAACTGGGGCCTATTTAATAAAACTTACTTAGTGCTTTCGGTGTAAAGGTCTCAACCTATTTAGTTTTTTTAATACAAATGAAATAAGCGCAAACACTTGGTAGTTCCTACATACCGATGTGGAGTTGCCTTGACTCTCAGTCGTCTCCATCATCAGGTCTGATCCAAACCTTCATTGTTTTGTAGTATCACCCGATATACACACGAATATTAAGTTTTTGGCAGATGCGTGCCTACAATTTTCGAGAGTTGCCCTCGATTTTTCAGGGGTTCCATCATCAGATCCTGACGTGGTGGCAATGAGACCACCTCGGCAGCACACCCTTTCATATAAACAAAGATTCATCGAAATCGGTTCATAAACGAAGTTTGAAGTCGGTTAAAAATACATATTTTGGTGTTGGATAGTCCATTTATCGAGGAACGCTATAAGCTATATAATATCACGTTACGACCAATTGGAGCGGGGCATTCATGAAAAATGTGACGAGACAAAGTTGTGCGGGTCAGCTAGTAAAGTGATAAAATGTTTTACGTCATTGTAAAGAGCTGGTGCGGGTTTGATTCCCGGTGTCGTGAGGAACAATAGCAAGAGTTCGTTGTAGACGCTTTACTTGATAATATTCGAGATCATTTCAATCATTCATCGCTACCAACTAAAGTATAAAAATATATTTTGTATTAAAAAACCGGCCCAGTGTGAGTCGGACTCACACACGAAGATTTCCGTGCCATAAACCGAAAAAAAACCGTTGCTTACCTAACCTCGATGATGGATTACGCACTACTTTAAAAAGACTATTTTTTTTAATGATTTAATTACGAATGTATATTTTTCAGATTTTTCCCTATAGTTGTAGTATAAGACGATATTACTTGCAAAATTTCATAATTCTAGATCAACGGAAAATACCCTATAAATTTTTATTCCTTTGACAGTGTCGAAATATACGTTTTTTGCGGCATAAACGGCCGTTTCTAACGTAGAATTTGATTTTTTCGCAGCTTCAAGGGACTCTAGACTTGAGGATATAGTTTTAATTTCAACTCGATACCTACACGCGTTCCCGAGATAAAGGGTCTTGACAGACAGACGGATGGACGGACCGACAACAAAGTGATCTTATAAGGGTTCCGTTTTTTCCTTTTGAAGTACGGAACCCTAAAAATCTCTAAAATTAATCTTCTTATCGTGTGGGCAGTAAAGTCTAACGACCCCACACACCCTAGTGTCAGAGTTTCTAAACCGCTTAAGGGCCTCTGACATGGTGTATTTGACGACCGCCATTTAGCGGCCGGGACCACCGGCTTATACGTGCCTTACGAAGCACGGAATCATCTTTTATCAGACAGCCAGGTGATTCAAGCCTGCAATGTCCTAGCCAAACTGGAAACATCTTTACAAAGTGTGCTTCCCGTGGGAATCGAACCCACGACCACCACAAGGCAGACGCCTAAACAACTCGACCACGGAGGCTAATTGCTAGAAATGGGAAATAAGATGTATAATAAATAATAAAGCGAATTTTGGAATAGT
The DNA here is from genome assembly GCA_947578705.1 of Lacanobia wlatinum. Classification (NCBI taxonomy): domain Eukaryota; kingdom Metazoa; phylum Arthropoda; class Insecta; order Lepidoptera; family Noctuidae; genus Lacanobia; species Lacanobia wlatinum. The sequence goes on along the minus strand of OX388028.1, from coordinate 12,395,840 downwards.
TGTAAGGAATGGTGTTTTAAACAGCATACTATAAGTACTTGATGGATGGGGGTGCCGCTATCTGGGTGTACAAGTTTTTCAAAGTGTATCATGCGACATTTCAAATGGAAGGGCTTATTATTATAATGGAGGGTCTTAAATATTTTAGTTTTCCATAATTATAAAATAAATAGTTTTGAAGTTATTCAAAAAATCAGAGGAACCCGTTGTACGCGAGTCTGACTCGCACTTGGCCAGTCCTTTTTCATCTTGTATTTCTCACCATGTATGTATTTATTATCTACGTAAGTTCAAATTTTGAATTAGGAAAATTAATTAAGATTTTGCATTTTTAGGATTATACTAGCCATTCTTATAAAATGTTTATTTTTAGGGTTCCGAAAAAACAACGGAACCCTTATAGGATCACTCGGGTGTCTGTCTGTCCGTCTGTCACAGCCAGTTTTCTCCGGATGCACTAGACCGATTCTGTTGAAATTTGGTACACATTTAGACTTTTATGACCCAAACACGGACGCGTTACGTAAATCATTAAATTTTTAGTATGGGTTCACTTTTGGGGGTCAAACTAGAGAAAATTTAAAAACATCTTTTTGAACAATATCGTGTGATATATCAAATGAAAGGGCTTAATGTGCGGGTTTTAATAATATTTTTTTCATAATTTTAAAATAAATTGTTTTGAAGTTATTCAGGAAATTAGACGAAAAATGACCATTCCCCCCGCTTATCTCCGAAACTACTGAGTCTAAAATTTTGAAAAAAACGGAGATAATAGATCTTTACCTAAAGATTACAGGAAAAAATATTAGAAGTCTGTAGTTTTAAAATAACACGTTAAAAAAATTAAATTCGTTCGGAACCCTTTGCACGCGAGTCCGACTCGCACTTGGCCAGTTTTTCTTTTTTATTGTCTTTCTTCTTCCTTCCATATCTCATTAAATATTGATTCTAGCGAAAAAGTGTACAAAATCTTTTCTGTTGAAAATGTTATGCAGATTACTTTTTTAGCTATGGGCCACTGTTTACGAGTATTTACGAAAAAAAGGGACACAACCCTACCCGTGAGCTTCACCCCCATCCATCAGTACTTTTAGTATGTTGCTTAAGGCACCTTTACCTACAACTATACCAAAATTCGCTTATACACGGATTAGTTCCCCTATTTTTCCTTCTTTGGGTGGACTCATCATCATCATATCAGCCGAAAGACGTCCGCTGCTGGAAATAAGCCACAACAACCGGTCCTGTGCGTCTCGCATCCATCTACCACCCGCGACCCTCACAAGGTCATCGGTCCACCTTGTGGGAGGCCTTTCAACGTTCCGTTTTCCGGTACGCGGTCGTCATTCCAGAACTTTTCAGCTCCATCGACCATCCGTTCTGCGAGCAATGAGCCCTGCCCACTGCCACTTCAACTTGGCGATCCTTCGGGTTATATCGGTAACCTTGTTTCTCTTGTGAATATCATCATTCCTGATTCGATTACGCAAGAAAACTCCTAGTATTGACCTCTCCATTGCCCATTGAGTGACTTAAAGCCTTCTGACGAGGCCCATTGTAAGCTACCTTGTTTCGGTTCCATAAGTCATCACTGGCAACACGCACTGGTAATGAGACTTTCGTCTTGAGACACTCTGGTATGTGAGATGAGAAGATACCACTCAACTTCCCGAACGCCGCCCAGCCGAGTCGGATTCGACGGTTGATCTCTTTCTCGAAGTTAGCTCGACCTAATTGGACCGTTTGTGTTAGGTAGACGTAGGTACTCGTCTACAACTTCGAATGTAAAGTTTCCGATCCTGATAGGAGTCTCGGAGTCTCTACTGAGGTCAGCGAGCATTGTCCTGAAATCCTCCGTAGTCTCAGCCATGACGACTATATCGTTGGCAAATCGAAGGTGGCTGATGTACTCGCTATTGACATTAATGCCTAGCCTTCTCCTTGAAGGCATCCCCCATTGCGGCCGTTATGAGTTTCAATGAACAAGTAGTAATGTAAGAAATTAATTAAGTTAAATAATAGGTATAGAATAATAATATAGTTAACTAGCTGACTCAAACGTTGTTTTGCCAAATAAAAAAAAATAATCTACCACCTATTCTCATACCTACCGAATATACATACAAAATTTCATGAAAATCGGTCGAGCCGTTTCGGAGGAGTTCGGCAACAAACACCGTGACACGAGATTTTTAAATGGCATTCAGGTTCTGTTAGTACTAAAATAAAAACTGAAAGATGACTACATGTATTATTTTGAACTTAACATTTATACTTAACTAGCTGACCCGCGCAGCTTCCTTTGCGTCACATTTTTCATTACTGCTCCGCTCTCATTGGTCTTAGCGTGATGATATGCCTATAACTTTCCTCGATAATTGGGCTAGCTTACACTGAAAGAATTTTTTAAATCGGACCAGTAGTTCCTGAGATTAGCGCGTTCAAGCAAACTATCAGTATAGATTGGAACGTTTGTCCCAAGTAGACCAGAGACGAATTATCCCTTCCCTTAGGCAAAGTAGGCACGTGCCTAGGGCGCCAGATTATAGAGGGGCGCTCGAGAAAGCTTCAAACGAAAAAAAAGTATTTACATCAATTAAAAAATCATAGTTTGTACAGAGCTTCCAAAGTACGACCCTAATACTACTTAATTACTCCTACATGGCCCAATCCCAAAAACCATCATCAGCTTATTACAGCATTCACAACAGCTCTCTCTTTTTCATGACTGTCTTGTTTGTCTTTGTTCGTCGCAAACGACGGCTGCTGAGTAAGGGATCCTGGATTCGATTCTCGGGTTGGGCAAATTATCATTCTGTTTTTCTGTTAGTCATTTTTCAGTAGCAGCCCGGAGTTCTTTTTTAAACGTTGCCCCACACTAGGAATTTCTTCTGTATCGTGGGTGCGTTCACAAACAAATAAACTCACATACACACAGCCAGACCCGAAAAAACTATATGTAGGCCATACAAATATTTGCTCCGTGCGGGAATCGAACCACTGACACTCACACACTGTAACTTCTAGCAACAGCTGGAGCAAACATTCTAATCTACCAAAAGCTGGGTGTTCAAAGTTTAATCATTGTTACTCAGGTTCCTAGGCATAGGTTGACAAAAAAACTACTATAAAAGCACGAAAGGTTTAGACAAAATTTAATCTGATCCGAGGCGGTAGATTAAATTTTGTGTAAACTACTAACATTTTCAAGTTCACTGCGAATTTTCTAGGTTTTTGTAGAATTTCTGAAGGAATCGATAAACTCAATCCTGTTTCTGTGCGAATGGTCAAAAATCTTCGGCTATACCTACGAAATCCTAAAAATTTTGTGCTCGCTACGCTCGCTTTAATTTTCTTACGTATTACGTCAAGCCGCATTTTTTTCTCAATAACCTCCCCTCCCTCTCCAAGCAGAGACAAAAATCCCCTCCCCCCCCGGGCGAAATTCTGGATCCGCGCCTAGTTGTGACCTTAGGAGCGCCGATGAGATGCTGGCCTAGGGCGCTGGCAACATTGATCCGCCTCTGAGGTAGACGTACTTGTCTACAACTTCGAGTGTAGATTCGAGTCTCCGGTACTGATAGGAGTGGGTGCTACATGGGTATTTACCATGATCTTGGTTTTGTCCATTTTCATTTTAAGGCCCACTCTTTCGGAAGCCCTAATTAGATCATCATACATTGTACTGAGTTCCTCTGTAGTCTCAGCCATGACGACTATATCATTGGAAAATCGAAGGTAAATGATGTACTCGCCATTGACGTTAATACCTAGCCTTCTCCAGTCCGAAACCTTGAAGACATCCTCCATTGCGGCCGTGAACAGTTTCGGAGAAATAGAGGGAACTACTATCCTATCCTTTACTATCCTATTTCTATATAGATAGTAATAGGACAGTAAAAGTTATTCATAATCATGAGTACAATGACCCCTTAAGAGATATTGCGTTTATTCTGTTACACTTTGTACCTTTACAAAAGTTAAGTGAATGACAGTTTACCCAATTGTTTTTGTGTAACGATGAGTTTCAAGTAGATAAACATTAGCACCAAAATAACTAATAGGTTCCTACCTAAGTAGATCTAGGTATATTCGTATGTGAAAGGGCTACAGGACTGCACTGCTTATTGCCCTTTACTTCTACAAAACGTACCTTTAGTTATAATCATGAAAAATAAACCTACTCCATATGCACGTTTTCCAAAAAATATCTTATCTCAGTCGCATCTTGAATCTTTGTTTCATTATGTCGATGGGAATCGATAGCTAAGGTACCTACTTAATAGTATTTTAAGTGTCTTGCTACTGAACTGGTAGATACAGTTTAATTACATTAGTAGATAAAAAATGCGTAAATACTAGAAGTACCTAGTCTGGTTTAAACCATCTTAACTTGAAATTCCAGTACTGCAAAATAATTAGATATTTAAATCAATAAAATTTTCCTTTCAGTTTCATTGTGTATTTAGTAATACCAATTAATTTGCTAATTAATACGATGCGCACTGCCGCAATACCTAGTCATCGGTAGATTCTACAAGATAATAGCATAAAAATACTACAGACACGAAACATTCCATCAATTACCTATACAATTAAACCACAGGTTATGACATAAAAACAATCCAATGAGAGTAGGAACGTCACAGAGCAAATTTTCCTTCCATTGTTCGATAAAATATCAAATACCCCTTCTTTGAATATTATAAACAGGTACACGATAGAAAAACTAAACGATCTTTTAGCGTGATTGCAAACAAAGTCTTAGGCATCCATTTCACGCTCATGCAAGCGTCACTCAAATCCAAAAGTCATGAATGACGAAGGACTGATGGAATTTAATCGACATTAGACGCTCATTCTTAAATACGCGACGACGACATATTATTGGCTGATATACGAGATTCGAACAAGGACAAGGACTGAACTATAACCCATTCCATAAACAAATATAAACCAGACCAATTCACTAGTCAATCAATTTCATGCAACCATCAGTCGCTGCATTATACGATAGGTTATTCGTCAACTAATCCGTAATCTGACAGCAAAGCCTACCGTGTAATCGGTGCCTAGACTGAAAATAAATTGCATTGTGTTATAGCTACTGCTTTCAAAACAAAAGTAAGTACTAGTACGATAAAATATTCTTGGTTTATTAAATACTACCTTTGTTGCATTATTTCATGCAGAATCTTAAACATTGAAACCGTCTTTATATATATATTTTTTTTTTTTTTGTAATAGAATAGATATTATAATAGAAGAAATTATTATAATCAAAACAACAGTGGTTTTAACTTTGGAAATGATAATATTCACTATTTTACGATCCATAACTAAATCTGGGTCCACTCATAAATGCTATTGGCTTCGATAAAGAGTAAAAACAACCCCTTCTTTTCAGAGATGTGTTACCTTCGGTGGAACCTGGCTACTTACTAAATGCACTACCTGAAAATGCTCCGGAAGAACCGGAAGATTGGCAAGAGGTTTTGAAAGACTTCAATCAATCGATAATGCCTGGGGTAAGTACAGGAACCAAGGTTCTCTGTCTCCTTCCCATTTATCTGCTCCTACACTTTTCAGTTGTACCCAGTATACGCAGTTCGTGTGGACTCTGATATCGAGAGTGCATTCAATTAGTTTAGTTGCAACCTTGATCTAGACCTCGGCAGTATTTCCCAGTGCAAATACTTTTGCTAGCTACCGAATTCCGTCGAATGTTTTTGTCAAACTACTGGCATCATCCGTTTAATCTTCTCAACATTATACAAGCAACAGACAGTACTTGCCATATCTTTATATGTAACATGCATTAACTTTACATAATACTTTTCTAGATTACGCACTGGCATTCTCCACGTTTTCACGCGTTTTACCCGACCGGTACATCTTATGCAAGCATCATAGGAAACATGCTGAGTGATGGCCTCTCTGTCATTGGATTTAGCTGGGTAAGTTTTAGTATAAACATAGTTCAAATCGACAAAAACGTAGCTTTCAGAATAGCGTCTATACTTCTAAAACAAAAAAGTCCTAGATCTCTTAAAACTTATTGGAAGCAAATTAGCCTATTCGCATCAGCATGAAATTATAACATATCATCTGTTTCTTATAGTTATCGAGTCCTGCATGCACAGAACTTGAGGTCCTAACTATGAATTGGCTGGGCAAGTTGATGGGGATACCTGAAGAATTTCTGCATTGTTCCAGTGGACCCGGAGGAGGTGTCATTCAGGTAAATGCATACTGTTATCTTGTCGTGGTCTGGGATTCATTGTAGACTTGTAAATCAGAAGCAAGAGGTTAATAATATTGTAACCGTCAAGATGGCTGGACCAAAAAAGATATGTACATGAGACTATATGGACTATTTAATACCTATTTGCTACTATTTAGTACCTATAATGAGATATTAGCAAACTGCGCGTTTAGAAAAATATCAAAAAAATAAAGTGGTCAGCCATTCTAACGTCAGGTTGGCTGACCATTTCCAAGTTCTCATAGTTTTAGCGTTGTATTAACCGCATTGTTAAGGCGCTAGGTGAATAATCAGGCCGTTTTGAGAATTGTTTTTTCTTGTAAAGTACCTGTAATAAGGATTTGATATTTTGGTTCATATTTTTTGACTATATGATCTACCTAAATTCTAAAGGAATACACGATGCGCAGAAATTTTTCTCTATAGAAAAAATATTCAAAGTTCGATCTGTCTTTTTGCCATTTTCATTTTCATGACGTAATGCATTAGATTGATGTTATGAAAGCTGCTTTCAAATGTAGAAAATAACTTTGTCTAGCTAAATTCACAACAGGTTTTGATTTCATAATACTTTTATGTTATAAAATCCGAAATTTACTTTTGGCACTTACGTTATTCATTCTATCAACATCTCTTCTTTTGCCTTTTAAAAGTATTTGCATCACTGTCGATTCAGATCAATTCAGATGGTCTGTGGGTCTTGTCAAGGTAATACCAATGTCACTTATTTTGCAGATCAGAGCTGTCAGATTTTCGTAATTTTTTAACAATATTTTACATAGATCAGCAGCTTAAAGTTGTTATTTGTTAAAATTAGTGACATAAAATTATTTCCACCGTGTGAGTGTGTATGTTTGTGACCTTCCACAATATATAATCGTAGTCATTTTATATTCGTACCAACATTGAAATTATTTATAAAAATATTATGAAATAAAAGACTAAAAGTACCTAAAACACAACATTTGGGAACATACCTGAACGCAACAAAGGATTCATATCACAGGAAATTAATAGTGGCTAATAACACCGGCAAATGATGATAAAATCATCACTTTCACTTCTGTGTATAGAACATCCAGAAACATTATTTTTCCCTAACGTAAAGTAATATAGCAATAGCATCTTATTTTCTAGACTGGAGTGACTGTTTTTGATAGCTTTTATCTCAAGAAACAGGCTACAATAAATTTATTTATTTCATACTTTGAAATCGCATCAATATGTCAAGTAATTAAACTTGCCAGCTTTCGAAAAAAATTTAGTTTAGAAACTGGCTTCAACCCGCGACTTCATCTGCGTGAATTTCAGAACTAGGTCAAAAGGGAAGTGAGAATAAAACGAAAAATGTAAAACCCATAATCATAAAGAGGGAAATGAGGTCAGAGGCCTCAACACCTACTTTAAAAGAAATAAAGAGTAAATAAATAGTTGTCAGTCCCGAAAATTTTATTCTTTCATGATTCTGACCTCCTTGTAGTCTCTACTGCTCATAATTCTAGCCCCAAACATACTTATTCGTGATTCTATTAGACATTGACGCCTTTATTAAAATGATTTGATGTACATTATTTGATTTAAAATGTTATTGCAGTACAGAATTAAAATATAAATTTTCAAAACCAATCAATAGGTCAAATTAGACCAAAAAATAGGAGTGAAGTTACAATAATTCGCACCCAGCTCAAAGTTGGTAGGATTGTTCAAAAAACCATCATAAATGAAATCTAAAAAGTCCTCGTCGATCGGATACCTGGAAAAAAATTACTCGGGGTCAAAGGTCACAATAAACGGGTTCTTCGTGATTTTCAGCAATATCTAAGTTCATCCGATGACCGATGTGTAAAGAGGAATCAAGTAGGCCGTTCAGCTTCTGCTGCAAGTCTGCGATGTCATCTGGTTACCTACCACCTATTAGCCCTTTTTATCAAAACCGCGTCCATCCCGGTGCTTCCAAAGCAGGACTGCTTTGGAAGCACCGGGATGGACGCGGGTCCATTGAACCTATCTCAATAAAGTCGAAAGACTTTAAGGCCGCGACCAGCGCTGCAGCACCGCGTTCAAATGCAGAGATGTACAATGTAACTGCCCGCGCCGCCCGCCGCGCCGCTAAGTTCGTGTCCGCGGCCTTTGGAAGTTCTTCAATTGTATTAGAACTTTCGAATAAAGTTAATGCAATGATCAATGTTTTGAAGTCTTCAAAAACAAATGGTGGCCTTTGAACTGCAATCCTTGGCTTTAGCTTGGTGGCAAAATAAAGTTGAACATCCGATTTGACCACCTTATATAACACGAATGGAGGAGCTCGTGGCTAAAGAATAACAGCCGCACGGGTCGATCTTCAAGGCAAAGCAACGCTTGCCAAGGTTGGTCTGTGGTTGGGTCACCATCTTAACACGCCGAGTTTCCTCCAAGCCTCGGAAAGCACGTTAAGCTGTTGGTCTCGGCCGTCATTTCAATGTAGATCTTTGGCAGTCAGAAGCTAATAAACTTGACTCCTGGCTTGCCAAGAAGTTCCGTATTACCCAGTTAATGTATTGAGGATGTGGAAGTCCTCAATCCATTAACAGCCGCTCTACGTAAAATACGTATTCAGCTTAATCGGGTTTGACTGGAACCGACCAGAATTTAGTTGGGATTAGGCTAGGCAGATCATGATATAACACGAATAACTTTTCTATTTGTCTACTTTGAATATTTATCTTATTATATCTTTAAAAAGGTTGTTAATAAGAGTATATATATGTTAATATAATTTGCTTGCGAGTAACCCTGAATCATTTGGCGGTTTGAATTAGTTGACGGGGTGTCGCTATATTCGATTTTTTGTACTTTCGATGCGGGAGAGAGGGATGCTAAATCACGCCTTTCGAACTCTCAGAAATTATTTACTTAGGCACTTAATGTAAATATTTAGTACCTTTTTGCTAACTTAACATTTTTTTTTTACAATTTTTTTTAGAAGCTTCTGTATAAAAGTTATTAATAAAAGCCATTAAAACATCTGTACATCAATTATTTACATATTTTCTTCTCAGAATAATCGCTAACAATGTTTATGGATATCCATAGCAGTCTTTTCTTTTTTAAATTTTTGTAATTTTTTACAAATCGCATTTATTCTTAGTAATATAAGTATGTATGACATTAAAAGCCTTGCATATAAATAATTTACCCCAAATCTTGTTTTCGTAAGATAATTGCTAATAATGGTTTTGCAGGCACTTTCTAAATTAACGTTAATACATAATTTTTAATAGGAGCTTCTTAAAATTGTGTAATAGTTATTTATGATATTAGTGCGGTAAGTTGGTTTTTACAAACGAGTAGACGAATGTAAGCTCGAGACGAAGTCGAGGACTTACCATAGTCACGACTTTGTAAATACCAATATCCGCACATGTAATGTATCACACAATGTTATACAACACATTTGCGAGAAAACAGTACAATAGGTAATGAGACAAACTTCTTGTTTTTCGATATCAGTCAGAAAGTCGCAACAAACTTTGCAGTATGAAAATGGCACGAATTTGCAAATTTAAAATTAGAACCACATCGTCGTCTCATCTTTGTCTCATTTTCTCTTTAGTATTAAATTGAGACAAAAGTTGTGCAAGAGCGCTTTCAAGGACGTTCGATCATTCAGTTTATAAACTGTTATCTTTTATTATATTGATGATGTTCTATTTTTAAAAGTGAACTTCAAAATACTTTAAATGAATAAGCATTAGTTTTAGGATGTTCCATTTTTAATTTGGTTGAATTTAATGTAAAGTACTTACCTACTTAAAATGAATGAACCTTAGTTTTATGTGGCGGTAATTTTTAATCTGTGGTATTCGCGATTCTCCTGCCATGGAAAGTTGAATATAATTTTGTTAATAATTTATAGAGTACTGACTTCTGTCAGCGGCTTCGCCCACGTGGTCCCTAGGGAACATACTCCCGGGAAAAAAAGTAGCCTTTGTCCTTTCTCGGGCTCGAGAATATCTGTGTACCAAATTTCATTTAAATCGGTTCAGTAGTTTTGGCGTGAAAGCGCGATAGACAGACTGACAGACAGAGTTACTTTCGCATTTATAATATTAGTAAGGATTATTGAAAAATATTGAAAAATATAAGGAAGTATACAGCACTTTATTTCACCTTCTGGCTTTTGAACTTTTCTTATTCTCGTATTGTGGAACTCCTTGGTGGAATTTTTGTATATTTTTTTAGGGAATTAAAAAAAGAAACGTAAAGGATAAGTACCTACTTTATCGCACGCTCCGTTGTATGAAGCGTGCGATAAAGTAGGTACTTAGGTAAGAGTACCTATTTTACTACACGCTCCATTGTATGGTGCGTAATTTTTAACTTTCGAATAATGTATACAGGCTTCGTTAACGCAGTTTTTGTGTGTGTTATAAAAATATATACGTTAAGGTAGCAAAAAGGTACTAAATATTTACATTAACGACGCTAAAACTACGAGAACTTGGAAGTTGTCAGCCAACCTGATGTCAGAATGGCTGACCACTTTATTTTTTTGATATTTTTCTATACGCAAAGGTTGCAAATATTTCATTATAGGTAGTCAATAGTAGCAAATAGGTATTAAATAGTGCACATAGTCTCATGTACATATCTGGTTTGATACAGCCATCCTGACGGTCACAATAATATTATAAATGTTACAGGGTTCGGCAAGTGAAGCGACACTGGTGGGACTCTTGGCAGCCAAAGACAAAACCGTTCGTAAACTTATGAAAAACGATCCTAACCTGGATGAGGATGAAATAAAACCAAAACTGGTAGCTTACACGTCTGATCAATGTAACTCATCAGTAGAGAAAGCTGGTCTACTGGGCTCTATGAAAATGCGATTACTAAAGGCTGATAATGATGGCAAACTTCGTGGAGAAACACTCAAAAACGCCTTCGAAGAAGACAGGGCTCAAGGTCTTATACCTTGTTATGTTATTGCAAATCTAGGAACCACAGGAACCTGCGCGTTTGACCCCTTGTACGAACTAGGACCTGTTTGCAATGAAGCTGATGTGTGGCTGCATGTTGACGCCGCGTATGCAGGCGCAGCGTTCATGTGTCCTGAGTATAGACACTTGATGAGAGGCATCGAATTATCCGATTCCATCGACATAAACGCACACAAATGGATGCCTGTCAGTTTCGACTGTTCCGCTATGTGGGTGAAAGATGGATATGACCTTGTTAGAGCATTTGATGTTCAGAGGATTTATTTGGACGATATCAAAACAGAAAACAAGATTCCTGATTACCGCCACTGGCAGATACCACTCGGCCGCAGATTTAGAGCTCTGAAATTATGGACTGTAATGAGGATTTATGGCGCAGAAGGTTTACGGAAACACGTGAGGGATCAAATATCCCTAGCTCAGTATTTTGCTAAATTAGTTCGAGCTGATGAAAGGTTCTTGGTTGAACCCGAGCCATCTATGGGACTAGTGTGCTTTAGACTAATGGGAGGAGACATTATAACGAAAAAATTGTTAGAGAAACTAACTGAGAAGAAAAAGGTGTTCATGGTAGCTGGCACTTACAGGGACAGATATATTATAAGGTTTGTTATATGTTCACGTCTAACGGTAAAGGAAGATGTAGACTACAGCTGGAAACAAATAAAAGACGAAGCCGATTTGCTTTACACAGAGCAAATATACACTAAAGCGCAAATACCAGCTATTGATCAAATAGTAGCGAGAGACATTTCTGAGAAATCCAAATAAGTAACCTTCTATAGATTAAGAACAGTTCAAAATATTATATGGGAGATACTTGTATACGAATAGATATAGTTGTTTTAAATTCGTTTTACTGTTTGGTGCTTAGAACACAAAGGCAAATTAATGTAGATGAATAGAAAATTGGGGTTCACAAAACGTCAAGTCGTAATGTAAGGAATTAATTAAGTTAAATAATAGGTATAGAATAATGTTATAGTTAATGAAGCGCTTGTGATCAGACCTTCGAAATGGCATTCAGGTTCTGTTAGTACTATAATAAAAAACTGAAAGATGACTACATGTTTTATTTCGAACTTAAAATTATCATTGGCGTCATGCTTATTTGTGTACTACTACTACATAGGAAACTACCTCTAATTATATACAGCTACAGGTGTGACTAACGCAGATACCGTAAGTATAGCCTTTGGGGAGACAATGCTCCTGGCACACCGCGTCCTCGTTGGCTTCTTCGAAATCACACGACACTCGACCAGGGATCTTATATTCTGAAAAATTAAATACAGATTAATTAGAAAACACTACAATTTCTATTTTATTAGGTATCCACCTAAATGATTTTTTGTAATAGGTCGAATATAAGTATAAGTGGCCATTTAAATACAATTGGCTACACATAGGTAGGTATAAAACTTAACTTGGAGTAAATAAATTAGATTACTCAGAGGGTATTAAGAAAAACAGAAATAACTTTTAGGACATTGAAACCACGGCCACAGTGGCACTTAATAAACATCTCTAAAACTAGTTAGGCAAAATCAAAACGTAGCTTCGCAACTATATAACTAACTTACACCCGCAATCATATGAAATTTATGACAGTTATTACAAATTGATCGAGGATTATCACAAAAATTATAACGTTCACTAGTGAAACGCAAAACAAAATGTATAGGTACCTGTAGTTGTAGAAGAAGCCTCTGAATGCGACGTGATGTCCTCCTTCTGCGACAAGGCCTCGTTGTTGATGGGCACCACACTCCGGTCCTCCACCACGGAACTGTCCCTCGGCTCCGGCTTTCCAAGCGCAGTTTGCACCAAACAAGCCGACAACGCAATTAGCAGGAACACATTTACTGCCTTTAAACCCATAATTTCTTTGTTCGCTTATTATTGCTTCAAGGAAATAAACGTCGTTATTGTTGTACGGCTAATTAACGAATAACCGACGTATTACGGCACAAAAATAGACGAACACAATGTGATGAAAGGTCAACAGAAGCGGCCTTATATATTGTGCATTCAAGTTGACAGTGGACAAGTCAACATGTACCTACGTACTCACACTAACGACCCACTCACACAGTGAGTAATGCATCGATAGCCGCTGTGGTAACACTGATTCGAGGAAAGGTGAATCATGCGACTTTGTTTGTACTCGTTTAAGAAACTAATATAATTAATTCGTCACTAGTACCTAAGTATAAAATGGATTAGCCGTACGATGCCGACCTACGCGTTAAATAGCACCGTTATTTTGGTACTTTGTTTTATAGTGTAGGTAGGTTATTATTTTAAGAATTAATTATTTATCGTCTTCTGACGGTTACTGTTACTAATCCTATTCTAATTAATATTATAAGCGTGAAAGTGATTTTTTATGTTTGTTTGTCACGCTTTCATGCCTAACCGCCTAGCTGAACCGGTTTTGAATTTTGGTACAGAAATAGACGCAGGGACCCTGGAGACGGTTAAAGGTTTTTACAAAAATCTAAATGATCACTAGTTAAGCTAATAAAAGCCAGTTTTCTAATATGGGTAGGTAGATAAGTTTCTAGGTACCTAGCTACTAGAATGCAAAGGATAGAATCGCGTTGTCCACGATCTTTGTTAGACAAGTCTTTAGTTCTCTTAATCTGTTCTCTACGTTATCAATATTCTACTCTGTAGCACTAGAACATACATCGCTGCTTCCACCATATAGGTACGTCGCACAATGCCAATGAATTGCATTCAATTCAATATTTCAATTCCTGCACTATTATTCAATTACCAGCTAAAGGACAGGAAGGAGCTAGGAATGCAGTCTGAGTTACTCGCTAACCTGTAACAGAAAGAATAAAAGCAATACATCAAATGATAAGTCTTTATTTAATTTTAAAAAATCAAACCAAGTCATTTTAAGATAATATAGCTGTCCGGACTAAAAGTAAAACCAGTAAAACGTTTGAGTGAACTAAAAATACGGTCGGACATTCGATTAGGGTTTCAAAGCCTACTTGAATGCCCGACCGAAATTAAATTTCCATGAATAAAATATTGTATTGTAACTTTTTATGCAGTGGTACTAATTTAAGAACGTTCCTATCAGCGAAAAATTAACATTTTATAGACCAAACTGCCTAAGAACACGCATCCGATAAGAGAACGCAAATACGATAGGCAGAAACTTCAGTGTTATTTAAAGTACAAAATGGAAGTGTTGTGCGAAAAAGAAGTAGTAATCTACAAAAACACGGAAATTACGTATGTTTGAATATTTTTCTCTGGTCTAATATGTTTAGCATAAGGAGTCATATTTGCGATAAAACTATAAAAATTTAGAAAAAGACGATTGTGCGGCTTCACCACCATCAGAAAATAATTCAACCAGGAATCACAGCAAAGGCTATTCTGGTCGAATGCTAATTAGATGGGGTTGCACTTGTACTTTGTTCTATTAGAAAATCGTGAATGTGTGTACGCACTTGAGTATGTTATAAGAGAAGAGTTGAAAACAAGAACCAAAGCAATAACCAAAAAGTATTGCGAAATCAACTTCTAAGGGGGCTATAAAACGATTCCAAGTCCCAAAATAGACATCCAAAATGTGGCCACTATGTGGTGAAATAAAGATGAGGGTGAGTTTGGACCCCCCAAAGAAAACTGGATAGGATATTCTGTGGGATATTCCAAATGCGAGGACTGCTAGAACTATCTTTATAGTGACCACTGCAAGTAGCGTGGACACAAGAGATAATTTGATAAACTTAGCATCTCTTCTTCACCGCTTAGAGGCTGAATTTACGAAATATTCATTCGTCGTCCTTTTTACAGAATACATGAAGCTCTCCTCTAGGTCCATTAGTTTAGCCTGAGCGAAGATATAAAAACGTGCTGTGCGATTCAATATTATTTACGGGAAAACCCGATTGAAACTAAGAAGGATTATTTTGGAAAAACGAAAATTTTATCAGCCTAGGGTAATTTAGGAGCAGTCATGTGCCAGGTTTTGAGTTTTTTTAACGGGAATAACCCGCCGTCAATTGTCTTTTGGCACAAGTTGTAAAAAACGATTAATGACGATATTTACTTTCAGTATTCCTACAAAGTTTCAAGTACATAGATTTTTCATACAAGCTTTCATCCCCTATTGCACCCCCTTAAGGGACGAATCCTTAATCTTATAAGAAATATGTCCACCAAATTCGAAGTCCCTACGACCAGCGGTTTAGGCTGTGCATTAATCCATCAGACGGGACAAATTATCTATAGAGATGAGATGTGTTCACTAATTTATTATATGTAGAACAGTTGCAACCTCAAGTGCGTATTCCTAGACTAACTGACCCTATTTACACATATGTGTAGATAGTATACACTACTACGACACGGAAATCGATTCAGAAGCCGATTCTGAAGAAATTACTTTCAGGTCATGCACTGATACTGTTACACGTTGTATAGGTATATTTTAATTAATATAATAGCTTGAAATTAAAGGAAAACCTAAAATATACCGAGTCACACTGAAAGATATATTGTCTGGTAGTTTTCAGAATGCTTATTACTTGGAAAATAAAACGGGAAATAAACAACAAAAATATGTCATCACTTATCATTTACTCCCGACATTATAAGGTAATATGGAGTATTATTAGATACCATTGACATACATATTTTTCTATACATAAGTAAAAATTAATTGTATCTGAAGAAAATTCTAAGATTCACTAAGTGAGCGCTAGTAAAAGTCGAAACTAGCGATTACCACGCAATTACAATAGTTCGAACTTTTACCAGTAAGATTTAGTAAATAAAGCTAGACACTATCGCGACGCCACAACGAAATGCTACAAAGCGATGCCGCCATGTAATGCTAGGAATAAAGTAAGCCAACGCTACGCAATGCTATCAAGCTAAACCGTCGCTGTGTGAAATAGGGAATATGCACGAAAAATATATTAATTATCTATACAGTTTATCTAAAAATATACACAAATATAATACTAACAGTGAAAATAGAATCAAAATTGCTCGAAAAACAAACGAGATATAGTTATTTTAAACAAATATATCTGTCCCTCTCTCGAAAACGCTGTTTTCTATGGCAGCTGTATAGGCGCCAAGAACTTTGACGTCACAATTCATGTCGGACATCTCTTTCTAATTGTAAACTTTGAAGCTTTATAACTTCATCACTGATGAATGTATTTAAAAAATAATTTCATAATCGTTTATTAGAGCTAATAAGTATTTCATTTTGCAAATAAAAAAATCGCATGCGTATTCCCTATTACAGCACCGCTGCGCACTATTATTACAATGCTACGACGCCGTTACGTAATGCTACGACAAAGCTACAAAAACGCCGCTATGTATGTGTGTCATATACTTATAGTACTCTGTGTCAGACTACTTAGTTTAACTTAAAGAAAATAAGATGTGTTTGTAGTTTTATTTTATAGAATAGATCACGCAGGCACTTTGTGAGTTTGTATAATATAAAACCGCACGTTAACAATTAAAAGAAGATTCACTTATAGTTGAGTCATGGCGAAGTACGCATTAAGTTATTTACTACCCCCCCTCCCTCTATATCGCAATCATAACTTCATCCATATTTGCACCGAAAAAACCTTCGGTTTCTCCGAAAAGATCACCGAAACGCTAGTGCTATGTCTTACTTTCATGATAAGTTATTTATTTTTTCAACTAAATGTGTTGAAATACGTCGTTTCATTCACAAGCATCACTGCAGTCTCTCGGATCCATAACAACCTCGCCTTCGGCTCGGGCGAAGGCGCGGTCGCAACCATAAACTTTCGGGGGTTCAGGTCACATGACTAGTACCTAAACAGCCTAAACTAAGTTGAGAAAATTAGGGAATTTTCCCAAAAAAAATACAATCATATACTGAAAACCTCCTCCTTTTTTTGAAGTCGGATAAAAAAATAAATTAAGTTACAAATTCATATAACAAATGGGAGACGACTGTGGGGCGGATTCATACAAAAAAAAATGTTTTCCCATAGGTCCTGAAATTTTTCCAAGTGTGATTCAGATTACGGACTCGCTCACAATCAATGATACCATTGCATTCCTGCAAAGGAACGTTTACAAAATTTTGACGCCCCTGCAACAATACCTTGAAGTTCTCGCAGGCCAAATTGGGGTGAAGCACCTCGGATGGGTTACGTTAGTTACTTTTGCAGAAAAGCTTTAGCCCGCAGAGAACAATATTTAGATGAGCGAGCGAAGCGAATTCGAACATTTTAGTCACCTTGTCTCGGATACCTTACATTTTTTTTCTATCACAACACAAATAGACTTGGTACTCTGACCTGATCGCTCACCGAGTCGCAAAAGTTCCGCCTTAGAGTTTGCCAAAGACCGATGGAACACAGCATCCTGGGCGTAAAAAGACAGGACAGAATCAGAAACACCACGCTGCGATCCAAAACGGGAATAATGGACGTGGGTAAGAAGGCTGCTAGGCTCAAGTGGAATTTGGCAGGTCACTACGTTAGCCGCATGTACAGTGACCGTTGGGCAAAAATCTCCACACAATGGTTGCCCGAAGATGGACGGTACTGCCACTTTAGTTTGGCGATCCTTCGGGCTATGTCGGTAACCTTGGTTCTCTTGCGGATATCATCATTCCTGATTCGATGACGCAAGCAAAATCTAAGCATTGCCCTCTCCATTGCCCTTTGAGTGACCTTTCATATGTCATCACTGGCAACACGCACTGGTCATAGACTTTCGTCTTGGGACACTGTGGTATGTGGGACGAGAAGATACCACGCAGCTTCCCGAACGCCACCCAGCCGAGTCGGATTCGACGGTTAACCTCTTTCTCGAAGTTGGCCCTACCTAACTGGACCGGTTATCCTAGGTAGACGTTTAGAAGTATGCGGTACAGAAAGTCCCGCACACCATTGTAAAGGCAGGATCCTCCGACCAGGCAGTTATTGTGCCTGGCGGGCAACTGCCCGATAGTTAATATTCGGGTAAATTCTGCTTGCGCGATGCAGGATTTCAACCTAGTAGTTCGCTGCTAGTTGCATAGATGGCGTCGCGGTTCTTTTTGTTGCGATGTAGATTTGCTTCGTTGGTTTTTCTTATGGCGGCATTGATGCCGCAACATCACTCCCCTCCGTAGACCGGAGGTCGATAGTGGATGAGTCGTCCATACATCTTGATGATGCTTGCCAGGCCAGAGGAAGGTTGGTTCCAGTGAGTCGGAACCGGAAGTCGCAGAGTTCTCGGTGAGTCGAAACTGTCTGCGGTGCCCCAGTGAGTCGGGGTGATGAGATCCCAGTGAGTCGGGATGATTCTGCCAGGGCGTCGGATGTGGGGCAGCGTTGCTGTGCGACGTAGTGGTGTAACTGCTGGCGTCGACCAGAAGAGACTCTTCATGGCTCTTCATGTGACTGGCGGAAGGTGCAGTGTGCTTGCCAAGGTCGCTGATGAGGATGATAGAGGCTTAGAATGCTGACCAGGAATGCGCAGCTGCTGCATGCTGGTGGTCAGGATACCCGTAGAAGCCGTGGGTACTGGCCGCTGTATGACTCGCTGCTCAAGAGCTTGAGGTCACGATAAGGAGAAGTGATGATGACGTGACGCTGAAGTAGTTGCATGAAGGCTGCGCTGACGTTCAATGTCGAGGGTCACCAGTTTGGAGGTATGCGGTATAGAGAATAAAGCCCCGCAAACCTCCATTGAAAATGGGAGGATCCTCCTACCAGACAGTTGTTGTGTCTGGCGGGCAACTGCCCGATAGTTAATATTCGGGCTGATGTATATGTTCAAATCGCACGGTAAACTCTGCTTGCGCGATGCAGGATTTCAACCTAGTAGTTCGCTGCTAGTTGCATAGATGGTGTCGCGGTTCTTTTTGTTGCGATGTAGATTTTCTCCGTTGGTTTTTCTTGTGGCGGCATTGATGCCGCTACAGACGTCCACAACTTCGAGTGTAGAGTTTTCGATCTTTATAGGAGTGGGTGTTAGATGGGTATTTACCATGATCTTGTTTTTGTCCATGTTCATTTTAAGACCCACTCTTTCGGAAGCTTTAGTGAGGTTATCGAGCATTTTACTGAGGTCTTCCGTAGTCTCAGCCATGACGACTATAGCGTCGGCAAATCGAAGGTGGCTGATGTACTCGCTATTGACATTTATGCCTAGCCTTCTCCAGTCCAAAACCTTGAAGACATCCTCTATTGCGGCCGTGAACGGTTTCGGAGAAATGACGTCTCCCTACCTCACACCCCGCTGCAGGAGAATTGGTTTCGAGGTCTGCTCCTAAAGTCGGACAAACATGGTGGCGTTTTTGTACAAACATTTCAACACCTCGATGTACCAATAGTCGATCTGGCACCGTTGGAGAGACTGCAGCACAGCCCAAGTCTCGATCGAATCAAAGGGTTTGTCGTAGTCCACAAACGCTAAGCAGAGAGGCAGATCATACTCTTCGGTCTTCTGTATAACCTGGCGGAGCGTATGTATGTGGTCTTCGGTACTGAAGCCTTTTCGAAATCCGGCTTGTTCGGGAGGCTGGAAGTCGTCACACCTGCGCGCCAGATGGTTCGTGATGACTCTGGAAAACAGCTTGTAGACATGGCTCAGAAGTGAGATGGGCCTATAGTTTTTAAGTAGAGCAATGTCGCCCTTCTTAAAGAAGAATACCACCACACATCTGCTCCATGCCTATGGCGTTTTCCTCTCGAGTATGACGGAATTGAACAGTTCCTGAAGGGCCTTAAGGAAGGGCTTTGAGGACCGGTTTTCCACCCGCCTTCAGGAGTTCGGCCGTAATTCCGTCCTCACCCGACGCCCTGTTGTTTTTAAGCTGCTTCAGAGCCATCCTTATCCATACAGGCTGACGTCCGGGATGTCCTCGGTATCGTGCCGGGTCAATCTAGCTCTTGGGTCGTTAGCTAGACTCGTATCGGGTTTAGTCATTGACGTGTATAACTGTCCGTAGAACGTCTCGATCTCTCTCAGAAGCTCCGATTTGGCGGATATGGTTCTGCCATCAGCGGATATGGTTTTGTCTTCAGTTTCGTGAGCTGGCTCTGCCCAATAGACAGATCTCTAGCAAAGACCCTGAGCCCTTTTTCCGTTCTATCGCGTCTTTGATCTTTTCAGTATTAAAGCCGAGTCACCCGCGTCCGTAGGAGAATACCCATTGCTAGTCCCTACACGTGGTCCCCGGTTGGTGCTAATCAGGTGACACTAACTGGTGGTAGGCTTCGACCGATGGCTTGTGTCCACCTACTGGGCAAAGACGTACCGCCAAGTGGCCTAGCCGCGTTCCGGTATGATGCTCAGTGTAGCCAATTCAGAGGAGTTGGGTCGAAATAGTTGTTCCAATGCAGGTAGACCGACCAGGCTCGCGTTGATATGGGCGTATCGGGAGACTAGTCGTGGAAGGTAGCGGGATCCGAGGCACGGTGCGCCGCTGGCCGACCGCAGGTAGTTGAGGGCCCCCGCAGTCTCCAGACTAGTCCCCCAATGATGTCGTCCTGTCAGAGCGTGCCTGAGGGTTAGCAGCATGGAACCTCATTTCACTTCCTTCTGCTCTAACCTACTAACTCAAAACAGTGTGACCAGGAACAATAAAAGAAAAGCTGTACAGCGGCAGCACTCCCTCTCGCATAAAGTGCACCTCTTCAACATACGAGGTCTGCACTCAAATCTCGCCGCAGTCCATCACCACTTAGAGACCGAGAAACCAGCGCTCTTGTTTCTGAAGGAGACGCAGATCGGATGTCCGTCTGACGTGTCGCGGATGCGGCTCAGCAGCGGTACCCTTCTGCCCAATTGATGTTGCTGGGGGACTTCAACGCCCACCATCAGGAGTGGCTTTTCCCATACCAGAACACAGACTATGCTGGACGAGAGGCGCGAAAGCTAGCGCTTGCGTTAAATCTCACCCAGCTGGTCCAGGGGGCAACGAGGGTGCCGGATGTTGATTCGCACACGGCCAATTGCTTGGACCTTCTGCTGACAACAGATCCTGACCGGTACTCGGTGTCGATTTCTTCTCCACTGGGTAGTTCCGACCACTGTCTGGTGAAGTCTGTGTCTGTCTACTCCCCGCCCGATCCTAGCCCAGGAGGCACCCGGCGGGTATCGCGATACAGGTCAGCAGATTGGGATGGCATGCGATCATTTTTCGTATGTTACCCTTGGCAGCCTACTTGCTTTCCTTCAACTGATGCTTCTCGTGCGCAGACGCCGTAACGGATGTGTTGCGGAAGGGAATGGAGTACCACATTCCGTTCTCAGACGTAGCAATGTCTGGCGAAGCTCGCCCATGGTTTGGTGCCGAGTGCAATCGCGCTAATGCGATAAAACATGCGGCGTACCTAGCGTGGGTCGACGCCCGTGCGCGCAAAGCAAATGACGTGATTCAGAAGAAGAAAGCCCTTAACAGGGCTGCCAAGTCCTGCAAGAAGGTGTTGCGGAGGGCTCGGTTTGACCACATTAGCCGAATAGGGAACAAACTTGCTTCATACCCAGCAGGTAGTAAGGCTTTTTGGTCCCTGGCTAAGTCGGTCGAATCGAACTTCTGCCGCCCCTCACTACCACCAATGCTGAGACCCGACGGGACGCTGGCCCACTCCGCTGAGGAGAAAGCGAACGTGTTTGCTTCTTTGTTTGCGGAATCTTCACGTCTGGATCCTGGTGGCGCGATGCCCCCTGCTTCTCCTGGTGGATGCGAGTCGAGTATGTCGAACATTCGAATTCATCAGAAGGACGTTCTTCGGGTACTGCGTAACCTGGACGTGAACAAGGCTAGTGGCCCCGACGGGATACCGGCAATTGTTTTGAGGACTTGTGCGCCTGAGTTGTCTCCAATCTTAACACGCCTATTTCGCCTTTCATTTGAGACTGGTAAAGTGCCGAAGGCTTGGAAGCAAGCTAACGTGCAGCCCGTGCCCTAGAAAGGTATAGTCGAGCTGACCCGTCGAATTATAGACCTATCTCAGTAACGTCCATACTCTGTAAGAGTATGGAACGCGTACTGAATCATAAACTCCTGGCATACCTAGAAGTGAGTGATCTCCTTAGTGACCGACAATACGGGTTCCACCGAAATCGGTCAACTGGGGATCTTCTTGCGTATGCCATTCACATCTGGAGTGAGGCCATAGAGAAGCACGGGGAGGCACTAGCGGTCTCCCTTGACATCTCGAAGGCCTTCGACAGGGTCTGGCACGAAAGCCTTATTAGTAAGCTTCCTTCCTTCGGTCTGCCTGCCGGATTGTGTGATTGGATCGCGGATTTCCTGAGGGATCGGTCTATCCGACTGGTCATAGATGGCTGCTCGTCTGGACTGCTGGATATTAATGCCGGGGTTCCTCAGGGGTCGGTGCTTTCGGCAACACTGTTCTTGCTGCATATTAATGATCTGCTTAAACCCGGTACCTTTGGGTATGCAGATGACAGCACTGTTGCTGAGAGATACGTGTCCAACACACGAGCTGGTGGGTCGTAGATCCGGTCTCTTCGGGAGGCTATGGTTGAGCGCTTGAACGTGTCCTTACAGGCTGTCTCAGAATGGGGCGATGCCAATCTGGTCAAGTTCAATGCTGCTAAGACCCGGGCGTGTCAGTTTTCCGCTAAAAGGAGCCAATTCCACCCAGCTCCATCTTTCCGAGGTGCAACCGTGCCGATAACCGACAAGCTTCTTGGGGTTACGTTGACATCTACCCTGAATTTTGGCCCTTTCATAGAGGCAAAAGCTCAAGTGGCTGCAAAGAAGTTGGGGATCCTAGCAAAGGTGAGACGGTACTTCACGCCGGAACAGCTGCTCAAACTCTACCAAGCGCAAGTTCGATCATGTATGGAGTACTGCTCTCATCTTTGGGACGGATCTGCCAGATACCAGCTTGATGCCCTTGAGTCAATTGAGAAACGAGCCAAGAGGATCATCGGCAATGATAGGCTCGACGCTACGAAGCTCCAAAGTCTTGAGCATCGACGACGAGTTGCTAGCCTGTCGGTTTTCTACCGGTTGCATTTTGGGGAATGTGCGACGGAATTACATAATTTAATTCCACCAAGCCCGTTCCATCATCGGACCACAAGACGAACGGCGATGCGCCACCGTTACATGGTGGACATCCCACCGACACGCACTAAACATTTTGGGAACACATTCATAGTGCGTACAGCTAAGGAGTGGAATCCCTGCCAGAGTCTGTGTTTCCAAATAGCTACAACCTGGGAGTCTTTAAGATAAGAGTGAATAGGTTGCTTCAAGGCAAACGTGCTCCATCCGCATCATCGCTTACCATCAGGTGAGATTGTGGTCAAACGTACGCCTAAATATAGTAAAAAAATGCGGCGTAGGTCGCTTTTCAAGGACTTGGAGATCCGTCTATTGAGCTGCCGGTATCTGCATGCATCCTCTGAAGTCTGCAGAATCATCTCCCGCCTCTCCTTCATGAGCTTGATAGTAGGATCAGAGAGCCTCTTGTTCTTATCTGTAAAAAGAAACTTAGACCCAACCGTATGGACAGTTTCCCATCGTTGCGTTCGTCCACGGAGCTCCCTAGGCACTCGAAATGGCTCTGAAGTTCTGAAAGCTCTCGGAGTTTTGGATCTGAATCTGTGCTGGACGGAGCGTAGACCTCATCAGTCGAGACCTTTCCAGCTTAATATTTAATTTCAATGTGCCTCTTACCATGCGGTGATCACTTCCGGTTTTCACCGCGTTGATCACAGCGACATCATTGAATATTTGCTTCTCCGTCGACATGATGAAGTCAATCTCATTTTTAGATACACCGTCGGGGCTCTGCCAGGTCCACTTCCTATGCTAACGCTTTTTGAACAGGAGTTCATCATATAGAGGCCCTCCTTCTCCATAAAACTGGCCAGTAAGTGTCCCCGGTGGTTCCGATGTCCAAATCCAAATTGACCCACTAACAGCTCGTCACCGTCTCGTTTGCCCAGTTTCACGTTGAAGTCCCCCATGACCACGGTGAAATGAATTTTTTGACCGTGTATGGCTCTGGATACATCCTCATACATAGTCTCTATTTCGTCGTCGGGGTGTGTCGAGGTTGGGGCGTAAACCTGTACGACCTTCAACGATTATCTTGACGACATTCTGAGTATTAGGTACACCACTCTGGTCGACACACTCTCGATGCTCACCACATCGGACACAGGGACTTGTGAACGATAAACCCGACACCACCCCGAGACCTCTGGTCACCCTCCCGGAAATAGAGCAGATTACCGGATTTGAGAATTATCGTGTTCTCCCCTTCTCTTCGAACTTCAGACAATTCCACAATACTCCATCGCAACCTGCTCAATTCCTCCTCAAGTTCGGTGGTCCTCTCGTCGGTCCGGAGTGTTCTCGTGTTCAGTGTTGCCAGGTCCAGTCGTCGTTGTTTGTTAGGGTAAACTGAGCAAACGAGACGGTGACGAGCTGCTAGTGGGGCAATTTGGATTTGGATGTCGGAACCACCGAGGACAATTACTGGCCAGTTTTATGGAGAAGAAGGGCCTCTGTATGATGAACTCCTTCTTCAGAAAGCGTGAGCATAGGAAGTGGACCTGGCAGAGCCCCGACGGTGCAACTAAAAATGAGATTGACTTCATCATGTTGACGGAGAAGCAAATATTCAATGATGTCTCTGTGATCAACGCGGTGAAAACCGGAATTGATCATCGCATGGTAAGAGGCACGTTGAATCTAAATATTAAGCTGGAAAGGTCTCGACTGATGAAGTCTACGCTCCGTCCAGCACAGATCCAGATCCAAAACTCCAAGAGCTTTCAGCTCGAACTTCAGAACCGTTTCGAGTGAATAGAGAACTCCGTGGACGAACGCAACGATGGGTTCGTGGAAACTGTCCATACGGTTGGGTCTAAGTTTTTCAAGACTCGCCGTACAGATAAGAACAAGAGGCTCTCTGATCCTACAGTCTTCAAAGGATGCGTGCAGATACCGGCAGCTCAATAGACGGATCTCCAAGTCCTTGAAAAGCGATCTCCGCCGCTTTAATATTGAAAAGATCAAAGACGCGATAGAGCGGAATAAGGGCCCCAGGGTCTTTGCTAGAGATCTGTCTATTGGGCAGAGCCAGCTCACGAAACTGAAGACCGCTGATGGCAGAACCATATCCGCCAAATCGGAGCTTCTGAGAGAGATCGAGACGTTCTACGGACAGTTATACACGTTAATGACTAAACCCGATACGAATCTAGCTAACGACCGACCCAAGAGCTTGATTGACCCGGCACTATACCGAGGACATCCCGGATCCCGTCAGCCTGTATGAGATTAGGATGGCTCTGAAGTAGCTTAAAACAATAGGGCGTCGGGTAAGGACGGAATTACGGCCAAACTCCTGAAGGCGGGTGGAAAACCGGTCCTCAAAGCCCTTCAGAAATATTCAATTCCGTCATACTCGAGGGGAAAACGCCACAGGCATGGACCAGAGGTTTGGCGGTACTCTTCTTTGAGAAGGGCGACAATGCCCTGCTTAAGAACTATAGGCCCATCTCACTTCTGAGCCATGCAGAAAAGTGTGCATTTCAATAATCTGACAATTTGAGCGTGACATAAGTTAATGAGAGAGTCACAAAGTTGCAAGATAAAAACGTTACTTGAACATTCTCGAGCGCGATGATTTTTTTTTTCATTTTGTAGAAAATTTGTCACGAATCAAGGAAATAATATAATCTGCCGATTTGCACAAGCTGAAGTAGCTAAAATCATAAATAAAGTGTGGTGCATGCAGACGCTGAGAACTATGTATTTCCCACTTTACGCCACTCTGCCCGTCTCACTCTTTCTCTATTGTAACTTTGCACGTTATTTCTACGGTAAACTTTATAAAAATTATCAACATTTTAAGCAATGATAGCTGCACGCTGATTGGCCATGTCTCCCTACGATGCCATATTGCACAAGACAAGGCTTTATAAGGGCCTGCACGACGCACGTCATTTCTCGGGAACACATCAGCTGAAGCGAATGGCCATTTAGTACTCCTTAAAAGTTTAGATCCTTGCTAATTACTACTTGAAATCGTAACTCTATAAGTTGTAGGACATCTTCCTCTCTACCTCTCGAGTACCAACAGGATCGGAATCAGGAATTTTACGTGGTGTTATTCGTCGTATTATATAAAAAATCAAAAAAAGTTCAAAGTGTCAGATAAACAATACCCCTCAAAATAATCGTCAGATTTTTGGCAAACATGACTGAAACATCAAGCTGAACCTCCTGTATAAAAATCTGACACGCTCGAGTATTGCAATATGGCGACTTTTTTTGCATTTTCAGAAAATCTCTACGAGCTTGCGTCACTTCCGAAACGTCAGACTTTAGAATGGGAGCACTTTTAGCGTTCACTTGACATCCCCTTTGAATATCTGACGCGCTCGAAAGGTATTTATTTTTCTCTATTTTCTACCCTTCTGGATAGCCAAACCCACCAAGCATGTTGGCAGATGAACATACCTTTGGTATCAGAGACACGTTGGAGCATCTAAACTATCAAAATCTGACACGCTCGAGTATGTAACTGATTTTTTTTTACATTTTTGAAAATCTGTGGACACTTCCCCCACCACTGAACGGAGAAACATTACAGAACCTTTTATTCTTCCTATCATCTAAACTACAAAATGTAATAGGTCCCTACGACACTCGAGTAAATCCACATTTAGCATCAATGCCTCCCCTACTATAATGGCAAAGTTTGGCCGCTTGCATTAAAATGTACTTACTATTCCTACATCAGCGTTCTACCTTCCCTTTCTCTAACTGGGTAAAATAATATGAACACCACCTAGGTATATTATATCCTTAATCAATTAGTTAATTAACCGCATAGTCATTTTGCAATTTAGGTATTTATGTTCAAGTCTGTTATTATTGTTCATAAAACCATTGTTAAAAGTAAGTACCTGCTAATTAAGTCGTAGAATAGTGTTTATTTTCCTGTAAATAAATTTATTCCATGTACCTACACATTACCATTAGATAGGTAGGTTCAGAATTGTCAGTACCCACCTACCTACTAAGAATTCAATTATTACAAATCGCCAGCATGTATGTAGGTACTTACCGTGAATTGTTGCCCGTTTTGGTGGCAGCCGCCACTGATTACAAATGTAGGTAATGACTGAATACTTATTGCACTTTGGATTTTCTATTCTCTGTGCTAGCGTGGAAAATACAACATTGTGATTTTGTATATTCCTTTTTACCATTTTGGTACGAAACCCTAAAAATATACGGCAATGTAGTGACGAAAATATTGATTCAATCAACTTCTAACTGGCATGGATGTCTCTAATATATAAAAATCTCGGGTCACGGTGTTTGTTACCGAACTCCTCCGAAACGGCTCGACCGATTTTCATGAAATTTTGTATGTATATTCGGTAGGTATGAGAATAGGCGGTAGAGTATTTTCTTTTTTTGTATGGCTAAACAACGTTTGTCGAATCAGCTAATTTTCATATATGAATTGGCAAGGGACTGTCATTCCATTATATAATTTTTTTTAAGTCGCTTAGACAATCGCGGTGACGCAGATTATAAAAGGCTCTGACAGTTCTCTTTTGTTGTTGTTGTTTGACAGCAAAATACCTATGATATAATACTGTGAAAGTAACTAAAATAGACCAAACGTGCGTGTTTCTACGTCTGTTAGCTGTCTTATCTTTCTAACAGCATAAGCGGTTGAGCTTAGATGACCTGCAAGAGATGTTATATGAGGCCCCCATTGTAATTTATCGTCTTAAGTGATTCCTAGGAAAACAGTCTGATTAATCAACTCCAGGTTTTGTCCATTCAATATGATTTCACATTCTTTGCTTTTAATATTCGGTAAAGTAAATCTAGTACATTGGGTTTTTTTTCATTTAATACCAAGTTGTGTATCGTTAACCAATATTGGACCTGACGAATAGAGCTATTGACGTTGTCAAGATTTTGTGAACGTCGGTCTATTTTAAATATTTATGATGAGTCATTCGCAAAAAATACCATCTTTGATTGATCATGAATTAATTGGGGCAAATCATTTATATAAACTAAAAAAGGAAAGGACCCAATATTGATTCTTGAGGTACGCCCATTGTCTTTTTCGACCCTAGTGAGTTTACACCATTTACCTGAACTTTAACCTGTCTGCCCACCAAGTATGAACTAAGTAAATCAAGGGCTCTATTTCTAATCCCATAGTACTCCAGTTTCAACAGAAGCGTCTTATGGTTAACGCAGTCGAACGCCTTCGAGAGGTCGCAGAATATTCCAATGGCGTCTTGCGACTCTTCCCATGCGTTAAAAATGTTCTTTATTAGGGTGATACCGGCGTCCGTTGTGCAACGCCCTTAGGTGAAACCATACTGTTGTTCATGAAAGATGAAGTTTTTACTAAAGTGACGTAACATCTGACTAAGCATTAATTTTTCAAACACCTTACTGAGAACTGGCAGAATTGACACAGTCCTATAATTGTTGGGTTCATGACAATCAACCAATTTAAACAACGGAACGAATTTATTGTGTTTCATGAGAACCGGAAATACTCCTTGGTCCACACTAGTGTTAAATATGAAGGCTAAATAAGGGGCATAAGTTTCAATAACAGATCTACAAACTTTTACCGATATTCCACAAAGATCTTCTTTTGATTTAATTTAAGATCTTTAAAAGCTTTTATAATAGCCTGGGGGTTTGTATGTTGAAACTTAAACTCTGATGGACATACCTTTACAGTTTTAGGGTTCCGTAGCCAAATGGCAAAATACGGAACCTTACCCTACCTTGTGGATTCGTCATGTCCGTCTGTCTGTCTGTCCGTCTATGTCACAGCCACTTTTTTCCGAAACTATAAGAACTGTACTGTTGAAACTTGGTAAGTAGATGTATTCTGTGAACCGCATTAAGATTTTCACACAAAAATAGAAAAAAAAAACACCGGTAGCACTCCGGGAGTGCCGGCAGAAGTGAAAACTTTAATATTAACGTTGTGTTTAATTATAAGTACAAAAATACTATCATTTATGAGGTAGAATACAATGTTTATTTATTGCGCTATCGTACACAAATATGACAATTTACATGTTATTATTCATAATATTATATCGTTATTTATTTACATATTACATTAATTTTTATCTCTTAGAAAAATCAACTTTCATCCATAATTTCGTAATTCCGTAATTTCGTATCCTTGGATACGCGTGGCACGCTGTACATAAACACAGACGGACATTCGCGCAAGCGCCCTGTGCCGCCTAAGCGGAGCAGCACACTCAGGCACGGTAGAAAGAGTGGGAAATACTAGTTCCTCTCCCTTCCCCTCGATCTTACGCTTTTTCGATCAGCATCACGTGACCCTGACGCGAGTCCGTCTTACGCTTTTTCGATCAGCATCACGTGACCCTGACGCGAGTCCGTCTTACGCTTTTTCGATCAGGTCACGTGTCCTGACGCGAGTTTAAGATTTTATACCCATTACAGAAAAAGTGCTCAATGCCGCTAAAGAAGTTTTCACTTCAAAAACACCGGTAGCACTCCGGGAGTGCCGGCAGAAGTGAAAACTTTAGTATTAACGTTGTGTTTAATTATAAGTACAAAAATACTATCATTTATGAGGTAGAATACAATGTTTATTTATTGCGCTATCGTACACAAATATGACAATTTACATGTGACGGCGCTACGTCATCGTACGGTTGTACACGGCACGTGCACCGGACCGATCAGGCGATGTCGCCATCCCCACCTCCCCCACTACTCGACTTGCTTGTGCTTGGACGTAAAAGGAGACCGCGCGGAGCGATCGGGGCATTCTATTCTAGACCTCGGTCCGATGCACGTGTTGTCATAGCGCCTAGATTTGCTAATATCGTGTTAAAACCTTTTAGTTAATAATTATGATATGATAATTAATTGAGTTCACAGTTATTATTAATTAATTAAGTTAGTTAATCGAATAAAATTGATTAATAAGTAAACTACCTACTTTTTACTTTAAAATAAAACATCAGAATTGGGACGTAACTCAAAGGGCCCACATGGAGATTCGTGACAATGCTAGTGAAATATGTGGCGGTAACGTTTTGAAATGTAATAAACGTAGTGACAGTGATAGTGAAAATTGCGGTTTGTTTTTAAAACGCATGCGTTTATCCAGACGCTAAAAACTTGATGTGTACCGTGAAGTGTCGTGAAGTTAAATCCGATAGGCCGAAGTTCGACACACGATCATAGGGTGACGCACTATGATCGTGTGTGGTATGTTTTGTCGAGGATGCAGTGATGTGCAGAGCAGTTCATTGTTTTACCATAAGGCGCTAAAGAGCTGTGCCCCGAATTCCTTTTCGACGAGTTTTATGCGGCTACCCTCATCAACCTAAACTAAACCAGTTCCGTCCGGAGGCAAGCAACTTCACAACAACTGGTCCATAAAAGTCGCTGCATGGTTTGCTAGGGCCAGGTAATCCGCGTACAAGAATCGCTCAGTGTGTTAGGTGGAAGGCGGTTTGTTCGCGTAGATGTTAAAAAAAGCGTCGGCGCCAACACACTGCCCGGAGGGAGACCATTCTTTTGCCGTCGCTATCTACTCTTGGTGAATTGGAAGCACATACCTGGAAGCGGCGGTTGCACAGGAGTTCGCTTGAAATTGGCACAAAGCCTTGGTCATTGGTCAAATAATGCTGATGAAGCGATATTATTCTGCTATCGCTGATCGACTCATGAAGTGAACTACGAGCGAGCAGCTAGTGCTAGTGAGCTTTTATTTTTTTGGACATAAAAGCGATTTAGTTCCCTAACACTTTATTTTGAATATTTTGATTTTATATCACCATTCATAGGCATAGGCCGCTTTCTTGTGCCAAAGGTCTGATAAAATTTAGATTTTTATTTACTTTGATACTGTGACTACCACGCTAACCTGAAACCTTTTGGCCCACCAGAGCTTTTATTGGACTTGTACTGTCGTAGCGTTTTTTCGGTTTCAGATATCGTATCATGGTGTATAAAGCCAGCAGGAGACTAGCGATTGGCATGCTGCTATAACTGCTGAGCAGTTGCAACAACTGCCGAGCAGCTGCAACAACTGCTAAGCAGCTACAACTGCTGAGCAGCTGCAACTTCTAAGCGGTTCTGAGCGTGACATACCGAAGGTCGGCAAGCAGTTGGCAGACTGCAGTAGCCAAGTATCATGTCAACATCTGTGGGGTTAAGAGCGTTCAAGGCCGACTGGAATACTTGGTGAGTCGCTCAAGTTTTATTTGAATAGCAAATGAAGCTTTAAAGGGGTTGATACCAATTCGGTAGTTGGATTGATAGTGCTAGGTAATTTTGACATAGTTAGCACAAAGCGAGTACTTAAAAGAGTTTTCCATTGGCGGTAATAGTGTCAAAATTTTATTCAGTGTGAGCTTTAGGTTTAGTTATCGCATAGCAAGTACCACAAGGTCATGTTTAAACTTAGACGTTTTTTTTTTTGTGAAAAATTGGATCTAGGCTTTCGTATTAACGTACGGAGGCAGTTTGCCACACATAACATCAGTTAGTAAATTTGATAGTATCAAAACTATCATGAATAGCAATTTGATTTTAATGACATTGGTAAAAGCTTTAAAGGTACAGAGAATTCTGAGCTATTACAATTTCTAAATAGATTTTCCATTTTGTGCAAGTTAATACGGGTGAGATTATAATAACATTGATTGATTCGAACCGCACAGCGCAGTGATGATTTTGATGATTGTAGATTAACGTAAAGTAATTCGTGAGTGCTCACATGAACATTAGATGCAGAAAATATCAGTGATGACGTGACGGCGAATAATAATGAAGAACTTGTTCATGAAACTTCCCAAAAAAAATAAAGTTTTAAGTGGTACTATTTTAGGACTCACCATGTCTCACTCTTAAAAAAAAATGCCGACTCTCGTACTTAAAAAGCCAGTAGCAGTAGTCAACTTAATAGATCATGTAGGTACATCATCGGAAGGGTTTTTGGATCCTAAACCAATTAACGTTGTGACAAATGCTTTAATTCATAGAGAAAATTGATTCAATAGAACAAGGACAAATCACGAGTTAATTTATTATTATATTAGCTACAGGGACCAGTTTAGTCCGGCCTAGCAAATCTAGGAATAGTTTAAATTAAAAGATACAACACGATTGGCGCAGTAGTTGGGCGCTTGGCTGCTGCGCTGCGGTACGTAGGTTCGATTTCCGCACGGAACAAATATTTGTATGGCCTACAGATAGTTGTTCCGGGTCTGGGTGTCTGTGCGAGTGAGTTTCTATGTTTGTGTACTCACCCACAAAACAGGATAGATTCCTAGTGTGGGGCAGCGTTTAAAAAAAAAAAGAAAAACAAAGAACGAAAAAAGAATTAAAAGAGCTTGAAGAGTCTTCTATGACCGGACCAAGCAGTAATAATCCTGAAGGGTTAGTTAAACCGGACCGGGAGATTATAACACTGAAGGGTCGTTAGAACCGGACCAGTAGTTACAATTCTGAAGGGTCTTTAGACCGGACCAGAAAATTATAACTCTGAAGGGTCAGCAGACTGGACCAGTAGTATAATTCTGAAGGGTCATAGGACCGGACCAGAAGATATTACTCTGAAGGGTCATAGGACCGGACCAGAAGATTGAATGTCAGGATGAACGAACAATAAAATTGTGGTTCTCATTAAAGATACCTAAGTGCTTCTGAGGTGCGCGTCCGAGGACGTACGCACGTCAGAATGGCCGTGACGGCGCTACGTCATCGTACGGTTGTACACGGCACGTGCACCGGACCGATCAGGCGATGTCGCCATCCCCACCTCCCCCACTACTCGACTTGCTTGTGCTCGGACGTAAAAGGAGACCGCGCGGAGCGATCGGGGCATTCTATTCTAGACCTCGGTCCGATGCACGTGTTGTCATAGCGCCTAGATTTGCTAATATCGTGTTAAAACCTTTTAGTTAATAATTATGATATGATAATTAATTGAGTTCACAGTTATTATTAATTAATTAAGTTAGTTAATCGAATAAAATTGATTAATAAGTAAACTACCTACTTTTTACTTTAAAATATCCAATCCTGATAATACGCCTACACATGTTATTATTCATAATATTATATCGTTATTTATTTACATATTACATTAATTTTTATCTCTTAGAAAAATCAACTTTCATCCATAATTTCGTAATTCCGTAATTTCGTATCCTTGGATACGCGTGGCACGCTGTACATAAACACAGACGGACATTCGCGCAAGCGCCCTGTGCCGCCTAAGCGGAGCAGCACACTCAGGCACGGTAGAAAGAGTGGGAGATACTAGTTCCTCTCCCTTCCCCTCGATCTTGCGCTTTTTCGATCAGCATCACGTGACCCTGACGCGAGTTTGGAAGTTTTTACCCATCCAACAAAAAGTGCTCAGCGCCGCTAAAGAAGTTTTCACTTCAAAAAAACATTTAATTACATAAACATAAACCTTGTGCATAAACCGTGAACCATTATTTTCTAATAATAAATCTGTAATAGGTGCCTAAGTAAATAATAATTATAAAGTTACAACGAACTACAAGAACTTTTATATTATGTTACTTGCTGCTACGGAACCCTTCATGGGCGAGTCCGACTCGCACTTGGCCGCTTTTTTCTGAGTAATGCAGCAGCGAGCGCGGGCGACGAGTTGAGAGCTTGTGTAGTTTAAAGAGGAATATTAGCAAAAAAGATTTTAATTTCCTGAGCTACCTCTGCATCTGAGTTTACGGGGCCATGTTATTTAGATTAAATTTAGTTTCGTTATTTATTATTTTCAAAGTAGTTTTTATTTTGTCGTCTGCAGATTTTGTTTTATTGCTAATATGCAGCTTTAGCTATTTTGCATACACTTTTAAGCTTTTTTTTAATAAATGGCAACATAATTACTAAAGCTTGTATTATTCATTGAATATGTTGCTTTAGACCATACAGTTCATACAACTTGTCTCTGCTTATGCGAATACCTGGAGTTGCCCAATCGCTGAATAAGAACGTAGTAAAAATACTTTTAGACTTTAGAGGAAAAGTGTCAGTAAATTGCGTGTTTAATAATGAAAAACACTCGGCATACAACTCATTTGGGTTGTTTATGTTATTAAAACTATGAGCACCTAGTTTACCATCCAAAGGATTATTAAATTTTTATCCGTAATTGGTCTAAATTTTATTTCAATTTTTTGTAAAGGTATGTGCAAAACGTTATTGTTTTTCCACTGTGATCAGATGGCAACCTTTTTCCAATTTCTTTATGTAAAGAATCACAATTACAAAATATATTGTCTATACAAGTCACAGTAGAAGCTGTCACACGAGTTGGTTCAATAAATACACTAGACAAATTAAATGATTTAAAAAGACTCAATAACCTGATAAATAGTATCAGGTTATTGAGTCTTTTTAAAGAGTTGATTTTGTTTTTAATAAGTTAATATTAAAGTCGCCACATATTATTATTGATTTACTAGTAGTAGGTACTAACTTTTTTTAACACATCTTCCATTTCATTATCAAACACAGATAGATTCTGGTGACCTGGAGGTCTGTAGACGCATTTCGCATACCACAACATGCTTATCAAGCTCAACACAGGACAATTCAATGGTGTGTTTAACAGAAAGTTTAACAACATCCTTTCTTTTTTTAGATTTAAGCGAAGTTTTAATTAGAATTAATGACCCACCATGTATCATGCGTTGTCGGCTAAAAAAGCTACCTACACAATAATTCTTACTTGGTGGTCTAACCAATGTTCTGTTAGGAAAACTACATCAAACTTGGTATATAATGAGATAGTTTTCATCTTAGCATCTTAGGATTTATTCAAAGGATTTTGTATTTGGTACAAAATTATCCATTATCAACGATTATTACTACTAAACTAATAAAGTTATCTTCACCGCCATAATTTTCCTTTTTTTTTACTATTGATCGGCACGCGTTAGACCACTATCTCACCTGCATCTATTCTAATGCACTATCATCATGAATTTTACCAGATTTTTCAAGCCAGCAGTGTAGCTTTTAGGGGGAGGCAATTTAAAGTTTAATATTTCGTAAATGGAGCATTCAATCGAAAAGTAGTATGAGCAACCCCTAAGACATTTTATAAGCCCTATTCAACGATACACCAATGGGATTGAACACGAAAAAAAAAAACATCCCCACTTCACACTTAGGAGAGCAACCCAAAAAAAAATATTTTCCAAAAATTTTATTTTACCACTGTCGGCGTAATTGATATACATACCCCTACAAAATTATAGCTTTCTAGTACTAACGGTCTCTTAGCAAAACCTCGGAGAGACAGACAGACGGACATGACGAAATTATAAGAGTTCCTTGTCACGATTACGGAACTCTAAAAATTATTAAATGAGTCTTTTAGGTCATGTTTACAAAAATCTACTGGCCGATAATTTGAAGTTAAATATACAAAGGAACATTATAATTATTTACCTATACAGCAGATATGCAGGTATGTCGCAGGCAATGGTGACTAACGAATTCGGTCGCTAGGCAATCGGTAAGTGTGTCGAGACTTCGCGCCCAGTAGAGAGGGGGCGCTCATTATTGTTATGAGTTTCTATGTTTGTAATTTAAATGTCGCTTTTGTTACTAACATTTTAAACTAAGTACTTTAAAAGAACCAAATCACATACTTTAGTCTTACCGGAAATCTTCATTAATATCTGGTTGCTGAAATAAAGTTTGATTTGTCCAAACTGTGGTTTATCATGGTCACCCTAAAACTACAACCAACGTCGAAATTATATCAATTGAACGAGTTACCATTTTTCCTTCGGCATATTGCATATCTGCGAGCATTTTTAAACTGACGACGCCGTAGGTAAACGGAAAGGAATCATACAAATTGCCTGCAACATATGTAATAAGCCAGGAAAGAAATTAAAAACTTTGATGAGTTTTTTTCTGCGTTTGATCACACGAATTCGATTTTTGTTTGTTATCTCTAAAACGCAGTACGAACTAAGGCAATGGCAACTGTTTAAGGATGGCCGCCTATGAGCTTGTCAAAACTGTATAGGTACCAACAGTATAAACATGAATGACAGAAACGGGGATACTTATTTGTATTGTAACAGTGTATCCCATGTAAGTAAAACTGTACCCCACCTTAACCTTATAAGTAGATATGTTAAGAAAGTTACTGACTATATCATGTAGCTGAATTTTAAAGGAATACATGATACGAAGTGATTTTCTCTATAAAAAAACTGGCCAAGTGCGAGTCGGACTCGCGTGCAAAGGGTTCCGAAGGGATTTAATTTT
The DNA here is from genome assembly GCA_947578705.1 of Lacanobia wlatinum. NCBI lineage: Eukaryota > Metazoa > Arthropoda > Insecta > Lepidoptera > Noctuidae > Lacanobia > Lacanobia wlatinum. Next base: position 12,359,248 of record OX388028.1, on the reverse strand, counting down.
TTAACATGTTATTTTAACACTATAGACTTCTAATAGGTTTTCCAGTAATCTTTAGATAAAGATCTATTATCTCCATTTTTTTTTTTTGAAATTTTAGGCTCAGTAGTTTCGGAGATAAGGGGGGGTATGGTCATTTTTCGTCTAATTTCTTGAATAACTTCAAAACCATTTATTTTAAAATTATGAAAAAGATATAATTAAAACCCTCACAGTAAGCCCTTTCATTTGATATGTCACACAAAATTGTTCAAAATTTTTTTTTTTTTAATTTTCTAGTTTTACCCCCAAAAGTGACCCCCATACTAAAAATTTAATGATTTACGTAACACGTCCGTGTTTGGGTCATAGAAGTCCATATGTGTACCAAATTTCAACAGAATCGGTCCAGTGAATCCAGAGAAAATTAGCTGTGACAGACGGACAGACAGACAGACACCCGAGTGATCCTATAAGGGTTTCGTTTTTTTTTTTCGGAACCCTAAAAATCACAATGTTCGGTTTATCTTTTTACATACGGTACCTACCTACATAAGTTGGTATTGGTACGCACACTATTGAGAGTTTTTCAGTGATTTTTAAAGAACTACGTCCTTTCTTTTCAATGTTTCAGGCTCAGTAGTTTCGGTGACAAGGCCGGGGAAATGTTTTTTTTTTATTTAAGAATGGACCTGCTCTTGACCACAATCACGCCTGATGGAAAGCGATGGATGATGTCTATGATGGAGCGAGCGTGCCCAGAAGATGCCTGTTCACTCGTGCTTTGAAGGCAGACGGGTTATATGTGGACGGCAACACGGACGCTGGCAGAGAGTTCCACACTTTAGCTGTGCGCATAATAAATGTGGAGGAGAAGCGTTGGGTATGACTAGACGGGATATCGACCAAGTACGGATGGTACTCTGCACTACGTCTGGTATTCCAGTAGCAAAAAAGCGATGGTGGGATCAGGTCGTGGAATTTCTGCGCACACTCACCAAAGTACAGTCTGTAGAAGACCGACAGGCAGGCAACACGTTACTAAGCCGATGAGTTAGGCTGTGAAGCTAAGCCACCAACGTCTCATCACCTATAAGCCTTTTTGCTCTGCGTTCCACCGAGTCCAATACAGCAAGCTGATATTTTGCTGAGCCATCCCATAAGTAGCTACAATACTCCATACAGAAACGGATTTGTGCTTTGTACAAACTCAGAAGGTGTCCAGTAGTAATAACATATAATAAAAATTAAATAACATTAAAAGGGGCTCTGTGAAGTATCGCCTCACACTATTAAGAATGCTTAGCTTCTTGGCTGCAGTCTGTGCTTTTGTCTCGATGGTTGAGCCGAAGTTGAGATTAGACGTCAACTCCATGCCCAGAAGCTCTAGGCGGTCGGTAACAGGTACAGGCGTACCTCAGAATGGAGATAACTGAAACGGACTCCTTTTAGCAGTAAAAAGACATGCCTGTGTTTTCAGAGCATTGAATTTGACCAGATTGTCGTCGCCCCACTGGGAAACGAGATTTAAGGCCAAATTCATTTGCTCCACCATGGCCTCTCTTAGAGTAGCTGTTTCCTCCCTGCTGGTTCTTGCACTGGACAAGTATATTTCTGAGACTGTGCTGTCATCTGCGTATCCGATTGCACCTAGTAAGCAGCAGGCAGCAGAAATTGAATCGCAGAAAGAACAGACGCCTGAGGAAGAAACACCCGGCATCAATAGCCATATGATCCGATGAGCAGCCATCTACGACCACTTTGATAGATCGCTCACTCAGGAAGTCGGAAATCCAGTTGCAAAAGTCAGCAGGGATGCCAACAGACTAGCATGCCAGACTATCAAAGGTCTTTGAGATATCGAGCGACACAGCAAGGGCTTCGCCGTGTTTCTCAATGGCCTCGCCCCAGCAATGCGTAACATACACAAGATCCCCAGTTAGTACCTACATACCGAAATAACAGACTTTTTATTTCAAAAATATAATTTTACAGTTTGCTACTCCTCACAACAAAGTCATTTCTTATGATACCTACATATGTCAATGTCACAAGGTAGGTACAGTCGACAAAGCTATTCGGTAAACAGGCAAAAATATTAATTTTTCCACAGCACTGCCAATGTTTATTTCTAATGTGTGCATTATAATTTTTTAAGCTTTTGACATACTTACGAGTGTGTTGTACAATAATTGTCTACTCAGCACACTCACAACATTGTTTAAAAGTAGTGCAAGTTAGCTGCCTGCATACCCAATAGCTTTGTTGACTGTACATGCACCTATGCAAAACATTTTTTGTTACCGCCCGTATGTGGTTACTTATGGGCGGTAATTTCCGCTACACGTCTGTGAAAAGAAATTCATGTGCAGTTGAGTACCAAACAATTAGGTAAGGACAGACGTATACACGTGTGATCTAGGGCTCCGCTTTTTCATTCGTCCATACGGAGCCCTAACAATCGGCAACATGCACACCGCAGGACTAGACTGCGTAGAGTAGGTACTACTGCGGCCTCGACCTCATGCGCGCGTCAAGGTCGCGTATCCAATTCCTATATTCATACTTATTGTATTGTTATCGCTACAAATATTTGTGCGCCTGTGTGTACCTGAGTGGTTAGCGATTCGATGTCTACGTACTTGCGACCTTTCTGGCAAAGGCAGTGGCGGCAATTTTTAAATGATTTCAGAAAACATGGTTCAGCATTCTACTGTAGTGTGTTTGTAAAATTGTCAGCAATTTTATTAAAGCTTCTGGCAGAAGGATAAATCACGAGCCTAGCTAAAGCTAGCTTTCCCAAGGAGGGGCCCGCGGGTCCATTTGCACAAAATACAGGTTGTTGAATCGTGTGCGTTCCTTCAAACGAAATGTAGATGTAGGTACTATGGTAAGCACCAGATTTTGAGTTTCACCCTATCCTGAGGGCGTGGCCGGACCCCCTAAACACCCCCCTTATATACGCCCATGGAATAAATAGTAGTATCACAAGCCAAATACCTACAAAAAAGGTGCATACCTACAATTCAAAGTGGCGCATAAAATGGCTGCCAATGCTAGGGTTGTACCAATCAGGGAATACAGTGTTACTATAACGATACTATAAAAAGTATCGATACTAATACTACATACTAGTATAACGAGTCTTACTAGACATCACGTTTGAATCATAATTATAATTTATATTCTTACAATCTGTTGTAACAAAACAATGAGTAAAGGCTTACTCCTTTCTGTTAATGACAGTTAATGTAGTTTTTTCTGCACAGATTTTAAAAACACTTTTACTTGCATCACTTTTGCGCTTTCGCTTATTTTATATCTGGTCTGTAGCTTCTGGTAGGTATGTGGACTAGGTTTGCCAGATATAGTCATTTCATTTCCGGGAAAATTCGAGGGATACTAATTTGGTGTGTACGAAAATAGTGGTCTTTGTATATTGCATTTCTAGTAATATTTTACAAACGTACCAATACACCTATTTCAAAAACGAACTTACCAGCTTCCATTGCTCATACAATGCAGATTATTTTTAAAATATTAAAACATAACCATAAATTGTGCATCGCACCTCGCTTTTACTTATTCATTAAATAAAACTTCGGTAATAATCAACATAAGTGTTTTATTTATTCAATAAACATTTGGTATGACACTTTGCACTTCATTGCACTTTAATTTTTAAACAAATGCGTCTTTCGTTAATCCCGGTTCCCAATTTACATGCTGGTACCATTTGCTCAAAGTTCTTGTGTGAGTAAGCATGTATTGTAAGTTCGCCTTATATATAATTATAGGCGTGGATAAAAATGCAACGTTAATGCGAACTTTCGGATTTCTTCAGAGTATCCTTTCGTTCAAGCGCTTATTTTTTTCTGTTTATTGACACATTTTTCAGTCTTAATTTTTCCAGTTTGTGCAACCTGAAAAAGAGAAAAATCTACTTCAATCCTTAAGTTATATCGAAAACGCTGCTTTGTAGCCGTAGTTTAAACCTGTTTGTAGAACCTCTACAGAACAGAGAGGTTAATCCTTCATTTTTAGAAAACCTATAAAAAGGTTAATATTTTTATCAATAAATCATTTGGTTCGAGTTGTTACAATACGTAATTAAAAAAATAAAACAAGTAACAAAATGATGTCTTATTTCTGGATCTTGTATAACCAATCATCATAAAAGTCTGGGGAACGATCTCTCAGTGCTGTGAACAGCGAGCCGGACCTAACAAGGTCACTCGAACCGATTAGAACACGTATTATACCGATGTTGTATCAGCGCAGCGAAGGAACTAGTATCGGAAAATATTACGGCAACGGTACTACACTATTCCATCATGACATATTATTGTAAACAAACGAATGAAACTATGAAATTAAAAAAAAGGTCTGTTGGACGAGAATAAGCCCAAATATGAAAACTACAACCATAAATATGTGGTAGCTTAGCATTTTTTTCATCGAAAATGTATTACTATGTGTAATATTGCATGAAAACCGGTTACTAACCTGTGCAAAGACAATTCAGGTTGATTTTCCTTCTTTCTTGCACCACACTCCATAATACAACGCACAGGCATCTTGAATGGCTGTTTTCCATTATATACGTGCAATTTGAAAGAACAAATTCTCGTAATTTTCTCACAAATCACAATAAATACAAAAGTAAACACTTATCTGACAGCAGAACTACCACGAGACTTGGCGCATAAAATGGCGAAAACGGCACTTACCTACAACTGTCACAACGTCACAAGAAAATGTTGCCATTATGAGCAACAACTGAAATACTGTTGTCTCTTTTATCAAATACGATTACCACATTAGAAAGAGTGAAACAAAACGATATTTCACAATCTGTTTCGTATTTCACCCATATTTGTATAAGCAAAGGTAGATATAGAATGTCGCGGCGTCTCCATATATTTTCTATCTCTATGTCACAAGCCAAGAGCCTGTCGGCGGAAATTAAGTACTTCCTTATAAAAAAAATATAGGTAACAAACTATTAACATCACTAATTTATTTAATTTTAATGTTCACAAAATTTTCCAGTCCTTATAGCGCTATGTAAAAAGTTGTCTTGCGTCGAATTCCAAGGTCTAGACACAGCAGGACTGTTTAAAATATCTATGTCTAAGATACAAAAAGAAGATATTGGATTCGTATTATTTAAAACAGACACTTAGAAACTTTGGAATGAGTTTAATCTAGATATCAATTACATTTTTCACTTACATAAAATACTCGAGTCATCATAAATTTAATCAAATATATCATCGTAAGTCAGCAGAGTCCGCTTGGCGTCTTTAGGCGGCGGCGGGTTGCGGGGCGAGGGCGACGGTGTCCAGCCCGGCGCCTGCGTCGGAGGCCGGCCGCGCGCGACCGAGATGCGCCAGCCGTCCTCCAAGCCATCTAATGACGTCAGGGCTTGAGCTGCTATCTCTGGTGTGTCGAACGACAAGAACGCTCTGAAAAATAAAGAAGCTACATTTTATGATTTGTTAAGAGAAGTACTGTTCCTTCCTAGAAACAACTGGCAATGGTTAATCATCACCACAAGGTTAAGGAGGATTAAAGTTGTCACAAGCAAAGTTATAACATCAAGGTTTTTTTTTTGTAAAATAGCACTATAATTTCCGAGTAGAATACGGAATAACGACGCACAAAATATTGATAAATGTTAATACGATGCTACAAAATTGCGACACAAGTTACTGCGAAAGACCGTCTCTGCGAAATCACTACACTTCGATGCACGTTACCACGATAGATCTTCACTGCGATACTACTTCACTTCGATGCACGTTACCGCGAAAGATTTTTCCTGCGATACTACATGCCTACGATGCACGTTACCGCGAAAGGTTTTACTGTGATACTACATGCCTACGATGCACGTTACCACGAAAATTCATCTACATCTACACTAATATTATAAAGAGGAAAGATTTGTTTTTTTTTTATGTAACGAATAAACTTAAAATCTACTAGACCGATTTAAAAAATTCTTTTACCGTTGGAAAGCTACATTATCACTGAGTAACATAGGCTATAGAATATTTTCAAAAAGGTTAGGGATCCGTATGAAAACTTCGATAATGTAACCCAAGGTGTGAAAATAATACCAAAAAGATCCTTATATCGCGTACGCTGCGGAAACTATTGACATTAGAGCAAAGTGATGTACTACAATTTTGTAGAGGACATCAATATCTCCGTCCGCGATGGTAGGTATATAATTATCTAACTATTATGGTTAAGTCACAATTACCGCTTTTGTTCAAATTATTCAATCAAAACCCGGATGGAATGGAATAGTGGTGATTTTTGTATCAGGATATTAATCCTTATCCATTTAAATTGTTTGATAATTAAGATTGATTATGTACATGTAAATTACACTTTAAATTATTCAAATCGGACCTTTCGTTCGACGGGTATAAAAATACTGTGAGTAAGAAAAATGTTGCTGTTTGAGCGAACTGCCCTACGTTGAGTCAATTAAGAAGTAATTTACACATTACCCTATTAAGAGGGTAGAGGAAAAAAAATCTTTCAAGCGCGTCAGATATTCAGAGGGGATGTTAAGTGAACCCTAAAAATGCTCCCATTTTAAAGACTGACTTTTCGGAAGTGATGGAAGCTCGTAGATTTTTTGAAAATGCAAAAAAAAATCGCCATATTACAACACTCGAGCGTGTCGGATTATTATACAGGAGGTTCAACTTGATGTTCCAGTCATGTTTGCCAAAAATCTGACGATTATTTTGAGGGATATCGTTAATCACGCTTTGTTTTTTTTACATAATGTGACGAATACAACCACGTAAAATTCCTGATTCCGATCCTGTCGGTCCTCGAGAGGTAGGGAGGAAGATGTAGGCAGACAAATTTTAGAGTTACGATACGTGTAGTAACTAGCAAGGATCTAAGGAGTACTAAATGACTATTCGCTTCAGCTGATGTGTTCCCGAGAAATGACGTGCAGGCCCTTATAAAGCCTTGTCTCGCGCATTATGGCATCGAAGGGAGACTTAAAATGTTGCCACTATAATTCCAATTAAATGTTGCTAGATTATTTTTATAAAGTTGACCGTAGAAATAACGTGCAACTTTGCAATAGAGAAAGAGTGAGAAGGGCAGAGTGGCGTTAAGTAGGAAATACATAGTTCTCAGCGACTGCATGTACCACACTTTATTTATGACTAGTTGACCCGCGAAACTTCGTCTGCTCCGCTCCTATTAGTCTTAGCGTGATGATTATATAGCCTATAGCCTTTAATGAAAAATGGGCTAAAACACCGGATTTTTTTTTCAAATCGGACCAGTAGTTCCCGAGATTAGCGCGTTCAAGCAAACAAACAAACAAACTCTTTAGCTTAGTATTATTTTAGCTACTTCTGCTTGTGCAAATCGGCAGATTATATTATTTCCATGATTCGTGACTAATTTCCTTCAAAATTCAAAATAAAAATTATTTTGACGCGCTCAAGTAAATCCCGAAATCCCTGCTTGGACTCCCCTAGCTTCTGCCCGCGACTTCGTCGCGCAACATTTTTTTCTCATATTCTCATTCTCGGGAATACATCATACAATAAAGATATATTTTACTAGCTGACTCAGCAACGTTGTTTTGTCAACCAAAAAAAAAAAATACCCTACCACCTTTTCTCATACCTACCGAATATACACACAAAATTTCATGAAAATCAATCAAGCCGTTTCAGAGGAGTTTGGTAACCGTGACACGACATTTTTATATATTAGATATCATACAATATATTTTGTGTCTCAGTATTCTGTATTCTACTCATAATTTCTCTTAATTATCATAGAGTTAGTGACATTTAGGCTAGTATTAAAAATATGCATAGACCTACACCGTTAGGTCAAACACACATTAAAAAGGTCATTATAATGATCACTTACTTTTCATCATCGGGCTCTTGTGTGAATGAAAAGGGTTCATATGTGGCCAACCGTCGTCTAATGGTTTCCTCTGAGATACGGGCACCCACTACAAGCAGTACTGAACTCTTGCTCACACCAGTAGGTGGTTGAACTGGGGTTTCTGCACCAGCAGGAAGAGGAGTACGTGGGGACTTTTCATCTCTTGGGCTGCAACAGAATAAGTATTATTATAGATTAGATTGACATTTATTGAAATAAATGCCATAATTTGTTCCAAGTTATTGTTGAAAACAATTCTCATTCTAACCCTCTATACCTATAGTAAAGTCTAAATGGTTTATGCCACAGACACATCCTGTTTCTAAGCAGAGTATTCTGCTTAGAAAGGATTAGGATTTGTGATCAAATTGACATACAGACAGGAGAGATCTTTGTCCTCTTAAGAGGGACTAGAGTCGGTTACTCTTGGGCCTTTCTCCATACAAATGCATTCCGCTGTTTTCTTCATGGATAATGCTGCTAGAGCAAAGATTTTTTGGAAAAAAAACTTTGCTCTAGCAACATTATCCACAAATGAATACGTGCCTCTATCATTATCTTTTTTCTGACTTAAAGAATTATGACAATCCAAAAACCTGAATACAGCCTGTTTTCCATGTTCAGACGACTGTCAGACAAATTTGGTAAGTATTTAACAAAATAGAAACATAGATATAGTCTTCTTCTAAATTTTGATTTATGAATTTTTGAGATCAGTCCTATTTTGAAGAAGAAAACAGTGGAATACAAAATGTCTTTAAGTCAAGGTTTTTATAGGTAAAAATCAGCCTGAGCTACAGTTCTTGCGCATGTGTGTAGCTTTCCCACTTCAATTCATAGGGCACAGTGCAATGCATCAGCAATACTTTCTTCAAATACCTATTTTTCAAATTCTTCGGGACTAGAATCCCATCTTAAATGTTAATAAAACCCTTCGACATCTTCTTTTGGCTTTATCAATGACTGTTCCATGATTTGGCTAATATCAAGGAATAATTATGATTAATTTAGCAATATATCTGATAAATTTTTAATTACCATCTTTAAGTAAACCAGAAGCACGAACCAAGCACAAACAAAACTAGAACCTGCTCATGAAAACCCCAGTAGAAAAAATACTTACTTTTCCCGAGCTGTGACAAATGAGTCATACAGATACTTGACACGAGGACTCTGCTTCTCTTCAGGAGGTGGGGGCTCTTGAGATGCACTGAATGGCTGATAAGATGCCACACCACCTGCAGTACTCGCTGACCCACTGAGTTTCCTCTCCCTACCTGAAATATTGTGGGGAAAAGCTGCTGATATACAAAATATATTTGTCTTACAAAAACGTGCCGTGCGTGCAATATATCAGCTAGGGTCAAGAGTTTCTTTAAGAGAAATTTTCAAAGAGATTGGAATTCTCACGGTAGCATCTCAATTCATTTTTGCAAACATTTTATATATTAGGCAAAATATATATTTATACAGTAAAACGAGCGACATTCACAGCTTTAACACCAGAAACAAGCACAAGCTACATGCTCCTTCCCACCGACTTCGTAAGGTCCACGACTCATTTGTGGGGCTCGGTATCCGTTTATACAATAAACTTCCACTTTCTTTTCTTGACCTGCCTTTTAACTCATTTAAAGCTAAAGTTAAATCTAACCTTTGTTCGAAGGCATACTATTCTATTAATGATTATTTAGACGATAAGAATAGTTGGTCGCTGTGTTAAACGCAAGACAATGTCATAATTATCATGTTCTTTCTCTTTAAGTAATTAGCTTATGACAGGGTATTCATATAATATTGTTTTTGTTTTTTTTTTATTTATTATTATTAATATTATTTTTTTATAATCTGACTATGTAGGTCAATTCGTTGTTTTTTTATATATACATTTCTATCATTATCAGTATCATAGTGTGCTAGCTAACAAGTTATAAATTTTGTGTCATGTATTAATTACTTAGCATACTTTTATATAGATTCAAGTTCTTAAAACGTAACAGACAGATGTGTTGCTGGGGAGTTTGTTGGCCACTTCTTCTCCACAGCTAAAACACTAGGAAGTGGTGACGGGCGGGCGTTTTGGGGGACTGTCTTTTGTAAAACTTGACGTTCAAAAAGTGCTGGCTCTCAGCCTAATTTGAATAAACGACTTTTGATTTTGATTTTTTTTTGATTTTGAATAATAAAATGTTGTATCCAATTCTTTTATTAATGAACTAGCTTTTGCCCGCCACTTCCTACGGGCTTATCCCATAGGAATTTCGGGAAATGCTCTCTTAGTGGTCGCCTATAGAGTGTAGGGGAGCTACATGCTAAACAGCTTTCTACAACCAGTAGTTTCGGCTGAGCATTGTCTGTCACTCAATAACTTTATTATCACTAAGTAATGTATACTAATATATAAAGCTGAAGTGTGTTTGTTTGCTTGAACGCGCTAATCTCAGGAACTACTGGTCCGATTTGAAAAATTCTTTCAGTGTTAGATAGCCCATTTATCGAAGAAGGCTATAGGCTATATATCATCACGCTAAGACCAACAGGGGCGGAGCAGTAACGAAAATTGTGACGGAAACGAAGTTGCGCGGGTGAGCTAGTTTAATATATATTGATTAAAGTAGCACTTTATAGCATGAAACGAGGATGAAAACAAGATCCAACATACAAACTCTCGTAATCAAGTAGGCAAAATAAAATGATACCTGCTCTTGGTCGCTTAAATGTAGCATTTTGGGGCTGTGGTGGAGGACTTTTTATAGGCTGAATAGCTCCGCTCTTTAATAACTTGCGAGCAATTTCACGAGCATCACGTGCCTCTGTTGGTCGCTTCGGCAATATCGGCTTTTCAGGCTCTTGTTTGGGAGCCTTCAATGCTTGTAAAGCCTTCTTTTTCTTTTTCAACTTTTGGTATTTTGCTTGTAACATTAACTCTTCTTCTGTTAAATTGGATGGAAAATGTAGGTAAACCATTTTAAAGCGATTTAAAATAGGTAATTACAATCAATAAACAACAACAAAACAACAAATATCTCCAAATATCTCTAGTAGCAATCGAAATGTCAATAATGTCAATGCTAGGTAATGTTCACACTTTAACACAATCTAGAGATGGGCGTTGAATGAACGAACTAGTTAATTCGACCGTCTACGTACAATGAACGATTCGACGGTTCATCGTTAATCACTCACATCGGACTTGTTGAATTCGTAGACGGCTAAACTGAGACTTCACTACGTTCATGTCGACTTAACGCGACGGTCGACGCGAGAACTTAGTAAGATAATACAAGTTCATTCGTCCAAAAAAAATATAACTATGGACGAACAACGAGCAAACTAATTTGACCTCTAACTCTCGCTCTAAAAAGTTGATATTTCTATGGGCCAAATGCTTTTTAGGAGTAAAAATGCATTGTATTCTAAGAAGAAAGAAAGTTCAAATATTAACTGTAAAACTTATTTTTAAAAAATAAGTTTAATATTCTATGGCGCTACGCTAGTCCACCTACAAACTATTTTGAATCGTCGAGCCGTCCAGGGTAGATGTCATGTGTCTCGACTAGACTTGTGTAAGTAACGAGATTTTTGCATTGCGCGTCATATAACCTGACCGCGTACTGTTCCATTACCTATGACTCGACCAAATTAAGCATTGCACATGACACTCCAAACATGACGCGCGGCGCCACACAACACTATCGCGCGCGCTGTTAGGTTCGGTGTTCGTATTATCTCGGTAATTTTGGCTATGTGTGCAAGTGAGAAGGAGCATGCGCCGATCGGCTGCCTGCTAAATAAGTGAACTATTATTTAAAACCGTATGATTCAAGTTATAAGGTTAACGTATTATTAACACCGCGGACTGCCGATGTATACGTGATGTTTTAAATTATGACTGTCGCACTATGCGCACTGTAGGTATGTATGACAGTAATGCGTAAAAAATACCATTTAAAAAAAACAAAACCAAAAAAACAATAATAAAAAACAAATAAAAAAAAACACAATCATTGTACATAAAATCGATTTTTAAATACGCCAATATTCAAAGTTATGGTAAGTAAACAACAACGTGATAATCAATATTGCCATCCATGTTTATTGGAATGGAATGCCCTTTTGATTAAATTACGTATTTCGTAGATCGGGGTTAAGTATGACGGAAAATCGACTTTATAACTATGATAACAAAATCAAGTGTATATTTCGACGCAGCGTGGGGCGCATTGCGTTTGGCGATTGTCATATCACACCATAATATAACGCGCATGATGTATATCTTCTACAACGCGAGCATTTCATAACAATAACCACCGCGCGGCGCGTCATTTCGCGTCATGTTTGGAGTCATGGTGTAATGCAGCATTCCTCGGTACCAAAAGTAATGTCATATTACATGACTTTAAAACGCACTGTTTTGCGCAACTCTAGTCTCGACGCCGCGTCGTCGCAAAGTTACAAAGTTTACGTCGTGGCCAAGTCGACAAATTCAACTAGTTGATCGACGCATCGATGAATGGAAATGGACGGTCTAGTTTCGTTTATGATACAGATAAATACGTCGACGACCCATCTCTAACACAATCTACTTTGACGTTTGACACTGCCAGAAAAGTTGTCATCGGCCCAGTTGCCAAGGAAAAAAAAATATTTTGACGTTTTTTTTACTCTGGTTCCATGGACTAAAGACACGAGGAGTACGATCATACATGGCTGACAAGTTGAAAGAACTAGCCAAGTGCGAGTCGAAATCGCGTGCAAAGGGTTCCGAACCATTTCTTTTTTTTTTTAAACCTACAGACTGCTTATAGGTTTTCCTGTAATCTTAATATAGTATAGAACTAGTATCTGCATTTATTGTAAGGGTAAAAACAGTAAATAAAGGCGCCAAAGTAAACATTACAAGTAAAATTGATTCCAAAAAATAATCACGGTTCTCAGTAAGGTAACGATGGCCCGTATATAAGCAGAGCCGAATTCCAGCTTTAATCAATCAATAGTCGTCAATGGTTGCCATAAATTCAGATGACAGTGCAGCAGTGACAGTTTGTTGACATCAGTCATCTGTGCAGTGGCAGAAAAGTTACAAAATCGATCAAAAAATTGCAAAATGATTCGTTTATCAAAAAGTTTTATACCTTCGCTTACGAAAACGTTGATAAAAAAGTCAAATCAAAGCCAAAGCCCAAGTGTTTTGATATTCTTGAATGGACATAGATTACTTTCAGATTCCGGTAGGTAAACAAAACAAAAGTTTTCCATTGTAAGATTTTTGCATCACACACGTTTTATTTCGGTGACTCTTCAATATTTTGGTAATATTCTGTACTAGTTCAGTTTTGTTTGCGTAATACAATATATCAACACATTATGAAACACACATTTCCGTTCATAAATTTATGTTGGCATGTCTTACCTACCAATTATTCAAATTTCAAATAATTAACACTATCCGATAAAATAAAATATGTAGAAACATTCTGTTTACGATAAATTCAAACATGCTAATATATTTCAAGGATTCTCATTCCAGTAATGTAACCTCAATTCGTTTTTTTTTTTGTTATTTCAGCTGCTTCTGGTAAATTCTCAGTAAAACATGAAGACATTGGGCGACCATTATATTTCGATGCTCAGGCCACGACACCTATTGTAAGTAATTTCACCACTTCTTAAAAGGCCACTTTTTTACTAATGAAAAAGTTTCAACACAAAATATCTCATGTTCTAGGATCCCAGAGTCTTGGATGCTATGTTACCATATTTTGTAAGTTATCATGGTAACCCACACTCGCGCACTCATGCCTATGGGTGGGAGAGTGAGGCAGCAGTTGAAAAGGCCAGAGAACAAGTAGCAGATTTGATAAAAGCAGATCCAAAAGAAATAATATTCACATCTGGAGCAACTGAGTCAAATAACATATCTGTAAAGGGAGTAGCACGGTTTTATGCTCCAAGGAAGAAGCATGTTGTGACTACACAAATTGTAAGTGACCTTTAGTATTAAAAATTAATATGTAACCATATTGGAATGTTGAGATTTTGAATAGAAAAAAAAACATAAGCAAAAAATCAACAATAAAAAACAGGATTATTTATTTTTCAGGAACACAAATGTGTGTTAGATTCTTGCAGAGCTCTGGAAGGAGAGGGATTCAAGATTACATACTTGCCTGTAAAAGAAAATGGAATCATAGATATGAAAGAATTGGAAAAAGCACTGACACCAGAAACTAGCTTGGTATCCATCATGACTGTGAACAATGAAATAGGTAGCATAAAGTGTTTTACTTGTACTGTATTTGGCAAGATCTTTTTTTACTCTGAAATTAGAATTGGTTTTGGTACAAGCTCAAAACTTTAGTTATTCAGAAGTACAAAATATGCTTTGGTAGACACCTTACAGTATTATTGCCTGATAGCAACCTCATTCTACTTGCAAAGCCATTTGTGTAAATTCATCCTCAATAAAATTATAAATGTGCTAACATTTTTACAATAGGTAATGAAAAGTACCCTCAATTATTATAATGCAAACTATTATAAAATAAGAACAAGGACCATGTAATTTTAAAAATGTTTCCAGGTGTTATGCAACCTATTGCTCAAATAGGTGCATTGTGCAAGAGCAAGAAAGTATACTTTCACACTGATGCAGCTCAAGCATTGGGCAAAGTACCCCTAAATGTCAATGAAATGAATATTGACTTGATGTCAATTTCTGGGCACAAGATTTATGGTCCAAAGGGTGTGGGGGCCCTATACATCAGGCGCAGGCCTAGAGTGAGAGTGGAGCCTATTCAAAGTGGAGGTGGGCAGGAGAGAGGCATGCGCAGTGGCACAGTTCCAACCCCACTAGTTGTAGGACTAGGTAATACTTATTAAAATTTAATTTTATGTACCTTAACCTTGTGACCGCCAGAGTGTAAACGTATCGGCGTCCCTCCCACGCCAAGCACAAATTCAGCGCAAATATCTAAACAAAAAAATACAGATTCCAACATCTTATTGAACACCAATTAATCATTGCTTTTCATTCAATATTTTAAAAATGAAATATTTCTTTTAATATATTCACAGAAAACTTGAATTAGTATATTTATTTTGTACTTAAAATTGTTGTTTGCTTGTCGGCTATAGACGACGGTGGCGTGTTGGGCACTTTTTCGTTTGTCGGCTATAGCCGGCAGTATCGCTCAAAAGGTTAAACATTGATATATAAAAAACCCAAGATGCACAGTCTCGAACAAATGCAACACTGTAACAACAACTGTCGTCAAAAACTGGCATGTATCAAGTGTCATGTGTGAGTTGTGTGTAGTTATTCTATAAACAATTTTTTTTGCAAATTTAACCTTACACGTATTGCTTAAAGTTGTTTTTACAAAGCAGTGCAGTATGACGAGCGATGCGAGACTGTTTGAAACTAACGCACAATTATACATTGTGCGCTTGTTTTTTGCGGATGTTTTTGAGATGCTGAGTGTGTATCTTGGGTTTTTTATATATCAATGACCTTAAATGTCAAAGTGCACCACTTACTAAACCCTATTGTTTTTGTTCAGGTGCAGCATGTGAAATAGCACAACAGGAGATGGCTTATGATCATGCATGGATGGAGAAATTGTCACAGAGATTCTTAGACAAAATATATTCAAAGTTAACTCATGTCATAAGAAATGGAGATGCCGACCAAACATATCCTGGCTGTATTAATTTGTCTTTTGCTTATGTTGAAGGTAATATAGATAAGATTATTTTATTTACGTCTTAATGTGTTGTTATGACAATTAAAAAGCAATAAAATTCTGATATCAATGCTGTTTACAAAAAATGCCCTATTGATAAGGTCATTTAAAATAAAACTATAACTCATATATTTTTTGTATATGTTTTAGGTGAGTCTTTATTGATGGCTCTAAAAGATATTGCATTATCAAGTGGGTCTGCTTGTACTTCAGCATCATTAGAACCATCTTATGTATTGAGAGCTATTGGAACAGATGAAGATTTGGCACACAGTTCTATCAGGTAAAATATACATTATACCTAGTAGTTTAGTCCACTAGAGCTTTATTCTCAACAAGTTGTATATTTCTTAGTTTCCTTAAATCTTGTCAGTGGATAGCAGAAAATTATGGTTCTTAAAGGATGTCAAAATGTTTCATTACAGATTCGGATTAGGAAGATTTACAACAATTGACGAAGTCGATTACACAGCTGAAAAGACAATTAAACACGTAGAACGCCTAAGGGAAATGAGCCCACTTTGGGAGATGGTCCAAGAAGGAGTAGACATCAAAACAATTCAGTGGTCGCAACATTGAAAGGGCTTGTTTTTTAAGCAAAGTTATTCCAAGGTTAGATATAGGTGACATTGCGACATGATAAAAGGAAAAGATCTGGTGATTATAATGAAAAGTTGGTTAATTTATGTGTGGTAGACCATTGAAGTGTAAATTTGTAAATGCTCGACTAGAAATACTGAATTGTTTCAAAGACAGTCTTTGTAAGAATATATCAATGTATGACTACTATTATATCTTGTTTTGTTTGTAGACTGTAATATCAAATGTTCATTACAAATGATTATATTAGAAACAAATGTTTTGCTTGATCTTTGACCTCAATTAAGAGCAATTAAAAATTAGGTATTGTGTTATCAACTTATCATTTCTTTTTTAATGTTAAATTAAATGAATTAATCGAAATAATTGAGCAACTTGAGTACTTGATTACAACATTGCTTCTATTTTGAAGGTCTTAAAATATAATATAAACTGTATTATTGCCCAATCCGCTGAAATGCATAACAGTAGAATGTAGTGTCTTCACTATAAAAGATCTTAACATTGCTTGCATTATAAAAGGGGTTCTTATGTTGCAGAGAATCAAAAATTATTAATGTATAAGTATTGATTTATTTGGTATACAGATGCATATTCAATATTTAATGTATTAAAGACAAGCAGAACATTGATAGTATTAATCAATGTTTATTATCAACATAATGTAATACATTGTTTTAGAAAATGGCTTCATTATTTTTTTGTTAACGTTAATAAAGTACAATTATTGAAAATTTTCTTTTTTCTTTATCAGACTAAAATGTTTTGCAATACATGTAATAACTGAACCTGGATATGCATAAAGCAGTCATGTCAGAATAGTTAAACAGAGATTTGGGCATTTTTCTGTTGATTTCTGTCTATGGGTCTCCTTCGGTTATTTATTGCTCCAAACATAATCATCAATTCAGGTTTTTAAAACTTCACAGACAGATGTGTAGCTAGGGAGTTTGTTGCGCCTTTTTTGTTATTTATTTTGAACAAAAAAAAAAACAAAATCAACCGAAGGACACCCATCAGGAAAATGCTGATATCTCTGATTAACTTTTCTTGACATGTCTGCTTTATGCATAACTAAGTCTAATGTCATAGGGGGTGTATTTAAATAAAAATCTTCAACAATAACACTAATATAAAAGTGACTACAATATTGTTATGCCATTAAAGTATATTAAAACTTCATTAAAGTAAATAACAAAGGCAATCAACATAGTGAACTTTAATAAATATGATTACTTTTAGAGCAGCCAATCAAACCACACAATTTTATACATAATAATACTTAAAACACTTAATACATCTCTTGAGTATTGAAAATGATATACTTGGCTCGGAATGATCAACCTAATTATTTAATACTGTTAGGCCATTTTGTTTTAAATACAGTAGATTGAAGAAATTTATGCAACAAACTTCACTAAAAATCTACAATTATATTTTAAACAAGTGTCAAGGCATCATCTATTCATAAATAATAGAAGAGTTTAAATACAAAATTTTGATTAGATTAGATCTTGGTACAAACACATTTTTCAGAGATTCTTAAAACTCATAAACTTAGTGACTTAGCAAGGATAGGCATATTAATGAATGAATGTACTTATTCTAATGCTTTTTTTGCATAACCAAATTATCTATACTTTAAAGCATTTTTCCAAATTCTATTATGTATAATTATAGATTGATAAGGTTTAAAAAATATACAAAT
This sequence comes from Lacanobia wlatinum, assembly GCA_947578705.1. Taxonomy (NCBI): domain Eukaryota; kingdom Metazoa; phylum Arthropoda; class Insecta; order Lepidoptera; family Noctuidae; genus Lacanobia; species Lacanobia wlatinum. The sequence continues at coordinate 12,341,269 of OX388028.1, read as the reverse complement.
AATATTAATTAAAGCAACAAACAATTATACTGAATCAACAACTACATGATGGCTCTTCTACTGGTTCAGGGTTTGATATCTTGAAACTGTTGTGGTCCAAAGTTTGCAACTCAATCCTTGATCTATTTGATTCCACCAGCTGCATTGCAATATCAGTAAACATTTCTTCAATGCCTTTGCCAGTCTTACATGAAGTTTTATAGGTGGTGCTGATAAGATTGTGACACTGTTCACTGTAAATGAATAAAACATGGTTGAAAACTATGCAATGCAGCATACTAGCCTAGAAGAGAATCAGATAAAATATTTACCAAAAAGTTTCAATATCAGCATCAGTAACTTGGGGTGAAGAACCTTCCAAATCAGATTTATTTCCACATAGAAATATTTTTGCATTCTCTGCATATGTTACAATGTCTAGCAAATGCTGGCTTAGAACATGAAACGAGGATGCATTGTCAAGTGAAAACACAAGGATTGCTGCTTCAGCAAACTTGTAGTAACTTGAGGTGACTGAAGCAATCCGTTCCATACCTCCAGTGTCCCATAGTTGTAACTGAAATCAAAATTCATTTATTAATTAATTTTAGTCAGTGAGCACATTAACTAAATATGAATAAAAAGACAGAGAGAAAATAAAGAGCATACAATTTAACTTGTTTTGCATGTTAGCATAACAATAATAATTACCTTGACAGTTTTGTCTGTAAGTTGATATGGCTTTTCAAAGTGATCCAATCCTAAAGTTGACCTTCTATCTGCATTAGGAACAAACGTATTGTTGATAAATCGACGGAAAATTGAACTTTTCCCAACTCCATATTCTCCACACAATATCACTTTCAATACAGGGGTTTTAACCATAGCCATTTTTGAATTATTGAAAACAACAATGCGTCAAGGTCAAAGGTAATTAAACACAAAATCTCATTGAGACATTTCAATCAAAATTAAATAATTGACGCATTTTTAATAGGTACGCAGCTGCACAGTGCACACACCCATATTCCGGTTTATTACATACTTGACATTAGTAGAGGTGTACCCCGTTATGTACCGCTAGTTACCAGATCGATCTGTGAACACTGATACTGATTCCTATAGATAATCTTCTAATATTTAAAAATCTCGTGTGTTTGTTACCGAACTCCTCGGAAACGACTCGACCGATTTTCATAAAGTTTTGTGTGTTTATTCGGTAGGTATGAGAATAGGTGGAAGGCTATTTTCTTTTTGGTAAAACAACGTTTGCCCGGTCAGCTAGTAATGTAATAATAATTCTAAGTAAGGAAAAATTACTAAAAGTAAATGTCGTAGCGCTTTTGAACTTGTCTAATCGAATAGGTATAAGTACTTTGTGTTTTATACTATTGCAACACATTTAGTAATGTTTCATTAGCCTTTAGTAAGGCTGAGTAATATTGAATGTAGTACAGAAAGTTTTAAAGTAAAGAAGTAAACTTTGTATCGGGTTGCCACGGGTCGCTTCCCAATAATAGGTATTTGGATAAATACTTTGATCATAGTGCACCTCTAAAGATTTCAAGTTCTTGGTGTTGCGATAGTGTTGTGCTTGCCTGGCTCAATTTTAACCAGGAAACCCTAGCAATGTTATAAAACCGATTAATTAATTTAACCTGACCTGATTAATCAAGTTAATTCCGCTAATTTATTCAGTCGCAAGCTGAACTGAGAACTAGATTGGAATTTTATAAAATTCGGAATATTAATTCACTTCCCAAAATTATTCTATCTTTAATAACATATTCGAAGCCAAACTTCTCCTATTTTTCAAATTGCATCTCATTTTAGAAATAAGGCTGTTAAAGGATCTAGTTCAGGCTAGACTAAATCCGCGAGTTAATTTGTGTCATCACTGGTGACTGGTTTAACGTTATTATCTTTAACGAGAAAATGCATAAAGTTCATTTGAGTGATACTATTCGTATAACTTTTGTTTCAAAGAAGACGTTCAAAAGTGATACAATATTCTGAAGACTTTTAAGATCCCGTTTCTATTAAATCTTTAAGATTTTATTATATTTTTAGCTGTAGCTCCATGATATTGAGATAAAAAATATAGTTTTTCATTACAATGCAATATCAAAACGTGTCGAAAAAGGTAAAATCTGTAAACGTCAGAACGACGTTGAAATAAAAAAGGCACCATAAATAGACATATTATTTTCTATCTCTATGCACCCTAACGACTAGGCATGGGCAATATCGCTCATACACGAATGTTTAGAATAATGGATATCGCATCTAGTTATATATTTCAATATGTTATTGGCTGAAGATATGTGGAATTCGGAAGTGGTAGGTAGGTAAGATAAGGTACTATGATTTTTAGGTTTCGGTTTTTATCGATTTACACACATCATTTAGTATTTTTTTATTTGTAACTGTACATTACGCATATCGTAATCGCACACGGTAGTGCAGTATTTCAAGTACCTACCCAAATCGTTTTGAACCGAATAGTTCGATACGGTATTGTGTGTTGTTCTGTGACTCATACCAACATCAACGTATTAGTTACGCGGATAACTTTTATTTACTATATTGATAGACACGCGTTTGACCACTATCCCCCCTGATGGTAAGCGATGATGTGGTCGAAAATGGAGCACGCTTGCCTAGAAATAACTTATATACTCTTGACTTAAGGACTCCAAGACCTGATATATAATAATAATAAAGTCCCTCATGACGAGAACCTCGTAAAGTCTGAGAAAGATAAACAAACGAAGTGTTTTGACTTAACTCGCGAGGTTGTCGACATGTGGGATGTGAATACAGCATTGCCAATCATTGTGCCGATAGCCAACATCTCAAGAGGCTCCGGTTGGGCAGCTGGATCAAGGGCTTGATCCAGAAAGCAGTACTCCTGGACACAGCGCGTACAATGAGGAGGTTCCTCTCTCGGGAGCCCTGACCACCGGTAGCTTGGACCCTGTTCCCGATACCGGTGGGCTACTATTTTTATATGTTTTTATTTTTATAGTAATATTTAGAAATGTTAATAATATGTAAAGAAAATGAATAAATGAAATAATAATAAAATATTTTATTGACATAAAGAAGGTTACATTTTGAGTTGGAGCCCTGACCCCTGAGCTAGGTGGTACCTGCGTTACAGGAGTCAGTGTCTTCACCCGCTTGTTGAACAATAAAAATGTATTAAATAAAAAAAATAATTACAATTAGTGTAAGCTTGCTCATAAGTGGTGTGTGTGTGTGTTTTTCTGAGTAACTGTGCTTGGTGGTTCTGGGATTTTATCAGAGACTGTTTGCCTACATTTCTATTATGTAGTTACGAGTGTACACATCTGGAGTGAGGTCATCGAGAAACACGGGGAGGCTCTTGCGGTCTTCCTCGGTCCTTGACATCTCGAAGGCCTTCGACATGGTCTGGCACGATAGCCTTATTAGTAAGCTTCCTTTCTTCGATCTGCCCGCCGGATTGTGTGATTGATCCCAGATTTTCTGAGGGATCGGTCTATCCAAGTGGTTATAAATGGATGCTCGTCCGGACACCTGGATATTAATGCCGGGGTTCCTCAGGGGTTGGTGCTCTCAGCAACATTGTTCCTCCTGCATATTAATGATCTGCTAAAACCCGGTACCTTTGGGTATGTAGACGACAGCACTGATGCTGAGAGATACGTGTCCAACGCTCGAGGTGGTGGGTCGCAGATCCGGTCTCTCCGGGAGGCTATGTTTGAGCGCTTGAACATGTCGTTACAGGCCGTCTCTGAATAGGGCGATGCCAATCTGGTCAAGTTCAATGCTGCAAAGACCCAAGCGTGTCTTTTTCCCGCTAAAAAGAGCCAATTCCACCCAGCTCCATCTTTCCGAGGTGTAGCCGTGCCGATAAACAACCGACTTGAGCTTCTTGGTGTTACGATAACATCTACCCTCAACTTTGGCCCTTTCGTAGAGGCAAAGGCTCAAGTGGCTTCCAGAAAGTTGGGGATCCTAGCAACGGTGAGACGGTACTTCACGCCGAAACAGCTGCTCAAACTCTATCAAGCGCAAATTCGATGGTGTATGGAATACTGCTCTTATCTTTGGGACGGATCTGCCAGATATCAGCTTGATACCCTTGAGAAAATTGAGAAACGAGGCACGAGGATCGTCGGCAATGATAGGCTCGTCGAGTCGAAGCTCCAAAGTCTTGAGCATCGACGCCGAGTTGCTGGTCTGTCGGTTTCCTATCGGTTGCATTTTGGGGAGTGTGCGACGGAATTGCTTGATTTAATTCCGCCAAGCCCGTTCCATCATCGGACCACAAGACGAACGGCGATGCGCCACCGGTACATGGTGGACATCCCACCTACACGCACAAAATGTTTTGGGAACACATTCCTAGTGCGTACAGCTAAGGAGTGGAATTCCCTGCCAGAGTCTGTGTTTCTTGATAGCTACAACCTGGGAGTCTTTATGTCAAGAGTGAATAGGTTACTTCTAGCCATGTCTCCAAAAGTGATGTGCTCCATCTTCGACCGCATCATCACTTTTCATCAGGTGAGATAGTGGTCAAACGTATGCCGATCAATAGTAAAAAAAGTGACTATGTTTTCCGTCTGTGAGTAAATCCAGTGTTTTAAGCCACGTGGTTAGTTTCATCTTTGTTTTCTTTTTAGTTAGGGGGTTGAAGTTGAGAATTTGGTTTAGTTTGTTATATATATGAATAGCTAGGTATAGGTGGTGCCATTGAGCAGAAGCGGTCTTACATTTGACTGTGTGACATACATTACCGAATCAAATCAAATCGTTTATTTGTGATACATGGGTTACATACAGGTGTTTATAAAATGATTATATACTTAATAATGTTCATTTCATGATCAGCCACTTGGGCATACAAATTATAAATTAACACAATTATTGGTTACAAACAAACAAATCTTTGCTCTTTATATTATTAGTGTAGATTTTTTATGTTTGATAACGTGATTTACTGGTGTAATTTTTATTGTCAGATTTTGGAGATATAATTGTCTCACTGTAAGTACTTGACAGCTTTCATATAGGTTTTTTGTTGGGTACCGTTAGGGTTTGAAGGTCATGACTTTTAACAGAGATCTTTGGGCTCCCTCGAGATGTATCATATAGGTGGTATATTTTTACCACCCATTGTACACTTGTTTTTATAAGCGTTTTTCCTGTGCCTATTATATATTTAATTAAGGTGTACAATAAAGTATATTATACATAAATATAAATTCAGTGCGATCAAATATACAGGTATTGGATATTGTGCCAATACATAGGTATTGTATCTATTTTCGATCTCCATTTGCATTATGTAATGCCGTTGTTGTATAAAATTATGTACTAGGTTCTACATAACTACATTCTATAGTGTAACATAATTTAATGACGTAGTTGTTTTCCGGTCAGTTTAGAATATTTGTTTTACAGATTTGATTAACTTTTACTGTACCTACCTTTTATCAATTACTAAAATAGTCAACCATTCGTATTATTATTTGAATTACAGATTACTGAAAATGATCGGTTATGTGAAGAATAACGTCAATTTAAGTAAAGTAGGTCAAATATTTTGGAGTTTACGGTGGAATGAATGTATGAACCGTAAAGTTTCGAAAACATGGCTTTGGGGTTAAGTGATGAAATAAGCATAATTATCCAGTATATATATATTTAATCGCATTGAATCTATACTATATCAGGTATCCGCGTAACTAATACGTTAATGTTGGTATGAGTCTCAGAACAACACACAAAACTGTATCGCGCTATGATATTTGGTATAATCCGAGTCGGGTACTTGAAATACTGTGCTACCGTATGCGATTGTGATACGCGTGGGACTTCGTAGAGTTCCAAATAAAATACAATGATGTATATAAATCGATAAAAACCAGAACCTAACAATCATAGTACCTTACCTACCACTTCTGCGTTCCTCATAGATTCATTGAAATTAAAATGTATAAACACAATATCCGATGTTCAAAACCGCTACATATAAGATTTGCTGTAGTGCTATTCTCTAACAACATTTTCGTATCTCGACAGTAGAATTCGAAGTGAGTTTCAAATGAAGATCTTTATGTTGTGTGCAATAAAGCTCACTTTGTGAGTTTTATCACTCAGGTGAAGCTCGATATCGAAATAGTTTCTTACAGAATAGACTAGCAGTAGTGTAAAAACGATATTGCCCATGCCTAGACACGAGTCTTCCTGACTGATACTTTCACTGTCATTGTCAAATTATTTTCCACAGGGTTGCCCACCCAACAATATAAATATTGTTTGAATTTATTGATGCAAGCATTTTAATTTTCAACACTTGTTAAAAAAACGGGTTGCTGTAGAAAAAAATAATGCCCAAAATCATTAAAATAATAACTCTCTTTCAGCATATATAGCTCAGAAGAATGTTTCAATTATCAATTCTTTTAGTACCAGGCAAGCTCCATACATTTAGTGAACGTCTCCTTGAAGGAATAATTCTTCTGCTTTGCTTGAAAGAGATGATCATAAAGATCATCAATCAAAGCATAAGCCTTTTTGTCTGAAAACAACCCTAGAAATTCTAATTCTAATGATAATTTTGTTCCCCTTTTGCGAGAAGTTATTTACAGCGCTAAGTAATATGGTGTTCTGTGTTTACAGCTCGCTTTGGCAACACAGTTTCAGTACGTCATGTAAACGACTTTTTGGCGGGAAGTCAAACGAGGCGGTAATTTTGATTTTGCCAAAAGTTTAAAATTAAATAAACGTACGGAAATATTACATAAATAAAGTCGAATAAGGTCTCAAACAATCATGAGTGTCACCAGTGGCGGTGAGGAGCCGCCAGAGCCGGGGGAAAAGAAGAAACGCAAGTACAACAATACTCGTACAATCGGCCCTGATTCAAATAAGTATAAAATTTTTACGAAACCTAATTATAAAAGACTCTTTATAGAAAATACCAATTCTGAATACGTAGTATACGTCGAGTCAACAGAGCAGGAGAAGATAGGGAATAAAAATCCTATCACACTCACCAGCTTAATATCTGACAATGTTAAAGGAGTCTTAGGAGTTCATAGAATAAATGCACACAAAATAGGAATAACATTCAGAAAAGCGGCTGCAGCCAACAATTTTCTGAAGATGGAAGACTTCCTCTGGAAAAATAAGTTTAAAGCCTTTATACCATCGTATTTGACTGAAAGGATTGGTGTATTGAGGTTCGTGCCTAAAGAACTCTCCAATGAGGAAATATATAAAAATATAATGTGCGACTCTGAAGTTATTTCTATTAAAAGATTCATGCGTAAAGAAGAGGGAAAATTAGTGCCCCTCAATACAGTTGCCGTCACCTTTGCATCAACATCTTTACCGCAATACGCCTATATAAAACTATTTAGATACGAAGTCAAAGCATACATACCACCATTATTGCAATGTTATAAGTGTCTTAAATTTAACCATTCTGCTAAGGCTTGCAGAGGCGAGCAACATTGCTCTTCTTGTGCAGGTCGTCACTCCTACAAAGAATGCGATGTCGAAGAGATCACATGCATCAACTGCGCAGGTAATCATCTTGCCATTTCACGAGACTGTCCCATTAAGAAACAAAAAATTGAAGAGAAAAAGGCCAAATTTCTTAAGCAGAAATCATATGCCACTGTTGTGAACTCACCCCCTACATTTAATGAGAAATCTTTCCCTGTTCTACCCAAAGTTACTGATAAGACTAAAAACATCAATGATACTTTAGATACTAAGCAAATAGCAAATAATGATATTATAATTAATGCAATTGTCAAATCGTTGGTCGCATTAGGAAACAAGAGTGACTCTGATGGGCCACTCACACATAAGAAAATAAAAGAAATATTTTTATCAAATTTAATTTAAACATGGATAATTATCTAAACATTTTACAGTATAATATACAAAGTTTGCAGAGTAAAAAGACCCTATTACAAAATTTATTAATTGAAAAAAACATAGATGTCTGTCTTCTTAATGAGACGTGGTTCAAATCTAATTCTATAATTCCACACTTTCCCACATATAATTTAATCCACAAAAATTCCATAAATTCTCATAATGGAGTAGCCATTTTGGTGAATCATCGTTTAAAGTACAAAGTAGTTAATACACACTTCTCAGAATCTATTCAAAATGTATGTATCACTATAGAAACACAATTTGGAGCAATGGCAATACTCTGTGTGTACAGCCCTCCCAGTATCAGGTTTGATTCAGCAAAGTTAAAGGACTTAATCAATAACATACCCAAACCTTGTATAGTTATGGGTGATTTTAACGCTCATAACATAGCCTTTGGATGCCACAGTGATAATAATAGAGGTAGATGTTTATATAATATAATTGATGAATTTGACTTATGTATTTTGAATGATGGATCACCAACAACTGTTCCTTATCCTAATAGACATGCTTCAGCGATAGATCTTGCCCTTGTTAGCTCCTCAATAGCTCATTTATGTAACTGGTATGTTCATGACGATCCCATGGGTAGCTATCATCTTCCAACTTTACTTGAGATCAACATTCAGTCATCTATGTATAGCATGTCACCTCCTGTGGATCAAGAGAAATATATTTATAGTAAGGCAGATTGGGATGAATATTATAGCCTATCTGAAACTTGTTTTTCCCACTTGGACTCAATAAACGATTCGCCTATCAATTCATATAACCATTTTATAGAAACATTAAACGATTTGAGGAACAAAACAATTCCAAAACGAAAATTATGTGCAAACACAGCTATTAAAAAACCAGTACCATGGTGGAATGCAAAATGTAGTGATGCTGTCGCAAAATCAAAAGATGCATTAAAGTATTATTTTTCTCAACCTAACATTCAAAACTGGATAGAGTATAAAAAATTAGATGCGAAAAAGAAAAGAATTCTGAAGGAAGAAAGTTCTTCTTCTTGGCGTAATTTATGTAGTAGCTTCAACAGGCTAACTCCAGTTTCTAGGATATGGGGATACATTAAAAAATTTAAAAAAATTGGGTCAAATCGAAACAAAAACATAAATGATGAGTGGGTTCCACGTTTTTTAGATAACTTGGCAGATTCTACTGAAATAGATGGCAATAGGCTTGAGTATTTGTTCGAAAATGCTACAGAAAATGATGTAAATGTATTTCTCAAAAACAATTTCACTATAGAAGAGTTGAAAACATCTTTAAAGAGTAGGAAAGATACTACACCGGGATTGGATGACATACCTTATATGTCAATCAAAAAATTACATTTAAATGCACAGACAACATTACTTAATATTTATAATAAACTATGGAATGAATTAGTAATACCCGAGTCTTGGAAAACACAGTGTGTCATTCCAATTTTAAAACCTAATAAACCTATAAATAGTGCTTCTTCATACAGACCTATTTCTTTATCATCCTGTTTGGGTAAACTCTTTGAAAATATGTTGAAGTTAAGACTAGATTATTTTGTTGAATCACAAAGCTTAATTCCTTCTATGCAGTTTGGCTTCAGAAAAGGTAAAAGTTGCTCTGAAAGCTTTGTATCTTTATTATCAGATGTAAGACAGGTTAAATTAAGCCACTCTAATGCAATCTGCGTGTTTTTAGATGTAAAAGGTGCTTTTGACAATGTAAACATAGAAGAACTCATTCAAGTATGTCATGATATTAGTATACCTGGTCATACTCTAAAATGGCTCTATAATTTTTTAAACAATAGGACTGTATTTGTGAAATATAATAATAAATTACATGGACCTAGGACTGTTAACAAAGGCACAATGCAAGGGGCAACTTTGTCTCCTTTACTTTATAATTTGTATACTTCTGAAATATTAAAATATGTAGATACACCAGGTGTAAATATCCTGCAATTTGCAGATGACTTGCTTTTGTACAGCATAAATCAAAACATAGATATAGCAATGTCTAATATCAATAAGGCTTTGTCTCAATTATACAGCTATTACCATAATAAACTTAAATTAGAAATAAGTCCAGAAAAGAGTTCAGTTTTAATTGTCAGTAAAGATGTAAACACTCATAGCAATGTTAAAATTTTATACAATAATGAAGAAATTCCTGTTGTTAAACAACATAAATTCCTAGGAGTCATTATTGATGATAAATTAAAGTTTGAAGAACATATTAAATATATAAGTAACAAAGCATTGAAAGGTATTAATCTATTGAGGCATTTAGCAGGCAGTTTTTGGGGCTCTGACCCCAAAGTTATGGATTTGCTGTACAAAAGTATAGTGAGAAGCCATTTTGATTACAGCAGTTTAGCTTACATGAATGCCAATAGCACCTTGTTACGAAAATTAGATGTAATTCAAAATATGGGACTGAGACTTATTTGTGGTGCTATGCGCTCTACAACTCCTACCTCCTCCTTCCTATTAATTCATTAGAGGTTGAGACATGTATACCTCCCTTGACTTTACGAAGGTTGTTGTTGGCTGAGAGGTTTTTATTAAAAGTCATGGCGTCAAATGATAATCCTTTACTTAAGAAACTAACAATACATCCTGAAATCTCACAGTCAATTGCTTCCAATGCCATCTCTGCCTCTTCTTTGGTTGGTGGAACTCTACCTGAAATGCCAACAATATTTGAACAAGTAAAAAATAATTCAAAAGATATTGTTCAAAATCATATTTGGCCTATATACAAAATACCTTATAATGGTATTATTAACAGCTTTTCAATCCATTTAGATGTAGTAAAAAATAAATTTGATTTTTTACTGTTTAAAGATAATAGACCAGAATATTATATTATATACACAGATGGATCTAAAACAGATCATAATGTAAATGCAGCTTTCTATGATCCACAATTAGATTTCAGTAAATGTATTAAATTAAACAGGGTGTGTAGCATTTTCACTGCAGAATGCTATGCAATTTATTGTGCACTACAGCATGTAAATAGTCTTGTACACAATGTACATAATATTTTGATAGTTACAGACTCCAGAAGTGTTTTGTCTGCTCTACATAATGTAAATATTTCTTTTAAGTTAAATTATATTATTTGTAATATTAGACTTATAATCCGAAATCTGCTTGATAAGTATACAAAAGTAGAATTAGTATGGGTACCTTCACACAGTGGCATTCGTGGAAATGAAGTAGCTGACACTGCTGCCCGGTCAGACCATGACGAAGATCGATCCCAGTTAATCAAGGTTCCATTCACCGATTACTATAGCCTTTTTCAAGAACGTAATAGACAGTTATGGAAGGAGTATTGGGACATAACCGTGGAAACGAAAGGCAGATGGTATGCTGGAATACAAAAAGAATTACCGATTAAACCTTGGTACTATAACTTCAAATATATTACAAGAAGATTCATAACTATTTTATCACGCATGAGATTAGGACATTGCTTAACTCCAGCTCACCTGAACAGATTTCGCATAATTAACAATAGCCGATGTCATCATTGTGGAGCAGAGGATGCTGATTTGGATCATATTATCTTAAACTGTTCAAGTTTTAACATTCAACGTTTGATTTTGGTCAGTGAATTGAGCAAAGAGTATGAATTGAGTGAATTAAATGACAATGACATTAGTGAACATACTGAACATCGAAGTGTTCCCCGCAGTGTTCAGGATTTATTAGTAAATAAGAAATATTTTAGTGTGTTGTTTAAATATATTTGTAATACAGTAGAGAAAATTTAATTCATGTTGTAAATGTATATAAGTTAATTAGTTGTAATATTACATTGTAAAAACCCATCGATGTTTCCGACTGAAAGACTTGTATCTATGGTCATGAATAAAAAAATATTAAAAAAAAAAAAAAACGTCATGTAAACGCATTTTCTATTGTTGTATTTATTTGTTGATAAAACTGAAAGAAGTTGCAAATTACGGCTTAAAAACCCGGAAAGGATAATGAAAGTACTGTCTGAATGTTTTTGAAGCCAACGAACTATAACATAAGAGGTTTTAATTTTCTAATCCATCATGGATCTTCAAACTTCGCATTTGGCCGCAGCATTGATGTCCGGCCCTACATTACCTATGTATAATAACACGTCTGCTGAGCCCACAACGACAGTAACTGCTCCACCTAATATTCCCAATGAAGAAGTCAAAAGCGAGAAATCTAGCGAACCATCAAAAGAGCCGCCTGAGGAGGAAAAGGAAGAAGCAGCAAGTGGAGAGGAGTTTACTGATGAAGTAGGATCCTAAGTTCTTTTTCTAATAACAAATAAATATGTTCATTGCATTCACTTTGATCCATTTCACCCTAAAAAAAATATAATGGATTTAAATAATTGTAAATATTGGGAAACAAAGAACCTTTGATTTTTTTGCAATAGGTGCAATGGCTTTATTTTTATAATAATACTTACGTGAAACTTTTTTCTTATTATTCAAGTAGTTAATTTACATCATAATACTCATTTTTATAATGTAAAAGCTGCTACAAAAGTCTTTTTGGAAACACAGAAATTATGACATTCTAGTCAGATTTCTACATACTTTTTTACATTTGCACTATGGCTGGAACTGCTGCATTGTATTTTTTTCAGGAGATGGAAACTCAGTCAGGCAGTAAATCAATGCCGGGCAGAGGAGTTACTTTGCAGATGCTGTTGGAAGAAAAAATGCTTGAGCCAGGGAATGCAGCTATGACAATTGAGTATTTAGTTAGTAATGTTTATATATTGCCTTTCTGAATAAAATGTTATAAACTTGCACTGCTGTAATATGTTTTAGGCATGTTATCATCTAAATGATCCTTTTTAAATGTTTAAAGGTGTCTGGCAAGGATGTTTTCATTGAAATTCCATATTACAGTAGCTGACCTGCACACTTTTCATTAATGTTCAGCTCCTAGCGTGATGCTTTAGCCTACCTCGAAAAATATGCTAAGTACCCATCCAATACTAAAGTAATTTTTCAATTCAAACCAGTAGTTTCTGAGATTAGCGCATTCAACCAAACAGACTCTTCAGCTTATATATTACAATATGTAGAGATAATCTGTATGATTTATTCTAGGGTCAAAAATTTGTTGGCGATTTGCAAGCAGATGGGAAAATAAAGTCCCATGAGACCGAAACAATCTTTTGTTCCCCATCAGCATGGGCAATACACTGCAAGCGCATAATAAATCCAGACAAAAGATCTGGGTGTGGCTGGGCCTCTGTCAAATACAGAGGGAAGAAATTAGATACTATTAAAGCTACATATCTTCGCAAGAAGCAGCTACAAAGAGAAAACATGCATTCTGATGGTAAGGATTTCTGACTGACCTATTGAAAAATGATTTAGTTGAAGCAAATGTTCTGAAATTGATACTCAATTTCAAATTATTTACTGAGGGTAATGTACATTGATTAATAAAATATTATTGTTAAAATTACAGAGGAGGTAGAAATGGAAGTAGAAAATCCTCCAGAGCCACCACCACAAAGGATAGTTATGAAACATAACACTGTGCCAAACAGAATGATGCAGCAGTCAGTATAAGAACATATTATTCACCTAGCTTTAGTGTGTGTTTAGTTTCAACAAACTTGGAGTATAAGTCATTGAGTAATTGAGCATAGTTGTTAAAATTATAATTATTGCTTGAGTATACCAATAAAGTAGCCTATTGGTGTACTGGATCTAAACATGAGCTCTGAGTTGCGGAGCATGGAGTCCTGGGTTCTATTTGACATTTTTCAGTAGTGAGTGCCAGGTTCATAGGATTAAAACATATTTAAGTAGAGTCAATGCGATTTTCTAATAATATGCATAGCATAAAGTAAAAACAGACAAAAATAAATTGAAAACACACACACACACACTCAACCTTCGAATTTTCGAATGCTACCATCTTTTTTATCTGGTTACAAATGTGTGTATTATGTTGTGGAGATAAGGGTTCACATACCATATAAATATATTCTATATTTGTTTCGACTATGTCACAATGTGTTTTAATACATTATTAATAGTATTCCTATTCGCCTTCGCCAGAATGCCCACATACTTTCCCCACTTTATAATGTGCTCTTTAATCCTTCTACTCCTGTTTATTTTAAAGAACGCTTTCAGTTTCTCTGTGACACACATTCTAGGTCCTTGAGATCATCGGAAAATCTTAAATTAAGTATTTGTATGCATTCCACATCCTTCTTTGACAAATCATACACTATTCAAGCAGCTCGTTTGTGGAATGCATTACACATAGATGTGTGGCGCGCTCAAACGCTACCAACATTTAAAAAATTGGTGAAGGAACATTACCTCTCACTATAACTTTTTGTCTCCTTTCCCTGTTATATATTTGATATTTATTGGTATATTATTTAGTATTGTATGTATTTGTTTTTATATTATGTATGTCTCTTTATTAATATTATTTATGACGTTTGTACACTGACTACCCTAAATCTAACTTCTTTAGTTCAGTCCATCCAAAGGTTGTCTGTAAGAGATTGCCCTGTGCGATAAGACCGCCCATTGTACACTAGTTTTTATAAGCGATTTTCCTGTGCTTGTTATGAGGTGTTATATAATAATAAATAAATAATTTGTCATTAAAGTACGGTAACGGACCGTTAACTGTCTCTGAGAGCGAACTTTTTTAAATCTTTACTAAGGAGCGACTTAAGTAACCATTAATCGTTTCTGAGTGTGGTAGTTAGTGAAATTAAAAATAAGTTGAATTAAAAATAGATTGGAGAATTGTGGGTATCCATTGCTCTGTTTATCCCATCAGGAAGTACAAGTTTGAAGTTGTAAAAACAGCAGATTACCTCCTTGTTTATTGTTTCTAATACACCTAGATAATCTCTAAGGATTTCTATACTTATAAAAAATTAAAGGAATTCCTTTTCATATTTCAGTGATGCCAACATGTTGATAGAAGCTGTATCATTTTCATCAGCTGGGAAAGTGCAGCCGTTCTTGGTGTCAGTCAGTTCAAATGCCAGTCTTGTTCTAGATATCCACTGTCATTTGAAGAAGGAAGAAGTTTATGGATATTTAGCTGGCACTTGGGATTTGAACAGTCACAGTATGTCCAATTTTATAGCTCTTTCAAACATGTGGCTTAAAAACCTTAGATCTTCAAGTTTGTGTTGTATGTCATAGCTCAATCCATTACGATTTTAAATTCAAAATATTCTCGCCTAATTACACATGGTGAACTGAAATTATTTTAGACTTTATTTCAATGAAGGCAATGCTGATATTTGATTGGTAGTTAACACTATTTGCTAGGGCCCTTTAAGAGCTTCAGCTCTTCTTTTGCAGAATGTCAATGTTTATGGATGGAAGATTTATTTTATTACTTAAAATTATTTTTATGTTTCAGATGTCATGATAACTCACACATTCCCATGCCTAATCAGTAAGAATGACAGCAGGCCACGAGTTTTAGTGGAACTAGAGATTCAAATGGAAATAGAGAAACTGGGACTTACACTTCTGGGCTGGTATCACTCTCATCCCACGAATCCTGCAATGCCAAGCCTTAGGGATTGTGACAACCAGCTGGAATATCAAATCAAAATGCGTGGACCCAGTGAAATATCTTATATTCCTTGTATTGGAGTTATTTGCTGTAAGTAAAACATAAAGAAAATGATTTAATCAATTAATCTTGTTCCAGCTTTTCAAACTATGCTTTTTTTAATTTTCAGCACCCTATAATCCAGAGAGTCCAGTCTTGGAATCGTCACTTACTTTCTTCTGGGTGATGCCACCACCAGAGCAGAGGCCTACAGAATATCCTCGACCATTGCTCCTTCAGTACAATATGGTTCATGACAGCCACCTTTCAACACATGCCATGGAACAAATAAGGAAGAGCATCAAGTACTACTTTTCATTCTCTGATGACACGTTCGTCGATTTTAAAGAGAATTTCAAGCCTGATATCACATACTTGGACAAATTGAAATGCACATTGACTGCTAAATTTCCCAGAGAGCAGAGCGATGGTTTGCTGTGGCATTTTATTAGAGACGAGTTAGGTTGCTCTTCTGAACAGGACGATAAAATGGATCTCGATGCTTTATTAGCTGTTCCGCAACCAATACCAGTGTCGAAGCCTAGTCAGGTGACGTCAGTCCCCAATTTCCCGTCAGTGAGTACGCTGCAACAAATGGTAAGCCGACCGGCCGGCGTGCCTCCTATAAACGTATCGTCAAGCATAGGATCGGGCTCGCCTCATAAATTCGAAACCCCTCAACTGAACATTCCAGTACTACCAACTTCTTCTAAATCGTCATCAAAATCCGCCACCCCTACTCTGCCGTCGTCATATCCTACAGGATTAGATATGCTGACGAGCATGGCCCTCGGATTAGGCTCTCCCAACATGCCGCTACCTATGGGAGCTTCTAGTTTGGAAAGTTTAGCTGCTGCAAACAGCATGCTGACTGGGCTCACTCCAGGTATGTCTTCAAGTCTAGCGGCTAGTTTATCCGGTAGCAAACTACCCGATCCGCCGTCGTACGCTGCATCTTTGCAGAACCTGACGAGCAGTATTGGGAGCTACGACAAGACACCGAGCAGCACCGCCACAAGCACCAGCACCGCCACGGGCACCATCCCCGCCAGTCTGGCCTCCAACCTCATGATGAGTTCAGCAGACATCGCCAATGCTCTATTTTCAGCTAGTAAATACTCCAGTGCAGGCATATTGGGAATACCAGATCCTATGTCTAAATCGACTTTAGCTGCAAATAATATGTTCTTATCTCCATCATTAATGAAAATGCAGGAATCTCTATTGAAACCGCTTTCGACTAGTAGTCCTATTTCTACTAAAGCTGGTTTAGATCAGAGTATGCTGATGAAATCTCCGCATGACTTATTAAAAGGCAATAAAGATTATTTGCCACCAGATTTTGGTAGTATTGGAAAAGGGAAATCGGATTCTCTTGATGGTATGAAGTTAAATGAAACAAGTACTTCGTCGAAAATAGAAACGGCCAAATCTGATAGTATGGATGCGCAAGCGACTGATTTCAGCATGCCTTCGCGAGTCGGTGGCGAGTCATTCTTGAATCAGATGTTAGAGTTAACTAAAAAGACCACAATGCCGGACTATTTATCGGATTACAATCAACCACTAAAGTTAACAAAGGCGGAAGATCTGTCGACGTCTGTGGCCGCCTCCAGTCATCCTTACATGAGTTCATCAAGTATCGTGGACACTATAGCTCAAGTGGCGATGGGAAACTTTTCTAAACATGACGAACCTAAGGACTATGTGAAGGAGACAGATTACAGTACTGGTAAAGTCGGTTCTTTACCTGGTGGTAATGATAACGAGAATTGATAAACTTTCTAATATATTTAATTTTATTCAAACTATCACTAACAAAAGCAATTGGAGCAGCTAGAACTTATCAAGTAATACTACCAGTTCCAAGTATCCGATAAGATACGTTAGATGTGCTTGAGAGAAAGATCTCTACTTTTCTGAAATATTCAAGATCAATCTGTCCTGTGGTTTTTGTCATGATGATTTTCTTGGAATATTTGCGTGGTAGGTACCTTTGTTTGAATTTTGTATTAATACAGTATTTCTGGTAACAATATTTTGAAGTCTGATGATATTTATAGAGAAATAAGATTGTATTGTCGCTTCGTGGTGATATTGCATTTTATGTACTAATAGGGTAGTTATATGCTAACTATACAGTCATTTGTTAGCAGTAAATATGGAGCCTAAAATAAACTGTGTTACAAAACATTTGAGTACGCATTCCATATCCTTGATTCTGGAAAAACTTGTTTGTTTGGAAACGACACACATGTTCAATGTGTGTTCATTTCATGTTACTATTCATAAATCTGAGAAAAAAAACTTTCTTTTTACCAAGGTATTGCGGCAGAACCTCCGTTGCGTGGGTCCGACTCGCACATAGTAGGTTTTTAACATGTCCTGCGTTACAAGCCAGTATCATGTTAGGATCCTTAAAAAATACTTTCAAACATCAAAGTTTTACCAAAAGTAAACCACAAGTACTCGAATATTTTGCGACATAGTGTGTTTAATTTTAATCAAATTAAATAAAAGTAGTGTTGTGATTAATCATCGTTCTCGAATTTTGTGTCGTCTGTATTTAAGAGTATAAATGCTAATGTATTAATTAGATGTAGGTTCTTTTTGTTTTGAATATTTTGTACCTATTATTTACAATATTTATTTTATAGTTAGATAATAAAATTTTGATTGTGACGCGTCTGATATTGTTTTCTTTGGACCTAATATAAGTACTTAGATTATTTTAATCATTGATTTCGTTATCACTTCTATAGTTGTGCAAATTGCTTGATTATAAACTAAAATACACCGAGTGTTCTTGTTGTAAATGCTAAGTGTTGGCTCCTGATGTGGCTATTATCTGTATCGATAGATCATCCACGCATGCACTTATACCAATACAGGAAAACGTTAAACCTACTTCAGTTTCCCACCTAGTTTTAAGTACAATATTATTGCGTACCTACGCTTTGGTAAAGACACTCTAAATTGTTGTGTAAAAACAAAACGATGACTTCAGATAGGCGTCATTCGTTAAAAATGTAAAGGATGATCGTATAATGTGATAATAATTTAAATCAAAGCGCGATTGATCTACGATTTTCGATAGTGCACCTAATCGGCCGCGATATCGTAATGACGGTCGTTTGATATCAGGATTACGTTTAAACGGACCAGCACAGCTCAGTGGTGTTTACCATATCCTCATTTACTTTGGCAAGTTTCCGGTGATAATACCAATATTCTGTTATTGTTTATTAAAAAGAATTAGTTGCGATTATAGCTCTTGCTCTGATAGTGGACAATTGTGATAGTGAATATGTGTGTTTAAAATATTTTTTGAGGTAAGATTATTTTCTTTATTTTACACAATACATATCATAATCATCTTTTAAAATCTGCTGCCAGAGCCTGACATGATTTCCTAACGTTAAAAAAAGGTGTGTTAATACGTGGTTAAATTTTTAACAGTTACTCTTTCCTTGTTGTCGTATGGCTACCAGCTAATTCGTTCCAACGGTGTACACAGGCCTCTCCAATGGCATCCTCCACTCAAGATCACGTCGACCCTGATCCTACATTCCCAATAGTTACCGATTTTACGGCTAATCGGTTCTTGGATTTTAGTCGGCTAACAAAGTTCTCAATGTCCTATCAATTTGTAGGTACTGCATAGTTGATAAAGTAATCGTGTTTGAACAGTGCCGATTGTTCCAGATAAATATCGAATGGCGACGAAGCCCAAGACTCCTGGATTCACGGGTTTAGGAGACGACAGCGAAGATGAGTCGGAGTATACTCCTCTATATGATGACATCGACGATTTAGGGTAAATACTTTTCATTGTGTAGTTGATACTATGAAGTTTTGGAGACACTTGCAAGTCAAACGTTCGCATACTCAAATCAACACAATTTAAAGCCGTCGTTAAGTTTATGTCTCTGTCACTTAAAGGTGTATTATAAAGATTAATACACTTAAAAACGACTTGAAAGTCAAGTGGTGTTTGAGAACTCGGGAGGGGGGGGGGGTGGTTTGGTATGGTCAACTTTGCTGCTCTCTTGCTGTAGGTTCCCTAGATCTTCTATCCAGTGCTCTAATTTGCACTCAGGGGCGTAACTATAGAAAAAAATGGCGCCTAGGGCACGAATCATTGTTGCGCCCCTTCATAAATTATCTTAATGAGAATAAAAAAAACACTAAATAAAACCGTCAAAAATCTATACTTGTATCTATATTAGTGTTGAAACTATTTTTCACGGAAAAAAAATTGTAGTTTCTTTCTGTTTTTTCACATGTTACATAGAAAAATTAAGAGGAGTCCTTCGGAAAGAAACAGTTTTTTTTCGAATTTTTCGTTAAATTTTTTGATATTTGAAAAAAAAAACAGGTTTAATCGGTTAAATAAAAAAAAACTGGCCAAGTGCGAGTCGGATTCACGTGCAAACGGTTCCGAACGAATTTTATTTTTTTAAATGTTATTTCAACACTATAGACTACTTATTTTTTAACTACTTGTTTTCCTGTAATCTATGGGTAAAGATCTATTTTAAAATTATGAAAAAAATATAATTAAAACCCTCACAGTAAGCACTTTCATTTGATATGTCGCACGATATTGTTCAAAAAACTTTTTTTTTAAATTTTCTAGTTTGACCCCCAAAAGTGACCCCCATACTAAAAATTTAATAATTTACGTAACGCTACCATGTTTGGGTCACAGAAGTCCATATGTGTACCAAATTCCAACAGAATCGGTCCAGTGGATCCGGAGAAAACTGGCTGTGACAGACGGACAGACAGACACCCGAGTGATCCTATAAGGGTTCCGTTTTTTGTTCGGAACCCTAAAAAGAAAACATGCAGAAGGTGAATACAATTAGGTCTATCCATCTAGCTCTCCTCGGCCACCACCTCAATTTCACTGTCCGAAGAATAGTCAGCTTCACCAGGCTCGAGTTCGAATTTCGAAAGCTTCTTTTTTAGCTTGCATTAAATGTTAATTTGATCGAACGTAAACAAGTTTATTAAGTTGCTCTGGAAGAAGGCGATTCCTATCTTAAATATGCGTTTGACCAAAAATTCACCAATTTCTTTCGCGCGCGTGCCTAGCTCGCTGAATTTTTTTTATTCTACCCTCCATTTTATTAGCACGTAATACATATTATTATGGAAAGAGTTAAAGCATAGAATATCCTAAGTTAAATATACTAAGTAAGTATTTGAAAAAAAAAAAAACAAGAAAAGTTCCCCGTTTTTTTCATATTCTTCGGTTATTTTTCGCTTTAATTGCAAAAAAAAACATGAAATATATCCTGGCCAATTTTCTCCAAACTTTCGAATGTAACATTGAAAAAAAAACAACGGAATTGGAAACAAACGGGAATTTTTCCTGCTTTTTTCATTGCTTTACGCTTTTTGCTTATTTTATTAGTATAGATTCTATATCTATACTAATATATAAAGCTGAAGAGATCTACTGGTCCGATTTGAAAAAAATTTCACCCCTCCTCTGATAATTTGTTTGTCTTACACAGAACAGATAAAAGAGGTATTTTATGTTTTCTTACCATTCATACTTATGTAAATAGGAGAAATTATTTTACCAACCTACATAGAGGAAAATGCAACAGCAAGCGAAGCGAGCTCGAAAATTTTTGCATCCTGGATGAACTATTTTCAGTAAGAGCTGGGCCCTAAGCTGTGCGGGCTACCTTACTTAGGAAAGCTCAGCAACCCCTGACCGTGGGGGCCCACGTAGGTTAAGGTCCAGGCTGGCAAACGCCACCTCGAATGTATGACCAGTCCGATCCTGTCTTCGTATAACTGTTTTCCGTTAGTTAACGTCGCAACTATAGGGATCTCTAATTTATTTTCTAAACGTCGTAGTCGTTAGTTCCGTAACACAAATTTCTATCACATCTAGAAGAAACCCCCTGGACTTTAGTTTACGCACCGGGGCGCGCATCATTCATTTCCTCTCATTGATTTGAAATCATGAAATAAAATACTAAATTATAACAATTAATATTTAATTATTATATAATTTATTATTTTGTGGTAAATTTTGATTTCTGCGCCCCCTTTCGATAGGCGCCCAGGGCTCGTGCCCTACCTGCCACATCCTACACACACCACACCCTAGTTACTTGCGAAGCATGCATAGTACCAATGAAAATAATGATGACATTCAAGCCATCCTTGACGTCATCAGTATAGTCGTTATAGATTTAATCAAGTGATTTTGAGTGCACGTTGCACTCGTTAGTCCTTATAGCAACGCGGATTGTAGATATATCGATCTGATGGACCTTATTTAATTAAGGGTCATATCCAGTAAAGCATACTTTTTGGCGATTTGAAACAATCAACAATAATAGGTAATACGCAAACGATTTCCTCAGACAAAGAGCAACTCAAGAGACCAAAGGATGGAATCTGTTTCGGGAGCTGCCCGTAAAGAAGGAGAGTGGGTCTATGGAATCCACTGCTTGCATAGATGCCAGTGTGAAAGTTCTTAAATTTCTGTCGTATATCTTCATATTCACGGTTGTGCTTGGATCCGCTGTAGTATCTAAAGGGACTCTGCTTTTCATAACATCACAACTAAAAAAGGACAAACAAATAACTCATTGCAACAGGGCTTTAGGTGAGTATTGTTACATCATTTCTTTAACTTTTTATTCGAGTCTTCGTTGTAGTTTTTACTTAACTAATACTCGTGTATTTGGTATGAGCAGCCCTGGATAAACAGTTCATAACAGTCCACTCGCTGGATGAACGAGTAACATGGCTGTGGGCAGCTTTCATCGCATTCAGTGTACCAGAGCTGGGCATATTCTTAAGATCACTCAGAATATGCTTCTTCAAGACCGCTGGGAAGCCAACATTTGGGCAGTTTTTGGTGGTAAGGCTATTGTTATACTAATCTATATATAAAAATGAATCCCTATTTCCCTTGCTAATCGCACGCGTGAACGGCTGGACCGATTTCGCTAATTCTTTTTTTGTTGTATTTGTTATAGTCAGGAAAAGGTTCTTATGAAAGAAAAAAATAAAAATTTGCCAGTTGACCGGAGCGAAGCCGCGGGGGACGGCTAGTAAATTATAATTTCTTACTGTTGTTAGTTGTTATTCAATAGAATTTGAATTGCGTGACTGAAAGCACAAAACTTTTTAGAAACTGTACTGTGCTTTTATTGAATAAACAAAATACCTTTTATTGGTAAGGAATAATAAGAATCATCATTATATTTTACGTCAAAGAGTGAAGTAAATCCCCGAATTCAAGGTGATTACTATTGTGTCAACATGATTAATAAGAACTCTTTAAATTCATTTTCCTTAATCCCTAAAACAGACTGCCCAATTTAGTCAATAAACCAGAACCTTATTGACATTTTTAAAATATTTATAAGCAGATAAGATTATTTTCGCGACCAATTATATGCATTTTATTTCAGTCAAATAACACAAAGACGAGGTATCTTATCTACAACAATAAAGTGAATGACATATACTTGGTTATCATTACGATCTATTTTGTGCCATGTTATCCTGGGCCACGTGCGTCGATACTTAGGTTTTACTAGCTAGCCGACAGCTAGGGATTTCCTAGACTAAAATTTACATCCTTTGGTATGACATGCCTGAGTGATTTTGCACAACCGAACTGGGGGTGTCAACTCCATTTGCGGTTATGCAAAAAATAATTTAAAATAGGTTTCTACGAGTATAAGACATTAAAGCATGTTATTGTTAACATCAAAAATTGTTTCAGTCCTTAATAATAGAAACACTGCACACAATCGGAATAGCATTACTAGTGCTGTTTATCCTGCCGGAACTAGATGTCGTGAAGGGGACAATGTTGATGAACGCGATGTGCTTCGTGCCCGGGATTCTGAACGCGCTCTCTAGAGACAGCACTGAGCCGCGATACATTTACAAAATAATCTTAGACGTACTTGCTGTTTCTGCTCAAGCTACTGCTTTTGTTGTTTGGCCCCTTCTAAAAGGCGATGAGATTTTGTGGACCATTCCAGTAGCATGCGTGTTGGTTTCTCTCGGCTGGTGGGAAAACTTTGTCGGCACCTCGGGAAAACATTGGTCAGGTAAACAAAGCGTTCTATTGATTTAAGTCTCGTATCCACTAGGCAATATTTGACGCGCAACACGTGACGCCCAACATGTGCAGTACGTGCACAACATTGCGCAACGTTGCCAGCAGGCGCGCAACATTGACAATGTTATTAAAAAAAAGCTCCTCGTTGCAGTTCAACATGATGAGCAACATGTTGTGCATCACGTCGAGCGTCAAATGTTGCCTAGTGGATGCGAGGCTTTAATATTCATCTACACTAATATTATAAAGAGGAAATTTTGTATTTTTAAATGTTTGTATCGATTAAACTCAAATAGTACTGGACCGATTTTAACCATTTTTTCACCAATAGCTAAACTATCAAAAATTAACATAAGCTATAATTGATTTTCGTTAAAATAGAGATCCTTACGAAAATTGCAATACTAAACTTGCGCGAAGGAAGTCGCGGGCGAAGTGTTAGTCTTTTATATGCGAGCAAGAGCATTGATATTCGATATTGTCACTTTCATTTTAGGATTATATTTAACCGACTTGTAACAATAGTTTACGTTCCGTATTAAAGGTTCATGAGAAAGGCTACAAGAACATAGATTTTACTTACATTTGAATATCTTAATCTCATTTGATGGGCACTCTTTTTGGGATTATTACAGGGAATCCTTGCCCTTTTGAAATGAAAAAGAATAATATAATGTCTACACTTATTTATTTCAGTCCTACAACCTTTGCAAGATCTCCGCGACGGAATCAAAAGGGGTCGTTATTACTCGCAGAGAGTGGTTTCAATATGGAAGATCTTCATATTCATGTGCAGTATATTGATATCTTTATACGTCCAAAACGACGACCCATTCGCTTTCTTCACGAAATTCAGCAGTGGTTTTGCCGAGCGATTTTACACCGCTCAGGAGGTAAGGAAGCATGTCACTTTTTGCTTTGAAAGTGAGTGCTACATACTTGTAAATTCGAGATAAAAGTTACGGCAGCCATTTGATAAATTTCTTAATTCTATGTTCTTATTACAGGTTCAAGCAATTCAGGATGGATTCCAAGGTTTCTTGGGTTACGCAGTGGTAGGAGAAAATTTGGTAATACCAGCGGCATGGGCTACCCCCCTCTGGGTGGTTGGCATCCAGGTCTTAGCAGCATACGTCTGCTTTGCTGCTTGTAAAACTGCCTGCAAGATCCTCATACAAAACTTCAGCTTTACATTTGCATTAAGTCTTGTTGGACCGGTCACTGTTAACCTGCTTATAGTTTTGTGCGGAATGAGGAATGCGGATCCGTGTGCATTTTATCGCACTATACCCGATTATTTGTTCTTCGAGATTCCACCGGGTAAGTTAAGCAGTTCGATCACATTTCTTAATAGTTAAAAACTACATAGCTAATCGTTTGCGAGTGTGCACGAACGAACCATCCTACTTTCATTAAGTCACGATTTCGATGACCGTTATTTGATTCGATATCTTTCCGCAGTTTACTTCTTGAACGAGTTCATAGTGGGGCAGATGTCGTGGATATGGTTGTTGTGGCTGGTGTCGCAGGCCTGGGTCACGGCGCACACGTGGAAGCCGCGCTGCGAGCGTTTGGCGGCTACGGACAAACTGTTCTCCAAGCCGTGGTACTGCAGCGCCATCATCGACCAATCCATGCTCCTCAACAGAACTAAGGATGATGACCAAGATATATCATTAGAGGTGACGGTTTAAATTTGATGATGATACATTGAGCCTAGTGACGGGGCAATGACTGAGTTTATAAGCCTTGCTACTTACTTATTTTAGGATCTCAAAGAACTCAATGGAGATGATGCGTCGACGGTAAGCGATGATAAAGCATCAAAAAAAGACATCAAGCCTTCTGACACCATCACAAGGTAAAAGTTACGTGTTAATAGAGGTCCAATGACTGTAACACGGCTTTGCTATTAATTTTATTAAACCTGTTTCTTTTACGTTGCCAGGATCTACGTATGCGCAACGATGTGGCATGAAACAAAAGAAGAAATGACCGAGTTCTTGAAATCCATTTTCCGTATGGACGAAGACCAGAGCGCGCGTCGCGTTGCGCAGAAGTATTTGGGAATTGTTGATCCTGACTACTATGAACTGGAAGGTATGTAGCGAAGTTAAGTCATCCATAATTCCATCGCTAAAAATTAACCCAGAAATAAATAACATCATCGTTGCGCCTATAAACATGTACCTAGTTTAGTTTTTTTTTTCATAACTGTTGTTTCACTATTGGCTGTATCATACTCCAATCGTTACAGTACACATTTTCATGGATGACGCATTTGAAGTATCGGATCACAGCGCAGAAGATTCGCAAGTGAATCGCTTCGTAACGTGCCTCGTAGAGACCATCGACGACGCAGCCTCAGAGGTCCACCTCACTAACGTAAGACTAAGGCCGCCCAAGAAATACCCCGCTCCGTACGGCGGCCGCCTAGTTTGGACACTGCCAGGAAAAAACAAATTGATTTGCCACCTCAAAGACAAGTCCAAAATAAGACACAGGAAAAGATGGTCTCAAGTAAGCTACTGAATTTAGCATTTTATTGTTCTTGAAACATGTTAAGTTACTCAGAATAAATTAGGATATGATAAGTTATCGTGATAACAGAATGTTTCGACTTCAGATATTTTTGTTTGTAATTTATTTCCTCCATGACTATAATAAACTTATCGATCATCTTAGATCCGGGAAGATTACTAGTGAATCGGGTTTTAAATTAATGGAAATTTCAGAAAAAAAAGAGTACAAAAGTGATTCATTTTAGGGTTGTACATTTCACAATGCCTAGGATTTATACAACGTGTAACAGAATAAACGCAATACCTTTTAAGGGGTCATTGTACTCATAATTATGAACAACTTACTATGGGACCAATCCCGAAATCGCGAAAAAAAA
Organism: Lacanobia wlatinum; assembly: GCA_947578705.1. NCBI lineage: Eukaryota > Metazoa > Arthropoda > Insecta > Lepidoptera > Noctuidae > Lacanobia > Lacanobia wlatinum. The sequence continues at coordinate 12,314,718 of OX388028.1, read as the reverse complement.
TCAGCTTTTCAGTACATTTTGTCGAGTTATACGCACATAAATGTAGGTATGGGGGAGTCGATTTTTTTTTCGCGATTTCAGTGTTGGTCCCTTACTGACAGTTGTTCATAATGATGATTTCAATGACCCCTTAAGAGGCGTTGCGTTTATTCTGTTACAGGTTGTACATCGTCGCCTTGCATTCGTTTGAGGAACTCCACAGATTTGATGATATTTTTAATGACTTGATGGGTAGGTATCGGTATCTAATCATTGTTGATTGATGGGTCCATCCACTTTCGGTTTTGTTTGATTGTCTAGCTCTAACTAGTACATATAAGGAATCGATAGATTGTCTACCACAAGGTTCATTATCCTTAGTTTTTATCAAAGCATAAATGCATCGTCAAACCTTAGTTAGCAACCTTCACAATGCTTAAGTGCTTATTCTTGTACAGGTGATGTACATGTACTACTTCTTGGGTCACCGTCTGATGGACCTACCGATCTCTGTGGACCGGAAGGAGGTGATCGCCGAGAACACATACTTGTTGGCTCTGGACGGCGACATCGACTTCAAGCCGATAGCGGTCACGTTACTCATCGATCTCATGAAGAAGGATAAGAACTTGGGGGCCGCGTGCGGACGTATCCATCCTGTGGGCTCTGGTAGGTGTTCCTGGTATTTATGTTTAGAAATACCACATACCAAAATAAATTGAAATTCGATTATTATTTGCCTCTTACCTACCTTTTGGTATATTCGAGCGTGTAGTTTTAGCAATATATATAGTTAAATGAACTTCAGGGCACTTTTTTGTGCTTTGTGAATCGGATCTGCTCGCTTTCATAAAGCCGAATGTTCCAGGCTTCATGGCATGGTATCAAATGTTCGAGTACGCTATCGGTCATTGGCTGCAAAAAGCGACTGAGCACATGATTGGCTGCGTACTCTGTAGTCCTGGATGCTTCTCCCTCTTCAGAGGAAAGGCTCTGATGGACGACAACGTTATGAAGAAATACACTCTGACTTCGCACGAGGCACGGCATTATGTGCAGTATGATCAAGGTAAGCTATAGTTTCATTTGTTTGGGTTAGGCACTTTCCCTCAATCTATAAAAGTCAGTGAAGGCCGCAGTTTTTTTTTCGAGCTAGTACCAATAAAAAACGTGAAAGCGGTTTTGTAGGTTTAGGAAAACGTTTTAGTGTTGTACTGACACTTTATTAAATTGAGAGTTTGTTATGTCATTTTTAATCTTTGTTACTTTAATCCTAAAGTTAAATTATTATAGCTGTAAAAAGACAATTGTGCAATATTTATTAAGCATCTCGTACGTAGAGACAGAAGACCTTCTTTTTGTAAATAAAACATGATGTGTCCTTTAATTTTAAGTTTTTATTATAGGTAATTGATAAATTGTTATTTTATTATTGATGTTTACATAAGCACTATCTAGCCTGAAGCACAGGTTTCAACCTAGTTCAGGCAAATCAGCAAATGTGTTCTTTAAAAAAATGTAAAATATTTTATTGTAAATGTGCCCTGTTTTATAAATAAACGAATAAACGAAACGAATCCAGCCATACTCAACATTTTTTTTCTTCTTCGGCCACATAACGCTTTTACTTATGTCATGATGGGCCGCAATAACATACAGTAAAATATAATTCTACATTTAACAGTATCTCCGTAAATGAGATTTTGTAATGTGTGAAAAATGTTTTTGATAAAATTGCTACATGACAGCCATGGCATAGGCGGTGAATAGTTTCACCATATCGTCAATAAGTGAATCAGAAAGCCAAGATTTGTAAAGTAAAAATAAATTCTCGGAGGTTAGTACTCAATAAATCCTACTGAGATGCAGAGGAAATAAAGCACCAATAATATAGTTTATACTAGGCTACGGGGCCACACAGAAAACTATGCCGGACCACATGCGGCCAGCGGGCCGTAGGTTGAGGATAGCTGCTTTAGCAATCACTCCGCTGTGATTCTTTGATCCCGTTTAATGCTGAACATAATTTAGTGCTTTTTCCTTTGGAAGCTTTTATCTCTTTCGCTCTCAAACGTCATGTCCGTCCGTCATGTTATCCGCGTACCGAAAGGCACAGCGTTGAAAGGCCACCCACAAGGTGGACCGATGACCTGGTGAGGGTCGCGAGTAGCCGATGGATGCGAAACGTATCGTACCGGTTGCTGTGGCGACACGCGCGGGAAGGCCTATGCCTATTTTTAAGGATGGGAAATCATCAACTGACTCCTCCCGCTCTAGGTGAAGCAGGAGGGAGTGTCAGACTCTTACTGACTAAAACCCATCAGTGTTCCTCCTAGTGCCCTTTGCGTTCCAGGGCCGCAGTGACTCTTTCGGACAAAGTCCGCGACCCCAGAGAGCAGTGGTCTCTCGGCTGATATGATGATGATGATGGTGAATGTTATCCAGTATCCATGTAATCCATGTAAAAAAACTGGTATTCAACTCGCCAAACCCAGCATAGTTGGAAAAGGCTAATAGATTGATTGGGCCGTAATATGAACGACCTACATATTACTTTACCGTCCCACAGGTGAGGATCGTTGGCTGTGCACCCTGCTACTGCAGCGAGGCTACCGCGTTGAATACTCCGCCGCATCTGATGCGTACACGCACTGTCCCGAGCACTTCGACGAGTTCTTCAACCAGCGCAGACGATGGGTGCCCTCCACTATGGCCAATATCTTCGACTTGCTAGCAGACTCCAAAAGGACTGTTAAAATTAATGACAATATTTCCACGCTTTATATTTGGTATCAGGTGTGTTTATATATTTTGTGTAATTGATTACCTTAGTGGTAAAGTCCGAAGGTGCATATTTGTATGATACGCTAACTTAGCTTAACAAATCATAGGCAAAGTACGATCTACGAATCTTGCACCATGTTCTATAGTGCTCTGCTTGATGGATTTTGATGTAATTTTCACAATCATTTAGAGTTTTTCTTTATTGAAATTAATTTTTCAGGGTCTGCTGATGTTCGGTTCCGTGCTCGGGCCGGGGACTATCTTCTTGATGATGGTGGGCGCTCTGAACGCCATCACTCAGATCAGCAACATGCACGCTATGTTACTCAACCTGGTGCCCATCGTCATCTTCATCATCGTCTGTATGACTTGCAAGTCCCAAACGCAGGTAAGAATGTATTAAAGTAAATGACGTGTGTATGAGATTGAAAAAAAAATATCTAAATAATGCAGATAGATTGACTGATTTTGAATGTAAGAGCGAGTAACTTTTGAATATAACTATAAACGCACACGTGTTACTTTTGAATAGTTATTATTCAAAATTATATCCGAACTAAGAAATTCTCGAGTAAGAGTTAAAATGTAAAATATAAACAAACACACTTTTATTTGCAGCTACTCTTGGCCAACCTGATAACATGCTTATATGCTATGGTGATGATGTTCGTGATAGTGGGCATAGTGCTCCAGATCGTGGAGGACGGCTGGCTGGCTCCGTCCAGCATGTTCACGATCCTCATATTCGGTTCTTTCTTCATAACGGCCGCGCTGCATCCGCAGGAGATCATATGCTTACTGTACATAGCTATATATTACATAACTATCCCCAGTATGTACATGTTGTTGATTATATATTCGTTGTGTAATCTGAACAATGTGTCCTGGGGAACGAGGGAAGTGGCGCAGAAGAAAACGCGCGCGGTAAGTTTGTTTCTGTTCTTTTTTAAAATTTTTGTACAACCCAGCTAGTCTAAAATGGCTAGCCGTGTAGATTTTGCAATATTTATTGATAACTGAGAATATGTTACAGGTTTTTTTATCAAGCTATTAGCTGACTCAGCAAACGTTGTTTTGCTATACAAAAAAAATAGCCAACCACCTATTCTCATACCTACTGAATAAACACACAAAATTTCATGAAAATCGGTCGAGCCTTTTCGGAGAAGTTCGGTAACAAACACCGTGACACGAAATTTTTATATATTAGAAAGATGAAGGCAGCGTTGATTTCATGACTAGCCTCACGCCATTGTATATTAATCACCTACCTACATAATAGTATTACTTGTATTAATGTGCAATTTCCAATAATTATTTAAAAAAATACACAGGACAGAAAAACTAAAAAGATAAGGAATTTATATACTAAAATCTCATTCATAGGAACTTGCAATGGAAAAACAAGAAGCTGAGGAGGCTAAGAAGAAGATGGATGACCAGAGCATAAAGAAGTGGTTCGGTAAGGGCGAGGAGACGAGCGGCACGGCGGAGTGCAGCGTGGCGGGCCTGTTCCGCTGCATGTGCTGCACCAACCCCAACGACCACAAGGACGACCTGCATCTGCTACAGATCGCGCACGCCATCGAGAAGATCGAGAAGAGATTGGATACGCTGTAAGCATTATTACTTTGATTTTTACCTTTCTTCGTAAGTAGCCAACAGATACATGACATCATACCCTTACTCGGCGAAGGGTTAGGCAGAAGTGCATTGAACTGTATGAGAAAACTAAAAATCTCGTCGGTATATAGCTGTTCTATGCTAATGTTGACATAACTTCTTTCCATTAGCGGGGCCTCCGTCGAAGAAGCGGAGCCATTGAATCGTCGCCGCTCGACAGCCTCGGCGCTGCGACGACAGTCCGCCCTGGACCCTCTCGCCAGGCTAGCCGAGTACGAGGAAAGCGAAGTTTCCACCGACATACCCAGGGTAAATAAAAAAAATATATTTTTCGGTGGTGTTTTTATCTATTTCGTAACGTGTTATTTGTACAGTTCATATTAGGTAACAGACAAGGAAGAGTGGAAGGCTATGCCTTAGTCCAGCAGTGGGACAGTACCTATACATATATGTATACGGTGCCATTTTAGTCGTCATTACCGGCAGCCCACTTCATCCTTCCAATGACATTCATTAAAAAAAAAATATTTTTGAACATTCGAATTATTTAAAAGATGACGCATGACGTAGTTTGAAACATAATATAGCAAGCACAGTCCGATACTTGTGTTTCAAGGACGGCGCGGAATGGAACGGTGACATTGTTTTGATTATTAACAGGGTGTTTCATAATTCTAATGCATTATTTATTATTGTTGTACCTATTATATTAATGAATTATTTAAAAAATATAATCGTGCCTAGAGGTAGTTTACGTCGGGTACATTAAGTGGGCCGCTTTTGTAAGACTACTAAAATGGCACCGTGTATAAAGTACCATTAAAATAGATGGACTTTTAACACAGCGTGCAGTAACCAAAGATATCTATGCAAAAAAAACACTGATTAAAGTGATTTTATTTTGAACTAAAATAATAAATTGCCGGCACACTAGAATAAACGCGTCCATTATGGGTAAGTTCTAGACGTAGTCACGTGCGCCTACACATTTGTAGTATCAGAATTAAAGATAACGAAGACTTGGATGTGTTTACGTATTGCGTAACCCATATTTTTAATATATATTCGTTAACTGATTTTTTTTCTTATAAGTAAATTCAATTCGTTTATTAATTCAGAATAATAATGTCCATAATTGTTAGTAACAGAGGTCTTAAACCTATGTTAGTCAATATTAAAAATCAAATAGAAACAATTAAAACAAACCAATCAATAAAATTAAATTCAAAATAATAAAATCAGTAATGTCCAAAATAAAAATGTCAAAAAGTCAAAAATACATTCAAATAATAAATGTCAACAAATAAAATAATCATTAAACATACATACATTGTCATCTCGTAACATGAAGCTGCATAAATCTCCCCAGCACTGCAGACTCTGGCCTCTCAGAAATCATCCTTAGGATTCCGTTGGCGCTCCCCCGAATCCGGCGCATCAGAGAAGCTGTTTTCTTACGCATAATGGCATAAAAGTCGGCAGCAAACATGCCCGACGCGCTGCAGAATCGAGGGAGCCTCACTAGAATCCTAAAGGCGTTATTGTATTAAATGCGTTGCGTTTTTTTCTTATTATTTTTTTACCTTGTCCATATATTGCTGGTCTGAATGATTTCTACAAGTTTGTCCATTTATTTTAATGGGCCTTATATTGGAAAAAAATACTAGGTTAGCGCGATATTTACTTATAACTAAGTGCATATTATCTGCAAGTTTCCTATTTGGCTCTGCACTTCACCAGAAAAAATATGTTCTTGATTCCAACCCTCTTTTGAACAATAAAAATGAACAATATATCGATAACATCATCAAATAAATATGGTGATAACAGGAAGAGCGCGACGACCTGATCAACCCGTACTGGATAGAAGACGTGAACCTTCAGAAGGGAGAGGTGGACTTCCTCACCACGGCGGAGACGGACTTCTGGAAGGACCTCATCGACACCTACTTGTTCCCTATCGATGAGAACCCAGAAGAGCTGGTATGTGTTTGTAACCTATTAGCTCTAAAGCCTAAGGTATTGAGAGCAATACTGCCAGACAATACTTTGGATTTGCTAAGTTTCATACGATTTCGATTGTCAGTATAATATCTTGTGTACGTAATGTTCATATTTGCATACGGGGATTTGAGCAAGCCGTTCACACGAATATGAACATTACCCTTTTAGTACAAATATGTTCACATTATATTGACTTTACTTCATTCTGTGAATCTTGCTCTGTCCGCCTTCGTCAGTTGTTTTTTTGACCAGTAATGTTATTTCTGCGAAGAAGAAATCAAAATTTAAAAAATGGCCAAGTGCGAGTCGGACTGGCGTGCGAAAGGTTCCGAAAGATTTTTTTTAACATGTTATTTTAACACTACAGACTTCTTGTAGGTTTCCCTACAAGCCTACCTTCTTGTTCGTTTCCTATAGTCAAGTAAGGTAAAGGTCTATTGTCTCCATTTTTTTCAAAATTTTAGGCTTAGTAGTTTCGGAGGGGGATGGGGGAATGGTTATTTTTCGTCTAATTTCTTGAATAACTCTAAAACCATTTATTTTAAAATTATGAAAAAAAAAATACAATTAGAACCTTCACAGTAAGCCCTTTCATTTGATATGTCACACGATATTGTTCAAAAAACCTTTTAATTTTCTAGTTTGCCCCCAAAAGTGACCCCCACACTAAAAATTTAATGATTTACGTAACGCGTCCGTGTTTGGGTCACAGAAGTCCATATGTGTACCAAATTTCAACAGAATCGGTCCAGAAGATCCGGAGAAAACTGGCTGTGACAGACAGACAGACACCCGAGTGATCCTATAAGGGTTCCGTTTTTTACGGATGTTCGGAACCCTAAAAATATTTTGACAGACATGTTAAGTTTCAGATAGACGCTTCCGTTCCGCGGCAGTGTAAATTGAGCCTTACGGATTGCTGATAGACTACATGCGTTATTACTTCCTTAATAAATGAACTTTATCCCCTTTTGCCTCTTCACAGAACCGTATCAAAACGGACTTGAAGAACCTCCGCGATAAGATGGTGTTTGCTTTCTTGATGGTGAACACGTTGTTTGTGCTGGTCATCTTCTTACTGCAGCTGAGCCAGGACCAGCTGCACTTCAAGTGGCCCTTCGGACAGAAGGCCAGCATGGAGTACGATGAAGACCTGAATCTGGTATGTTTTTTTTTATAATTGCATTAATTAAATACATGAGAACAACTGCCGTCAAACTATTTTAGAGTTTGACAGAATTTGTTAATCTAACAATGAAAACGGAGGAATTAAAAAAAGCCCTACTTAGATTTTAAACAGTCGATAGAAACATTTCGTATTTCGGCCCTGGTTGCACTTTTTAAGTTCAAATTGGTACTCTTTTTGATATTATTTTTTCTGATTCTCATACTTGAGTTATAAATAGGTACTTAGAAAAAAAACCCGCCAAGTGCGAGTCGGACTCGCCCATCGAGAGTTCCGTACAAATTTGTAGGTACTTTTTTACATTACTTAAAGAATATTTTTTTATGATTTAATTACAAATGTATAGTTTACAGACATTTCTCTGTACTTGTAGTCTATGACGGTATTACTTGTCAAATTTCATATTTCTAGGTCAACGGGAAATACCCTATACATTTTGATTCCCTTGAGAGTGTCGAAATATACGAAATATATTTTTGTGGCATAAAAGACCTTATCTATTTTTTACGTAAACTTAGAAGTTTGATTTTTTTCACAGCTTCAAGGGAGCGTAGACCTGAGTATATGGTTTTAATTTCAACTCGATACCCCATCGCGTTCCCGAGATAAAGGGTCTTGGCAGACAGACGGACAGACAACAAAGTGATCCTATAAGGGTTCCTTCCGTATTTCCTTTTATGGTACGAAACCCTAAAAAACAAGAGGTTTTATTAGTAATCGCCGATGCTGATTGATCCCTACACATTTTTTACTATACAGTGTTTCATCATATTGCCACTATCTATCATTACCATCTTCTATGTATTATTCACAATGAAATATAGAAAGAGATTTGAGGGCCTGGCACGAATATTTTGGCATATAATAGGTAACGTTACACTATCGTTAATGTATGTGAATTTTGAATTTAAAAAACTACAACCCCATAGTAGTTTGGTTTAATTTTATGCGACATACACAATTTGTGTACGAAAATATGATAGTTATAATACTAATAAGTATATTTCAATTATTGTTACATTGTTAAACAAAATTTGTAGGCTATATTTAAACAATACAAAAGAACTAGACATCTGTAGCCGAACTAGGCAAAAGCCTGTATTTCGGTTATCAGCACCAGTCTCCTCAAATAATTAGTAATAATACTAGCCATCAAGCAGAAATGTTAAGTACATAAAACAATAATTAAAAGGGAAAAAAAATATTAATAAAAACATAAATTCAAAAATATAGTTATATAATACGAGTATCATACTTATATACGTTACGTTTAAAACCTTCGTGCTAGGCCCTCTGGTAGCATTATCTTTGCCGCGACCACGTAACGTCATCGCTATGCGTTTTCGTGTAACCATACTTCCAATTTCGGCGTTGAATGTTACAAATCGTGTGCTACCTGCGTTACAGTAAGACTCGTTATAGATAACAATCTCCGAACTAACCAATGCACCTGCTCACGGTTGTGAAAGCACTAAGTGTGACCGGTGGCACGCAAGGGTTTCATTTACTCTATTATCGAAAATTTTACAAGTGTCTGTGTATGCTGGTACATTGCGAAATCTGTCAGAAACTAGCACAAATAAGGATTTCTCCAAAAATCCTTTTCTATTGAAACGAAACCTGCACAGATGGTCATGTCATAATAACATTAGCAGCGCTATTCTGTTAACATCCATCCTTAGGTGAAGCGAGATGTTAATCTCTACATCAATTTGAATGACACCTCATGTCGTCGTTTTTCATGGTTTTTAACAGAGCCAACCAGGCTGATTCATTGAAATTCCTATGCGGCACTGAAAATTTAAAACCTATTAAACTTCGGCCTAAAAGTGGGAAACCGGAATTCGGGAACCGAACAATAGTCGGGAATGGGTCTAACTTGATACTTATTTCCCTCCATCAGTTCACCATAACACAAGACTACCTGACGCTGGAGCCCATCGGGTCGGTGTTCCTAATCTTCTTCGGGACCATAATCATCGTCCAGTTCACCGCGATGCTGTTCCATCGGCTGGGCACGCTGTCCCACGTGCTTTCCACTACGCAACTCAACTGGTACCTTACTAAAAAGGTAAGTGGATATTTGTACGTCTACCATGAGTTTTATCAATCTATACACGCTAGCTACTGTAGTTAAAAGAATGTATGAAACCTTTTAAAAAATAAGTTTTAATTTATTTGTTTAAGTTGTAAACTAACAAGCAAGCAAGTTGCAAGTAAAACTTTAGTTAACTACTAAAGAAATAAATTAGAAACTTGTTTTTTAAATGTTTTCATCATTGATATATAAAAAAACCAAAATACACACTCAACATCTCAAAAACGTCCGCAAAAAACAAGCGCACAATATATAATTGTGCGCTAGTTTCAAACAGTCTCGCATCGCTCGCCATACTGCACTGCTTTGTAAAAACAACTTTAAGCGATCCGTGTAAGGTTGAATTTGCAAAAAAAATTGTTTTTAGTATAACTACACACAACTCACACATGACACTTGATACATGTCAGTTTTTGACGACAGTTTCGAGTGTTGCATTTGTTCGAGACTGTGCATCTTGGGTTTTTTTATATATCAATGGTTTTCATACATTCAGATTATAGATTGATAAAACTCATGGTAGACGTACTGATTAGTCATTAGAAAATATATATACATAAATTGAATTGAAGATTTTAAAAGTATTCAGAACTCCAGTTAGGCTGCGTTTCACCAAGGGATGTGCGAGGATGCATAGCGATGGATGTGTTTGTTAACAACCAATAGAATCTCTTCATTTACCTAGCGTCGCTCAGCGCAAGAGATTCTACTGGTTGTGATAGACCGAAATATGACTTCATCAGCTCTCATAGTATTTCCTCTACCAATCTCCTGTCTTCGCCAACCTCAATAATAGAATAGACTAGAATGATGAAGAAAACATTACATTGGGTGACGTTATCGCTAAAAGCGATAACACACAAACAACAAGACAACCTTTGGATTGATTTTAAAAAGAACGGAAAACAGTAGTCTTAAGTGTACGGTTTATATAAATAAATACATAATAGATAAATATATACAATTATAAATCTGAAACAAAAAAGCAGAGAACCCAAGTAAAAACGATCAAAGAGAAAGGTAGTGCTTTTATGATCATTGTAATACTTTGTACTGTTAACAGCCGGACGAAATGACAGACAACGCCTTAATAGAGGCTAACGCGTTGCGAATAGCCAAAGACCTGCAACGTCTGAACACCGACGACTTGGACAAGCGCGACAACAACCAACACGTCTCCCGGAGGAAGACCATACACAACCTGGAGAAGATGAAGGACACCAAGCAAAACGTTATCAACCTTGACGCAAACTTCAAGAGGAGGCTCACTATACTGCAGAATGGAGATGCGGGTAAGTCTACTGCTTTGGATTGTTTTAATTAAACGGAGTGCAAACCTTTACCGAAATTCAATAAGTTGTGACTGGCATGGTTTACTTCAGTAAGTTTTACCATCTTTTAGGGTTCCGAAAAAAAAACGGAACCCTTATAGGATCACTCGGGTGTCTGTCTGTCTGTCCGTCTATCACAGCCAGATTTCTCCGGATCCACTGGATCGATTCTATTGAAATTTGGTACACATACGGACTTCTATGACCCAAACACGGACGCGTTACGTAAATCATTAAATTTTTAGTATGGCGGTCACTTTTGGGGTCAAACTAGAAAATTAAAAAAAAAAGTTTTTTGAACAATATCGTGTGACATATCAAATGAAAGAGCTTACTGTGAGGGTTTTGATAATATTTTTTTAATAATTTTAAAATAAATGGTTTTGAAGTTATTCAAGAAATTAGACGAAAAAATGACCATTCCCCCCTTATCTCCGAAACTACAGAGCCTAAAATTTTGAAAAAAAAAATGGAAATAATAGATCTTAACCTAAAGATTACAGGAAAACCTATTAGAAGCCTGTAGTGTTAAAATAACACGAACCAAAAAAAAATTCGTTCGGAAGCCTTTGCACGCGAGTCCGACTCGCGCTTGGCCAATTTTTCTTGTGGTGAGCCAGCTTATGACATTCATTCATCTCGCGAAATGGAAAGCGATACATGAGGTGGACGATGGAATGAGCGTGCATAGAAGATGCTTAGTAACTCTTGCTTTGAAAGCGGTCGCGTCATATTTCAACACAAGGCCTTCACTTCGTGTACTATATATTTATTAATATTTTTGTGTTTTTTATAAATATGCAAGATTGTCTGTATAATTGTATATGTATATTTTTTATTTTTTATTTGAAGGAGCCTGTTCACTCTAACTTTGAACAGATTAGGGTTGTAAGCGTTTGGAAACACAGACGCAGGCAGAGTTCCACTCCTTTGCTGTGCGCATTATAAAAGACGTTTGGAAACGCTTAGTGCGAATTGGTGGAATAGTAACAAGGTTAGGGATGGTAAGATGCAGTGCGTCTGGATGTCCGATGGTAGAAGGGGGCCGGTGGGATGAGGTCGTGGAGTTCTTGGGCACACTCACCGAAATACAATCTGTAGAAGACCGACAAGCAGGCAACCTTACGGCGATGAGCCAAGCTATGTAGCTTGGCATCCACCAGTTTTACGTCACCGATGAGCCTCTTAGCTCTGCGTTCCACCGAGTCAAGTGCGGCAAGCTGATACTTAGCTGAGCCATCCCAAAGGTGGCTACAATACTCCATGCAGGATCAAAACGACTCCTTTTTGCGGTAAAAAATATAAGTTGTGGGTCATAGATACACGAAATAAATGATATATTATTGTTACGAGCTTGGGGTTCGTTACAATAAAAACAGCCGATTAAACAACCCAAAACTGACACTTTAATCCACAACACTAATTATCACTTTAAAACACACTAATTATAAAACACAATCGCACTACTGAACACTTCACTTCACTATAATTCGCAGTCGAAGATCGCTCTCGAAGTTGTCGTTTGTATCGCCAATTCAATACTGACTGCCGTCGCCGGATGTCCGCCCTTTATATACCGACAGTCATTTCCAGAACCCTCCTGTATGGAAACCTCTGGAAAGTTCGGGCACACACAGGTCTCGTCAAAACATCGAGAATGTTCTAGCACGTAAATGTCAGCTACTGGATACTAGATGGCGCCAGCAGTATGCCAGTATCTGCTACTCGATACTAGATGGCAGGCACGTAAATGTTTGGTTTGTTTCCGCTACCTGCTACTAGATGGCGTTAGCAGCACGCAAATGCCGCCATGTCCCCAACATTAATTCTGGCGCGTAACACTGCCCCCTCCTAAGACATGCTCGCCCCGAGCATTATCGGCCCCATAATAACGCGCCAGTCGATCCACGTGGACGATTTTAGGAGCACTTCTTGTACCTTTTTGTATACGGTAGGTCACGTCATTGATTTTTGTCGCAATCCGGTACGGCCCGTCCCATTTAGCTTGAAGCTTAGGAGATTTGCCTTTACTGCGAACTGGATTGTGCAACCACACTAGTGAACCTTCATCGAACCCTTTATTGTTCATTTTGCGGTCATAACGGGTTTTCATCTTGTTAGACATTTGCTGGCCCGATTCTCTGACGTGCTCATAAATGTCATTCATTTTGTTCCGCAAGTCATTCGCATAATCGGTTATACTACGTGGGGCATCAGGTGGCATTCCAGTGATCAGGTCTGCCGGCAGCCGTAATTCTCTACCAAAGTTTGCGAAAGCTGGTGTCACTGATGTGCTTTCGTGGACAGCACTTCGGTATGACAACAAAAACGGTTGTATGTGCTTGTCCCAATCGCGTTGCCGATTTTCCACAACTTTTGCCAAGTATCTCTCCAATGTCTGATTGAATCGTTCCACCATTCCATCCGATTGTGGGTGGTAAGAAGTTGTTCTTGTTTTATGAGTACCCATAACTCGGCAAGTTTCCTGGAATATCTGTGACTCAAAATTCCTTCCTTGATCGCTGTGAATCTCCAAGGGTACTCCAAAACGACAGAAGACTTCATGAACCAGTTTATCTGCAACTGTTGAAGCTTCTTGATTTGGAATGGCGAAGACTTCCGGCCACTTAGTGAAGTAATCCATTACAACCATGAAATACTTGTTACCACTATCACTTTCCGGAAATGGTCCCGCAACATCCAGGGCTATCCTCTCCCATGGTGCACCAACATTGTACAATTTCAATGCACCTCTGCTACGAGTCTGAGGTCCTTTTACAGCCGCACAACTTGTACATTTCCGACACCAGTCCTCGACATCGTCACGGCAATGGACCCAGTAAAACCGTTCCCGTATTTTCAGTAGAGTGCGTTTAACTCCCATATGGCCTCCTGAACAACCATCATGGTATAGCTGTAAAACATCCGGTACCTTAACCTTAGGGACAACCATTTGCAAATGACAGTTGTCTCCCCGGGCATTTTCCCATCTACGGCACAGTACTCCATCCTGAATCACTAAGCTGTCCCATTGGGCCCAATAGCTTTTTGTGATCGAACTCATCGCTGAGACATCACTCCACGTGGGCTTAGGAGCACTGGCCTTCATCCACTCCAGAATCGGCTTGATGTCTGAATCTTCGTGCTGAGCATGTTGTAGGCTTTCCTTCCACTCGTTGCTGAGGTCTGTCTTGAGCATCCTCACAGGTATGACTTCTTTACCCTCTTGCCTAGTACAATGCTTGCAGTCTTCAGGGCAAGGTCTTCTTGACAGTGCATCAGCGTTGCCATGAGATTTTCCGCTGCGATGTTCTACCACAAAGTCGTATTCCTGCAGTAGTTCAATCCATCTCGCAACTTGTCCTTCTGGATTTTTGAACTGCAATAGCCATTTCAGCGCAGCATGGTCAGTTCGTAGGTGAAATTTCCGCCCCAGTAGATATTTGCTAAAATGTTGCAATGACTTTACCACAGCAAGCAATTCCCGTCTCGTGACACAATAATTCCTCTCTGGTTTCGACAATGACTTGCTGAAGTACGCAATCACAACCTCTTGATCGCCATTCCGCTGAGATAACACACCGCCAAGTCCGATATCACTTGCGTCTGTGTCAACTATAAATTCCTTGCTGATATCAGGATACCCCAAAATAGGTGTTTTGCACAGACGGTCCTTTAGCTCCTGGAAAGCGATGTCGCAACTTTCATCCCAACAGAAATGTCGCTTTTCCTCAGTTAGCTTGTGCAGGGGTTTGGCTATATCTGCAAAGTTCTTGACAAAACGCCGATAATAGGAGCACAAACCTAAAAATGCTCTGACCTGCGTCTTGTCTTTTGGAATTGGCCAATCCTTGACAGCGGCGATTTTCTCTGGATCCGTGCAGATACCTTCTTCCGACACAACATAACCCAAAAAGCTAACTTGCCGTTTGAAAAATGAACACTTTTTCGGACTCAACTTGAGGTTGGCACTCTGGATCTTCATGAGCACGCGTTCCAGATTTTGAAGATGTTCTTCAAACGTACGGCCTACGATGATGATGTCATCCAAGTAGACAAGGCAGGCATCACCAATCAACCCGGTTAGTACCAGTTCCATCAATCTTTCAAACGTTGCCGGAGCGTTACACAATCCAAATGGCATAACTTTAAATTGCCATAGACCCTTTCCTGTCGAAAATGCAGTTTTCTCCTTGTCTTTCGGGTCGATTTCTACTTGCCAGTAGCCACTTTTTAGATCGAGTGTGCTAAACCACTTTACTCCAGTAAGCATGTCCAGAGTGTCATCAATTCTTGGCAAAGGATAGCTGTCTTTCTTCGTCACGTCGTTCAGACGACGATAATCAACACAAAACCGCATGCTGCCGTCCTTCTTCCTCACCAGCACTACCGGTGAACACCATGGACTGGATGAAGGTTCTATAACACCATCCTTCACCATTCCCTCGATCATGGTTTCCACTTCCTTTTCACGTGCTACCGGTAATCTCCTTGGCCGTTGACGGATAGGCAATTCTTCTCCCGTGTTTATTTTGTGTTGAACTAAGCCAGTCTTCCCGATGTCAGCGTCGTTCGAAGAGAAAACTTCAGCGTACTTGAGTAACATCCTCTTCGCCTTGACCATTTCATTTTGAGACAGAGCGCTGCGACAGTCTTCTAAAAGTGTGGTCACTCTCGTTTGTGCATCCTTGCTGAGGGTCCCAGTTGATAGATATTGGCATCGACGCAACCAATCCACTTCCTCGCAGGTACCCATCAGTGTGCCCTTTTCTATCACCTGCTCCTTGTCACAAAGGTTCAGCACACGTACTCCTGAGATGTCGGTGGCTCTGACCAATGTTCGTGCTACTTTCCATGGAAGGTCATTGTCTACCCTTTCCACGAGTACGCAACGATGAGTTTGCCCAGGATTCCGAGGAAGACTAACCGGCACAACCGTTTCCGATCTCGGAGGAAGAACAATCTTCTTTAGGTTGTACATATTTCCAGGTAAAGCCCCTTCCATGAAAAGTTCCTCTTGTCCACATTTCATAACTCCTTGATTAACGTCGATCTCACAACGATTCTTCCTCATAAAGTCTAAGCCCAGAATGCAATCGTCCATTATATCGGCCACAACAACATTATGCAGGTAGATTTTGTTGCCTAGCTTCAACTCCATCTCTTTTTCTCCTCGGACGGGTATGCGCTGACCGGTGGCTGTTACCAAATTTATGCGCTCTCGGTTGTATGCAGAGTCCCCAAGGAACCGACTTATAAGTTGGGAACTGACAACCGTGCGAGAGGCTCCAGTGTCTATCGTCAGCTTACATGACGTCCCGTTGACCTCGCCCTTGATGATAAGGCTGTTCCCGTCACGGGTTTGTGAGATCGAAATCCTTGGGGCTCCTTGAACATCAGCCAGCACCCGCCCCGCAGTCCTGGCTTTTACTCGTTTCCCTGCTGTTGCTGGGCGGTGCTATTAGCCGCCCTGCCCTCTGGAGATCTGCTACCTTCCCCTTCTGCAGTTCGCTTAGGGCAACTGGATCGAAGGTGGCCCCTTTCACCACAGCCGTAGCACCTAGGGCTGTATCCTTTTAAACGATCGCGAACTGTAACCGCTGCAACCTCCCTGACGCGGTGGGAACGATGATCTTGCCGCACAGCTTCCACCTCCAGTGCATGGGCCAAGGCGTCCTTAAGCGTCCCGTGGTGCCCGAGCCTCACTGCAGCCCTGACCTCAAGGTCGCGGATGCCGTCGATGAATGCCTGCACCAGGTTCCCTTCAATGAGCGCTGGTGCAGACTGGTACGCTTTTCGCACCAGCTTCTCCACTTCAAGAGCCCACTGCTGCAGGTTCTCACCGCTGCGTTGCACGCGATCCCTTAACTGCGCACGAAACACGTGCTCCAGATGAGCGTCGCCATACCTGGCTTCCAACGCTTCAAGCAGCTGCTCGTAAGTCACCTCCTTACCGATAGCTTCCAGGACAGTTAAGGCCTGGTCGCGCAGGCCTAGGGTGAGGGCAGTCATGGCCTGATTTTTACTCCACCCGTTCGCCTTCATGACAGCCTCAAACTGAATCTTGTAGGCCGACCAAGAAGACGTCCCATCGAACGGCGGCACTTTGAACCCACGTGGCGAAGGTGTAGTGGCTGCTGAATTAGCAATCCCATCTCCAAGTTTAAGGTTGCCCAACTCCTTCTTCACATCCGCAATGACGTCATCAAACTTGCTGATCCTGGTTTCAGCGTCTGACAAGCGGTTGTCATGCTGAGCAACCTTATCCTTCACCTCCTTCATGTCTTTCCCGAAGGACGCGTGAAGTTCCTTTATGAGGAGCATCTGTTCTTCCTGGCGGCGCGCCTGCTCCTCCTTGTCGCGCTGCAGATGTTCTTCCAAGCGTCGGGCCTGCTCCTCCTGTCGGCGGGCCTGCTCCTCCTTGTCGCGCTGCAGCTGTTCTTCCAAGCGTCGGGCCTGCTCCTCCTGTCGGCGGGCCTGCTCCTCCTTGTCGCGCTGCAGCTGTTCTTCCAAGCGTCGGGCCTGCTCCTCCTGTCGGCGAGCCTGCTCCTGCAGCATCATCATCAGAGCAGCAAAGTCTGGTGCTGATGATGCCGGAGCTGCTGTGGACGGGCCGGCCTCCATGGTCGGTAGCTGACCTTCCGACGTCTGCGGCATTGCACCACCAAAACGCCTCTGGTCCGTCTCCTGCTGGCGTTGACTACGGGTACGGATACCCTCCGTGTCGTCCTTTGGCAAAATCGGCATGATTATCCACTCTTCTGACACCAATTGTTACGAGCTTGGGGTTCGTTACAATAAAAACAGCCGATTAAACAACCCAAAACTGACACTTTAATCCACAACACTAATTATCACTTTAAAACACACTAATTATAAAACACAATCGCACTACTGAACACTTCACTTCACTATAATTCGCAGTCGAAGATCGCTCTCGAAGTTGTCGTTTGTATCGCCAATTCAATACTGACTGCCGTCGCCGGATGTCCGCCCTTTATATACCGACAGTCATTTCCAGAACCCTCCTGTATGGAAACCTCTGGAAAGTTCGGGCACACACAGGTCTCGTCAAAACATCGAGAATGTTCTAGCACGTAAATGTCAGCTACTGGATACTAGATGGCGCCAGCAGTATGCCAGTATCTGCTACTCGATACTAGATGGCAGGCACGTAAATGTTTGGTTTGTTTCCGCTACCTGCTACTAGATGGCGTTAGCAGCACGCAAATGCCGCCATGTCCCCAACATTAATTCTGGCGCGTAACATTATTATATTTGAGAAGGTTTTATTCAAAAGGTGCATTCTAATCCTAGGTCTGATATCTCGGCTGCCGTCGCTGGGCGGCGACGCGGCCACGCGGCGCGCCACGCTGCGCGCGCTGGTGGCGCGGCGCGACTCCGTGCTGGCGGAGCGGCGCCGCTCGCAGGCGGCGAGGGACTCCACCAGCGACTTCATGTTCAACACGCCCGGCTCCGTCAGGGTAAGAACACCATTCGAATACTACGTTTATTTGCCATTACAAGACACAGGAACACAAAAAACAAAATTTTATTTTCATCATGCTTTATTTTTACAGTTTTGTACATCAACTCTATTTCAATAACACACAAAACCATTAATTAATTTCTAGTTGGGATATTTTGAAAGCGTGGGCAACGCAGATGACAGAATGTATGCGTTCGAGTCTGCGGCGTGACCGAGTGGGCACCGACTCACCGAGAGAGTTAGTGGGCGTAGTGTACGTTACTTTATTTAATAGTGTGTGTGATTGTCAGTTTGACTTGCGGCAAACTGCGGTGCAGGCTGTCATCTGCGTGAAAAAAACACACTGCCGTTGGCTTTAATATTTATTTAAGCTCATCTTGTTTTACACATTGGTTTTAAAAATGCTTCGATAAGGTATAATTGAAATAACTCAAAACTTAATCCTGAACTCAAGAGCTGTTACAATAGGGATGTTTCCTTGGTAAAAAAAAATGAATCTGTTTATTACGTCAGTTAGATTATCGAAAATATTAGACACGTATAAAAAGAAAAAATACGTGTCCAATATTTTTTGGAAATCTAGCTGACGGACTAATTAGATTTTTGTAGTCAACTACCCTATTGTACACATGTACAATAGGGTAGATGACTACAAAAATCTAGCTACATAGCTAGCCTGTACTTTCCAGCTGCATGGACAAAGGCGTCCCACGGTAGGTCCCTGTTCAGCGTCATTTCTTGACCGAAGTCTGCCAATCTATTCTGTAAATGTCTCACCGTGAAAACTTAGTTCGAGTAAACTCGAAGTGAACTATCATTCCACCTTCATAGAATAGATTGATTGAAAGCTCACTTCACGGCGGTCCACGTGATGTTTACAAAATAGACAGGGTTTCACAAAAATAAATATAGGGTTGTCTGAGAAGTCTGTGACACTCCTATATTTTAAAGTTCGAGCCATTTCAATTACACCTTAACTTTGCCAGCGTTGAGTGAGACTTGTGAATTACCATCTTCAACATTTCTTACTCGAATTTTTGTTGTGTGTAGCTGGATGACATGAGCGGGCGTCCATCGGGCGCAGGAGCCTACGTGAACCGCGGCTACGAGCCCGCGCTGGACAGCGACATAGAGGACTCGCCGCCGCCGCCGCGCAGGTCCACCGTGCGCTTCCACGACCATTACGCGTGATGCAGCAACTGATTAAAAAGTGGCGGACCATTTATTTACCTTTAGTGTCTCACTGCTGGGCAAAGGTGTATAGCTCACTACACTTTTCCTGCTATGTTGTCATTTCTGACCACTGTCTCGTGAACGACTTTAAATTTTCACACAGCGACGATGCCCTTCTTGGAAACGCCTCTCGGTTGCCATTGCGGAAAAGAAAGAAAGATATTTTTGTCTATTGTGATCAATAAAACTCAATTTTTATTTTTTAAATCAATTTGTTTATTCCAATCAGAATCCGCCACTGCCTCGGTGCATCGGTTTTGCATTTAATCGGACAATATTTGTAATTAGTGATTGCTGTGCGACACTTTACATTTTTGCATTTATTTATTGTATTTTTCTATACTAAAGCATTTATGAAATATATGATGAAATTAATAGATGGGATTTTTAATCATCTAAAACCTTTTTTTCTATTTACTTAGCCTAATTTGATTTAGCGACCATACTGAAAAGGTAATGATAAGTCAATGGAAGTTTATTACTATTTTACTATAACGGCCGTTTCTGCAGCCAATCCCAATCTTAATGACATCGAATGCGACGCAAATATTATGTTTGGGATCGAACCCGCGACCCTGCAAGCGCTTCCGCTTAGCAAGAGCGTGAACCGTATTCATGTCATCAAGAGTTGGTTTCTCTTGCTCGTTATACCACTTAATAGACGTTTTATCATATAACCCATGAACCTCGAAAAACCTTTCTTTCTACGAATAATTTGGGAAATCCCTTCAAAAGCTGAGAGTTGTCTGTCTCAGGTGAGTCAGTAGAAACAGCCTCTTTGGTGTGAAGTAAGGGGTCGTTAGCGGGCGCTCGCGCAGTGAGCGCGCGGCCCACCGACCGAACGCACGCGCGAACCATGCGCAGCGACGCCGTCCCGCGAGTGCACTCCACGCTTTACCTCAACATTGTGAAGTGATACACAGTACACATACGGATTACTACAACACTAATCTTCTCAGGATATATTCAACGGTAAGTTCAGTTTACATCTAATCTAAACCGATTTAAGACATGGATATGACCTTTCAGTCCTCGAGGTTGCTGAGCGCGATCAGCTGCGAAAGTGAGGGCCCAAAAGTTTTCTCGCATAATGTCCACACATGACAGTGTCTTATAAATCTATCACAACCTGATACTTCTCTTGTAGATATCTGCTGTCAAGGCTTAACGTACGCGAGACTACGCTGGTTTCTCTTTCGAAAGTTTCGTAACAACATTTATGTAAAGTGAGACTGACCGTTCAAAAAACGTGTCTAATATGATTCATAATGTGTTATTTATTCAAAAATTTGGCGAAGCTGTGGACTGTATGGTACCCGTAACAAGCTTGTATCTCGTAAACAAAAGTGAATGTAGGCGGCATGGGATAGAGAATGGGAAACAAAGACCGCGGTATTTCCTTAGCCAGTCGACAAACGACCTCTAAATACCAACTGTAATAGATATGCTGAAGTGATACATAATAAAAATTACATAAAAAGGTTTAATACATTGTGTAACCCATACCTTACGTACATTACATAAGGTATCATATCTACAGATTTCACGTAACTTTGTTCGGTAAATTGGTATAATAGTAATGTCATTTCGCAGTTGGGTAACTAATAAAAATCTTATTGGTTGACTGACATCATTATTATCGGCAGACTAATAGTTTTAATAATTAGGGCACAATACGATGTACATTCAATATGATTCATGTTGGTTCGATGTGGTGCAGATTATTTTTTGTTCTTTTTACAACTGCCCAACACGGTTCTGATTTACTTCCCAATCATCAAGAAGTCAAATGGATTATATCTTTTAAATAGATTTTACCTCCAGGGAGCATTTATTTGACATGAAAGTTTTCTCCTCTAGATTTCTACGCCTTAAAAAGGTCATTACAGTAGATATATTTTAGCCTTAGGTTATCTATGCCCAGCAATGAAACTTCGATGGGATGGACCGATTGATTGATATTCTCATACACAAGTAATAACAGCTTCATAACAGTACTAGCAAGCATACAAACACTGCAGCCGAGCGCACAGGCCTCGCTCACATCCGCCGCCAGAGGGTCGTTCTCACTAGAACAAGAACAATTTGATGGTTTCCGCAATAGTGCCCACTAGCCACTATTACATTAGCCAAGTGCAATTAACTAATTAATAATAATCTTTGCGTTGCGCAGGCGCGCTTGCAATACAAAGCGTAATTAAGGTTTGTTCAAGGAATTTTCGTTTTTGCTCCTACTCGTTTACATATGAGAGTTGTGTGACGGGACTTTGGCAAGTGGCTGGCTTTAGCAAGAGTTGCATGTGAAAGTGTATTTAAGAATTAAACAAGACGATCTGTATACTTGTCACGCTGTTTGTTGCCAGAGTTCAATCAAGTTAAAGCATCAAAGCCTTTATCATGATGCGAGTTTGGTTCACCATTTATTGATAAAAAGAAAGCAATAACAGCAAACCACGTCTTGATGCAAAAGTGTTTGTTTACAAGAGCAGAACACAACTCTCAAATGCCTGAACCCATTCAATAACACAGCTTTACCAAGTTCTAATAAAAAACTCGTGCGTGACGCAAGTCACAAGAACCGCATTTCAAAGTCCACTGCGCTTTTACTGCTACAGTTGTCAACGCACAACTCTAGGAATAACGCAATGGAATAAACAACGCACTCTAGCCACTTTCGTGCATAATCCTTGAGCTGGTTTCCGTATTTGTAATTTCGTTTCATATTTATATCCGACTTATTATTTCCTGATCGACAGCTAACCTTACATAAATGAACATCATACCTATCTGTATTAGCTTCAGCTAGCGGTTTCGCCGGCGTAAAAACCTGAAACTATCCTAAAGGAAAATACCTACTCTAGGGATAAAATAGTAGATGCATCGCAGAGATAAGGCAGTGTTTTGTCACAGTCGTCATATTGTATCTCGCCCGTAATGAAGAATTTAAAAGTGAATTCCTGAACGTAGCGAGGTAGTAGAGTTTAACTCACTAGCGGTCACTAGGGGTTAATAGTAGACTCCTGAATTAAGCGAGGAATTCAAGTTAGCCCAAGCCCTTTTCTTTTTGCCGTTAATACGTGAATAGGAAACAAACAGAGCAGCTTTAGTTTTGCATTTATGATACCAGTATAGATTTATATATCTTTTAACTTCTAGCGAAACATTCCTCAGTATTTCATGGTCGTTGTAATGCTTAACTGCTAACTTTCATTAGCCATTAATAAAATTGTCAAACGCAAATGGTTTGCGCGCAGACCTTGACAGCGGTGACCGGAAGAAAGTGGGGTGCGATTAGCATGAGGCTTACGTACCAGAACGGTTTATACCTATGTACGTATGTAACGGTAGTTCAGTACGTGGATCTATTGTAGATAGCTTTTGTCATTGAGTCAAGATTCAATGAAAAGGACACATTTTTTATTTGGTTAGCTAGTAATCAAAAATATTGGGTTCGACTCATGGCTTTTTCAAAAAGCTGATAAGCCAAAATAAGCCAAATTCTTCCAATGTCCATTTTTCAAAGATTCTGTTTTCGCCCGCGAGTTCCTCCCAAAAGTAAATTATTCCATATATTAATCTTAATAACGTCACCTAGGTGTTACAATACGTACATTGATGTCAATCAGAACATCATTAGCAGTCATATAATAAGTAATTACACCGTCATAACACAGGCATTTTGCAAAGCCTGCAATCATTGTAAAGTTGCTCTACAAAAGACATCAACGCACGCCCACTGCTACGAGAAGTGGAAATGTCAATACCGCAATATAAGTACAGCGTTTATAGGTATTTTATTTAAGTACATAAGTTTATGTTATTCAGGTTGTTTTACAAAGGACTGATGTATTTCAATTAAAATTAAATATATTGGTATCTTTTATGTTTCTTGTTGATCTAGTAATCCTGTGATCGATTCCCGGTTCGGGCAAGGGTTGATAGGGTTTTCCATATGGACTTTCTCAGTGGTAATAGGCTTCCTTTTACATGGGCCTTTTATATAACTTGCGACACGTGCACTACAGGTACATGTATGTACCACTGCCTAACAATTTGATGAATGCTGCATATATATATATGTTTTTTACTCAAGTGCACCAGAAAGAGGGCTGATATTTAGTTTTTCGTAAGAAACATTAGTATTTATTTTTATTTGATTTCAAGACTTACATTAAAAGTTCAACGGCGTCAACCTTTTCAGTTTTAAATATTCAATGACGTCACACGGATAGTGGTTTTATCCAAGAAGTATTGCTCTATAAGAATAGAATGTGGTAAATAATAACCACCTTTTAATAACATTGGAACTTCATAAGTATGTAGGTATTTCCTATAATTATGTTAGTAGGTAGGGCTTTAATTAAGTATAATTATTGGGGATTAGGTGAGTAATCTGCATATAATTCATTATGTTGTTAGCTCACTTCACCATCGTTTTATGAGTCGATTTTGAGTATGTTGGGGTTATCTTGATGAGATTTTCGAAAATAGTTGTGTTATGTCTGACAAAACCTAGAAATTCAGCATTTGTCACAAGCTTCTCCTGTTCGGCCACAGTATTACTTAGTTAATCATTTAATTTGTGAGAAGGGATCGCTGTTATTTTTGCATAGTTTTCAAAAGTTACCTTTTATTTTAACTGACAAATCTTGGGAATGCTAAACATTCACATAAAACTACCAAGTAATGAGTTGACAGCGTGTTCGCGGGACATAAAGGGTCTTAATCAATCCTCAGACTGACTGGATAAACGTTGTTTTGCTGTACAGTAATCATTAGCCGTGAGAAAATGACCTTCTCAAATATGTATGTATATGATGGGCTGATTCACCTTTTTAGAACTGAGATAAATATCATTTAAGAATTCACATGTTCAATTCACCTACTTACATGCACTTTTCATTCTTTACCAAATTATCATAAATCTCACATCAAAGAGAAAAAAAAACAAAGAAATCTCTCACAAATATTTACATAGAGTTAACCTCCATTTGAAGTTGCGCTAGCGCAGGCGATTGAAACAAAAAAGACAAGTTGCACGGCCTACAACTATCTACTACATAAAAACAATTGCGCTAATAAAGCCCACTTTCTCTTTTTTTCGTGGAAAATTTCTCGCGTCTGCATCGATTATTAATACCTGAGTACGTAACGATCGCTCATTGTGTATTATAGAACTCATGTGATTCAATAACATTATGTATTGTTAGCTATAGCTTCGGTTTTTATCTACTAATCAGTATTCCGCCTCTACTGTTTGGATGTGGCCCTCCCAACTGTCTGCTTCCTAAAATATATTATCATACATATTTGCCACGGTGAGTAAACTAACGGTTAGTAGTCCGGCTGAGATTGCCAGCCTTTTGACTTTATCCTTAAGGCTGGTCACAAAGCTCCACGTTCCTAAGGATTGTCTCTATCTTAGTCAGTTCCATTTGGTCAATCAATCTTCAGGTTGCATGGTAGCATGAAATTAATGCACAGTTGCTTTCGTAATTAAATAATTTGATTGACATAGTTTTATGACTCAAATCGTGCACAGCCTTCACTTTGACCTGAAAGTTATAACCTGGTGCAAAAAATTAATTTTGTACAATTAATTGTTTCATTGATACATGATTGAGAAATGAACGAACACAAATCTAATATATAGTCATCAGATAGGATATAATCTCGTCGAGGCTAGCTACACTAAAGTAGGACAGAAATGAGTAAGATAGATCCATAATGCAACGATCGAGCGCTTGTAGCAGTGATTTCGTAACAGTTCTGCGACTATTTTTATTTGCATAGCTAGAAGTTGTCGTCTCGTATATTTTTACAAAGAGAAAAACTTTTTTACAAAAAAATGCAGTCGACTTCCAAAAACAAAACACTAATAAGTTTAAAATAACTTTAATTTCGGAAGTCGGTGTTTTTGGTTATTTCGTTTTTTGACACCGACTTCCGAAATTGAAATTAATTTTATACTGATTACTGTTTTGTTTATGGAAGTCGGTTGTACTTTTTGTACATATTTTTTTTTTATTTTTCACTTTTTATAGGTACCTGCGTACCCATTCACAGCGTACCGGCGTGATTTTATGTTATGAACTGGTGTAAACAATAAACAGACATGCGATTTCAGCAATCCCGATCCATTTGCTATCATTTGTTGAAGATTTTCGTTGTTCTTTATGTTTTTATATTTTGGTGTACAATAAAGCATATATAAATAAATAATAAGTTCTTTATTAGATCTTCACCAAATTGAAATGGGACCAGTCCGGGAAAATACTCTTCC
Source organism: Lacanobia wlatinum (assembly GCA_947578705.1). NCBI lineage: Eukaryota > Metazoa > Arthropoda > Insecta > Lepidoptera > Noctuidae > Lacanobia > Lacanobia wlatinum. Next base: position 12,288,708 of record OX388028.1, on the reverse strand, counting down.
AAACAAAAAAGAATCATCCAAATCGGTTTACAGTTGGCGAAAATATCGCTGAACAAACATTTTTCATGGAATCCCATCATCAGATCCTAACTTATACCTTCCATCATTAGGTCAGCAACATGAGACGATGATTACCAGGCACAAATATCTGAATTGCGAATGTTTTTGAAAAACAATGTATGTGCCTATAAAATTTGAGGTTTACCACGATTTTCATGGGATTCCATCATCAGATTCTGACATGGTGACACTGGGACCAAAAAGAATTTTTAAAATCGGTCCACAATTGGCGGAGAAATCGGTGAACATAATAAAAAAACATACATAAAGCCGAACATAGAACCTCCTCCTTTTTGAAGAATTTGGTTAAAAATAAACGTTTAATAACATTATTAATAACGACGGGACATTTTTTTTCTTTATTTGGTAAAGCTGACAAAGATACAAGTTCTTTGCACCTGAGCCAGTTCTAGTATCGCATCCGGGTTTGTTGGAACCGCAAAAATATTTCTAGGAATATAGCTCCTTGTGTCAGTAGATGACAAGTCACTTGGGTGTAGATTGGCTCCGTCGCTGGCTCGAGGTCGCTCCGCCCCACTCCTCCACGCTCCGGTGATCCAGCGTGATACTTACTTACATTAAGATCGTTACGACTTGTTTATTGACTCGGTATAAGAACGATTAAATGCTAATTTTATGTCCCAAAAATAATTTGGATCGTAAAGCTTTTCCAACAACTTGATTTGATTAAAGTTCCTGTTGATTCAAACTTATGGTCATTTTGTAAAAAAAAAGAATCACTGTTGTTTATGTCCATTTTTATGGTCAACAAATTAGCACATATCCATTTAGGACTTCTTACAATGGAAATATTAATTGCTAGATATGAATGTTTAATTTTGCTTGCAGCTGATGTTGTTATATCGCAGATACCTAAACACGCCAAAAACATGAAAATCTTAAAATTCATAGCTCACTCGTCGCATCCAATCATCTACGAAACTGGTTTCACCAACTCTCGTAATTAACATCAATCGGCACTCCTTAAAAGCTGAAGATTATTTACACTCCCATAGGGCTTGTGAATTAGGCTCGCGTTAGGCAAAGCATTCCTGATCGTTAACTCATCATCTTGTGCAAGGCATGTACTTGATAGCGACACTATGTAAAACTACGAAAGTACGAATATAAGGCAGTGTTGCGCAGCAGTGAGGAGGACAGCGGGGCGGTGCGGCGGGTGCGGGCGGGAGGGCTGCCAGCTGACGGCCTCTAGCAGTGAAAGTAAACCTGCGGCCCTCGCCACCAGTCCGACCACATTGGTGCTTGTAATACGATTTAAATTATGATTTACTATTGCATTGCTAGTGCTTTGATGTCATTTACAATGTCTGAATGTACATTGTATTGTAACAATCAATCGATTGATTGTATTTCCAACTATAGAGATAATCGCAGTTGTTTTTAGATTGGTATTCCGATTCTCAGCTAACACAGACACAACTCTATCTCACACTTTCGGAAAAAAATATGTAAAGGCATAGTTTCTCCTTTTTATTAATTATTGACCCAAAAACCGAAGCTTTGTATTAATTTATTACCTTTTGTGTACGAAATCTGGTTATTAACCTTATTCTGGCAGGTACTACCTACATTAGCTCGTACATAATATTTGATCATTTCCGCTTATTACGAATTACGTCAGACTTGTAAAACTTAAATTAAGTAAAGCGTAGAATGTTAAGACATCGTTTTAAGTGCATTCTATGTGAAATACCAACTATTTGTAATTTTGCAAAACAGTTGAATTATTATGTTTCACGGAAGAATAACAAAATACCAGCTTGCACCCCTCACTTGCACTTAGCACATTAATTTACTACAGGATGGTGGGACAATATCTGTTGTATGTGTTACTTACTTCTTTTGTTATAAATAGTGAAAACCTGATTTATTATAGCTAATGATGATTATATCGTTCTTTGAAATGAACCCAATAGAGTTGTTAACTTTTCAATGTCAGTATAATACCCGGGTCTACTTTTGTAGAGTCGAACCTATTCCTATGCGACGAAAACAAGCTATAACCAAATTCACATAATTCTTCTCAATACAGATCGTATCCCTTGCGTGCACTATCTTTATTGAGTTCAATAAGTCTTAAGCTACATAGGATTGCTATTTGCTCTAAAGTACTTGTAAGGGAGGGTCCATTGTGCAGCTGAGGCCGAAGTCGCTGACCTTGCGGACGGCACGGGCGCAGCCTGCTGCCCACAGCGCCCCCTAGCGCCGTGATCTGATACGATGGACATTGCCTGTTCAATGCAATAAGCCAGCCTAACAATGTTTATGACTTCTTTGTGTTGGTACCTTGAAACTGTTACATACGCGATGCATGCCAGGTTCTGCCTATTGTTATGTTATATAACCTTATATTTTAGTGTTGCGATATTAAATGAAGAACAATTAGCTAAGACTTCAATAGTTACGAATTGTAACAAAAAGTCGGCCGTAATCGTTATACGTATGTAGTAACACTTTCCTTAGTAACATGA